>JAWHQI010000200.1:1458750-2917500 GCA_033032865.1 Dactylorhiza incarnata | reverse complement strand
TAGGTTTTTTTTTTATTTTGTTATGTAAAGTTTTTTTATAAATATTTCCCGCAGTGAGTGGTTTAAATATCTGGGATCGATAATTCAAAAAGATGGAGGTGTAGATAAAGATGTGATACATAGAATCCAAGCAGGTTGGTTGTAGTGGAGAGGTGTGTCTGAGATCTTATGTGATCGTAAAGTACCATTAAAACTTAAAGGCAAGTTTTACCGTACTGTAATTAGGCCAGCAATGCTCTACGGTTCTGAGTGTTGGGCAATGAATGGTGTACATGAGCAAAAAATGGGAGTTGCAGAGATGAGAATGCTTAGGTGGATGTGTGGTTACACGAGACTGGATAAAATTAGGAATGAATGTATCGGGGATAAGATAGGAGTGACGCCAATTATATAGAAGATGCGAGAAGCTCGTTTAAGATGGTTCAGACATGTACATAGGAGACCATTAGAGGCACCTGTTAGGCGTTGTGAGAGTTTATTCACTAGACATGTTAAATGAGGGAGGGGTAGACCAAAAAAGACTTGGAATGAAATTATAAGGAAAGACATGATGTACTTAGGTATTAGTGAGACTATGATTAAAGATAGGGCACAATGGCGATAAAGGATCCATATAGCCGACCCCACTATGGTGGGATAAAGGCTTGAGTGTTGTTGTAAGTTCGTCTATATGTTGTTACGCACAAATATCATAAATATTTAAAAAGAATGACGGTATTCAAAAAGTTCATAAATGACTATGAAGAGGACTTTTAATTTATAATATATATTATGTTTACATTAATAATTACAAATTTTATTATTTTAATTACTTCCTAATTATATATGGCTTAAGAACTTGGTGTTGTAAATTCATTAAAATATTTGCAAATTTCATTATTTTAATTACTTTATAATTATATATGCCTTATAAACTTGGTACTTTTGTAAATTCATTAAAAGTATATAAAACTTAATAACTGTTGGTGTCAAGCAATAACTATTTAAAGTATTATGACAAAAAATAAAAAAATTCCCGAGTGTAAAAAAAGTAGGTGCACTAATAAATTGGTTCTTTAACTTTACTTATTTATAAAATCAATCACATTTTATTTAGAAATTTTAATCTAAAAAAATTTAAATTCCACTCTTTATTATTGAGGATCGATTCATATTTATGAAAAAGACAACAAAAGTGAAAGGAATTGATTTTTTTTCGTGTGATTTCATTATAAGTGAGAGTTGTATTCAATTTATCTTATCAAAACCTCATTATGTAATTATGGAGAGATGAACAAAGACTTATTTGATGTTATATTAAAAAATATTTTACTAATCACAATGAGGTTATCATGAAATGTTCATAGAAATTGAAATATCATAGTAGAGTATTGTAAATGGTGTCATTTCCCCAAATTGATCAACTTTGTAAAAAAAGATGTGATATTAGTATAATAGACATATTTTTGTTATATTTGTCAATTTTTTTAAATAATTTTGTGCTTCGCCCACATTGAGTACAATTCCTGCGTCCGCCACTGGTCATATCTGCGGATATTTAGGTACTCTTGGTGTAAACAAATGGTGTGGCGGGGTTGGGGAGAAGTTATAGGAGGTCGCGAAATTCCCTACTGGGGAGTGTGAGGATGAAGCAAAATAAGGTGCTGGGAGTACCAGGGTGGCGGTTTAGTGGGTTGGTTGCATGGAGGGGTAGTCTCTGAGAGAGCATAGAGCTCTTCTTCAACAAATGCTTGCTTCATGGAGGGGGAAGGAGTGTCTAGATTGAGGACACGAAGAAGTGCCTTGATGTGGGGTTGGAGCCCGGTGAAGAAGTAACCTAAGTAGTGGTCTATTGAGGGACCTATCACATAAGAGGGGACCTCAATGAAGTTGTCAACGTAGGCGAGACGGACTCTACTTGGTGAACCGCCCGCTAGAGTGAGGCATGAGCGGTTCTAAGGTCGCGGATGGCGGTGGGGGGTTGGAAAGACCGTCAAGGAAGGTCTAGTTGTAGGTCGGAAAAGTCTCGACACGACCCATGCGACCGAAAAGGGTGGAGACCGTGAGAGCGAGGTCGTCTTCGAGAGAGACTATGGAGTGAGTGATGGGCATGCAGGAAGAGGGTCGAAGGATTTAAAATGGCGTGTTTCAGTGAGGACTGGAGTGTATCGATCTCAATTGTAATGTTGATCAACCCGGTCGAGCAAAGTTGATGTAGACTCGGATTTAGGTTTTCAAATTAATTATTTTAATCAACAAATATTTTGTTTTATTATAAAAATAAAATTATGATTTTGAAAGTCATGTGAAATTTAATTTTCAGACGGGTCGAGTGACCAAATCGAGTTTTCGCGCAAAATCACTTCCAACGTTGGACTTCCATAAAACCGTAATAATTATTTGAGAGAAAACTCTTTGAGCGTTTTTATGAGTTGAATCTTCGACGAGATAAATACATCCATAAGCATATCCATAATAATAATTTATGAAATAACGGTAGGGAAAGTAATCGGAACGTTCGAGGCAAGCTTATAAGTATTTAACGAGATTGCATAAAAATAATCTAAAGTCTTAATTATTTTTAAGACTTTCAGTGTACATGAACTATTAAATTTCTGAAGTCGAACAGGATCGGCAGGGCATGTTTTTTTATATAAAGATTTAAATTAAAAGTAAATTCAATAAAACTTTTTTTTAAATAGGAAAAAAATATTTTTTCTAATTGTTTTTTTTAAATCAAGATCGTTTGATTCGCGATAGAAGTGAATCAACCTTCTCTGATACCAAACTGATGTAAACCAAAATTAGGGTTTTGAATTTGAAAGTTAGGTTTTCGAAAATAAAATATTTTTAATCAAAATATATATTTTTTGTTATAAAATAAAAGTAGATTTCGAAATAGTCCTTATTAAGAATAATTAATTAATTCTGAAGTAGTTTTTAATTCTGAAGTCTTAATTATTTTTAAGACTGTATTTTTTGTTATTTAGTCCTTCTGAAGTCTTTCACACGGTGAGGCGGCAGTACCTCGGTGGAATGAGAAATAGTGGCAGATGACGGGATCGACGAACAGGATCGGCAGGGCACGAGAATCAGAAACGACGACGCCCGGCGGTCGACTCCAGCAGGCGTCGTAGAGGCGCCGGCGCAGGAGGCAGAGAACGGCTGTGGACTCCTCCGACAGATGGATGTCCCTAGGGTGTTGAAGCACGAGGGTTCTCCGAAGTCGACGCGCTGGATTGAAGTGGCGGTGAGTCGCCTGGCGTTGGGTTGGGGACCGGCACGGGTAGAGAAACGGAAATAGTTTCTCTGCTTGTCCGGTTGCTATCTTTTCTTCAGGACATGACTTCCTTTAATAGGTTATTTCCTGCTTTGCCTCTTCAATTTCTTTCCTAATTTTATTTCCCTAAATAATTCCTTCCAATAACTCTATATTTATTTTCTCTTTATAACCGAGCCATAATATTGGCTTCCTTAATAATATCATTTCCATGTAATGCCTTCCTAAATGTCAGTTAAGCTTATACTCTCCATTAAATATTTATAAGCTTGCCTTTACCGTCCTAATTACTAAAATTACCGGACCTTTTATTCAGGGTTTCATCGGACGGTCAAATCGGTGAGCCGTAAAATACTAGCTGGTGCGCGGGAAAAGAAGTTGACAGAAAATAAAACAACAGAAAATAATACATATAAAAAAGGATAAATGTTGCGTGATGATTTCACGCGTCCTTGGATGCGGTCACGGTTGCATCAAAAGTTGGGTGTGGTCGTCGAAGTTGTCAATGATCATGGCTGGGCTGGGCTGCAAAGCCACATAAGAAGTGTGGGTTGCCGATGATGGAAGGAGCAGGAGACGGACGAGCGATACACCGTCGATCGGTCTTGAGGAGCACAACATTAGATCGAGCGTCCGAGGCGAGGATTATAGATCGTGAGCTAGGGTGTAGAGGGAGAGCCGTTTTGGATGGGGGATGCAACTGGGACTGCTAGGACGCAAATTGTGCAATTCGGGAGGCAAACAAATGTTTGTCTGAAATCATGTATGAAGAGCTTGATGGTGCGATGATGATGGTAGACTTCTGAAACTAGTGGGTGACACGATAAGTCAAACCAATTAATAGGGATTAGAAAAAATAATTCACTCATTAATTGAAATCGGAATATAACCTCGTGAGGTATGCTCACGCCAATAGCTTGAGGGCTTGTTCCCCATCAGGATCCCTCTCCGAGAGAGTTACAAGACTGCTTGACACCCTTCTAAGACTCACTACTCTCCCTTATATAACAGAGAATTCGCTAGTGACTAAATTACAAAAATGCCCCTCCAGGGGAAAAGTAGATGACACAATATCCATGAAGGTTGACCGTGGTGCATAGTCGTTTCAGTCAAGGACTAAGACAAATAAGTTTCCGACTACATAGGTAATGACATATGCACATCAGAGTGGAAAAATTCATGGTATATTTATATATAGTAGATCCTAGACAAAGGAATCATAGGCCTTGAGAAGGTTTGTCACAATTCCTCTTCTCCTCTGAATGTGAGAGTTGTAATTTCAAATAGCCATCCTATGGCCTCATGACATCCTAATGAAATCTTTAATTGAGAGTTTTCTTTCATAATCTTAATCAATAGAGCTAATCAACCACCAAGGGCTTGATCCCTTGGGAAGCCTTGAAGTAGTTACATGGCATCCTAATGGGTATATATTTTTCGGTAGTGTGTTATCCCTTGTAATCCGATTCTTAAATGTATGCATCCTTTTCAATCTTTGCATGGGCCTGATAAATTTTTAGAGTCTACTTTATACAAAGTTTCTTGTCTAGGCAATAATATATACGTTCATATCTCTTGAAGGAATTATATTCTCAATACAATAATTCGGTACATGATCAGCATAAGATTCTAAGCTTTATGGTGTTTAACTTGAGGATGCATACTATGTAGAAGTTCAACATATAAATTGATGAAGCTATATATGTACTTGTCCATTTAGGCACTAATGCAGACACTAAAATCTCTTTGACCTAGTGATAAATGACCTATATTTACAAGAGGTAAAATAATCACATTTGCTTGTACATTACATTTTATTACATTTTTTTGAGAAGAGCCATAGCCTTTAAGCCTGTCTAGCATTGTTGTACGGTTTTGTTGTCCGGTGCTGCTAGTCCGTCTCCTTGTAATTTCTAGAATCATTTTCAGTTATCAGCATTTCCTTGAAATTAAACTTTTATTTATTATACTAATTAATGTTTAATCTTCTCTCAGGATGTCGAAGTTAACAATCGGAAGGTTGATGTATATGATGGTTGCTCTACTTTCACCAGCACAGAATGGAAAAGACTCAGAGTTGGGGATATTGTTAAAGTGACGAAAGATGAGTATTTCCCTGCTGATCTGCTTTTGATTTCGTCGAGTAGTGAAGATGGTTGTTGTTACGTTGAAACCGCGAACCTTGATGGTGAGACAAATTTAAAACGGAAACAGTGCTTGCCAGTTACATCCGCAGTCCAGGGCGCGCATTCTTTTCAAATGTTTAAAGGCTTAATTAAGTGTGAAGATCCAAATGAGAAGTTATATAGCTTCATTGGAACCATGTATTATGAAGGTTCACTATATTCTCTTTCTCCTCAGCAGATTCTTTTGCGAGGTTCAAAACTCATGAATACTCATTATGCATATGGTGTTGTAGTTTTTACTGGACATGATACGAAAGTCATGCAAAATGCTACTGATCCTCCTTCGAAGAGGAGTAAGATTGAGATAAGAATGGATAGGATAATTTATATACTCTTTGGTGTTCTTATTTTAATTTCTTCTACTGGTTCCATCTTTTTTGGGTTGAAAACAAAAGAAGATATTCACCATGGAATGATTAGTAGGTGGTATCTGAGACCAGACAAAACATCTTTATTATTTGATCCAGAAAGAGCATCATTGTCCGCTTTTTTCCACTTCTTGACTGGCCTAATGTTATATGGCTGCTTGATCCCAATTTCTCTTTATATATCTATAGAAATTGTTAAAGTTCTACAAAGCACATTCATTAATCAGGACCAGGACATGTACTGCACGGAAGTCGATCAGCCTGCACGTGCTCGAACATCAAATCTGAATGAGGAGCTAGGTCAGGTAAATACCATCTTGTCAGATAAAACTGGTACATTAACATGCAACTCAATGGAGTTCTTGAAATGTTCCATTGCTGGTGTTGATTATGGTTGGGGAAACACTGTAGTGGATAAAGTTTTATGTACAGGAACACAGGATGGTGAAATTGAGTTTCAACCAGAAGCATGTAGTGTAAACACACATGCTAATGGTGGAGTCTTGAGGAAGGATGTGAAAGGTTTCAGCTTCATAGATGATCGATTGATGAGCGGGTCCTGGGTTAATGAGCGTCACCATGATCTTATACAGATGTTCTTTCGTGTGTTGGCTGTCTGCCATACTGCCATCCCTGTAGTCGATAGTAAATATGATGACATTTCTTATGAAGCCGAGTCGCCAGATGAAGCAACTTTCGTTGTAGCTGCAAGAGAGTTGGGTTTTAAATTCTATGGAAAAACCCAGGAAAGCATATCCTTGCATGAGTTTGAGCCTTGTCTTGGTAGAATGGTAGATAGGTGCTACAAGTGACAAACTTTCTTCACCTCTCTTTTGCGCACCAGTTTTATTTGGAAGATTAAACCTGTAATTCTTTTCCTTCTTCTCAGAACATATAAAATTCTCTGCACATTGTCATTTAGCAGTTCTCGTAAGCGAATGTCTGTCATCATAATGACTGAGGAGGGTCAAATGTTGATCTTTTGCAAGGGGGCAGACAGGTTTGTGTTGATGTGAATCACTCATTGTACAACGCTTGTCACTCTCATGTCTGAGTTAATATTTCAGCCATATGTTTTTTTTGCTTCAGTGCAATCTTTAGCCGACTTGCGAAGGATGAGCAAATATATGTGCCGGCAACCAAAGATCACATTAATGAGTACTCGGAGTCTGGTTTGCGTACAATGGTTGTTGCTTATCGAATGGTTCATGAAGAAGAGTTCAATATATGGTATGAAGAGTTTTCAAAAGCGAGCAATTCTGTCAGTTGTAATCGTGATGAAATGGTGGATGCAGTTGCTGAAAAAATTGAGAGAGACTTGATTCTGTTAGGTGCTACAGCCGTCGAGGACAAATTACAAAAGGGGGTAAATACATTCTTTAAAAAATGACCCTATTTTTTTAGTTCTTTTGCAATTTTCATTTTTTTTTCAATATGCTTTTGGGAGTGATGGAATTTTATGGCTTACAAATTTCTTCAATAAGATACTGAAGAAAAAGTGGATGCTAGACCAATGAAGAGAAAGTATTTTAGTACCTTTGTATAAGAACAAAGAAGATATACAAAATTGTGTCAATTACAGGAGAATTAAATTTTTGAGTCATACTATGAAACTATGAGAACGAGTAATAGAGAGAAGAGTTAGACGAGAGACTAGCATCTCAGAGAATCAATTTGGATTCATGTCAGGGAGGTCAACCATGGAAGCTATACATCTATTGAGGAGACTCATTGACAACTATCGGGAAAGACAAAAAGATTAGCATATGTTGTTTATCGATCTGGAGAAGGCTTATGATAGGGTTCCAAGAGACGTCTTGTGGAGAGTCTTAGAAAAGAAAGGTGTAAATATATCATACATTGACGTAATCAAAGATATGTATACAAATTCAGTGACCAGGGTGAGGCCATCTAGAGGATTAACACAGGAATTTCTTATCGTTTTTGGCTTACATCAAGGATCAGCTTTAAGCCCTAACCTCTTTACCCTTATCTTAGATGAGCTCACCGGACATATCCAACAAGCAATACCTTGGTGTTTATTATTTGCAGATGATATTGTTTTGGTCGATGAGACGCTCGAGGTTGTAAACGCGAAACTTGAATCTTGGCGAGACACTTTAGAAAAGAAGGGTTTTAGGTCGAGTAGGACAAAGACAAAGTATATAGAGCTTAAATTTAGTAGTGCAAGAAGGTCGGATGACTCCATCATTAAATTGGGTGACCAAGATATTTCCCGCAGTGAGTGTTTTAAATATCTGGGATCGATAATTCAAAAAGATGGAGGTGTAGATGAAGATGTGATATATAGAATCCAAGCAGGTTGGTTGAAGTGGAGAGGCGCGTCTGAGATCTTATGTGATCGTAAAGTACCATTAAAACTTAAAGGCAAGTTTTACCGTACTGCAATTAGGACAACAATGCTCTACGGTTCTGAGTGCTGGGTAGCGAATGGTGTACATAAGCAAAAAATGGGAGTTGCGGAGATGAGAATGCTTAGGTGGATGTGTGGTCACACAAGACTGAATAAAATTAGGAATGGATGTGTTAAAAACGAAGAAGAAGGAAGAGAGAAAAATAAGCAGCTACACGAAGGGAGAGACTAGGGTTAGGAGGAAGGAGGAGGAGAATACCGTTTAAGAGAATAATCTTGCATGCCTCCAAAAGAGGGGGGTCCGGGGTATTAATACCCGGACCTAGGGCCGGCCAACCAAGGGGGCCGGCCGGCCCACAATGGGGGCTGAACCGGGTGCGGTTCAGCCCCCATGGGCCGAACATTAAGAGGAGGGGGCTGAACCCACTGGTCAGCCCCGTTGTCGCCCTCGTTACACCGTTGCCGCCGCATGTACTGCCTTCCAAATAACCGAGCCTTGTCCGGGGGCGTAAGTGCGTAACATTCTCTTCCCCACCAAGAACCAGCTTGTCCCCAAGGTGGTAATCAGGGTAAAGCTCCCGAAACTCCAGCAAATCCACCCAAGTGTTGTGCTCCGTGGGTAAATCCTTCCATTTTACCAACAGCTCAAGACAGTACGTCGTGCCACGGCGCTTCCACTTGATCAACAGTATGTCCTCAGGAATCGGGCGCAGCTCGCCCCCACTAGTAACCTCTGGCAAGAAAGGAGTTACCTGAACCGTATCGCCAAGCTTCCGCTTCAACAAGGAGACATGAAAGGTGGGATGGATCCGGGAGCCGGCGGGCAACTCCAATGTATAAGCAACTGGCCCAACCCGCCTGATGATCTGAAATGGACCATAGTAGCGAGGTGCCAGCTTCTGGTTCGTCCGTTGTGCAACGGACAATTGCCTATAAGGGCAGAGTTTGAGGAAAACCTCATCCCCCACTTGAAATTCTCGCTCAGTCCGATGCTTCTCTGCTTGTGCCTTCATACGATCCTGTGCAGCCCGGAGATTCTCGTGCAAGGTCGCGAGGGTGCGATCACGGTCACGGAGTGCTTGATCAACTGCTGCCACTGCTGTACTACCGGGCTCATAAATGCTCAAAGACGGAGGTGTCCTGCCATACACGACCTCAAAAGGAGTGAGCTTGCTAGCCGAGTGATACGAAGTGTTGAAGCAATATTCCGCCCAATGCAACCAACTCGTCCATGTCCTCGGCTCATCCATAACAAAGCACCGAAGGTATGTCTCCACGCCGCGATTCAAGACCTCTGTCTGTCCATCAGTCTGCGGATGGTGAGCCGTGCTAAAACGTAAGGAGGTCCCATGTAAACGAAAGAGCTCCTTCCAAAAATTGCCAACAAAAGTAGGATCACGATCCGAAACGATCGCCCACGAAACTCCATGTAAGCGAACAATCTCCCGAACAAACAAAGCCGCCACAGACTCGCCGGTGTATGGGTGGCTCAGTGCGAGGAAGTGCCCGTATTTGGACAACTTATCAACCACCACCAGAATGACTGTTTTGCCCTTTGACCGAGGCAACCCGTCAATGAAGTCCAGAGAAACCGTGTCCCAAATCTGGTGCGGAATCTCCAGAGGTGTAAGTAGCCCGGCTGGAGAAGTAGTCTCATACTTCTGCCTCTGACAAACATCACATTGCTGCACAAATAGCTGAATGTCGCGGCGCATCCCCTTCCAAAATACATTTGCTCGTGCTCGCTGAAGAGTGCGAAGAACACCAGCATGACCACCCGTCGGCGAAGAATGGAACTCATGCATCATCACGGTCCGCCAAACTGACTGGGCCGGGATGACCACGCGGCCCTTGTAATATAGCCTGCCATTTTGTAAATGATAACCTGGGATTGTCTCCCGAGCCTGCCGCAAAGCCTCCACAATAGCCTGTTACTCAGGGTCGCGATGCACCTCCTCTTGGATTTCATCAATGAATCCAGCTGTGGCGTAGAAACATGGGCCAAGGCAGCCTCAGGCAAGCGGGATAACCCGTCAGCCACCCGATTATCCTTCCCTGGTCGATACACAATCTCGTAATCATATCCCAACAGCTTGGTGATCCATTTCTGTTGGAGAGGAGAAGAAACACGCTGCTCTAAAAAATGCTTCAGGCTTTGATGGTCTGTCCGAATTTTAAAATGACTTCCCAGCAGGTAGGGCCGCCAGAGAGCCACAGCATGAATAACCGCCAACATCTCCTTTTCATAGGCCGACAGTCCCAATGTCCTCGGAGCCATAGCCTTGCTGTAAAAGGCAATCGGCCGACCGTCCTGCATCAACATTGCTCCCAACCCCACTCCGGAGGCGTCTGTCTCCACGACGAACTCCTTGGTGAAATCCGGAAGTGCGAGCACTGGAGTTGTCGTCATTGCCCGTTTCAGTGTCTGAAAAGCAGTCTCTGCCTCCTCCTGCCACATAAAAGCACCCTTCTGTAGTAACTGTGTCAGTGGCCTGGCAATCTTCCCGTAATCCCTTACAAAGCGCCTGTAATAGCCCGTGAGACCCAAGAAGCCCCGAAGAGCTCGAATAGTCTAGGGCCGCGGCCAAGAAACCATGCTCTCAATCTTCCGTGGGTCGGCCTTGACCCCTTCAGCTGAAACCAAATGTCCCAAATATTTCACTTCCTCCTGGACAAAAGAACACTTGGACCTCTTCGCATATAACCGGTGCTGGCGTAGAATAGAGAATACCTGAGCAACATGGCACATATGGTCTGCCCAAGTAGCACTGTATATCAGGATGTCGTCGAAGAAGATCAACACGAAGATCCGAAGGAAGGGACGAAAGATCTCGTTCATGTTGGCCTGGAAGGTGGATGGCCCGCCCGTCAACCCATTGGACATCACCAAGAACTCATAATGGCCGTCATGTGTCCTGAATGCTGTTTTGTGAATGTCCTCCGCCTTCATAAGAATCTGGTAATATCCTGACCGTAAGTCCAGCTTCGTAAACCGAGTCGCTCCATGCAACTCATCCAGCAGCTCCTTAATCAGTGGAATTGGAAACTTACCCTTCAACGTGACACTGTTTAAGGCACGGTAATCCACACAAAATTGTCAGGAACCGTCCTTCTTCTTAACCAAAATGATCGGGGCCGAGAAAGAGCTCGTGCTTGGGCGTATGATACCTGCCGCAAGCATCTCCCTCACACTACGCCCGATCTCCTCCTTCTGTATGTGCGGGTATATGTAAGGTCGGATATTGGGCGGCTCCGCCCCTGCCTTGAGCACAATCTGATGATCACGGAATCGTGATGGCGGAAGTGTACGCGGCTCCTGAAAAATGTCATCATACTGCTCCACTAAGGCCTGCATCGGTAGAGGGACCTCAGTCGGCCCCAACTCATCTGTCCGTACTCCCAACAGAACTGCCATCAAGCTACCGGTTTCCTCAAGATGCTGTAGGCTGCGAAGGGAAATCTCCTTGACCGGAGAAGATTTGAGCCCTTTTAGACAAAACTGTCGCCCCCCCCCCCCCCCCCAAGAACTCCATCGTCATCTGGTCCCAATCGAAAGTAACCCTCCTTAACTGTTGTTGCCACTGAACTCCCAACACCATGTCTGAGCCCCGTATGGGTAAGAGATAAACGTCTGTGCGGCCCACATAACCCTGCATCTGAAGCTCCACACCCTTTAGCGCGCCCTGGCACTGTAACTTGCTGCCATCCGCTACCATAACCTGGAACGCCGCCCCGATGTCAATCAAATGCCCCACCTTCTGTGCCACATCGGGGTGGATGAAATTATGAGTACTCCCGCTGTCCACAAGGATAGTCACACTCTCCTGCCGGACCCTCCCCGCTAGCCTCATAGTGAGTAGAGGGGGATTACACCCTTCCATGGCATGTATGGAAACCCCCGGCTCTGTCAAGTCCAAGTCACCCTCGGGCTCCAACAACTCTTCAGAAAGCGCATCCTCCTCAGTCTCCTGATGTAGCAAAAAAACCTGGACCTTTTGACACTTATGGCCCGGCGTAAATTTCTCGTCACAATTGAAGCAAAGTCCTTTTTCCTTACGTGCTTGCAACTCGTTCCAAGACAACCGTGTCACCGTCGGCCGGCCGGCCGCTGGAGGCTCCCTCCTGGCAGTGGCCGGTGTAGTAGCATGCTTCAATGTACTGCGGGCTCGCTGTCTGTTAAATCGTTCCTCCTGGATGCGCGCCAAACTGATCGCGTGATTCAGGCTACGTGGCATGTAGGTCTGTACCTCATCGCGTAAGTGGTCCTTCAGTCCGGACACGAAACAGCTGAGGAGCGTCCTCTCCTCCCAGTGCACCCTGTTAGCCAGCCTCTCGAACTCAGTCCTGTATTCCATCACACTCCCCTTTTGGCGAAGTTTTTGCAAAAGGGCTTCGAAGTCCTCAAACTCCAGGGGCCCAAACCGAGCAGTAAATCCTTCGACAAACTCCCCCCACGACACATAATTTCGTCCCCGCAGGAACCACTGAGTCCACTGAAAAATATCGTCCTCCAAGTGAAAGGATGTCAGTTGCACCCACTGATCTCCCGACACTTCCTAGTAGTTGAAGAATAACTCCGCCTTCTGTATCCACTCCAACACATCCCCACCACTGTAACGAGGAAAATTCATCCGCGTCAATTTTGGTGCCATGTACGGCCGCTGTCCGGCCTGTCCACGCCACCCTGGCTCCTGTCTTCGTGGTTCCTCCCGTTCAATAGGCATGCCCGGGAATTGTCGGAATTGTCCCCCCACTGGGACGCCTTGATGGTACGCCCCTCCTTCCCACTGCATGCCCCTTCCAATTGGGTGAGGTAACAAGCCTTCGTCGCCCCGTCTCCAAGGAGGTTGCCCCATCCGCGTATCGGCGCCACATGGCCCCCCTTGCCCGTACCCGTCTGGACCCAAACCAGGGCCGCCGAAGCCACCAGCCCCCATTCCGGCCACCCCGAAGCCTCCAGCCCCTATTCCGGCACCGCCGGTGTTGGATCTCCCCTGGCCGAGCCCTTCTAGGCCAGGACCAGCCCTTCCCAAGCCACCGACGCCTGTTCTAGCCAACCCCAGGCCGCCGGCTCCAACCCCAGGCGCCCTGCCCCCGTATCGGCCCAGATCGGCCGTTCCCGTGCCAAATCCCGCCGCACCCAGGCCCGCCTATAGCCAACCGGCCATGACTGCCGCCGATGCCGAAGCCTCCGCCGCCGTATCCGCTGGTTCCAACTCCCCCGATCCCGCCAACGCCAAGGCCCGTCGAATCTCGTGATCCGCTTGCGTCGTTCCTGTGCGAATCGGGCTTGGATCCGGAAGATCCGCCCGAGTCCTCTTCCCGCACCGCCTTCCCCTTCAAATTTTGCGCCAATAACGCCATAATTTCGTCAAGGCGACCATCCATTCATTCTTCTAACCTTTGAGTGGACGATTTCACATTTTCTTCGATGGCGGCCATCGAATCGGTCAACCCCACCAAGTTCTCCTCTAGGTTTTCCAAACGACTGTTCTCTTCTTGCAAGCGCGTAGACACCATGATGGAGGAAGGAATCCTCTGATACCAATTGTTAAGAACGAAGAAGAAGGAAGAGAGAAAAATAAGCGGCTACACGAAGGGAGAGACTAGGGTTAGGAGGAAGGAGGAGGAGAATACCGTTTAAGAGAATAATCTTGCATGCCTCCAAAAGAGGGGGGGTCCGGGGTATTAATACCCGGACCCAGGGCCGGCCAACCAAGGGGGCCGGCCAACCAAGGGGGCCGGCCGGCCCACAATGGGGGCTGAACCGGGTGCGGTTCAGCCCCCCTGGGCCGAACATTAAGAGGAGGGGGCTGAACCCACTGGTTCAGCCCCGTTGTCGCCCTCGTTACACCGTTGCCGCCGCATGTACTGCCTTCCAAATAGCCGAGCCTCGTCCGGGGGCGTAACAGGATGTATCAGGGATAAGACAGGAGTGGCGCCAATTGTAGAGAAGATGCGAGAAGCTCGTTTAAGATGATTCAGACATGTACATAGGAGGCCATTAGAGGCACCTGTTAGTCGTTGTGAGAGTTTAGTCACTAGACATATTAAACGGGGGAGGGGTAGACCAAAAAAGACTTGGAAAGAAACTATAAGGAAAGATATGATGTACTTAGGCATTAGTGAGGGCTGTGAGGCTATGATTAAAGATAGGGCGCAATGACGACAAAGGATCCATATAGCCGACCCCACTTTGGTGGGATAAAGGCTTGAGTGTTGTTGTTTCAATATGCCTTTGGGTATACCTTGAATGAGATAATCCATCAAACAACTGATTAACAAGCTTCAAGACTTAATCTCCTAATGATTTTTCATACCTGTTCACACCATGGCTATTAGATTAACAACAACAATGTGTTTGTACACTTCCCATATCAGCGCAGCGTGCATTGGTTGGGGAATAGTAGGTTAGCTGTTCAACTCCTGTAAGCACTGAAAAGTGCATGTAAAAAAATATTATGTTTTTTTTATCATCCTAAGGATTAAGCTTGTAAGGATACCTGGGGCATACATATACTTACTTGGATAATAACTAAAGAATTTTCTGCAAATAAAAAAAGAGAAATTGTAGCTGATACTTGCGTCCTTACTATTAGGTTCCTGAATGTATTGACAAACTAGCACAAGCTGGAATCAAAATCTGGGTTCTGACTGGTGACAAGCTGGAAACTGCAATCAACATCGGGTTTGATTTAACATTTGGCTTTCTTATGTGAATACTTGGCTCTTGGATTAATGTTACATCTGTTGACCTTAACCCTTTTTGCAGTTTTGCCTGTCACTTGTTGCAGAAAGATATGAAGCAAATTACGATTACCCTAGGTGAGATAGACGGCATTGCCTCTACCAAGGGAGATGAGGATGTCTTTAAAAAGGTTAATACTTTTTTGTTAAGTTTTGACAAAATGCTTCCTTTTTTACGATTACTGACAATTCTGAAACTTTTAGGATTCCTATGAAAGTGTTGCCAGACAATTACGTGAAGCACAATCTGAAGCGAATATATTGAAAAGAAGTTCTATTTGCTGTGCTCTTGTTATTGATGGCAACTCTCTGGTTTTTGCTCTATCAAGAGTTCTTGAGAGATCCTTCTTTGATCTGGCCTCTAATTGTGTGTCTGTTATTTGTTGTCGGACATCTCCTAAACAGAAAGCACTTGTAAGCCCTGTGTTTCTTTACACTTCAAAGATTTGCATTTACGTTTGCGTGAATTTTATATTTGCATTATACATACTTACATATATATTATTTGCACACACACATATATATAAGGTTAATTACCGGGACCTCCCCTGCGAGTTTGAATAATTACAGGTACCATTACACAAACCTCCCCTCTATGTTTCTGTTTACCAGCTCCTCCCAGTTGACGTTATGTTACATTATATTACCAAGTCGTATTAAGTCGCGTGTTTTTTGTCGTATCTGTGTAATACCCGATAAGGGTAATTTGGTCATGTGTGTACATTTCCTCCACTCATGTATATGTATGAGTTAGAGACCTTGCTATTATTTTGGATGAAATAATATTTTTTCTCATTGCTTTCTACTTGGTGTCAGAGCGACCGTGCTCTGACCAGCTCCGTCGCTTCCCTGCTTCACACAGTTGACAACTGCTCCAGCAGGTGTCCTCCTCTCCCTCCGCACGAGCAACCTGAGGTGTTTGTCGAGAATGATGCCGAACCTCCGAATGCCATAGGCAGATGACTCCCACCAATCTATGGAGGATGTTTCGCTCATTACCGCTCGGTCAAGTCGTGGACGAAGGCCTTGATTCTGCTATTTATCGTCGACGCCCCTATGTCCTCGTCCGCTAGGATCTGATCTACTGGTTACGTGATTTCTTCCAGACTCTGCTCCCTTCGAACATAACTCCCTCCGAACATAGCTCCCTTCGAAACATAGCTCCCTCCGAACATAGCTCCCTCCGAACATAGCTCCCGCCCAGCAAGCCGCTGCTCCCGCCCAGCAAGCCGCTGCTCCCGCCCAGCCATCCGCTGCTCCCGCCCAGCCATCCGCTGCTCCCGCCCAGCCATCCGCTGCTCCCGCCCAGCCATCCGCTGCTCCCGCCCAGCCAGCCGCTGCTCCCGCCCAGCCAGCCGCTGCTCCCGCCCAGCCAGCCGCTGCTCCCGCCCAGCCAGCCGCTGCTCCCGCCCAGCCAGCCGCTGCTCCCACCCAGCCAGCCGCTGCTCCCGCCCAGCCAGCCGCTGCTCCCGCCCAGCCAGCCGCTGCTCCCGCCCAGCCAGCCGCTGCTCCCGCCCAGCCAGCCGCTGCTCCCGCCAAGCGTCATCTTTCCAACTACCACGCACGTGTCATGAACACACTGAAACCGCACGATCTAAGCTTCAATGCTAGGCAAAACATTATGACCTCGACTCGGTCAATTGTAGCGACAGGAGGGACCAAAACCTACAGCTGTCCTATAGAATGGACAGAGGATCGATTTGGGATAAACGACCTACAACTACCACTTTTTGAAGCGGCAGAGGGTCAAGAGATACACGACCTACAACTGCCCCTTTTTGACGCGGCAGAGGACTGGCTCGGAAGGATATGACCTACAACTGCCATTTTAAAGTGGCAGAGGACTGATCTAGGAAAGCGCAATCTACACAGGGACGGGGATCCCCCCTTCCAACAAAAGCCCACAAAAGCGTCGTTCTACCGGGCCCAACACACCGCTTAGGAATGGACATTCACAAATCAATCCCACGAATTCCTGCAATTACTACGACGAATAGCACGGGACATTCTCGTTCGCGTACCTAGGGCTAATCGTAATGCACATCACAAAAACATCATCGATCCAGGCTTATCACTACGGGTAGGCTTCACATAGCATGCCTAAATCCAGACTCGCGCGTCGGATGTCTAATGCAGAATTATGTCGGGGACGGACACAATCGACCCGGGGGTTCGCAATGAGCCGAGGGAGACACACGCCGCTTCCAATTGGAGGTGGGTGGCCCTCCTAAGCAAAAATAAAGACAGAAAGAGTACACCGGGGTCGCAATCCCACGCCCTGGCGGAGTCCCCGCTCTCCACCGCGTAGTGGGAGAGGGACTCTACGTGCAGCTCACACAGACATACGTCGGGGTCGCAATACCACGCCCTGGCGGAGTTCCCATCCTCAACCGGAATGGCGTGAGGGGACTTTCATTGCAAGAAAATGAACATAAGCACAAAAATGTAGAAATAACGGTCCTAAGACCGGAGGGAAAAGGGTCGTTACCCTTGCAGAGCATCTCGGGGACATTGGAACTTGCACAAAGAATGACTATAACGGCTCCCCTCCTACAGATCTGAGCTCCTGCAACAAATCAAGCTCGAATCGGCTCTCACAACGGTTGTCCTCTTTCGAGTTCGGCCTCCACTCGACGCTTTGAGTTCCGAATCGACCTCCCACGATGGACTTCAGCAAACCCACGACGAAGCTACTCCTCAAATCGGTTACGAACAACGATGAAGGAAACCCTAGCTGCTCACCTCTAACTCCTCCAGTCGGCTACTTCCAACTGACAAACTCAAGAGCCCAACTCCTCTTGGTTGGCCATTTCCACTCGACAAACTCAAGAGCCCAACTCCTCTTGGTCGGCCAAGAGAAGAAGGGGATGAAGGAGGGTTCTCGCTTCCTTCTAAGTTGGCGGCGCAACAAGAGGGGTAAGAGGGCTCGATGACCTCCTCTCTTCTCTCTCTCTCTCGGTCGCCGACGCAACAAGGGTGGCGGCGCGCACCCGGTGGAGTAGCAGATGCGAGAATGGGGGAGGAGAAAGCTCGATTTCCTCTCTTCTCTCGAGCAGCGCAGAACACGCGAAAAGGAGAGGAGGCAATCCGTTGTTTAGGGTTAGATCTTTTACTTTAAACCCAATAGCAAATGCTAACCGCACCCCCACAGACTCTATCCGCACACCCACTTTGATATCCACATACCACTCTTTAATTTTTATTTAAATTAGGGCGTTACACACTATATGGTATTGTTGTGGAAGAAGCTAATATGATGTCTATGTCGGAGAATGTAGTATTGTTGTGGAAGAGGTCGTATGATCAATCAGTGTCATGGACGGGCTGAGGAGGAGGCTGGGTGGTAGGTGAAGGTTGTTGCTGATGCGGTGAAGTGGAAGGAGACAATGGTGGTAGCTGGGACCGTGGTGGAGTATCGGATGTAGACGGAGGCTGAGAGGATGTGGTGGTAGGGGGCGAAGGGTACATGTAGTCATGAGGCTCAAAGAGTGGAGTCAAATCTTTAACGTTGAATACAAGTGAAATCCCCATACTCAGCGAGATATCCAGCTGATAAGCATTTGCTCTAATTTGTTTAAGCAAAGTGTATAGACCCATTCGCTTAGCATTCAATTTTCGAGCAGTTCTTTGGGGAACCTCTCAACACATATACAAATCAACACTTCTCCTTCTTTGAAGCTTTGCAATCTCCCGTGGCTATCAACATAAGATTTATAAATAATTTTATTGCAAGTACTCTTACGCCGGATAGACTCATGCATGCTACACAGTGACAATGAATGATGGTCGACAAACATAACTGTACCACTATGTAGAGATTCTGGATCCCTCCATGTGTCATACTAGAGGGGCACATGATCAGAGGGATCAGTGGGTGGGGTGTAAAAAAATTCATCGCGGGTGTGATGATCATCTAAATAAACACCTAAAATGTTTTTACTAACAATGATGGAACCGAACCCAAGATCATCGAGAGCACTCTCACCCTCGACTAACTCAAAGTTAATGGTCACGTCCCTAAAGAGTGGTGGTTTATTTGGAGGCTCTCTAGGTGGAGTGTAGAAATACTCGTCGAGTGTGAGATAAACACCCAGAAGACTATGCGAGACTTTGGCATTGAGATACCACTCCATGATGTGTAGAATGCCTCCATAAAGTAGAAACTCATCAGGTGGCTCACCGGGAGGGGTATAATGAAATTCGTCGCAAATGCGACGAGTACCAACATAGGTTCCTCCAGATGCAAACCACAAGATTCGAGAACCTCATAGATGGGGTGACTTGAAGATCTGACTAGAAAATGTGTCAAGAATCTTGTACTCATAATTGAATCACTCATCGGAATCTCATCCTCACAAGGGCGTGGTGGTACAACAGGAGGCTCAACAGGGGGTTTTCAAAGAACCCGTCAACAGGGTGATGGTCCTCCAGATGCAAACCACCGCAAGGGGCTGTGTTCCCAATGTGGGGTGTGAGGGTCACCACGAGGTCAACACTAGACTCTCGGCTCCCGGTAGTAATGTCGAGGACTGACTTTCTAACCGTAGGGGACACTAGGCCTAAGTGAGGTGTGGAGAATGGATATACCATCACTGTGTCACTGAGTCGTTCGTCCTCTCTCTCGTGACCATGTTTACTAATCATACTAGTGTCGCTCTCCACTGGTATCACATAATCAGGATCGGACTCGACTCCAAAATCAACTGGGTACTGAATCTCCTCAAAATGAGAGAAATCAAAATCTAGCGACGGGTCTCTCATGTCAGTGGGAGCACTACTAGACACATCGGTGACTTGACGTGTTCCTTAAGTTTTTTCACACGGGTTCTCTTTGAGGTATTCTTTATGTCATCAAAATGAACATCCAAGTGATCAAATTGATCACTAACCCATCGTTGAAATTCGGCTACCGACTTATCCGTTTTCGGAATATTAGGAAGGCCACTACACGTGATGTTATCTTGATGGTGGTGGCCTCTATAGGGATATTGATATTCTTCAAGGTAATTACCTCTAGAAGAATCAAAATGTGAAAAAGGGTTAACACGATTTCTACGAGTGACGTGTCGGGGACGAGGATAATCATGATAGTATGAGGGTCCTCCCGAGGGAACTCTATGTACTTGATCAGTGGTGGAGTCTCGTTCCTCAAATAGAGGATTAACGAAATGAGTGGACTCGTGTTTATCAAATAAAAGATTAGAGTAGCAATTACTACTATGATATGACATGGTGAAACATATAGATTCCAGTCCCACGTATTATAAATTAAGCCCGAACCTAGGTCTCTGATACTAATCTGACGCAGGACGATTCTATAAGACGGAGATAATGTGGGTGATCACTACATGCAACTAATATGAGATCCGACGAATTTAAAACTTGCAATAACTTTCTTTATGAATCAATTATTAATGATAAACCACAATAATTAAAGCATACAAGGAAGGAAACAAGTGATAGTACAAGCGCGAGAGTGCGCAAAATCAAATAGCTATTTAAATGAAAGATTACAAAGACATAAACAATTGAAATCAAAATTTATAAACCAATATCTCTCAAGTAGAGAACAAACATAAGACCCAACTGTAAAAGAAATAACAACACATCTTGAACTTTGCAAACAATGTAGAGGGGATGGCTGGAGGTACTTTTGGAGGGCTGCCGGGACAGGTTTTCAGCACTCAAATGCTGTGTGGCTGTCCAGAGACATGGACAGCAACTTGGACGATGCAGGGAGGCAGCATTCAGCAATCCGTGAAGGAAGGCGGCTGTCCAGAGAGAAAGACAACAACCTGGACTATGATGCTGGGCTGTTTGGAAGGCCTGGACAACAACAGTTTTTTTTGGTGGTGTAGGGGCAAACTTGGGGCTGCTGGATGAAGGTAACGGGGAAAGGGTTTGTTGGTTGAGGGGAAATGAGGGGGTGGATCCACGGGAGGAAGATCAGGCAGGGAGAGGGGCTGGTTGGTGGATTTAATTGGGAGGGGAAGCTGCAGATGGTGGCAGCAATTGGTGGATCCGGCAACCTGGACTCCACGTGAGAATGAGCAGGGAAGAGAGGGAAATTTCGGCCCAACAGTTTGAGGGGTTGGGAGAGTAATTAAGTGGAGGAAGTTGGGAGATATTTCTCATGTGAGAATGAGGGGAAGAGGGGCTAAAAGGGCCGGCTATGGGGGAGTGGGTTTGAGGCGATGGTTGTGAGGAAGTTAGGAGATGGTGGGGCTTAAATTTAGGAAGTGATTCCTAAATAAAAGGAAGTGGAAGTAGTGGGGGTATGGGTGGTTAGGAGAAAGTTATGGGTGGTGGTGGTGGTTGCCGGCAGGGTGGAGGTTGGTGGTGGCCATAGGTGGTGGTGGTTGCCAGAAATATTTTTTGGTGATCGCCGGAAAATGAAAATTGATGGGAAAATGAAGGAAAGGTAATGATGATTCACCGGGGTGGCCGGAGGCGTTCTCCAGTGATCGCCGGAGGTGGAATTTATAGGGTAAAAGGCTGTTTTGGAAGGAGATGAAGGTGGTAATGGAGGGGGACTTGGGGAGGGGTGGCCGTCCAGATGTGTTGTAGGGGGGAAGGAGGGGAAACACCCTTGGGTTGGCTTTTGGTGTCCAGGCAGCAAAATGGCAGGGCAATGGCAGCAACTTGGGTGTTTTGGTGGTGGTCTGTTGGGTGGGGAAGGTATAGCTGTCTGTCTTCCTGCAGGTGGAGGGGAATAAGTTGGTTGCTGTTATGGAGGAGAATGGCTGTAGCTTGATGGTGGAGGAGGAGGGTGGTGGGGTGGCCGGCCAAGGGGAGGATGATAGGGTCCGGCCAAGGGGAATGGGTGGGAGGAGGTGGACCCGAGCTTCGCACCCGGGGTTCAGCTTCGGCACCGAATGACCAAAGAATGAGCTTCAATATTCCATTCTTCAATGCCTAAAATGAGAGCCCTCGCCCTCTATTTATTGACTCTAGGGTGCAACGAACGACAATGATTGACCGATCGTCCCGACTCAAAAATACATAAAAATACAACTCGAAACAAAAAAATGAAAAGAACAAACAATGTCATGATCGTCGATCCGCATAAAATGAACCGTTCTGATTCCCAAACAGAAAGTCTCCCCCCCCCCCCCCCCCCCCCCCCCCCCACCCACCCACCCACCACACACACACACATATATATATATAACTTTGCACAATTATAGGGTAATAAAAATTGTACATGTCGTTAACAATTATATGGTCATTTACTGTTTTGTGTGTGTATATGTATGTTTTTAATGTGAACTAACAAAGGAGGTTTTTGTAATTTTGAAAGATAGAGAGGAAGTCCCTGTAATTGTGCAAAGTTAGAAGGGAGGTCCCGGTAAATGACCATATATATATATAATAAATTGTCTCATTAGATTTTTATATCAGGAGAAATGTTTCCATTGAGCTAAGCCTGACTGAAAATTTCAAAAATTTCAGGTCACTAGACTGGTTAAAAGAAATACAGGGAAAACAACACTTGCAATTGGTGATGGCGCAAATGATGTTGGCATGCTTCAAGAGTCTGATATTGGTGTGGGCATTAGTGGAGTAGAGGGCATGCAGGTCTGTGCTCTTTAACGTATGATATTTGATGATTTTTGTTTCTGTATGACCTGGCTTATTAATTAACTTTGGGAAAAAAATCCTGATATGCTACCTCAGATATGCTTAGATTTTTGTTCTAATGGTTTTAACCAATTTTCAATGGATGCTAAATGTATAACATGAACCCAGACAAACAAGAATCCCCACTAGATGGTCTTTAAGTTATAAAGCTGACCTACTCTTATAGTTGAAGGAATGTTCTCACACTATGGGCGATGAAATCTTTTTACTCTTCATATGGCAATCTGTGATAGAGGCCAACTGTCATTGAATTTTATGCTTATATCTGAGAAGTCCTCTCTGTGTTTCTTAATTAATTGTAATGCATGGAATATAATTTTTCGTCTTATTCCTTTACAATACTTATCATATTATACATTAAGTAATGCATCAAATCTTTGATTCCTTACTTTATGACCCTGATAATACTTTAGAATATTTTTATTCTTTACTGAATATGTTTCGGAGGAGCTGCTTATATTCTGCTCTGGAAATTTAGTATGAAAAAGTAACTAGACTGCCATCAATGCATTACCAGATATAGTGTCTTGTAGCTTAATGACAATACTGTCAGTTTTAGATGCATTCAACGCCTAAACTAATTATCAAATAACTACCTGGTGTTATGGCAATCCTTTATCATCTTACCTGATTTCTTGTTTACTGCCCCTTTATTCACCATGCATGCTTCAAAATTTCAGGCTGTAATGGCTAGTGATTTTGCGATTGCTCAATTTCGTTATTTGGATCGTTTACTACTTGTCCATGGACATTGGTGTTACAGACGGATTACATCTATGGTATTGTTTCTCCCCTTTCCTTTGAATTACTCTTTTTTTTACTTTCTTTTAATGGTGCCACTATGTTCATCTCTTTGTTTTTTGGATTTGAGGCTATAGGATTTGAGGCTTACCTTAAATGCAGGTTGACATGCATTCAATGATTGAGACTAACACCTATCCTAATACTGGTGTACAACTACATGGCTCATCAAATAATAACATCCGATATTTGATTGCATTAAACAAAATAGCCTTGAACTTAAACAGAAATGACAATAATTCACAGCTATCTCAATTTAGGATTACAAGTTACAAATGCAAAATAATTAGAGCACGATGAAATTAACTACTGAGTGAATAAACAATGCATACCCAATCAAATAATAAGAGCAAATGCACGACAACCAAATATCACTATGTTAGTACATGAACGCTCAGACAATATATGAAAAAAATGAAAACAACAAAAAATTCACCGAGTATTAGGGGTGGAGCAGGAATCCGAGCTCAGACATTAGTAGTAGAGAATAAAGTGGATGTTGTATGTCGGTGGAGGACAAATTTAAGGAGGGATGTGAGATGATGCTTAGAAAAGAGAATATGTTTAGAGGGGTTGCAGAGGCTCTCATTGGGGCCGAAGAAGGGGATTATGGTGCGGCTGGGGTTTGTGGCGGAGCTGTGGAGGATGGATATGGACTTACGATAGTTCCAGGGGAAGAAAGGGGGAAGAGCAGATGGGTGGGAGAATACTTGTGATGGAGGACACAACTTGAGACAGGGAAGGGAGAGGTCAAATGATGGAGATCGATCGCATCACATTAGACAATTTATCATTATCGACATTTTTGGATCTTCGGACGGACAATCGGAGACCGTGATCGCGATCAGCTTGATTTTTCATATTTCTATGTATTTTATTTTATTTTTTGAATTGTATTTAAAGAGTTAGGCTAAATTACCCATCGGGCGATCATGACCATTGGATTTAGTTAACCTAATTCTCGCCCTCCCCTCTTTATATCCTCTCAACAACCGACAGAAAGAGTCATCGAGGATTTACGGTTTTCAGAGAGGAGAATGTTGCGGTTTCACGTTGGGGCGTCACATACCAACGTCGTGCACGACCCCACAATGAATGATTTCCGCAATATTTGTCACCTGTAGATTCTTCCTGCGTCAGTTGGTATTGGAGTCCCAGGTTCATGCTTTATTTTGATACGCAGTAGTAGAGTCTGTAGATTCCTTCATGGCTAGTTATCGCCATCACTCCTCTCATCTATTGGAGAGCCCCTTCAGAGAGATCCTCATATTATTACGATAATTATTCTCGATCGCAGTGGATGTAGACCGAGAGGTCAAGTTTAGCTCGACCATAGGTGTTGAGCTTTCTCCACCTCCAGTTGAGCTCGGCTAACAGGAGGGTTGTTAAGTGGAGAAAGGTTTTTTCTTCCACCTCAGGTCAAGTTTAGTTCGACCTAAGGTGTTGAGCTTTCTCCACCTCCAGTTGAGCTCGGCTCACAGGAGGGTTGTTAAGTGAAGAAAGTTTTTTCCTCCACCTCAGGTCGAGTTTAGCTCGACCATAGGTGTTGAGCTTTCTCCACCTCCAGTTGTGTTCGGCTCACAGGAGGGTTGTTAAGTGGAGAAAGATTTTTTCTTCCACCTCAGGTCAAGTTTAGTTCGACCTAAGGTGTTGAGCTTTCTCCACCTCCAGTTGAGCTCGGCTCACAAGAGGGTTGTTAAGTGGAGAAAAGTTTTTTCTTCCACCTCAGGTCAAGTTTAGTTCGACCTAAGGTGTTGAGTTTTCTCCACCTCCAGTTGAGCTCGGCTCACGGGAGGGTTGTTAAGTGGAGAAAGTTTTTTCCTCCACCTCAGGTCGAGTTTAGTTCGACCAAAGGTGTTGAGCTTTCTCCACCTCCAGTTGAGCTCGGCTCACAGGAGGGTTGTTAAGTGGAGAAAGGTTCGCCTTTCGCCTCAAGTCAGGTTCAGCTAAAAAGCTCGACAGGAGTATCCCATTGGCAGGGCCTTTCGTGGTTTCCCTAAGGTCCCACTCACTCGTCAAATAGGTGGGTTGGACTTTCTTTCCGAGCTTAAGGCAAGCTCGAAAAGAGCGGGGATTGTGTACAACCCTCATATTTTCCGAGTCGGTGTGACCCGACGCGGATGAGGTCGTGGTAGAGAGGGTGACCTTGATGCAGCGGACCGAACCGTCGGAGGTCGTCAAGGCCAGAAGGAGAAGGCCCGGGGGGGGGGGGGCAAACCTCCTTGGACGAGTGAACCTTGGGTCCACTCGCCCAAGGACCTGGGCGAGTGGACCATTGGTCCACTCGCCCGAGTGGGGGGGGGGGGGGGGGGGGGGTGAGTGGACCATGGGTCCACTCGCCCAAGGGTATGGGCGAGTGGATCTGTGGTCCACTCGCCCCGTGCAGCTGCTCGGTGGGTTTAATGGACCGTAAGGTCCACTCGCCCAGTCAGGGCGGTGGACCTCGGTCCACTCGTTTGACCCCCGGTGAGGGGGGGGGGGAGTGGACGTCTCGTCCACTCGCCCCTCCCCCTATTTTGATCGTTCGGGTTCGTGATTGAGCTGTGGGTAGCAGAATTTTGGCTATCCGCAGCCCAATTTTGGGAAGTCTATAAATAGACCCCCATGGGCACCTTGGGAAGGGATGTTAGTACACCCTCCCTCGCGTGAGTATTGTGAGCAAACACTACCCCCCCTGTCAGTGAAGGTGGACTGTGAGGTGGCCCTTAGTGCCCTCCAAGGTGCCCAGGCTCAGCATTGGCTTGGGAGGGGAAGCTCTCTTTGAACTTCCGGGTGTGTGGTGGGACCTCCACACTGCAGCTTAAGGGGTCCGTTTCTGGACTCAAGTGTTCTTCATGGGGCAAGGTCTTTCAGTTCTTAGCAACCAGTCAGGGGTTCTAGCTCGGGTCAAGTAAGGGTTAGCTGCATCTCTCTTTCGAACGTCGAGACCAGTTCTCTGGTTTCAACAGTGGGCAAGGAAGCAAGAGACATAAAAAGGATTTTAGATAATAAGATAAGACATGATCAAGCTTTTTAGAGGAAATGAAATGTTAAGGAGTTTTAATCATAATAATTTTCATAGGAATAAATTAGATTTTTTAGCATAAATATTTTCATAGAAATATATCAGAGTTTTTTAGCATAAAGAGAACAATATAAAATTTACCAAGTAACCAATATTATCATGTTAGTTCTCCCCCTTTATATAAGAGTTTTAAGCATAAAAAAGTAATGATTTCCATGTAACCAATCTACCCAGACAATATGTTTACACCCTAGCCCCGTACTAAGTGACGGATGGTCATGAGGAGCTGCATACATGTCGTAGGTTGGAGTGTTAGTCCCATATGCAAACACTAGAAAATACTCAGCCTAGCACTCTTTCCCCCCAGTGCTTCGCAAGGCCCCACTGGAACCCTCCCCGGTTAAGGACAAGACATGACTTAGAGGTTAGGTTATCTAATGTCTACAACCCTACGCCCCCGCTAGGTGAGATATGAAGACATGGGATAATAATCATTGGAAACATTTAGCGTTTGAATCTAATGATGAGTTCATAGCCTATGAGTTTATATTTTTATTTGAATTTTTAAAGAAAAGCTCACATAGCTAATTTGAAATCCATTAATAAATCGGAGTTTTAGCATTGCGGAAGACTTTAACATTTTGGAATAAATAAGAACATCCTTTTAGCAATTAGGAATTCAACACAATTTGATTTGAAATTCAAGAAGATGTTTTTATAAGCAATATTTCACTTGTTGGAGGAGTGTTTAGTATAAATTTTTTTATAGAAATAGATCAGAGTTTTTAGCATAAAAATGATATTCGTGTTAGACCAACCAATATAAATTCTACCAAGCAAGTCTACCATTTGTTAAAAAAAGAATTTTGAGATTTAAGACTTTGATATAAGCATGAAAGCGCAAGGTAAAAAATATATGGTGATGATGCGGAAGACTTATAGAAATACAAGAAACATCTTTGTATTCAAGATTATTCATTAGAAAAAATAGGAGTTAAATTCAAAAGGAGAAGATGTGTTGGAGTTCAAAATATTAAGAGTTATAGCATAATTTTTGAAAGATTTCAAACAAGATAAATTAGAGTCTTTATAATAAACGAAAAGACTATAAAATTGTTTATCCAAAGAAAACATCTTTTTGGAAGTTTTAAAGATTATAATAGAAATAAGAGATGTTATGCAATAAAGGTGACGTTGTTTGGATAAAACCAATCTTATATAAACATCCAAGTTTATGATAATATTTTAAAAAAAAAAAAATTCGTAAGGTTTTCAGTAAAGTTTTCATGGCAATGGGCAAGGTGTTCTATCTTTCAAAAAATTATTAAGGCAAGCATGATTGCATATATTCTAGAAGATAGTAACTACAATGTTATTAATTTGCATTTCAAGTTAGGAAAATATTGTAGAGATCATGCATTGCAATCTAGTGCTTTTACTAAAGCTTTCTAGAGAATTTATGTACAGAAGCATTTGAATCCAATTCTCATGAGTAGAAGCTTTATGGGAGATAATGATGTGTATAGAAGGTGTTTTGATAAAAGTATACAAGTGGTATAATCCAAAACACATGACTTATCTAGTGAAGTAGAAACATTATTAAGCATGTAATCTTTTTAACTACTTCTACACCTCAATTTTAGATTTGATACAAAGCACAATAAAAGGTACAACTGCCAAGGTGCTTCGCCTACACAATGCTTATTAAGACTTATTGGAAAGCGAAGTAGTGCTTGAGGGATCTCATATTTTATTTTCAATACGAGCTATTTGAGATCCGGTGTACAAAATAGAAGTGTACGAAATTAGTTTGCACAAGACACTTTACAATTCTTTCCAAGGTGCTTACCTCACAATGCTTATGAAGGCTTATCAGGAGGTTCAAGTAGTGTTTGGTGGAGTTATATTTGTCATTTTATTTTTGTTTTTGAGCAAGACAAAGTTCTCCGAATTCACTTATTTTTGTAAACACTTGTAATTTTGTAATTTCACTTCTATATGTGCAACAAAGTTTTGAATAATGTGTATGTAATAGAGATAGACATCTTAACATTTTAAGCTACTACACTACACAATCATGTAGGGTTAAGAATTATAGACACAAGTAGTCTACCAAAGAGTGTGAGTGTAAAGAGATCATTATCTAACATAACATATTACTCATACTTAGAGGCATACAAGCACAAACCTACACAATTCACTATAAACTTTTTCTTTGCACATAACAAGATTAAAATCAAAGCATGACAAGCCAAAACAATGTTTAGAGAACTTGAGGTTTTAAATTAAATATTTTTAGCCAAATCTAAAAGAACATGCTTTGTCATTTTTGCCAAAGTAATGAAACATAAAAATCTTGTTATTTTAATAAAACTTTGCAGAAACAAATACAAATAAGTAAAGACATATTTTTTTGCATTTTGAAATTTTGTATTTGATTTTTCAAACATCATACAATGACATTAAGATAAAGATAGATAGTACATATAAAAGAAAATATTTATATTGATTTTTCAAAATTTTAAAAGCTCAGAAAATTTGAAACGTGAGCTAGCGCCTGCGCGGCAAACAGTACACTATTTTTTAAGATTTTAAAAATTCCAATTTTTTGATCTTGATTAAGGCTCCGCTTAGGGGGACTTATTTTCACCGGTCAAGCGGTTATGACCGCATGAACAGAACCTTAATTAAGGTCCGGTTTATGCGGTCGTAACCGCTTGACCGGTGAAAATAAGTCCCCCCAAACGAAACCTAAGTGTCCCAAGAGTAGTGTCATGCAGAAATTTCAGAAATTTTGGAGATGTCTAGATAGTGCAAATTTGCATGAAACGTTAGCGATTTCTTATATGACTTGACAACGCATGATATATATTTTCTTATATCTTCATTTTGATTTTTCTTAATGCATATATTTATCAATATGATGTAAGTTGAAAATGATAAGAAATGTAAGCACAAGATATCAGTTCGAATATGCCAAATAAGCATGATTTGAATGATTAGTACGAGATGATGTTTTTGCAAAGAGTAACATGGATATGCCCTAGATAAGAACATATAAAACCTAACATAGATACTAATATTCTTTAGGTGGCAATGTTTTGAGATTAATGCTATGCCAAAGTATGATAGTGTTTCAATTTATAGACCTAGAATGAAATGGAGATTCAATTTGATTTGATCTTATTGATATCAAGATGATTCTAAGGTCTAAACTTGAAATAAATCATAATACAAACATAATACATCAATCATGGTATGTAATTATAATATCAATTGTCATCATATAATTCACAAAAAAGCATATTGATAATTGAGCTTTCTTTTAGATCTTGATCTTTCTTTTAGATCATGTTATTTCTCTAATTTGGTTGATGAGGGTTAAAGAGCTTAATAGCCTAATAACTTGATTTAATTTAAAATATCTTATAGGAAGTTTATAGTTCAATTTAATGAATACTATATGATGTATTTATAGACAATGAATATAAGAAAGAGAGATAGGTCATCAAAATAAAAATATGATTTTGAATTTTGATCAATTTGATCTATAACCTCATTAAGTTTTAAGAGATAAAATTATATTTTCAATAATATATAAGATGACCATTACATGATCGATTAAAAAAAATAAGAAAACAAAAAGAAAAATTAAAAGACATTAAAGCATATCATGAAGTAGAAATTTGTATATTTCATTTTGAAAATATTCTACTTCATGCATTTGGTGTTACCTAATGAATAAGAGATTTAGGTATCCAAAAGGGACCAAGTGTGACGGTTCATTTGGGTACCCAAATATAGCTTGATAATTTTTTGGGAGACAAAAATGAATGACTCCTTTCAAGTGGAGTTAATGTTTCATTTTTTATTTTGGGTCTCCATTCATATTTTGATTTGATATTATAATTATGCATCAAATTTTCATATTCATTAAAATTAGGCTTAAAATAATGATGACTTTTGAAACCATTTTTCATAGGAAATTTTTGCACATTTGAATTTAATTTTGGAGATACATAACGAGGGTTAGAATTAATTATGTTTGTATGATTAAATATTCTACTACGTGTATGTTTAATATATTTTAAAATCCTAGTAGAGGTTTTACATATGTTTGATAATAAACTAGAAATAAAGGATTTTTTATTGCTTGAATTTTTTTGCACAAATAGTTTTAATGATTTTAGTTTATTAGATAAAATATTATTTTCATTTATCAATTTTTCATTATGCTCTTTTGAAATTAAAAGTTTTTTTTCAAAATCCTTGAATTTTTCTTTAATATCATTGCAATCAAAACAAGGCTTTGAAATATCAATTAAAGAGCAAGATGGAGAAACCACATCACAACTAGATTCTACATTAGCCTTTAACCTTTTATTTTCTAAAAGTAAATTTGAATTAGCCTTTTTTAATTTCTTAATTTTACGTTTAGTAGATTGTAGCAATTGTAGCGTAAAAATTGAATTACAAACAATAAGGGATTTTGATTTCCTTACAGCGCTTGTGGATGAGGTCTGGTTTGAACATGAAGTTCCTTTTTCATCATTATTGCATTCCTCTTTCATGGATGAGTTTTCATCTTCCCTTATGTTAGATGTGCATTTTATGGATTCATCATGTTAGGAACTTTCTTGAATACATGTGCAGGCTTGCATATTCTCCGGTTCTTGTGATTGCTCGATATCTGTAGATGGAGAATCATAAGTTATCTCAAGAAAATTCCATATCTTGTATGCAGTAGGAAAAGTATAAATGAGTTTGGAAATATTTTGATCTAACGCACAAAATAGACTATTCATAGATTTTGCATTTAAAACCATTTCGTTTTTATTTAATACGCTAAGTGGTTTCTTAATAGTAATATTCCAAACTTTTTCACCTAAACCTTTAAGAAAATTTTTCATTAATATTTTCCATCATTTATAATTTCTTCCTTCAAATAAAGGTGGTGCTAGAGATTTTCCTTTTTCATAAAAATTTCTCTCACTAATAGAAGCGAGATCATGAGACGACATTATTCTCGGTTGTTAAGCCGATTGGAATAAAACCGCTCTGATACCACTTGTTGGATCGGTAGGCGCCTTTAGAGGGGGGTGAATAAGGGTTTTAAAAACTTATATTATATTTTGTTATATTTGAAAATATAAGAGATCAAAATAGTGATTTTGAATAATGATTTAATTTGTTTTATAATTAAAGAGAGTATAATAAACAATTTAGAGAAATGAAAAACAAATCAATTTTATTACCCAAAGAGAGACACGATTACTATTAATAAAATTGATTACAAAACTAGATTTCTATGACGCTAGAAATTGTAGGCGAATAATAAAATCCTTTTTGTTTTCTATCCCGACTCGTATCTCCACGAACCGGTGGCTTTAGCCTATCCTTCCCTAGAAACGGCCTCAAACCGCTCTAGTCAATCCTTCCTCGGATATGGCCTCGAGCACCCCCTAGATCTACAACCTAGACCCAGTCGCCAGCACGAGGCAAATTTCTGCCATAAGTCCTACCCAGACCTAGTCGCCAACACGAGGCGAATTCACTAAACGATTACAAGAAAAGATGTGAAATAAATAACAACAATATAAAAACTACCTATATGGATCTCTTGGAGAAGTAGACGAAGACCCGCAGAGTATGATCGTAATCGATGCGGTCTTTCGTCACGATGATTACACGTGTTGAAATCTTCTCCACGGATCTCCTTAAGCCTTCATGGATTTGTGAGAGTATCTCTCTGAACCTTCCTCTATATGAAGTGGCACGAAGCTCTGGAATTTGGGAGTGGGAGAGGATGAAGAAGACGGATCCAAGGGGTCCTTTTTATAGCCTTGGAGCTAGCGCCTGCCCTATCGCTACCGCCGGCGCTATCCCAGATTAGGCAATATTCTCCGCGTGAGAATCCTTCATTTTAAGCAAGTCGGCCGCCTTCCTCTTGTGCTTTGCACTACCGCCTGCGCTAGTTGATATCGCCTGCGTTAGCTGCTACCGCCTGCGTTAGCTGCTATCGCCTGGCGCTAGCACTTTCTATAACTGCTCCCGAAATTTTCTCAAATCAGAGCTAGCGTCGGCACTAGCGCTAGCGTCGGTGCTAGCGGGCATGTTGGAATTTTGGCTTCAAATTTTGGCACAACATTCTTATGTTATCCTTGAGTCATGTGGACTTGTTTTCCTGCACACTTAAACACACAAGATCAAATACACATAAGATTTGTTATTATCAAACCTAGGAGATGCGGAAGACCATGTTCCAACATATACGACATCTCCTTTACACCCCGCATACTGATGAGGATTGACGTCGTACGACGATCTTTTATACTCTTTCCCAGTGCAGGCGGTCCCTGCAAGCTGGCCATTGATAGCGGGAGTTGTGTGAACATTGTGGCCAGAGGGCCTTAGAGCGGATGCAGGTGACCCCTGAGCCTCATCCCCATCCTTATCGAGTTATCTGGGTCGATAAGACAACCATACAGGTTACCCAGAGGTGCCTGATTCCGAGCACTCTCGCCTCGTTTGAGGATTGTGTTTGGTGCGACGTCATCCCTATGGATGTCGCCCACGTTCTGTTAGGGAGACCTTGGCTCTACGACCGCGATATCACGTGTTCGGTCGCTCGAGCACGACATATTCTGCGACAAGGGTCATAAGATCACATTGACGTCGACCCAACCCAAGGAGAAATCCAAGGGGACGGTCACACCCTCCATTAGCACGAGTTCATTCAGGCCACTACACATTTTGCGTTGCAGTGAGTTTATGAGAGAGAGCGTAGACACCGACATATTCTACGTAGTGGCAGCCATCATGGCTTCTGATGGCCCAACGGAGATCCCTAGTCCATCCCCTGAGGTCCAACGTATTCTCCATGAGTATGTTGATATTGTATCGGATTATTTACCTGACGAGTTACCCCCATTGTGTGACATCCAGCACGCCATCGATCTGACACCGGGGGGGGGGCTCGCTCCCGAACCTACCACATTATCGGATGAACCCGCATGAGCATGCTGAGCTCAAGAGGCAAGTGGACGAGCTTCTCCGGAAGCATTTCATACGCAAGAGCCTGAGTCCCTGCTCGGTCCCTGCCCTTCTCACCCCGAAGAAGGACGGGAGTTGACGTATGTGTATCGATAGTAGGGCTATCAATAAAATTACTATCAAGTATCATTTCCCCATTCCCTGATTAGACAACTTGTTCGACACGATGGTTGGTACCTAGATATTCCTCTTATCAACCGACCACCCAACAACAACATATTTCATGTATCCCTCACGGCTGAGCCCCCCTCCTCCAAACCGCAAGCCCCACCTCATCTTCCCGTGCCAAAAATTAGTCTCCCCACCTGTCTCCTGCCGCAATCTGGGCCTTCCTACCTTGAACGACTCCCTTACATCCATCTACTTGCAGCAGTTGTCCTACAACAACCCCTTTACAGCAGCCCCGCCGCCGCCTTCATCTACAACAATCGGCCTCATCCTCCCACTGCTGGAATCTTGTGCTTGTGAGTATATCTTAGTAGTGTGTTCCTTATTTTTGTATTGATTATTTGGATGAGTATTTACTTGCGCTTGAAGATTGTGTATTGTTGTATTTTAGTTCTGTTTTCCTATTTTCTGTAGTTCTCATATACTTAAGTGTGGTTTGAACCCTACATGCAAAGGAAGTTGTGTTTGCTTGATTATCTTAAAAAAAATTTAAACGATGTGATGATTTGCTAGGCCTACTTAATTTTTCTGCTAATTTTATTTCTGAATCGGTCAACAATCATACTTGCATCATATATAGTAGATTTACTTGAGTTCATTCTGTTGGAAGAGGAAAATAGAAATACTTGATTTCTTTGTTCATCCAGTTAGGGGCAATATATAGGAGTTACAACACGACACAAAACATCGATAGACGGTGTGAGACTAAACCTAACTACTATTAAAGACCGACATAATAATATAAGACGCATACATTCCAACACTCCCCCTCAAGCTGAAGGGGGACCCTTCAGCTTGGACACAACAAATAACGTCAATGGAGGTAGATGATGCGGGACAAACATCAGACGAGCCATCGGGGAAAATTCCAAACCGGGGAATCAAGTCGGGGACATAGCCACACACGACGCTGACCCACACACGACGCAGGACCCACACACGACGCAGGACCCACACACGACATGGACTCGCTGAAAACCGGTCAACCAACATCACCTACACACACAACATGCGAAAAAAAGAACTAAAAATGAAGTGCAAATCATCACTCGAGCAACCGGGGATAATCTGTCGGGGATACATCCGCATAAGAGCGGTCCCACACGTCACAGTCCCACACGACACGGTCCCGCGCGACACAACTCGAAGAGACAAGAACACCAACATAATCGCTCCCCAACACATGACCAATCGAAAAACATGATTATTCGTATTATCAAATTGAGTAGCTCTGATACCATGTTGGAAGAGGAAAATAGAAATGCTTGATTTCTTTATTCATCCACTTAGGGAGTTAGGGGCAATATATAGGAGTTACAACACGACACAAAACACCGATAGGCGGTGTGGGACTAAACTCAACTACTATTAAAGACCGACATAATAATATAAGACGCATACATTCCAACACATTCCGCTCCACTCACATAGGTTTGCATTAGAGTCGGCACATACCTTTCACATCCTACCCCGCGTCATCTACTTTCTTATGTAGGCTTCCCTACGACGTTTTCCGTCATGGACCCATAGTTAGTTGGGACATCACACGCTATCAAGTTTGCAAAGAATCGTTCTGTCTTTATCGTATCTTAGTATTCTAGAGTGTGAGTCGATGTCAATTGGGTAAACAACATTGTGTGTTAACGCACTCATGCACAATTTTTTTCATTCTGGTGTTTGGGTCCTAATTGTGTCAGTCTTATTTTGATTTCCTCTATTGTCTTTTTTATTGATGATATTCTAGAATGACATGGTTATTCGTATTATCAAATTTGATAATGCCCGCGAATATTTTTCTTAAAAATCCAAATGTTCATATCATCTTTGGGTATGCTCTACCGATCCTCTCATTCTCGTACACCCCAACAAAACCGATTGCAGGAAAAAATATAGATACTTAAGAGATAACTCACACTCTTCTTCATATGCACATTTTTGCTTCTTTTTGAGGTGATGTCATATTAACATCACGTTATCTCATCAATTGCATCTCCCCGTTTGTCTTACACCTCCAAATCTATTTCTCTATTCTTTTCCTAGGGATTCCCTATATTCCTAGACATGAATGTACCTACTTTGTACATAACCTATCTTCTAGTTAAGATAAAATTTCTCGTAAATCTATCAAGCGTCTTTTTAGGATATTATCACAATAAAAAACAATATCGTTGTTATTCTCTCACTTGTCGACGTGCCTTCATATCCGTGTTATGAAGGATCTTGTGGGCCCACCAGATGACAACACCCTAAAAGCACATGTTGAGTTCACTCCAGAAGAATGGTGGCGGGTACCTAGGAGACAGACTAATTTGGCACTCATAAACGATGGCCCTGCTCACGTATCTTAATTATTGCTGTCTTTTTTACATTTAGGTCTCTTGTATGGGGACAATAAATAGATAATGTAATATATGAACTCTATCATCGTTGAATCATCTTTGCTAAGAGCCATAGGGCTTTGTTTGGCGTGACTTATTTGCTCCGGTGAGTTTGGTCAAAAACGCCAGTATCATAGAATGTATGTTTAGCGAGACAAAGGTTATGCCCGCTACCAAGAAAATAAACTAGTTTTGAGCATAAAATGCATGAATTTTTGTTAGATGAGGTCGGGCGTTCAAGAACGACGGTTCATGACCACCGCGTGCACGACCGCCACCACCGCGCCAAACGAAACCTTAAATCTGAACCGGAAGAGCCCCGCCGTGGTTTTCTCCTATTGATCTTCCCTCTTCTCCTCTCAGGCGGCATTGTTTTCCCCATAGGGCAACATCCAGTCTCGAAGAAAAACAAATGTATTTATTTAGGTTTAAATGCAACTATTAAAAGTTGGAGAGTTCTATTGGTCATATTGTATTCATTCAGCTTTGAAAAAATTTCAATGAGAGTTTTGACTTCTCTGATGTCAAGTAGTCGAGAAGAAATATTTTTATTCCAATACTAGGATTCTAAAGATTGTGTTAAATTAGAGGGAGCAAATATTCCATACGATGACTTATGAGAGAAAGTAATGTAATATAAACTAAGAAAAATTATCAGTATCAAAAAGCTAATTTGACTTCATGCATGAAAAGTACTACATGCCTGAATTATTTTTTCCTCATACTAATAGATCTTACCTTATTTTGATTGTTCACCTTACTGATTTTCTTCAAATGAACTTTTTTTTTTCAATCAGCACTCAATTATGACAAATTTTCATTTAACCGGAGTTCACTTTTACTGTTTTTTGAACAGATTTGCTACTTTTTCTACAAGAACATTACATTTGGCTTTACCCTCTTCTGGTTTGAGGTCCATGCTTCTTTCGCTGCTCAACCTGCATACAATGACTGGTACATAGCCTGTTACAATGTTGTTTTCACGTCGCTTCCCGTGATTGCCCTCGGCGTATTTGACAAGGATGTCTCCTCGCGGCTCTGCCTGAAGGTAGGCGCGCGTTTTTTTTTCATACTCATAGGCTTCACATTGTGTGTACATGAGTTCGACCAAGAAAAGAGCCAGGGAAGGCAGAAAACTTCTGTCATGCAACGACACTGCCGAAGAAAAATCTGCAAAATCCAAAGATGGAAAAGAAATCATTTGCTGATCTAATCTTAACTTCTCTGTTCTTTAAAAAACAGTCATGCACGGGGTACTCCTATGCGCCAACAACAATGCTATCATCCGCCGCTCGCAGTTCTCATGTAGTGACAACAATACCCCCCAAAAATCGCTCGAGTTGTGCACGTAATTTTTTTTTATTGATATGACCGAGGGGAAGATTTTACGTGCAATTCTCGCGCGAATGTCGGGGGTAATGCCTACGCTTTACACCGCGCGCTGGGAATATGGAGCGGCGTTAGGATAAAACATAAAAAAATCAATGGCGTTTTTCGATCTAATTTAGTGATGTTACATGGCTTCCCTTTTAAATTACTAGGACTGGCGAGGCATTTTAATCTTCAAGCTGGTTCTGTTTCTCTGTCCAGTACCCTATGATGCACCAGGAGGGCGTTCAGAATGTCTTCTTCAGCTGGCCCCGCATTCTCAGTTGGATGATTAATGGAGTCTTCAGCTCCGTGATAATATACTTTTTCGCTTCGAGCGCAATCGTAGACCAGGCCTTCCGGAGGGATGGGCAGGTCGCAGGACTCGACATGCTCGGCCTCACCATGTACACGTGCGTGGTCTGGACAGTGAACTGCCAGCTGGCCCTCTATCTAAACTACTTCACATGGATCCAGCACCTCTTTATCTGGGGCAGCATCTCATTCTGGTATGTGTTTCTGGTAGTTTATGGACTCTTTCCTCCATCAATTTCTACATCGGCGTACTGGGCTTTCCTGGAAGCAGCAGCTCCCAGTCCAGTTTACTGGACTGCCACTTTGGCTGTTGTGATCATGGCTCTGCTGCCATATTTCACTCACAAGAGTTTTCGATCGGCCTTTTCCTCGGATTGCTGCGAAGATGTTCGAGGAGGAAAATGTCACGAGGATGGGTTATCGAACCCCGCGGAGAAGTGATTTTCGATGTTTACATACATGTTTATTATATCTTCATTGCATGAATCTTGCTGTGCGTACAACATCAAATGGCAGATCTTGTTTGACCAGGGAAAGGCTGTCATTTGTTTTTATTCAGCAGCAGCACATTTATGCCATTATGGTTTTTCGATTTCGATCTCACTTCGATGATCATCAAAGTTACCATGATCTAGGAAAAAGTTGGGAATTAAACAAATAAAAACAGCAAAAGGAGAGCAAATATTTACCAAAAAGTTCCCTGGAAGTTTGCATAATTACTTGTAGTACACTTCTTACTTATGAATTACAAAAACTTCCCTGAAGTTTACATTTTGGAACATTCGTGAACAAAAATACTCACTGAAAATGTACTCTGAGAGAGGGTTATTTTCGTGCATTAGTGTTATGAAATGTAAACTTAATTGAAGTTTTTTGTAGTTTCAAAAGTAAGAGGAGTGTGATCTGTAATTTAGCAAATTTAGACGGAAGGTTCCAATAAATGACCTAAATAATACGCACTCTAGCTCACTTCTCTAATGGCTCAGAAGGGGAAAATCATATATATCTATACTAATATCTAAAGAAACTTTGCGTTGTGTCGGGGGTGGGCGAAACCGAAGGCCGTCCGACAACATCACGTCGGGGGTGGGCGACCGAAGGCCGTCCGACAACATCACGTCGGGGGTGGGCGAAACCTGCCGTCGCCGGCCGGGTACCGTCGGGCACTCGTTAATATAAATATTTATATAGATATATAAAGCAGCGGATGAACAGAGACGCTGTCCATTTGCCGCTTTATGTAATATTTATTTTAGGATTGTTATCCGCACTATTTTGGCTATCCTCACTCTTTTTGTATAACTTATTACGTGCCTTTTGAAAATAAGCCTTGCACATACATTTTTAGAAAAAATGTTCAACACAAAAGTTGTTGATCCCGTCGAGATCTATAACTTTCGTGTTGAACATTTTTCCTAAAAATGCATGTACAAGACATATTTTCAAAAATTCGCTATAGTTACGCCCATGTTTCAATCAGAGCGGCAATACGTCTTGTGCGTGCCTTTGTAGGAAAAATGTTCAACACAAAAGTTGTAGCTCTCGACGAGATCTACAACTTTCATGTTGAACATCTTTCGTAAAAATTCACGCACAAGACGTATTTTTAAAAGACGCGTATTAAGTCATACAAAAAAGTGCGGATAGCCAAAACTGTAGTGCGGATAACAATCGCCTTATTTTATTATATTATATGCGAGCAGGGCTTCGCCCGCATCGTGGCATGGTCTGCCCACATGAAATTGTGCCGTCACTCGCACCCTACTGTCACGACATATTTCATTTGTCCCCGCTCGAACTTTCGTCGTGAGAGCACGGTCCAACATTGCTCAGCTGAAATCACAGTTATCCTCATTTATTAAAAAATTATATTAAATCAGAGAAATAGCCTCATTTGACCTATTCAAGACTCAAAGAGTGTATGAGTCTCCTTTTATTTCTTTCTCCGATGGGCCCTTTGCATTGCACAGCCCGCATGCGACCGCTGTGTGGCTCGCATGGAGCATAACCATCCTCCTGGCCTCCAGAGCGAGTTGAAAACAATACTGCTGTCGACCTTGTTGACGCCAGGAAAATTCTGACCTCAAGATTCGGACCGATGCAGCCGGAGGCTACTCGCCCAGCAATCCAACGAGACGACTAAGCTGGCGACTACTGAAGAGCTAGAAGAGCAGCACACAGGACCCCAGGTGCTGCGGCAGGGAGGTCCCACCACGTACCCAGAAGCTCCGAAGAGACTTCCCCTCCAAGACCAAAGGATGGCCGAGCAGGGTACGAGGAAGGCACCGACTTGGCTAATACCGGGAGTAGCGACCAAGTGCGACAGGTTCCAGAATGCAAGAGCAGGGTTTCGAGAGCTCAAGTCCAGGTGCCAATCCAAGTACCCCTGGGGTCCTATTTATAGGAAAACCAAGGGGTAGGGGGGTTTTTATAGCCCAGCCCCTGCCCGACGACTAGCGACATGGAGACGATCTTCCCGGGCAAATGGGCGAGTATCACCTATGGTCGCCCACCTTTTGGCGAGTATCCGAGCTACTCGCACGAGTGCACCCCTACTCGCCTAGGCTGTCTTCTGCTCCTAGGCTTGACTGTTGTATTGATTCTTTGACTTTGACCTCTGCCTACGTGACCTTGGGGGGGTCCACTCTCGGAGAATGAGGGTTGTACAGACCTGATATAGCGATTGGGAGAATGCGAGCTTAAAAGTAAACGAAAAAAAACACCCTCAAAGATAACACGTTAGAACCGAGCTATCTTTGGGCAAAACTCAGGGACTTCAATCCAACAACAAAAGAGAAATCTCACTAACCACAAAAAAAAAGTAGAAATCGTAGAAAATGAAGTTTGTAAGAGTTGACGGAGGATAAGATAAAGTGGCGAGGATGATTTGGGAGTAGTAGAAGCATGAAGTTATGCATATGCCGGTCATAATTTTATGTAGAATTAAATTCTCATCATTTTAATTAATATGAGCCTCAAACAAAAAGCTCATAAGCTCTTGCAAATTCATATAGAGTTAAATTGCTCTCACAACCTTGTTGTAGGTGCCTATCATTTTGCCCAACATTTGGTATAGAATTTTACGACACGCTAAAATTTCTCGTGCGAGTAAAATTGACAAATAATACTTTTCACTTGAGATTATCTTCTCAGCAAATAATACTTTTTTTTTCATAGTATAATTTATCTGCTCTAGAAGATGCATTTCATTTCTTATATTGTGGTGTTCGAGTACAAGGGAACCTATTTCTATTAAATTAATATTTTCAATTTTACCTATTTTTATTACAATTTTTATTGTAAAATATTTATAATAACTATTCAATAATATTTCTCATTTTCAAATGCCATTAAAAATAATTGAAGTCTCTACAATCACGAGAAGATTAGATAGCATTTGTCGTTCTGAAAATAAATACTGATTTATTTAACCAGAAGTTAAAATAATTAATTTTAGATGAAAATTTGAATGTTTTAGGTAAAAATCAAAGGGTAGTTATATTGGCAGCTCTTATTCGGCTATTGGCACATCAATTTCTACGAGTTATTACACGCCTTCTAAAAATGTCTTGTACATGTATTTTAAGGAAAAGTGTTCAACACGAAAGTTGTAGATCTCGACGAGATCTACAACTTTCGTGTTGAACACTTTTCCTAAAAATGCACGCAAAAGGCGTATTGCCGCCCTGATCGTAATTATAGCAAATTTTTGACGAATTTTTGAAAATATACTTTGTACATGCATTTTTAGGAAAAGTGTTCAACACTAAAGTTGTAGATCTCGACGAGATCTACAATTTTCGTGTTGAACACGTTTCATAAAAATGAATGTACAAGACGTATTTTCAAAAGGCGCATAATAACTCGTAGAAATTGGTGTGCCAATAGCCAAATAAGAGCTGCCAATATAAATACCCAAATCAAAACCAGCTCTCAAATTTCATTAGACGAGGCTTTGAAGTAACTGTCATCGCCAACAAGAATCCTATAAAAAACTCTCTAGCTTGCTCCGGCGTACGGTAAGTGGAGACTGGAGAGTCCACGGCACGAGATGCGCGGGGAAGGAGAAACCGATTCGGCAGCGACGCTGACCGACTTACCCAGCTTCGGCAAACCACCAAAGATCTACGGATCTCAGCACACCGACTGCTCGGAACATCTCGCCGGTGCGGCCAAAGCCGATAATGATGCCGTCGACGAAGGTGGCGTCGAATTCACTTTCCTGGTCCATGAACCCGAGCCCCACCTCCCGATCACTGCCGATAAGATTTTCTCCGGCGGTCAAATCTGTCCCCTCTATTCCGTCAATCGCAGCCTGCGCCTCACCGATGCCTCCGCCGCTGCCAGGGAGAAACCAAAGCGGCTGCGGCTGCAACAGTTTCTGATACAAGAGCGCAAACTCGTGACATCGCCCTCTTCGGCGGATGAATTGGAGGGGCTCTCTCCGGGAACTTATTGCTTGTGGTCGCCAGGCTCAGCCGGCGGCAAGACGAGCTCGGCCGGCGGGCCGCCTGACCGGGTCGACGAAACCTGCTCCACGGAATGGTTGTTCCGGCGACTGATTCGGGATAGGCTTCTCGGTTCTAGATGTAGCCGCGGGAAGGAGAGGGTCGTCTTTCTTACGGCGGAGAAGAAGATATCGCCGAGAAACAAGGTGCGTGCAAAGCTGGATAAGAAGGAGAAAGAAGGAGAAGACGGAGAAAGAACAGGGAGGAATGGATTTGATCGCCGGTCGCCTGCCGTACACCGGCCTGAATGGTCATGCACCTGGCAGGAATGGTCGTGCACCCTGCCGGAACCCACAAACCGCCAACCCTGAAATTCGGCCGCCAATCCTGAAATGGGGAAAGATTATTCCGACCGGGCTCGTGGAGACGGAGGAACCAGGGAGGCGATCAAAAACTAAAAACTTAAATTGGGGCGTCCGGATGCGAAATCTGGAGAAACGGGGAAGAAGACGCGTCCCAACCCTATCGGCTTTTGTGGCTTTTGACGGGAAATAAAGGAGGGGTGCGACTATACCTGTAGATTAGAGGCTTATTTCTTATTTTAAAGTGTGCTAATAGCACAATGGGTGTGCTATTAACAATGCTCTAGAATAATCCCCTGTGCTTTAGAGTATGTATGGTGATCCTCTCTGTTTAGGTTTATCTAAGTATGCAATGTATTGTCAAGATGAAAAAAATAGGATTATTTAACCAGCCGGATGAAAGAATAACATGTATGAATCCTAAATTGGATAGTATCCATTTGCCTCAAAATGTAGAGAGAGCAACCTAATTCGAGCAATGTCAAGGTTACTCGCAATTTTAGGAGCAGAAACAGAAACTCGTAAGAATGATTTCTCTCCATCTGGTTTTTGTTCCCTCGTAGGGAAGAAGGATCAGGGCTGCTATTAATGGCCAGAAGATCCAAGTTCGCTTGAGAATTTCCTCGGCTTGTGCTCGGATTGAATATACACCATTGAGTCATTCTTGCCTCAGTCAGATCAAGATTGCTCTTCTTTGTGCTACAACATTGAGGTAATGTTGATGATTTCATTGATACTCAGATTGTTACTCAATTCTTCTTGTTTCTGCAATATTTTTTGATTCACTTGTTGCTTCTCATAGCCATTTTAACTCGGTTCAAAATCAAAAAAGTTTGAGTCGGATCAAAATCAAGTCTACCCTATTTGAGCTCGAGACCATCGAGAGTCTGCCCAAATTTCTTCAAGTAGGTTTTGAGCTGAGCATTTTTCAGCTATTTTCTTGTTTATGTAGTGTAAGTAATCCGTGTGATAAATTGATCAAGTAGTCAACTGATATTCAAGTTTATCTTTGTTATTGTAAAAAAATTGCTAGCCGCGTCACCCCATGCTTATCTATGAACTTAATTATATAAAATTAATTTGGAGTGCTGCAATGAGTAACTTTTGTGACAATTAATTGTGTTATTATTATATTATATAATTAGGGCTGATATGAATAAGTAATATTGCATTGTGTGTGTGTGTGATTATTATTTACGGGTACCTCCCCTCAAAGTTTGCATAATTATATCTTGAACCCCTCTAACTTTCATAATTACAATTCGCTCTATATTTCATAACATTCATGCACAAAAGACCCCCCTGAAGATTTACTCAAGGGGGTACTTTTGTTCATGGATGCTATGAAATGTAAACATTGAGGGGAGGTTTTTGTATTTTCAGAAGTTAGAGGGATGCAAAGAGCAATTATTCTGACCGGGTCCCTGATGCCAGCTGGCGTCTACCAGGACCAACTAGAGTGCATTGCGGTGGGCAACATCGAAGTTGTGCACTGTGGGAGCCATCTTTACTTGCTCTCTCATCTTTAAGTTCGTAAGGCTCACCCATTTATCAGGATCTCCCCTTCTAAGTTTGCTATGACTTGTGAAATGTAAACTTCAATGAGAGGTTTTTGTAATTTGAAAAGTAAGAGTGCAACATGTAATATATAATTATATATAGAAGCTTATGAACCTCAATAATTAGGAGGCCACCTTAAAGTATTGACAATTTCATTTCAATAAAGGGCAGGTGGGAGACATATCTCACTATAGAGTATCCGATCTCTTATAAGCTCACCCGGAATTAGCATTATTTTTATTGTGTCCGTGAAAACGCGGTCAATTTTTCAGCTCATAATTTCGTGCACTGTTATGGGGTTCGCGTTCCCATAACAGATGGTGTAATATCTTCTGTTTTGGTTTAAAATGAGCGGTCAAGATAAAACAGATGGTGTAATATCTTCTTTTATTAGGATATACTTAAATATTTTTTGGTTGGAACTTGGAACAGACGCGGTTTGCACATTTTCCGTTGTTATCCTTTCGTATTTATTTTTAGGTTATACAATTGCGAATATTTTTAGCAAACAAAATCCGGTTAATGTACATAGTTATCTCCATGTGAAACCGCCGAGTTGTATTTTTTGAGCTCATTTGGAATGGTTCAGGAGCTTTGTTTTGTAAATATATTTTTTTGTTTAATCAGTCAAAATTGAGCTGATTTATTGACTAAGCCACCTGCGGGTGGAAAGGGGGGTTGGGAATGGAGGGGACGAGGCGGGGATCGAAACGGGGCATTTTGCCCCATTTTTCATGGCGCGGCTGGTCCAGCCGGAGCAAACGCCGCCGGCGGGGGTTTGTTTACCCGACCGGCGGCGTTTGCCCAAAGCGCGCGGCCAAAACGCCACGCCAAATGAACCCTAAGTTGGTCATCCCATATATTGTCGTTATTAAGGTTCTGTTTGGGGAAGTTTTTTTCTATTCAAAGAGTTCTATTCGAACGGCTAAAGCTATTTTTTAATTGTTTGAGGCAGCTTTTTCTGTTCAAAAAATTCTATTCGAATTTTTTTGTTGTTTGAATAAACAATTTTTTGAAAAAAGCTTTTTCAAATAAGTTGTTTTAAAGACTCTTTGAGAAGTCAGTTCAACGTAGTTTTCTAAAAATCATTTTTTCGGTTTTTAGTTTTTCTTTTTTATTAACTCTATCTCGCTACATACCACTCCAATATTTTCGTCCGAGCGCGCATTTTCGGCCGGACACTCGTTTTCGGCCGGGCACTCATTTTTCGCCTTAGCAGTCATTTTTCGTACGGGCGCTTGTTATTTTCGCCCGGGCGGGCGTTTTTCGCCAGGGCGCCAGATTTTCGCCTGGGAGCGCGTTTTTCGTTCGGGCGGCCGTTTTTTCGCCTAAGCGCGCTTTTTTCGCAAGGGCTGTATTTTTAGCCCGGGAGGTCGTTTTCGCCCGGGCGGCCGTTTTTTTCGCTCGGTCGCACGTGTTTCGCCAGAGCGACAGTTTTTCACCCGGGCACGCGCTTTTCACCCGAGCGGCCGGCCGTTTTTCTGCCTGGACGCACATTTTTTGCCCGGGAGGCCGTTTTCACCTGGCGGCCGTTTTTTCACCCGAGCGCGTGTTTTTCGCCTGGGCGGCCGTATTTCGCCCGGGCGCGCGTTTTTTCGCCCGGGCGGCGGTTTTACGCCCGTGCGGGCATTTTACGCCCGAGCGGGCATTTTTCGCCCGTGTGGCTGTTTTCCTCCAGTGCGCACATTTTTCTCTCATGCCGCCGTTTTTTGCCCGGGCGCCCGTTTTTTTCGCCCGGACGCCTGTTTTTAGCTAATGTGGCCTTTTTTCGCTCATGTGAACGTTTTTGCCTGAGCAACCATTTTTCGACCGGGCTGTCGTTTTTCGCTCGACCATCAATTTTTTCCCGGACGGCCGTTTTTCGCCCGAGCGACCATTTTTTTCCCGGACGCGCGTGTTTGCCTGGGCGCGGGTTTTCACAATCATTATATTTTAATATTTTTGTTTTAAAAAACAGTTTTCAAACAGTTGTTCTACCAAACAGCATAAATGAAAAAGCTATATTCGATCAGCACTTTTGCACACTCTACAAACAGTATGCCGCTCTCTTATCAGAGCTTTTCTGAAAACTCTTTTCTAAAAGCTTTATTCGATAAACAGCTTTTCTATCCGCTAGAGTTGTCTCAAACAGAGCCTAAATCTTGATTTATCCTTCAACATTAGTTATAATTTGACTCTGGATCGGACAGACTATACCAACTTCTCTTCAACGTGTTGCGGTGTCCATATAATGGTCTTCTAGTTTTACCCTGCATTTTGCCCTTCTAATCTTACCCAAGGAAAAATATGATGGTGAAAGAGTACGTCCGTTCCTTCGGACGGAATTGGGGGTGACAATTGAAATTGACAATTTCAATTCCCGTCAATTCCAATTCTGTTGTTAGATTATAATTAAAAACACTTCAAGTCAGGATTGGAATTGACAATTCTTCACAAGCAAAAATAGGAGGTGAATCTCACGTATATTCAGCTTAACAAATGTGAATAGTCTATACCAAATTATGAATCTATGCACACTTCCATGACAATGATCCTGTGAAGATTAAACTCTCAATCATGTAACAAGTAGAAGAAATGTTTTGATTAGCCGACCGAATCTCAATACAATCCTAAACCTCAATCATGTTGTAAAATCCGGTCCGCACAGCTAATTAAATGTAGATAACAAGAACACAAATAGCCACAAATTTATTATAATGAAAATATAAATCAAATACAGGTGAAAAATAGACCGTCCGGAGAAACGCACGCGGATGCGCCGGACGCGCGCGATCCGCAAGAAAATAGTAGATCTGGACTGCAATCCGCCTTGCAGACGCACAAGATTCGCCGAACCTTCAACGTCGAGGTCCGACGTTCAACCGCAACCACCACCGGAGACCAACGCCACCACCGGAGACAAACGCCGCCACCGAGATCAAACGCCGTCGAGGATAACTGCACGCACGCAAGCCTCCAATGTCAACGGCGATCTCCACCAAGCCCGACGACGACTCCCTCTCCAACGCTGGCGGCTCACCTCCAAGAGCGGCGATAAAACTCTCTCCAAACGCCGGCGGTTATCTACTCCAAGACCGGCAACAACACCCAAGGCCGGCGGCCCCTCAGAGTGCACGAACGAGAGAGAAAACGGGAGAGAGAGATGGAGGAGGTGGACGGCTCTATTTTCTCCCTGGCGTGGCTTTACTCCAATGCATGCAGTTCACCTGTATCTCACGGCGGTGTGTGGTTTATATAACATAAACCTAAAGAAATATTTTTCTCTCTCTCTATATATATCATTCTAAATATATAATACATATATTTCTATATATATAATCCATATGTATATATATAGAGAGAGAGATATCGTTCCAAATAGATTCGGATCTCAAACCAAAAATCATAACAAATCAAGGTTCTGTAAACAACCGTGGGAGACGAAGGAAAAATATCAACTCTAATAATTTTATGATCAATCTTCAAAAATCTCAATCTAAATTCTGATTAGAATTGATTTATTCAACCAAAAAATAACTTGCTTTCGACGATATTTCACCATAATAAATCATCCCTTTCCAACTTCGAGTACCCTACTTGGCAGCAGATGATCGAAAACGACCTCAGCCAGGCATACAACCATGTTCGCCGGACATTTGCCCTACATTTTTCCAACCATGAGACGCTTCCTCGCCATTTTTGGCGGGAAGCTGATCGTGCTCGCTGTGAAGCGCATTCGACCAGAGATGAAGATGATAAGGAGCCATGGATGCGAGCATTGTTGAGACCGATGGAGAATGACAGGAGCGAGATGGATGAGGTGCGAGACCGATGGGTGATGGGAGCGAGATGAAATCGAAGAAGAGGCTTCACAAGTGAAAAGGATGGAATGAGAAAATACCTCGGGAGGTAAGAATGAGGGGGAGAAAGTTTAGGCAAAATTGAATTCCATAGGAAGGAATTCAGCTAATTCTAATTGGGTATTTATATTGGCAGCCGGCGAATGGCTATTGGCAGCCAAATGATAATAGCAGCCCAACAAAATAATATTGGCAGCCCGATGGATATTGGCAGCCCAAAATGAAAATAAAATTTAAGTCAAACAAACAATATTTAGTGAAAAAAATCCATTTATTTACTCACTAAATGGTAAAGTAAATGAAAAAATATTATTTAGGATGTACAAAGAAAATCAAAAGTAGGAGAAAAATAAGAGAAAATATATGAGATTTTGGAATGGTTCGTTGGTGTCGCCAAAAAATATCCAGAGGAGCTCGACGGTGTCGAAGGGTTTTTCTCCGACTGTTGTGGGCGATTGGCGGCGAGAAATCAGAAGTTTTGGGGGGATTTCGACGAGAACGGGGAAAAACGGGCGGAAATAAAGAGTCTTTAAATGGGTCTGCTATTAGAGAAGAGTAAAATTAAATTTTGTATTTATTTTAAGTTTATTGAGATTTGAGGCTGTCAATAGCCATTTGCGGGCTGCCAATATAAAGACTCTTCTAATTCCATGTGAAAAGTTGCACCAATCTCATTTTGATGAAAAGAAGAGGGAGAGAGTAAAAATGGGTTGGGTTGGGATTGATTGACCGGGAAAAATATTGATTATATATATAATAATACGTATACGATATATTATGCACTAAAGATGTACAAATCATTTTATCAGTTGATAACTTGATATATCAATACACAATGTATCATTTATTAAGAAACTTATTATATATACGAATCGAACGACATTGGCCTCTGGTCCTATATTAGTGCAATGACGGGCTTCGTCCGCACTGGAAGCGGGCTATGTCCGCTCCCAACTGAGAACCCGCCCGTCACAGGCTGTGTTCGCCGTCAGATTTTTAAAACCTCACTCAAGCCTTTATCCCACCATAATAGGGTCGGGCGTCGATTTTTAAAAATCCTTATAAAATATAGTGATCTGCAAGTAGCGGTCAGATCGTGGTCTGTGAATAGCGGCCAACACAAAGATCAACATGGTCTGCGAATAACGGCTAGCGCAAAACTATTTCGCTATTCGCAGATCAACGTGGTCTGCGAATAGCGGCTAACACAAAACTAATTGACTATTCGCAGACCAACTTGGTCTACGAATAACGATCAGCGCAAAACTAATTGACTATTCGCAGACCAACTTGGTCTGCGAATAACGGCAAGCGCAAAACTGATAGACTATTCGCAGACCAACGCGGTCTGGGAATAGCGGCTAGCGCAAAACTGTTTGGCTATTCGTAGACCATCGTGGACGGTCCGTATTTTTTGATGTTATCACGAACGAATATGATTTTCTCAGTGACTTTTTAATTTCGTCAATTTTGAAGTCATCCATACTTTTTTTTAGAATAATATATACATCTTTATTATATAAGAGAATATAGCATTCTCCATGCTTTTACCGTACTTTATTTTCCACCGTTGGATCTTTCACATGTTTTATCCGAAACATCTTTAATATAAAAATACAAATAAATTTCCAGGAGAGAGAGAAAGAGAGAGGGAAAAAATAATCTTTTTAAGTATATACGTACTTTTTTGCAAAATAAATATTGTAATATTGATGTATATTTTCTTACGGTCATTTCGAGTACTCATATGTATATGTTGAGGGCGCAGCCCGCAGACGCTTCGAGCACGGGCGAAACCCATGCTGAGGCGGGCGAAGCCCGCCTGGATGCGGCCGAAGGCCGCCCGACGACATCGCGTCGGGGTTGAGCGAAGCCCGCCGTCACTGGCGGGGTACTGTCGTGCTTGGCCGTAGGGGCCCCGTGTAGGGCACTCGTGTGTGTATATATATAAATATATATATCTTTATTATATAAGTGAATATAGTTTTCTCCATGCTCTTACCGTGCTTTCATTTTTCACCGTTGAATCTTTCACATGTTTTATCCGAAACATCTTTAACATAAAAAAATAAAAATAATCTTTTCGGGAGAGAGAGGGAGAGAGAGAGAGAGAAAGAGAGGAGAGAGAGTGTGCGGCCGAGAGGGAAAGAGAGAGGGAAAAAAATAATCTTTTTAAGTATATACATTTTTTTTTTACAAAAAAAATATTGTAATATTGATTTTTTTTTATAGACTAAGAAAACTGGTTTTTAGTGACGAAAATTTTAGTTACTAAATTTTGCGGATTGGTCACTAAAAATATTTAGTGACCAAATGTAGTTCGTCACAAAGTGGTTGCAAAAGACCCGTCACTAATTGTATTTAGTGGTCAACTCAATTCTGATCACTAAATGTATATTTTTAGTGACGAAACTAATTTTTTACTAAATATTTTTAGTGACCAAAATTGTTTGTCACTACAAAAAATATTTTTTGTGACCAAATTACTTTAGTCACTGATTGTGCAATGCAATTGTGATCATATTTTTAGTCACTAAATGTACAATATTAGTGACGAAAAAATGGTCACTAATATTTTATAGTTGTTCACAAAATATATTTAATTAAATTCATTTATTTGCTATTAAATATAAATAATTTTTTTAATAAGATCATACACAATGATAAATAAAATTTCAATTTGGTAAAAGAATCTCAATGAAAATATAATTATATTAATAGTAAAAAAAGAAGGTAGGAGATAGCCCAAATCCCCAATACAGATCAATGGAGCTCTTATCTTTATCAAACTCAATACATGAAAAAATCTATACTAAACAATATGCTAATGAGAATTAATCTCTATCTTCTTCTTCTTCTCGGGCAAGTTCTTCATTCTTCGGTGACTCCTTTGGTGTCTCGTTCTTGGGCTCTCTTTTTTTCCGGCGCTTTCACCGGTCCAACATAGAAGTTTAATATGACAAATTCCTAAGTTTGACAACAAGATCAACTGGATGGACAATTCCAACTACTGTTAGCTTCCTCTTGTTCATATCAATGGGGATTATATATACTCATGTAATAGAAGTACAAGTGTTGAAGCCAGAAAAATCCTAGGCTCCAAAATTCGAATCAATGCAGCTGGAGGCTACTCGTCCAGCAGTCCAACGAGATGACTTGGCTGGCAACGACGAAGAAGCTAGAAGAGCAACAAACAGGACCCCGGGTGCTGCGGCAGGGAGGTCCCACCACGTACCCGGAAGCTCAGAAAAGACTTCCCCTCCACAACCAAAAATTGGCCGAGCAGGGTACGAGGAAGGCACCGACTTGGTTAGTACCGGGAGTAGCAGCCAAGGATGACGGGTTCGAGAATTCGAAAGATGGGTTCCAAAAGCTCAAGTTCCGGTGTCAATCCAAGTACCCCTGAGGTCCTATTTATAGGAAAACCAAGGGGTAGGGATTTTTTATAGCCCACACCCTGCCCGGTGACTAGGGACATTGAGGCGATCTCCCCCATAAAAGAGGCAAGCATCACCTATGGTCGCCCACCTTTTGGCGAGTATTCAGGCTACTCGCGCGAGTGCACCCCTACTCGCCTAGGCCTTCTTCTGCTCCTGCTGGCTGTGCTGTCTTGTGTCTTGAGCTGTTGACTTCTGTGTTGACCCTTTCACCTTGATTTTTGCTTACATAGCTTGAATTGGATCCCACCCTCGGAGAATATGGGTTGTACTCAATCCCCGCTCTTTGTGAGTAACGTAGTTGCTCGGAAAGAATCATCCAACCCCTATTCAACGAGCTGATTTGGGCGAGTATTAGGACATACTCGGCAGTCACATGGCTGGCTTCTGGACTCTATATATAGAGGGGGAGGGGTCTCTGATGGCACGACCTTTTTGATCTCGCTCAAGATGTCGCGCTCCATTGCCGAGGAAGTTGATGCTGATATGGCCGACCTTCTGGATTTGCTGCCACCATCGCGGAAGCCTGCTTGCGACGCTGAGCTCGATGACTTTCTCGCCTCCAAGAAGAGAAAGCGGCTTGATAAAAAGAGGAGGAAGAAAGAGAAAAAGAAGGATGCCGCCGCCTCGGAGAATGTCGTCGATTCTCTAGTCGGCGGTACCCAGCAAATGCTTGACGACTTGGGTCTCGGCCATTTGGACGACTTGCCTGCTCCTGACCTTCCTGCATCGAATGTTGCCGAAGAGGCGAGCACAACCGGGGCGTCGACTCAGGTTCAACCTGAAGTCCCACCTGCACAAAGTGAGAGCCACCTACTCGCCACTTTCGGGTTTGTTTGCCAACTTGTTGGCGAGTTTCTGATGCTCGATTATACTATCTCGCAGATCCACCATCTACTGCTGCTCAGGAGGAGCCTTTGGTTGCAATTCCTTTGTGATCATCGCCGATGATCTCGCCCAAGACCGGGGGAGGATCTCACCGTGGTGGATCAGTGTGGATCCGTCACAGCTCCTTGGTGGAGAAGAGGCCGATGAGCGAGCAGGGGGCTCCTATGGCGAGTAACGCTCCTCCACCGCCACCGCCCTTGCAGCAACCAGAGCTAGCGAGTAGCGCGCAGCTACCCGCGGATGAACTTCCTCCACCTCCTCCTTTTTCGCCTCCTGCCGACATGCAAGGTGATCATCGCCTTCTATCCTCTTCGGCTCCCACCACCCATCTGGCTGAGTCCTCGCGCAAAGGCGGGGTGGCGGGGTCTTCTGGCTTCTTCGCCCTAAAAGGGGGAGGGCGACCAGTGGATGTTCACGGTCGGGGGGATGTGCACCCCAGTAGGGAGCACATCGGCGGGTCGCACTCTAGTCGACGAGATGGCGGCCATCGTAGCCCATCCCCGCATCGAGCAAGGAGCTCTCCTCGTCAACAATCTCGAAGCCCTCGTCGCGACTCACGGAATGATGCTCATCGGCCTGGTAAAGAAGTCGTCACTTTGTCGAGCTTTCTGATTTGGACTTTTCGCTACTCGCCACTAAAATTTTTTGCTTCCTTGTCTTCTTCTGCAGCTCGCGCTCATACTCCTATAGGAGCTCTGATTGATGGGATCGAGCTTCCCTCCCACGAGTACCAGGAGAGGGATACTCGCGCCATCTTGGACCGGGAGGCGAAGTTGGAGCGCCTGGCGATCAGCGAGCCTCATCGTCGCTTGACTGTTGTGGAGGCGCGAGTTAAGTGCTTGGCGGCCACTGATTCTCAGCGTCGTTTGACCGAGCTGGAAGTGCGAGTATCACGGCTGGAAGAGTTCGATACTTGGCTGGCGGGTGTGGAGTCTCGCCTTCAATCTGTCAGCGACCTGGAGCGCCGGGTGGGCAGGATGGAGCATCGCCAACAATTGCATCACGACGAGCTGGTGGGAATGCGTGCGAGCATGGGCTCGGCTGGCCGGCTAGCGAGGATGGAAGATCAGCTACGCCAAGACTAGGATGCGATGTCTATGGCGATGGAGCATTTCAAGCGCGCGTGCAGTATGGGATGGACTGGGCGACAACCTCAGCCTGCGGACCCCAATGTTGGACTCCCTGGATAGTCGCTAGATCCTCTTTACGTAGTTGCTGGTCGCTATTAAGCCGAGCTCCTTTGTTCGAATTTTTATAAAGAACATTTTTGTAATTTGTAATATTATTTGGCGAGTATTCTAATCTCGTCTCTTCTTTCTTGTCTGCTTGTTGTGATGTCTGGATTTGTCTTTCTTCTTTGTTTATTTCTTGCGAGTAGTTTTTGAATGTCGCGCCTATTTGGCGAGCTTCCTTGTGCTTCTGATGTAGATACTCACGCATTTGAAGTCGGCAGTCTGTTACGCTCTGAGATTTGGTGACTTCTTTTTATACTCGCCCCACTGTCCGCACTCTCGGTGGCGTATGCGACAAGCCAAACCTTCTTGACTTCTATAAATAGGGGGTGGGTACGTATTAATTACGCTTTTGGCGATTTCCTTCTCTTTTAGCGAGTATATTTCTCTTGCTCTTCTTCTCGCCCTCCGATACTCGCTCTCTTGCTTCCTTTGCTTCTGCGATGGCTGAAGAGGCGGCTGTTTGGCGTGCCAATCACGCCAAGAATTTCGCGGCGACCTCTTTCAAGAAGTTGATTACTCGGTAGAAAGACTTGGACGATTTTTCGGACAAGTACTTATCGTCAGGGTATGTCGCCAGACTTCTGCATGATACTGAGCGACTAAACACCTTCTCATCCACCGGGATGTTGTTCCCTATCCGCCACTTCGATGTCGGCCTGCGACTACCGCTGTGGTCGGAGTTCTGCCAGATACTCCGCTACTACGGGATAGTCCTGGCCCAGATCAACCCAAATGGAGTGGCGATGATCGTGGGCTTTCTTTGCTTCTTGCGAGAAGAGAAGATCGCCTTTGATCTCGCCGTCTTCAGGCGGGTATTCCACTTTGGCACTACTGGCAAAGGCGTCGTCTTCCTATGCAGCCATGTATGCACACTCGTCAGCACGGCGAACAAAAATCATCACTGGGGCAAGCAACTAGTCGTCATCAGCGACGACTTTGGTGCCATCTCAAGCTCGTCCTCCCAGCCATCGGAAAGTGCATTCGCCACCCCTTATTTAGAGGAGAGCAGGGAGAAGCTGCTCGACTGCTTCCGGAATCGTCGCCTAGACGTCATCTTCTGGAGGAGGCAAGTAGATGTACTCGCTGAGGTCTTCCCGAGCGAAGGTATCGCTTATACTCGCCTAGATCTTCGTTATTGGGGCGAGCATCGATCATACTCGCCTTTTTCTTTACTTAGCGGCTAAACTCATTCGGCGGTTGATTGTTGCAGCTACTCGCTCTTTGCCGAGCGAGCCTCTTCCGGCGGCGAAGGCGGCGGCTTCTTCTCAGGGGGGGCGCGGGGACTTCAGCGCGCGAGAGCGGGGGCTCATCTCCCATCGATTTGTCGCTGAGCGACAATGAGCCGATGGCCGCCGCGGATGATGTCGGGCTCGCCAGAAAGCGGAAAGGCAAGGCGAGATCCCGAGAGCCTGCGAGGAAGCGAAAAGAGGTCGCCAAGAGGGATCTACACGCGAAGGCGGATGCCTCGGAGGATGGCGTGCCTCACAGTCACCCTCTCTTTAATGAAGGCACCCTCATCGAGGATGCTTATTGTCGCCCTTTGGTGACCTGGGCGAAGAGCGCTCACGAGGTGACTTTGAGCTCCAACCTTCCCGCCTGGTCGGAGGATTGGGAGGACAGCGGCGAGGCATTCAACATTATGTTCTCCATGTATGGTCGCGCAGATGCCGAGGCCCTGCAAGATGTATCGGCCGAGTATCTGGCGCACCAGTCCTCGCGTTCTTACCTGCGAGCTGCCGAGCTCGGTCATGCGACATCGAGGAGGCTGCTCGAATATGAGCGGATAATCAAGATGCAGAGCAAGAAGCTCATTGCCATGGGGCTAGAGGCCACCAAGTGGAAGGATTATGAGGTACTCGTCTGGCGCCATTCTATCTTCGGTGATACTCGTCATTTGTGCTGATCACTGCGCTTACTCGCTTTTCTTTTACCTGTGCATACTGCTGAGGTTGAAACGGCAAAGAAAGTATCACAGCTAGAGAAAGAGTTGGAGGATACTCGGCAATCTTTGGAAGCTGCGCAAATTCGCATTGCCGAGTTGGAGACTCGGCCTGCCGAGCAACAACCTTCGACGGCGGGCCCCTCCAGGGTCGGCAAGCAGATTAGGATGAACGGCGATGAGATGCTGCATGTTCGTCGGGAGATTGCGCGAGCAACCGGGAAGGTGGTCTTGAGTAGATTGAAAGCTGAAGGTCTTTTGAAGTTGGAGGCAATGGACCTGACCATCCTGGATCTCATCCCGACGCTACTCGCTGAAGAGTCTACTTCCCCTGGACGAGTTCTTTCATCGTCCTCTAGCGATGACGAAGACTCAGAGGACGGGGATGGCGAGGATGGAGATGTTGACAAGGATGATGATGAAGGTGATGACGGTGCATAGTCGTCGGGCCCTTTTTTGCAAGCTGTATAGCATTTTTTGTGCATGTATTTATGAAAGAAATGAATACAATTTTTGCTCGCCTTTTGCAGTCGCTTTTTGCTTTCGTCTTTTGTGGTTATGCCGAGTAGGCTCTTAGGTTCGAGGCGAGGTTGAGTGTTCGTTAGGCGACTAAGCACAGACGAGATAGGATGTTGTGGACGACGATCATACCTTACTCGCACGCTAGCTGCTCGTTTGCTTGGTGCTCGCCCCTGTATACTCGTACATGCATACTCGCATCTACATACTCGCACCTGCATATGAAGAAGTTTTTAGAGGCATGTACTCCAAGACTTCATCTGGTACCTCTATGTTTGATGCTGATGAAGAAGTGGCCAAAATAGGGAATGACAGTCGGGGAGGTCCAATGGGACACACCCTCCCGAGGCCTCCATTCTACTGATATTGTTGGTGTTGTTGAAGAGATCGACAAGTAGGGACTGACTGTCGGGGAGGTTCCAAAGGAACACACCATCCCGAGGTCTCCATCCTACTGTTGTTGTTGGTGCTGTTGAAGAGATCGACAAGTAGGGACTGACTGTCGGGGAGGTTCCAAAGGAACACACCATCCCAAGGCCTCTATCCTACTGTTATTGTTGGTGCTGTTGAAGAGATCGACTAGTAGAGACTGACTGTCGGAGAGGTTCAATTCCAAAGGAACATACCATCCTGAGGCCTCCATCCTACTGATATTGTTGGTGTTGTTGAAGAGATCGACAAGTAGGGACTGACTGTCGGGGAGGTTCCAAAGGAACACACCATCCCGAGGTCTCCATCCTACTGTTGTTGTTGGTGCTGTTGAAGAGATCGACAAGTAGGGACTGACTGTCGGGGAGGTTCCAAAGGAACACACCATCCCGAGGTCTCCATCCTACTGCTATTGTTGGTGCTGTTGAAGAGATCGACAAGTAGGGACTGACTGTCGGGGAGGTTCCAAAGGAACACACCATCCTGAGGTTTCCATCCTACTGTTATTATTGGTGCTGTTGAAGAGATTGACAAGTAGGAACTGACTGTCGGGGAGGTTCCAAAGGAACATACCATCCCGAGGTCTCCATCCTACTGCTATTGTTGCTTTGGCTTCGATCCACTTGGAGAAGTAGTCGATCATGACGAGAACGAACTTCTTCTGGCCACTAGCCGAGGGAAAGGGACCTATCAAATCCATCCCCCAGATAGCAAACGGCCACGGGGCGGTGATCGAGCAAAGTTGCTGGGCTGGCTGCAACTAAAGGGGGGCAAACAGCTGAAATTTCTGGCACCTCTTCGAGAAGATCTCCGCATCCTTCCGGATAGTGGGCCAGAAGTAGTCATGCCTCAGGATCCTTTGCTCCAAAGTGCGAGTCCCAGAATGGCTTCCGCACTCTCCCGAGTGGATCTCTTCCAACACTCGAGGTACTTCATCTTCGGAGACGCATCTTGCCAGGGGGCCCGAGATGGTCTTGCGATACAACTCCCCGTCTTGCAATAAGTAGTACGCCGCCTTGTACCGAAACTTTCTTTGGTCTCCACCCTCCGCAGGAAGCTGTCCGGTATTCAGAAAGGATATGAACGAATTCATCCACGAAGGATGCTGATCGATTTCCATCGTCTCCCCTTCTTCGATGGACGGTCGAAATAGCTCTGTGATCGTCCCTCCAGCCCTTGGCCCATACTTGGCCAGACGATCAGCTGCTGAGTTCTTCTCTCTTGGGACGTGCTCAATGAAGAAGGATTGAAAACCTCCTATCAATCCCTTCACCTTGACAAGATACTTCTGCAGGACGGTGTCACAAGCTTCGAACTCTCCCCGAATTTGTGACGCGACCACCATTGAATCAGTGAAGGCCCTGATGTCCTGAATCCCCAACTCCCTTGCGAGACGCAAGCCCGCCACTATGGCTTCGTACTCGGCTTGATTGTTCGTAACGGAGAAGAGAATCTCGACGGCTTGCTCGATCCTAGTCCCCTGTGGGCTGACAAGCACGATGCCCACTCCCACGGAGCTTTTGCCCAAAACTGCGTCCACGAACATCTTCCAAGGAATGGGATTGGAAACTTCCTCTTCTGGTTCCGCTTCTACCGAGAAGTCGGCTTGGTTAGTACCGGGAGTTGCGAGAAGTCGGCTTGGTTAGCACGATGCCCAGCAGTCCAACGAGATGACTTGACTGACAACGACGAAGAAACTAGAAGAACAACAAACAGGACTCCAGGTGCTGCGACAGGGAGTTCTCACCACGTACCCGGAAGCTCAGAAGAGACTTTACCTCCACAACCAAAAATTGGCCGAGCAGGGTACGAGGAAGGCACCGACTTGGTTAGTACCGGGAGTAGCGGTCAAGGACGACGGGTTCGAGAATTCGAAAGCTGGGTTCCAAAATCTAAAGTTTTGGTGTCAATCCAAGTATCGCTGGGGTCCTATTTATAGGAAAATCAAGGGGTAGGGGGATTTTTTATAGGCCAGGCTCTGCCCGGCGACTAGCGACATTGATGAGATCTCCCCCATAAAAGAGGCGAGCATCACCTATGGTCGCCCACCTTTTGTCGAGTATTCAGGCTACTCGCGCGAGTGCACCACTACTCGCCTAGGCCTTCTTCTGCTCCTGCTGACTGAGCTGTCTTGTGTCTTGAGCTGTTGACTTCTGTGTTGACCCTTTGACCTTGACTTTTATCTGCGTAGCTTGAATTGGATCCCACCCTCAGAGAATATGGGTTGTACAACAAGGAATACATGAGATTTCAGAATTGAAACTAGGCCAAAATCCATAAATGGATACCTGGAAGAGTGGAGACGACCTAGCCTTTAAAGCCCTCTCCTTGGTTTTCTCATCACGCAACTCTAATAAGCAACTTTGGCACATTGCTTCCTCTTTTCTTCCGGCTCCTGCACCCATAAAACGAATCATTTAGTTTTGAGTTATAAAAAATTTATTAACCCTGAAATTATGAGACATACTTAAGTAGTAGCTTCAACAGAACATCTCTTCTAAAAACAGATACACCCATGGAAGCAATATAGGGGAATCTCATGGCTTCTCTGCGAGAGAGTCTGAAAATAACATAAATATTTGTCTAGAGCTCACTAGTTTTAGTCGGAAAGAACCTCTCTTTTCATTTATTTCTGTTATATCACAGTGAGATAAATGAGATAACCCTCATCTTATTTTCACAAACTATATAGGAGAAATTTTTGGAAACATTTCCCATATTCAGATCAGGATAGAAGATGATTAGGATGCTGCCATGTGTAGTTTTGCTCTCTGGGAGATCAAAACTGCTCGCCAGGGAGAACAAAAATTTTGCTCTCCCGTGAGAGAAGTTTATCTCACCTGCGATGGCAGTTTTGCTCTCCCTTGCTAGCTAGCAAAAATGTTTTTTTGGGCAGGATGCTGTCCCTAGAGATTAAAAAAAATGCTTGCCACCGGTATCCAGATTACCTAAACAAGGGCACAAATTACAGTATTCATAAGAGAAACGAGACAAGCTTCTTCATTGGCAACGTGAAACTAAAAGGGATATATATAATAAGTAGTATAATGCATAAAGAAACCGCTACCCGCTATAATTTTTATGGTTTGAGTACAAACATTCATCCGTAAACCTGATTTTGGCGGGAGCCACATGCACTTGGATTAATTTCTTTCATGCAATGCACTTTATGCTTACCTGACTTTGTTAATGGCAAATTAAGGGCGAGTTAAGGAATTCAACCTGAAGGCTATGCGCAAGAGTCCAAATGGAACAATTAGAAATATTTTGAATGGCGAGATATCTTGCATGATGAAACTCCTTCCTGACAGGCATTGCTAGTGTTTTTTGTTTTACTCAATCCCCCTTTTTCTGTAGGTACTGTGTTCAGGGAGCTCTGTTCCAATTCCTCCTACAGCTGTTGTGAATCTTGTGCTAGTGAGAGGGAATAGCTCTGTTCCAATTCCTCCTCCCAATATGATTGAAGCAACATCCTTCGGTTCTGCCATTTGTCTCTCAAACATCAGTTATTGGAAAATCTGAATGTTTTGGCAGAGTCAGTGAGAAAGTTATCTATACAATAGAGATTCTAAGGATTTAAATCCATGAGAAATGAAAAAAGACAGAAAAAGTCGCTGTTCCTCTTCCTTTTTCATACTGCCTCAAGAAAAAGATGGATGGTGAGTGAAGCAAAATTTTGGAAATGGCTTCGTGCAACCAAACTCTGCACTTACAGACAGAACATTGATCAGAAATAAAAGGCCATTTCCATCATTTAACATGAGGAGCATGGTGTATGGAACATAGAATATAAGGAGATGGAAAAAATAAAAAAAAATATTGACAATCTCGGCATAATTTACATGATACACCATCTAAACAAACCAGATAATGCATAGAGAGTCAGAAATAGAGAGAATATAGTCCTTGGTAAATATCCCAAAAGCCATTTTACCATTATTTCTTTGTTGAAATCTGATGTCAGGATAGAAACAGTTGTTCTTGCCTTGCCCCTTCCATTCAAAATCCAAAAATCCCCACACTTAAACCATTCCCACCACCCCAAAGTTCACCCACACTTCTCAAACCCCTTCTTTCCGTTGTAAAAATGCTTAATAGAACAACAAACCAATTTCAGTATGCTCGTATATCCCCCGAATTAGAAGAGAAGCTAAATATGATGTTTAGTCATGTCGTAGCAACTGGGGATTTTGCATGGGCACCAAATTCAATAAATGTTTCGAACGAATCCATTGATGAACGTGACTTGTCTCATGAAGATGGCACACAGAACGTAGAAGAGTTATCAAATTCTGCAGAAGGAAGCAAAAAAGGAAGGATAAAGGAAAAAATAAGATGACAAGCAAGAAGCCCATTAGTTCCACTATGGATAGATGAGATAGCTGAAACATCATGCATAATTGGGCGTTGCATGATGGATCCTCCTAGCATCAAGTTAACTTCGTCCTTATATACAATCCTTGAGGCTATTGCAGAACTCGAAACATATCCAGAGGTTATGGAGGGGTCCAACTTTGACTTATATGACTACTGCACCATGTTTCTAAGGGAGAAGCATAACAGAGAAACTTTCATGAGCATTCGAGCGGATCGGAGACTTAAATGGCTACAGACTCGTTATGAAAAAAATTCGAAATATAGTTGTACTTTATGTTTATTTTCTGTGGTGCACTATTATTGGACAATATGTTGGACTTTATGTTTCTTCTTTAGTAGTTGTACTTTATGTTTCTTCTGTGGTATTTTCTGTTTCTATGTTGAACAATATGTTTTCATTCTCATAGACAGTTCGTAATTCATAATGTTTTATTAATAGACACTTCTGTGGTAATGTTTTATTACTTTATGTTTTCATTCTCATAGACACTTCTGTGGTAATAATTTGTAATTCGTAATATTTTATTAATATGTGCAGATTTATAATGTCTTCATCTGATCGCACTGACAATTCTAATAAGGAGTCTCAGTAGGTAGTGGTTGACTGGGTTAATCGTAATAGAGCAATCTGTGATCAACAATATTTAACATCACTTGGTTATCAGTTATTCGAGACATCATCGTCCACAAATAGGCCTTGCATGACATCAACACAAACATGGGCTAGATGGGTTGGTGAACTTCTCGATGGGCACCCTAGTAGATTTTTCAGTTCTTTTAGAATGTTGAAGCTCATATTTGGAGATTTGTTATTACTCCTCACTCAAAAATATGGATTGCAAGGATCCAGGAGAATTCTATCAAGAGAAGTGCTTGTAATGACATTGCACATTTTAGGTCATAATGTACTTATGCAACTTGCAGACAAACGATTTCAACACTCTACAGAAATTATAAATAGATATTTTGCAAAGGGTATCACTGCTATTAAAAGATTATCTTCCGATGTCATCATGCTTGTAGATCATCTTTTCAGTGATATTCCCCCATAAATTCTAAATGATGCTCGATACATGTCGTTCTTTAAATACTGTATAGGAGTTATTGATGTAACACATGTAGATGCTCGAGTTCCAGCTGATCAACAAGTTTCCTACATTGGTCGGCATGGTACAACAACGCAGAATGTTATGGCGGTTTGTGATTTCAATATGTGTTTCACATTTGTAATAGCTGGTTCTACTCATGACAGTCGTATATTTTAACGTGCTTTTATGGACCCGGGTTATAATTTTTCGTATCCACCACTAGGTAAGACTTTAATATTTTGAGATTTCATTAGTTTTTAATCCTACTATTTAGTTACTCTCATTAAACTCACTAATTAAATATTAATGTTGTAGGTAAATATTATTTGGTTGATGTCAGATATCCATTGCAACGTGGTTTTTTAAAAATATATTCAGGGACACGGTATCATTTACCAGATTTCAGAAGAGGCAGTAGGCATGTACAAGGACGACGTGAAGTATTCAACAAAGCTCACTCTTCCTTGCATAGTATTATAGAACGGTCATTTGGAGTATGAAAAAAGAAGTGGAAGATACTTAGGGATATGCCGTCATATACTTTAGCAAAGCAACGGGACATTGTGATTGCAACAATGACTTTGCATAATTATATTCACAGGCACCCATCCCGCTTAGACGCTCATTTTCGAGCTTGTGATGAAGACGAGCATTTGATTTACCCTGCGGGCCTTCAAAGAAGAACAAGCCAAATTAATGAAAGCTCAAGTGGAGATCATGTCAGAGGGATTCGAGTAGGTGTTGATGAGATGTCGGCGCTGCGTGACTCTATTGCAGATCAACTACACAGAGCTTGAACATATTTGGAGTTTTTGCATACGTTGATGTATATGTGTTTTTCTACGTTGATGATTACACGTATTTTGAGTTTATGCAACGTTGATGTATATATGTTTTTCTATTTATTAATGTATACGTGTGTTTTTCGGGCTAATAAATTCTGTATTGGTAACATGAACAAAAATTAATGACAAGTATATCACACCAATGTTTTGTCAAATGATTCTCTGTTCTGAAAAACTCTGCAAACACAGACTATCCAAACAGATCTTCATTTGCAGCTTTCTGTTTCCAACAAGTCCATTTACAAACATTCATTTACAACCACTCCTTTCACAACCGCATCCGCTCTCTCAAATGAAGCCTTAAAGTTTAAAGGCGGAACATGACACCCAAGAAATATAAATCCACAGATTTTATAAGAAGAAGATATTAGATAAGGATGCAATCACCGCCCTCCATGAAACCCACAAATTTTATAAGAAGGAAGATATGGATGCAATCACAGCCCTCCGTGAAAACAGCAATAAATAAATAAAATAACGCAGAATGTTATGGCAGTTTGTAATTTCAATATGTGCCGTATATTTTAACGTGCTTTTATGGACCCGAGTTATAATTTTTCGTATCACCACTAGGTAAGACTTTAATATTTTAAGATTTCATTAGTTTTTAATCCTAGTATTTAGTTACTGTCATTAAACACACTTATTAAATATTAATGTTGTAGGTAAATATTATTTGGTTGATGTCAGATATCCACTGCAACGTGGTTTTGTAAAAATATATTCAGGTACACGGTATCATTTACCAGATTTCAAAAGAGGCAGTAGGCATGTACAAGGACGACGTAAAGTATTCAACAAAGCTCACTCTTCCTTGCATAGTATTATAGAACGGTCAGTTAGAGTATGAAAAAAGAAGTGGAAGATACTTAGTGATATGTTGTCATATACTTTAGCAAAGCAACGGGACATTGTGATTGCAACAATGGCTTTGCATAATTATATTTGCAAGCACTCATCCCGCTCAGACGCTCATTTTCGAGCTTGTGATGAAGACGAGCATTGGATTTACCCTGCGGGTCTTCAAAGAAGAACAAGCCAAATTAATGAAAGCTCAAGTGGACATCATGTCAGAGGGATTCGAGTAGGTGTTGATGAGATGTCGGCGTTGCGTGACTCTATTGCAGATCAACTACACAGAGCTTGAACATATTTGGAGTTTTTGCATACACTGATGTATATGTGTTTTTCTACGTTGATAATTACACGTATTTTGAGTTTATGCTGTTAGATTATCTAATTGATTCAACCCGCGAGAGTCCAATAGGGTGTTTAGTATAAAGTGGTGACTCGCTAGGCTCAAGTGTGACGTGCGGTATAACCAAATCTGCGTTTAGTCAAAATCCTCTAGATGGGAGGATCGACGGCCCCGATCGATTAGGGTTTTGCTCAAGGCCCTGAATGGGGTATTTATAGGCTAGTGAACCCATCCCTAACTAAGCCATCCGGTTCAATCCCACCATTCGGAAGCCGCGCAAAGCACTGTAGCTTTTCTCCTAAGGCGCGATTAGGGTTTTCCCTGGCGATATCGCGATTCTCCTCCGCTCGGCGCTCCTGTTCAGCCGTGCAGATCTTGCGACAGCAGCGAGGTCGTCCCCTCTTCGTCTTCCTCGCGACAGCAGCAAGGGCGCCCTCTCCTCCTCGCGGTTCTAGGGCTCGAAGTGCAGTGCCGATCTTCTCGCTCGGGTCGGTTCGAGCGACTGAATCCAGACGTCCTAAAGTTCGTCCGGCGACTCCTCCATCTCCGGCGCCTTCTCCATCTCCGGCGTTCCCCTTTTCTGCTACCGCCGATCCTGTCGCTGTTCCTGTCGCAGAGCGACAGTGAAGTCGCAATCCGTCGACTTTGCCTGAGATTCCTTCCTCCGGCGTTATCCTGTCGCAGAGCGATTGGAACTTGTCGATCTGTTCAGATCCAACCAAGATCTCAGTTCTTCCTCCTCTCCGGATTAAAGCCGATCGTCCAAGAGTGTCGTAATGGCCGGAGGTATAAATCCCTATAAATGATCTTTTTTCCGCTGCGATAGTATGTTCTATCATATGCAACGTTGATGTATATATGTTTTTCTATTTATTAATGTATGCGTGTGTTTTTCGGGCTGATAAATTCTGTATTGGTAGCATGAACAAAAATTAATAACAAGTATATCACCTCGCTGTTTTGCCAAATGATTCTCTGTTCTGAAAAGCTCTGCAAACACAGACTATCCAAAAAGATTTCCATTTGCAGCTTTCAGTTTCCAACAACTTCATTTACAAATCTTCATTTACAACCACTCCTTTCACAACCGCAGCCGCTCTCCCAAACGAAACCTTAAAGTTTAAATGCGGAACATGACACCCAAGAAATATAAATCCACAAATTTTATAAGAATAAGATATTAGATATGGATGCAAGACACATTATATAAGAAGGAAGATATGGATGCAATCACCGCCCTCCATGAAAACAGCAATAAGTAAATAAATAAAATTAATATTGAAATGAGTTGGTTTGTGGCCAATGAGATGTGAGATATCCTGGGAAGGATGTTCACAAATTTCTTAGAAGCAGCCGAACTTCTATCCATCCAAGATCGAACGGCGCTTCCATCACCAGCTATAATACGTAATTAAAAAATAACATTAAAAAGAAATATTTGAAAAATAAACAACTTATCTATACTACTTACAAAGAAATGTATCGTTATATTTATAATGGGTTGCATCAGCAAAATCATATACACCATTCATTATTTAGGAAAGAAAGAGAAGACGAGATAAGAAAAATTGGGGCTCACGTGCCGGTCTTCTTCTTGGATAAGTATTTATTGGTTTTAATCATAATTTTGGGTCTATAAATATTTCTGTTGGGGGCAACGTGTAGATCGTTCCAAACTAGACGGTCACACGAGATGCTTCGAGCACCATAACAGTACGTTCATGCCCGTTCCCAGCAAAGAGCGACCGGATATGTGTGTAAACAAGCAATAAGCCAAGCCCCGCAAAAGACCGGAAGTTTTAGATAAAGTTGTTGGTCGCTCGGAATAGAGGTTCGCGAGGACGAAAAATGGGAGCCTCACTCTACATGAGGATGTTCCTTTCAAAGGGGGAAGAGGGTCGCCGTCCACACAGTCAATATTGTTTGAATTTCTATGGATGTCATGAAGCTTGTGCACATGCAACGGATAATGCCATCCGAATTGAGTCGCTTGGATCACTGTTTTTCGCTTCGATGGATAACATCCAGTGTGTACGAAATTTCGGTGGGTCCGGCAAACCGATGCGTGGCGTGTGATCATCTCAATTAAAAAATATTAAAGTTATGGGATTAAGCTAATTAAACTTTTGACTATTCTCTCACTGTGAGGTGTCCAACTAGTACAAAGTAATTACGACTTTTTGTTATGTCTTGCAAAGGCGAAATTTTTGAATCCGCACACCGGACTCCGATTTCTTCTTTGCTCGACTACGTGAACGGGTTCATCAATCCCGATAGTTTTTTAGATTTGCTCTTCTCCCTTCAATTTTGCACGCGGCAGGCAAACTGCGATCCCGGACAAGGATTTCGGAATGCCGATCGAACGCAAGAATCCCCCCTGCAAAGGCTCGCTGGTTGTTATAATAAAATAATTTATACACGCATCATGTCAACTGAGCGTAATCTCATGGCCATATTACAATTTTGATTGCATGTGATTAGTTGACTCTACAATTTTGACTATTTAATGTGTCACTTAACTCACAAGATATTACCTTGACCATGGAGGTTCTAAAATAATTTATAAAATTCTGTATTAAATACAAGCATCTCTCTCTCTCTCTCTCTCTCTCTCTCTCTCTCTCTCTCTCTCTTGTATATAGTTAGTCAATTTTAAATTCTGAATTAATTACAAGCATCTCTCTCTCTCAAGTTTCGTTGGCGATAACTTGGGAGATCATTTTGGGTCTCCTGGGAGATTACTCACTGGGAGATCATTTTGGGTTGGAGCAACGAGGATCGCTAAAACTTAGAGAAGAAAATCGCATTCCGACGCTTTATGGTAACAATAATGCGCGTTCGTTATCGCTCAAACGACAGTCGAGCAAGATGAGCATATGCAAAACTGTTTGGTGTGAATTAAAAAGAACATTTTTGACGTAGAACGGTAGAAGTAATATAATAACCGGCAGCACAATTATTAAATTTTCTAAATCCCGCCGATCAACGCAAATATAATATTAACGTTAAAGATAGTACTTATAACGGTTCCCACAATTTGGATATGGATTGAGTGGTAGTCAGCGGTACAGATCCTCGTTCCATCGGCCAAGTGTTAACTGGTGGGCCATCATCAAACCGATCAACGGCATCCGGCTTCACGACGAGCCACCGACGGATTGGATAGAGGGTTACCGTCGCCATCAAAGTTATGGCCGGTGGGCCGCCGTATGCAACTATAAGTGGAGGAGGAGGTGAGGGCGGCCTTCTCACAGTTAGTGTTCAGGGCCTCCATCGGCGGCGGCGGCGGTAGTTGTTGTTGCCTCTTCTTTTTTGACACGGGAACCAAGCTCCGGTTGACTTTCCTCGCCTGCTCCTCTCTCGTCACTTTTTCTTCTTCTTACTCCGCCGCCTCGCCTTTCCGGTGGCCGTCGATCCGTCGTCCCATCTGCACCACGCCGGTGCTCGCCACTCCTTCCACCGGCTCCCCTACTGTGGTAATAATCTCCTCGCTGGTAGCTAGCTTTGGACTTTTATTCATAGCTGTTATGGAACCGGCATGTGAATTTCCTCGGATCTTTCAAGCATAAAATAAAAGAAAATAAAAGTTTTTTTTCTAAATCCGATTTCCTATATATTTGGAAACAACTAACAACCAATTTAGCCCTAACATTTAATTCAGTAAATATTCATTTTCAATTTTGTGCATCATGTATTTTATAAAAGTTAAAGTATAAAGCAAAGTGTATTAATTTCGCAATATTTTGTTGTCTCCGTTGCAATTGCTTGTTAACTCAAAACAACTTATTTTCGATTGGAAGCATAGAGTTTAATATGGAGTTACCCGCATTGAAAAAACGTATGTAATTGCGTGCGCTTAAAGTAGATTATGAATAGCTACCCCCTCAACCTATAACCAGACCACCATATATGAGTTCACAATCACGATATTGTCCGCGGCATTCACTCGATGTCACCCAATGTCATTCCCATAGTTAGTTTTCTTCAACTTTGGGGCTTGTGGTTGTATGAAGCTGAACATTATTTATGATAATAATGTCGTCATGTACCTTCTTTTTAATGTCGCGTCACGACGCAGTTTTGACAGCACCTCATAAATTGCGTGATGAAAATCCCGCATCACCCTGCAGCAATTGCTACTACGAGTTGACATTTTGTGAGCACTTCGACAACCTCGCTCCGATACCACTTTTGGAAGTCATGAGTCAAATACATTCAACCACTTGAAATCATTGTGACGATTAACTCGATCTTAAAACTAATTATTTCACTAACGTTGGAAGCAACCAAAAACCGTGTGAACATAACGGACCTCAGCAAATCCAGTATTACTTCGCCTTTATACTCAATGTTGGACTAAACCATGCTTCGAGTGCATGGGGGTAATTATTCGATGAGTGACTTGAAAATATTGATAGGCTATCTAAGTTAAATGATTCAAACCGTAAGGTTAAACTTAGGGCACGTTCGACACGGTGGCGGCGGTCGCCCGAACTCACCTAGCTAAGGAGCTCCATCTATTCTTATGCTTAAAATAAGTTTTTTTTTTCTTGGTGCGGTGCGAACCGTTGTCATGCCAACATATATTTCATGACGATGACGTATTTGTTCAAGCTACCAATATCAAAACACTGCGCCAAAAGGATGACATTTCATAACCACCGAGTTCGCGGCCACCATCACCATGCCAAACACACCCTTGATATCGTGTCACCGCTGGCGACTCCCCCAAAGGGGAAAGAAAAGTCAAGGAGACTTTCCTCCCACACCCACCAACTCTAATATAAAAATTTGGGTAATATGATATGATATCTTTTTTGTATTTAATTAGGAGACAGAGACATCAAATATATATAATTTAATATATATATATATTTGGGTTTGCTATTGTGCGGGCGGATGGGCGGACGCTCTCAATTAAAAAATTGTCAACATGAAAGTTTTAGATCTCGTCGAGACGAACAACTTTCATGTTGATCAATTTTTGATTGGGAGTCGTTTTGATCCTCAATTTGGAGCTCGAAATGTGTGGCGCCGAGACTGCTACAGTAGACCTACGAAAAAACCGATTTCGGGCTCAGATTTAGGGGTCAAGATGGCTCCAAATCGAAAAGTGACCAGCATGAAAATTATAGTGATCAACATGAAAGTTGTACAACAATTTTTATGTTCATTACTTTTCGATTTGGACATTTTGACCCCCAAAATGAGGTGTGCATACACCCGCACCTAAGCTAACTCGGGCTTATAATATATATATATATATATATATATATATATATATATATATATATATATATATATATATATATATAGTGATGTTGATCTCTATCATAATCATCATGTGTCGCGCATGCATTCGTATAGTGTTCGGTCCGATCTCTTTTTAAATAATTATTTTATTTTTTAGCTGCTTCTGCTTTGACATTTAATTTAATAATCAACTTCCTTTTGTCATATCCTATATTTAATTTAATTATTTGATATTAGCCTCTTGTTTTATTTGTTCGTCTACAATTAATTGCAATTTGGATTAACATCACTACGACGTCAGCACACTTTTTAATAACATATAGTTAACATGCCGTTAATGTTAATATTTTTCTCTAGAATTTGCCCGAAATCACCCACTTAAAAGTAAAATATATATATATCCTCTTTTAATTGGATTGTAAATTTAATATTAATCGGTGATATGAGAGCCCATAAATTAAGGTAATTGTTAACAGCAATCCGTTTTGACAATCAGCAATTCAAAATTTCAAAAAACACCGGGCGCAAGGAGCAGATATCGGCCAAGAAATGACATCCTCTTCCTCCTGTGCCCCTTTCTCCCTCTTTCGAGCAACAATGGGGTGCGGTTTTAAATTTTTGGGTTGAGCTTAAATTTTCCGATTGCTTTTTATATAACAATAAAACAAAGATAGCTAATTTCGGGTTGCGATTAACATTTTCCTAAATTAATTATCAGCCAATCCAACTCTTATGGAGTCCCACTGGAGTTGGGGGTCTCGCGCCGTTGGATCGAACTCCACCCTGAAGTTCTCGCACAAACTGCTGGGATCCGGATCCCCCACAACCCGCCGAATTCCGATCGTCTCTCTCTCTCTCTCTCTCTCTCTTTCTCTATTATATATATATATATATAAATATCTTCTTGCACAGTTAGAAGCCAATGTCTTCCCCTTCCATTGCTATCGATCTCCGCAGAAATCTAAGATCAACAGAGTACATCGAAATCTCAAATTATAGTCGCTGCAAGTAGTTTAATCCTCCCAATCTGCATTTCCATATTCATTTACTTTTTTTTTTCTGTTTACCTCTGATAAAAAAATTAACAGAGTAGATTTTCCGATCTGATGATTTGCATTTGAGGGGTTCTTTTCGATTTGATTGATTTCTTTGACAATTTGCAGGAAATGGCGGAGGCGATTCAGCGATTGCATTCCGGCTTCGAGCGCTTCAAGAAGGAAATCTTCGAGTGCGTATACTTGCCCGATTTGATTTTCAAAGGATTTCGCCAATGGATAATCGCCATTGATTTTTTTTTATAAAATCTCCCAAAGTCCGCGAATCTTGTTCTTTAATGCGATCCATTTCTTTCGTTGATTTCGAATTTTAAGTTACAATTACTTTAAACTGAGTTCTGCGGATTGGTTTAATTAATTGTTGAATCTATCCGTCTTCCTTCTTGATTGAAACCCTAAATCAACAGCGATGATCTGTATCTGTGAGAATCGAAGACGATGAAATGCGCGTATGACGACGATCGTGCTTCGGGAACAATGCGATCAACATTTGATTTCATCTTGTAATTGACTTCATATATTTCAATCATTTAATTTTCATGGCAGGAAGAAGCCGGAGGTGTTCAGCCAGTTAGCTCAGGGCCAGAGTCCGGAGGTAAATGCTTTCTTTAATCCTCACAAAAGTAGATTATCATTTCTTTAATCATTACTGAATGCCTGCTAATAGAATGCAAATAAATTACTAATATTATCCATGCAAAAAGAAAGACTTTTATCTCTTTAATTCTGGCCCTGTTTGGGGCGCCTTTTGGGCTCCGGCATGGCGGCAACAGAGGCGACCCAAATGGTTGCGCAAGCGCGGCGGCATTTGGTCCTTTGCGATTTTTTGAAAATACTTCTTGTACATGCATTTTTAAGAAAAGTGTTCAACACTAAAGTTGTAGATCTCGACGAGATCTACAATTTTGTGTTGAGCACTTTTCCTAAAAATACATGTACAAAGCGTATTTTTAAAAGGTGCGTGATAACTCATAGAATTTGGTGTGCGAATAGCCAAAATTGGTGTGCTTATAACAATTATCATTTCATAAATGGAAGTTGCCACCTTATTTGTAAACTCTTGCTATAAATAAAAAAAGAAAGAATGAAAATTAAAGTAGAGGAAGGGGTTTAATGTAAATAAACAATGACAACGCAGTTTCTAATATTTGCGTGTGCGGACTCGCGCGTGTGCCCGTCAGTACTATTCAACTTTCAGCCGGGAGAAGCCTTCATCATCCGCAGCATCGCCAACGTCATCCCTCCCTATGACACGGTATATTCATTCATATTTTAATACTTAATTAGTTATGTCTGAAATAATTTAATAGTCGAATATTAACAATATCTATAATTCCTCATTCTTTTTAACTCTTCCTTCCTCCCTTCAGACAAAATACGCAGGCACCGGAGCAGCCCTTGAATTTCCCGTCCTCCATCTCAAGGTACGTTGAACTGAGCAGGCAAATTTTTGTTGGGTTTTGCCAATAATAACGCGCCACGTGTCATTATTTACTTATTGTGAAATTTTTTGAACAGGTGAAAAATATAATTGTTATCGGCCACAGCCGTTGTGGAGGCATCAAGGCGCTGCTGTCTGCAAATGAAGACGGCACCCACAGCACGTTAGTTATTTCTATTTTTCTTCCAATGTCAATCTATTATATATTCTTCGTGTTCTTATCATGTTTTCATTTTTCAACGTTAGAATTTTTCACATTTTTAACGGGAGATTGAGAGAGGGGGATAGAGTACCCGGCCCGCGAAGGCGGGCTTCGCCCGCCCCGAGCCGGCCCCTGATCGCGAGCGTGACATCCCCTTCTAGACCCCTACGGCCAAGCACGACAGGACCCGGCCGGCGACGGCGGGCTTCGCCCGACCCAGCCGCGATGCAAATGACCGTAAAAAAATATACATCAATATTACAATATTTATTTTGTAAAAAAATATACGTATGATTATTTTTTCTCACACTCTAACTCTTAAAAAAATTTATTTTCTTCTCTCTCCCTCCCTCCCGGCACCCTCTCCCTCATGCTCTCTCTCTCCTCTTTCTCTCTCTTTCTCTCTCCTGCCGCCCTCTCACTTTCTATCTCTCCTCCGAGAAATTTTTGCGTCCAGGTCTGGGATTTTTCCAGATACCCTTTTGCACTATAGCGGTATCTCAGGGAGACATCTCAGATGCCCAAAGAGGAAAAAGTCTGACATACACTTTTGCGCGTTGGCCCGGGCTGACTTAGGTGGCGGCACCTCCTTGCCGGATGGTCGGATACCCGGACATAGGAATTTGGCCTCTCCTCCGTCCCTTTCTCTCTCTCCGCTCTCTCACTCTCTCCCCCTCCCAGGCTCCCAGCCGCACTCTCTCCCCCTCCCTCCTCACTTTCTCTCTCTCTCTCTCACTCTCACTCTCTTTTATCCTTCACCCGGTATAACTTTAGGAGCCCTATACTTTTTGTTTTTTTAATGATAAAATGAATAAATTATACATACAAATTCACTTCAGTATTTCCTTACAGTGGTTAAGATATATTACTGCCAATAAAGGAAACCACATAAAAATTAATTTGCTTAAAAAAATAAATTCTGACAGGCTTTAAAGTAATTGGCTATTTTACCTTTTTTTTTCATAGTTCAGAATTAATTTTGCTCTAAATTTGGATAATTGCTGTTATATTCATAATTTTTAGGATCATTTAGAATGTACTATGTGCACTGAAGGACACCGTGCACAATGGCTAGTATTATTAATAAGGGAAGTAAGTATTACACCTCTAAATTCATCAAAATTATGCAATAAAGTTTAAGTTTTAATAAAATCATCATTTATAAATTTTATAATGTACTGAGCCGGGTGATTCGGGTTCTTGTGTCTCATTTTGGTTCTAAATCCAAAAATAATAAGCCGGAGATTCGGCTGATACAACCCTTGAATTTGCCATGTTTGAGATCTTATTTCACACCGAGGGACTTCAATTTTATTGTAAAATAGAAAAAACAATTGGGTCCTTGACTTTGTTTTACCTTCAAAATATGATTTTGAGTGTTCATCAAACATCAACACTCTCATTTTTTGAAATGTTTGCATTTGAAACAAACTAACGAATATAAGTAACTGCGCCTATGATAGTGAATTCATAGAGGCGTGGGTGAAAGTAGCGAGTCCGGCCAAGGAAGTGATTAAAGAAGCCCACTCGCATTTGTCCTTTGAAGACCAGTGCTCCAAGTGCGAGAAGGTATTTTCATTCTCTTTCTCTAGTTACAAATTTGAAGGCTTTTAAATCACACACACACATATACATATATACATGTATAAATGCAGGAGGCGGTCAAACTCTATCTGGAGAACCTGAAGACTTACCCTTTTGTCACGGAGGGCTTGGAGAAGAATACCCTCTCTTTATTTGGAGGGTACTATGATTTTGTCAACGGTACTTTTGAGACCTGGGAAGCTGCTTAATTACGCTGCCCCATCCATAACCATAATTTGCCTGCTGCTGCTGCTTCCCCTATTTGTATACTTTCATAATAATCCTATCATGTGCATCTGATTTAAGTAACCCTACCAAATTTTAAGGGATTCTATTTTTAATGCACTTCTCTTTTTGTTCTACAAGCGTGTGGATGCGCATGTGCTAAACCATCCTCCTCTAAAAGAGCGAAATATGATGATCAAACGCACGACAAAGTAAAAGTCTGGTTTAAGTAAGATGTTTGTGCCGATGCATGTGAGAAGCACGGTTTAATCCCCCGCATCAAATGTGCAGTGTATTTGACACACTATCGGCCCTCAGCCAATCTCAGAAGTTAAATCTTTCTCAACCATGATTAAAGAAATTAGTTGTAGAACAGCGAAATGATAAATTGAACTATCCTTCAAAATAAGAAAAAAAAACATGCTGTTTTATCCAACTATTTATCAGACTTATTGGCACTTATATCCCAACAAATAATATAAAAAAAAGTCTTTAATGCTCCACAAAATCATAGCTATACAACTACTATCTCAATTAGAATCATATTATTCTTACAAAATTGCTGACATTATTCAGCAAATAGATAATGAACTTCCAAATCTAAACCCCGATACCACAAGATTTGAAGATGATGTGCCAGCAGAAATGCTGCTTGCCCTCCTGATAGATGCCATCTTACCACACCTGCTCATAGAAGAACAGCCCAAAAGCAGTTAAAATCTTCTGTGATTGGATCACAGAAAGGCAATTTTCTACAGGGTAAAAAACCACACTTCTTTCAGAAGAACACTGGAATTTGGAACCAAAGGGGTGCGGTGCGTGCAGCTCAAAAATGTATCAAGAACTGTCACATTTGCATGTATCCAAATTAAATTATCGTAGGAAAAAGAGCGACGGGAGGTACCACTTCACCGCCGTTTTTCCGAACCTGCCTTCAATAGGATTTCGGCCCAAAAAACCCGACCGCGGAGTTTCAAACAGCGCCTTTTTAAGATAAAAACCAAATAGGTGAGGGGTTTGTGCGCATTGACCTAAATAAATAAAAAATAGCTAGACCGAATTAAAATTGAACCAGCCTAGTTCATCAAATATTTCCTAGGTTCGTTTTATTCAAGTTCGGAAGATATTATCGTTATTTGAATAAGTAATTATACTATTAATTAAGAGTAATGTTATGGACACATCATTAATGAATGTACAACCCAATATCGCTATGTACAACCGAATCTCATTATGTACACCAATTATTAATTGCTAACCAACTCTCCAAAAAGAAGCTATTTCAACATTCAATCAATTTTAAAAAATATTAGTGGTAAAAATTAACTTATGAAGTCCATTATACCAACCATTTCAGTCCAAAAATAACATATAGAGTCTGTTACACTAACTATTTGAGTCCAAAAACTGGCTTAGGCCTTCCAACAAGCTTATCAACTCTTTGAACTACAACCACAAAACCCAACCCTTTGGCAACATTGCGAGCTCATTCAATCAAATCCTCTTTACTACGGAATGTGGTATTAGTAGTAAAATGCATTCCAACATCTGTGTGACAATCATTACTTGACTTACTCATTATCAAGAATTTTAACTTATATGAAAAATAAACAAACATGTAATTTCCATTACCAAGTAGAACACTCATTCATTGAAAATCCAAACAGATTAGGGTTAAAAATATGCATGTGTTCCAAACATAGGGTTCTAACAGTCACTGATGAAGGAGGATTTGACCAGTTAACACTGGTATTTGACCAGTTAACTAATGTTAAAAAGATGCAGTAAGTGAATCCCATAACACCAATCTGTTTGGAATAGTAAACCGCTGTTAACAGTCAATGGCAGCGGAACAGGAAATCAGGAATGGTCCTACAATTGAAACAGTGGATGTAAATAGGGAAAACAGGGGGTGCGGGTAAGGGAAGAAACTGAAAAAAAAGGAGATCGGAAGAAGGATGGAGGTTTTTCCGGCATCGAGAAGAGGGGAAAGCATACCTGCACGTGGTCGTGAACTTGGGGAAGAGGAGGGAGGAGTTTTCCGGAGCAGGTTGGGAATGAAAACTGCCGCTCGGATCCCAGGCGGAGCTGCTAGGTCAGGGGAGGCGCTGGCTCGCGGCTACAGGGGAAAGGGGAGGGATAAACGAAGAGGTTTTTGCCGGTGAAGGGGGGTTCCGGCGGCGGTGCTAAGCCAAGGGGCAGGGCTAGGTCGGGGCGACAAAAACCTCGGGCTTGGTTGTACCTAGCGGCTGAGAGAAAGGAAAAAAAATAGATTTTTAAAAGTTTTATTTTAGTATTAAGGGGTGTACATAACGCCATTATTGGTGTGTCCATAACACCACTCTTAATTAATCGTGTAGATATACTATTAATTAATAGTATAATTAATTAATATATTTACTATTAATTAGAAAAGCCGCAAGTAATTCAATTCTACCGGACAAACGAGTTAGAAAATGGGAAGGTAGGAAATGGACAATTTTGCAAATATCATCACATTGTATATTTGATTAAGGTAAATAAATTTTTCATACGCTTATAATAGTTGAAAGAGAAGGACAGTTAATAATATAAACTATTTGTGTTAAGGCAACCTTATCAAATATTTTTCATAGAAAAAGCAGATGGACAAAGTGGTAAATATAACGGAGCACTTACAACAAGAACTAAAGAGAAGCCGCAGTCGCCGCTCTAAGAACCACGCCAATGGCCAAACTTGCATATTCCACGACGACTTTCCGTAAATGAATCCCGAATAGATTTCACCATGGAGCACACAGCAGAAACTTCAGTCAAATCTCTGTTAAGTTCCTGGGCAGCGATGCCTTGTCAATGTCAATGAGGAAAAACTAAAAAGACGAATCAATGGCATTATCCCTCACCACTTCAGACAGACGATCCTCAAAACTTTCTGCATTTGTATCCCTTCTCATGAATATCTTTCTGTATGCTTTTCTCATGGTTTGGATCTACAGATATCAAAATCTCAATCTCAATAACAAAATTAAAGGACTACAAGAGAGTAACAAATGAGCTAAAGAAGAAGCAACTGAAGAAGTATTACAAGATAAATGGAGGAAAACGGTAGTGCAAGCTAAATGCAATGTTATGCAAAATCTCCAGCAGATTCGGTTTATGTTGGAAGAAAAGGGTTATAACATGAGGTCTAAAAAAACCTCTGCAGTGGAGAATCCATGACGTCGAAGACCCTCGAGATTCAAACCACGAATTTCTGCTCTATCACCAGAAACCATTATGTACCTCGGAACATCTTGTGAAATCTAGAAAAGAAAAAGCAAGTTACCCAAGCAATTTAGAAATAAAAAAAAAGTAAATGAAGTGGAAAATTTTCAATCGTGAGTTAGAATTTCATAATGCAAGGATACTTGCAGCAGGGTGAAAATTGAATAACATTGACAATGCTGGTTAAATACTGTATGCATCAATTCTTAGACTGCTTGGGGCGGCGGAGAGGCTCCCTTTCCCACCACCAACGGAGGCATACCGCCGATACAAATAGAGCTTAATCTGATCCCTCTTAGCATTAAAACATGTGCAAAGCTTAAAGTTTAATTAAGAGATCCTAATATAAGCTTACTCAAAATAGTTCCATAGAAAAATTGAGGCCAATTTGGTAACTCATGTGACCCCAATCACGTCATTGGACACTATTGTAATGTCATTTTCAGTTTAACTTGCATTGTGTATGTATACCACTGCATGTTTATGCCAAAATAATTTATTAAATAACTGGGTACAAGAGAACTGCGTTGTTTTCCTTTCGAATTCAGATAGAGCATTAAATGATTCAGACCGAAAAAGTAAAGATCAAGTACACTGGTAACTGTAAAAAACTGTAGCTTTAATAACTTAGATTGATAATAGTAATCCTTATAGCTCATTTTCTCACATGATGATGCACGCAAAACAACATACTAACAGTATAAGATCCAAAAATAGTACACCTTGCAAACAACCAGAGACTGAAGCAATGAGAAGATTCAAGAAAATAACAGGAGATTGATTCAAGAAAATAACAGGAGAATGATTCAAGAAAATAACAGGAAAATGATCCAAGAAAATATGAAACGAAGAAGGCTAACATACCACAGACCCACCACCTATGAAAGAGTATGATCCAACATGACAAAATTGATGAATAACAATAGCCCCAGCAGTATGAATGCAATCCTACAGAACAGAAATTATCTTTTAGTTACAAATAGCCACTGGATGGAACTAACATTACAGAAACAGCTTAAATGGGAGAAGGAATTACCTCAATTACAACATGTCCTGCTAACAAAGTATTGTTCGCAAGAATATTGTTGTTACCTACTTTGCAGTCATGAGCAATATGGCAAGAACCCATAATAAGGTTTCCATCACCGATAACCTGAGCAAATATTACAAGAAATAAAACTATATGTGCTGATAGAAAAAGTTCGCATAAGCCTATTATCTATAAATACCGTAATATCGCTTGATTTAGAAGACCGGTGAATAGATGTGAACTCTCTGATGTCATTGTTGTCACCAACAATTAGAAAGCACTCGTCCCCGACCTAAACACCGGGTGGAAAAGAGTAATGAACTTTTGGAAGTGAAAAAATCAAGAACTACTGTTAGGAGAAAATAAAATCGTATTATCAAAGAAGAGAGACCTCTCCCATATATAGGCGAGAAACATATAGGAGTAGAAATGTAAACACGAAAAATGCTTAATGCGTAATATTCTAACACTCCCCTCAAGTTGGGCTAGTGACATTGTTCATGCCCAGCTTGCCAATAATTTCCACAAAAACACTTCGACATAGACCCTTGGTAAGAACATCAACAAGTTGTCCTTCGGAAGGAACAAACAGAGTACAAATAATTCCTATCTTAATGTTTTCCTTGATAAAATACAAGTTAACTTCAATATGTTTAATTCAATCCTGTCGAGCAACATTATAAGCGATGGTAATCATAGTCTTATTATCACAGAATAGTCTGAGAGGCCCCTTCTCGTTTTGCGTATGTCACTCATCAACGAGCGGAGCCATAGCCCTTCACAAATCTCGTAGGCCAATAGCCCGGAACTCAACTTCAACATTGGATCGGGCGACAACTCGTTGCTTCTTTCTCCTCGACGTGACCAAGTTTCCACCACCATAATGCAGTATCATGAGGTAGAACGTCTCAACAACAAATCCAGCCCAATCTGCATCGGTATACACTTCGATCTTTAACTCAGTGTGGGGGTGTATAGTATTCCCCTTACGGTGAGCCTTTCAAGTATCTCAGAATCCTATGAGCAGCATCGAGATGTATGGTCCGTGGTGAGTGCATAAAGTAGCTTACATCTCCAACAACATATGTAATGTCAGGTCGGGTGTGTAATAGGTATATTAGACACCCTACTAATATCCAGTAATATCTTGGATAGCTTCCGCATCGTCCCTTCCAAATTTGTTGTTCATTTTGATAGGTGTATCAGCAAGTCAACACCCACTCATTCCACTTTGTTTGAGGAGATCAAGTACATACTTCTGTTGGGAATTGAAGATCCCATGTTTTGATCTTGCCACTTCGATACCGAAGAAATATCTAAGATTTCTGAGGTCTTTAACCTCAAACTCTTCAGCAAATTGTTGTTTCAAGGTTTGGTGTTCTTTAACATCATTACCAGTAATCACTATGTCACCAACATACATAATGAGAATAATTGGTTTACTTGTGTTTTACAAAACAATGGATGGTCAGCATGGATCTATTTATAACCAAAGGCTACCGCTTTGTGAAACCGACCAAACCAGGTATGTGGTGATTGCTTTAGCACGTGGGCTTTCTTTAATCAGCATACTTCACATTATGATCCTTTATGAGCGAAGATTGGTTCTAGGGACATGTATACATCCTCTTCCAAATGACCATGGAGAAACTCATTTTTTACATCTAATTGATTGAGGGCCTACCTTTTACAAACTGCACGTGACAAAAGGATTCTAATTAAGTTTATCTTGGCAATTGTCACGAAAGTTCCCTAGTAGTCAATTCCAGAGGTTTGTGTAAACCTTCTGGCGACTAGTCTGGCTTTGCATCTTTCCACAATGTCGTGTGAATTCTGCTTAATAGTGTACACTCATTTACACTCAATCGTCTTCTTCATGTAAGAAGAGGAACAAGTCCCAAGTATAGTTTTTTTTTTTAAGAGATGTCATCTCCTCAATCATCGCCTATTTCCATTCATGTTGACCAAGTGTATCCTACTAAGATAAGGGAATAGAAATGAGGCTAAGGAAGACACAAAGGCTTTAACATGAAGTCATGAATGAGTCATATGACACATAATGAGATACATGGTGTTCGATACAATATCTAATACCTCTTATGAGAGCAATGGGAAGATCAACAAACTCTGAAGGCTATGCTTGTGTGTTTGTCTCTCTACCTAGGTTTCCACCATAGGCCGACAATGAGACCATCAAGCGAAGGGAAAGAAAGTATTTTCAACTACGTCCCGATCCTCCACCAACCTGTGACGAGATCTATTTTGAGGCTGCCTTTTAACGCAACGCAATCCTCCCATACCTAATATAAGGAGGGTGTAACTATGCAATTCCATCCGCACCCTCGAAGAAATTCGTCGATTTCGCCCAACAAGGCGTTGAACGACCCAATCGAGCGACAAAAGTCTAACGCAGCTCGGTTTCCTACATCGATCACTCGGCCAGTGCATGACATCACTCGGTCCACTGCTCACTTCGCCAACGCAAAGCCTCCCAGCACACCAAGGTCGCACGATCTGCCAGCTCCCGATCACTCATCAGTGCATGATGATACTACTCACCCTGCTGACACTATGACTCTCCGTGCACGACATTTTCCGCACACGAGACTGCTAGACCTTCTATCTTATGATACTTCTTCAACCCCCCATGTACCGCCGGGAATTCTATTCCAATCAGCAGACGACTCACATGTACCTTCGATTGGCTTCACAAACCTCCACTCTTGCCACCTCCGAGTAACCCCAAAGCGAGTCTAGCGACCATGGACGAAGGTGGTCTTACCCTCACTCAAGTCATGGAGTCCATCCAAAAGATAATTGTTGACCAAGCAGCTCAGAGAGCTTAGTAACAAGCATCCAATGCTGCCACATTTGAGACCCTTATCGCTCACATCAATGGCATGTGTCTACCACCCAACTGAACATCATCCCACGACGAGATCCAATCAGGGGGGCCACATTGCACGCACTGTCCACCCCCCAAGAGTTGGTCCGCGGAAAGCAGTGTCTCGCGTTGCGTGAAGCTGGATTTTCCCCTATTTTAGGGCAAGAGTGACCCCCTAGCCTGGATTTCTCGTTGCGAGCACTTCTTCACTAACCAAAACATGTCATTGTGCGATTGAATAAGGTTGGCATCATTCCACCTCATGGGCTTGACACAGTTGTGGTACGTCCAGCTGGAGCGGGAGACAACCAATTAGAATTGGGCAACCTTCAAATACTAATGCAATCTGCACTTCGAGCCGCCACTCCGCGGCAACCCGTTTGGTGACCTTGTCTCCCTCAAACAAATGGGGTCTATGGATAATCAGTTGGAGAATTTTCAAACGCTACTAACCTGTGTTTCCTCTGTCCTAGCAGAAAATTAGGTACCTATCTTAACCGCCAGCTTGCATGCTCGACTGCCTCTCCACATCAATTTCGCAGCAGCGTGAGATCTCAGCATTTCCATGAGACTGACACAACTATTTGAGAAGTGCTCCTTACGGACACTCTGTATGACAACCATCATGAAGGGAACGGGGGCAATCGTTGGGAGGACACCCCTTCTTCTCACTCCAATAGCTTCTCAACTAACCCCAAAGAGCAAGGATTCTAGTAGGACCCTAGTCTTCAAGCACCTATCAAAAGCAGAACTAGCAGAACGACACGTACAAGGGCTCTTCTTCACTTGCGATGATAGATATAGAGCATGACACATGTGTAAATGCCTCTTTTGGCTAGAAGTTGCCGATCCATCAGATGACGATGAGAATGCAAGGATGACAGGAGACCTAAATCCTGTCATTAACTAAGAATGCATTCAATGTTTTAATACTTTGTTTAAATGAACTAAGCATATATATATATAATATGAAATAATTATACAATATGATTGTGCAAATGAACACTCATGAAAGAAAATGAAACAATAAGTGTAATGCAATATATGAAAGTGATTTTAGCATAGATATTGTTAGCCTAATATAAAATAAAATAGTGGACGATATTATCAAACGTGGTACCGGACAAAATATCGAAAAAAATAGATATGTCAGTCTATATTTTCATAAATGATTGAATCTATTTTTTTCAAAAAAAAAAGCTTCGCTTTAAAGCCAATATATCGGCAGACATGTCAAACATGTCAAATGAAATTTAAAACACTACTTACAAATCAGTAAAACTAATGCATGCATAAAGCTTTTCACTGTTGTAGATGGAATATTGTATTAGAAGCCCACGGTTAAAGGCCCACTTCTACGGCCCATTAAGAGTGGTGTTCATCTTGTATAGAATTGTGGTTTGGAGTTGAGTTATCACTTCGCATGCCTATAAATATGTATGTTGAAACCTGCAACAGGTCTCTTGAGTTCGGACCCACTGGGAGTGCAGCCGATGCTTACTTCTCCCTCACTAGACTCTCTTGACGGTGGATGTGAGAATAAGAAAAGACTCAAGGCTGAAGCGAGGAGGTCCCGCCACACACCCGGAAGATCTTAGAGAGCTTCCCCACCCAAACCAGGGCTCAACCGGGCACCTTGGAGGGCACTAGCAGCCGACCAAAAACTAGCCTGGAGGAGAGGATTCTCTAAAATCGGATCCCCTCCAAGGTGCCCTTAAGGGTCTATTTATAGTTTTTTCCTAGGCTGGTCTGCAAATAGCCTGAATCCGCCTTTTAATTTTACTAATCGCACCCCAAATTGGTCTGCTGATAGCCTAACTCCGCTGTTCTGAAGGGCTATTTGCAGCCCACCAGGGGTATTATGGTCTTCTTCCCCTCAAAACCTTTGGGGCGAGTGGTCCGTGAGGGCACCACTCGCCGATCTCCCGCTCAGCTGGGCGAGTGCCCATGCTACTGAGCGAGTGGTCCGTGAGGGCACCACTCGCCGAACTTCTTCTCGCCTGCAGCGTACCCCCACTAATCCGGGGATCTCTCCACCTTCCTTAGCCTGGGCGAATGATCTGGCTAACCCAGGTCTCGCCAGTTGGCTTGAGGGACCCACTCGGCGAATACGGGTTGTACAATGTATATATGTGCTTGTATTTATTTTAAATACGAAAATGATTAATTAATACAATTTCGTGTTCACGACTTTACATGTTATCAAAGCAACTCAAGTCTTGAAGGCTCCTCTCACCTAAAGATCACTCATGCTGATTGATTTCCAACTCTCGTGCGGCTTGAGCTCCCAATTTCACGCTGCTCATGTTTCCTCTTGAACTCACCGTTTCTGCTCATGGCCGCTAACTTTCGAGCTCACCTTTCCGCTCGAGCTCGAACTCGCCAAACAACTTTCGAGTTCACCTTTTTCCGCTCGAACTCAAAAACAATGGACTTCTTGCAGTAGCTCGAGCTCGAACTCGCCAAGCAACTTTTAGCTCGCCTTTTCCGCTCGAGCTCGAACTCAAAAACAATGGACTTCCTGCTGCCAACTTTTGAGCTCGCCTTTTCTACTCGAGCTCGAACTCGGCATCAGTGGACTTTTTGGTGCTCGCAGCCTCTGCAGGAACTCGTAGACTCTGCTTGAACCTACTTGGAGTTCGCCTTTTTCTCTTGAGCTGGCAAATTTTGCTTGAGATTGGGTATCTGATGCTCGCCTTCTAGAGCTGGATTCCTTGAGCTCGCTGATTTTGCCTTTCGACCCTAAAAATTGCCGACTCCACTTTGGAGCTCGCTTTTTCCACGCGAGCTCATTGATTCTGCTTTAGCTCGCATCTTTGGAGCTAGACTTCTTGAGCTCGCTGACTTATTGTGCTTGCCCTACTTGGAGCTCGCCTTTTCCGCTTGAGCTCACTGGTTTTGCCTTCCGACCCTAAAGCTCATCAACCCCACCTTTGGAATTCGTTGGTTTCCTCATGTACTCACATCGGGTTCTTTTTTGAGCACGCTGATACTATTGGTTGAGCTCACCAAGTTCCCCTGATTTTGGCATGTAGCTGTGTCAGGCTTCTTGAATTTATAAGATTGGGGCAAGTGTTGCTTGGAGTCTATGATATGTATGTTCCAACTTAAGGGGAGTATAGAAAGAATATTGTATTAGAAGCCCACAGTTAAAGGTCCGCATCTATGGCCCATTAGGAGTGCCATCTTGTATAGATAAGTCCAACATTATGGTTTGGAGTTGAGTTGTCACTCATGCCTTTAATTAGTATACATGTGTTTGTATTTCTTTTTAGAATAAAAAATTAATTAATACAATTTCGTGTTCACGACTTTACAGCTATTTTTAAGAACAAAGACATTTACATAAAAAATAATTCAAGAATCACATATGCTTTACCAACTGGTCTTTTCTTATTACAAAGGATGGAAATCTGTGAAGACACAAAAAAACCTAACAGGAAAACTCATCTTAAGCATAACTACTTAAAGTCGACTAGCGTTGTAAGTAGTGAAACTACTTAAAGTCAACTAACCTTGTACTTCAAATCCTGGCACTTCACCCCTATGACAGCGTGATATCCAATTTCATTGTTACTTCCAATAATTGTGCGACCTGGTAAATCAGCACCAACAATAGCGCCACTGTCTACCATTTCAAGTTCCAACATGAGAAGCATAACATAACATCAGAAAATCAAATCTATTATTCAAGTAAATTGCATAATATTGCAAAGGATGGTTTGAAAGGCTTATCAGATAGAAAAATAAACTGAGTAGTTATCTAATTTAACAAGAGAATAACATTGTCCCTAAGTTCGATCAGTTTTTAATATGCCCCATGAAAACCCAGAATTTTGGTAAAAGCTAAACATGAAGTTCGAAGATATAAAGATTGAGCCGCACCCAAAGAGGGCTGAACACCCCATTCTAGATCTTGTAGTGTTCAATAAACAAGAGAACTCATGTGTTTCATGTATTAAAAGCATACAGTTTTCCTATACACGTACATCATATCATGATATATCAAACTTTTCATAGAGAGTTGCTACACCCGAAAGTGATGAAAGGTGAGAATCAGCCTTACATAAGAATTGCCTTCTCCTATAAACAAGTTTATATGAATAGCAGATGCTACAATTAAATCCAAAACAACGCATCTAAGTTGCAAAATCTTAAGCCACAACTATTAACCTCATACTAAGTGGTAATTAAATCCAAAATAATACATCACAGGTCAAAAACACGCATTTTGAACATCAGCTCTTATGCTTCCTCAAACTCACCTCAGTACACAGCAATTGTCACCTAACTCAGTATTGCCTATTACATGGCTTCCAGTGTGTAATTTACAAGCATTTCCAATCTTTGCTTCAGACCCAATTGTACAGAAGGGACCAACAAAAATTCTCTGCAAATGATAGAACAAAAAAGGAAAAACTAAGCTGTATTACTTAATAAAACACAACTATAGATTAGTGTTTGATCTGCAAAGCATATATACTCCTATCAGTTTTGTATGAATCAGACACATGTTGGATATACATGAAGTATAAAACAAAATTTCGGCATTTCAAGTTCTCAGCAAGTCATTCCACAGCACCATTTTATTCTCATAAAATAAAACCCTCGGACAGCACTTAACATGTCTTAGGCGCAAATTGGTCATCAACTATGACTGCTTAAACTCAGGCATATCCTATCTCAATCTTTGTTCTCTATCTCTTATTCTCTATTTAAATCATTCTCACTCAGATATCTTTCTCACTTTAAAAACAAATTCTTAAAGGTTTAAAATTACGCAATAATGATCATAAGTTTTATCTTTTAAACTATATCACAATGCATCCAATTATTAAATTTATTTATGAAACAAGCATGCGTGTATGAAATATCATTCTATCCTACGCCTAATTTGTTGTTGCATTGCGGTGTTTATGTTCTGTCATCTTGTCTCAATGCTTAATAGAAACATAAATACATAATGGACATAATGGATCTTCCAACATAAATATATTCCAAGGCAATCCTGGAACTATAAATTTTACATCTCTCACTTAAGACTCTCTCAAGTGTATCATTTCGGTGAGAGCATGTGATGGGGATCCATCAAAGTTAGCTCACCGCAAGGTGGGACCTATTAGGTTTTATTATTATTTGTATTTAGTTGTAATGGGGTTTAGTCCCACATCGTTTATTCCTCCTTATTTTCCTCCTTGTATCCCTATAAATTGCCCGGTTATGGGCCCTAATAAGACATCAATTCTCTAATTCCACTTGGTATCAGAGGAGAGCTTGGCCACAGGAGCAAATGTCACCCCGTAATCCTCGGGGGTCTGGGTGAAACCTTTAGCAACGAGGCGAGCCTTGTGGCGATCCAAAGATCCGTCGGCATGATATTTGACGGTATAGACCCAACGGCAGCCAACAGTCTTCTTGCCTGCGGGAAGAGGAACTAACCGCCAGGTCCCATTCTTCCGCAGCAGACATCTCAGCCTCCATGGCGGCCACCCATTCAGGGTGTTGTAATGCCTCAGCCGTAGAGCTCGGAATCCGGATCTGGTCAGTGGCTGTAAGGAAAGCTCGGTAACCCTGAGAAAGACGCTGGTAGGACACAAAATTTGCCAGCGGATGGTCAGTAACACAAGAGCGCTTACCCTTGCGAAGTGCAATGGGTAAGGCAGAAGAAGAATCATCACCTGCCTGAGGAAGTGGCACCGGGTCCGATGAGCTGGGCTCGATCAGCAGATCTCGAAGGACTGGGTGGACATGGGAAGGCCCACGGGGGCCACGAGTGTATGTCTGTAGTGGAGCGGGGCTGGATAAGGGGTGAAGAGGGACCGGAACAGGGAGGGGTGGCGGTAACGAGGATGCAGGAGTAGTGGAGTCATGATAGAAAGGGACATCCTCAAAGAACGTGACATCCATGGTATGGAATGTCCGCTGAGAAGAATGGTCAAAACACCGATATCCCTTGGAGGATGAGGAATAACCCAGAAAAATGCATCGGATAGCTTTGTTATCAAGTTTAGTCCGAGTCGGACTACGATCCTGAACGAAGCACACACACCCGAAGACGCGGAGAGGAACAAGGAACAACGGGTGGCTAGGAGATAAGAGACTCAGAGGAACACGACCCGCTAGAGGTTGGCAAGGCAGCCGGTTGACCAAGAAGGTCCCCGTAAGAAGAGCAGCACTCCAAAAGGATTTGGGAACATGAGACCCACTAAGAAGGCACCGGGTCACATTTAGGAGGTGGCGGTTCTTGCGTTCCGCCACTCCATTCTGTTCCGGGGTATAAGGACAGGAGAACTGGTGAAGGGTTCCCTGGCTAGCAAGGAAGGCAGCAAACGAGGAAGAAGTGTATTCTCCCCCATTATCGGAGCGTAGTATACGAATACGGGAAGAGTACTGAGTACGCACCATATGAGAAAACTGAGCATATAAATCAAACACTTCAGATTTAGTACGCATAAGGTAGACCCAACAGCAACGAGTAAAATCATCAATAAAAGAAACAAAGTAACGAAATCCATCATAGGAAACAACCGGGGCCGGGCCCCAAACATCCGAGTGAATAAGATAAAAAGGTGCAGAAGCACGAGAAGAAGATACAGGATAAGAAGTGCGTGTGTGTTTACAAAGTTGACACACATCACACTGAAAGGAGTGCTGAAAGAAAACATGAGGAAAAAGAGAAGATACAACTTTTGGGCTAGCATGGCCAAGCCGGGCATGCCAGACAGCAGGAGTGGTAGTCGCAGCAGCAGCACTGGACGGAGGCACAGATGAAGAACGAGAGAGATCCAGCTGATAAAGCCCGTCGCGCTCACGGCCGTAGCCAAAAATCTTCCTCGTGGTCAGGTCCTGAAAAACACAACCAGAAGCAAAGAAAGTCACCGAACAATTCAAAGATTTAGTAATTTTACTAACATAGAGAAGGTTTAAAGCCAGTTTCGGAACATGAAGAACTGAATCCAAGGGAAAAGAGGGGGAAAGAGATAGTGGGCCATTGTTTAGAACGGGGGTAACGGAACCATCAGCCAGGCGAACATGCCGTTGGTCACCAGGAGGAAGAGGAGAAGAGAGCAAGTCCTTGTCACCCGTCATATGATCCGTGGACCCCGAATCAATAGTCCAGTCAGAGGGAGACCCCCCGAGAGTGGCGTGAAAAGACGATGAGATACCTGACGCAGATGCCGAAGTAGACGAGAACGCTGAGGAAGCAGGGGCAGAAGAGGTCGGACGAGGTGCTGGGAGGGCTAGGCGAGGTCGGGCGAGGCGCCTGGTGGGCTCGGCGAGAACAGACGAGGCCCTGGGACGGGTTGCGAGGTCGGACGAGGCCCTCCTGGCGGGATCGGCAGAAGAGGTCGGACGAGCGCGTTCGTATATTTGTGCAGGAGGACTTAATCGGATCGGCGATCCGACTCTAAGGATGCGTCCGGCTCGTCGTTTCCACCCTTCCATATATTTATTGTTATGTTTCCGCTTTATTTCATGTAATCAGGTCCGCCGCATCTCCGACCAATCATAGTCGTCGAATGTGGGGTGCCCTAGTTTTGTTTTATTATAAAAAGAGTGTGGGTGGGGCTGTCATGGGGTCATTGCAGATTTTGGAGAAGACTTCCCAGAATCTGGCGATTCCCTCACGGTGACGTCTTGAATCCCTAGGTGACGACTCCTAGGTATGTTCTTGCCCCCCTTTGGTATCCCTCGTCTATAGCCCCTCTCTTCCATCGCCAAAACCCCTTGCCGCCGCCGCCTTTCATTGTTTTTTTGTTGCCACCGCCCAAATCCGGCAACCATGTCGCCTCCCTCTTCTAGCAATATTCCATGCCACCCCACTCTCTCCCTGCATAAACCCCAACCGCCCCACCCTATCCCTGCGTAAACCCCAGCCGACCCACCCTCTCCCTGCATAAACCCCAGCCGCCCCCTCTCCTCCCTGAATAAACCCCGGCTGTCACCCAAAATCCAGTAGCCACCGCCCTATCCCCTTTCTCCTGCAAGTTGTTTGCCTTCCCTGCAGAAATCCCACGCCATCGCCCTTATTTCCCTTCCAGCCTGTGGTTTTTTTACTGTCTGGCAGCCACCCGACCCCCTTTCCAGCCCCCATTTCATCCACCAAGCCCTCTCCCAACCACCGTTATTGTGTTGTGCATCATCGGATCTTCTCCTACGGCAATCCCCATACTTTGTGAGTTGTTCCTTGTTGTATGATCTTGTTTCTTCTACATTAAATATAGTATTGTGAACTCTCATTTGTTTGGATATTTAGTATTGTGGAAGCTTGTGATACGGCCCCTCGACTGAGACCTAGTTCGGACGGGGAGAAGAGGGAAGTCTCGTAGAGGGTTGGAGTTGCGCTTGCGAGATCCAATGGTGTCAGGGAGGAGTCCACGGGGAAGGGGGAGGCGGGAGGAGGCGGCGGTTCCGAATCGGGGACTGGATCGCGTCGGGCGTCGCGATGCGGAAGTGGGCGGCGGCTCGGGCTCGTTAGGTTACGGAGGGGGATTAGTTTTAGAGAGAGAGAGAGAGAAGGAGAGTTTGGAAATAATTCTTGCATGTTTTCATCAAGGGACTCTCAACCAAATATAGGGTTGAGACCAAACCAAACCAAAAGATACATGGTCTATTTTCCAAAACATAAAAACATAACATAAAATAAAAATGTAATGCCACATAATAAAAACTACTAATTGGATCGTGTCGGGGCGCGGCGCTTGTATGTTAACCTCCAACGTGGGTCCGTAACATCTCCGTCGGCGTCCTCATCAAGCTTGTCCTCAAGCTTGTCCTGCAGCTGTGGTGGTATGTCGACCAAGGGCTCCTGGGGGAGGGCACACTCACGAACGGTTTCAACTGGGATACGTGGAAGACATCATGGATCTTGGCTTCGACTGGTAGGTGGAGACGGTACGCCACCTCTCCAATGCGCTCTGCAACCGTGAATGGCCCGTAGAACTTGGGCCCCAACTTGTTGTAGGCTCTCTGCGCGATGGTCGTCAGCCGGTATGGGCGGCGTTACAGCCACACCCAATCTCCTGGGGCAAAGAACAGCTCACGGTGCCCCCTGTTGTAGGCCGTCTCCATACGGGCCTGAGCTTGAAGTAGCCTCTCTGGGGTCATCGCTAGGACCTGGTCACGCGTGGCCAGCTCGGTATCGATCGTCTGGGAACGAGCGGAGGCACTGGTGTAAGGAGGCACGGCGGTTCGCAGTCGTAGATCAGACGGAACGGCGTAGTCTGCAAGGAGAAATGGTAGGACGTGTTGTAACAATACTCCACCCAAGGGAGCCATCGTACACAATCTATGGGGCGGTCCCCCGTGATACATGCAAATACATCTCCAGGGTCCGGTTGACCACCTCCGTCTGGCCATCCTACTGCGGGTGGTAGGCGGACGACATCACCAACTTGGTACCGCACAATGCAAACAGCTCCTGCCAAAATAGGGATGTAAACACCTTGTCCCTGTCGGACACTATGCTCTCCGGGATGCCGTGCAGACGGAACACCTAGTCAAAAAAGATGCGGGCGACCACATCCCCCTCCACGGGGCGACTCATCGCCATGAAGTGAGCGCCCTTGGACAGGCGATCGACCACCACAAAAATAACTGATCGACCCCTTGATTTGGGTAGTCCCTCAATAAAATCCATCGATATGTTGGCCCATATCTGTGTCGGAACGGGAAGGGACTGGAGTAAACCAGCGGGTGAGAGGTTGTCGGTCTTGCTGCGCTGACAGACGGGGCAGAGGGCGATGAAGTCTTGTACCCCCCTTTTGAGTCCCTTCCAAAAGAACTCGGCTCGAACCCGCTGTATGAACCCCTTCATGTGTGGTGCCATGTAAACCTGTCAGAATGTCTGATATCAAGGGTGAGGTGTCCGAAAGGCAGAGGCGGCCCTTGTACCAGATGAGGCCGTCCCGAACTGTCCAGTGTGAGGGTAAACTCCCCTCCTCAATACGGTAATGTAACTCGCATAGAGTCGGTGTGTCTTGGATCTCCTGCTGAAGGTGGTGGTGGATGGTCGATGTCGGGCAAGAAATGGCTAACAAGGACCCCTCCTGATGGTCGCGGTGGGAAAGTGCGTCTGCGGCGCGGTTCGAGGCGCCCACCTTGTACTCCACACGAAAATCAAATCTGAACAGCTTGCTGATCCAACGTTGTTGCGGTGTAGTGTTGAGGCGTTGCTCCAAGAGGTACTTGAGGCTGAAATGGTAGGTGTGAATAGTGAATGGCCGCCCCCATAAGTACGGTCGCCAGTGTTGGACGGCCTTGGCCAATCCGATAAGCTCCTGCTCATAAGTCTACAGCTTCTGATGATGCACGGCAGTGCGCTGGCTGAAATAATCCACCGGGTGGCCCTCCTGTTGGAGCATTGCACCGTATCTCTGGCCGGAGGCGTCACACTCCATCCGGAACTCCTGGTCGAAGTCTGGCAAACGCAGCACCGGGGTTGACACCAGTGCCTGCTGGAGAGCGTGAAAAGCCCCTGTCGCGCTGTCTCCCCACACAAAAGACTGCTTCCTCAGGAGGGGAAATAGTGGTGCGGCAATGATGATGTATCCCTGAATGAAGCGTCTGTAATGGCCCGTCAGTCCGAGGAAACCCCGCAGTTCCCGCAAGGTCTGGGGGGTAGGCCACTCCATCACGCCCTGGATCTTGAGAGGGTCTGTCGACACCCCTGTGTTATCCACCACATGCCCCAAGTAGGACACTCGTTCCGTGCCAAAAGAACACTTGGCGTGCTTCAAGAAGAGCTTGTGCTGCCTGACAAATTGGAAGCTCGGAGGTGGCCAAGATGGGCCTCCCAAGTCGCGTTGATTACCAAAATGTCATCAAAGAAAACAAGTACGCAGCGACGCAAAAGGCCATGAAATACCTCATTCATCAATGCCAGGAAGGTGGAGGGGGCATTGGTGAGCCCGAACGGCATCACCCAAAACTCGAAGTGGTCATGGTGGGTGCGGAACACCGTCTTTTCCACATCCTCGGGAGCCATGCGCACCTGATGGTACCCGGAGCACAAATCCAGCATGGAGAAAAAGCGGGAGCCATGTAGCTCGTCCAGGAGCTCCTCCACGACCGGGATGGAGAACATGTCCTTAAATGTCCGCGCATTCAACTCGCGGTAATCGACACAGAAGCGCCATGTGTCATCCTTCTTGTTGACCAACAAGACCGGCAAGGAGAAAGGAGATACACTGTGGCGCATGATGCCCTATTGTAGCATGGTGTCGCACTGGCGCTCGATCTCATCCTTCTGCCTGAATGGGTAGCGATAGGGGCGGACCACAACCCGGGCCGTTCCAGGAAGGAGACGAATATGGTGATCCCGGCGCCGAACGGAAGGAAGACCTGTCGGGGCTGCCGTCGTATCGTTGTACTCCTGTAGAAGAGCCTCAAGATCAGAGGATTCTTTATGGTCCCCGCAGGCGAGGAAAACCTGTCGGGAGGTAGTAGTCATGTGGCCCTGCCACACCGTCTGTTGAGGACGTCGCCCCCAGGTCATCGTCAGTGCGTCGAAATCCCACAGAAGAGGTCCCAAAGTGCGGAGCCAGCGGACTCCCAACACTACCTCAAAGCCTCGCAAGGCTATCACGTAGAAGTCCAAGTGGGACTGATAGCCCTCCACGCTAATTGGCACCACTTTGCAGACGCCCGTGCAAAGCATGGACATGCCATTGGCAACAGAAGCAGCATCTGGTTGTTGGAGGAAGACGATGGTTGGTGGGTCGTCGATGAAGGAGTGCTTAGCTCGTGTGGAAAAAGAGGAATGGTGGTCGGGTGCTGGTGTCGATGAAGCGGCGATTTGGAGAATGTAGCAGCGGAATGGAGGGTGTAGAAGCGGTGCCGGAGCGATTTTGGGGTGTGTTGGCGGAAGAGGACTGAAAAGCTCTGATACCAAGTTATTATGGGCCTACTCGAGAAGGCTGGAGGGGTGACTGGAGGAGCAAAGGAGGGATACCGTGGAGCCCTAATCGCGGCTGCTTAAGCGGGGTTGCTCTTTAGAGGAGAGAGACACCAATTATCTCGCACAAGGGATGGGAAAAACAGAACTTCTTCTTACTTATTATCACATTAGCCCAAGGTCTTTAAATAGAGATATAAAGGGGGATACACGTAAATCCCCCCTGACGCGACATAATAAAATAACAAGACTAAAATATAGATAATGAGACAAATACTTGATACGATAATTAAGTGGGCACACTGCCCATAACACCTACCTCTGCATAGGAGAATCTTCTCCAAAGATGTCACTTTCAATCCTTTTTTACTTCGAGGAAGGGAAGAATACTTAGGTCCCAAGCATGATAAAGAAACTAAGAGCGAGTATACTATGACTCCTCCTGCTCTTATAAATATCCTTCCTGCTAAGGTCATCAGTAAACTGAGGGGTAAAGAAACGAAAATGTCTGATATACAAGTCTATAACAGAAGGAGGAAGCTTCAAGTTTATCATAGGAAACAAATCAGAAATTTTGATCAGATTGTTGGTTCTCGTGATTCAACGTCCATTCCCACTTTACCAAGTCCAAATATTAAGTGACTTCTGGGAGTACTTCTGTTGTGCCCCAAACATATAGTGGGCATATACTGTAACAGCCCAAAACGTGAAGTGACCCAAATTGATAATAAAATTAATAAAAAAGTTTGTCCCCTATGATGAAAATATAAATCAGTGTCAACTCGGCATAGTTTTGAAAATTGAGTATGAATTTCTTTGATGCTTTGCGGCGCTCGACATTTGTTTAGCGGAATATGAATTTCTCCTATAAAATAAATGTTGGCAATCAATATAAAGGTATATGTGTATATTGGTGAAGCTTTGGGATGGTTTTACTCTTTTGTTATGCTAACCGGATGGTTTGGTTTGGAGTATATATGTTGACTAATGTTAATGGATTTGGTATGCTAATAGAGGCTTCTTGTGGGCTTAATATGTGTGGCTTGGTTTGGCCTAAGTTTGGGCTGCTAAAAGCTTAAGTTTGGGCTGCTAAAATGAGGGAGTGACTGGCATAATTAGAGGCGGTGGTTTTGGTATTTTCCTTACAGCGGTGGCAGCAATATTTTAAGCCTTTCTCTTCTTTATTTTTTCCTGATCTCGGTCGATTGTTTCTCCCGCCCCGATTTCTTGTCAGGGGCGAGAGGGAGAAATGGAACGGGATCCTCTTGTTCTGCTGAAATCAGTTGTAGCAAGGTTTGGTTTGAGCTTGGTATACCTAGACTGGTTCTAAAGGGCTGAAGCAGTAATTTGGGTATAGCTATCAGTGAGCTTTCTTTCTTTCTCTCCCCCTCTTATATTCTTATTAATGGTGTGGAGTCCATTACAAAGTCAAGTTAGGGTTCCAATTTTTGTTCGGTTTGTTTTATCTTGGCCGGCGGTATGGATTTTCCAATGGTTGCTGTTATTGGGGGATTGCTGTTGTCGTTAATGTTATCCTATTGTTTATGGGGGATTCCTGTTAACTAAAATTAGTATGGTTTATGGGGGATTCTCCTTACTGTTAAATGCTATTACTATTATTTTTAGGGGGTTTTAACTTAATGAGAACTTACATAAGTGACGGGGAATTGTTAGTGTTATATAGTATGGCCGACTGTTGCTTCTCTTTCCAGTTCTAGTTGCTGGTAGGAGGTTTGGGCTTTGCTTTGCATCATGATCGGTTGTTGTTATGTTATGTAAAACAGTGAGTATATATATATATATATATATTGGGTATTAATTTGTTAAAACAGTGGGCTGGATTAGTATTTCAAACAGTGGGTTGAATTGGGTTATATCATTAATTTGAACTCACCTCTTTGATGGTTATGTAAACTAGAAGGCTGGTTCAGTAGCTTCCAAATGATGTGATCATATACTGAATGTTATAACTATAGCGAGGTGCAACCCCGATATATATGACCTTATATGATACGGTTCCTATACAGATATCATGATGGATGTAAACTAGAAGGCTGGTTCAGTAGCTTCCAAATTATGTCATCATATACTGAATGTTATAACTATAGCGAGGTGCAACCCCGATATAAATGACCCTATATGATACGGTTCCTATACAGATATCGTGATGGACGGCATCTCAAAATAGACATGGCAACGACATGAATTGTTAAAAAGAAAAGAACGACTGATGGTGAGAGCTACTTGTTTAATATATGTTGTATTTTCTTATTTATTTACACTTTCAAGAAGCTTAATTACCTCGTTATTTGCTTATGATAGCATGAATTCATTGTATGTTTGTTACGCGCACGCGCCATTATTACTGCTTTTATTTTTAATATTAGGTTTGTTGTGAGCCCCCTCCTCCCTATATAAGGAGGAGGTATGGGAGTGTTAGGGTTATCTTTTAGATCATTAGGAATTTAGGCTCTCATTTGAGAGAAGGGTCATTGGAGGAACCAGCCTCCTTGATCTTGGCCGGACTTCGATCCGGATTGTATCCGTGTTCTTCTTTGATTAATGCAACTTCCTTCTTGTTCGTATTAATTGGTCCGACCTGCCGCTCCGCCCGCTGACCTAGCCGTCGGAGTCTTGCTCTCAGCAGAGGATTCTCCCCGGACTCGTCCAGCCGCTCGGCATTCGCCGTCTCCAACAGCGATCGGCTCCGCGCTGTTACGCCTGCAATCGACGCCCGCCTGCGCTCGTCCCGCCTGCTATCGACGCCCCGCCCGCGCGGTCTCGCGTGCGATCGTCCTCAACCCCGCCTGCGCGGTCCGCCTGCGATCGTCCTCCTCCGCCTGCGATCGTCCTCCTCCGCCTGCGACCTGCAATCGACGCACCGTCCCGTGCGTCCTCCTCAGCCCGCACGTGCATCCTCCTCAGCCCGCCAGTGCTTGTGCATGCTCCTTAGCCCGCCAGCCACCGCCCGTGCATCCTCCTCAGCCGCCAGCGCTCCCCGCCGCCGCCCCGGCCCCCGGCGGACCAGATCTGCCCCGTGCCACACCAATCCGCCCCGTGCCAACCTCCAACTCGGAGCAATCGCCCTCATATGCCAAAGAGCCGGATGGAAGCCCGCGTGGAAGCCCTCGAACACTCCCTCGCCACCATCAACTCTCGTCTCGAGGCACAGAACGAGCAGTTCGCCTCGATTCTGACCATGCTCCAGAAATTGCAGCCCACCCAGCACTCCGGGCCCTCTACCACCTCTGTTGTGGGTTCCCCCAGCACCGTGCTTCCCGATGCTCCCACAGCGATGGAAGTGCCTACTCCTCCGTACCGTGGACCTGACATGCCTACCTTCAACGGATCTGACCCCCTCGGGTGGATTGCCCGCGCCGAGCAGTTCTTCGACATTCACCAGACCGCGGCGACACAACGGGTCTCCACCGCAATCATCGGCATGGAAGGATCGGCCCTCCATTGGGTCCGTTGGCTCCGGCAGACCTCTCCCGACCTCACCTGGTCAGCTCTCTCTGAGGCCCTCATTCAGCGGTATGACGCCCGCTACTCCGGCCCCATGATCGAGCGACTTTGCGGGGTGCGTCACACTGGCTCCATCGACTCGTACATTGATGCCTTCGTGGAATTAGTCACTCATGTCCCCGGTCTTCCCCCGGACCATTACTTGGGGTTCTTCATGAACGGCTTGCAACCCCACTTCCGCTCCCGTCTCCGCACTCTCCAGCCATTAACGGTTCACCACGCCATTGACCTCGCCCCTCTGGTGGAGGCAGAATTTCTCGCGACGTTCGGCGACATTCCTTCCCCATCACCTCCCTCTCGGCATCCTTCCTACACATATGTCTCGACCCATCCGAAACCTATCCCTCCGCCACCTCCTCTGCCTCGGCCACCAATGATGGGTCCTCGCAACAACCGGGCTGTCCCTACCCACCGCCTCTCCAACCAGGAGTACAACGACTTACGAAGCAAGGGCCTGTGCTTCCGCTGCAAGCACCCCTACTCTCCTGGTCATGAGTGCTCCGTGAAGGAGTGTCGGGTCCTCATCGGCGACGACGTGGCCGCGCTCTCCGCCGCCGATTTCGACGCCCTGCTGCTCTCGGACAGATTACCGGACGATGCCCCGGGCACCTCAACAGCATCCCACTACTGACCGGCGGGCGGCGCTCCGACCTTGGGGACAAGGTCGCTTTTCTGAAGGGATGTATTGTTACGCGCACGCGCCATTATTACTGCTTTTTATTTTTAATATTAGGTTTGTTGTGAGCCCCCTCCTCCCTATATAAGGAGGAGGTATGGGAGTGTTAGGGTTATCTTTTGGATCATTAGGAATTTAGGCTCTCATTTGAGAGAAGGGTCATTGGAGGAACCAGCCTCCTTGATCTTGGCCGGACTTCGATCCGGATTGTATCCGTGTTCTTCTTTGATTAATGCAACTTCCTTCTTGTTCGTATTAATGTCACTGATACTTATTGTCGCTATATTGTATGGCCTTGACAAAGGCAAACAGGCGATTCATTTCTGAGGGGATTAATAAAGAAACAACTCCTAAGTCTAAATAAGAACTGTATATGGCTAACATAAATGAAAATGCATCGATGCATGGCTATGTTAAGGGTATGACTGAATATAAATGCGCATGAATGAAATGATTATGATGATTGTCAAACCAGTCGGCCGAAGGGCATAGACGCGTGTTGAACGTACTGATTTTGGATACTAATGACCCAGAGGGGTCGGGCCCAAGGACTGAAATAGTGAAAATGAATATGATGTTACAACAGTTACCCTTAACATAACCTAATTAAAATATGAAAACTAAAACTCAAGATGAGAATTGATATAGAAATACCGATACATTGGTTTTCACTGATACATTGATTTATTGCATACACTGCTATATTGCTACATTGCTACCAATACTGATATGATAACTGGTTCATAATTGCTTACTTGTACTGTTATACTGAAAAAAGGTTGCATAGCTTTCTTACTTACACTGCCACTATGATATAGCTACCGTTATGATCCTATAATTGTGATGCAGGACGGCGCGTAGGGTTTGCGCGCCTGTCGGCTAATTCTAGGAAACCCTAAATGCATGCAATTTAAAAATTGATATTTGAGCGGGCGTGCACGAACTTTAAGATATTAAGCAACTAATTTTTATAAAGCACAAAAGTTACTATTTTTGTTTTAAAATGGATTTTCTTAAAACAATGGTTCGATTTAAATCCGGGGAAGGAAGTTCGCAACTTTTGTTCTGTTCCCCTTGTTGTGGCAAACGGAAATCGTGAACTCCAAATACGTTTCCTTTTGGAGTTTTCGACGTAGCGTTCGCTGACAAAATCCTGGCGAAAACCCAACAATGAATCTAATATCCTAAAGAGAAAATTTAGATGCACACAAAGGAGGAGGAAGAAACAAGTTACCCACGGAAAGAGACGTCTTTCCGCAACCGAAGTCGACGGCGATCCCGCGAGGAATTCCTCGTCACCTTCGATCTCCCACTCCGAGGTCGGCCGCTATCGCACAAGGGCACCACGGAAAAAATTCACTCACTCTCACACTAAGTGGTTCCACGGAATCTCAAACACTCGCTAGTGTAAGGAGGCCACAATCCAAAACAACCTAATTTCTTCAACATCAAACGATGGAGGCTAGCAGCAATATATCACAACTCTAACAAAGAGACTCCTCTCACGGAAGCAAAAGAGCAATCAACATTCATCTACTTCTCACGGGAGCAAAGGGAAGAAAAAAGAAATGAAATGGTGTTTCATTCAACTATAGGAGCAACATTTAAACAGTAACATCATAAATACTGTTCATCTTCCCTTTCATCCGAGGAAAATAAAACAGAACTTAACAAAAGGCAAACTCTCACACAAGAAAACTCTCACAGATTCACTCCTAAATAGGAATTAAACACCACAACTTCACACAAGATTCAACGGAAATAAAATAGCAACAGGACATAAAACCCTCTATTCAACGTCTCTTCTACTCCATCTGGACAAACGAAAATTCATAATAATCAAAACCCAGCTCTTCACAAACAGAAATTGGATCAGCAAGTACTCAAACGTTCAATCACTATTCATCATCTCTTACTGAAGCCCCGCATCTCTCCCCCTCTTCCTCCTTATAGAGCACCAGCGAAAAATGAAAACCCCTTCCAGCGAACCTGATGGCGTCGTGAAGGAGCGGCGTGGGGAAGTTGGCTTCAACCGTCGGAGAGGAGATCGTGGCATGGAGGATGTCGTGATTGCGGGTCGTCTCCTGGAGCAGCGCCAATTGCGGGATTTCGCGTGCGGGCTCCCTTCTGGTCGAGCGAAGGAGCGGACCGGCTGGCGATGATGAACCGGTGAATAGAGGTCTTAGGTTTTGTTCTCTTTTTTTTTAACAAATATATATATATATATGTTAACTGTATATGTGTATATATATATAAATGAAGAAACAATAACGCTTCAAACAAGCTACGCGCGCAGGCGTGCAAAAACTACAAATGTAAATTAAAATAAATTTAAATGCAATACTCAGGGCCGGTAGAGGTCCGGACGGGCGCGACGTCGGGCACTTTTGCGTCGACCTGATCTGGGCTGGTCTCCACCAACTCTCCCCCTCTCGAAATCACTCATCACTGGTGAGTGCTCCGAGCGGTAGTGTTGTAGAAGATCGGCATCCATACGTTGTAACTCCTCGGCCAAGACCCAGCTGGTCTCGGTCTCTGGTCTGCCATGCCAACGAACCAAGTATCTATGAAAACCATCATCAGTGGTGGTCACTGTCTCATCATCCAATATCTGCTCGGGAACCAAGATCTGTCGCGGAAGTCTGTCAGCGGCTCTGAGAACTGGTATGACCGAATCACCTGGTGTCTCATACTCATCCTGAAAACTGTCAGTGGAAAAGGGTAGAACCGCAAATGGCGTGTCAGTAACTAAATGAATGTCGGTATGTCCAGAATGTGGCTCCTCACTAGCACTCACCAACCCAGAAGCAACAAATGGAGGAGAAGGCAATGGAAAATCTAAAGATTCATGCGGGTAATCGTGGAATAAAGTCAGATCGGCTACGTTGAAAACCGGATTTGCACCACAATCAGAAGGCATCTCAAGTTCATACGCATTTTGCCCAATCCGCTTGACCACTCTAAAGGGTCCAGTTCTACGGTCAGCTAACTTCTTTACGGTACCCGAAGGTAGCCATTCCGGATTTAGCAGAACCATCACCAAGTCATTCACTTTGAAACTAATAGCTCTTTTATGCTTGTTAACTTGAGTTGCGTATAAATCATAGGTACTATGCAATTTCCGCTCAATTTCTTTATGCAAATCATGCAAATGCAATACATAGTCGTGTGCAAACTGGCTAGTCCTAAAAGTGGGTGGTAGTGGGGCTAATCTAGCGGCACTCGTGCAGTGTGACCATGAACAACCTCATTGGGAGATAAACCCGTAGATCTATTCTTCGAATTATTATAAGCCAATTAAGCGTGGGGAAGAATTAGATCCCAATTCCCCTGGTGATCTCCTACCAAACATCGCAGTAAATTTTCTAAACTCCTATTAACAACCTCTGTTTGACCGTCGGTCTGCGGATGATAGGAGGTCGAAAATAGAAGCTTAGTACATAATAGTCTCCAGAGTGACTTCCAAAAATAACTGGTGAACTTGACATCTCGATCGGTAACGATAGTCTTAGGTATCCCTCGGTGCGCGACAACCTCTTTATAATAAATTCAGGCAATATGAGAGGCGTCGTCGGTTTTGTTGCAGGGGATGAAATACGTCATTTTAGAAAACCGATCGACCACTACAAGAATGGAATCGTGCTTCCTAAAAGTGCGCGGCAATCCAAGCACAAAGTCCATGCTAACATCATCCCAAGGAATACTGGGCACTGGTAAAGGTGTATACAATCCAGCGGGCTGTTTATTTCCCTTCGCTACCTGACAAGTGCGGCAGCTACTGACAATTTGGGCGATAACCCGCTTCATCCCGGGCCAATAGAATTGCTCCTCTACTAAGGCTACCGTCTTATCTTGCCCAAAGTGTCCACCTAAGCCTCCGCCATGTAATTCCCATACAATGAAATTTCGCAACGAGGTGCGAGGAATACACAGACGGGTTCCACGAAACAAATATCCGTCTCGAATGAGGTAATCTGTCTCATCATGAAAGGGATCAGAGCGTATCGCATCATAAATTCCGCTAAAATCGGGACAACTAGAATAGTCATTCTTGATACGCTCAAATCCTATCACCTGAGTACGCATCTGTGATAATACGAGGGTGACTCGACTAAGGGCGTCGGCAACCCGATTCTCCGTTCCCTTACAGTGCTTGAGAACGAAGGTGTACTCCTGCAAATATGATACCCACTTAGCCTGTCGAGGGTTCAACTTTTGCTGCGAATTGATATAACGCAACGCCTGATGATCGGAGTGGAGGACAAACTCCTTGGGCAATAGGTAATGCCTCCAATGACGCAACGTCTGCACAATCGCATAGAACTCGCGCTCGTAGTTGGAATAATTCAGCTTCGGGCCTGAAAGCTTTTCACTAAAAAATCCAACGGGATGACCTTCTTGACTAAGTACACCTCCTATCCCAACCTCAGATGCATCGCAGGATACCTCAAACACGTGACTAAAATCAGGGAGTCTCAAAACAGGTGCAGTGGATATTTTATCTTTGATGATCTCAAAGGCTCTAACTGTCGATGACGTCCACTTGAAATTTCCCTTCTTCGTACACTCAGTGACTGGCGCCATAATAGAACTGAAGTTCTTTATGAATCGACGAAAAAAGGTAGCTAGCCCATGAAAACTACGGACATCGTGAATGTTCTGGGGTGTAGGCCACTCACGAATCAATCGAACCTTTTCAGGGTCCATAGTGATGCCAGCGGAGCTCACTATATATCCCAAAAAGATAACAGACTCAGCCATAAAAACGCATTTCTTCAAATTGATGTATAGTCGCTCGGCTCGCAGGAGCTCGAAAATAGTACGTAGGTGAGTCAAATGCTCACTCTCAGTCTGACTATATATCAAAATGTCGTCGAAATAAACTACTACGAACTTCCCAATGTAAGGCCTGAAGACATGGGTCATCATCCGAGCGAAAGTACTAGGGGCATTGGACAACCCAAAGGGCATCACAAGCCACTCATAAAGTCCATCCTTCGACTTGAAGGCAGTCTTCCACTCGTCTCCTTCGCGTATACGGATCTGATGATAACCACTACGAAGGTCGATCTTAGAGAAGATCGTAGCCCCAGTCAACATGTCCAACATGTCATCTAGTCGGGGTATCGGGAATCGATATTTTACTGTGATCTTGTTGACAGCACGACTGTCAACGCACATACGCCAAGTACCATCCTTTTTCGGGGCAAGGAGGGCAGGCACCGCACAAGGGCTATGGCTATGGCGAATAAAGCCTCTATCTAATAACTCTCCAATCCGCTTCTGCAGCTCCTCGTGGGCGGTAGGATTCAATCGATAATGCGGTAGATGAGGGAGGGAAGCTCCAGGAACAAGGTCTATCGCATGCTGAATACACCTCATGGGAGGTAACTCAGCCGGAAGCTCATCGGGGTGTAGATCCTGGAACTCCTCTAAGAGTCTCCTAGCAGGTATAGGAGTAGACGCATATACCTCTGATAAATCAGATGCCTGTAAAACCACTAAGGCATAAATAAATCCACCGTCAAAACTCTCTCGATGGAACTCAGTACCTCGTATAATGCTAAGAGTCCTCTTCCTTTCAGTGGGAGGAAGAGATTCTTTCGCACTGTTACTCGCGCGGAATGATGGTGCTTTGGGTCGCACCGGGGTCAACACTACTCTCTTTCCGTCCAGTAGAAAGGAGCAAGTGTTGGACCTGCCATGTATGGTGACATCTCGGTCGTATAACCAAGGTCGCCCAAGTAATACATGGCACACATCCATAGGCATAACATCACACCATATCTTATCGGAGTATGTTCCAATAGTGATGGGCACTAAACATCTCCTAGACACCGATAGTGTAGTCTTGGTAACCCAAGCTACCTGAAATGGGGATGGGTGCGGCTCAGCAGTGAGTCCCATGCGGGCTAGAGCTGTCTCAGCTATCACTTTCATACAACTCCCGCTATCCACTACTAAACGACACACTTTCTCCCCAGCCTTAAAGTAGGCCTGGAAGATGTTCGTCCGCCAATAATCGGCTGACTCTTGTGGTGTAGATAGCATGCATCTCACCACTAGAACGCCGGGATCTATCTCCTCATCACTAGGCGTACCGTACACTTCGTCGTTCAAAACTTGTGAGTCCCTCTCGACTCCAACTTCTTCTACATGCTCATCCTCCTCAGTCACCTCATGAATAACTAACGTGTCTTTCCTCTTGGGGCAATCTCTCGAAATATGGCCCATCTGCTGGCACTCATAACATCGGATCTGTGAAGGGGTCAGAGTTCCCATAGGAGACTTCCTATTCTGATCTCTGGTGTAGGTCGAGGTAGGCTTCGACGCACTCTCCTTACCTTTCTGTTCTTCTTTCTAGTAAGAAGTATTCATCTTAGGTTGAGATTTGAACCGGGAGGTTCTCTTCTGATGCTCTTCGATATCGATGGCGATAGATATGATCTCAGGGAGAGAATAGTGGTCATATCGAATAAACTCATCTCGGATCTCAGATCGCAGTCCACACTTAAATTTGGATAATGTGTCACGTGGGTGTTCTACTACGTTGCACCTAATCATAAGATCCTTCATCTCGGCTAAGTAATCAGAGACTGATTTGGACCCTTGACGTAGAGACGTCAGCTCGTCTCGTAGACGGGATTGGTAATGCTGGGGATTGTACTGCTCCTCTAATATGGCCTTCATGTGGGGCCAAAGTGTAATGGGAGGGCGTCCATCCCTCTCTAGACTGCGCTCTTCACCTATCTAAAAGATCTTCGCTCGCCCAGTCAATCTCATTTTGGCGAACTGAACCTTTTGGTCCTCCGTCATACGATACCACTCAAAATAAGTCTCTATGTCAATAACCCAATCCGAAAAGATTTTAGGATCCATAGAACCATCATAAAGTGGTGGATCAAGTTTCACCACTCGTGTTAGGTCTGATCGCCTATCCCGGGGAGGATAGTCGTAATCATCATCGTAAGGATCACGATAGTCTCGACGTCGTAGGGGCGGCGGTCGATGCCAATCTCTAGGGCAATCATCACGATGCATGGCCGGTATAGGCCGATGATGGTCTCGAGGACGCTCCTCTCTCGCTATGTCATAATGTGGCCTCTCCTGATAATTCTCTCGCATGTTTAATATAGGCCCTCGTTGGGGTTCAGGAAAATTCCTTGGAAAATTCCCACCCTGATCACGCGCAAACTCGAACCTATCTATGGGATTCCGACCCTCTTCCTCAAATAGAGGATTTCTCCTAAGTGTAGACCTCTCTCCATAGTGTGGAGGGGCTTCGTACTGTGGACGAACAGAATGCTCATCTCGAATTGGAGGTGGCATTGAAACTCGAGGAGGTACCTCTAAACTATTCATCCTAACACTAAGATTTTCAAACTCTTCTCTCACTTGATAGACACTCTCGGTTAACGCTGTCATTTGGTGGGCGAAAGGTAGAAACCACTGGGGTGGCTCCGTCCCTTCGTTCACACGACTCACTTGACCGCGTTCAATCCGACGCATCTCCAAATTTACCTCTTGAGGGTGTTCAGGTGGAGTGTGATGTGGTGAACTCATACTCACTAACCTACCACTACGCAGATGCATAAGAACACACAATTTAAGATGATGATTATGCTAAAAATAAAATAAAATAAACTTCTCTTTCTTTTTTTGAAAAATTAAAATGCTATGCGGGTTCCTATTCTACGCAGGGCGGATTTCGAAACTTAGAAAAATTTCGGAACCTCCCTCTGATACCAAATTGATGCAGGACGGCGCGTAGGGTTTGCGCGCCTGTCGACTAATTCTAGAAAACCTTAAATGCATGCAATTTAAAAATTGATATTTGAGCGGGCGTGCACGAACTTTAAGATATTAAGCAACTAATTTTTATAAAGCACAAAAATTACTATTTTTGTTTTAAAATGGATTTTCTTAAAAAAATGGTTCGATTTAAATCCGGGGAAGGAAGTTCACAACTTTCGTTCCGTTCCCCTTGTTGTGGCAAACGGAAATCGTGAACTCCAAATACGTTTCCGTTTGGAGTTTTCGACGTAGCGTTCGCTGACAAAATCCTGGCGAAAACCCAACAATGAATCTAATATCCTAAAGAGAAAATTTAGATGCACACAAAGGAGGAGGAAGAAACAAGTTACCCATGGAAAGAGGCGTCTTTCCGCAACCGAAGTCGACGGCGATCCCGCGAGGAATTCTTCGTCACCTTCGATCTCCCACTCCGAGGTCGGCCGCTATCGCACAAGGGCACCACGGAATAAATTCACTCACTCTCACACTAAGTGGTTCCAAGGAATCTCAAACACTCGCTAGTGTAAGGAGACCACAATCCAAAACAACCTAATTTCTTCAACATCAAACGATGGAGGCTAGCAGCAATATATCACAACTCTAACAGAGAGACTCCTCTCACGGAAGCAAAAGAACAATCAACATTCATCTACTTCTCACGGGAGCAAAGGGAAGAAAAAAGAAATGAAATGGTGTTTCATTCAACTATAGGAGCAACATTTAAACAGTAACATCATAAATACTGTTCATCTTCCCTTTCATCCGAGGAAAATAAAACAGAACTTAACAAAAGGCAAACTCTCACACAGGAAAACTCTCACCGATTCACTCCTAAATAGGAATTAAACACCACAACTTCACACAAGATTCAACGGAAATAAAATAGCAACAGGACATAAAACCCTCTATTCATCGTCTCTTCTACTCCATCTGGACAAACGAAATTCATAATAATCAAAACCCAGCTCTTCACAAACAGAAATTGGATCAGCAGGTACTCAAACATTCAATCACTATTCATCATCTCTTACTGAAGCCCCGCATCTCTCCCCCTCTTCCTCCTTATAGAGCACCAGCGAAAAATGAAAAACCCCTTCCAGCGAACCTGATGGCGTCGTGAAGGAGCGGCGTGGGGAAGTTGGCTTCAACCGTCGGAGAGGAGATCGTGGCATGGAGGATGGCATGGTTGCGGGTCGTCTCCTGGAGCAGCGCCAATGGCGGGATTTCGCGTGCGGGCTCCCTTCTGGTCGAGCGAAGGAGCGGACCGGCTGGCGATGATGAACCGGTGAGGTCTTAGGTTTTGTTCTCTTTTTTTTTAACAGATATATATATATATATATGTTAACTGTATATGTGTGTATATATATATATGAAGAAACAATAACGCTTCAAATAAGCTACGCGCGCAGGCGTGCAAAAACTACAAATGTAAATTAAAATAAATTTAAATGCAATAACTCAGGGCCGGTAGAGGTCCGGACGGGAGCGACGTCGGGCACTTTTGCGTCGATCTGATCTGGGCTGGTCTCCACCAAATTGTTTATACTGTTTTACTGCTACTAACATGTTCATACAGTGATATAGTTGTTTCATAACTTCACTGCGGATACAGAAAAAGGGTTAGTATGAAAAATATGTTATGCTATGTGGAACTTTTTCCTACTTGTATACAGCAATGAAATAGGTATATCATCAAATAGACATATTTTTATGACTAAGCCCGTCGTCACTTTTTGTAGGTAACCGACGTGATTTTGGATACATGCAACCAAATGAACTGATTATGGTAGGACAGAAAAGATTCGGCGAATAAATCAAGGTATGAGAGTAAATTTCTTATTATGTGTTTTTTATTTTGTATTCACTAGCCGTACTTCAGTCTGGGACACATGTTATGAACATAGCTTAGATACAGAAAGTTTGTGGGGTCGAAATAGGGGCCTCACATATACCCTATTAAAAATAGGTTGGATATCATTCTATTCCCCCCCCCCCCCCCCAATTGAAATCTTAGATTGGCTCTATTTCTTTAGTTGTTATTCCCAATATTTTTTCACATGCTAATTTTAATCCTCATTGGAGGAAAGTCATGTAAGTGGAAATGGGAGCTCTTCAAAGGAGCTCTTCAAATTCAAAATACTGAGATCATACCTACTCCCAACATCATCATATTGTAAGATATTGGTGGGTCGATACTAAAGAATATCTACAAGACAACACCCTTAAGCATTATAAAGCGCGCCTAGTCGTCAAGTTGATGAAAATGACTTTCAAGAGACATTTACTCATGTTGCTAAACTCACATCTTGAAGATTCTTCTGTCTATAGCTGCTCATAAGTCTTGGAAACTACACCAATTAGATGTAAAGAATATGTTTATGCATGGTGATTTGAAAGAAGAAATCTATATGAATCCCCTTCCTGGAAAACAAACGCCTAAAGGGCGTGTGTGTCTACTTAAGAAAGTTCTTTATGGCCAAAAACAATCGTTTCGTATCTAGTTTGAGAAGCTCAATGTCCAAATAAAGAGTATGACTGTTGTTAGGAGTACATATGATCACTCTTTTTTATTCATAAAACAATGAATTATATCATGTTTGTCCTATTGTCTATGTTGATGAAATTATTAGTGTTGGGATTGATGAACATCACATTAACCAAGTTAAACTTGTGAATTGTGATTGCTCCGTTAATCCTAACTACATTATTCATAAAGATGACTATCCCGAGCAAAATTAATTTACTTGACTATAACTAGACCTAACATCGCCTTTGTCGTTGGCCTTGTTAGTCAAATTATGCACAATCCGAAATTTCATCATTATGAAACTGCCCTTAGAATTCTCAAGCATTTGAAAAATGATCTAGGAAAGATATCGTATGTCAACATCATGGTCGCCTTAATGTTCAGAGCTAATGTGGCGTTGATTTGACTGGATCTTTGTCTAATCGAAGGTCCACAAGTGGGTATACTATATTTATTGAAGGAAAACTTAATCTCCTAAAGAGTAAAAAGTAAAACGTTGTTGCTTGATCATTTGCTGAAGAAGAATATAGAGCTATTGCTTTACATGTGAGTTGATCTAGGTCAAATCTATTTTGAAGGGCTTGAGATTTGGAGTTCAACAAGTCATGAAGTTAAATTGTGATAGTCAGACTGCAGTTCGCATTGCTTCTAATCATGTGTTTCATGAGCGGACCAAACTTATAGAAATTGATAGTCATTTTGTGCGGGAGAAAGTTCAGAACAAAATCATCTCTACTGGCACTCAATCAAAAGTTGTATCTAGAAAAAGCCTACATCAGAGGGATCTCAAACTGAAATAGTGGATATTTATGAATTTAACTTGAGGGGGCATTAAAGATCAAGCTGACAACCGCTTACGTCTGAGTGAACAAAATTAAAAAAAAAAGGTGAATAAGTTTTGGTATTATGGGGCTGATTGGAATATTATGCTTGCTAAGTTTTGGTATTATGGGGCTGATTGGAACATTATGTTTGCTAATGTTTTGTAAGCCCGGCGCTTCGTTGGCTTACTACCATGCTCTTTCACAAGTAGTATATAGAACTTATTCATTATAAATGTCCCTACTCCTGGTGGGAGTTTAACATTATGCTTGCTAAGTTTGTCAACCCGTTGCTTCGTTAGCTTAATTCCAGTCCTTTCACATAATAGTTAATAAAACTTACTCATTATTAATTCCCCCGCTCCTGGTGGGATGCTCTATGCTACTCTAATAATGCATCTACCTCCTGGAGAATATAGAAACTAAGCTCTATGCAAAAGGGTACTTCAAACTATTGTTCCTTAGCCTTGTAAGCATCTCTTTGGGGTGCACAACATCAAAAATTCTGACATGTTTACCTTGGTGAAATGCATAACCATTGGACAAAATACATGCTCTTCTAACTCAGTTACATTTCTTCATCTTCTACGAACTCATAGTCAAATGAAGTAACACTATAGATATTGAATAAATATGATAGTTATCTACAATTCTACATGACAGGGTTACTAGGAAGAAATTATAATTAGTTCATGATAATCTCGCTAAGCCTGGGTCTAGATGAATGAAGAGGTTTCCTTTCCAACAAAAAAAAACAAATAAATAATAGGTCATCAAAGCTGGTCATTAAGGAAAAACCTGACAATGTTGTAGACTAATCGATGCATCCTCCGCCGCATCCAAATTTTCGTGACGTCATCATGTGTCGCGGAGTTTTATTTACTATGCATTTATTTATTGTCATGTATTTTCATTTCAGGCATCTGCTTTTATTTAAAAAATGTTTGGCTCGTTGGCTTGACCAGCCGATGAGACCTTAAATAAATAGGACCGGTATTTTTAATCGTTAGGACGTAACGGACAAGGTTAAAATTATATAAATTTAAAATTTGAATTCAAGACAGAATATTTAAAAGTTTGGAGAAAAATAGGAAATATTAAGTTTGGAAATAATTTTGAAATTCACAAACACTCTTGGAAATAAAATTTGGGAATAGATATTGGGAAATAATTATTGGGTTAAAATTATTTGAAAAGGACACCTAATATGATTATATATTGTGGCCCACGTGAAGAAGGGGGCAGCGAACAGTAGGGAAACGAATAAATTTTTCGTTTCTCTACTTCGTCGGATACCTCCTACAGCCTTCCCCATGGTCGCTGCTCCAACCTCCCCTACGCGACGATACAGCGGCCCACTGCCGCTGCCCTAGCAGCCTCGACGACAACAAAGCCCTCCTCTGTCGTTGTCGTACACCATCAACGGTGATCCAGCCGGCTTCGTCGACCCTGCTTCCATATCTGCCGCCTGCGACTCCCACGATCCCGCGGGCTTCGCCATTCCAGTCGGACCTCCGGCTTCCTTCCGACAGCGTCATTCCAGTCGAAGCTTCCTCTTCTTCCTCCGGCGGCCCTCCGACTCCTCACCATTGACGCTTGCTGTTGACTCCAACGACTACTTCCAGCAAACGGCCGGTAGCAGTTGTTCCACCTCTGCAGACGAACTTGGAATCGACTGCCCTCTTGTGGTATAGTCATCCCCTCCTTGCTCCGTTATTTAGTTTTAAATTTATGCATCAACCTAAATAATTAAGAGCTTGCCCCGAACGTTCAATCGCTTGAATTACCGTTATCCATATATTATTGCTTGTGATGTGCTGATGGTTGCACGAATCTCGTAACGGTTCAACTCGTTAGACGCTCGAGGGAGTTTCTCTCAAATAACGATTAACGGTTTAGCGAACTACAACGTTGAAAAGTGAATTTGCGCTCAAAACTCGATTTGTCCCGTTCGACCTCTTTTCAAATTAAAATAATTAAAACTCAATTATTTTCGAAACCTACTTTTATTTTATAACAAAAAATATATATTTTTTGATCAAAAATATTTTATTTTCGAAAACCTAATTTTCAAATTAAAAACCCTAACTTTGGTTTAGATCACTAATATAAACGTTAGCTCAATTCATGTGTTAGTATAACAAAATTTGTGGGAAGGTAAAATAAATGATGTTGTTACATGAAATCATATAAAAGAGGGTCATTCTATATGAACTGACCTTTCCAAGAATCGCATCAGGATGAATTAATGCAGTTGGATGAATTGAACTAGCTTCCTCTCTTCCACCTTCAAGAATGCCTGGAGACAAAACCAGATACTCATTAAGAAAATGAATCAAGAAATTAAAAGATCAGTTCTTTTACTCCCAACTAAGGAGAACCAGCTACCTTCATGAATTCCGCGAAAGAGCGAACAATGGGAGGCACCACTAAGCATTGAAAGGGAGTGACGAACCCTCAAAGAGATCATGGCACCACCGGAATTACTTCATTCTGAATAAGTGAAGACTCAAATGAAAACTCCAACTTATCGAAACAGCTGGAGAATAAAGTGTTGGAGTTTTCATGAAAAAGAAGCTAGATCCAACTTGAAAACATTCATGAAAAACAATTTGCAATAATATATTAAATAAAAAATGACAAGTCAACCTATCAGCCTGCCCTTTGATTTGCCATAAACTACAATTGGTCAGATAAGGCATGCCTTTAATTGGTTTTTTGAAGTTGTGGAAAACACAAATGTTTCATTAGCACTTCAAATAGCTCAGGAAAGTTTATTTTAAGACTAGGCTAACTAAAAGAAAAGATTACTGTTGAAACCAGAGAACTGGTCTCGACGTTCGAAAGGGGGATGCAGCTAACCCTTACTTGACCCGAGCTAGAACTCTTGACCAGTTGCTAAGAACCGAAAGACCTTGCCCTACGAAGAACACCTGAGTCTAGAAACGGACCCCTTAAGCTGCAGCGTGGAGGTCCCACCGCACACCCGGAAGCTCACAAAGAGCTTCCCCTCCCAAGCCAATGCTGAGCCTGGGCATCTTGGAGGGCACTAAGGACCTCCTCACCGTCAAACTTCACTGACAGGGGGGGTAGTGCTTGCTCACAAGACACACACGAGGGGGGGTCCAACCCTTCCCAAGGTGCCCATGGGGGTCTATTTATAGACTTTCAAAAATTAGGCTGTGGATAGCCACAATTCTGCTATCCGCAGCTCAATTATGAACCTGAACGACCAAAACAGGAGGGGGCGAGTGGAGGTTGAGACGTCCACTCCCCCCTTGTCGAGGGTCGGGAGAGTGGACCGAATGATCCACTGCCTGGGCTGGGCGAGTGGACCACTCGGTCCGCTCCCCTTAGGGGCGAGTGGACCCATGGTCCACTCGCCACCCCTGGGCGAGTGGCCCATAGGTCCACTCGCCCAGGGGAGGAAGTGGACCTCCGGTCCACTTCCTCCCCCCCCCCCCCCCCCCCGGACTTCTTTTTTTATCTTGACGGCCCTCGGCGGGTCGGTCGACTGCGTCACGGTCACCCTCTCTATCACGACCTCATCCGCATCGGATCACACCGACTCGGAAAATATGAGGGTTGTACACAATCCCCGCTCTTTTCGAGCTTGTCTCAAGCTCGGAAAGAAAGTTCAACCCACCTATTTGACGAGTAGGTGGGGCTTTAGGGGAATCTCTGGAGGGCCCCGCTTGACGGCTATAAAAAAACCCCAAGGGGGAGGTGAGGAGAACACCATCCTTGAGGGCTCTCCCTACTCTCCTCCCTTTGAACAGGATGGACCCTCCTCGAGACTTCAAGGCTCGCTTCAAAGCTCTTTCCAGGAGAAGCCAGAATGACCTGGCGGAGCTCAGGGCCATGGTTCGCGGTCCCTCGCTCTCTCCTACCCGGCCAGCGGTGCGATCATCGCGGAAGAAACTCCGACCTGACCCGGTGAAGGAAGTGGCGTCGTCATCCTGTCATGGGATGACCGACTTCGTTCAGGGCCTGGACCTGGATACGGTGTCGATTCATTTTTTACCTCTGCTTCTCTTCCGTGGTTATAACACGATGATTGAGACACGTTTCTTAAATGCTAACAGCTCGTTTCGGACGACGTCGAGGGGACTCGGAGCATGATGGAAACGACAGGCGTGCGCGTTCAAGCAAGCCTTGCCACTCTCATTCAGGATCTCGCCACCTTCTCAACTGCCCACGACGACCCTTCACCGAAAAGTCAGGGAATTGAGAGCTCACAAGGTAATGCTGCTGCGAGAGCCTCTATTGAGTCGAAAGCTTTGGTATCTAAAGCTGCACTTTTGCAGGAGGGGACAAGGCTTCGACGGGTCAGTCGAGCCGGAGGGAGATCTTCTCGCCACTCCTCTCCCCTGTCGCGGTTGAGGAGCCTGTCGAGGACCGACCCAACGTCCTCGAGCGCCTGGATCACTTGGCTGACACGGTACGGAGGCAGGAGATCCTTCTCCACGAGCTGCGGGAGGGGAGATGGTCCGCCGGACTTGACCCCCTCGCCCGTGTCTGCGCGCTTGAGCGGCAGATGGAGAGGCTGGAAACCGAATTCAATCTGCTTAGGGAAGAGGTCCGGCTTGCGTCCGGAGGCATGGCTGCGCCGATCGAAGACCACCTACGTCGGTTGGAGGCTACCGTACGCATCGTGAGTGAGGAGGTTGCCTCAGCGAGAGCGTGCATTGGATCTACGCATGGGGTGACGTCCTGCACCCGGGATCAAGGCTACTGGAAATGGACGCCGCGTTAATCGGCCTTTCTTAGCGACCTTTTATTTGCCATGTAATAATAAGGACTGGCCCCGTATGGTGGTTCAATCCACTTTGCGGTCGAACGCTTTATCTTGCTTTGCTTCTGCACTTTGTTTTATTGCTCTCGCTTATTCACGTCCCGCTTAGATTATTGCGTTTTCGCTAACTAAATGTCAAGGTAAGCGACATGATGCGGGGATAATCAACCAGCGGACGAGAGGCAGAGGCCCTGAATGGATGATTTCAGGATGAAGTAGGGGAAAGGGATCAGGGGAAGGCATGGGCGGATGGACCTCGAGGTCCACACCCTTGCACCAGGTGAGCGAACCGCGAGGTCCACCTACCTCCTCCGGGCGAGTGGACCATGAGGTCCACTCCCATGCACCGGGCGAGTGGACCTCATGGTCCGCTTGCCCTTGCACTGGGCGAGTGGACCCCGTGGTCCACTCGCCCTTGCTTTTAATCCTCTCCCTATAAATACCCCCCTCCCCTTCTTCTTTGTCATCCCATTCGCCCCCCCCCCCCCTCCCTTACCTTGCTTTCTTCTTGAAACCAACTTTATTCTTTCACCCTTGCCCTACGAGATGGCCCCTAGCCCCCCCGTTGCGAGGAATGGCCAAGAGCAGAGCGCGACCAACTTTTCTGAACACTTCTTTCTCGAGGGAAAGGTGTCTAAGGAGGAGTTCTTGGCCTTCAAGAGCTCCTACCTTCCTGAGGGGTGGTCGTCTCGACGCCCATTGCCGGGCGAGGCCATCAACTCTTTCCACGGGGACTGGCTTGCCTTCCCCCTTGCCCACTTCGAAGCTGGGCTACGGCTTCCCTTATGGCCTGAGGTGAAAGAGTTCCTGAGCTACTTTGGCGTAGTCCCTGCTCAGGTCAACTCGAATGTGATTTCGATGTTAACGGCATATGCTTGCTATATGCGAGAGGAAAGGGTCGAGTTTGACTTGACCGTGTTTCGCAAGGTGTTCGTCTTTCGGGCGACTACCGACGGGGTATGCTTCCTGACCGGCACGCGCGTGAAGATGTGCGAGACTTCCAACAAGGTCCACCATTGGAACGACACACTCATGTTCGTTCAAGGTGACCTTGGTGACATCCTCTTCTCACCCATACAGAAGTCTGAGAAGGTCTGCAAAGCCCCTCGCTTAGGTGGGGAGGCCGCTGAGTTGCATAGCTATCTTGAGGGCGCGAGCTTCGAGGTCGAGCACCTTCGGAGAAACATAGACCGGCTCACTTACGTTGAGCCGGGAACAGGTACCCTCACCGTCCTGATGTCTCCTTTCGCTTTTACCTATGGATGCTTAATTTTATCTTGATTCTCATAGGTGATCGGGCTCTTCCACGGCATCCTCCCTTCGCAAGGGGAAGCTCTTCATCCACCCGTTGGTTTGTTAAAGAGGCGGCAGCCACCTGCGCCTCCGCCCCGAAGGTCTCTGTGTCGAGGCAACGGAAAGAAAAAGAGCAAGTGGTGGAGGAGGGTATGCCTTCCTCCCCGATAAGGGAACCGAAGATGCGGCGAGCAAAGGCTGTCCGCCGGGGGGGCTCAGGGGCGCCACCGAGGGAGAGGGGGGAGCCGAGTGACCCCCACGTGTTAGCCAACCATCCCAACTTTGGGATGGGGGGAACGCCGCCGACTCCTTTGGCGACCTCGTCCTTCACTGGGATGAGGCGCTGAACCGGGTCTCGATCACCTCCCAGCAACCTTCCTGGGTAGAGAGCGAACCCATCGGGAATGCCGCGTACAATCTTACCTTTGGCCTCTACGGCCGTCAGGATGCGTCTTCCTATAAGAAAATGTCCACCTGTGACCTTGCTTGCATGAGCTCGCAAGCCTTACTCCGTGCAGCCGAACTCTCACATATGACTGCCCGTCGAGGTCTTAGTCTCTCGAAGAAACTGAGGCAAGCCGATACGTCGAGTCAAGTTGCCGAGGAGAAGGTCGTTGCCCTTGCCGCACGCCTGGTCACAGCCGAGAGGCTCCTGGAGAAGTCATCCAGAGGCCTAGTTCGTACTTACCTTGATAACTTTTCCCTTTTACTTCACCTTTCTCTCTTTTTTTTGCTTCATTGGTTTTAACCCCTCCGCCTTACCTGTCTACAGGGACCGGATGCTGCTGACTCGCTCAGAAAGCAATATGAGGAGTCAGAACGAGAGGTACAGGACCTGAGGGCTCAGCTCGCTGAAGCCCAAAGGCAACTGCGGGAAGGAGAGAGGTCGACTCTCGCGAGCGACGACGTTCGTCCCGTCCTCCCCTGCTGAGGCCGAGAGCTCTCGGAGGAGGCTCGTGACAAAAACGGCTGAGGCCTTGGTGAACTCTCTTCACGAGGCGAACGCTCTTTGGGACGATTGGAGGGGGGTCTCTGCGAACGACATCCTTTTCGAGTTCTACCCCTCCCCTGCGCAATCCGGCTCGCCTCCCTCCAGCAGTGGTTATTCCCCCTGACGGCGGGAGTCACTAGGAACCTCTTCTTCTTGTTGCTTTTTGTAGGAACCATGCCTTTCTTATATTTTTTATTTCTGCATGAGCTACTAAGGATGAAGCAATCGCCCACGCAACATATGTTTCTACTTAGCCAACAATTACTTTATAAACCTACTAGCTTGTTTAACTTTTCACTATTTGAGCGAAACGATTGCTCGGTTTAAGGTCTCTTCCTGTGGTGGAGAGAGCTCACTATCTTGCCAGGTCTTAAACCTGTTTGTCAGATCAACCGGGGGCGGAGAGCCAGCCCACGCTCTAGGTGCTTACCTCACCTGGAGACAGAGGGACTCAGCACCCTCCCAAACTAATTACCCCTCCTGAGGTTTTACCTGCAGCGAGTCGACCCGATGAGCCTCCCATCTACCGGCATTACGGAGCCCGGTGAATGGTCTCTAGTCGGGGATCTTACCGATTGGAGGAGGAAGTACTCGTCCGCGTCCTAGGTGCCTACCTTACCTGGAGGCAGAGGAACTCAACACCTTCCCAATCCAATTGGGGGCGGAGTACCCGTCCACGTCCTAAGGTCTTAGCTTACCTGGAGGCAGAGGAACTCAACACCTTCCCAAACCAGTTACCAAGTAGCGAGTCGACCCGATGAGCCTCCAATCTGCCGGCATTACGGAGCCCGGTGAATGGTCTCTAGTCGGGTGTTGAAACCAGCAACTGGTCTCTTGAGTTCGGACCCACTGGGGGTGCAGCCGATGCTTATTTCTCCCTCACTAGACTCTCTTGACGGTGGATGTGAGAATAGGAATAGAACCAAGGCTGAAGCGAGGAGGTCCCGCCACACACCCGGAAGATCTTAGAGAGCTTCCCCTCCCAAACCAAAGCTCAACCGGGCACCTTGGAGGGCACTAGCAGCCGACCAAAAACTAGCCTGGAGGAGAGGATTCTCTAAAATCGGATCTCCTCCAAGGTGCCCTTAAGGGTCTATTTATAGATTTTTCTAGGCTGGTCTGCAAATAGCATGAATCCGCCTTTTAATTTTACTAACCGCACCCCAAATTGGTTTGCTAATAGCCTAACTCCGTTGTTCTGAAGGGCTATTTGCAGCCCACAAGGGGTATTATGGTCATTTCCCCCTCAAATCCCTTTGGGCAAGTGGTCTGTGAGGGCACCACTCGCTGGGCACCCGCTTAGCTGGACGAATGCCCACGCTTCCGGGCGAGTGGTCCGTGAGGGCACCACTCGCCTAGCTCCTTCTCTTCCGCAGCTTACCCCCACAAACCCGGGGGTACTTCCACCTCCTAGCCGGGGCGAATGATCTGGCTGACCCAGGTCTCGCCAGTTGGCTTGAGGGACCCACTCGGCGAATACGGGTTGTACACAATCCCCGCTCTTTGCGAGCGGTTACTACGCTCGGAAAGAACAGTCCAACCCTGTATTCGGTGAGTGCTTGCTGACTGGACCCACAAGATTCTGTGGGTCCCACCGTTGCCCTATATATATCTCTTCATGTCAGATTTTCCTGGAGCGCTTTCAACCCTCGATTCGGAGCTTCTCCTTTATTCCTTCACCGATATCAATGTCTTCCCATAAGCCTTCCGCGAGACCCCTCTCGCGGGAGATGATCGAGCGTCTGGCTGCGGCCCAAGCTGTAACTGCCCCCAAGGCAGCCAAATTTGCTCCCTGGCTTTTGTCTAGACGGGATCCGAGCGCCCCCTACGTCTCGCGTCGAGCCAAGGCGATTCGGCTGAATCGTCAGAGAGGCGAGACTGCCTCGGAATCTCCTGCGGATACTCCACCGGCGAACACTCCGCCGGCGGATACTCTTCCGGCGAGGAATCTCCCGATCCCTGGGATGCAGGTATGAGGATTCCTCTCGTCCTTCTGTTTAGTTCCTCCCCTTACCCTGCATTTGCTCTGACCATTCGCAGGGGATTTCGATGCCCGAGACCGGCCACGGGGCCGTCTCGAGCAGTGTCGCGGTGCCACCTCCCCTGGATGAGAAGCCTCCAGATCTGGACCTCGCTCCTCCACCCCCTCCGGGCGAGACTATACTTCAATCCTGTAAGTTGTGAACCCTCTCGATTTTCCTTTCATGTTGCTTGTGACTGACCATTACCTTTTCGCAGCCCTCAACCCTGACATTCCGCTGCGGGACTCCATTCTTCAAAGTTCCCCTGCCCAGCAGAACCCCTCTGTTACCGCGAATGAACGGAGGGTCTCCCCTGAGCGGGAACTGGGTCAGCACCTCCGTGCTGATGATCGTGCGCATGCTCCGGCTCCTCCTCCTCCGCTTTACCGCCCCGGGAAAGGGAAGGTCCTACCACCTTCCGCAGGCTTGTCTGGGGTCCTCCCCCATTCATCTCGCCCTTCAGGTCATAAGGACCCCACCCCAGGTCAGTTCACTCACCTGTCCCTATCGTACTCGCATATTTTACCGCTACTGACCTAGTTGTGATTTCGCAGGCTATCGGGAAGCCTCCCCCTTTGATTCCTACAACGAGGGGGAAGAGGGGATGCTCTCGCCTCTCCCTTCCCCTGGGGATCTCGCTGACTTTCTGGGCGACTCTTCAGATCACGCGACCCTGAAGGAGCGGATCACGGAGGTCTTAGGGAAGCTCATCCACATCCAGCGGAACGTCGCTGGCCAGGTGGATGACGTGCGGCTGGGAGTCGCGCGTGAGTTAAAGGACCTTCGGCGGGACTACTCGCGCATTCTCGCGACGGTGGAGCGCCTGGGGGGTGAAGGAGGGGAGTTGTCTCCCGAAAGACACGCCGCGCGAGCCCGGGACCAACTCCAACTGGCTTCTCATGCGATCACCAACATGCTCGCATATTACCGCCCGCGAATGCCCCTGGAAGCTGGGTCGCGAAAGCGAGGTCGGTGGGTCTGGGAGGAGTATTGAGCTAGTCTTCATTCGCCCTTCTTGTAATTCTTCTGTTTTCTGTACCGCGGATGCTGAACTTTTATTTCTGTTTGTAATAATCTTAAGCCCTGTGTTTTGCGAATGCTCTATTCCTTGTTTCTTATTTCCTATATCTTGCTTGGGTATTACCGAATGCTTTGCTATTGTCGAATGCTTTCTTAACCTCTTTAGCGTAGTCGATGAGCGAATAGCCACAGGGCATTTGTCATTAATGGGCGAGAGGGATCGGCCCGGGTTCCGAGGCGTCGAGAAGGCGCGACTGCTATCCGCACACCCGTTACCTCGAAAGCCCAAACGCCGTTTAGCCCCTCTATAAATAGGCCTTTCAACCACCGTATTAAATACCTTACCATCCGCTCCCTCTCTTTCCTTGCGCTAGCACTCGCGTTTTTCTCTTCTCTGCTGCTCCCTTATCCTTCGGCATTCGCAAAATGGGTGGTGATGCGGAAGGTAGGGAGGTGTGCCAGCGCATTCGACAACCATACTTTCGATTCATGCGACCTCTCCGAAGAGGCTTACTTGACTGCGGTCGCGGATTACATTCCGCCAGGGTTCGAGGCGCGAAAGCCCAGGCCGGACGAGCGCCTAAACTCCATCTCGTCCTGTGCTCTCGCGATCCCGCTAGAGCACTTCGAGGTGGGGTTTCGCCTCCCCATCTGGCCGGAACTCCACCAGACCTTCAGGTACTATGGGGTCGTGCCCGGCCAGCTCAACCCCAACTCCATCGCCATGCTAGTCGGGTATGCGAGCTACCTGCGAGAAGAGGGAATCGAGTTCTCGCTGCCCGTCTTCCGTAAACTCTATACCTTCCGTTGCACCAACGGCATCTCCTTCTTCTCGGGTTTAAACCCACTCAAGCACTACGGGCTCCCGAATAAGAACCACGACTGGGTTCGGCGCTTCCTCTTCGTCAGCGGGAACCTGGGAAATACACTTCTCGCCCCAGTGCAGGAGGAGGAGTCAACCTTCCGCCCCCCGACCCTAGGGGGGCACGAGGCCAAACTCCACCAATACATCTTGGAGCATGGGATGGACCTCGTCTATCTCCGGCGAAACGTCAACTCGCTCCCGCTCATTCCGCAGGGCGAGGGTAAGTTTTTGGGACTTCGTTCGTTTCGGCCTTATGATTCTTACACCATTCGCTAAACCATTCGTAATATTATGCAGGCGTGCGTAGCCTCCCCTTCATCCGCCGCGTCCCTCTGGGGCTTCCGTGTCCTTTGCACAGGCCGCCGCGGATGCCTGTCGGGAGGAACCCTCCTCCTCCAAGCCTAGCGGAAAGAAGCGAAAACCCGGGGCGCTGACTTCCTCTTCCTCCAAGAAATCAAAAAATCCCCCAAGAAATCAAAAAATCCCCCCTCCGCCAAGGGGAAGGGGGTCCTGGACGAGACCCTAGGGGCGAGTGCTCAGACTCAAACCCCGGGGGTGGATGCGCCAGGTGAGACTACCCTTCGCGCGGGATCGTCGTTGCCGCTGCCTCCATTGCCCAGGGACCACCGGAACTTCCCAAGCGGCGAGAAGTACGTGGACCCCTCAGGGGCTCCCCTGGTAAAGTGGGACAGGAATGTCAACAGGGTCTCGCTCTCCACCCTTCATCCGTCGTGGATAGAGAGCGACCTCGCCAGTGGTGAGGCTTATGCCATCGCGTATGCCCTCTACGGCCGGGAAGATGCTGAAGTCTACGATGCCGAGACGACTCAGGTTCTCGCCCATGAGAGCGCCAGGGCCATGCTGCGGGCGCTCGAGCTCGCGCATATGTCTTCGCGCCGGAGCATCAAACTGGCGCGGAGCTTGGCGGAGGTTGAGGAGTCCAGGACCATCGTTTCTGCCGAGGCGCAGGAACTCAGGACGAAGCTGGCAGCTGCGGAAACCCTTCTCGCCAGCCGCCCCGTTGCGGAGGTATATATCTTCTCCCTCCCCGCGAGTGACCTGTTGCCGATTGACGTACTTTCTTCTTACCACCTTTATTATTATTTTTAGGACACCACAGTTGCCGAGATGCTTCGTGCTCGGGTGGTCGGCCTTGAGGAAGAAGTCCGGCTGGTTAGGGCCGAGGCCCAGCGGTCGCGAGAAGCCGAGGTCTCGGCACTCGCCTTGGGGAGTGGGGGGCACTTCTACCCCCACCACGAACTGGAGCAGTTGATGCAGGAGAACGCCCAGAGCGCCGTGAAGCACGCGCTGCAGGTGTTGCGGCAGGCTGGGTACCTGAAGGAGGAGGCCGAATGCCTCTCTGCCCGACAGGTCGTCCCCGAGCTCTTCATTCCGATCCCCTTCCCGGAAGATGAGGACGGCGAGCCGCGAGAAGACGCCCTCCTACCGGATTCGCGCGAGAGCGATGGATCTTCTGGCGAGAAGCCTGCCGACCCAAGAGATGGGCCCTGTGTTTTTTGCTGTCTTTTACTTGAATGTAATCACGAACTGGGCGAGTGCCCTTGAAAGATATGTATATTGATCACAATTTTTGTGCTATCTCCACTTTTTTTTTCTCATCTGCTGCTATGTCTCGCTAGGCTCGCTAGGACGTTAATTCTTTCTCATTCGCCGCTATATCTCGCTAGGCTCATTAGGACGTTAAGTCGTAGTGCGACTGTCCCGGCCATCCAGCGAATGCTCGAAGATGACCTAGGCGTGTCGCCCCTCCTCGCCTTCCCGCTGCCTGCCCCACTCGCACATCCTTACTATTCGCTCAAACCGGGGTTTCGCTTAGGTAGTCATGAAAGTGAAGTGAGGTCAACTCTCCGGCGCGTGGTCTATGCGAGTGCTCTTGAGGTCATCCTTTGAGAATTTTGAACCTGCCACCGAGTGAGCCTTCGGACCTGCCAGCTAGATGAGAGCCTGGACAGCGGGTCTGCTCGGGGCCACTTTCTCAACACCTTGGAACCTGTCACCGAGTGAGCCTTCGGACCTGCCAGCTAGATGAGAGCCTGGACAGCGGGTCTGCTCGGGGCCACTTTTCTTCAACATAGAACCTGCCTCCGAGTGATCCTTCGGACCTGCCAGCTAGATGAGAGCCTGGACAGCGGGTCTGCTCGGGGCCATCTTTTCTTCAGCATAGAACCTGCCTCCGAGTGAGCTTTCGGACCTGCCAGCTAGATGAGAGCCTGGACAGCGGGTCTGCTCGGGGCCATCTTTTCTTCAGCATAGAACCTGCCTCCGAGTGAGCCTTCGGACCTGCCAGCTAGATGAGAGCCTGGACAGCGGGTCTGCTCGGGGCCATCTTTCCTTCACAATAGAACCTGCCTCCGAGTGAGCCTTCGGACCTGCCAGCTAGATGAGAGCCTGGACAGCGGGTCTGCTCGGGGCCATTTTCTCAACACCTTGGAACCTGCCACCGAGTGAGCCTTCGGACCTGTCAGCTAGATGAGAGCCTGGACAGCGGGTCTGCTCGGGGCCATCTTTTCTTCAGCATAGAACATGCCTCCGAGTGAGCCTTCGGACCTGCCAGCTAGATGAGAGCCTGGACAGCGGGTCTGCTCGGGGCCATCTTTTCTTCAGCATAGAACCTGCCTCCGAGTGAGCCTTCGGACCTGCCAGCTAGATGAGAGCCTGGACAGCGGGTCTGCTCGGGGCCATTTTCTCAACACCTTGGAACCTGCCACCGAGTGAGCCTTTGGACCTGCCAGCTAGATGAGAGCCTGGACAGCGGGTCTGCTCGGGGCCATCTTTCCTTCACAATAGAACCTACCTCTGAGTGAGCCTTCGGACCTGCCAGCTAGATGAGAGCCTGGACAGCGGGTCTGCTCGGGGCCATTTTCTCAACACCTTGGAACCTGCCACCGAGTGAGCCTTCGGACCTGCCAGCTAGATGAGAGCCTGGACAGCGGGTCTGCTCGGGGCCATCTTTTCTTCAGCATAGAACCTACCTCCGAGTGAGCCTTCGGACCTGCCAGCTAGATGAGAGCCTGGACAGCGGGTCTGCTCGGGGCCATTTTCTCAACACCTTGAAACCTGCCACCGAGTGAGCCTTCGGACCTGCCAGCTAGATGAGAGCCTGGACAGCGGGTCTGCTCGGGGCCATTTTGGGAGCTTTCGGAGTTTTTCCTACAAGCTGCAGTATCAATCTCAAACACATATGTTAAACAAAATATTCTTATTTCAAAACATTTTCATTACATAGTTTCAGGGATAGAAGCGTTTAAGATCGTCACCACTCCATGTGTGGCTGAGAGGTTGGCCCTCCACATTCTGAAGGCGATACCCCCCAGACTTTAGTGCCTCTTCCACGACATAAGGGCCTTCCCAGTTGGGGTTAAGTTTCCCCACCGCGGCGGACCTTCCGGCCGCGTCGACCTTCTTGAGCACCAGATCCCCCTTCTCGAACTGCTTGACCCTGACGTGCTTGTCGAAATACTTGGCCATCCGCCGCTTGACCTCTTCTTGGCGAATGACTGCCAGGTCCCGAGCTTCTTCGATGAGGTCGAGGGAGAGCCGCAACTTCTCCTCGTTCTCGGCTCTCCAATCTTCTTCTCCACTTGCAGCGGCCTTTACCCGTGGTGTCATAACCTCGAACTCTATGGGGATGACGGCCTCGCAGCCGTGAGAGAGCTTGAAAGGGGTCTCTCCCGTGGCGGTGTTGGGGGTAGTTCTTAGGGCCCACAAGACCGATGGAAGCTGCTCCACAAAATTGCCCTTCAGATTTTCCACCTTCTTCTTAAGCAGGTTCACGATGACCTTGTTTGCCGCCTCCACCTGCCCGTTGCTCCTGGGATGGTGAACGGATGCAAACCTGAGGTCTATCCCCAGCTGGCCACAGAAGCTGATGAATTCCTCGCTTGCGAACTGCGGACCATTATCCGTGACTATAGCCTGTGGAAGCCCGTGTCGACAAATGATCTCCCCCCATACGAAGTTGCGGATTACCTGGGAGGTGACCTTAGCCAACGCCTTGACCTCCAACCACTTTGAGAAGTAATCAATCATGACTAGGAGAAACCTCCTCTGCCCACTAGCCTGGGGGAAGGGTCCTACCAGGTCCATCCCCCATATGGCGAATGGCCAGGGCGCTGTGATACTCTTTAGCCTCTGAGCTGGCATGAGCTGAAGTGGGGCGAACATTTGGCACTTCGGGCACCGCTTGGCGAAGGCTGCCGCGTCTTTACATAGGGTCGGCCAGAAGTACCCCTGCCTCATTATTCTTGCCTCCAACATCCTACTTCCCGAGTGGCTGCTGCACTCGCCGGAATGAACTTCTTCCAAGATCCTTGGGACCTCCTCCTCTGAAACGCATCGGGCCAGGAGGCCCGAGAGGGTCTTCCGATACAAGTCCCCCTCGTGGAGCACGTAGTAGGCGGACTTATATCGGAAGCGCCTCTGATCCGGAACCTCCTCCGGAAACTTTCCCGTTGCAAGGAAGGTGATGAAGGGATCCTTCCAGGAGGGCCGCTGCTCTACTTCCATGAGTTCTCCCTCCTCAATCGAAGGGCGAAATAGGTCTGTCAGGGTCCCCCCGGCTCGAGGACCGGATTTGGCCAACCGATCCGCCGGAGTGCTCTCCTCCCGAGGGACGTGACGGATGGAGAAAGTCTTGAATGTTCCTACGAGACCCCTCACTTTGGCTAAGTACCTTATGAGCGCAGGCTCTCTCGTCTCGAACTCTCCCCTGATCTGAGAGGCTATTACCATCGAGTCGGTAAGGACCTCCACGTCATGGACTCCGAGCTCCCGGGCCAGCCGCAGACCAGCGATCACCGCCTCATACTCCGCCTGGTTGTTGGTGATTGGGAAGTGTATTACTAGCATCTGCTCGATCTTTACCCCGTGGGGACTCTCCAGCACCACCTCTCCTCCGAGAGAATTCTTGCCTGAAGCCCCATCCACCAGCAACTTCCACGGAACATGACGAGGGGCTCCATCTTCCTCCATCTCGGCCACATAATCTGCCATGAAATCGGCCACCACCTGCGCCTTCATGGATAGTCGAGGGACGAAGGTAATGTTGAACTCACTTAGCTCTATCGACCACTTTGCGAGCCTTCCCGAGTGCTCCACTCCTTCGAAGATCTGGCGAAGAGGGTGGTCCGTCACTACTTGAATTAAATGGGCCTGGAAGTATGGCCTGAGCTTCCTTGCTGCGACGACCAGAGCAAATGCCAACTTCTCCAAAATCGGGTATCTGAGCTCTGCTTCCCTCAGGACCCTGCTCACGTAGTAGACGGGTAGCTGCTTCTTGCCTTCCTCCCGAACCAGGACGGAGCTCACGGCCTCTGTCCCAACCCCGAGATATAGATATAGATCCTCCCCCTCTTTGGGACCTTGGAGCAGTGGAGCCTTGGTGAGTTGGCTCTTCAAGGCTTGGAAGGCCTCCTCGCACTCTTTTGTCCATTCAAAATTCTGGTTACCTCGTAATGTTTTGAAAAAGGGGAAGCATTTTTCCCCGGCTCGGGAGAGAAAAATGCTCAGCCCCGCGAGTCTTCCGGTCAAGCGCTGAACTTCCTTGGTGTTCCGTGGCGACCCCAGCTCCATTATGGCTTTAACCTTGTCCGGGTTAGGTTCTACCCCCCAAGGGGTGAGGAGATGCCCCAGGAATTTCCCCTTACTGGCCCCGAACACACACTTCAGTGGGTTCAGGCGCATCTTGTACTTGCGTAGGGTGGCGAAGGTCTCCTCGAGGTCCCGGATGTGAGAGTTCACGCACTTGCTTTTCACCATAAGGTCATCCACGTAGACCTCCAGGTTCCTTCCCCTTTGCTTCCGGAATATCAGGTCCATCATCTTCTGGTAGGTTGCTCCTGCATTTTTCAGCCCGAAGGGCATCATCTTATAGCAGTAGCATCCCTCCCTGGTGATGAACGAGACGTCTTTAACGTCCGGGGGGTGCATCCTGATCTGGTGATAACCTGAAAAAGCATCCAAAAAACTCATCACAGAAAAACCGACGGCTGAGTCAACCAGCGCGTCGATCCGAGGCAAGGGATAACAATCCTTAGGGCAAGCCTTATTTAGCAATGAAAAATCTACACACATACGTCAGCGGCCAGCGGCCAGCGGCCTTTTTTACCATTACGACGTTGGAGACCCAGCCTGGGTACTGGATCTCCGATACAAAACCTGCTTCGAGGAGTTTGGCCACCTCCTCGCGGATTGGTCCTTCGAGCTTGCTGGCGAAGGTCCTTCTCTTCTGTCGGATGGGACGGGCTTCTGGATCGAGGTTGAGACGATGGCAAGCCACGTCCGCCTCGATGCCTGGCATATCAGCAGCGCTCCATGTGAAGACATCCTCGTTCTTCTGGATGCACTCCAGCATCTTCACCCTGTCCTCCGGGCCGAGACCCCCGCTGATACGCACCTCTTTCACCCTTCCCTCCTGGGTGAGGACCTCCATCTCCACCACCTCTTCTGCCGCCTCGAGCCGGGCTGGCTCTTCCCATTGGCCCTTTGCTTTTCGCACTTCTACCCGGGCCTCTTCCTCTGCGGCTCCTTCCGCCTCCACCGGCTCGACCTCCTGCTCCTCACGAGCGACCTTCATATTCTCCTCTCGGGCATCGCCTTCTCCCCCTACTCCTCTCTTCTCCGCTTCTTCTCCTGGCCCCTCCGGCCCCGCCATCTCCTCACCCATTTTCTTAGCATCCGCCATCCAGGAGATGGTGTTGGCGGCAGTCACATAGCACTGTCTCGCCACCTTAGCATCTCCTCGGACGCGGGCCTGGACTCCTCCACTATGGAGCTTTAAGCACTGATGGTACGATGAGGGCACGCACCGGAAGGCGCTGATGAGGGGGCGTCCGAAAATGGCGTTGTATCTGCTCGGAGCGTCAACGATGACGAACTGGCAGTTCCTTGGGACCCCTCCTAACGTTACTTGGAGACCCACGCCTCCTTCAACCTCCTTTCGCTCCCCTGGAAACCAAACAGCGGTCCGTCGGAGGCCTGCACCCTCTTCTTCTCCACCTCCATCGCGTCGAAGGCCTTCTTGAAGATCACATTCACTGAGCTCCCGTTATCCACCAGGATCCGGGAGACCGTGAAATTTTCAATCGCCGTCTGGATCACCAGGGCGTCGCAGAATGGATCCTCATAATCTGGCATGTCTTCCGAGGAGAAGGTGAGCTTCTCCGAGGGGGGTGGGGTCTGGGAAGTCGACACGACGTCCCTTCGGAACATCGCCTGGAAGCTCCTCTTGCGAGAGGCCTCTATCCCAACCCCACCATGAATCACCCCGATTCCCCCTGGTTCCTGTATCCGCCCTGTCCTCGCATCGGTCCTCTTCCGCCTCCGGGAGCACTTCCTCGATCCTGACCTGCCGCCGCCGTGGCTGACCTCTCTCTCTCATCTCCAAGAATTCTGGGCAGGTGGCGGTCGCGTGACCTTCTTCCTGGTGAAAGTCACAATAAGGCAACGCCACCCTGCCCCCTCTTCCTGCTCTTCCTCTCCCTCCTCTTGCTCCTCTTCCTCGGCCTACTGCCATAGCTTGCTCCCTTGGGGGGTGAGGGGGTCTGGGACCTTGCCTACACCCCGGATTCATTCCTCCCGCCTCTCTTCCTTGGTACCCCTCTTCCTGACCGCTCGCCGGTCCTTCCTGGTGCCTCCAGCCCAACCTGTTGTTGGGCTCTTGATTCCTCCAATTCCGAGGCGGACTTTCGAACCCCTGACCTCTGGGTTCCTCTCTCCTTCTTCCATCTTGTTGCCTCACCTAAGGCTCGCTCATCTTTGCCAACCTTTTGTAGAACTCCGGGTTGGCCGCCTCCCCTTCTATCTCCTCCGCCGCTCGCTCCATCAACTCCTCAGAGGAGACCGGAGCTTTCCTCTTCAGGTCCATCTTAAAGAACCCGTCTCTCAACCCTACGATGAACGCCATCTTGAGGGCGAATCCCGGCACCTCCTGCACAAGGTGTATCTCTTCCTGGAACCTATTCACGTAATGTGCCAGGGACTCCCCCTCCCTCTGCCTGATCTTGAAGAGAGCCTTCGCATCCTTCTTCCTCTTTTTTGACGTCGAGAAGCGCAGCCGAAAGCCTCGGCGCAGATCATCGAACGTGTAGATGGAACCCGCGGAACCAGTCCCTTGCTTTCTCCTTCAGGGTGGTTGCGAAGAGTCGACATTGAAAAGCATCCGACATGGGAAGGATTGACGTCATGTCCTCAAACCACTGCAGGTGCACGACTGGATCCTCCTTGCCGGTGTAGTAGGACATCTCCGGCCCACGAAACCCCTCTGGCACTGGGGCCGAGAGGATCATCTCGCAAAAGGGGCTCCCTTCCCCTGCTCGGCGAATGGTCTTCTCGCGCGGACCCAACTCGCACACCTCAGCACTCGCCGGACTGCTGAACAGCTGCCGCCCCGGGAGATCTCGCGCACTTCCTTCTGCTGGCACCTCCTTCCCCTGTCGCTGCCCCGGTGCGTTCTCGCCGATCTGCAGGGGTGGAACCACGGGGACTGCCGGGGTCTCGCACTCGCTCCTTGCTGCGAGAACTGTCTGCAGGACTTCTCGCTTGAACTTCTCAAACATCTCCAGCCACTCCCCTGTCGCGGGTGGCTGCGAGTGGCCTGAGTCAGAACCATTCCCCCCATCTCCTGTCATCGAACCTAATTCGAGATTTTCCTTCACCGGCTACGGTCCACGCTCACCGCACCAAAAATGTTGAAACCAGCAACTGGTCTCTTGAGTTCGGACCCACTGGGGGTGCAGCTGATGCTTATTTCTCCCTCACTAGACTCTCTTGACGGTGGATGTGAGAATAGGAATAGACTCAAGGCTGAAACGAGGAGGTCCTGCCACACACCCGGAAGATCTTAGAGAGCTTCCCCTCCCAAACCAAAGCTCAACCGGGCACCTTGGAGGGCACTAGCAGCCGACCAAAAACTAGCCTGGAGGAGAGGATTCTCTAAAATCGGATCTCCTCCAAGGTGCCCTTAAGGGTCTATTTATAGATTTTTCTAGGCTGGTCTGCAAATAGCATGAATCCGCCTTTTAGTTTTACTAACCGCACCCCAAATTGGTCTGCTAATAGCCTAACTCCGCTGTTCTGAAGGGCTATTTGCAGCCCACAAGGGGTATTATGGTCATTTCCCCCTCAAATCCCTTTGGGCAAGTGGTCCGTGAGGGCACCACTCGCTAGGCACCCGCTTAGCTGGGCGAATGCCCACGCTTCCGGGCGAGTGGTCCGTGAGGGCACCACTCGCCTAGCTCCTTCTCTTCCGCAGCTTACCCCCACCAACCCGGGGGTACTTCCACCTCCTAGCCGGGGCGAATGATCTGGCTGACCCAGGTCTCGCCAGTTGGCTTGAGGGACCCGCTCGGCGAATAGGGGTTGTACATCGGGGATCTTACCGATTGGAGGCGGAAGTACCCGCCCGCGTTTTAGGTGCCTAGCTTACCTGAAGGCAGAGGAACTCAACACCTTCCCAATCCAATTGGGGGCGGAGTACCCATCCACGTCCTAGGGGCTTAGCTTACCTGGAGGCAGAGGAACTCAACACCTTCCCAAACCAGTTACCAAATAGCGAGTCGACCCGATGAGCCTCCCATTTGCCGGCATTACGAAGCCCGGTGAATGGTCTCTAGTCGGGGATCTTACCTATTGGGGGCGGAAGTACCCGTCCGCGTCCTAGGTGCCTAGCTTACCTGGAGGCAGAGGAACTCAACACCTTCCCAATCCAATTGGGGGCGGAGTACCCATCCACGTCCTAGGGGCTTAGCTTACCTGGAGGCAGAGGAACTCAACACCTTCCAAAACAAGTTACCAAGTAGCGAGTCGACCCGATGAGCCTCCCATCTGCCGGCATTACAGAGCCCGGTGAATGGTCTCTAGTCGGGGATCTTACAATAGGTGTTGCCTGAAAACCCTTGCATTCATAGTTGAGGTGATACAATTTCATTACAACGCGCTCCCCGCGCTTACTCGGCCACATGCTCCTCGGCCATCTTTTTCATCGTCTCCTCCACTTCTTCCGCCTCCTTCATCCACTCGATCGTATTGACCGACGTGATGTAGCACTGGCGCGCCTCCCGGGGATCTCCTCTGACCCGAACCTGGACCCCTCTGGTGTTGTACTTCAGGCACTGGTGGTAGGAGGACGGCACGCACTTGTACGCGCTGATGAGGGGTTGCCCGAAGATAGCGTTGTAACTACTCGGCGCGTCTACGATAACGAACCGACAGTTCTTTGAAGTTCCCCCCAAAGTGACGAGGAGTTCGACTCCTCCCTCCACTTCCTTCCGTTCCCCAGAGAATCTGAAGAGCGGCCCATCCGACGCCAGCACCCGCTTCGTTTTGACCTTCATCTCCTCGAATGCTTTCTTGAATACTACGTTCACCGAGCTTCCGTTGTCGACCAGGATTCGGGAGACCGTGAAATTCTCAATCGCTGTCTTGATGACGAGTGCGTCACAGAAAGGGTCCTCGTGGGCCGGCATGTCTTGGGCCGAGAAGGTGATCTTCTCGCCAGGGGGTGGGGATCGGGAGGTCGACGCGATGCTCCGACGATATATGGCATGGAGGCTCCCCTTCCGGGTGGCCTCTACGCCTACTCCTCCTTAGATCACCCCGATCCCTCCCAGGGCCCCCAGGTCGACTCTTTCTTCGCACGGATCATCCTCCTCCTTCTTCTTCCCTTCTTCTCTTCCCCTTGGACCTTCTAGGCAGAGCTGCTTCCCCTCTGCTGGGGCTCTCCCTCCTTCCCTCATCTCGAGGAACTCCGGGCAGGCCGCGGTTGCGTGACCTTCCTGCTGGTGGAAGTCACAATACGGTAGCGCCAACCCATTTGCCTCCTTCTCCCTGTGGCCCCTCTTCTTTCCCCCTTTTTTCCGGTCGATCGCCATGGCCTGCAGGGGTTGGGCTTGCAACGGCCTTGGGTCTGGTTGCCAGTCTGCCCGGTTGAACCGTCCCTGCCTCCCCTGATAGTTTCCTCCTCCATGGAAATGGCCTCTTCCTTGGCCCTGAGAGGGTCCTCCCGGCGGCCTCCAGGCTGGTCGGGCGGCTGGCGGTTGAGACCTCCAGCCTTGCTCCTACCCAACGGGGGGTCCCTGGTGTCCCTGACTCCTCATTTCCTCCTTCCTTCTTCCTCCATGCTCCTTCCTCTTCTCCTTCTCCTCTTTCTCACCCTTGGCCAACCTTGCCATGAACTCCTGGTTTGTGGCCCACATTCAATTTCCCGAGCAGGGCGCTCCATCAGCTCTTCGAAAGACAGGGGGGTCCCGAGTCAAGCTCATCCTGAACAGCCCTTGTTGTAACCCGAGGGTGAAAGCCAGCTGCAGGGTGTGCCCGGGCACCTCAATGACAAGGAGGACTTCCTCCTGGAATCTATCCACGTAACTCCCCAATGTCTCCCCTGGCCTTTGCCGAACCAAGAACAGGGCTTCCGCCCCCTTCCTCCTCTTCTTCGAAATGGAGAACCTCGGCAAGAAACTCTGACACAGGTCCTCGAAGTCGTAGATGGTTCCCACTGGGAGTTGGTGGAACCAGACTCTCGCCTTCCCCCTGAACGTGATGGCGAAGAGTTTGCACTTGAAGGCATCCAACATCTGCCTGATCGAGGTCATGTCCTCGAACCACTGGAGGTGCTGAATAGGGTCGTCCTTCCCTGCGTAGTAAGACATGTCAGGCTCGTTGAACCCATCTGGAACGGGAGCTGAGATGATCAGCTCGCAGAAAGGACTTCCCCATCCTCCCTGGCGAGTCGAAGGCGTTCTCTCTACCTCCCCAATGGGGTAGCTGGACCCAGGAGAGCTGTTGAAGAGCACTCTTGCCTGGAGACCTAAGCCCTCCCCTGCGGTTGGCTCCTTCCCTTGCCGATGCGTTTGCTCCGCCTCCATCAGAGATGGCGAGGCGAGAACGGGTGCGGGTGGTGTCGAGCACTCGTCGTGAGGGGGGAGTGCGACCCGCAAGAGTTCCAAGATTGACTTCCTGAACTCGTCAAAGTCACCCTTCTTCATGTACTTGTTGGTAGGGGGTGAGTCCCCCAGCTCATCGCCTCCAGCCATGAGACTTGCTCAGAGCTTTCCGAACTAGCTGCTTCCACGCTCACCGCACCAGAATGTTGAAACCAGAGAACTGGTCTCGACGTTCGAAAGGGGGATGCAGCTAACCCTTACTTGACCCGAGCTAGAACCCTTGACCAGTTGCTAAGAACCGAAAGACTTTGCCCTACGAAGAACACCTGAGTCTAGAAACGGACCCCTTAAGCTGCAGCGTGGAGGTCCCACCGCACACCCGGAAGCTCACAAAGAGCTTCCCCTCCCAAGCCAATGCTGAGCCTGGGCACCTTGGAGGGCACTGAGGACCTCCTCACCGTCAACCTTCACTGACAGGGGGTAGTGCTTGCTCACAAGACACACACGAGAGGGGAGTCCAACCCTTCCCAAGGTGCCCAAGGGGGTCTATTTATAGACTTCCCAAAATTGGGCTGCGGATAGCCACAATTCTGTTATCCGCAGCTCAATTATGAACCTGAACGACCAAAACAGGAGGGGGGCGAGTGGAGGTTGAGACGTCCACTCCCCCCTTGCCGGGGGTCGGGAGAGTGAACCGAATGGTCCACTGCCTGGGCTGGGCGAGTGGACCACTCGGTCAGCTCCCCTTAGGGGCGAGTGGAACCATGGTCCACTCGCCCGAGTGCCCGGGGAGAGTGGACCACGAGTCCACTCGCCCCTCACCCTGGGCGAGTGGACCATGGTCCACTCGCCACCCCTGGGCGAGTGGCCCATAGGTCCACTTGCCCAGGTGAGGAAGTGGACCTCCCCCCCCCCCCACGGACTTCTTTTTTGATCTTGACGGCCCCCGAGGGTCGGTCGATTGCGCCACGGTCACCATCTCTATCACGACCTCATCCACATCGGGTCACAGCGACTCAGAAAATATGAGGGTTCTACAATTACTACTCTTAAATTAGGTAACTTAGAGAATTTAATAAGCTTTAATAAATCCTGGTTTGGTGTTGAAAAGAAAAAAGATAATAATTGGTACAAAGTGGGATTAAGTAAATTCCAAGGCTGGGATAAATGGATAATGTAGCTAATCATGATCCAGGATTACAGTAGATTAGTTGATGCGGAGCAGAGACGAGGACGAGTTTTGGGACCATTCGGGGCAGATTTGGCGACTTTTCATATATGGCGTGCCTGGATCGACGATCGGACTCCGCATATGTGTTCGGATTCGCGTTGCGAATCAATTTGATATATTAGTTTATTATTTTTGCATTTGTTTTGATGTATTTGGGTGGCCCCACCTCCGGCCAATCATAGTCGTCGATGGTGGGATGCCATAATCCTCCTTTTATTATAAATATATGGTTTGTGGGCTGATGGAGGCATTGCAGATTTTGGAGAAGCTTATTCTCGAAATTCCGCTATCCCGCCACGGTGCCGACTCCGTGGAACCCTAGGTGACGACTCCTAGGCTTGTATCTCCCTCCCCAAGGTACCCCCAAACCCTAGCCCTCTTTTCCCCCTCCCAAACTCTTTCCCGCAGTCCCCAACAGCCCCCCAAACAGCCATCATTGGCTGTCCAGAAAATCACTCATTTGTTCACTATTCAAAAATGAAATTCACTGTTCATGGCTATAGTTTTTTTAAAAATTCCAGTTAACTGGCAGAAAGCCTCCGCCGCCTACTTCTTCCCCTCCTGCACTCTGCCTCCCCTCAGCCTAATTCCCCTCCCGCCACTTCCTCCCCCCAGGTCTACAGCCCCACCTCCCTCTACGGCCTCCCTCCAAGCCGCCAGTCCACCCCTTCCCGCGGATCCACCCGCGCAGCCCCACCCGCACCCTAGCAGCCCGGATCTAGGCAAATCCAGCCCAGATCCGGCTTTCTCCCCATCCATCCACCATTCCCTAACCCGGATCTGTTATCAAATCATCGGATCTATCCATCCCCGTCCGGATCTCTACCCACGTGGCCGGATCCATCAACTTCCAGTCCGTTTTCATCTCCCATCGCCGAGGACAGCCACCGCCATCATTTCCACGCCTTCGGTTACACCTTGGATCGTCGTCCACACATCTTCGACTCCGAATTCTTCAGTGCCTTGGTCAGCCCACTACTTGGTGAGTTCTCGTTGTATTGGATTATTATTTTCAGCAATTTTATTTATTGGGTTGGACATTTTATATTTGCTTGGAGACCATTATCGTGGAATTTTGCCCTAGATTATTATTGTGATTTGCAGGGTTTATTCGTCGCGCGTTCTAGTTTTGGCCCTCTACGCGGAGGAAAGCCTAAGCTTGTTTTCATCCTAATAAAATACGTTGTCTTGCTGTGAATTTATTTTGCGTGGGATGTTTTAAATTATTATCTAACTGTGGCTTAACCATCGGATTTGCATAACATGTAGCGTTAGGTCGCCGTTTATCTCGCCGCCTACAGATTCGTCCTGCGTCATTAGCCTTAAAAAGAACTAAGGTAATGTGATGTTAAACAAATATCACACGAGTATATGGAACAATTGAACCACCAAAATCCCAATTCATCAAGACGGGAATATTGATGGCCCAGAGTGACTTCTGAAGGCCATAAAATTTGGATCTCTGAGGAGTTACCGGACATCAACCACATTTCAAACACTCTACTCAGAGTTGAGAGCCCCACAAGCTGCCAATTAACTTTATTGGATTCGAATTACTCGATGTTTGTGAGTTAAAGTCTCCCCCCCCCCCGATGCTAATTGTACAACCCGTATTCGCCGAGTGGGCCCCTCAAGCCAAATGGCGAGACCTGGGTCAGCCCGATCATTCGCCTCGGCTAGGAGGTGGAAGTACCCCCGGTTTGGTGGGGGTCAGGTGCGGAAGAGAAGGGGTTAGGCGAGTGGTGCTCTCACGGACCACTCGCCCGGAAGCGTGGGCATTCGCCCAGCTAGGCGGGTGCCCAGCGAGTGGTGCCCTCACGGACCACTCGCCCAGGATGATTTGAGGGGGAAATGACTCTAATACCCCTGGTGGGCTGCAAATAGCCCTTCGGAACAGCGGAGTTAGGCTGTTAGCAGACCAATTTGGGGTGTTGTTAGAAAAATTAAAAGGCGGATTCATGTTATTTGCAGACCAGCCTAGGAAAAACTATAAATAGACCCTTAAGGGCACCTTGGAGGAGATCCGATTTTATAGAATCCTCTCCTCCAGGCTAGTTTTTGGTCGGCTGCTAGTGCCCTCCAAGGTGCCCGGTTGAGCTCTGGTTTGGGAGGGGAAGCTCTCTAAGATCTTCCGGGTGTGTGGCGGGACATCCTCGCTTCAGCCTTGGGTCTATTCATATTCTCACATCCACCTGTCCCGACAGTCTAGTGAGGGAGAAGTAAGCATCGGCTACACCCCCAGTGGGTCCGAACTCAAGAGACCTGTTGCAGGTTTCAACATTTTTGGTGCGGTGAGCGTGGACCGTAGCCGGTGAAGGAAAATCTCAACTAGGTTCGATGACAGGAGATGGGGGGAATGGTTCTGACTCAGGTCACTCGCAGCCACCCGCGACAGGAGAGTGGCTGGAGATGTTCGAGAGGTTCAAGCGAGAAGTCCTGCAGACGGTTCTCGCAGCAAGGAGCGAGTACGAGACCCCGGCAGTCCCCGTGGTTCCACCCCTGCAGATCGGCGAGAACGCACCAGGGCAGCGGCCGGGGAAGGAGGTGCCAGCAGAAGGAAGTGCGCGAGATCTCCCGGGGCGGCAGCTGTTCAGCAGTCCGGCGAGTGCTGAGGTGTGCGAGTTGGGTCCGCGCGAGAAGACCATTCGCCGGGCAGGGGAAGGGAGCCCCTTTTGCGAGATGATCCTCTCGGCCTCAGTGCCAGAGGGGTTTCGTGGGCCGGAGATGTCCTACTACACCGGCAAGGAGGATCCAGTCGTGCACCTGCAGTGGTTTGAGGACATGACATCAATCCTTCCCATGTCGGATGCTTTTCAATGCCGACTCTTCGCAACCACCCTGAAGGAGAAAGCAAGGGACTGGTTCCACCAGCTTTCCGCGGGTTCCATCTACACGTTTGATGATCTGCGCCGAGGCTTTCGGCTGCGCTTCTCGACGTCAAAAAAGAGGAAGAAGGATGCGGAGGCTCTCTTCAAGATCAGGCAGAGGGAGGGAGAGTCCCTGACACATTACGTGGATAGGTTCCAGGAGGAGATACACCTCGTGCAGGAAGTGCCGGGATTCGCCCTCCAGATGACGTTCATCGTAGGGTTGCGAGATGGGTTCTTCAAGATGAACCTAAAAAGAAGGCCTCCTTCATCCTTTGAGGAATTGATGGAGCGAGCAGCGGAAGAGATTGAAGGAGAGGCGGCCAACCCAGAGTTCTACAGGAGGTTGGCAAAAATGAGCGAGCCCGAGGTGAGGCAGCAAGAAGGAAGAAGGCGAGATGAACCCAGGGGTCAAGGGTTCGAAAGGCCGCCTCGGAATTGGAGGAATCAGGAGCCCAACAACAGGTTGGGCTGGAGGCTCCAGGAAGGACCGGCAAGAGGTCAAGAAGAGGGGTACCAAAGAAGAGAGGCGGGAGGAATGAATCCGGGGTGGAGGCAGGGTCCCAGACCCCCTCACCCCCCAAGGGAGCAAGCTATGGCAGTAGGCCGAGGAAGAGGAGGCAGAGGAGCAAGAGGAGGTAGAGGACGAGCAGGAAGAGGGGGCAGGGTGGCGTTGTCTTATTGTGACTTTCACCAGGAAGAAGGTCACGCGACCGCCACCTGCCCAGAATTCTTGGAGATGAGAGAGAGAGGTCAGCCACGGCGGCGGCAGGTCAGGATCGAGGAAGTGCTCCCAGAGGCTGAGGAAGACCGATGCGAGGACAGGGCGGATACAGGAACCAGGGGTGGAATCGGGGTGATTCATGGAGGGGTTGGGATAGAGGCCTCTCGCAAGAGGAGCTTCCAGGCGATGTTCCGTAGGGACGTCGCCTCGACTTCCCAGAACCCACCCCCCTCGGAGAAGCTCACCTTCTCCTCGGAAGACATGCCAGATTATGAGGATCCGTTCTGCGACGCCCTGGTGATCCAGACGGCAATTGAAAATTTCACGGTCTCCCGGATCCTGGTGGATAACGGGAGCTCAGTGAACGTGATCTTCAAGAAGACCTTCGACGCAATGGAGGTGGAAAAGAAGAGGGTGCAGGCCTCCGACGGACCGCTGTTTGGTTTCTCAGGAGAGCGGAAGGAGGTCGAGGGAGGTGTTGGTCTCCAGGTGACGCTAGGAGGAGTCCCAAGAAACTGCCGGTTCGTCATTGTGGACGCTCCGAGCAGCTATAACGCCATTTTCGGACGCCCCCTCATCAGCGCCTTCCGGTGCGTGCCCTCCTCGTACCATCAGTGCTTAAAGCTCCATAGTGGAGGAGTCCAGGTCCGCGTCCGAGGAGATGCCAAGGTGGCGAGGCAGTGCTATGTGACTGCCGTCAACACCATCTCTTGGATGGCGGATGCTGAGAAGATGGATAAGGAGATGGCGAGGCCGGAGGGGCCAGGAGAAGAAGTAGAGAAGAGAGAGGTAGGGGGAGAGGGCGAGGTCCGAGAGGAGTTGATGGAGGTCGCTCGTGAGGAGCAGGAGGTCGAGTTGGTGGAGGTCGCTCGTGAGGAGCAGGAGGTCGAGTTGGTGGAGGTCGCTCGTGAGGAGCAGGAGGTCGAGTTGATGGAGGTCGCTCAGGAGGAGCAGGGGGTCGAGCCGGTGGAGGCGGAAGGAGTCGCAGAGGAAGAGGCCCGGGTAGAAGGGCAAAAAGCAAAGGGCCAATGGGAAGATCCAGCCCGGCTCGAGGCAGCAGAAGAGGTGGTGGAGATGGAGGTCCTCACCCAGGAAGGGAGGGTGAAAGAGGTGCGGATCAGCGGGGGCCTCGGCCTGGAGGACAGGGTGAAGATGCTGGAGTGCATTCAGAGGAACGTGGATGTCTTCGCATGGAGCGCAGCTGATATGCCAGGCATCGAGGCGGACGTGGCTTGCCATCGTCTCAACCTCGATCCAGAAGCCCGTCCCATCCGGCAGAAGAGAAGGACCTTCGCCAGCAAGCTCGAAAGACCCATCCGCGAGGAGGTGGCAAAACTCTTCGAAGCAGGTTTTGTATCGGAGATCCAGTACCCAGGCTGGGTCTCCAACGTCGTAATGGTGAAAAAGGCCGATGGCCGCTGGCGTATGTGTGTAGATTTTTCAATGCTAAATAAGGTCTGCCCTAAGGATTGTTATCCCTTGCCTCGGATCGACGCGCTGGTTGACTCAGCCGTCGGTTTTTCTGTGATGAGTTTTTTGGATGCTTTTTCAGGTTATCACCAGATCAGAATGCACCCCCCGGATGTCAAAGACGTCTCGTTCATCACCAGGGAGGGATGCTACTGCTATAAGATGATGCCCTTCGGGCTGAAAAATGCAGGAGGAACCTACCAGAAGATGATGGACCGGGTATTTAGGGAGCAAAGGGGAAGGAACCTGGAGGTCTACGTGGATGACCTTATGGTGAAGAGCAAGTGCGTGAACTCTCACATCCAGGACCTCGAGGAGACCTTCGCCACCCTACGCAAGTACAAGATGCGCCTGAACCCCTGAAGTGTGTGTTCGGGGCCAGTAAGGGGAAATTCCTAGGGCATCTTTTCACCCCTTGGGGAGTAGAACCTAACCCGGACAAGGTTAAGGCCATAGTGGAGCTGGGGTCGCCGCGGAACGCCAAGGAAGTTCAACGCTTGACCGGAAGACTCGCGGGGCTGAGCAGGTTTCTCTCCCGAGCCGGGGAGAAGTGCTCCCCCTTTTTCAAAACATTACGAGGTAACCAGAAGTTTGAATGGACAAAAGAATGCGAGGAGGCCTTCCAGGCCTTGAAGAGTCAACTCACCAAGGCTCCACTGCTCCAAGGTCCCAAAGAGGGGGAGGATCTATATCTATATCTCGGGGTCGGGACAGAGGCCGTAAGCTCCGTCCTGGTTCGGGAGGAAGGCAAAAAGCAAGTGCCCGTCTACTACGTGAGCAGGGTCCTGAGGGAAGCAGAGCTCAGATACCCGATTTTGGAGAAGTTGGCATTTGCTCTGGTCGTCGCAGCAAGGAAGCTCAGGTCATACTTCCAGGCCCATTCAATTCAAGTAGTGACGGACCACCCTCTTCGCCAGATCTTCGAAGGAGTGGAGCACTCGGGAAGGCTCGCCAAGTGGTCGATAGAGCTAAGTGAGTTCAACATTACCTTCGTCCCTCGACTATCCCTGAAGGCGCAGGTGGTGGCCGATTTCATGGCAGATTATGTGGCCGAGATGGAGGAAGATGGAGCCCCTCGTCATGTTCCGTGGAAGTTGCTGGTGGATGGGGCTTCAGGCAAGAATTCTCTCGGAGGAGGGGTGGTGCTGGAGAGTCCCCAAGGGGTAAAGATCGAGCAGACACTAGTGATACACTTCCCAATCACCAACAACCAGGCAGAGTATGAGGCGGTGATCGCCGGTCTACGGTTGGCCCGGGAGCTCGGAGTCCATGACGTGGAGGTCCTTACCGACTCGATGGTAATAGCCTCTCAGATCAGGGGAGAGTTCGAGACGAGAGAGTCTGCGCTCATAAGGTACTTAGCCAAAGTGAGGGGTCTCGTAGGAACATTCAAGACTTTCTCCATCCGTCACGTCCCTCGGGAGGAGAGCACTCCGGCGGATCGATTGGCCAAATCCGGTCCTCGAGCCGGGGGGACCCTGACGGACCTATTCCGCCCTTCGATTGAGGAAGGAGAACTCATGGAAGTGGAGAAGCGGCCCTCCTGGAAGGATCCCTTCATCACCTTCCTTGCAACGGGAAAGTTTCCGGAGGAGGTTCCGGATCAGAGGCGCTTCCGATATAAGTCCGCCTACTACGTGCTCCACGAGGGGGACTTGTATCGGAAGACCCTCTCGGGCCTCCTGGCCCGATGCGTTTCAGAGGAGGAGGTCCCAAGGATCTTGGAAGAAATCCACTCCGGCGAGTGCGGCAGCCACTCGGGGAGCAGGATGTTGGAGGCAAGAATAACGAGGCAGGGGTACTTCTGGCCAACCCTAAGTAAAGACGCGGCAGCCTTCGCTAAGAGGTGCCAGAAGTGCCAAATGTTCGCCCCGCTTCAGCTCATGCCAGCTCAGAGGCTAAAGAGTATCACGGCGCCCTGGCCGTTCGCCATATGGGGGATGGATTTGGTAGGACCCTTCCCCCAGGCTAGTGGGCAGAGGAGGTTTCTACTAGTAATGATTGACTACTTCTCAAAGTGGTTGGAGGTCAAGGCGTTGGCTAAGGTCACCTCCCAGGTAATCCGCAACTTCGTATGGGGGGAGATCATTTGTCGACATGGGCTTCCACAGGCCATAGTCACGGATAATGGTCCGCAGTTCGCAAGCGAGGAATTCATCAGCTTCTGTGGCCAGCTGGGGATAGACCTCAGGTTTGCATCCGTTCACCATCCCAGGAGCAACGGGCAGGTGGAGACGGCAAACAAGGTCATCGTGAACCTGCTCAAGAAGAAGGTGGAAAATCTGAAGGGCAATTGGGTGGAACAGCTTCCATCGGTCTTGTGGGCCCTAAGAACTACCCCCAACACCGCCACGGGAGAGACCCCTTTCAAGCTCTCTCACGACTGCGAGGTCGTCATCCCCATAGAGTTCGAAGTTATGACACCACGGGTAAAGGCCGCCGCAAGCGGAGAGGAAGAGTGGAGAGCCGAAAACGAGGTGGAGTTGCGGCTCTCCCTCGACCTCATCGAAGAAGCTCGAGACCTGGCAGCCATTCGCCAAGAAGAGGTCAAGCGGCGGATGGCCAGGTATTTCGACAAACACGTCAGGGTCAAGCAGTTCGAGAAGGGAGATCTGGTGCTCAAGAAGGTCGACGCGGCCAGAAGGTCTGCCGCGGTGGGGAAACTTAACCCCAACTGGGAAGGCCCCTATGTCGTGGAAGAGGCACTAAAGTCTGGGGGGTATCGCCTTCAGAATGTGGAGGGTCAACCTCTCAGCCACACATGGAGTGGTGACGATCTTAAACGTTTCTATCCCTGAAACTATGTAATGAAAATGTTTTGAAATAAGAATATTTTGTTTAACGTATGTGTTTGAGATTGATACTGCAGCTTGTAGGAAAAACCCCGAACGCTCCAAAAGTGGCCCCGAGCAGACCCGCTGTCCAGGCTCTCATCTAGCTGGCAGGTCCGAAGGCTCACTCGGAGGCAAGTTCTATGTGAAAGAAAAGAAGGCCCCGAGCAGACCCACTGTCCAGGCTCTCATCTAGCTGGCAGGTCCGAAGGCTCACTCGGAGGCAGGTTCTATATAAAAGAGAAGAAGGCCCCGAGCAGACCCGCTGTCCAGGCTCTCATCTAGCTGGCAGGTCCGAAGGCTCACTCGGAGGCAGGTTCTATGTAAAAGAGAAGAAGGCCCCGAGCAGACCCGCTGTCCAGGCTCTCATCTAGCTGGCAGGTCCGAAGGCTCACTCGGAGGCAGGTTCTATGTGAAAGAAAAGAAGGCCCCGAGCAGACCCGCTGTCCAGGCTCTCATCTAGCTGGCAGGTCCGAAGGCTCACTCGGAGGCAGGTTCTATGTGAAAGAAAAGAAGGCCCCGAGCAGACCCACTGTCCAGGCTCTCATCTAGCTGGCAGGTCCGAAGGCTCACTCGGAGGCAGGTTCTATGTGAAAGAAAAGAAGGCCCCGAGAAGACCCGCTGTCCAGGCTCTCATCTAGCTGGCAGGTCCGAAGGCTCACTTGGAGGCAGGTCCTATGAGAAAGAGAAGAAGGCCCCGAGCAGACCCGCTGTCCAGGCTCTCATCTAGCTGGCAGGTCCGAAGGCTCACTCGGAGGCAGGTTCTATGTGAAAGAGAAGAAGGCCCCGAGCAGACCCGCTGTCCAGACTCTCATCTAGCTGGCAGGTCCGAAGGCTCACTCGGTGGCAGGTTCAAAATTCTCAAGGGGTGACCTCCAGAGCACTCGCATAGATCACGCGCCAGAGAGGTGACCTCACTTCACTTTCATGACTACCTAAGCGAAACCCCGGTTTGGGCGAATGGTAAGGAGGTACGAGTGGGGAAGGAAGCAGGAAGTCGAAAAGGGGGGGGGCTGCCCACCTAAGTCACCCTCGAGCATTCGCTGGGTGGCCAGGACAGTCGCGCTACGACGTAACGTCCTAATGAGCCTAGCGAGGTATAACGGCGAATGAGAAAGAAGTAACGTCCTAATGAGCCTAGCGAGGTATAGCGGCGAATGAGAAAGAAGTAACGTCCTAATGAGCCTAGCGAGGTATAACGGCGAATGAGAAGAAGTAACGTCCTAATGAGCCTAGCGAGGTATAGCGGCGAATGAGAAAGAAGTAACGTCCTAATGAGCCTAGCGAGGTATAATGGCGAATGAGAAGAAGTAACGTCCTAATGAGCCTAGCGAGGTATAATGGCGAATTAGAAGAAGTAACGTCCTAATGAGCCTAGCGAAGTATAGCGGCGAATGAGAAAGAATTAACGTCCTAATGAGCCTAACGAGACATAACAACAAGTGAGAAAAAATTGAGATAGCACAAAAATGGAGAGCACAAAAATCGTGATCAATATACATATCTTTTGAAGGCACTCGCCCCGTTCATGATTACATTCAAAAGATTTTAAGTAAAAGACGGCAAAAAACACGGTCCATCTCAGGGGTCGGCAGGCTTCTCGCCAGAAGATCTGTCGCTCTCGCCCGAATCCAGTAGGAGGGCGTCTTCTCGCGGCTCTCCATCCTCATCTTCCGGGAAGGGGATCGGGATGAAGAGCTCGGGGACGACCTGTCGGGCAGAGAGGCATTCGGCCTCTTCCTTCAGGTACCCAGCCTGCCGCAACACCTGCAGCGCGTGCTTCACGGCGCTCTGGGCGTTCTCCTGCATCAATTGCTCCAGCTCGTGGTGGGGGTAGAAGTGCCCCCCACTCCCCAAGGCGAGTGCCGAGACCTCGGCTTCTCGGGACCGCTGGGCCTGGGCCTTGGCCAGCCGGACTTCGTCTTCAAGGCCAGCCACCCGAACACGAAGCATCTCGGCAACTGTGGTGTCCTAAAAATAATAATAAAGGTGGTAAGAAGAAAGTACATCAATCGGCAACAGGTCACTCGCGGGGAGGGAGAAAATATATACCTCCGCAACAGGGCGGCTGGCGAGAAGGGTTTCCGCAGCTGCCAGCTTCGTCCTGAGTTCCTGCGCCTCGGCAGAAACGACGGTCCTGGACTCCTCAACCTCCGCCAAGCTCCGCGCCAGTTTGATGCTCCGGCGCGAAGACATATGCGCGAGCTCGAGCGCCCGCAGCATGGCCCTGGCGGTCTCATGGGCGAGAACCTGAGTCGTCTCGGCATCATAGACTTCAGCATCCTCCTGGCTGTAGAGGGCATATGCGATGGCATAGGCCTCACCGCTGGCGAGGTCGCTCTCTATCCACGATGGGTGAAGGGTGGAGAGCGAGACCCTGTTGACATTCCTGTCCCACTTTACCAGGGGAGCCCCTGAGGGGTCCACGTACTTCTCGCCGCTGGGGAAGTTCCGGTGGTCCCTGGGCAATGGAGGCGGCGGCAACGACGATCCCGCGCGAAGGGTGGTCTCGCCTGGCGTACCCGCCCCCGGGGTCTGAGTCTGAGCACTCGCCCCTAGGGTCTCGTCCAAGACCCCCTTCCCCTTGGCGGAGGGGGGATTCTTTGATTTCTTGGAAGAAGAGGAGGTCAGCGCCCCAGGTTTCCGCTTCTTTCCGCTAGGCTTGGAGGAGGAGGGTTCCTCCCGACAGGCATCCGCGGCAGCCTGTGCGAAGGACACGGAAGCCCCAGCGGGACGCGGCGGATGCAGGGGGAAGCTACGCACGCCTGCATAATGTTGCGAATGATTTAGCGAATGATATAAGAATCACAAGAACGAAACGAACGAAGTCCCAAAAACTTACCCTCGCCCTGCGGAATGAGCGGGAGCGAGTTGACGTTTCGCCGGAGATAGACGAGGTCCATCCCATGCTCCAAGATGTATTGGTGGAGTTTGGCCTCGTGCCCCCCTAGGGTCGGGGGGCGGAAGGTTGACTACTCCTCCTGCACCGGGGCGAGAAGTGTATTTCCCAGGTTCCCGCTGACGAAGAGGAAGCGCCGAACCCAGTCGTGGTTCTTATTCGGGAGCCCGTAGTGCTTGAGCGGGTTCAGACCCGAGAAGAATGAGATGTCGTTGGTGCAGCGAAAGGTGTAGAGCTTGCGGAAGACGGGGAGCGAGAACTCGATCCCCTCTTCTCGCAGATAGCTCGCGTACCCGACCAGCATGGCGATGGAGTTGGGGTTGAGCTGGCCGGGCACGACTCCATAATATCTGAAGGTCTGGCGGAGTTCCGGCCAGATGGGAAGGCGAACCCCCACCTCGAAGTGCTCTAGCGGGATCGCGAAAGCACATGGCGAGATGGAGTTTAGGCGCTCGTCCGGCCTGGGCTTTCGCGCCTCGAACCCAGGCGGGATGTAATCCGCGACCGCAGTCAGGTAAGCCTCGTCGGAGAGGTCGCATGAATCGAAGGTGTGGTTGACGAACGCGCTGGCGCACCTGGCTCTGCCTTCCGCATCACCACCCATGACGCGAATGACGGAGGATAAGAAGGCAGCAGAGAAGAGAGAAGCGCGAGTGCTAGCGCGAGGAAAGAGAAGGAGCGGATGGTAAGGTATTTAATACGGTGGTTGAAAGGCCTATTTATAGAAGGGCTAAACGGCGTTTGGGCTTTCAAGGTAACGGGTGTGCAGATAGCAGTCGCGCCTTCCCGACGCCTCAGAACCCGAGCCGACCCCTCTCGCCTATTAATGACAAATGCCCTGTGGCTATTCACTCATCGACTACGCGAAAGAGGTTAAGAAAGCATTCGGCAATAGTAAAACATTCGGCAATACCCGAGCGAGATATAGGAAATAAAAGACAAAGAATAGAGCATTCGCAAAACACAGGACATAAGTTTATTACAAACAGAAATAAGAGTTCAGCATCCGCGCTACAGAAAGCAGAAAAACTACAAGAAGGGCGAATGAAGACTGGCTCAATACTCCTCCCAGACCCACCGACCTCGCTTTCGCGACCCAGCTTCCAGGGGCATTCGCGGACGAAAATATGCGAGCATGTTGGTGATCTCATGGGAAGCCAGTTGGAGTTGGTCCCGGGCTCGCGCGGCGTGTCTTTCGGGAGACAACTCCCCTCCTTCACCCCCCAGGCGCTCCACCGTCGCGAGAATGCGCGAGTAGTCCCGCTGAAGGTCCTTTAACTCACGCGCGACTCTCAGCCGCACGTCGTCCACCTGGCCGGCAACATTTCGCTGGATGTGGATGAGCTTCCCCAAGACCTCCGAGATCCGATCCTTCAGGGTCGCGTGATCCGAGGAGTCGCCCAGAAAGTCAGCGAGATCCCCAGGGGAAGGGAGAGGCGAGAGCATCCCCTCTCCCCCCTCGTAGTAGGAGTCAAAGGGGGAGGCTTCCCGATAGCCTGCGAAATCACAACTGGGTCAGTAGTGGTAAAATATGCGAGTACGATAGGGGCGGGTGAGTGAACTGACCTGGGGTGGGGTCCTGGTGACCTGAGGGACGAGATGAATGGGGGTGCGCTCCAAACAGCCCGGCGGGAGGTAGGACTTTTCCCTTTCCAGGACGGTAGGGCTGTGAGGTAGGAGCTGGAGCATCCGCAGGATCATCCGCGCGGCCCTGCTGACCGGATCCCTTCTGAGGAGATACCCTCGGCTCATCCGCAAGAACGGAGGGGTTCCGCAGCGGAAGACTGGGGTCAAGGGCTACAAAAAACAGTGGTCAGCAGCGAGCAGCGTGAAGGGTGAATCTAAAAGGGTTTACGACTTACCGGACTGCAATGAGGTCTCGCCCGGAGGAGGTGGAGGAGCAAGGTCCAGATCCGGAGGCCTCTCATCCGGGGGAGGTGGCACCGCGACACTGCTCGAGACGGCCCCGTGGCCGATCTCGGGCATCGAAATCCCCTGCGAATGGTCAGAGCAGAGGCAAAGTAAGGGGAGGAACTAAACAGAGGGACGAGAAGAATCCTCATACCTGCATCCCGGGGTCCGGAGGATTCCTCGCCGGAAGAGTATCCGCCGGCGGAGTGTTCGCCGGTGGAGTACCCGCAGGAGATTCCGAGGCAGTCTCGCCTCTCTGACGATTCAGTCGAATCGCCTTGGCTCGACGCGAGACGTAGGGGACACTCGGATCCCGCTTAGACAAAAGCCAGGGAGCAAATTTGGCTGCCTTGGGGGCAGTTACAGCTTGGGCCGCGGCCAGACGCTCGATCATCTCCCGCGAGAGGGGTCTCGCGGAAGGCTTGTGAGAAGGCATCGATGTCGGTGAAGGACTAGAAGAGGGAAGAAGCTCCGAATCAAAGGTTGTCAGCGCTCCAGGAAGTTCTGACAGGAAGAGATATATATAGGGCAACGGTGGGACCCACAGAATCTTGTGAGTCCAGTCAGCAAGCACTCACCGAATACAGGGTTGGACTGTTCTTTCCGAGCGTAGTAACCACTCGCAAAGAGCGGGGATTGTGTACAACCCGTATTCGCCGAGTGGGCCCCTCAAGCCAAATGGCGAGACCTGGGTCAGCCCGATCATTCGCCTCGGCTAGGAGGTGGAAGTAACCCCGGTTTGGTGGGGGTCAGGTGCGGAAGAGAAGGGGTTAGGCGAGTGGTGCTCTCACGGACCACTCGCCCGGAAGCGTGGGCATTCGCCCAGCTAGGCGGGTGCCCAGCGAGTGGTGCCCTCACGGACCACTCGCCCAGGATGATTTGAGGGGGAAATGACCCTAATACCCCTGGTGGGCTGCAAATAGCCCTTCGGAACAGCGGAGTTAGGCTGTTAGCAGACCAATTTGGGGTGATGTTAGTAAAATTAAAAGGCGGATTCATGTTATTTGCAGACCAGCCTAGGAAAAACTATAAATAGACCCTTAAGGGCACCTTGGAGGAGATCCGATTTTATAGAATCCTCTCCTCTAGGCTAGTTTTTGGTCGGCTGCTAGTGCCCTCCAAGGTGCCCGGTTGAGCTCTGGTTTGGGAGGGGAAGCTCTCTAAGATCTTCCGGGTGTGTGGCGGGACCTCCTCGCTTCAGCCTTGGGTCTATTCATATTCTCACATCCACCTGTCCCGAGAGTCTAGTGAGGGAGAAGTAAGCATCGGCTACACCCCCAGTGGGTCCGAACTCAAGAGACCTGTTGCAGGTTTCAACACTAATAGCATAGTTTTAGAAAGAATTTCAGTTATTTTCTTAAATTTATTTTATATAATAGATGATTTTCAACCCTAAGTATATAAATGATTACTTATGTCTAAGCAAACTTAACTTTTATTTTGCAATAAAAAGGCTAGGCTTATACCCTATTTTCTACTGGATTTCAGGCTCCTCACCATATTATTTTTCTGCTATTTCTGGATCATCAATCATATCTTTGAATTTCTACTGTCATAACGAGTAACTGTCTTGGTGGGGATCACGAATCTTGGGTGGGTCAATACTTATCGAAGCCTGCTCATCTACGTATGAAGGAGGCGGAGTTGGGAACGTCAAATGGGTGATTCGAGGGCATGGTTGCGTTCAGAGTGATGGCACAATAGTTCTATGTATTTTTATTGTTTTTTTTTCATATATTTCATGTATCGTTGTATCGGTCATTCTAGACATTTGTATTCGGATCTAAATCTATAAATAAGGGTCTAGGGACTGATTTTCAGGATTTGGAGAATTGGACAAAAATTTCAAGTTTTCGTCATCTCTCCACGGTGCTAATTTTGTGGGCTCTAGGTGTCCAATCCTAAACCAAATCCCCATTGCCCTGGTCGGCCATAACCACTCCCCCACCACCAAATTAATCTTATAACTACCTAACAACCTCCACTAACCACCCTCTCCCTTGCAGAATCTGTCACAAACTATCCAGCCGACCCCTTCTCCTCACCCAAACAAGCTGTCGAGTTTCTCCCCCACCCGTCCAAGGCCTGGACTCTATGTTATGGCCTAGAATCTCTCCAAGCACCTCTAAATTCTAGTCAGCCCCCTAAATCTCAAAAATTCAGTAGAATCCGGCCTGCATCCCCCTCTCAGACTCCTAGAACGACTCTTTAACTGTGACGGGCACCTCCTGTGTCAATTCGCGCACCTAAATCACTTCCCCAGCCACTCTCCTGAGTGAAATCTCTACCCATCACCTATTCCTTCTCGTCACAGTAACGCGGGACGGTCCTATCGAGAAGATAATGAATGAACCATAAATGCAACAATATGAATCTAACAAATTTTACTTGCAATAAAAAAAATTTATTTCTGTTCATTGTTGTTTAATTGGTGAACTAACATATAATTATGGATGTTGTTAGTGTGTTTGATAGTGATTCCTACTATTTGTGTAGTTCCTTACTTAAGACTTTAAATGAAGCATTCTTAGTCCTAACTCATCCTAAAATTATTTGTTAGTAACGTTTTAATTTCATTTGTGAATGTTTGTGGTCACTTTTGTTAATTTCAGTGTTTATAGTAATTATTCGTCCGATAATTACTTGTCCATTACACCATTATAAGTTTTCCTCCACAACACAACACTAAAACACATTCCTTACAGTAGCACCTTATCCTATGTGGCCATATTAAGCTAGCCAACCAAACAAAAAGATATGCATCAGACAATTAAAACAGAGTGCTGAGATAATATCAAATCAAACAGACCATCAAGTGTATGTCGATATTGGATAATATGGATTTCTCTCGGCAAATGAAAAAAAATCACAATTACGGCCAAAAAAGTAAACACATCAAACAATTTCCAGCCTAAGTGAAACAAGAATCATGGAAGCTGAATAATATAGCTAACCTTGGTAATTCAGTTTCGGGCTACGACACTGTTCCGATGTTGGTAGACATCTTGTGAACGAAATCGTGGGCGGTTGAGGAGCACTGCGACGGTGACAAGAGGATGATGTATCCACCTGCCAGCATCAAATCGCAGCGCTTCTTTCCATAACATTAGCCGGAGACTGGCCTCCGGCGTTGATATATTCCCAGGCGTGCGGAGACACGTGGGTCGTCCAGCTGTGAGAGAAAACCGGTACGCCACAAACTCCGGGAGCTGCAGTGCCGAGGAGACGCCGGCGATGCAGAGCAGCTCCTACGTGCGGAATCAAGCAGGAAAGGCAGGGCTGCGTGGGGGTTGAAAGTAGACGGATTGAGATGCTTCTCCGTACCAGATCGGCCGGGATGGCGGACGGGGCCGCCGCGAACTCGAGATGAGGACGGTGAGAGAGCGGGGAGGGTTTAGGCCCTACTCCCTAGGTCCCTAAACCGTGAGGAAATTAATAAATTACTGCCTTATTGTCCGCCTCGCGCTGCTCTATTAGGCGGGATTCTCGATAAGAAAGACAATTTTCTTGCTTTACCAATTATAAACGACTGGTAACTTTCTTCCCAATTTCTCTAAATTTGACCGAGTTAATAAAGAGTATTTTTCATATTTTGTGCGTACGAGAGAGAGGGAGACGGGAGGGGACTTGGGGATAAGGTTTAGCGTGACATCTCATTATACTTCCAGATCTCTAACTTACTATCGTTAAATTCCTCGAATAGCTCCAACACGAATTTTAATCGTAAGCAACACTCATGGGCTGGATTTTGGAAGCAAGAGGATTGCCCTTGTATCATCTCCGATCACATCCTCCCGCCAGCAGCCGAGCCAGATCCGGCGGGGCCACGTCCGCCGTCGGCTCCCCCTCTGGTGACCCTTCTCCAGTTAAGATTAATGGCAGCGCCCGACAGCGGCGTCGGCCCACTGCGGCCGAGGTCCGGGTAGCTATTGGCGTCGACGAGGTTCCTAGGATGGGTGGAGGAAGCCCTCCATCTCCTCCTCCTGCTTCCTCTTCTTCATCTTCGTCGTCTTCAACTCCTTTTATGGATTTTCTGGCTACCACGCCCATCGGTCAGCCTGAGAGCCCCGCCGAGCGATCGCTCCGTCAGCTTGGGGAGTGGGTGGCCGAACGCACCGAGGGCAAAGCCGGCGATGGTAACCTTCGTTATTTCGAATTTTGAATATAAATAAATCTTGAAAATATATAATAAAATAGTTTATAATCAAGTACGAGCAACTGTCTCTTAACGCATCGCCTAAAAATAAAATAAAATAAAACAATAGATTTTTCAATTCTTTGCAGACCACAAGCAATATTTTTGTTGTGCCTAAATTTAAATATCTCAAAATATTATTAATAATCTTTATCTCAAAATAAATGTAATATTAATCTCTTCTAATATATTATAGGTACAAATAAATCGAAATAAAATGGAAATTGAATCAATTACATCTTTGATTTTTTTTTTTTTTTTGCTTTTTAAAACAAGAAAAAAGCCATAAAAAACCTAGCAATACATATTTATAAGTTATAATCTATCAATTTGATGAAAAAACCCTTAAAGATCAAGCAAAAACTCCTTGTACAACCCTCATTCTCCGAGGGTGGACCCCCCCAAAGCCACGTGGGCAGAAGTCAAAGTCAAAGAGGTCAACACGGCAGACAAGCGTAAGAGCAGAAGACAGCCTAGGCGAGTAGGGGTGCACTCGTGCGAGTAGCCCGGATACTCGCCAAAAGGTGGGCGACCATAGGTTATACTCGCCCATTTGCCCGGGGAGATCGCCTCAATGTCGCTAGTCGTCGGGCAGGGGCTGGGCTATAAAAACCCCCCTACCCCTTGGTTTTCCTATAAATAGGACCCCAGGGGTACTTGGATTGGCACCTGGACTTGAGCTTTCGAAACCCTGCTCTTGCATTCTAGCATCTGTCGCACTTGGTCGCTACTCCCGGTACTAGCCAAGTCGGTGCCTTCCTCGTACCTTGCTCGGCCATTCTTTGGTCTTGGAGGGGAAGTCTCTTCGGAGCTTCTGGGTACGTGGTGGGACCTCCCTGCCGCAGCACCTGGGGTCTTGTGTGTTGCTCTTCCATCTCTTCAGTAGTCGCCAGCTTAGTCGTCTCGTTGGACTGTTGGGCGAGTAGCCTCCGGCTGCATCGGTCCGAATCTTGAGGTCAGGATTTTCCTGGCGTCAACACTTTGGTGCGGTGAGCGTGGATCGTAGTCGGAAAAGGAAAGTTCAGCAGGAAGTCGAGATGGTCGTAGGTGGCGACCATGAGGGGGTAGTCGGCAACTCGGCCGCGAGTGGCGAGTTCGTGACACTAGCGGTTCTAGAAGCCTTCGCACAGCGTATGGAGGGAGCCTTCGCGCAGCGCATGGAGGGGATCTTGCAAACAGCGCTTCAGCCGCGCGCCGAGGTCACGGCGACCTCGCCGCATCGCCCAACTCCGTCCGAGGGAGGGAGTCCCCCTCGGCGAGCAGGAAAGGAGCACGTGGAGGATGAAACCGAGCGACCAAGGAGGTCGCAATTCTACCAGCCAACCTCGCAAGGTATTCGCTTCCGAGAGCCGGGCGAGCAGGCGAGGTACCAGGATACTCGCCCATATGGCGAGTATGGAGGTGATACTCGCCAGGTTGAGGATCGTCGCCGGGCAGGAGGGAGGAGCCCCTTCTGCGAGGAGATCCTTGCCGCGCCAGTGCCAGAGGGGTTCAGGGACCCTGCCTTGAACTACTATTCGGGAAAGGAGGACCCCGTCAGGCACATCCAATGGTTCGAGGATATTGTCTCTATCCGAACCATGTCGGACGCCTTCAAGTGCAGGTTGTTTGCCATTACCTTCCGCGCAAAGGCCTGGGACTGGTTCCACCAGTTGCCCGCAGGCTCAATCTATTGCTTCGAAGACCTGTGTCGTGGGCTGACGACCCGGTTCGACACGGCACGGAAGCTAAAGAAGGAGGCCACGGCCCTGTTCTACCTCGTGCAAGGGCCAGATGAGGCATTGGGACCTTACATCGAGCGCTTCCAGGAGGAGGTTCTGCAAATCCAGGAGGTGGATAGCAACATCCTGTTGCTGGCCCTGACATTCGACATCAGTCAAGGCCTCTTCAAGTTGGAGCTCAGTGAGAACCCACCCTACTCCTACGACAACCTCATTCAGAGGGCCAATAAATTTGTCCGGGGAGAAGCCTCCAACCCCGACTTCTTGGCAAGGTTGGCACGGGTGACCAGAGGCGACCGTGGAGAGAGGGATGAGATCCCCGGAAAAAGGAAGAGGGAGGAGCCCCGAAGGGAGGAAAGGAAGTGGCCGGAGCGGCAAGAGGAGAAGAAGAAGGAGGAGCTCAAGAGGAAGGAAACCGGGAGGATCGTGGAGAGAAGGCCCGTCGAGTCCCCTGAGCGTCAGGAGGAGGGGAGACGCTGCCAGGTCCCCGTCAACCGGCCACCATGGAGGCCGGCTGGACGGCACCAGCGTCAGGACCAAAGGGGGAGATCCCCTGAAAGAAGGCCCTTTCGCCAGCCAGAGAGGCGTCAGGAGAGGAGGAGACATGAAGCAATGGCGGTAGCCGGGCGAGGCCGCCGTCAAGGAAGGAAGAAGCCGAAGCCTAGGAGGCGTCAAGCAGAAGAGGTTCCTCTCTACTGCGACTTCCACCAGGTGGGGGGACATGCCATGGCTGCCTGCCCAGACTTTTGGGAAGCCCGGAGGAGGTTGGCAGCAGGAGAAGCTGGAGGAGAGCAGAGGAGGATGGAGGCCCCTGCCGAGCCACAGGCAGGACAGGCTGCAGTCGTTCGTCGGAGGAACGAGGATCGGGTCGACCAGGGAGGTCGGGGAGACCTGGGCCAGGGAGGTCGAGTTGGAGTAATCCATGGGGGAGCAGGGCTGGAAGCTTCCCGCAAGGGAAGCCTCCATCAGATCTACCGCAGGAGTGTCGCCTCGACCTCACAAGCACCGCCCCCGATGGAGGAGATTACCTTTTCCGAGGAGGACATGCTAGGGAACGCGAATCCCTTCCATGATGCCCTCGTGATTCAAGCCGCGGTGGAGGACTTCACCGTTGATCGAATTCTGATCGACAACGGTAGCTCTGTAAACGTCATCTTCAAGGGGACGTTTGACGGACTGGGAGTCGAAGCTGCCAGAGTTCGAGCATCAGATGGTCCCCTCTTCGGCTTCTCCGGAGAGAAGAAGGAGGTGGAAGGAGGAGCAGATCTCCTGGTAACACTCGGTGGCACCTCCATCAGCTGTCGATTTGTTATCGTCGACGCCCCGAGCTGCTACAGGGCTATCTTTGGGAGGCCACTTCTCAACGCCTTCAAAGCCGTCCCATCCTCCTACCATCAGTGCTTGAAGTACTGTAAGGGAAACGTCCAGGTGAGGATCAGGAGCGATCCAAGAGCCGCTAGGGAGTGCTATCTTAGCACCGTCAGTACCATCAGCTGGATGGCTGACGCGGAAGAGTTCGGAAGAGTGCTGGAGAGCCCGGCCAGGCTGGAAGTGGCTGAAGAGGTCGAGGAGATCGAGGTACTCTCTGCAGTGGGAGTGTCGGGGCTGCTGAAGATTGGCGGGTCGCTGAAGACTGAAGAGAAGATCGAGATGGCGGCGTGTCTGCAAAAGAACGTCGACATCTTTGCGTGGAGCGCAGCCGAGATGCCAGGAGTCGACCCTGAGGTTGCGTGTCATCGCCTCAACCTGGATCCCACTGTCCAGCCCGTCCGCCAGAAGAAAAGGAGAACCGCCACCATCCTCGCCAAGCCAATTAGGGAGGAGGTTAAAAAACTGCTCGATGCAGGTTTTGTGTCAGAGATCCAGTATCCAGGCTGGGTCTCCAATGTTGTAATGGTGACAAAGGCGGGGGGAAGCTGGAGAATGTGTGTGGATTTTTCCTTAATGAATAAAAGCTGCCCGAAGGATTGTTATCCCTTGCCTCGAATCGACGCGCTGGTTGATTCAGCCGTCGGTTTTTCTGTGATGAGTTTCCTTGATGCGTTTTCAGGATATCACCAGATCCGGATGCATCCCCCCGATTGCCGCGATGTCTCCTTCATCACCGACGATGGCTGTTACAGCTACAAGATGATGCCCTTCGGTTTGAAGAATGCAGGAGCTACCTATCAACGGATGATGGACCATGTTTTCAAAGAGCAAAAGGGGAGGAACCTGGAAGTGTATGTGGACGATCTCTTGATCAAAAGCAAGAGTGTCCAGGAACACATAGCCGATCTGGTAGAGACCTTCGCGACGCTAAGAAGATTCAAGATGAGGCTCAATCCGACGAAGTGCGTCTTCGGAGCAGGCAGGGGAAAGTTCCTGGGACATCTCCTTACCTCGGAGGGAGTAGAGCCTAACCCCGACAAGGTTAAGGCGATCCTGGAGATGCCATCTCCGAAGACGATGAAGGAAGTCCAAAGGTTGACAGGAAGGCTGGCGGGTCTTAGCCGCTTCCTCTCTAAGGCCGGAGAGAAATGCTCTCCATTCTTCAAGACACTCCGCAAAGCGGAAAGCTTCGAGTGGTCCGAAGGATGTGAGATGGCGTTCGGGAAGCTGAAGGAGCAGTTGACTCAGACACCTCTCCTCCAGAGCCCGAAAGAAGGCGAAGACCTGCTCGTCTACCTGGGAGTAGGAGCAGAGGCGGTGAGCTCCGTTTTGGTCCGGGAGGAAGGAAGGAAGCAGTTACCCGTCTACTATGTCAGCCGGGTACTGAAGAAGGCGGAGCTGAAGTATCCAATCCTGGAGAAGCTTGCCATCGCCTTGGTGGTGTCGGCACGAAAGCTCCGGCCTTATTTTCAGGCTCACTCCATCAGAGTGGTGACTGATCATCCTCTCCGCAATGTCCTAGAGGGAGTGGAGCATTCAGGGAGGTTGGCGAAATGGTCGGTAGAACTCAGCGAGTTCGACATTTCCTTCTCTCCCCGAGTAGCGATCAAGGCCCAGGCAGTAGCAGACTTCTTGGCTGACTTCTCGGTGGAAGCAGAGCCAGGAGAAGAGGTGCTCAATCCCATTCCTTGGAAGTTGTTTGTTGATGGAGCTTCGGGCAAAAGCTCTGTAGGGGTGGGCATCGTGCTCGTCAGCCCGCAGGGAACAAGAATCGAGCAAGCCGTCGAGATCCTCTTCCCCGTCACAAACAACCAGGCAGAATATGAGGCCATAGTGGCAGGCTTGCGCCTTGCCAAGGAGCTGGGGATCCGTGATGTCCGGGCTTTCACGGACTCAATGGTGGTCGCGTCGCAAATTCGAGGCGAGTTCGAGGTGCGCGACACCATCTTGCAGAAGTACCTGGTAAAAGTAAAAGGACTGATTGGAGGCTTCCAGTCCTTCTTCGTCGAGCATGTGCCAAGAGAGGAGAACTCGGCAGCAGATCGCCTCGCCAAGTACGGGCCGAGGGCTGGAGGAACTATCACCGAGCTATTCCACCCATCCATTGAAGAGGGAGAGATAATGGAGATCGAGCAACGCCCCTCGTGGATGGATCCCTTTGTGGCATTCCTGGCCAGCGGTCAGCTCCCAGCGGACGGAGGGGATCAGAGAAGATTTCGGTACAAGGCGGCATACTACCTCCTGCACGATGGGGAGCTGTACCGCAAGACCATCTCGGGCCCCCTGGCCAGATGTGTTTCCGAAGACCAAGTACCCCGAGTGTTGGAAGAGATCCACTCGGGAGAGTGTGGAAGTCATTCTGGGACTCGCACTTTGGAGCAGAGGATATTGCGGCATGGTTACTTCTGGCCTACTATCCGGAAGGATGCTGAGATCTTCTCGAAGAAGTGCCAGAAGTGCCAGCTCTTCGCCCCCCTTCAGTTGCAGCCGGCCCAGCAGCTCCGATCGATCATCTCCCCATGGCCGTTCGCCATCTGGGGGATGGACTTGATCGGCCATTTCCCTCAAGCCAGTGGACAACGAAAGTTCGTTCTCGTCATGATCGACTACTTCTCCAAGTGGATCGAGGCCAAAGCCCTGGCCAAGACCACCTCTCAAGTCGTGAAGAACTTCATCTGGGGAGAGATCGTCTGCAGATTCGGGATCCCTCTCGCCATCATCACCGACAATGGTCCCCAGTTCGCCAGCTTAGAACTGGAAGACTTTTGTAGGCAGCTAGGAACCGACCTTCGGTTCGCCTCCGTACATCGCCCAAGGAGCAATGGCCAAGTGGAGGCCGCCAACAAACTGATCATCAACCTACTGAAGAAGAAGGTGGAGAACCTAAGAGGTAACTGGGCGGACCAGCTCCCCTCGGTCCTGTGGGCTCTGAGGACCACTCCTAGCTCAGCCACAGGGGAAACGCCGTTCAAACTCTCTCACGGGTCAGAAGCTCTCATTCCAGTAGAGTTCGAAGTCAGAAGCCCAAGGGTGATAGCTGCGGAGGGCGGAAGCGAAGAATGGCGACTGGAGAATGAAGAGGTTCAAAAACTGTCTCTCGACTACATCGAGGAACTCCGAGATTTAGCTTCAGCCAGGCAAGAAGAGATCAAGCGCCGGATGGCAAAACATTTTGACAAAAATGTTCGCCTCAAACAATTCCAAGCAGGTGATCTGGTCCTGAAAAAGGTGGACGCAGCAGGAAGGTCTGCGGCCGTCGGGAAGCTCAACCCGAACTGGGAAGGACCTTTCATCATCCAGGAAGCACTCCTAACAGGAGGATACCGCTTGCAGAACCAGGAAGGCGAGCTGCTAGGGAGCACCTGGAGCGGCGATGACCTGAAAAGTGAGCAACAGGAAGCAGGTCCGATCCACATCCAGCATCCAAGTAGGATGGAGGCCTCGGGATGTTGTATCCCCTTGGATCTCCCCGACTGCCACTCCCTGCTTGACGTCGTCCTACATCAACATTCGTCGCCGCAGGTTGGAAGACGAGCCTCCGACTTGACCCTTGTAAAAACTCAGAACGGATGATGGGACAGTGCCTCGGATGTGCGTTCCCTTAAGACCAAGCCTCTGCAATGACGGTCGAGATCAGCTCCCCCCTTGCATGTTGGCCGCGGTTCCCACCGACTGCATTTCTCGTCCGACTGTAGAGATTACTAGGGTAAAGTCTGGAAGCCGATACTCCAACTTGAGAAGGGGAGCGATCGATTCGACCGGCCAAAGGATGGAGACCTCGGGAGGGTGTATCCCCTTGGATCTCCCCGACCGTCATTCCCTAATTAACGTCGCTCTTCGTCGACGTTCCGGCATCCAAGTAGGATGGAGGCCTCGGGAAGATGTGTCCCTCCAGGCCTCCCCGACTGCCGTTCCCTATCTCTTTCCCCTTCAAAATTTATTGAACGAGTCTAATGAACTCTTCACCAGGTACAGAGCGAGGTCTTGAGAGCATGTGTCCTTCGGAACCCTCCAAGTACCCTCCACAACTCGACTCCACCAAGGGAAGTATTGAAGAAGGCGAGTATGCATACGCGAGTATCTCGGCGAGTATGCATGCGAGCATGAAGAAGCACTCAATCTCGCCGTGACCCTAAGAGCCGAGCGAGCACTCAACCTCGCCCCGAACCTAGAAGCCTAAGCGACATTCAAAAAAGAAAGGGATGCGAGCATCAAAGAAAAAGGCGAGCAAAATGATTATATTCATTTACTGACGTAAATACATACACAAAAATGATTGTACAGATTTGCAAAAAGAAGACAGGCGACTATGCATCCTCGCCACCATCATCGGCGTCGAGATCGAGATCTTCCACATCATCAACCTCGTCCTCAGAATCGTCGTCGTCAGAATCGGTGGATGAGGATGGGAGATCTCGCATGGGGGAAGTGGACTCTTCGGCGAGTAATGCCGGGATGATGTCCATGACCGTCAGATGCATTGCCTCCGGCTTCAAGAAGCCATCAGCCTTCAAGCTGCTCAGGACCACCTTCCCGGTTGCTCGAGCGATCTCCCGGCGGATATGCGCCATATCATCGCCGACTATCCGGATCTGCTTGCCCACCCTGGAGGGGCCCGCCGACGAAGGCTGTTGCTCGGCAGGCCGAGTTTCCAACTCAGCGATTCGCACTTGGGCGGCCTCCAAGGTTTGCCGAGTATCCTCCAGCTCCTTCTCGGCCTGGGACAGCCTCTTTGCCGACTCCAGCTCGGCGGCCTGCAGCGAGCGAAAAGAAGAAGGTTAGTTTAAATAAGTTTGCAAGGTAGCGAGTATCCCAAAACGTGAGTAAAGTCGCATCGGTGAGTACCTCGAACTCCTTAATTCTGTTCGCCATGGCGATCATCTTCGGGCCCTGCACCTTGATCACCTGCTCATATTCGAGCAGTTTCCTCGCCGTCGCATGCCCAAGCTCGACAGCCCGCAGGTTGGCTCGCGAGCTCTGATGGGCGAGATACTCGGCCGAGACCTCTTGCAAGGATTCGGCGTCCGCGCGACCATAGAGGGCGAACGAAACGTCGAACGCCTCGCCCGCATCCTCCCAATCCTCCGACCAGGCGGGGAGGTTGGTGCTCAAGGTCACTTCATGGGCTCGCTCAGCCCAGGACACCAAAGGGCGACCATAAGCATCCTCGCTGCCCCCGCCTTCGCCGAAGAGAGGATGGCCGCTAGGCTCGCCCGCCTCCGATGGATCGGCCCTCGCTTTCAGATCCCTCCTGGCGACCTCCTTCTTTCTCCCAGGCTCGACGGATTTCGCCTTGGCTTTCCTCTTCTTCGAAGGCCCAGCATCATCGCCGGCGACCTCCTGATCATCACCGTCGGGCGACAAATCAACCAAGGCAGGGGTCCCCGCCTTCGGCGCCAAGGGAAGAAGCTCGCTCGGCAAAGAGCGAGTAGCTACAACAAAATATAAAGAGCAAAACGTTAAACACCGGGTGAAGACGAATTGGCGAGTATGACCTAATGCTCGTTTAGGCGACTACCTTCACCAGGGAACACCTCCGCGAGCTCATCTACTCGCCTCCTCCAGAAGACGACATCCAACCGGCGACCTCGGAAGCTGTCGAGTAGCTTCTCCCGGCTTTCCTCCAGGTAAGGAGGGAAGAACGCACTCTCGGCCGGCTGGAAAGAGGAAGTCGGCACGACGCCAAAGTCGCCCTTAATGACGACTATGCGCTCCGTCCAGCGATGGTTCTTGTTCGCCGTACCGACTAGGATGCAGACATGGCTGCACAAAAAGACAACGCCTTCGCCAGTGGCGCCAAAGTGGAATACTCGCCGGAAGACGGAGAGATCAAAGGCGATCCCCTGATCGCGCAAGTAGCAGAGGAACCCCACAATCATCGCCACTCCGTTTGGATTGATCTGCGCCGGGACTATCCCGTGGTAGCGGAGGATCTGGCAAACCTCCGGCCACAAGGGTAGTCGCAGGCCGACTTCAAAGTGGCGGATGGGAAAGACCAACTCGGTCGCCAAGAAAGAATTCAGGCGTTCATCCTCACAAGGGAACCTGGCGACATATCCCGGCGATAAGTACTTGGCGGAGAACTCCTTCAAGTCGCTCGGCCGAGTAATCGGCTTCTTGAAGGAATTTGCCTCGAAGTTCTTCGCATGACTTGCACGGCGAATAGCTGCATCGTCAGCCATCCAAGAGTGGAAGGATCGAAGAAGCGAATAGCGAAGGGCGAGGAGAGGAGCAATCGAGGGATAGTCGCTAGAAGAAAGGGAAGATCGTCAAGAGCGTAATAAATACGTATCTACCCCCCCTATTTATAGTACTCGACAAAGCTTGGCTTCCCGCGTACGCCACCGCGAGCGCGAGTAGGAGGTGGCGCATATCGAGGAAAAGTCGCCAAAACCTAGGGTGCACGTCAGAACACTGATGTCGAACGAGCGAGCACCTGCATCAAATTTTTAGGCTACTCGCCACATCAACGCGACATTCAACAGCTACTCGCAGAAAAGAAAACAAAAAAGAAGCATCAAGACATCACAGGAAACAAGAGAGGCAATAAGGCGAGATTCATACTCGCCAAATAGGCAAATTACTTAGAAAAAATAAAATTGTTCAGAATTACAAACATTTGCCAGAAGGCGACAAGCGACTACAAACAGAAAAAAGGGCAGGATCCTAGGGGTTCGGTTGAGCATCAGGAAGTTGTGGTTGTCGCCCAACCCAGCCCAAACCACGGGCTCTCTTGAAGTGCTCGAAGGCCACGGACATCGCATCCTCGCCTTGTCGCAGCTGTTCCTCCATCCTCGCCAGGCGACCTACGGAGCCCATGCTCGCGCGCATCCCCACCAGCTCGTCATGATGCAGCTGCTGGCGATGATCCATCCTACCCACCCGGCGCTCCAGCTCGCCGACAGACTGAAGGCGAGATTCTACACTAGCCAGGCGAGTTTCTAACTCTTCCAGCCGTAATGCTCGGACCTCCAGCTCGGTCAGACGACGCTGGGAGTCAGCAGCCGCCAAGAGCTCTATTCGCGCTTCAACCGCGGTCAGACGCCGATGAGACTCGCTGATCGCCAGCCGCTCCAACTTCGCCTCCAAATCCAGGATGGCGCGAGTAGCCCTCTCCTGATACTCGCGAGAAGGAAGCCCGACGGCGTCGACCAGAGCCCTGATAGGGGTAGGGGCGCGAGCTGCAGGAAAAGACATGGAAGCAAAATCTTAGTGACGAGTAGCGAGAAGACTCTTCTTAGAAGATACTCGAAAAAGCAGCGACTCCACTTACCAGGCCGATAGGCCTCACTCCGCGAATCGCGGCGAGGACTCCGAGATGGTCGGCGAGGAGAGCTCCTTCCCCGATGCGGGGACGGACTGCGACGAATGCCATCTCGCCGGTTCGAATGTGAACCGCCGATGTGCTCCCTGCTGGAAGGCGCATCACCCCGACCGCGACCATCCACCGGTCGCCCTCCACCTCTGGGAGCGAAGAAACCAGAAGATCCCGCCATCCCACCTCGACGCGAGGATCCAGCCGGATGAGCGGTAGGAGCCGAAGAAGACAGGAGGCGGCGATCATCTTGCATGTCGGCCGGAGGAGGAAACGGAGGAGGTGGAGGAAGTTGGTCCGCCGGTAGTTGCGAGCTACTCGCCACCTCAGGTCGCTGCAAAGGCGGTGGCGGCGGAAGAGGATTGCTCGCTGAAAGAGTCCTCTGCTCGCTCATCGGCCTCTTGTCTACCGCAGAGCTATGAAGGATTCGCACTGATCCGCCCTGGCGAGTTCCTCCCCCAGCCGTGTTCAGGACCATAGGCGAGGATCGTAGGGGAATGACGCTCAGAGGCTCCTGCCGAGCATCGGCGAGAAGCGTATCTGCGAAATAATACAGAAAACGTCAGAGACCAGCCGACATTTGAGCGACTAATAAAAGTGGCGAGTAGGTATCTCTCACTTTGCGCAGGAGTAACTTCAACCGGATCTTGAGCCGAGATCCTCGCAGTGCTCGCCTCTGGAGCGGTATTCGGCGAAGGAGGATCAGGAGCAGGCGAGCCACCTGACTGGCCGAGACCCAAGTCATCGAGCACCTGCTGGGTAGTGCCGACCTGAGAATCAGCGACATTCTCAGGGGCGACGGCATTCTTCTGCTTCTTCTTGCTCTTCTTCTCCTTCTTCTTCTCCAGGCGCTTCCTCTTCCGGGAAGCGAGGAAGTCTTCGAGCTCAACATCGCGAGCAGGCTTCCGCAACGGCGGCAGCAAACTGGCGAGCTCGGCCAAATCCGCAGCAGCTTCCTCGGCAATACTCATCGACATCTTGAAGCGAGAACCAAAGAAACCTTGGCGTCAGAGACCCCTCCCCCTCTATATATAGGGCTGGGGAGTCAAAACAGCGGGATGCCGACTACACACTGATACTCGCCCAGAAGACAGCTCGTCGAATAAGGGTTGGATGATTCTTTCCGAGCAACTACGTTACTCGCAAAGAGCGGGGATTGTGTACAACCCTCATTCTCCGAGGGTGGACCCCCCCAAGGCCACGTGGGCAGAAGTCAAAGTCAAAGAGGTCAACACGGCAGACAAGCGTAAGAGCAGAAGACAGCCTAGGCGAGTAGGGGTGCACTCGTGCGAGTAGCCCGGATACTCGCCAAAAGGTGGGCGACCATAGGTTATACTCGCCCATTTGCCCGGGGAGATCGCCTCAATGTCGCTAGTCGTCGGGCAGGGGCTGGGCTATAAAAACCCCCCCTACCCCTTGGTTTTCCTATAAATAGGACCCCAGGGGTACTTGGATTGGCACCTGGACTTGAGCTTTTGAAACCCTGCTCTTGCATTCTAGCATCTGTCGCACTTGGTCGCTACTCCCGGTACTAGCCAAGTCGGTGCCTTCCTCGTACCTTGCTCGGCCATTCTTTGGTCTTGGAGGGGAAGTCTCTTCGGAGCTTCTGGGTACGTGGTGGGACCTCCCTGCCGCAGCACCTGAGGTCTTGTGTGTTGCTCTTCCATCTCTTCAGTAGTCGCCAGCTTAGTCGTCTCGTTGGACTGTTGGGCGAGTAGCCTCCGGCTGCATCGGTCCGAATCTTGAGGTCAGGATTTTCCTGGCGTCAACACTCCTAAAAACTATCAAAAATAAAACAACATTAACAATATTGAAATAGGAATAGAACTATAGAAGCCCTCCGAAGAAAAAGGAATGCGCACATGCTAAACAATTGTATTAGATTCTTTGTTACTAAATTTTTTTATAGCTTTTAGTATTTTTCTATAACATGATTTTCTTTCCCGTAGTGGTAACATTTTAGCCTCCTCTTATTCCCGCGCCTCCACGACCCCTTTGCCTTTCCAACCTCTAAAGCCACTTCTTATTTTACGTGCGACTCTAGTAGAATGATCTATCAAACTACTATTCCCACCCCTTCGTTGTATCCCTCAAAATCTTTCGACAAACAATCTCAAGTCTGGCCCAACGTAACCCGAAAAGGTCGTGATTTATAATTGTTATTGTTCTTGATGCATATCCTCACATCAATAGAGATGGGAAGAAAATAATTAAGTTCCTCAACAAACTTATTAAATTATCCAAAGTATTTCGACCCCTTCTCAAGTTCGTTCAAGACTTAAGATAAACCGCATAGTCATCTTAAGTTGTTGTCGTACAATACGCGTCCAAGGTAGAGGAGGACCTCAAACAATCTCGAATCATGCTTACAATATGAGCATCTTATTGCTCTTCATATATAGTAGATGAATCTTCAATCATATGAGATTTCTTGACCTTACAAGCTCTTGTGGATTGCTATATTTTAATACAACTTAATTTAGGGGTATTTATCAAGACCTCCCCTATAAATTTGCTAAATTACAGGATGCACCGTCTTAATTTTGAAATTACAAAAATCACCTCTGGAAGTTTACATTTCACAACATCCATCCGCAAATCTTCGGAAAAAAATTATGGTTTCGCAAAAAAAATTTGATGTGTCCGACATTCAATCCTTTATGTGCGTCATGGTGATTTTTATGCACTAAATCCTCTTTTTTTACTTTAATTTTTTTTTTTTAACACAAAATATTAATCTGCATTTTTACGCTCATTTAAAGTACCATTATTATTACCTATATTTCGATTACAATTGGAAAAATACGGCCGTAAAATCATGCATTACGATCGTAAAATGACATTACGATCATATTTTCATTTTCCGATCGTAATGTCATTTTACGACCGTAATGCATGATTTTATGACCGTAATTTTTCAGTTATAATCAGAATATCTGTAATATGGTACTTAAAATGAGCGTAAAAAATAAGAACATTAATATTTTGTGTTTTTTTTTTAATTGTTTTATGATAAGTCGAAAACTATGATTTAGTATATAAAAATCTCATTGACGCACATAAAAGAGTGAATGTCGGACGCGCAAAAAAAATTGTCGCAGTAATTCTTTGACAAAACTTTAAGGGCGCTGCTATTAGCACCGCAGTTTTGGCTAGTCGCACCGCACTTTTTCCTAATTTTTCGCACCTTTTGAAAATACGCCTTGTACAAGCATTTTTAGGAAAGTTGTCCAACATGAAAGTTGTAGATTTCGACGAGATCTACAACTTTCGTGTTGAACACTTTTCCTAAAAATGCATGTGCAATGCGTACTTTGGAAATACGCCCAGATTTCACGCATTTTTGGAAATACGCCTTGTACATGCATTTTTAGGAAAAGTGTTCAACACGAAAGTTGTAGATCTCGTCGAAATCTACAACTTTCGTGTTGGACAATTTTCCTAAAAATGCATGTACAAGCCGTATTTCCAAAATGCACAAAAAATTAGGAGAAAGCGCGGTACGACTTGCCAAAACTGCGGTGCTAATAGCAGCGCCCAACTTTAAGGGTTCTTTGGATCAAACTCAGCTTCTTGTTCCGTGCTGTAATTAATGTGCAGTGCTGATGAATCTGATGATCTTCTGTTTGAGCGCGCTGCCTGTGTGGCTTTTCCTCCTTTTGGTTGCCGCCGGCATAGTAAAGCTGCCATTTTCCCTCCCCGGAGTCGAAGACTTGATCCTGTAGCTATTCCGGTTCATACTATTTGCCCGAGAAACAAGATGCATTTCTTTTCGTGTGACTACAGGCATAAAGATTATATTCGAAGCTTATATCTTCTCGCATTGATAAATATTTCCGGGTGATAGTTCTTCCTCCTCGCCTTTTTCAAAAATACTCTTTTTGTATGAATTTGTGTACAGCTGTTCATTTTATTTTATTTCTTCTGCAAAATTGACAATGCTGGTTTTAGATGTTACAGTTTTGCAAAGAAAAATTGGTTTAAATAAATAAATGAATTTGTGTGAAGCGTTTATGCGATTTCAATTTAGATAGCTAGGATTTGTTTGGGAAGATTTAGATAGTTATGCTTACTCTCTTCCAAACAAATTGAAATCGCATGAACGGTGGAAAAAGCGTCTTTCTTCCTCAACTGAGTCTCTATCCGCGCATTTATTTACGAATTACGATCCGTGCACACATTGAAGTGCTCAGAAGGACGTCATAGATGTTCCTTTGTTGTCAGACCCTGCTCAGGAGAACAAAGATATTGAATGCTAAAGTCTAAAATTGGTCTACGGTTAACAATTTGTAAACTAGAAAAAGTTGGTCTGCGGATAGCCATTTATAGTCTGCGGATAATAATTGCCTAAATAGAAATCATGCTCATATTTTAAATTAATTTGAAAAATATTCGTCTTTTTGTCATTTACTGCCTCCCACTCACGTCTTCTCTTTTCACTGTTTTGGCTCCGTTTTTCAACCACCGGTCATCGTGCTCCCCATAATTCTGTTGGAATATTTTTAATATATTCTCAAATAATTATATATATTTTTCGTTTTTGAGAAATAATTATGCTATAATTATGGATATTGAAAAGAAAATTGAATAAACAAAGGCTCCGTTTGGCATGACGGTGGCGGCCGTGAACTCGGTGATAAAATCGTCATTTGTGAACGGGCGCCTAATGAACTTCATCCACTTTTATGTTCAAGTGGATGAAGTTTCTTGTGTGAGCGTTCGTGAATGACGATTTTACCACCGCGTTCATGACCGCCATCATTGTACCAAACGGAGCCAAAGACTTTAAGAAATAAAGAGATTGGAATAATATATAGTTTATAATCAAGCACTGGTAAGTCATGTGATCACTGCCCTGAAAATGTTGCACACCATCCGACGGAGCTTCCAACCGATGTTCATTCCTCCAAGATACAACACTCTGCTAGATCCTACAAAACTCTGATGTGTGCGAACATCGAATAATCACATAGCACCTGAACTTTCATTTGATGAAGCAAACGTAGAGAAAGTTGAAATCACAAGAAATAGGAAGCACTGATTGATTTACAAGGATTATTTGTAGCAAATAAAATTGTGCAAGGAAATACTTTGGAAATATTTCCAACGTATAAGATTAATGATGCAAAAATACGTAAAAGGAACGCATACAAAAGTTGGTGCGGGCTTGGTCTCCGAATAGCAGAGAGGTCGACGTATGATGAAGATCTCGACGCATGCAGATGAAGGAGAAGTCGGCGTACATCTGCTTGTGGCATGTAAAGTCAACGCAAGGCGGGAAAGGACGATCTTGACATAAGTCGAGTCGTGTGAAATGGATATTTTCTAGTGACAGCTATTTTGTACAAGAAATATAATTCAATTATTCCCCGAATCCAAAATTTGGATACGGTGTGGTGCGTCCATGCGCGCGTGCATGTGTGGTTCATAATTTCTTCTTATGTTTCCTTGAACAAATAAGGATAAGTGCAATGTTTTATATACTTACTTATTTAAAATTATTTGGCAAGATGAGACTAAAAGAATCATCATTTCCCATGAAAGGTTTCCCTCCTCATGGGTTGTCATCTATTATGTAGAGAAATTCGGGCTGCGATTAGACAAAAACACAACTCATCCACTAAGATAATGGGGTCATGGGTGAGCAGTGGCGGATCCAGAAAATTATAAATGGGGGTGCACAAAAAATTTTAAAACACAAATGCTAGCGGGGTGAGTAGGAAGGTCGTGAGTCGCATGTTGAAAATTAATTTTGGGGGTGCACATAGCTGAACTTGGTCTGCGAATAGCCAAATTTGGTATGCGAATAGCCAAATTTGGTATGCGAATAGCCAACTTTGGTCCGTGAATATCCAATATTTGTCCCAAAACAAACTAGTTACGTGACGTGAGAACGCATCCATCTTATCGGAGCCGTTTCTTCCTCATCTGGCCACCGTTTTTGACATATAAGTAGTCAAAATTCATTGTCTCGACGAGAGGAATCCAAATCCACTAACAATTTTGAAAAATAATGGGGGTGCACGTGCCCCTCGGGCCCCCCTCTGGATCCACCCATGTGGGTGAGAAAGTGGGTTTAACCGAAAGAGAGTCAAATCCGCTATCTCCGCAAACAACCATGAGCAATCGCGCGCGACACCACGCCCAGCCACGCATGCGCGACCGAACGCGCGCAACCGCGCACACGACCGCATCGCGGTCGCGCGCTGTCACACGCGCCACCGCGTGCGGTACCACCAACCGTGCGCACGTGCGCGGTACCGCCAACCGCGTGCGTGCCGCGCGCACGCGCGCAGTCTGCGCAATAGCGCGCAAGCGCGGCCTGCGCGCTAGCGCGCGTGCGGCGCTAGCGCGCGTGCGGCGCTAGCGCGCGCGCCCGGCCTATGCGCTACCGCGTGCGGCGGTGACGCACACGGTATGCGCGGTGCCGGTCGATCTCCCTCGCTGCACGGCACGCCCGCCGCCCCTTCGCGTCGTCCTTGCGAGGCTCCGATCGTATTTTTACCGCGCTCCCGCTCGGTGCTCAACGCACGCTTAGCGTCGCTAAGTCCATATCGTGCATTTGATCCGCGCGCACGTGAACGTTGCAAAGTTCATAGTGCGTGCAGTTGCTAACTCAACTTTCCCTCTTAAGACTGCAGGATTTGCACATTGCAATCAGGAAAATACCAAGGAAGCTGCCCGAAATGCCCGAACTGACCGGGGGTGCAAAATCGTCATATTCAGAAAGTGGCGATCCGTGTGCACTCGATCGACGGTCGAGATTGGCCCGTCGGGTGGTTACGGTGGTTACGGTGGTTACAATGGCGAAATTACCGGGTCGCCCCCGGCCAAATCTATAAAAGGGACCCTGAAACCTCATTTGAAGGAAGCTGACTTTTGGCATCTGAGAGAGCTCCTTGAAGATTTCCTTCGAAGATCTCCTTCGTGGTTCGAAGATCTCCTTCGTGATTCGAAGATCTCCTTCGTCACTTGAAGATCTTCTTCGGACCTTGAAGACCTCATGCAACACCAGGATACTTAGTTTTTTTGAGAGGTGGTCTGTCACCCTCGGAGAATTTCCTTCAACTGTAATTGTAACGAGAAGCGGCATGTCGCTCTCTGTTCTTGTAACTTCACTTGTAACACCCCAATACTTAGTGAAATTTGGCTGGCGCAGATCCGGCCACGTGGTTTTTTACCCTTTCCGGGTTTTCCACGCTAAAAATGTTCTCTTGTCATTTGTATGTTCTCTCTGTGACTGTTTGTGCATTCAGCTCACTCTCGGGCTAAGACGGTCCAATTCGCCCGGTCTGGGAAGAGCGTCGAGTGACCCGCAACAGTTTGGCGCCGTCTACGGGAAAGGTGTTCCCCAAACTCTGCAAAGACTTTTCGAAGACAGTATTTGCTTCATAGCGATACTCGTGACTAACAACAATGGCAAGAAGAAGTGCTCGCACCACCGATGGTTCCATCCCAGAAGGACGCATTGATCCCGCTCTCTCTCATTCGCTCATCAACGCACATCTCACCGAATAGGCCCCATTAGCACCCGTTGTCGTGCTAGAAGGGCGCATGCGCCGGATGGAAGAGCATCAAACTGAGTTGCTAACCCTGCTGAGAAATCTCGAGGTTCCTCGAGCCCCCGCTCTACCTCCATTGTTGAATGATCCGCTCCCCCAAGCCTCGAATCATGCTCCAATCGAGGCAGCGGTTCAGGAGGATGATGTCTCAGAAGAACTTTCAGACGCAGCAAGCTCTGCTCATCCTGCTCGTCCAGCTAGGGGACCAGAAGGCGACCATCATCACCAACGCCAAGGAAGAGTCGACCCTCGGCAGGCAGTAGGGAGGACCACTCGAGAAGAAATACATGATATAGTAGCAGAGGAGTACGGTCAGGTCGGGCGGCGTGTTGCTTTTGCTCGCCGTCCCTTGCACAATGGCTCCCCGTTAACGCCTCACGTTCTAGCTCACCCAGTTCCTCACGGCTTCAAGCTCCCCAACATAGAAACGTTCGATGGGACAGACGACCCATTGGAGCACTGAACCATTTCACTACCATTATGAGAATTTACAACGCTCCAGATCAGCTCCTCTGTCAGGTGTTTCCAGCAACCTTAAAAGGTCAAACGCGCGCTTGGTTCCACTCTCTGCAAGACGGAGTCATAGATAGTTTCGCAGAAATGGCACGACAGTTCACCGACCAGTTCATCGCCAACCGCAGGATTGTTCGAGATCCATCCCATCTTTCGGGGATCCGCCAGAACGACGGAGAAACTCTTAAGGATTTCTTCCACCGCTTCACTACTGAGGCACGTCAGATTCTAGTGGTGGACCCCGAGCTTCTGCGAGGAGTTTTTCTTGGAGGGCTCAGCCTCGGTGGCTTCTACTCCGCACTAATGCGAGAAACTGTACCCAGCTACCCAGACCTCGTTCACAGAGTCGAGGCCCAGATAGCAGCTGATGAAGCAATTGAAGCACACCGCCAGTAATTCGAGGGGAGCTCGAAGAGGAAGAAAGAGGAGTCGTTGCCGCAGACTGTTCCCAATAAGAACAACAAGCATCACGACAACGCCAACCGAGACCGAGGATCTCAGCAGCATCAGGACTACACTCCCTTGAACACTACCCGAACTAACGTTCTTCTTGTCATCCGTGATAGCAACGCGCTTCGCCAGCCCGAGCCGCTTGCACCAAACAAAGGAAACTAGTCGCAGTATTGCGACTTCCATCGCGGGCATGGATACAGTACTGAAGGCTGCAATCGGTTGAAGGAGGAAATCGAGCATCTTGTCCGGCAGGGCCTGCTCGGAAGGTTTTTACTAAACCAAGTCCCGAACCAACACGGGCCTCAGGCTGACAATCCAATAGAGGACAACGTCGTACCCCGCCGCGTATGAGCCGAAGGAACTAGTCAGGGGAACTTCCCCCTAGTAGAGCGCATACATCCCGCGCTTCATCTATCATCAATTTCTATTTATTTATTTTTGCTTTTTTTTTCTTCTAAAATAGTAAGTCGCAAGATTGTACTTGCGCGCATGTACCCACTGTGTATCTAAAATGACTACTGCTACTCTCTGACTCCATTAGCGATACAGATTCCTGAAGTAAGGCTATGAACGTTAAAGCCAAGACTTTCCGTACTAACACCAGGCAGCCAACTCGCCCAACTTGGTGATGAGAAAAGGCCTCCTACGAGTAAAGGATTGGCGTCGAGGACAACAATCTTAATTAAGTTTGCCCAAAAGACAATCTCGTCACCGCGCTGCTTGGGCACCGCGCCTCCGCGCTGCTTGGGCACCTCTCCACCGCGCTGTTTGGGTATCTCGCCCTAGCGCTACTTGGGCACCTCGCCACCGCGCTGTTTGGGTACCTCGCCTCAGCGCTGCTTGGGCACCTCGCCACCGCGCTGCTTGGGCACCTCGCCACCGCGCTGCTTGGGCACCTCGCCACCGCGCTGCTTGGGCACCTCGCCACCGCGCTGCTTGGGCACCTCGCCACCGCGCTGCTTGCGCACCTCGATTACGCGCTGCTTGGGCACCTCGCCACCGCGCTGCTTGGGTATCTCGCCTCAGCGCTGCTTGGGTATCTCGCCACCGCGCTGCTTGGGTATCTCGCCTCAGCGCTGCTTGGGCACCTCGCCTTCGCGCTGCTTGGGCACCACGCCACCGTGCTGCTTGGGTATCTCGCCTCAGCGCTGCATCGGCACCTCGCCTACGCGCTACTTGGGCACCACGCCACCGCGCTGCTTGGGTATCTCGCCTCAGCGCTGCTTGGGCATCTCGCCACCGCGTTGCTTGGGTATTTCGCCTCTGCGCTGCTTGGGCACCTCGCCTCCGCGCTGCTTGGGCACCATGCTGCCACGCTGCTTGGGTATCTCGCCTCAGCGCTGCTTGGGCACCTCGCCACCGCGCTGCTTGGGAACCACACCTCAACGCTGCTTGGACCCCTCACCACCACTTTGCTTATACACCTCGCCACCAAGCTCATCAGGCCTCAACGCTAAACGACGAGATCATCATGATCTCCGACACCCAATCCGCACACATCGCAACCTCGTGTCCGCGCAACCAAGCGGAGGGCTCTCCCCATCCCGCATGTGAAAGCCACCTCGCGCTCATCCTCAAGCTAAGGCTCCACCTCCTTGTTCCAGATATCCTCACAAACTTATTCTGAAATCCGAGAACGGTCCTACACATAAGCTATAGAAGCTTTATACTCAGCGACTCCAACAACCTTCAACTCAGCAGTCCGCTCCAGTAAGAAAAGGCGCTCCACCCCCATCTCCAAAGACAACAACTCGGCCTCCAGACAAGCCGTTGTAGCTCGCAAATCCTCCAACAAACAAGCTGACCCCTCCACAAGGGCCTTCTCCGACCGGACTCCAGCATCGGACTCCTCCATCTCCACCGCAACGCCCAGATCACGGCGAAAGATTACAAAATCCTCGCACTTCCTTGAGCAACAGTAAAGAACTCCGAGGATTGGGGGGGGGGGGGGGCAATTGATGGGTTGTCATCTATTATGTAGAGAAATCCGGGCTACGATTAGACAAAACACAACTCCTCCACTAAGATAATGAGGTCATGGGTGAGAAAGTGGGTTTAACCGAAAGAGAGTCAAATCCACTATCTCCGCAAACAACCACGCCCAACCACGCATGCGCGACCGAACGCGCGCAACCGCGCACACAACCGCATCGCAGTCGCGCGCTATCACGCGCGCTACCGCGTGCGGTACCACCAACCGCGCGCGGTACCACCAACTGCGCGCGGTACCACCAACTGTGCGCACGTGCGCGGTACCGCCAATCGCGCGCAAGCGCGCGGCCTGCATGCAGCGCTAGCGCGCGCACCCGACCTGCGCGTTACCTCGTGCGATTGTGACGCGCACGACCGCACACGGCATGCGCGGTGCCGGTCGATCTCCCTCGCTGCACGCCACGCCCGCCGCTCCTTCGCGTCGTCCTCGCGCGGCTCCGATTGTGTATTTACGGCGCTCCCGCTCGGTGCTCGACGCACGCTTAGCATCGCTAAGTCCATAGCGTGCATTTGATCCGCGCGCACTTGAACGTTGCAAAGTTCATAGTGCGCGCAGTTGCTAACTCCACTTTCCCTCTTAAGACTGCAAGATTTGCACATTGCAATCAGGAAAAACCAAGGAAGCTGCCTGAAATGTCTGAACTGACCGGGGGGGGCAAAATCGTCATATTCAGAAAGTGGCGATCCGTGTGCACTCGATCGACGGTCGTGATCGGCCCGTCAGGTGGTTACAACGACGAAATTACCGGGTCGCCCTCGGCCAAATCTATAAAAGGGACCCTGAACCCTCATTTGAAGGAAACTGACTTTTGACATCCGAGAAAGCTCCTTGAAGATTTCCTTCGAAGATCTCCTTCGGTTCGAAGATCTCTTTCGCGGTTCGATGATCTCCTTCGCGGTTCGAAGATCTCCTTCTTGATTCGAAGATCTCCTTCGTCACTTAAAGATCTTCTTTGGACCTTGAAGGCTTCCTGCAACACCAAGATACTTAGTTTTTCTGAGAGGTGACATGTCACCCTCAGAGAATTCTCTTCAACTGCAACTGTAACGAGAAGCGTCCTGTCGCTCTCTGTTCTTGTAACTTCACTTGTAACACCAAACACTTAGTGAAATTTGGCTGGCGCATATCCGGTCACGTGGTTTTTTACCCTTTTCGGGTTTTCCATGCTAAAAACGTTCTCTTGCGATTTGTTTGTTCTCTCTGTGACTGTTTGCGCATTCGGCTCACTCTCGGGCTAAGACGGTCCAATTCGCCCGATCTGGGAGAGCGTCGAGTGACCCGCAACACCTCCAATGTTTGGAGTTTCCTCTATTTAAATTTTGAGCTATTTCATCAACAATGTGAAGCGCAAACATCAAACATCATTCAAGCTTTATTAAAAATTATGAAATAAATGTTTTTAAAATTAAAACTTGCAACAAATTCAGCTAGGTTGTTTTTTCCATTTGATATATATTGTGTAGATCGATGTGACTTGTTTCATAGAGAGGATTATAGTTGTCATCATTTGAAATTTACAAACATGTAATAGGCTGATTAACAATAACATAAAATATGAATCAATACTTTTTTTTACAAAAATGTATATTTTTATCTAAAAAAATCAATTTTCTCTCCCTCTCCCTATCCCTCCCGCTCTCTCTCTTCCTATCTCTTTCTTCACTAAATTCACCGTTTCACCCTCTCGCTCTCTCTCTTCCTCTCCCTTTCCCTCTCCCTCCCTCTCTCTCTCCCCCCTCTCTCTCCCTCTCACACTTTCATACAGGGATAAGAGGCTATAAAGATTCTCTCCCCCTCTCTCTTCTCTCTTTCTCTCTCTCCATTATAAGGATGAGATCAAAAGCTTGACATATGTTGGAAGTCTAAGAATAATTATAAAACTCCAAACTACTTCTTTAATGTAGTTAAAGATCATACACACACACATAGAGAGAGAGTTGTATTCACATGCGAATACAACTCCTGTGTGAAGATGCGAGGAAGAGGGTTCGCAGCACCGACGACTGGCGGCTCCAGACTCGCCGGCCACCAGCTGCCCTGGGTTCGTCGGCGGGCAGTGGCTGGCCACCGGTCGCCCTGGATTTGCCCGTCGACGAACCCAGGGCGACCGATGGTCGGCGCGCCCGTAGCCGTCGACCACCGGTGTTGTGAGCCCATGCGAAGACGAGGTTGGTTTTTGTGTTGCCGACCGACGATGGCACACAGCAAGGTCGGGGGCGACCACGGGTGTGGTCGCCGCCGAAGTGCAACCTCCGCTGTCCCTCAGTTGTTGCGGGTATCGCCGTTAGCCGCCGTTGTTGAGGAGTCGTCGTCCGCTGGATTTGAATTCAACGGCCCTGATTGCACATTTACATCTTCTCACGCGGTTTTTTTCGCACAGGAACGAGCCTCTCTCTCTATACGCCTGTAAAAATGGAGCTCCATAGGAACTAATCATCTATAAGACCCCAGGTTTCAAGTGCACTGAATTCAAAATATGGTGAAATCTGAGAGCTAGCGCCAGACGTTAGGGATAACGTCAGGCGTCAGAGTTCGATAAGACTTAGGCGTGTCGACGAGTCGGCGGGATCGAAGGTCGATTCACGAGATCGCAAACCAATCGACGGTTCGACGGGACCGTAGCTCGATCGACGGGACCGCAACCCGATCGACGGGACCGTAGGTCGATTGACGTTAGAGCTAACGCAGGCGTTAGGTTTCCCGTCGATTTCCTTAAGCGGTTGTGGATAAGTTCGGTCACCGCCTTAGGGCTAACGTTAGGCGTTGGTGCTAACGTCGACATTAGCTAAGAAAATATATAAGGCAGCCAAGTTTAGCTTCCCTTCTAAAGTCTGATTTCAGTCTCTTTCCTAAGGCAAGGAAGTCGAGATCAGAAGGAAGGAGGTCACTTGGAGCTAGCCGTTCGTTGTACCGAGGGCAATCCTGTGGAGGAGACTGCTTGCGTACCTGCGCCATCGATTGAATCAGTGGAGAGAAAGCTGGTTCAGCAAATTCCAGCCGGTGCAATCTTAGTTTTATGGCACCAAAACGAGCACCAAGGGTAACGATATTCCTCCCTAATCTTGGACATGTGCGTCTGTTGATTTGCATATTATTTGGAAGCCTAGCTTCGAGTAACGGGCACAAGGTGAAAGATTACCCGCATTGTGCAGAGTTGATCGCGATGAGTAGGCACGGGCCTAGCTGAACCGAACCCGTCCCTTAGCCAGTCAGTGATGAGGTCGCACCTCCGTTTCACTAAGGGACTTTTGGGGGAAAAGGAACTGTAGGATGAGGCGGTCCTGACAGTAAAGCTCATAGTTGTCTAAGTTGAAATAAGACTTAGCGTGGAGGCATAACTCGGGGAGCATGCATGTACAACCCTCATTCTCCGAGGGTGGGCTCGTCTCAAGGCCACGTAGACAGGAGTCAAAGTCAACACAGAAGTCCCTTGAAGTTCGTCGAACGCAGGCTTTCGGAGTTCTTTGAACAAAGGAAGGTCAAGAGTTTTGGTTGTGCGAGAAGGTACTTACTCGCACAAGACGAGGAGGAAAGACCTGCCCGACGTTCACTACCCGGCCAGGCGAGGAGGTCGTGAGTTCGGACCTACTCGCCTATAGGCGATTTAGCCAACCAACTCGCCAGTTAGGTCTGAGTTCCTTACCTACTCGCCGATCTATTGCCTTGTCTAGAAAAACCAACTCTAGGGGGTCAGGGATAGTCATCTGCTCCCCCCTAGGATTTGTCTATAAATAGACCTTCAGGGGTACCAGGAATGACACTTGTCAAAATCAGAGCTGCATCCCCCCTGACAGACATGAATCTTCCTTAACAAGTGCCTACCTAGTACCAAGCTCGGCCATTCGTGGTTTTGGAGGAGAGGACTCTTTTGAGCTTCTGGGTACGTGGAGGGACCTCCCTGCCGCAACACCTGGGGTTGTGTCCTTTATCTCTCCATTTCGCTCGTCTTGGCTAACCAAACCTTCTCGTTGAACCGCTAGGCAAGTAGCCTCCGGCTGCATTGATCCGAATTTTGAGGGCAGGATTTTCCAGGCGCCAACACTTTGGTGCGGTGAGCGTGGATCGCGGCCAGAGGAAGAAAGTCTGGTAGAAAAGTGAGATGGTAACAGTTAGCGACCACGAGGATGTGGTGGGAAACCCGGCTCGAGGCGGCGAGTTCGTATCGTTGGCTATCTTCGAAGAATTCGCGCGAAGGGTAGAAGGTTCCATGCGAGCAACTCTTCTACCTCGCATGGAAGGAACGGCGACCTCGCCTCATCGCCCGGGTCCGTCCGAGGAAGATGCTCGCCCTCAGCGAGCAGGGAAGGAGCACGTCGAGGAGTTCGAGCGACCAAGGAGGTCGCAGTTTGGTCTGCAGGCGTCGCAAGGAGCTGGCGGAACTCGGTTCCGCGAGCAGGAAGAGCAGGCGAGATACTATAATACTCGCCAGGCTAGCGAGTATGGAGGAGATACTCACCGAGAAGAGGGTCGTCGCCAGTTTGGTGGGAGGAGCCCATTCTGGGAGGAGACCGTTGCTGCGCCAGTGCCAGAAGGATTCAGGGATCCCGTGATGAATTACTACTCCGGGAGAGAAGACCCTATCTGACACCCCCATTGGTTTGAGGATGCAGTCCCCGTTCGGACCATGTCGGACGCCTGCGAGGAGTTTTTTGAAAGTGCTAACCAACCGGGGGGATGCCTCGAATCGTGGCTTCCTGGCCAAGTTCACCCAGGTGACCAGAGAGGAGGAAGAGGAAGAAGAGACAATCCCTGTAAGAAGAAAGGAGGAGCACCAGAGATTGGAGAGGAGGAGGCCGGAAGAGCGTAGGCCGGCAAAGTGCAGAAGAGAGGAGCAAGGGAGACAGGAAGTGGGAAGACCCCTTGTAACTCCGGAACGGCTGGAGGAGGGAAGAAAATACCAAGTGTTGGGGCAGCAACCGGGTCAGGGAAGGAGATTCTCCATGGAGGGGAGGAATCGTGGTAGGCAAGAAGGACGTAAGGAGGAAGGATGCACGGAGTCGATGGTAGTTGTCCGTCAGGGGAACAGACGTAACCGGAGGAATAGCCGGAGGAGGAATAGGGATCGGGTCAACCAAGGATGTCAAGAAGGGATATAAAGGCCGGAGAGGTAAGAGTGAGTTATGGAGAAGCGGAGCTCGGATCTTTCCGCAAAACGAATTTCCACCAGGCCTACCGCCAGAATGTCGCTCCGACCTCTCAAGCCCCAGCCCTGCTGGAGGAGATCACTTTCTCGGAGGAGGGCATGTTATGGAATGAGAATCCCCTCCATGATGCCCGTGTGATTCAAGCGATCGTCGAAGACTTCACCGCCAACCGAATCCTGGCGTGCAACGGGGGTTCGGTCCGTGTCATTTTTACGTCGTTCTCACGAACACGTTTGACAACCTGGAAGTCGAGGCGAGCAGGATGATGGCCTCGGACGGTCCCCTTTTCAATTTCTCAGGTAAGCAAAAGAAGGCGGACGCGGAAGGAGATCAGCCGCCGTCAGGAAGCTTAATCTAAGACAGGAAGGACCCTTCATCATCCACGAGTCATTAGCAACTGGCAGGTATCGCCTGCAGAATCACGAAGGGGAGCTGTTGGAAAACACTTGGAGCAGCGACAACCTAAAAAGGTTTTGCTCCTGGGCGGGAGTATGTACATCCCACCCCTGTAAATTTATTGTTCATAAATAAATTCATCACCCCCTGAAACATGGGGTAGAAAAGGGTTTTTTACATTAACCTCAAATTAAAAATGTGTTTTCAAGTAAAAGAAGAAGGCAGGCGAAGTCGATCTCCGCGTCAGGTTGGGAAATGGGCCTCCGACTTGATTCTCGTAAAAACTCAGAACGGATGATGGGACAGTTCCTCGGTTGTGCGTTCCCCTAAGTCCAAGCCTCTGCAATGACGGTCGAGATCAGCTCCTCCCTTGCACGTTGGTCGCGGTTCCCACCGACCGCATTTCTCATCCGACTGGAGAGATTATCAGGAAAAATTCTGGATGCCGACCTCCCAATCCCACGAAGAGATGATCAACCTCACCAATGAGGGGACCCTTGAATAAAGGTGTCGTGTACCTTCGGGGGCTAAAGGCCCGTAGCAAAGTGATTCGCTTCCGATTGTTTTCTCTAATCGTATGAGTTAATGTGCTTAAGTGTGCTTAATTCCCCGTTTAATTGTTGAGCAAGCAGGAAGCGGGTTGGGTCGGCATTCAGCACCCAAGTAGGATGGAGACCTTGGGATGTTGTGTTCCCTTGGAAGGTGATCCATTGGAACCTCCCCGACAGTCATTCCCTACTGTATCGACCTCTTCAACAGCATCAACAAGAGCAGCAGGATAGAGACCTTGAGATGTTGTGTTCCCTTGGAAGGTGCTCCATTGGAACCTCCCCGACAGTCATTCCCTACTGTGTCGACCTCTTCAACAACATCAACAAGAGCAGCAGGATAGAGACCTTGGGATGTTGTGTTCCCTTGGAAGGTGCTCCATTGGAACCTCCCCGACAGTCATTCCCTACTGTGTCGACCTCTTCAACAGCATCAACAAGAGCAGCAGGATAGAGACCTTGGGATGTTGTGTTCCCTTGGAAGGTGCTCCATTGGAACCTCCCCGACAGTCATTCTCTACTGTGTCGACCTCTTCAACAGCATCAACAAGAGCAGCAGGATAGAGACCTTGGGATGTTGTGTTCCCTTGGAAGGTGCTCCATTGGAACCTCCCCAACAGTCATTCCATACTATGTCGACCTCTTCAACAGCATCAACAAGAGCAGCAGTATAGAGACCTTAGGATGTTGTGTTCCCTTGGAAGGTGCTCCTCTGGAACCTCCCCGACAGTCGTTCCCTACTGAGTCGTTCCCTTCAAAAGCATCAGCATCCCTCTAGAAGGAAGACTATAGGAAATATGAATCCCCCTGGAAGCCCCGACCGTCTTTTCCTATCTAACATCCTTTTCATCAGTCAGGGTGCGAGCAGGAAACCAACTCGCAAGGTTGAATGCGAGTAGCCCTATGGGCGAGGATCCATGATATGGACAAGCAGGTCGAAGAAGCGAGCAAGCTAGATAGTCGACAGACCCGATCTCATCCTAAGTCGCCCTGACAAGAAAGACAAGTGAATATGCACGAGCGAGCCTATGAGCCTAGCGACATCACATCAGCACAGGGAAGATTCACCAAGAAAGTAAATATTACTATCAAAAGGAATGTTATCTACCAAAAAATATGCTCGCAGAGCCGCGAGAAGCATAAAAAATTGTCAAAAACAAAAATTTCACTTAGACGGTGGAGCATAGTCGACTGAATCTGACTCATTCTCGTCCTCATTGTCCTCCTCCATGCTGGCATTCAGGATATCCGACAGAAGCCCCTCCGTCGTCAAGCTCTCCGCCCCAGGAACCAGCAAGTCGGCCACTGAAAGCTTCGCGAAGACCAGGTCCCCGACGGCTAGGGCGATCTCCCGCCGAAGAGACGAAAGCTCCTGCGAGGTCATGAACGATCCAGAAGGTCGGCGGGAAGGTCCGGCCTCCGAGAAGGAAAATGCGGCCATCCTCGATTCCAACTCGGCGTTACGAACCTGCGTTGCCTCCGGCAAGACCTGGCTCGCCCGCAGTTCGCACTCGAGCTTGGAGATCATCTCCGCTGCCACCAACTGCTCTTCCTGCAGATGCGAGAAGGACAGGTTAGAAGATGTGTAGAAAAAGAGAGTGGGTTTCAATCTTAGCTCGCGTAAAGTACCAAGACCACCTCGAAGCTCCGGATGGATTCGGCATTATCCTCGGCCGCCTTGGCGCGCCTTAAAGCCTCGTCCTCACGCTTCTCGGCCTCCATCGTGAGCTTCCGATGAAGTGCGAGCTCCACTTCGGAGCCGAGAAGGTTCCGCGCGGTCTGATGAAATAACTCAGAAGCGCGCAACATTGCCCGTGATCCCTGGTCGGCAAGAAAGCGAGGAGAAAGCTCATGCAGAACCTTCGCATCATCGCGACCATAAAGTCCGAACAAGACGCTGAAGGCAACGTCGTTCGGGACCTCATCCTGGCTCCATGAAGGCAGGCGAGTGCTCAAGGACACCTCGTTGCGCTCCCTGCTCCAGGTGATCAATGGCTCACCATCCAAGCCCCTATTCAGCGAACCCTGCCCAAAGTTGGGATGGTTCTCAGGGACGCTGTCTTCCTCCTCGCGTGCCCGCTCCTCCGCCATGCGCCGGGCAACCTCCTTCCTCTTCCTTTTCTTGGTCGCCGGTGGTTCGCCTTCGGCCGGCCATCCCGCCGCGCGAAGGATCTCGGTCGCGTCGCCGACCCCAGGAGAAATCTCCGAGAAAGGACATCCCTGCTCGCCTTCCTCCTCCTCGCCATGTTGCATTGTCGCTGGATCGACCGTGGGAGATAGAGGAGGTGGGGTCTGACCCCCCACAGGAAGAGCCGTGGATGGAAGATGTCGGCAACCTGAAGACAGTTGTTAGACAAAGAAACAACGGTAAGATCACTTTTTACGGCAACTATAGAATGTTACCCTCGCCAGGCTGCACGAAGGCGAGATGGTCCACGTTCCTTCGCCAGAACTCGATATCGAGTTTCTTTTTCTTCAAGGCGAGGAAGAGTTCCTCGCGCCGGCCCCTGAGCGATGGAGTGGCGAGCGCCCCGGAAGGTCTCTGCTGGGGGAGATTTGGTATATGCGAGAAGTCACCGGTGACGAATATGAACTTCTCGCTCCACCGGTGGACCTTGTTCGAAGTCCCAACCACCTTGCAGTGATGGCTGCCGAAGAAAATCACCCCGTCCTTGGTCGCTCCCATGTAGAAGATCTTTCAGAAGACGTCCAGGTCGAAAGCGATCTTCTTGCTTCGAAGGAAGCAAAGGTAGCCGATGATGATCGCTACCCCGTTGGTGTTGATCTGGGCGGGGACCCAGCCGTAGTACCGGAGGATCTGGCAAAACCCGGGCCAGAGAGGAAGGCGCAGGCCAACCTCAAAGTGCGAGAGGGAGAAGGCGAGTTTCCCCTCCGAGAAGGTGTTGATCCGCTCGTCGGGAGCGGGAAGGCCAACCCGGAAGCCTGGCGCGAGGTGTTGATGGACGAATCTCTCCAGATCGTCCGCACGAGTAATGGATTTCTTGAACTTATGCGCAATGAAATTCTCAGCATAAGTCAAGCGGCGAGTTTCAGCTTCCAAAGAAGGCGTCATCATAGCGAGCAGGAAGAAGGAGGCGAGATAGAAAAGCGATTGAAGAAGTTCGAAAAAGCGCGCCGATTTTGGACCCCTACCCCCCCTATTTATAGAAATCGGCAAAAGGGGAAGGGGGGGGGATCGCGACGTGAGTAGGTACGAGGTTTCAACCTACTCGCCTACATCGAAGTCGCACAAACTACTATATAAGCGGGGTGTTGACCACCCTTCTCGCGTCTAGGCGACGATCTACAAAAACGCAAGAAAACCCTACAGAAGACAAAGTCAGCACAAATGTGATCAAGCAATACGGTTCAAAGTCGCAGCACACAGGCAATTCACAATTATTACAATACTCGCAGAATAATGTTCTTCAAATACAAATTAGCGAGCGAAGCTAATTAACGGGAGGGTCGTCGCGCCTGTCCGAGGTGGCACCTTGCCGCCCGATGGCACCCAGTTGATGCGCGAAGACCATCTGCTCGTTCGCTCTCGCCAGATGTTCCTCGCCAAGCTGAATGTGCTCTTCCATGCGATTTAGTGTCCCAAGGGACCCGATACTCGCCCGCAAGCCGCGCACGTCCGTCTTCAACGCCTCGTAGCGTTGTTCCAGGCTCAACATCTGCCACTCTAGCTCGGTGATGAGATAGTGCTTTCCTTTTGCCGCCTCAAGCCGATGCTCGAATCCTTCAATATTCGAGACCCGTCCTTCAAGCGAGGTTACTCGTCGATGAACCTCGTAGGCCAGCAACCTTTCTACCTTTATCTCCAGGTCGAGGTAGGCGGACGCCATCTTCGTCCTGTATTCGCGAGTAGGAAGCCCGAGCGCCTCAATAAAGGCTGACCCCGGAGACGTGGCGCGGGCTGGAAGATAGCGAGTTAGTAAAAAAGAACCCCGAAAAGATAGCACGATGCGATGATCATACCTGCCCGCACAGGTGCTGCCCTCGGTTGATGACGAGGAGGAGAGGGTGACCGCCGATGAGCGTCCCGGCGAGGAGGAGACACAACCCGACGAGGAGATGGTGTTCGGCGAGGACTGAGCCTCCGCCGAGGAGATCTGCGAGGGGAAGGTGAGCGCTAACGCTTGCCTGCAGGGAAGGAGTACCACCGCCCCGGGAATGGGGTGGGGTCGTTATAAGCTTGGTCAGCTAAAGCTGACCGGTTGCTTGTTTTCCCACTCTTTGGTGGATTTGTTTGCACAGGTCCTGGCGAGACGAGCGGAAAATAGCGGGATGGAACCCCAGCTGCTGAGCTTTGCTGGCCCTCGAAGTCCTAAGTGTTTTGTTTACTGTTTTTCATGTGTGGCCGGCCTGCGTGCCGATGTTTGGAAGCCACTTTTGATGTAAACATTTTATAAAGAAACCTTGTTGTATTTTCATTCCTAGTTGTTAAAGTGGACAAGTTGTGAACTGGTTTTGCCTTAAATGAATAAAATGCTTCCGTTGTGTGACTCTGTGTGTTGGAATGGTTTTCTTGTAAACTATTTAAAACTAATTAAGTAACGCGCTCTTCTGTTCGTTTAATATGGCGTGGGGTCCCGGTCGGACATACTACTATATTCTATGTAACAGGGAGGGTGTTACATCATCCATCCTCTTAGAAAAGCTAACTCTGGAAACCTGAGTTTGCATGAATTCCCCATTATTCATTATCCATATAGTAAAAATAATTTTACGTATGTAAAATTGTAATGATCGGAAGCATTTTCTCCCTATTCGTAAAATTGTAATGATCGGAAGCATTTTCTCCCTATTAGTTTATGTTACTCTTGTATAACGTTGTTGCTCGAATTCTGGTCACCAAGCTGAAGCCCGTCATTCATAAGTTGTTTTTGAGGAGCACGGTGCTTTCATCGATGGCCGTAACTTCTCAGACAATCTCTTGACTGCTTGGGAGATTCGTCACTGTGGAGATTGCTCCACATTAGGAGTGTGTTGAGGGGGTTCTCTCCAACTTTGGCTTCTCACCCGGATGGGTCTCGTGGGTTATGGTGTGTATCACTGGTCCTCTGTTCTCCATTCAGATTAATGGTGTTAAGACCCCCTTCTTTCGGTCCATGAGGGGGGTTAAGGCAGGGGTGCCCTTTATCCCCCATTTGTTCGCCCTATGTTTTGAGATATTCAACCGCAAGTTGAAGGTGTACAACCCTCATTCTCCGAGGGTGGACCCCCCCAAGGCCGCGTAGACAGAAGTCAAAGGTCAAATGGTCAACACAGAGACCAGCGGTCCAAGGCAAAAGCAGAAGAGACCCTGGCGAGTATACAGGCGATACTCGCCAGGTAAGCGAGTATTAACCAGAGGAGCTCGTCGCGCGTAGGAAGCAGCAGAAGCCCTGGGCGAGTATTGGCCCGGAGTGTGCGAGCAGCACCCAATACTCGCCAGATGGGCGACTATGGCATGGTACTCACCGAGTAACCCATAGTCGCCGGGTTGGGGGTGGGCTATAAAAAGCCCCCTACCCTTTGGTTTTCCTATAAATAGGACCCCAGGGGTACTTGGATTGACACCTGGACTTGAGCTTTTGGACCCCGATTCCCGAACTCTCGAGCCCGTCACCCTTGCTTTTAGCCAAGTCGGTGCCTTCCCTGTACCAAGCTCGGCCACTTTGGTTTCGGAGGGGAAGACTCTCTCGAGCTTCTGGGTACGTGGTGGGACCTCCCTGCCGCAGCACCTGGGGTCCGGTTCGTTGCTTTTCTAGCTTCGTCGTCATTGCCAGCCAGGTCATCTCGTTGGATTGCTGGGCGAGTAGCCTCCAGCTGCATCGGTCCGAATTTTGAGGTCAGGATTTTCCTGGCGTCAACACTTTAGTGCGGTGAGCGTGGACCGTAGTCAGAGAAGGAAAGTTCAGTAAGAAGGCGAGATGGTTATAGTTGGCGACCATGAGGAGGTAGTCGGCAACTCGTCCGCGAGCGGCGAGTTCGTGACGTTGGCAATTTTCAAGGCCTTCGCGCAGCGCATGGAAGGGACCATGCGAGCAGCGCTTCAGCCGTGCGCCGAGGTTACGGCGACCTCGCCGCATCGCCGGTTCTGACCGAGGGAAGGAGTCCCCCTCGGCGAGCAGGAAAGGAGCATGTGGAGGATGAGACCGAGCGACCAAGGAGGTCGCAGTTCTACCAGCCGACCTCGCAAGGTATTCGCTTCCGCGAGACGGACGAGCAGGCGAGGTATTAGTATACTCGCCCATATGGTGAGTATGGTGGTGATACTCGCCAGATGGAGGATCATCGCCGGGCAGGAGGGAGGAGCCCCTTCTGCAAGGAGATCCTTGCCGCGCCAGTGCCAGAAGGGTTCAGGGAGCCCGTCTTGAATTACTATTCAGGGAGGGATGACCCTGTCCGACACATCCAGTGGTTCGAGGATATAGTCTCTATCCGAAACATGTCGGATGCCTTTAAGTGCAGACTGTTTGCCATCACCTTTTGTGCAAAGGCTTGGGACTGGTTTCACCAGTTGCCCGCCGGCTCGATCTACTGCTTTGAAGACCTGTGCCGTGGAGTGACGACCCGGTTCGACACGACTCGGAAGCTGAAGAAGGAGGCAACAACCCTGTTCTATCTGGTACAGAGGCCGGATGAGGCGTTGGGACCCTACATCGAGCGCTTTCAGGAGGAGGTCCTGCAGATTCAGGAGGTGGATAGCAACATCCTGTTGCTGGCCTTGACGTTCGGTATAAGTCAAGGCCTCTTCAAGTTAGAGCTCAGTAGGAATCCTCCATATTCCTATGACAACCTCATTCAGAAGGCCAACAAGTTTGTCTGAGGAGAGGCTTCCAACCCTGACTTCTTGGCCAGGCTTGCTAAGGTGACAGGAGGTGAGGAAGAAGAGATGGATAGGATCCCTGAGAAGAGGAAGAGAGAAGAGCACCGAAGGGCGGAAAAGAAGAGGCCGGAGCGGCGCGAGGAAAGGAGAAGAGAAGAGAAGAAAATGGAGGAGCCCAGGAGGGAGGAAGCCAGGAGGAGCGATGAGATGAGGCCCATCGAGACCCCGGAGCGTCAGGAGGAGGAAAGGCGCTATCAGGTCCCCGTCAACCGGCCACCTTGGAGGCCAGCTGGACGGCACCAGCGTCGGGATCAAAGGGGAAGATCCCCAGAGAGAAGACCCTTTCGCAGCCAGAGAGGCGTCAGGAGAGGAGGAGAGACGAAGCGATGACGGTAGCCGGGCGTGGCCGCCGTCAAGGAAGGAAGAAGCAGCGGCAGAGAAGGCAGCAGGCGGAAGAGGTCCCCCTCTACTGTGACTTCCACCAGGCAGAAGGGCATGCAATGATGGCTTGCCCAGACTTTTGGGAAGCCCGTAGGAGGCTAGCAGCAGGAGAAGGTGGAGGGGAGCAGCGAAGGATCGAAGCCCCTGTCGAGCCGCCGGCAGTGCAAGCCGTCGCTCGAAGGAGGAATGAGGACCGGGTCGACCAGGGAGGTCGGGGAGACCTGGTTCAGGGAGGCAGAGTCGGAGTGATCCATGGGGGAGCGGGGCTGGAAGCTTCCCGCAAGGGGAGCCTCCATCAGATCTACCGCAGGAGTGTCGCCTCGACCTCGCAAGCACCACCCCCGATGGAAGAGATCACCTTTTCTGAGGAGGACATGTTAGGGAATGAGAATCCCTTCCATGATGCCCTCGTGATTCAAGCAGCAGTGGAGGACTTCACCATTGATCGGATCCTGATCGATAACGGTAGCTCCGTAAATGTCATTTTCAAAGGGACGTTTGACGGACTGGGAGTCGGAGCAGCAAGGGTTCGGGCAGCTGATGGTCCCCTTTTCGGCTTCTCCGGAGAGAAGAAGGAAGTGGAAGGAGGAGCAGATATCCTTGTAACGCTCGGTGGCACCTCCATCAGCTGTCGATTTGTCATCGTCGACGCCCCGAGCTGTTACAGGGCTATCTTCGGGAGACCGCTTCTCAACGCCTTCAAGGCCGTCCCATCCTCCTACCATCAGTGCTTGAATACTTCAAGGGAGATGTCCAGGTGAGGATCAGGAGCGATCCAAGAGCCGCTCGGGAGTGCTATCTCAGCGCCGTCAGTACCATCAGCTGAATGGCTGACGCGGAAGAGTTCGGAAGGGTGTTGGAGAACCCGGCCAGGCTGGAGGTGGCCGAAGAAGTTGAAGAAATCGAGGTACTCTCCACAGAGGGAGTGCCTGGGTTGCTGAAGATCGGCGGGTCGCTGAAGACGGAGGAAAAGATCGAGATGGCGGCGTGTCTTCAAAAGAACGTCGACATCTTCGCTTGGAGTGCCGCCGACATGCCGGGAGTCGATCCCGAGGTTGCATGCCATCACCTCAACTTGGATCCAGCGGTCCAGCCCGTCCGCTAGAAGAAGAGGAGGAACGCCACCATCTTGGCCAAGCCGATCCGGGAGGAGGTGAAAAAACTGCTCGATGCAGGCTTTGTATCGGAGATCCAGTACCCATGTTGGGTCTCCAATGTTGTAATGGTGAAGAAAGCGGGGGGGGGGGGGGGGGGGGGGTAGCTGGAGAATGTGTGTTGACTTTTGTTTGATGAATAAAAGCTGCCCAAAGGATTGTTATCCCCTGCCTCGAATCGACGCGCTGGTTGATTCAGCCGTCGGTTTTTCTGTGATGAGTTTCCTTGATGCGTTTTCAGGATACCACCAGATCCGGATGCATCCCTCCGATTGCCGCGATGTCTTCTTCATCACCGATGATGACTACTACAGCTACAAGATGATGCCCTTCGGGTTGAAGAATGCGGGAGCCACCTACCAGCGAATGATGGACCACATCTTCAAGGAGCAAAAGGGGAGGAACCTGGAAGTGTACGTGGATGACCTCTTGATCAAAAGCAAGAGCGTCCAGGAACACGTAGCTGATCTGGTGGAGACCTTCGCGACGCTGAGGAAGTTCAAGATGAGACTCAATCCAGCGAAGTGCGTCTTTGGAGCTGGAAGAGGACAGTTCCTAGGGCATCTCCTTACCCCGGAGGGAGTAGAGCCTAACCCCGACAAGGTTAGGGCGATCCTGGAGATGCCGTCCCCAAAGACGATGAAAGAAGTCCAAAGATTGACAGGAAGGTTGGCGGGTCTTAGTCGCTTCCTATCAAAGGCCGGTGAGAAATGCTCTCCATTCTTCAAGACACTCCGTAAAACTGAAAGTTTCGAGTGGTCCGAAGGATGTGAGACGGCGTTCGAAAGATTGAAGGAGCAGTTGACTCAGACACCTCTCCTTCGGAGCCCGAAGGAAGGCGAAGACCTGCTCATCTACCTGGGAGTAGGAGCAGAGGCAGTAAGTTCTGTTTTAGTCCGAGAAGAAGGGAGGAAGCAGCTGCCCATCTACTATGTCAGTCGGGTGTTGAAGAAGGCGGAGTTGAAATATCCGATCCTGGAGAAGCTTGCCTTCGCCCTGGTGGTGTCGGCGCGGAAGCTCCGGCCTTACTTTCAAGCTCACTCCATCCGGGTTGTGACTGATCATCCTCTCCGAAATGTCCTAGAGGGAGTGGAGCATTCAGGGAGGTTAGCGAAATGGTCGGTAGAACTCAGCGAGTTCGACATTTCCTTCTCACCCCGGGTGGCGATCAAGGCCCAGGCGGTAGCAGACTTCTTGGCTGACTTCTCGGTGGAAACGGAGCCAGGGGAAGAAGCTCTCAATCCAATTCCATGTAAGATGTTTGTGGATGGAGCTTCGGGCAAAAGTTCTGTGGTAGTGGGCATCGTGCTCGTCAGCCCACAGGGGACAAGGATCGAGCAAGCCATCGAGATCCTCTTCCCCGTCACAAACAACCAAACAGAATACGAGGCCATAGTGGCGGGCTTGCGCCTTGCCAAGGAGTTAGGGATCCGTGATGTCCGAGCTTTCACGGATTCGATGGTGGTCGCGTCGCAGATTCGAGGCGAGTTCGAGGTGCGCGACACCATCCTGCAGAAGTACTTAGTAAAGGTGAAAGAGTTGATTGGAGGCTTCCAGTCCTTCTTCGTCGAGCATGTGCCAAGAGAAGAGAACTCGGCAGCAGATCGCTTAGCCAAGTATGGGCCGAGGGCTGGAGGAACTATTACCGAACTATTCCGCCCATCCATTGAAGAAGGAGAGATGATGGAGATCAAGCAATGCCCTTCATGGATGGATCCCTTTGTGGCCTTCCTGGTCAGCGGCCAGCTCCCAGCAGGCGAAGGGGATCAAAGAAGATTTCGGTACAAGGCGGCGTACTATTTACTACAAAACGGAGAGCTATACCGCAAAACCATCTCAGGCCCCCTGGCCAGATGTGTCTCTGAAGACGAAGTACCCCGAGTGTTGGAAGAGATCCACTCGGGAGAGTGTGGAAGCCATTCCGGGACTCGCACTTTGGAGCAAAGGATCCTGAGGCAAGGTTACTTCTGGCCTACTATCCGAAAGGATGCTGAGACCTTCTCGAAGAAATGTCAGAAGTGCCAGCTCTTCGCCCCCCTTCAGTTGCAGTCGGCCCAGCAGCTCCGATCAATCACCGCCCCATGGTCATTTGCCATCTGGGGGATGGACTTGATCGACCCTTTCCCTCAAGCAAGTGGCCAGAGGAAGTTTGTTCTCGTCATGATCGACTACTTCTCCAAGTGGATCGAGGCCAAAGCTTTGGCCAAGACCACCTCTCAAGTCGTGAAGAACTTCATCTGGGGGGAGATCGTCTGCAGATTTGGAATCTCCCTCGCCATCGTCACCGACAACGGCCCCCAATTTGCCAGCTTAGAGTTAGATGATTTTTGCAGGCAGCTAGGAACCGATCTTCGATTCGCCTCCGTGCACCATCCCAGGAGCAATGGTCAAGTGGAGGCCGCCAACAAGTTGATCATCAACCTACTGAAGAAGAAAGTGGAGAACCTGAGAGGTAGTTGGGAGGATCAGCTCCCCTCGGTCCTATGGGCTTTGAGGACCACCCCTAGCTCAGCCACCGGGAGACACCGTTCAAGCTCTCTCACAGGTCGAAAGCTCTCATTCCAGTAGAGTTTGAAGTCAGAAGCCCAAGGGTGGTAGCCGCGGAAGACGGAAATGAAGAATGACGATTAGAAAATGAAGAAGCGCAGAAGCTATCCCTCGACTACATAGAAGAGCTGCGGGACCTGGCCTCAGCTAAGCAAGAGGAGATCAAGCGCCGAATGGCAAGACATTTCGACAAAAATGTCCGCCTCAAGCACTTCCAAGCAGGTGACCTGGTCCTAAAGAAGGTGGACGCGGCAGGAAGATCAGCAGCCGTCGGGAAGCTTAACCTGAACTGGGAAGGACCCTTCATCATCCAGGAAGCTCTCCTGACAGGAGGGTACCGCTTGCAGAACCAGGAAGGCGAGCTGCTAGGGAACACCTGGAGCGGCGATGACCTGAAAAGGTTTTATCCTTAAAGGGAATGTACAAGCCCCCCTTTTTTTGTAAATTCATTTACGTATAAATAAAAGTTTACATCTCCCTGAAATATGGGATGAGACAGTCCTTCCTATCCCAGAGAAGTCTTTTAAGGAAGGAGGCCAGTATAGTCGATCTCCACGCTAGGTTGGGAAATGAGCCTCCGACTTAACCCTCGTAAAAACTCAGAACGGATGATGGGACAGTGCCTCGGGTGTGCGTTCCCTTAAGCCCAAGCCTCTGCAATGACGGCCGAGATCAGCTCCCCTCTTGCACGTTGGCCGCGGTTCCCACCGACCGCACTTCTCGTCCGACTGAAGAGATTACCAGGAGAAAAGTCTGGACGTCGACCTCCCGATTCGGCGAAGAGATGATCGATTTAACTAGCTCAGAGGACCCTTGAATAAAGGTGTCGTGTACCCTCGAGAGCTGAAAGCTCGCAGGAAAGCAATCTGTTTCCTAAATTATTGTGTCTGATCATGCGAGTTGGTGTGCTTAAGTGTGCTTAATTTCCTGCTAAATTATTGAGCAACAGGAAGCAGGTTTGATCCACATCCAACATCCAAGTAGGATGGAGGCCTCGGGATGGTATGTCCCCTCGGACCTCCCCGACTGCCACTCCCTGCTTGACGTCATCCTTCATCAACATTCGACGCCGCAAGTTGGAAGATGAGCCTCCGACTTAACCCTCGTAAAAGCTCAGGACGGATGGTGGGACAGTGCCTCGGGTGTGCGTTCCCTTAGGTCCAAACCTCTGCAATGACGGCCAAGATCAACTCCCTCCTTGCACGTTGGTCGCGGTTCCCACCGACCGCACTTCTCGTCCGACTGGAGAGATTATCAGGGGAAAGTCTGGAAGCCGACATTCCAACTTGGGAAAGGGCAAAACCGATCCGATCGACCAAAGAATAGAGACATTCTGGCATCCAAGTAGGATGGAAACCTCGGGACGGTGTGTCCCCTTGGACCTCCCCGGCCGTCATTCCCTACATCCGGTATCCAAGTAGGATGGAGGCCTCGGGAAGATGTGTCCCTCCAGACCTCCCCGACTGCCATTCTCTATCTCTTTCCCCTTAAAATGTCCATTATTATTAGGTGATTCTAATGAACTCTTCACCAGGTGCAAGGCAAGGCCTTGAGAGCATGTGTCCCTCGGGACCCTCTGAGTGCCCCTCACGACTCGACTCAATCAGAAGGTACCATTAAGAAGGCGAGTATGTAGGTAATACTCGCCAGATGGGCGAGTATACACATGAGAGCATGTAGGTGCGTGTATGCAGGTGCGAGCACTCAAACTCGCCCCAAACCTAAGAGCCTAGCGAACACTCAATCTCGCCCCGATCCTAAGAGCCTAGCGAGCACTCAATCTCGCCTCGAGCCTAGGAGATTAAGCGACATTCAAGACAGGAAGCAAGGCAGAAGAAACAGGCGAGCAAAATTTTGTCCTTTTTCATTTATATATTTGGTATAAGTTATAAAAGAATCTTCAAGGGGTTTACAAAAGGTCGTCGGGCGAGCAAAAAGGGTGCCCAGGCGATTAGACGTCATCCTCGCCATCAATATCAGCATCTGGATCATCGCCACCATCATCATCATCCTCGTCCTCGGAATCATCGTCCTCGGAGTCACTGGACAGCTGGGAAGATGATCGCAAGGGAGAGGTGGACTCCTCGGCGAGCAGCGCCGGGATGAGGTCCACCACTGTCAGCTCCATCGCCGCCGGCTTCAGAAGGTCGTCCGCCTTCAGTAGGCTTAGGATGACAGTCCCCGTTGCTCGCGCGATCTCCCGACGAATGCGAGGCATATCATCGCCAACTATCCTGATCTGCTTGCCGACCCTGGAGGGGCCCGCCACCGCTGGCTGTTGCTCGGCAGGCCGAGTTTCCAGCTCAGCGATGCGAACTTGGGCGGCCTCCAAGGCCAGTCGGGTGTCGTCCAGCTCCTTCTCCAGCTGGGAGGTCTTCTTCGCCATCTCCACCTCGGCGGCCTGCAAAAATGAGAAGACGCGGAAGGTAAGCGAACTATTCGGCAAAATGGTGAGTATCCCAGAAGTGAGTGTAGAAGCAAGGCGAGTACCTCATGCTCCTTCTCTTTGAGCCCCATGGCGATCATCTTCTTACTCTGGGTTTTGATCACCCCCTCATACTCGAGCAATCGCCTTGCTGTCGAATGGGCCAGCTCGGCAGATCGCAGCAGAGATCGCGAGGTCTGGTGAGCCAGATACTCGGAAGACTCCTCCTGCAGTCTCTCGGCATCCTCGCGACCGTAGATTGCATGGAGCACATCGAAGCCCTCACCCTTGTCCTCCCAGTCCCCCGACCATGGCGGGAGGTTGGAGCTTAGAGACACCACGTGGGCGCTCTCCGACCAGGTCACCAAGGGGCGACCATAGGCATCCTCGCCACGCCCACCGAGGTTGAAGTTCGGGTGGGCGTAAGGCTCGCCAGCCTCAGAAACATCTGCCTTCTTGCCAAGGTCCCAGTGGGCGACCTCCTTCTTCTTCCGCTTCTTCGAAGGCCCAGAGCTGTCGCCGACGATCGTTGGCTCATCGCCTCCTGGGGACAATTCGATGGGCGAGTAGACCCCATCCCCGCGAGCAGAGGTCCCCGCACCTCCTTCTGTGGAAGCCGTCGCCTTCGCCGCCACGGGGAGAAGCTCGCGTGGCAGAACGTGGACTGCTGCAACAAAAAGAGAGATATCTCCAGTTAGTTGTCAAATCGAAGACGAAGAACGAGTATTACGAATACTCGTGCGGTAGGTTACCTTCGCCCTAGAACACCTCAGCGAGTTCGTCTACTTGCCTCCTCCAGAATACCACATCAAGGCTGCGATTCTTGAAGGATTCAAGCAGTTTCTCGCCACCCCTCGCTTAGGAAAGAAGCCCCGAAGACGCTCTCCGGCGGCTGGAAGGACCTGCCGGGGATTGCTTGGAAGTCGCCATTGATGACGACTAGTCGCTCTCCCCAGCGATGGTTCTTCTTCGCCGTGCCGACCAGCGTGCAGACATGGCTGCACAAGAAGACGACGCCCTCGCCTGTCGCCATGAAATGAAATATTCGCATGAAGACGGAAAGATCGAAGGCGATCCCCTGGTCGTGCAAGTAGCAGAGGAACCCCACGATCATCGCCACCCCCATTAGGGTTGATCTGGGCAGGGACTATACCAAAGTAACGGAGTATCTGCCTGAACTCCATCCACAATGGTAGTCGCAAGCCCACCTTGAAGTGGCGAGTAGGGAACACCCGCTCGGTGGTCAGGACAATGTTTAGTCGCTCGCCCTGGCGAGGAAGCCAAGCGACAAACCCTGGCGGGATGTACTTCGCCGAGAAGAGCTCCAAGTCCTTCTCGGTCGTGATGGACTTCTTGAAGGTGGTCACCGCAAAGTTCTTGGCGTGATTGGCACGCCGGATGGTCGCCTCGTCAAACATCTTAGAGGAGAGGAGGGAAGAAAGGCGAGTATCGGAGAAAGCGAGAAGAGGACGGAAGATACTCGCGTGTGAGTTAGAAGATCGCGGAAAGCGTAATAAATACTCACCCCCTATTTATAGTAGTCGGGTAGCTTGGCTTATCGAGCACGACGGCGCGATTAGGAATAAGGGGGGGCGAGTATTAAGTTAAAGTCGCTAACTCAGCAACGCGCGTCAGCAAGGTGCCGACCTCCAAAGCGCGAAGACCTGCAAGAAGAAGCATAAAAGAAGCTCGCCAGGCACAGGCGACATGCAGACACTACTCGCCAAACATTAAAGAAGATAGAAAAAATCTGACAAAAAATCCATCACGGAAAAAGAAATCAGAGCGAGTAATAAAAGGCGAGTTTCCAATACTCGCCGAAATAATATTACATCAATGAGAAATAGTTCAGAGTTACAGGAATGCTCGCCAAGGGCGACATAGCATAGAAAGAAGAAAAGAAAGAAAAGACAACATCTAGGGAGGCGCCTGAAGATTCGCCTGAGGATCCGGAGGCTGAGGATGTCGCCCAACCCAGCCTAAGCTGCGAGCTCGCTTGAAATGCTCGAAGGCTACGGTCATCGCGTCCTCGCCTTGCCGCAGCTGGTCTTCAATCCTCGCCAACCGACCGACCGAGCCCATGCTCGCACGCATCCCCACCACCTCGTCATGATGCAGCTGCTGGCAATGCTCGAGCCTCGCAACTCGACGCTTCAGGTCGCTGACAGTATGAAGGCGAGATTCTGCACCAGCCAGGCGAGTATCGAACTCTTCCAGCCGTGATACTCGCACCTCCAGCTCGGTCAAGCGACGATGAGCGTCAGTGCTCGCCAGGCGCTCAACCCGCGACTCCATATCAGTCAGGCGACGATGAGGCTCGCTGACCGCCAGGCGCTCTAGCTTCGCCTCCAGATCCAGGATCGTGCGAGTGGCCCTCTCCTGGTACTCGCGAGAAGGAAGCCCGACGGCGTCGATCAAGGCTACTATGGGATTACGAGCGCGAGCTGCAAAAAAGGTAAGAGTGTCAGAGCTTTGACGACGAAAGGAACAGAGTGAAGATAGTGGCGACTATCAAAAACAGCGACCAAGTACCTGGCCGAGGACTGCGAGAGTGACGGCGAGGAGAGCCCCTGCCTCGCTGAGGAGACGCGCTGTGGTGGTGATCGCCTCGCCGAGCAGGATGGGACCCAGCGGTCTGACCTCGGCTAGGAGGCGCGTTCCCGCGACCGCGACTATCAGATGGTCGCCCTCCCCCTCGGAGGAAAGAAGCCCGAAGGGCCCTCAGTCCCACCACAGCGCGAGGATTCGCCCTGGTGAGTGGAAGGAGCGGTAGAAGTCGAAGGGCGCTGCTCGCCCTGAGTCGTGACGGGAGGAGGAAAAGGAGGAGGTGGCGGAAGCCCACCCGCGGGCAGCTGCGAGCTGCTCGCCAACCCCGAAAATTCAAGAGGCAGTGGTGGTGGAAGCACGCCTCCCGCCAGAGGAGCCCGTTGCTCGCTCATCGGTCTCCTCTCCAGCAAAGAGGTGTGGAGAACTCGCGCCGAGCGCCCACCACCCCTAGGCGAGATCATGAGCGGCGATCTCAGAGGAGGTACGGCCAGAGGCTCCTCCTGAGCACCGATGGTGGACGAATCTGCGAGCATAGAAGAAACATTTAGTAATACGGACCAAGTCGAGGCCAATCAAAGAAGGTGGCGAATAGGTAGCTCCCACCTCGCGCAAGAGCGGGATTCTCCGGTTGATTCTGGGTCGAGGTCCCAGGCATGCTCGCCTCCTCGGCGACCTTTGGAGCAGGAGGATCAAGGACCGACGAGCCATCCCCGTTGGACAACCCCAACTCGTCCAGCAGCTGTTGATGTTGGTCGCCCAAAGGGGCGGCGAAATCGTCTTCAGCAACCTTCTTCTTCCCCTTCTTCTTCTTCGCCAGCCTCTTCCTCTTTTTAGTAGCGAGGAAGTCTTCAACCTCGGGACCTAGGCGTGGAGGGAGCGAAGGACCGTCGAACAGACCTACAAGATCAGCCATGGTCGCCTTAGCCTCTGCAGCATAGTCGCGCGCCATCTTGAGCGAGTTCAGAAAAGATGTGCCACCAGAGACCCCTGCCCCTCTATTTATAGAGCTCGAGCATCGGCCAGCGAGATGGCGAGTATAGGCCAATAGTCGCCAGTAGGCAATCTCGTCGAATGAAGGTTGGATGATTCTTTCCGAGCAACTACGTTACTCGCAAAGAGCGGGGATTGTGTACAACCCTCATTTCCGAGGGTGGACCCCCCCCCCCCCCCCCCCCAAGGCCACGTAGACAGAAGTCAAAGGTCAAAGGGTCAACACAGAGACCAGCAGTCCAAGGCAAAAACAGAAGAGACCCTGGCCAGTATACAGACGATGCTCGCCAGGTAAGCAAGTATTAACCAGAGGAGCTCGTCGCGCGCAGGAAGCAGCAGAAGCCCTGGGCGAGTATTGGACCGGCGTGTGCGAGCAGCACCCAATACTCGCCAGATGGGCGACTATGGCATGGTACTCGCCGAGTAACCCATAGTCGCCGGGTTGGGGGTGGGCTATAAAAAGCCCCCTACCCTTTGGTTTTCCTATAAATAGGACCCCAGCGGTACTTGGATTGGCACCTGGACTTGAGCTTTTGGACCCCGATTCCCGAACTATCGAGCCCGTCACCCTTGCTTTTAGCCAAGTCGGTGCCTTCCCAGTACCAAGCTCGGCCACTTTGGTTTCGGAGGGGAAGACTCTCTCGAGCTTCTGGGTACGTGGTGGGACCTCCCTGCCGCAGCACCTGGGGTCCGGTTCGTTGCTCTTCTAGCTTCGTCGTCGTTGCCAACCAGGTCATCTCGTTGGATTGCTGGGCGAGTAGCCTCCGGCTGCATCGATCCGAATTTTGAGGTCAGGATTTTCCTGGCGTCAACAGAAGGGAAGGGAACAAGTAGGCATTCTTGAGGGCTTCTGTCGCTCTCCTGGTGCTAGACTCATCTCACATCTCCTTTTCATTGAGAATAGTCTGATCATTACTAAATCTGATCTTTTCAATGCTCTTAAGCTTAAGAAGATGATCTTAGATTTTTTTCAAATTGTCTAGCCATGCAATTAACCTTTGTAGTTGGATATCCAGATTGATTGCTTTATTCCTGAATGTACTTGTATGTCTATCGAGGAGATCCTTGAGGTTTCCTGCTCGGGTTTATACTTGAGTTATCTTGACATTCCTCTTGCTAGAAAAAAACTCTGCTCCACGTCCTTCAAGTTTGGGAATTCATAATTTGGTTATTCAACATGCCTCCCTTAATTCTTGCTAAATTTGATGGTCAAATTTCCCTAATTTCATATTCCATGTGAACACGTTTTATTCGAAACAAGTATCTTCTTCTAGGAGACCTCTCTTGATTTTTCCCCGAGTCATTGCTCTCACATTTGGAGAGAGATTTCCAAGCGTCTCCCAAGGTTTATTAGGTGGTTGGCGATGGGAAGGCTATTTACGCTCTTTAGCAAGATTTTGTGTTGTCTTTCCCCACACTCATGACCTGGTGAATATGAATACTTTGGAGTCTATCACTTGTGTTGAACCCGAAAACCACGGTTCAACGAGAAGTTCGGACCAAGGGTGTAACTTGCACTTAATTCTCCTAAGCTAGCTCACTAGGCTAGTCGTTCGGGACAAGGATCCCCGCTCTTTAAATTGGAAAGCTAGAATAGACCATCGAGCTGCAGCGAGGAGGTCCCGCCACACACATGGGAAATCTTAGAGAGCTTCCCTCTCAAGCCAAACGCTGAGCTAGGCACCTCATAGAGCGCTAGAGAATTCCTGACCACCCACTCCGTAAACCACTGTGAGAAGCAAGACAAAACTCTCTTGTTAACTAAAACAAGCCAAAGGAGAGAAACAAGTGAGAAGTCCTCTCCAAAGGTGCCCTCAGGTGTCTATTTATAGTTTTCTAGAAATGGCCTGCGGATAGTGAGATCCCGTCTGTTGGTCTTCCTAAACGCAACCCAAATTGGTCTGCCAACAGCAGAATCCTGCTGTTTGGAAGAGCTAATTGCAGGCCAGTAGGGTTGGCTTAGCTATGGGCGAATCTAGATGAATGACGAGTCCCTAGTCTCATGGCGTCTCGCCTCGCCGAGGTTGCTAGGCGAGTGCTGACAGCGTGGCCCAGCCCGCCGATCTCGCCAACCACCCCGAGCATTGAGCGAGTGTTAGCCCAAGGGGTCTGCTCACCCAAGTCTACTCGCCAGGTGCAGTTATTTCTGGCACTTCCTTGATCCTCCGACCACTCGGCAAACACGGGGTTGCACAACTTGAATGTCTAATCTCATTATTCCCGACGGAGACTAGGATCGTCCGAAAGTTTTGTCCTAATGTGACCAGGAGCTGTTATGCAATCTGATCGAGTACCGCGGTAGCGCAACAGAATTAATCGAGCACAAGCAATCGTTCACAATAAAAAAAGACGAAACGAGATTTCAAGCACACACACACAGACGACAAGCAAATTTACGTGGTTCGGAGAGGAGCTCCTACGTCCACGGGGAGAGCACGTCGGAAAAGATCCACTGATAAAATGAGGAGTTACAGAGATTACACTGATAAACTGAACAGAAACCGAAAACTGGAGTTATCGTTGTCGCCGAGGATATCGCCGGGCGATACCTCAGACATCCGCCATCTTCCTCCCGCACAGCAGGTGCCGCCTGGCCGATCCCACCTCGCCGCCTCCGCTGGACGGCTGTCGCATGCCGCCGCTTGCCACCGGGACCACGTCCTGCCGCTGCCGCACGCCTGGTTTACCTGGCCGATGCCGCTGCTGCTCCGTCTCTGACTCACCGGGACCAAGTCTCCGCCTGGGATGAACCTGCCGCCGCAGCCTCCTGGACCACCGGGACCAAGTCCCTTCTGCCGCCGCTGCCTGCGCCTGGGACGAAACTGCCACCTGCACCTGGAGGGAACGCCGCCTCCTGCAACCTGCGCCTTGGACGGAACCGCCGCCGCCGCTGCAGCCTCCTGGACCACCGGGATTAAGTCCCTTTGCCGCCGCTTCCTGCGCCTACTTATGATTTTTTCCACATTAATGATCCTTGCTTGCTTATCCTATATATAAGACCATAATCCATCTCTAATTTAAGGAGAAATTCTCCTTAATTAGGAGATATCCAAATAAAGTTTTGCCTAAAAAAGGCAGAGCAGCCAATGAAGAAAAATCCTCCTTATAATGATATTCCATAGAAAGGATTTCCCCAATTTAGGAATTACGGATGCACACGGATCGCTGAGGTGGCACAATCTATCTCAACAAATAAATAGGATTCACCCTATTTAGGAATTACGGATGCACACGGATCGCTGAGGTGGCACAATCTCAACAAATAAATAGGATTCACCCTATTTAGGAATTACGGATGCACATGGATCGCTGAGGTAACACAATCTCAACAAACTCCACCTTGACGCCTCACGCGATAAACTCCACCTGCATCTTGGATCTCCTCCCTCCGGAAAAAACTACCCCTCTCCCTGGGGTCAGCATGATCAACACGTATCAAGATGAGCCAAGTCAAGACCATTCTTGAACTTGACTCCTCTCACTGATTTCTTCCGCATGCTCGCTACGTTATACTCCGTAGATATCTCCCGCAACTCCATGCCTACACCTTCAGCGAACTCCCTCGACTCCTGGTGGCTCACACCGACGTGCTTTTTCTTGCACGATAGACCGGGTCTTTTGCAGAATGACTCGCACTCGGATTTCCACTATGCAGCTCCACCTTTTTCTGAGTGAACCTAAGTTCCTCGGTGAGAGATTTAAGCCGGATGGCTCCCCTTGCGATGTCTGGGTACTTCCGAGATGACTCTCTGCCCTTCTTCTCTACGACTGCGGATATTTTACCTTCGCCAAGGACTTTCCTCTGCGCGCACTCGCTCGCCACAAAACTTGCTCTGTTCCTCCACTGTTCCTTCCTAGCTTTCCTCTGAGAGCGGTCTCTGCTCTTTATAGCCTTGTGGAGACCTTGCTGAATGAGCATCGCCTTAATCCGCTTCTGCCATAATCTGAAGTCGATTTTGCCGTCGTACTTCGAAATCTCGAATTTTGCCGCCTTTACTTTGCTCGCAGAGCTACTGGGCAATCTGAATAATGTTCACGGATCAGATCTGAGAAGATAGGGAGCGGACCGATGTCGTCACCTACCGTTGACCCAAATCTAAAACTGGAACGTCCAGACGATCACCCCCGCGGAACCTGTCTCTGATACCAATTGTTATGCAATCGGACCGAGTACCGCAGTAGTGCAATGAAATTTAAATCGAGCACAAGCAATAACGCAAAATAAAATAAATACGGAATGAGATTTCAAGCACACACAGATGACAAGCAAATTTACGTGGTTCGGAGAGGAACTCCTAAGTCCACGGGGAGAGCGCGCCGGAAAAGATCCACTGATAAATGGGGAGTTACAAAGATTACACTGATAAACTGAACAGAAACCGAAAACTGGAGCTATCGCTGTCGCCGAGGATATCGCCGGGTGATACCTCGGACAGCCGCCTTCTTCCTCCCGCACAGTAGGTGTCGCCTGGCCGATCCCACCTCGCCGCCTCCGCTGGACGGACGTTGAACGCCGTCGCTTGCCACCGGGACCACGTGCCGCCACTGCCGCACGCCTGGATCACCTGGCCGATGCCGCCACTGCTCCGCCTCTGACCCACCGGGACCAAGTCTCCGCCTGGGACGAACCTGTCGCCGCCGCCGCAGCCTCCTGGACCACCGGGACCAAGTCCCTCTGCCGCCGCTGCCTGCGCCTGGGACGGAACTGTCGCCTACACCTGGAGGGAACGTTATCGCCTGCAACCTGCGCCTGGGACGAAACCGTCGCCGCTGCAGCCTCCTGGACCACCGGGACCAAGTCCCTCTGCCGCCGTTGCCTGCGCCTTCTTACGGTTTTTCCACGTTAATGATCATTGCTTGCTTATCCTATATATAAGGCCATAATCCATCTCTAATTTAAGGAGAAAATCTCCTTAATTAGGAGATATCCAAATAAGGCTTTGCCTAAAAAGGCAGAGCAGCCAATGAAGAAAAATCCTCCTTATAATGATATTCCATAGAAAGGATTTCCCCAATTTAGGAATTACAGATGCACACGAATCGCTGAGGTGGCACAATCTCAACAAATAAATAGGATTCACCCTATTTAGGAATTACAGATGCACACAGATCGCTGAGGTGGCGCAATCTCAACAAATAAATAGGATTCGCCCTATTTAGGAATTACGGATGCACACGGATCGCTGAGGTGACACAATCTCAACAAGGAGCTTGGTCGGATTTTCTCCCCTCCCATGGGCGGACCTACCATAGGCCGAGTGTGGGCGGCCGCCCACACTGAAATTAAAAATAAAATTTGAAGTAGTATTAGCCATGGTTTAAACCGTGGCTAATACTTCTAAATGGAAAAAATCCCTTAAAATAAAGAAGCGTTAAAATCTAAAAGCCCGAGCTTCTCCCTTCCGCGAACTCACGCCTCGGGCGTTTCCTCATTTTCTCATGCGGCAACACTCAAGCTTTCTCCCTTCCGATTTTAGGCGGCATGACCGACGAGCTCGCGTCTGCAATATCTGTCGACAGAGACGAACTGTTTTGACTTGGAGAGACAAACTGTTGTGATGTGGTCCATGTGGAGAGGCAAAATGCAGTATCTCTCTGTTTCTTGTAGGATATAAGGATTTTTTCTATTTATTTTTTGTTTTAATTTGGTTTAGCACTTATTTCTTCTTCCTGGAAAGGATTTTATATTTATTTTTGTTTTATTTTTTTCACGCCCAAAAAATCGAACCATTTTCAACATATCATTTTCTTCTTTTGATTTTGTTTTAAAGCTCATGTCTCATTCTTCCTGGATTTATCCTGCCCATCTTCATACTACAATTACATATTTGCATATCACCTGTTTGATGAATTGCCAAAATGGAATCGGGAATAAACCTGTTTGATGAATTGTCAAAAAATAATTTATCATTATCTTAATGAACGCCCACACTGAGAAATCGTTCTGGGTCCGCCAATGTCCCCTCCCCCCTCCCGGAGATACTTTCTTGATCGCCTTGGGTGGGGTGATGTTGGGTCAACTTTGGCGTCCCCGTGTGTGGTTTATGATCTACTTCTTAAGGACCCTGTTCATATTCGTGCTTTTTGGACATGCAAGACCTCGTTACACCCTCTAATTAGATGTTTATTTTGGAAACTGAGGTAATACCATCTTCCTTGTCAGAGTCTACTTGCGGGACGTATTATTCCTATCTCCCATACGTGTCCTCATTATGGTCATGACTTGGAGGATGCTGATCACTTATTCATTGCATGCCTAAAGAATTTTGGAGTATCTCCCTGTACTCTGATCGTGCAACTGGGGGGGGGGGGGGGGGGGGGCTTCATCCAAATGGTGTCTGGTGTTTTACTTTGGGAGGTTTGGAAAGCTCGCAATGCGTTGATCTTTGAAAGCACCTTACTTTCATTTGTCTTGATGTTCAAAAGCAGTGTGATAATGGCTGAGGAACTCTTTTGGCTAGAGTCGAAAATCCCGAGTGTGTTCTGACCCATCATCCTTACTGGGGGCCGTGCCAGATGAGTTATCAGGGACTATTATGGTCTTGTCTAATTGACTAGTGACATACACTTTTGTTGCTTATCCGTTCATACTACTGTGCTATATGTTGCGTGGGACATTGTTGTCCATGATGAGACAATGCCAATTACCAGTGGATCAATGATTCTTCTATTTGTTCTTATAGTAGAAAATGACAAGTTCAGGACATTAAAGATTGAGTCTCAGGAGTCCGAACTTCGTGATTGTAAAACCGAACATGGTGACATGACTATCAATAATGCGACAGATTGATGTGATAATCTGACGATTACTGTTGCGGAACGCTTAGGGCTCGTGGTAGACCGGTTCACTTGAACCACCTTAGCTCGTGAGCGAACTAAGCGCACAAACAGTCAATTAGAGATTTGCTGAGTACACAGGGAGTTTTTAACGTGGAAAACCCGGAAAGGGTAAAAACCACGCGGCCGGAGCTGTGCCGACCAAACTTCACTATCTTCTGGGGGTTACAACTTGGAAACTAGAACTTGAGCGCGACAGGCCGCTGCTCGTTACAATATTTGGAGAGAGAGAGAACGAGCTCTGAGGGTGACAGGCCACCTCTCGGAAAAACTAAGTCTTTTTCTTTTCTGAGAATGCTAGTCGCCTTTCGGAAGTGAGACAGCTAGTCGCCTTTTCCTTCTGAGAATGTTAGTCGCCTTTCGAAAGTGAGAAGGCTAGTCGCCTTTTTATTCTGAGAATGCTAGCCGCCTTTCGGAAGTGAGAAGGCTAGTCGCCTTTTCCTTCTGAGAATGCTAGTCGCCTTTCGGAAGTGAGAAGACTAGTCGCCTTTTCCTTCTGAGAATGCTAGTCGCCTTTCGGAAGTGAGTAGGCTAGTCGCCTTTCAGGATGATGAAGATCTTCAAGTCCACGAAGGAGATCTTCAAGCGCCGAAGGAGAATTCCGCAAAAGTCTGCAAGGAGCTCTCCCGGGTCCAGAAGTCAAGGTCCTTTCAAATGAAGCCTTGGGGCTCCTTTTATAGCTTTGGACGGGGGCGACCCAGTAATTTTGTCGTTGGTAGTTTCCATAAATGCTCGGTGGACGAATCATATTCTCCGGTTCGGGGCCCTCGGATCGCCATTTTTCGTAAATGACCACCTTGCCCCTCGGGCAGCTCGGGCAGTTCTGTTGGAGGCAAAAAAGGCGACTGACTGTTCCTGAAAAGTGAGAAGCCTGAAAGACAAAAAGTGAGAAGCCGAAAAGACAAAAAGTGAGAAGTCGGAAACCCAAAAAGTGAGAAGCCGGAAACCCAAAAAGTGAGAAGCCGGAAAGACAAAAAGTGAGAAAGCTTCCTGATTGCGCTCAGAAACGTTCTGAGCGCGCGCTAGCGCCGGAGTGCTCCAAGTGCGCAACGAACCACGGGGATGCCTCGGGCGGACGGCGGACGGGGAGTTGCCCCCCAAAGGGGGGACCGGGATCCTTTGGCGAGGAGAGGGCGCCGGAACGCACCCCGGGGAGGGGTGGCGCGCGGATTGGCCGCACTCCCAAGGGGGGGGGTGCGGATTGGCCGCACCCCAAGGGGGGTGCGGCATGGCCGCACCCCAAGGGGGGTGCGGCATGGCCGCACCCCAAGGGGGGTGCGGCATGGCCGCACCCCCCAAGGGGGATGCGGCATGGCCGCACCCCAAGGGGGTGCGGCTTGGCCGCACCCCCCAATGGGTGCGGCTTGGCCGCACCCCCTTGGGGGGGGGTGCGGCTGAGTCGCACCCCCTTGGGAGGTGCGACTTGGCCGGCCGCACCCCCAAGGGCGGTGCGGTCGGGGGGTGCAGCCTGCGTGCTACCGCGCTCTTTGACCGTCGACCCCTCCTCTCTTTTCCGGGGCTTTCTTCAGGTGCGTCCTAAGGCCTTTACGGGTGTACAACATAAGCACCCGAAACCTTCGGAGTCCGAGTTCCGGAGCGAGGAGTTCGAAGGTTTTGATTTTTTCTGCGGCGGCTTTTCCCATTGTCCTCTGTGCGGCGCTTTTCTGGTAGGAGCTGATGTCGGAGGGTGTTGGTTTTCCGAGGTCGTTGTGGGCTTGCTGCCCGGCTCTGATATCCGTATGGGCTGAGGGGTTTCTGCAAAATGACAGATTAGCTTGCGCGGTTCTGAGCCCGTGACTTTTACACAATAGAAAATTAGTTTGCGCAAGTCTGTGCTTGCGGCTTTTTTGCACGAGTCTGTGCTCGCGGCTTTTTTGCACGAGTCTGTGCTCGCGGCTTTTTTGCACGAGTCTGTGCTCGCGGCTTGGCCGGTGAATAGTGGGTGTATTCAAACCGTGGGTGAACGTAAGGGGGGCAGGCCCCTACGTCACCGGGACTTGACGGCGGAGGAGAAGGGCGAACCTTCAATCGACGGCGGTGCAAAGTCCCCGGGGCAGGGCCCCGAAGTGGCCGGTGAATAGCTGGTGTATTCAAACCGGGGGCGAACGTAAGGGGGGGCACGCCCCTACGACGCTGGGACTCGACGGCGGAGGAGAAGGGCGAACCTTCAATCGACGGCGGTGCAAAGCCCCCGAGGCAGGGCCTCGAAGTGGCCGGTGAATAGCTGGTGTATTCAAACCGGGGGCGAACGTAAGGGGGCAGGCCCCTAGGACGCTGAGACTCGACGGTGGAGGAGAAGGGCGAATCTTCAATCGACGGCGGTGCAAAGCCCCCGAGGCAGGGCCTCTTTATAAAGTTTTTTCTTAAGTGAGTGTAAGTGTCAACATATGGTTTTACAGTATGAAATCATTTGGTGCATAGCTTTATGTAAGATAAGATAGGTGCACGAGTCTGGGCTCGCGGCTTTTACATAACATGTAATATAAGATAGGTGCACGAGTCTGAGCTCGCGGCTTGTACATAAATTATAAGATAAATTCACACGAGTCGGAGCTCGCGGCTTGGTACAGAAATTGAAGATAAGTTTGCACGAGCTTGAGCTCGTGGCTTAGTACATGGTAGAGGTCCCTGGATCACTGGTAAAAGCGGCGCAGGTTTTGAGCATTCCAGGTGCGTGGCAAAGTCTTCCCTTCCGCCGTCCTGAGCCTGTATGTTCCGGGTTTCACGCTGTGGTGACTACGTACGGGCCCTCCCAGGCCGGTGAGAGCTTATCTCCTTGGGGGCCTTTACCGGCTGCCTCGATGCTGCGTAAGACGAGATCTCCTACGTTGATTGGTCTGGGCTTCACCCTCCTGTCGTAGGTCCGGGCCGGGGGGCATTATCAAGCCAACCGGACCGCGCAGAAGGCGCTGGAGGCGGGCTTTTATTGGCCCGCTCTCTTCAAAGACGCTCACACTTTTGTGAGCGCATGCGATAGCTGTCAACGGGCGGGTAACATCTCTCGTCGAGACGAGATGCCCCAAAATTTTTATTTAGAATGCGAGATTTTCGATTTATGGGGGATAGATTTCGTAGGCCCCCTACCTCCTTCATATAATAATCGCTACATTTTAGTGGCGGTCGACTACGTATCTAGGTGGGCGGAAGCGCAAGCTCTCCCCACCAACGATGCGAGAGTCGTCGTCAACTTTCTTAAAAAATTATTTTCTCGCTTCGGTACGCCCCGTGCGATAGTTAGTGATAGGGGTACGCACTTTTGCAATGCCCAGTTTGCAAAAATATTAACTAAATATGACGTCACGCATAAGCTCGCCACCGCCTATCACCCCCAAACGAGCGGCCAAGTGGAGGTAGTAAATCGGGAAATCAAACGCATATTAGAAAAAACCATTTCAACTAATAGGAAGGTTTGGGCACTTAAATTAGACGACGCGCTGTGGGCATATCGTACGGCGTACAAGACCGCAATCGGTTGTACGCCTTATCGATTAGTCTACGGCAAGGCGTGCCATTTGCCCGTAGAATTAGAGCACCGCGCTTTTTGGGCGTTAAAATTCTTAAATCTCGATCATAATTTAACCGCCGAAAACCAGAAATTCCCATTAAACGAACTCGATGAATGGCGTGCGAACGCTTACGAGAGTAATAAATTTTATAAGGAACGCTCGAAATTTTACCACGACCGGAAAATAAAATATCCAAAATCATTTGCGCCGGGCGATCTCGTCCTCCTATATAACTCACGTCTTCGTCTTTTTCTGGGGAAACTAAAATCCCGTTGGTCCGGCCCCTTTCAAGTGAAAGAGGTTTGGCCATACGGGACCGTCCTTATCACCCACCCGGAAAAAGGCGACTTAAAAGTTAACGGTCACCGACTAAAACTCTACCACGCGGGGGATCAACTGGGAGGGAAGTTAAATTCTATACCCCTCCCCCACCTCTAAAAAGATCGTACCCCGCCAACGAGTCAAGCTACGAGACGGTAAACAAAGCGCTCGTGGGAGGCACCCCCATATTTATCCAATTACGCTCCTTTTTTTTATAAACAAAAAAAAATGATGAAATAAATTTTCATTTCAAAAAAATAAAAACTTAAACAAAAATAATAATAATAAATAATAATAATAAATAAAAAATAAAAAAACAAAATAAAAAAAATAATATTATTACTAATTATGCATATTTTAAATTATCATTCTTTTTCAAAAAAGAAACATAAAACAAAATAAAATAATGCAAAAACTTTAAAACAAAAATCAAAAAGAATTTTGGGAATTTTAAGATAAGACAATAGGAAGTTTCTCAAAGTAGGATTACTCGACAGACCCGAGAGGGGATTTTTGTCGATATTTCGAAACGAGAAAACCCCGTTGCTTTTACCTTTTTATCTCTCTTCTTTCTTCCTTGGTTTTTATCTTAAAGCTTTTTCTTTATTTTACTTTATTTTATCTTTCTTAAAATTTAGATATATCTTAAAAACATGCATATTTTAAAATTAAAACCAAAGCAACAAAAAAATATATATAATATACATAATAACATAAAAAGATGATAAGCTTTTATTTTTATCATACCCAAAAACAATATATATGCTTTTAACTTCTTTTATACGTATTTTATTCATGTTTTGTACATTTCGAAAAACTAAAATAAACCAAAAAAACAATTTTGTATATATTCGTGGAGTTCTTTTTTTTGTAACTATCCTTGTATATATTTTTTCTATTTTGTAATTAAAATCTTCATCCTTTTTTGTAAATATTTTCGTTCCTCACACTTACCTTCAACATTGAGGACAATGTTGGTTTTAAGTATGGGGGCGTGTTTTCCCTCTTTTTGTAATTATTTTTGCCCCTCCCATATTAGAAAAAAATCCAAACAAAAATCTTTAATTAACTTAGAAAAAAAAACACACAAAAATTTTTATAAATATTTTATGTTTATGTCTTTATTTGTATATAAATAAACCTTAATTATAAAATCAAAATCCAAAAAAAAAAAGATGAAAAGTTTTACAAAAAAATTGTTATAACAAAATTCACAAAAATTTGGTCATAACATTCAAAAAATATATGTCTTTCTTTTTCTTTCTTTTCCCTTTTTTAAGTATAAATGTAAATATATATGTATTTACATATGTATTTTGTTATAAATCAAAATCCAAAAAAATGATGAAAAAAGCACTTAAAAATTTGTTATAACAAAATTTGTTTTGTCATAACACCAAAAATTTTTATTTTCTCTTTCTTTTCTTTCCTTTTTTATTTTAATGTACATATTTCTTACAAAATTAAAAAATAAAAAAATATATGATGAAAAAAAATTTCTTAGAAAAACTTATCAAAAATATTTTGTATATAACTTTTCTTAATTTTCTTCTTCCTCTTTTTAGTATTTATATATGTATTTTGTTATGAAAAATCAAAAATAAAAAAAATTTATCATATCTTAAAAAACTTCAAAAAAAAAATGATGAAAAACTTATCAAAAATCTAAAAATAAAATAAAACTCCTACTTAGCTTTTTGTTATTTCCAAGGCTAGGTTAGTTTTATCTTTAAGCGTTTTTCATTATTTATGATTTGCTAAATCAATTTTATTTATTTCACAGTTTGAAAAATTTAAATAGAGAAATTTTCAGTAGTAAAGAAAATCTTGCGATCTTAAGTTAATTTGAGAACAGAATTTTTAGCACTACCTCGGGTTTACCCTAAATAGATTCCTTTTTGTATTATATTGGCAAACCATCTTTAGATTCAATTATTCTAACTCTAAACTTGTGAAACTTTAGGAATGTTTTTAATCTACTAAACTTGCTCTCAAAATTTTTTTTTTATTAATCTAGAATTTCTCCTGAAACCCCCCTTATAAACACCCCTTAGCTTGGCATAAAAATAATAAAAGTAGGAGTTTTAAAAGAAATTCTGTGTCAATGGGAATAAAGAGATTCCATAAACACGGGCACCCAATATTGTTAAAAGAAATCCCGTGTCAATGGGAATAAAAAAATTAATAATTCCGTAAACACGGGCATTGGGTTAAGTTGAGAAAAGATTTCATTTATCCCGCGTAAACACGGGCATTTTAACTTAGTTTCATTATTGGTGTGTGTGTGAGTGTATGAGTTTAGATTTGTTTTATTTTAATTAGATTTCATTAACGTAGAGTGGGTGTGTGTATGAGTATAAAGTTTGCGCCTTTTTTGTAATCGAATAGTTTCCATTTCCGTCACGCATTTATTTCCCGCCTATCCGTTTGGATAGGACTTGCTCACGCATTTATTTCCCGCCTATCCGTTTGGATAGGACTTGCTCACGCATTTATTTACCGCCTATCCGTTTGGATAGGACTTGCTCACGCATTTATTTCCCCTCTACCTATTTGGGTAGGGATCGCATTTCTTCAATTTCTGCAATTTACAGCTTTCATTTTAATTCCGTAGAGTGCGTGAGTTTTCAATTAGTGCGTCTTTTATTTTTTATATATTTGCTTTTTGCTTAATTCCGCTACCCGCTCAATCGCTTATTATCGTCGTAGTTATCATTATCGTTTTATAAAACCCTAAGAAACTCTAAGCAAAACTACTTTTTAAATTAACGTTTTCGTTCTTTTTCTTTTCATCGCTTTTCTTGGTTTTTGCTAAACGCACACCAAGCCCGCGATAGTTATCATTTCCGTCACTAGCTTTTCTATAAAATCATAAAAATCAATTTCAAACTCTTCTCGATAAAATAATAGCGCGTTCCTAAGAAGTAGAAATAATCGATACGACCTTGGAAAAATACGACCTTGATATTTCAAAAGAAATATCCTATACTACTATCGATAAGGTCCACTTGCCTTTATTGATTTTAGTTCGGATAATTACATAAACCCAAAAGCTTTCTCTCTAAAGCACTTTTTAAAACTCTCTTTTAAAAACACTAAAAAATTTGTTGCAACACCTCTTTGGTTGTTGCAACTAGCTCAAGGTAAAAGAAGTTTTAAAACGCTCTTAAAGAATTGTTGCAACTACTCAAAAAATTGTTGCAACAATATTTTCAAAAAGCTTTCAATTTTAATTTCAACATAAAGCCCTTTTTCAATCTTTTCATTTAGCCTTCAAAGGGCGCGGCCGAGGAATAATCCTCGATATTTCGAAAGAGAAAGAGTCCGTTACTTCTATCCTTCGATAGGATAACGGGTAATTCCTCAAAGTAGAATTACTCGCGGGACTCTTCGAAAACGTCCGTCCAAGGTTGAATCGAAAAGAAAGAAAGAGCTTTCTTCTCTTTCTTCTCTCTTTCAAAGAGAGAGAGCAATCACAAATTAAAAAACGTATCAGTTCCGTAACAGAGGTTATAAGGTGTCTCCCCTGTAGGAGTCCTCTCTGTCGTGCGATACGCCCACAACACATTCGGGAGCGCGTCTGCCCACTGTCCCCCGGCTTCTTCCAAGCGTGTTTTCAGTCCTTTGAGGATGGTGCGGTTTGTGACTTCTACTTGTCTGTTGGTTTGCGGATGTGCCACGGCCGTGTGACGCAGGTTGATCTTCAGATCCTCGCACATCTTGGTGAAGGACTTCCCAGTGAATTGAGTGCCGTTGTCGGCAATGATCGTAGCCGGGATGCCGAAGCGACAGACGATGTTCTTCCGCCTCCACCCATTTGGTGAAGTAGTCGATGGCTAGGATGATGAACTTCCCTGCCCGGATGCTAGAGGTAGGGGACCGAGGAGGTCGATCCCCCACTGCGCGAATGGCCACGCACTCTGCAGCGTGGAAAGTGAGACCGGGGGTTGATGAGGCATGTTGGCGTGCAGCTGACAGCTTTTGCACCTCTGGACAAAGTCGGCCGCGTCCTTCCTCATTGTTGGCCAATAGAAGCCTTGTCGCGGTATTTTCAGCGCTAATGCCTTCCCGCCTAGGTGCTCTCCGCAGACTCCTCCGTGTACTTCCCTGAGGGAGTAGTCCGCCTCGCTCGCTGGCAGACATTTTAGATATGTTCCTGAGAATGCCCATTTGTAAAGCTCCCCGTCTATAATGGTGAACGATGCTGCCCGCATTCGTAGCCTTCGCGCCTCTAGGCGATCTTCGGGAAGGTGCCCTTGCTCGAGGTAAGCTCGCAATGGGGTCATCCAGGATGACTCTTCCTGGTGGATGGCTGCGATTTCCCATGGCCCTTGAATGCTTGGGATCACGACTTCTTCGATTCGGCGTCTTCGAGACTGGTAGCTGGAGGGTGAGGTGGCGAGCTTGGATAGAGCATCCGCCCTGGAATTCTGCTATCGGGGGATGTGTAGAATCTGATACGATGAGATCTTCTGGAGAAGTGATTTCGCGAATGCGAGGTACTTTGCCATCTGTTCGCTCTTAGCCTCGTAATCTCCTTCAACCTGTGAGACCACGAGTTGGGAGTCTGTATAGATCGTTAGGTTCTCGGCTTTGCAGTCGATGGCGAGTCGGAGACTGGCGATCAGTGCTTCGTATTCCGCGATGTTATTTGTTGCGGGGAACTTTAGCCGGAGTCCGTAATCCAGGGTGATCTCTTCGGGGCTTATGAGGAGCAATCCTGCTCCGGCCCCTTCAGCTCCAGAGGCGCTGTCGACATAGAGGGTCCAACGGGGGCTGGTGGTGTCTTTGATGAGGGTTGTTTCTGGCGGGATGGTGTATTCCACCACGAAGTCGGCGAGCACCTGTGACTTGATGTCGGGCCGAGGCAGGAATTGGATGTCGAACTCGCCGAGTTCTACGGCCCACTTTACAAGTCTCCCCGAGACTTCCGGCTTTTGGAGGATTGCCCGCAATGGGAGTTGCGTCAATACCTTGACCGCATGAGCCTGGAAGTAGGGTCTAAGTTTTCTAGCTGAGAAAACAAGAGCCAAGGCTGTCTTGTCTGCTGTCGGATATCTGGTTTCGGTGTCAGTGAGGACTTTGCTGAGGTAGTAGATCGGTCGCTGCACCCCTCCTTCGTCTTTCACGAGCACTGAGCTAAGAGCCGTAGGCGACACGGCCAGGTACAAGAACAGAGTTTCCCCGGGGGTGGGCTTTGACAGAAGCGGTGGCGAAGCCAGGTACTGTTTGAGAAGCTCGAAGGCCACTTGACACTCGTCCGTCCACTGGAAACCTGAATGGCGCGCTCCCCGGAGGATTTTGAAGAAGGGGAGGTACTTGTCTCCCCTTCGTGATAGGAAACGGGACAAAGCAGCGATCCTCCCGTTTAGGCGTTGTACTTCCTTAATTGAGCGAGGTGACGACATATCCTCCAACGCCTTGATCTTCTCGGGGTTGGCCTCAATTCCCCGATGGGTTACCATGAAACCTAGAAACTTCCCCGCCGTCACACCAAACGCACACTTGCTGGGATTGAGCCGCACCTGGAAGCGACGGAGAAGCCGGAAGCACTTTTCCAAGTCTTCCAAGTGGTCGCGCCGGTGGACGCTCTTTACTAGCATGTCGTCCACGTAAACCTCCATCGTTTCTCTGATAAGGTCCTTGAAGACCTTGTTCATCAGCCTTTGGTAGGTGGCTCCGGCATTTTTAAGGCCGAAAGGCATCACCTTGTAGCAGTAGACTCCCCAGTCGGTGCGAAAGGCAGTATGTTCTTCGTTTGCGGGGTTCATCCTTATCTGGTTGTAACCTGAATAAGCATCCATGAAGCTGAGCAGCTCATGGCCTGCGGTAGCGTCGACGAGCTGGTCAATCCTTAGGAGGGGGAAGCTGTCCTTTGGGCACGCTTGGTTCAGATTGCTGTAGTCGACGCACATCCGCCACTTTCCCGAGGCCTTCTTCACCATGACTACGTTGGCGAGCCATGTGGGGTATTCTGCTTCGCGTATGAATCGTGCCTCTAGGAGCTTAACTACCTCCTCCTCGATCGCCTTTAAACGCTCGGGGGCAAAATTCCTCTTCTTTTGAATCACGGGTCTGCAGGCGGGGTTGATGTTTAGCGAGTGATAGATAACGTTAGGATCTACCCCGGGCATGTCTTCCGGGCTCCAAGCGAAAATGTCCTCGTTCTCCTGCAGGAAGGTGGTGAACTTTTCTCGCTCTTTTTGTGTTAAGAGTGACCCGACCTGAACAGTTCGAGTCGGGTCTCGTCGGGAGAGTGGTATTTCTACCAGCCCTTCAACGAGCGCTCCTCGTTGCAAAGTAGCCTCGTCTCGCAGGTCGAAGTTATTGATGTTGAGAGCGGTCGCCCTTGCTGGTTGGGCCTGCTTCAGGTAGCAGGTCCTGGCTGCCTCTTGGTCTCCTCTTACGACTCCTATTCCTGCGGCAGTAGGGAACTTCATAGCTAGGTGTGGAATGGAAGGGATTGCCCCAAAGATCGACTGGAGCGGTCTCCCGAAGATGGCATTATAGGCGGAGGTGGACTCTACCACCATGAACTGGATGTTGTGCGTTGACTGTCTTGGAAATTCGCCCAATGTGACTGGGAGAATGATCATGCCTTGCACCGGGACAGGTCTGTTGTCGAAGCCGTAGACGGGCCCGGCTGCAGGACTAAGCTGGTCTTTTGTGAGCTTCATACTTTGCAAAGTGGAGAGAAATAAGACATCGACCGAGCTTCCATTGTCGACCAGTATTCTCTTCACCTTGAAGCAGGGATCCCCGATCCCTGCGCTGATCACGAGTGGATCCTGGTGCGGAAGCCGCAACCCTTGCAAGTCTTCATCTCCGAAAGCTATCGTAATATCTTGCTTGAGTTTTTTGTCTTCGTGGTCTCTTACGGGCTGAGCAATTGAGAGGATCTGTGATGCTGAGACGGGGGGTCCGGCGATCGTCTCGATTTCTCCTACCATCGGCCTTCCTCCCCTCGCGCCTCGGGGGGCGGGGGGCTGCTCCCCTGCATCCCTAGGCTGCTGGGGCTGATTGGGAATCTGGTCTTGTAGGAATCTTCCCAGGAGTCCCTGGCGGATGAGGCGCTCGATTTCGTCTTTGAGTCTGGTGCACTCCTCAGTGGTATGCCCGGTTCCCCGATGGAACTCGCAGTACCTGGACTGGTCGCCCCTTGGATTTGGCGGGGGTATCCTGGGCATGCGGAGCTCGGGGTTGTTTTGTATGGCGTAGAGCACATTCGTTCTGGTGGTGTTCAACGAGGTGTAGGTCCTGGGCGGCTATGGTCCCAGATCCCTCTGGTGGTTACGCCGACGTTCATCGCCGCGACGCTCCTCGCCGCGACGTTCTTCTCGTTCGCGAGGGGCTTGATCTGATCCCCTCTTCCTTCCCTGGCTTCCTTCAAATTGCCGACGGTGTACTTCGATAGCCTCATCTGCAACTATCTGTGCTTCAACCCGATGAACGAGGTCGGGATAACTTGACACGGTTTCTCTCATGAGAGCCGAGTAGAAGCCACTTGGGCGGAGTCCTCCCAGGAAAACTCCTCGCAGGAGCTCAGGGTCGACTCCTGGGATCTGTCGAGCCTCGGTAGTGAAGCGTCGGAAGAAATCTTTGAGTGTCTCTCCATCGTTCTTGCGGATTCCTGAGAGGTGGGAGGGATCCCGGACAATTCGGCGGTTGGCAATGAACTGATCCACGAACTGCTGCGCCATTTCTGTGAAGTTGTTGATGGCCCCATTCTGCAGGGAATGGAACCAAGTGCGCGCTTGTCCCTTCAAGGTTGCTGGGAACACTTGGCAGAGGAGCTGATCAGGAGCGCTGTAAATCCTCATGACGGTGGTGAAGTGATTGACGTGCTCCAGTGGATCGTCCGTCCCGTCGAACGTCTCGATGTTGGGAAGCTTGAAGCCATTAGGAATTGGATGGGCTAAGACTTGAGGTGATAGCGGGGAGCCATGATGCGCGGGACGACGGGTGAGAGCGGCACGTCGTCCTGCTTGGGCATACTCTTCCTCTATCATGTTGCGTATCTCTTCCCGCGTAGCTCTTTCCACTGCTTGCTCAGGGGCAGCTCTTCCGTGGTGGTGGCGGCGGTGATCAGCTTCTGGGCCTCCAGCTGGTGGGCCAAGGTGAGCGGTACTTGCCGCATTGGAGAATCCTTCTGAAGCTTCGTCTTCTTGGACAGCCTCCCCGTTCGGGGCATGATTCAGAGCCGGGGGCGGCGGTGCGTTCAAAGCTGGCGGTTGGTTCGGAACTTGAGGAGCCCCAAGATTCCTCATGAGGGCCAACATCTCAGCTTGATGTTCTTCGATCTGCTGCATGCGCACCTCCAAACCTGCTGCAGGTGCAGGCAGCACCTCCTCCGCGGGAGGTGCATTGATAAGTGAGTGGGAGGGAGCTGGGTCGACGCGTCCTGCCGACATCGATCCTTCAGTAATGCGAGCACTCTTTCTTGCCATAGCAGTTGGCCCTCGAAGAGTTTTTCGGGAAAGTTTCCCACAGACGGCGCCAAACTGTTGCGGAACGCTTAGGGCTCGTGGTAGACCGGTTCACTTGAACCACCTTAGCTCGTGAGCGAACTAAGCGCGCAAACAGTCAATTAGAGATTTGCTGAGTACACAGGGAGTTTTTAAAGTGGAAAACCCGGAAAGGGTAAAAAACCACGCGGCCGGAGCTGTGCCGACCAAACTTCACTATCTTCTGGGGGTTACAAATTGGAAACTAGAACTTGAGCGCGACAGGCCGCTGCTCGTTACAATATTTGGAGAGAGAGAGAACGAGCTCCGAGGGTGACAGGTCACCTCTCGGAAAAACTAAGTCTTTTTCTCTTCTGAGAATGCTAGTCGTCTTTCGGAAGTGAGACGGCTAGTCGCCTTTTCCTTCTGAGAATGCTAGTCGCCTTTCGGAAGTGAGAATGCTAGTCGCCTTTTTCTTCTGAGAATGCTAGTCGCCTTTCGGAAGTGAGAAGGCTAGTCGCCTTTTCCTTCTGAGAATGCTAGTCGCCTTTCGGAAGTGAGTAGGCTAGTCGCCTTTCGGGATGATGAGGATCTTCAAGTCCACGAAGGAGATCTTCAAGCGCCGAAGGAGAATTCCGCAAAAGTCTGCAAGGAGCTCTCCCGGGTCCAGAAGTCAAGGTCCTTTCAAATGAAGGCTTGGAGCTCCTTTTATAGCTTTGGACGAGGGCGACCCAGTAATTTTGTCGTTGGTAGTTTCCATAAATGCTCGGTGGACGAATCATATTCTCCGGTTCGGGGCCCTCGGATCGCCATTTTTCGTAAATGACCACCTTGCCCCTCGGGCAGCTCGGGCAGTTCGGGCAGTTCCGTTGGAGGCGAAAAAGGCGACTGACTGTTCCTGAAAAGTGAGAAGCCTGAAAGACAAAAAGTGAGAAGCCGAAAAGACAAAAAGTGAGAAGCCGGAAACCCAAAAAGTGAGAAGCCGGAAACCCAAAAAGTGAGAAGCCGGAAAGACAAAAAGTGAGAAAGCTTCCTGATCGCGCTCAGAAACGTTCTGAGCGCGCGCTTGCGCCGAAGTGCTCCAAGTGCGCAACGAACCACGGGGATGCCTCGGGCGGACGACGGATGGGGAGTTGCCCCCCAAAGGGGGGACCGGGATCCTTTGGCGAGGAGAGGGCGCCGGACCGCACCCCGAGGAGGGGTGGCGCGCGGATTGGCCGCACCCCCAAGGGGGGGGGGGGGGGTGCGGCTTGGCCGCACACCCCAAGGGGGGATGCGGCTTGGCCGCACCCCAAGGGGGGTGCGGCTTGGCCGCACCCAAGGGGGGTGCGGCTTGGCCGCACCCCCCAAGGGGGGTGCGGCTTGGCCGCACCCCCCAAGGGGGGATGCGGCTTGGCCGCACCCCCTTGGGGGGGGGGGTGCGACTTGGCCGGCCGCACCCCCAAGGGCGGTTCGGTCGGGGGGTGCAGCCTGCGTGCTACCGCGCTCTTTGACCGTCGACCCCTCCTCTTTTTTCCGGGGCTTTCTTCAGGTGCGTCCTAAGGTCTTTACGGGTCTACAACAATTACTAAGAGAAACTTCTTGTATGTGCATGAGAACATCCCCTCGGAGCTGCATATTTTGATGTACACTTATCACAATCAACGTGCTCATGACCAAATTCACTAGGTATTAGAGGTCTCGGTTTTAAAAAGAAAACTTTTTGTAAAAAAAATAATCATTTAACTTTTAAGAGAAGGAAATTTTGGGTGGGCTCTTGGCGCACGCAAGGAATGGCAGAAGTAGAAGAGACGGACGGGAAATGTTTCGTAGAGCGTTCACAACTGTAAACTGTTTCTTCTTCGAGCTCTCTCCTGCACCTACCATGGATGATGAGCTCCTCCAAAGGGTCCTGGAAGAAGGGGGTCGAGACCTTTACTTCTCCACTCCCATCTCCCCGCCGCCAGCGCCGGCAAGCTCCTTACCATCCTCCTCCTCCTCCGCCGCCGCCTTGTCGTCATCCTCCATCCTCCAGTCACTCCCTCTCCACGTGGTAAATTTATACCCTCTAGGATTTTGCACTCCCTCTTCCACGATTCCCTCGATTTTGTTGTTAGGTAACCGAGTATTTTCTCCAGTCCTTCGACCATGGCTACTATCTCCTGGTAAAGTCCATCCAGGAGCTCCGAGAGAAGAAAGACGGCCGCTCCGTCACCGTCGGCATCGGTGGCCCCAGCGGCTCCGGTAAGACGAGGTGATACACCTTATCTCTAGATCGAAGCAAGGCACTTAACCTTATTGCTATCCCATCGTTTTCGGTTGCTTTGATAGCTTAGCTGAGAAGGTTGCGTCGCTCCTCGGATGTGCCGTCATTTCCATGGAGAACTATCGCAATGTTGCCGATGATGGAAATGACCCGGATTCAGTAGATTTTGGCGCCCTCGTGCGGAATCTCGAGGTTGTTCATTTTCAAATTTTTCGTCATTGCAGATTTTAAATTTCTGTTGTAATATTGATTTATGTTGAATTTGCTTCCTATGACCAGGATTTGGTGAATGGGAAGGATACGCTGGTTCCTTTGTTTGATTTCCAGGAGAAGAAACGTGTGGGACTGAAGGCGGTGAAGATAGCTTCATCCGGGGTGGTAGATTATCATCTGTACTCGTACATATTTCATTGTTTCTCGTACAGGCTTAAGTTCATGAAATTCTTAACAGGTGATTATCGATGGTGCTTATGCTCTGCATTCAACACTTAGATCTCTTCTTGACATAAGGGTCGCTGTGGTAAGATCCACAGTATTCAGAAGGAAAAAATAAAAACTTTTTGTAGGGGAAGATCACATAAATATTTATGTTTTAACCTTATATAGCTTGGATCATAGGTTGGAGGTGTTCATTTCAGCCTCCTATCCAAAGTTCGGCACGACATAGGGGACTCATGTTCACTGGACTATCTAATTGACAGCATATTTCCTCTTTTCAGGAAGCACATTGAGCCAGATCTCCATCATGCCCAGGTCATTAATTGAATAGTTGTTGTTTTACTTATTACTCTCTTAGACCTAGACAACTTATCACTTATTGCTCATTACTGGTTCAATTTTGACGACTTCGCAGATTAGAATCAATAATAGCTTTGTTTCATCCTTCAGACATGCTTACTATAAGCTGAAATGCAGAAGTGAGGTTTGCATATCATCCTGGAATCTTGCAATTATTTGATAATCTTTACAGTTGTAAACTCAAATCTACTTTGTGTTCTATGCATATTGGTAGAACTTCTCTGACTTTATACAAGCAGGTACTTGGATTCCCTAGAAACATAACAATTATGGATACCTCCATGAAAAAAGTGAAGAAAAAAAAAAGATAGAAGGAACTTAATTAATCAGTGTTTGTTCTTATTTTACTCATTTTAAAGCTTGAACTTGTTGTTTATAAAAAGCTAATCTTCAAAGTGTTTCAAGTATCAAAGCATTTTATCTCGTTCCCCTAACAACTAAAATTATGCCATTCTTTGCATAAGTCCTTCAAACTTTACCTATGGCAGCGTAATACTAATGGAAATGCTCACAGAAGGTATTCAATGTGAGGCGCTTTACATTGTTCTATTATGTGAGACTTATACCAACTTCCTAGAAAATACTATGCAATATGCTGATACTATGGACACTTGAAGGTACATTGTATAAAATCACTATTAGGCCGGCACTAGTGTGATTATTTGAGTGGTGACAGTAGAAATATTGTTGATATCTAAGTTGTGCGTGGTGAAATAAGAATTCTAAGATGGATGCATAGCAAAATTCGAAAAATGATATTTAGAAATAAATATATTATTAAAATAGTAGGAGTGACATCTATCAAAGATAAATTTATAGAAAATAGACTTAAGTAGTTTGAGCATGAAAACAGTTACTAGAAAATGCATGAGTTAGACGTGTAGATAGAGTTAATGTTGAAGGATTACGTAGAAGAAGAGGTAGACCTAAAAATGGATGAATGTTGTTTACTTTTTAAAGATGATTTGCACAATTTAGGTTTAATTTGATGAAGCACTTGAGATGATTGAATGAAAAATAATGATTCATACCAGACCTAAAATAGTTAGGATAAGGTTATTGATGATGATACTGATATGTGTTTGAATCTTATTCTATGATAATCTCGTGCTTGAAGCTCAAGTCTTCTCCTAATGTAAAAAAAACTCTTAATTGTATATATTGATGCAAATATTTGTTTTCCTTCACTGATTTTCTTAGATGGTTGATCTTTAAACAGTCCCATAAGGAACGTGCAACCTATTTTTCTGATCAACATACGTTGGAAACTGAGAAGTAAGACTTTGAAGGAGTTCTTACTTTTCATTGTGTTAGTGGATTACTGTAAATGATTATTTACCCATGATTCTTATGATCCATGACAATTTAGCTTTATTGAGATGTATCTTCGTCCACCCTGTGCGAGTGAGGAGGCAAGGATAAATGATTGGATAAAGGTTCGGCAGTCTGGTATAAGATATTATCTTTCTCTAGGTGATCAGCGGATTGTTGATAAGAATTTTATTATTCGACCAAAGGCTGAGTTTGAGGTAAACCCAGCCATGAGCATAATTTATTGCCTTCGTTGTTCTTTTTTCCATGCTCATACTGAATTGAAGGGATGTCTAGATAAAATAATTTAATGCTAGAGTGTTTAGAAAATCGTATTTTATAGCAATTCTTTTTTGTACATATGAATGCATTTAAATTTTTTCTTAATTTAACTTGGTTTTTCCTCTACCTGAATATTCTTTCAATATGTGTTTTTCTCTCTCCTGGAAATGATCAACATCACAAGTCAGGACCATGGAAATTCTGTTCATGGAACTTTGTCAAAGCAGTCATCCAGCATTATTTGGTTTCATCTTTGAAAAAGTAGACTAATAAAACTTGCATCATATTTGCTGACATTTTTTTCCATTGATTTACTTTCTTATGGGATACTTCACGATCAAATTAAATAACATGCTTGACGACGGCAAGATGCAGAAAAACAAGTAGAAAGCTTTCTAAGATAAGATAATAAAATTTGGAGTCACATTAACGTTAATTTAAACAATATAAAAGAATTTAAAATAAAATATTTAAGATATTTATAAAAATAATTCTATAATTCTACTTGCTTACTTGGATACTCAGGTGGAGAAAATAATCCTACTTTGTTACTTGTTGTTGGACCCAGATTTGTCTGTGGTCGGAGAATACCCTACTTTCGACGTGAATGACGACGGTGGAGATCGCTGGAGAGCCCACCGAGTACCCGAGAGTTCAATTGAAAGATCCCTCCTGATTATAGCTCGTTCTCCCGAATTTATGCAGTATGTGGAACCGTCAATTTTTTGTCGGAGAGGGGGGCATTTATAGGTGAAGCGATATCTTAATTGTCGATGGCGGTTAATGTCAAATCGTGGCCCATCATGGGTCGTCAATCGTCATATCAGTAAGGCACAATGTATCGGCGGTGCGTGGGGTGTTATTCATGATTGGTCATAAAAAGGTAATGGTATTGGCTAAAGAGAGTGGGCTCTCGCGTGGGGGCATGTCAGGATATACCTCGTGGGGGATAAGGGGGGTCGCCGCCTCGGGAATCATCGCCAAGCAGGTTGTTGAGGGAGTCATCGCCAAATGAGTTGGTGAGGGAGTCACCGCTAGGGCGGTATGTGGAACCGTCCATTATCTGTCGAAGGGGGGAGGGGGCATTTATAGGGGAAAATATTTTAATTGTTGATGGTGGTTAATGTCAAATTGTGGCCCGTCATGGGGTGTCATATTAGCAAGGCACGATGTATTGGCCAGATGAGCTGGCGAGGGAGTCACCGCTAGCGCGGTTTACGCTCAAGTCATCGCATGAAAATACTAGCGAGAAGGTCTTTATAAGATGGGACAAAGCTTGTGGATTGGAAGCAAGATTTATCCACATGGGCCGGTTCAGAGCAACGATTAAGAGACATTGGGTTACAACTTACAAGGGAATCCTCCGTACACGTGTCACCCCTAGAAGGTTTTGTTTGGTGGTGGCCACATCGATCTCATCACTTGTCTACTTCTAAAAATAACACTTTACTCTCTAAAGCATCTATAAGACAATTCCTCATCATCTCAAACAACACAATATTCATCATCATCTCGCCTCTCCATGTAACTTCTTCTTCTTCGTTGTATTTTTCTTCCTCATCTTCCTCATCTTCCTCATCATCATCCCGAATGACTAGAGTATGAGCTCTTTTATAAGGAGGAGCATGCCCCTTTTTCTAACATAGCCCGAGGGCCAACAGTGGGTGTTGCAAACATGACAAACACCAAATCATTAAAACGTTGTTTAAAAAAAAGGGTTTATGACGGAAACCTCATCTAGGAGCGCCTTGGCGAAGTCATATACTTTTGCTATTTTCAAGCAAAGACCTTCGAGTCTAGTGCACCTTGAACCTTAGGCCTGCCTGATTCCCACCTTTAACAACATTTGTCGAGCCCTTTGGATTTCTTCTCTGTAGTGAACTTTCTTTGGAGAATCTAGATGTTATGATCCAATTCCCTTGATTTAAAGAATGAGTCCCATTTTTCATGGTTTTGGTAGTTCAATCCAGATATTAGTTATTAAGAATAAGTCCATTTAAACCTAATTTTTATTTCACTTATTTTATTTATTTAGTAGTTCTCTATACATATATTAGCTGATTCTTACCTCTTGTTATCCATACTGTGCTGCAGGTTGGAAGGACCACCCTTGGTGGTTTGCTTGCATTAGGCTACAATGTGGTAGTCAGTTTCAAGCGCTCTTGTATTTCAATTGCCGATGGTCAACTGCTGATGGCATTAGAAAGCGTTGACACACTCAGCGAGACATTCCTTGTACTGAAGGGTACAAGCAGAACAGTATGCCTATCTGATTGCTAATAACTTTTAATCTTTCAGTTTGACAACCGCAGATTGATATAGTATCTGACTCAGAAAATCTTGGTCCTGCTCTTTTAAACTGATTGATTATTTATGTTTTCTTATGCATTAATTTCTCTTGTTGCTGAGATTGAGTTGTTATTTCAGCGTATTGCCGTTATGTCTTATCCACTGTGATTGTATTCGTAAGCAAGTATGTTTTCTTCTTCTTTTGTTCTTATATATAGAACATTGTTAGTGTTTGTAATAATCAAGAACATTATAAAAATAGCAATTCATTATTAAGACTGATTGCCTATTTATTTGCTTATAAACAGGTATTGTTCTTGTTTATATATAATCAATAACATTATAGCGGCAATGGAAATTATGAAATGAGTCTGAGGGGGGGGGGGGGGGGGGGGGGTATATAATTTACTTTCAAGGAAGTGTTTGCCCTGTAATAATTTCCATTATGGCCAAGCCCCTTAATTTTTGTTTAGCTGGGCGATGACAGTAGCAGCCTGTGGATCCTTGTTGTAGTTTGAGTGATGTTGTCAAAAAATTGTGGATATGGGAGTTGAAATCATAAGATGTGATGCCGAAGCTAGATCTGGTAGGCGTGATAGCGCATTATAACGACAATGTGATGTAACATTATTTCTCGACAAGGAAGAAAGATATATGCCAAAAATCTGTTGAAGTTATTTCAAGATATATATGATGTTAAAGTTCAAATAGAAAGGCCTATCTTTGAGCTCATGTACATTTCTTCTTCTTTTGTTTAGTCTCACATCTCTTGTGGAAATTTATTATAACCTTTTCAATGTGTATAGGGGAGTTGTAATACTTGATGAACGTAATATAAGAAATAAATTCAGTGTTTGAACATGGTATAGAGCCACCGTATGTCTGCACCAAAGTTCCTACGCGCCGAACTCATTCAATGCTAAACTCATCGAAGTCCCTGCACGAACAACCGCTCGTCTTCCTCCTCTTCGGTTATGTACAACTGTACGTATCAGAAGAATTCGACAAACTTGTCCAGCGAGAAGGCGCCCGACATCCGTACAGGGACATAATGAAATGAACTTCTCGCGTCTCGCAGGTTGTAAGGGTTTCTCTGTCTCTCGCACGGATTTCTTATCTCGTCGTTTTCTTCTTGTTTCCCTCGTGTGCAAGTTCTCATTGTCCCGCATAAACATCTCGTAGCCCTCTCACCATCTTCTGCTTGCTGCCCTGGTGCGCAAGTTCTCGCGCCCCAACCTTCACGCCCTTCTCCCATAACCCAGTCTTGAGACCAGCTCATCGTCAATCCTCCTCGTCGTTGTGTTTGTGGCTTCACCCATGCCGTGGTGATTTTTTGCGAGTGGAGTGCTCTTATCGAAAACCAACACCAAAATGGGAACACCGGAGCCCACCCATGCTTCAATCATACCTATTCCTGCGCCCTTTTTCATTTCCTTTGAAAATCTTGGCATTGCGTCCAAGCTAGCTGGTCCCAACTATGCTGATTGGAGCGTTTCCTTTTCATTCCTTGTGCAATCTCAACGGAAGTGACACCGCCTCACTGATAATGTTCCCGACTTTACATATCTCACATATGCAGAGTGGGATGAGTGATGCCTTTGTTTGTATTGATTAGCAAGCACTTTATCAGATGACTAGTTGTCATTATTCAACATGATGGAACCATCAAAGCAGCTTGGGACCATCAGAGCAGCTTGGGACCATCAGAGCAGCTTGGGACCATCTAACGGCGTTTTACTTCAAAGGAGCGAGGGCGTCTAGAATCTACACTCTCCACTAACCTTATTTGTTCACCCCACTCTCCCCACTATTGCTCCATATTACAAAGTGCAATCGTTGGGTGTTAAATTCACATTGGAGAATGTTCTTTTTGTTCCAAACTTTCCTCAGTCTTCTCTCTATTATCGCTATTATAAGGAGTTTAAGCTACTGTGGCTCATTTTTTCGATTCATTGCTATTTTCAGGATCTTCGCACAAAGAAAAAAATAACTAATGGGACTTAAATGGTGGACTATATTACTTGGATGACATCTTCTCCTATGGTACTACTGTTAAGGTCTATTATCTTCAGTGACATCATTAGGGTTGCGGGTGGTTCGGTTTGGACCCAAACTGAACCCGAATCACATGATTCGGTTTTGTAGGTCAAACCGACCCGAACCGAACCCGTCCGTTTCAGTTCGCAGTCGGTTCAGTTGTTGTTTCGATTTTTGGCGATTCAGTGTCGGTTTTAGTACGTGCTTAGTTTTTAAGACGCTGTGATGATGACTTCACATATTTAGCCGCCGATCGTATCTTCTCAATTGATTCATTGTATTCAAATAATCCATCTTTAACGATTAGATTCAAAATATGTGCAGTATACTAAGTTGTTAAAGGCGCGCCTCAGGCGCGCCTAAGGCTCCAGGCTCATCAGGCTCAAGATGATTGCGCTTTTGTGCGCCTTTTTTGCGCCTTTGGAGAATAAAAGACGCACTTGGGTGTAATTTTTGCTATAAATTTTTCTTTTTCAAAATAAGGAAAGAAATAACGTAAGAATTCAACAATTTTGCCTGATGTAGTGTTTGTGAAATAAAATCGAGCCTCGAGGCTTAAATATGGTCCTAGTGACCACACTGATTTTATTTTTTAAGAGATATAAATGATAGTAACGAATGATTAATGAGTAGAATAGACAAAGAATCTGATCAAGAAGATGAATTGATGTTTAATGATAATTATTTAAATTGGATGTGATTGCGCCTTGCCTACGTCAGGCGCGCGCCTGCGCCTTGAGCCTTGCGCTTAGGCTCTAAAACCGATTTGCGCCTTGGTGCGCCTTGCGCCTTTAATAACTAAGGCAGTATATTGAACTTGCAAAAACTTGTGACCTAAAATTGTACTTTTCCAATCATTGTTTGTCTTATCAAATTTCTTGCAACTACATGATTGACTGAGACATTGCCCATCGTTATTGTGAATATTTTTTTTAACAGCCCTTGCTATTAAAAACTTCATTGTTTCTGAACAAATTCCCTCACAAGTGTGATCTATTATCCTTACAAAATTTAAAATCCTCTTTTGTAATCTCCACTCTGTCTATCCAGTGACCAATGAGACACATATAACCATACTTTTGAATGGAAGTCCACGTATCGGTTGTCATGTATATTCTTTCAGAATTTCATACTTTTTTCAATTTATGCTTCTCCTCAACTAAGAGGTCTCAGATCAGTGATCTGGTCAACGCCTCCTGCGCGAGTGCACAAATGCGGCCCCGCCTAGTGGTGGCTCGAAGCCCATTGTCGATCCCGCGTCTGATCCTCATTAATATGAATATGCGTGCTTGACTGTAAAAGAACATTGATATTTAAGTGAGCATGGCATATATGAGAATGCGAAAATAGATTGCCCGATATAATTAGTAAGTATTAATTAATTAATTAATGATTACACTGCATGCATATCAAGATTTATATCTGTTAAAGATAAAATATTCAAAAGTAGGTTTAGATGGTAAAATGCATAAACTAGCAATGTATGCAAAGAATGTCAAGTAATTAGGTTGGAAAAGAGGTAGACTAATGCTCTGTTTGGGGCGGCGATGACGGCGACGGCGATGGAAAAGCTCTATTCCTACCGCCACCGACCTTTTTACTTTGTTTGGATGAGGAGCTTTTTCAAAAGAGCTTTTTCTAGAAAGGTGTTTTGGGGGTTTTTGGGCAGCCGATCCAACAAGGCTTTCTAAAAACCACTTTCTCTGCTTTCAGTTTTCCTCTTTTATTAGAGTGTTTACTAAAGTCATGCCCCGGCTATTCGCGATCTGTCTTTCTTCTTTCTCGCTACTGCAAATGTTTTCTTCTCTTTCGCGATTCTTCACCCACTTGCGATCTTTGCTTCTGCCGCTGACCTTGTGTAACCCGCTCATTTATGATTTATATAATATTTTTTTATCTATGCGATAAATGATTAACATAAAACACATTTTTATTATTAAAAAGCTAAACAACTAATATTAAAGGTTGTTCTTCCAAACATAAAAACATAAAAACATAAAACGCTATATTGAAAAGCACTTAAATGGAGATTTTTCAAACAATCTACAGCTTTTTCAAACAACTTTTTGTACAACTCTAATGCCACCAGTGGTTTCCCACCTTTGCTTTTTCCACCGCCACCGCCGTGCCAAACAGAGCCTAAATATGGATGAAAGTTCAAGATGATTTTCATAGTTTTGGAATCATTTGATAGGAACAATGAGAAAGGGAGATTCATAAAGCCAATTCTAAATAATTGAGATAAAATCATTGAAGATGATTGATGATGATAAAACCAGTAAATATATTTTTTACAAGTTGAAAAAACCCCAACCCGTCTATGATGCCACATGTGCAAACATAAATGAAACTGTGGGCACACCTGGCATTTTTGATATATTGGAGCAGTTACTTTGCATGGGATGTATAGATATAATGGGTAATTACTTAAAAAATTAGCCTCTCACCTTTACCTCTTTGCATTTGTATGTTATGTCTTTTTCTTATAATCTAAATTAGATCAACGGATCTGATTTGACATCCAATTATCATTTTGAAAATTTAATTGTGCAACTCTAATTGACATTCTATATGATGTTTGGAATATTCAGAAGAGTATTGGATATTGATGCCACATAATATAAATTATTTTATATTTTAGTAACAATATAATATTGGCTTGCATGGTTATCAAAACTTCTACACCCATGCATACTGGTTTTGAAGGATGAATTGAGAATATTATGTAAATATATAATTATCTTGATTATATCGACCGTCTCTTTCTTTTTTGTTCACATGGAAGGGACAAAGAAACATCTTATTTTTTTCTTCAAAACCGTCTGACTTTAATGGACCTCTTAGTAGAATGAACCCAGATTAAATTCAGATAACAAATTGATCTTGTAAGATTTCCAAGATTATTTTTTAATTTATTTCGGAAGCATATGATTACTCATCAACTTCTTGACTTTTGCGAATCAACATGACATGGAGAAAGATCAAAAAAGGTATTTCGACTCAGTAAGCTGCGAACTTGTGTGATTCCTTCATAAATTTTCTTCTTCTTTAGGGTGTGCTAATTTTGGAATCCTATCATTTTAGTTGAGCGCTAAAGTCCTTACAGTCTTTTGTCTTTATCTGAAATAGCCCGATTATAATTTGGAAAATCAACTAAACTCTAGGTCCCGTTCAGATACATTGCCCGGTGTCCGTCGTCATTTTTTATACATATATGGATGGAATGTATGCATTTCCTGCTTCTCATTTGTCCTTCTTGAACACCTTACTTGCTAACAACATTACCCGATGTTCGTCATCATTTTTTAATACATACATGGATGGAATGCATGTATTTCCTACATCTCATTTGTCCTTCTTAAACACCTTACTTGCTAACAACATTTGGGGGTTGAGCAGGGGGATACCCTAATGAAATAACAGGAAAATAGATTCCACCTAAGAATATGTACATAATCACCATGATATTTTAGTGGCCCCGCATTTCTAATAGTCCAAGGGGCGAAGCGTGTTGGCGATCATAGGAATTGGGTTGTTGTTATCCATTTAACTCCTTTGTCCTACTATATGTTTTGCAAATACCTCTACCAAGCGCCAACGATTGCCGACCACTAGATCCGACGGTCTTCTATATTCACCCAGCTCATAAGCACTATTTTTATCCAGCCCATAAGCACAAAACATTGGCTATAAAGTATACCTACATAAAAGTGAGCTACTCCAATCAATCATGCTTGCACAACGAAAAAAGCCATTGGTTTATTTTTGTAAAATTGCTGTCTTAGAACCCTATCCAGAGTGCCTCCATGTTGCCATGTTGTTAGAATGCCAGTGTATTTTTCATTCATTGTTTCTTTTTTACTTGGAGTTTCAGTAATATTTTGACTTTGAGATCGCTATACATCAAAGTTTTGGTATTCATTGTTTCTCTTGTTTATCTATTGCCAGAATGTACAGCATGATTACATGCAAAACATTTCATCCATTAACTTGATGTATTTTTTGTGCGATGAAACTATTTTTTCCAGTAAGGGTAATAATGCTTAGTTCAATTAAGATTACACTTATCTCCTGGGAAATTTTCAATATTTTTTATTTGATGGATGCAATCCTTGTTGCATTTGGACCATGATCTTTCGTACGTCTCAGCCATGTACATGCTTTCCACGTGTGAAAACTATGTTTATTTACTTACCCCTGTCAATATCAATCATTGATTACCTCTTCTTTGACATCTTTGTGTGTGCATTTGTGTGTATGCTATCTTATATATGTTTATTTATGATTTTGGAATGTCAATACAGGCAATTGGGGAAGAAGCTTCCAGACTTGGTGTAAAAGGTCCATGGATCACAAAATCATATTTGGAAATGATTCTGGAAAGCAAAGGTATCATGTTCCTTGTATACTACAACGCACATACTGGAAATCATGAAATAAATGCATGGAAAAGTAGATATAGTTCATTATTTTTTATTATTCCACTTAGGATTGAATAGAAGTGCATGCATGGTTAAAGGCATTGGCGGTGAATTATTATATTTTTGATGTGCAGACGTTGTGCCGTATCAAGAACTAGAACAAAAACGATGAAATAACATTATAAGAAGATAAGGAATGCAACTCGGGAGACCAACTCCGGCCTAGCACTTGGAGGCTGGGTCCTCCAAAGTGCCCTTCTCTCCAAGAGAGACCAAGAGACTAAACACTCCAAGATCAAGCTCACAACCTAAGGGGGGTTCTTATATGGTGCCCCCACTACATGACAATACATAAAGACACATAATTAATTGTGAATACGAGATAATCCCAAATGGGTGTTGCGCCTCTGCTTGCCTGGCGTATACATATCAACACACCGGTCCTAAAAACGATCTTGTCCCCAAGGTCGAGTCGGGAAGGGTCCCTTGAGCGCGACGAGGAGAGTCGGGTGGCTCCTCTGGTGGGCTGGTTCGGTGAAACATCAGGAGTGTAGCGGCACCGTGTCGGGTTGGGTGCGGCGGAGCTAGGTAAATTTGACCGCAATTGGTGTAGAGCTCGACATGGTACGACCCGATGGGTGAAGCAATGGCATGCCCCTATAAGATCTTGTCCTCAAGGTCGAGTGAGGTGCACGCCATTTGGTCCAGGGCCTTGGACGGAGGCTGGAGGCTATGAATACTGATGGCGGAAACCCACCCAGATCTTGAATAAGTGTCTGGGGCTGGACATTAGGACGAGGAGTAGTAGGTAGTGTTGATTTGGAATGAAATCCGGAGGGATGTCTCGTCGAAGTGGAAGATGGACAAGATGTGAGGGTGGGGTGATAGTGAGAGTCGACAGAACAAAGCTGGGTCGTCGTCGTAGGAGATGAGCAGCTGGGCGGCACCGAAAACGGTTGCGTCGAGCAGTAGCAGGAGCGGCTGTGTCAGGAGACTCGCATGGATGGAAGGAACGAGCATGGCGTGGGAGGCAAAGGTGTCGATGGCGCCGAGAGGAACCACCGCGGGTGTCGGCCGTCGGGCGAGGAGATCGACGCTAGAGCAAAGACGAGCCGCTGAAGACTCGGAATCGGTGGAGTGAACCATGCGGAAGATGAGGGAATCGGGCGGGTGCAGGCTGGAATAGGAATGTAAATCCAATTAGGGTTTCAATGGAAACCCTAAAGGAGGGGCAGGTCGCACCAATTGATGCGTAGGCATTGCGCCGTATCAAGAACTAGAACAAGATCGATGAAATCACATTCTTAAGATAAGGGATACAACTCGGGAGACTAACTCCAGCCTAGCACTTGGAGGCTGGGTCCTCCAAAGTGCCCTTCTCTTCAAGAGACCCTAAGAGACTAAACTCTCCACTCACAACCTAAGGGAGTCCTTATATGGATGAATCCCCCCACTACAAGACAAAATATATAAATATACATAATTAATTGTGAATACGATATAATCCCTAATGGGTGTTGCGTCTCTGTTCGCCTGGCTTATATGAATAAAATTTAGAATTTTTGGAATTTAGAAAATAGAAATAGATGCAATGCTTTATTTTTGTTTATTGCACTTCTGGAATAGGTAGAAGGGCATTATTCTTGCTTAAAGACACTAGTGGTGAATTCTTATGTTGTTGAAATATTGGACCTTTCCTTCTAACAGTAAGGGAACCAAATGCCTTTTTCCTTTTTTAGGGAATTTGATGCTGGAGACTGGAAACGTAAAGCTACTTATTTCACATAGTAAAAAACAGAACAGGAAGATTCAAGTTGTTGATTTTAACTGTATGATGGCTAAATGAATGACCTCTGCTCCAGGTTGATGCAATTAATGATCAAATTCTAATTTAGATATTGAATTCTCCAGCCTTGGTGCTACATTACCCAGCAACTATTTAGTATAATTATCACGATAGGTGGTCAAAATATGGGTACTAATCTAGCATCTTGGTTAAGTATTTAAGCAAGGAGAGCTCAACAAGGTATTTTTCATTCTTAAGTGCCTGTGCTATAGCATCCACTCTAAGGTTTTAACATTCCTCAACCATATAATTGGCACTGTTAAGATAGTAAGAATGTGAGCATATGATTCGTGATAAATACCACAACAAAATCTTAAACAAATTGCCTCGGTCATGAGTAATGTGTTATGGGCCAGCGTAGACATGGGTTTTGAACCTACCAGGACCTTCCACAACAGGGCCGCGGCCCGCACACCCCAACCCATCACAGCGCGTGTTCTCGGCGCTGCGGGATGTTGAGGCCGGGTCTCGAACCCTTACCTCCTTGATGTAAGCTCTTAACGCCAGCTCACATCACCAACTGAGCCGCGTAGGTAAAGGGTTCGAGCCCCGACCTCAACACCCCGTAGCGCCGAGAACACGCGCTGAGATGTGTTGGGGTGTGCGGGCCGCAACCCTATTGTGGAAGGTCCCGGTGGGTTCAAAACCCATGTCTACGCTGGCCCATAACATAATGTTAGGGTCCCTAAGTATACACATACCTAAATCAGTGCGACATTACTCCACGGCCCACTCACAAGCTAAATAACCGATGCGTCTTATCTGTTTACAAGTCTTTTTATCTCTCTCTTATCGGACATATATTTAATGTAATAATACTTAACCAATTAATCAATAATACTCAATTCAATTAATCAATAACACTTAATCAAGCTCCAGGGTCATAATTATAGGAATGGAAATGCTAAATGATGATTACATATTAAATATTAAATAAATCTTATCTTGATAAATCATAAAATACATAAATCCAAAAATTCTTAATTGAATTAAAGTAGAGAATAATAAAATCAAGCTTGCCTCGATTACAAAATATGTGTCGTCATCAATTCTCCCATGATGCTATGTTGAAGATACTAGCCAATGAACAAAATGATGGTATTCGCTCGTAGGTCCCATGTAACACCCCACCTTAGTTTTACCACAAATCAGCAGTCGGCCGGGCCCCGTGATAAGAAGCAAACTAAGAAACGGTAATAAAAATTGGTACATAGCTGGTAAAAATTAAAAGTGCTAAAGAGTACTTACATCGGAAATAATAAAAGAGACTAAGGGTAAATGTGTACCTCAAAATCTGATTTCACAGAGCCACTAAAAATGGAAGTGTTCAAATACTTGAAATACTGAAATCTTATACATAGTCTGATACAAGAACCGTTAGCGAGATTCCGATACAAGTCCAAAACACAGAACAGAATTATAAGAACAACTACAACATGAAAACGAACTAAAAGAAGAGCAGACTGCAGGCAAGCTCATCCTAGGCGCAACACCCCACCTGTGACTCCTGTAATGAGAAGCCCAAAAATGAGTCAGCCCAACTGAAGAGTAAGAAAGACCATTCTTCTTAGTGACACTAAAAATAATTTATAAAGAACATGATTTCTTGCTTTCTCTTTTGAAACGATACTGTTATTCTACAAAAGTAAACTATTTATACAATGCTATAATATGCATGCTTTTCTATAAAATACTTAACATAAATATCTGTTCTAGTTTGTAAACATCTTAAGCATAATTATTCAAGCTTCAACAAGAAAGGTTAACTATAATACCATTTCTAAATTTTGTCGTATGCTGAGTGATGTTTGTCTAGAAATTATTCTTCTTAAAATCTTATGCTGAGAAACTGTTTATGCGCATTCTAACGATTCGAGTCCCATCTAGCGAACGCAGAGGTTCTAATGTCGCACAGACATAGACTCGCATCTTCTAAATTTTTATTAGAGAAAACGTCTCCCTGCATTTGAGGCTCATGGGGTCTACTATGCCCCTTGAGTAAGATAGTGCGCCGCTATCTTTCACGATGGAGAGAGAGTCTCAATCATGTCTCCTAATTATCTTCCTTTACCAGTTGGAATTTTTATAATTGTTAGACTGACTAATCATATGTCGTGTTGAACGTTAATGTCTAAATATACGTGGTTGTACACTATTATAATTATCCTCTTTCTATTCGAGGAATTCAAACTATGCATATAATTATCTGGTATGTCTTAACCAAAAAGAATAGAATTTCTTACAGTAGTATTGCGGCGCTCGTACACAAGGCGCGGCGGCATAGCTTCCTTTGAGAAGTACTCTTAGACCCTAATCTGATCTCCGATTGGCAAGGAGACTTACTTACCCAAAGAACCTAAAAGAGCATCTAATAGTTTTATAACCCTCCCCAAACTGAAGGAAAATCGTGCCAAAATAAAGGAAGGCGCTTACAACTCCTCTATTAGTGGAGGTCGCTACTTCTGATCCGGAAACGTCTTCGCCCACGCTTGGTGTTTGTTGCACCAATCCTAATCAAAATTTCACATATCATATTAGGGACTCTTTTAAACAAACGCTGACTGAAAACGAGGAGGGACAACACCAAAACCTGAGTGAAAACAGCAGCGAAGGGTCAATCTGACCATCGGTCTCGAACGAGAAGCCTTGGTGAGGGCTTCAGAACTTTCTGAGAGCTATGATCTCTGGAGGAAGGGAGGGGAACTCCAGGCGGCAGACCAAGGATCCTGGACTCGCCGGCACACTAGGGCATAAGAGGAGCAGCCCCTGCGGCTTGCTGCTGCTGTTCCCACACGAGAAGCAGGATGCCGCTCGATCGAAGGTGCACAGGAAGGAGTCGGCGGTTGGGGTTTCTGAAGAAGGAAAGAGGAGCGTCGCCGTTCTCTGGAAGGATCGACGAGGTCTACTCCTGCGGTCGACGACGAGGCCACACTTACAGAGACACACTGTAAGTGTACCGGAAGCCGACGACTAGGGTTTCTGGAGGGATCGAGGAGTCGAGAGGGAGAGGATCGGCGCTGCCTGCTCCTGCCGTCGACGACGAGGGCGAAAGGATCACGCGAAACGTCGACTGGTAACGGACACGGGAAGAAGAGGGAAGAGGATCGTCGATTTCGTTTCCTTCTTCTCGCTGCCGAGTGAGAGCACGATCTAAAGTGTGCAGGAGGCTTCGGTTACGAAAACGTGCGATGTGCGGTTGGCCTAAGGAAAATCGTTAATTGGCTAAGGGGAAAACAAAATGAAGATTAAAATTAACCACGACAATTTTATACCTTGATTAAAATTTGCTCGATTACTTGCGCTCACCATCGGATCCTGAAATTGGTGGAAGTAATGGAACTGATGTTACTGGTGTGGATGTAAAACTCCACTTGTATGGATAATTGTAGGAAACTATGAAGGCTTATAAGTAATCTCTGTGTACGACTTGCTCTAGTGTAGAATAATAGTGTAGTCTAGATTGTTCAAGAATATTGTAGAAGATTTTAGAGTTGTGTAGAATACTCTAGAAACTCGTGGGTGGTTAAAGAGTCTTTTATATTAATTAACAAGGAAAATGATTTAATCTCAATAGAATTAGGGCCCATAACAGGGAAATATAAAGGGAATACAAGAGTCACCCATCTCAAACAGGAGAGGTAGGACAAATACAAAAGACGCAATATAATAAACCCAATAATAATAATAAACCCAATACTCCTCCTCAAGCTGGCGCGAAGATATCAAGCAAGCCCAGCTTGCCATAGGTAAAAAGAAGACGGGAAGGCCCAACAGCCTTGGTAAAGGCATCAACAATCTGTTCCCTAGAGGGAACATAGGATGCGGCAAGAGTCCCCGAACGGATGTGCTCCCTGAGAAAATATATATCCACCTCAATATGCTTGGTCCTCTCGTGCAGGACAGAGTCAGATGCAAGCAAGAGAGCAGACTAGTTGTCACAAACCAATGTCGAGGAACAGGAAGGAGGAAAGCCAAGTTCGGACAAGAGAGTACGCATCTAGAGGAGCTCGGTGGCGCCATGGGCCATAGCCCTGTACTCAGCCTCAGCGGAGGAGCGAGACACAACACTCTGCTTCTTGCTCTTCCAGGAAATGAGATTGCCACCATAGAACGTGCACATCCCCGAAGTAGAACGTCGGTCAGTGAGGGAGCCAGCATAATCAGAGTCCGTGTAGCAGGTAAGATCGGAGGATGGTAATGAACGGTAGAAGAGCCCGAGACCAGGCGATCCCTTCAAGTAGTGAAGGATCCGAAAGACAACATCAAGGTGAGAGGTGCGGGGAGCATGCATGAACTGACTAACCATACTCACAGCAAAGCTAATGTCAGGGCGAGTATTGGTCAGGTAGATAAGTCTTCCAACAAGCCGCTGGTATCTGCCGAGATCAGGAAGAGGTTCGCCAGATTCGGCGTGTAAGCGGTGTTTCGGGTCCATAGGAGTAGATACCGGAGAGCACCCAAGAAGGCCAGTATCACTCAAAAGGTCATGGGTATACTTCCGCTGAGACAAAGAGATCCCCTGGTGAGATCTGGCAACCTCAATGCCAAGAAAGTACTTCAGAGGCCCCAAATCTTTGACCTCAAAAGCCTTTTGAAGTACCTCCTTGATCTGAATAATTCCGGAGCTGTCGTCACCGGTAAGAATGATGTCATCCACATAGACGAGGACAATCACTCGACGGCCATCCGCAGTAGTCCGAACAAAGCACCTTTGGTCGGCATGACATCTGGTGAAACCACTCTGAAGCACAGCAGCACCAAACCGCCCAAACCACGCTCGAGGGGACTGCTTCAGCCCATAAAAAGACTTCTGCAAGAGGCAGACACGGCCCAAATACTCCCCCTGAAGCCTGTACCCGGGTGGCGGATCCATATAGATTTCTTCGACGAGGTCGCCATTGAGGAAGGCGTTCTTCACGTCCAGCTGATGAAGAGGCCACCTGTGGCAGGCAACGAGGGAAATAAGAAGACGAACATTGGAGAGCTTGGCCACAGGAGCAAAGGTCACCCCGTAATCATCTGGAGTCTGGGTAAAGCCTTTGGCCACAAGGCGAGCCTTGTAGCGATCCAAAGACCCGTCGACATTATACTTGACGGTGTAGACCCAACGACAGCCAACAGTCTTCTTGCCGGTGGGAAGAGGAACTAAACGCCAGATACTAGTCTGCAGCAAAGCGGACATTTCAGCCTCCATGGCTGCCACCCACTCGGGGTGCTGAAAAGCCTCAGCAGTCGAACTCGGAATCCGGATCTGGTCAGTGGCGGAGATGAAGGCCCGGTAACCCTGTGAAAGGCGTTGGTAGGACACAAAAATTGCAACAGGATGGTCAGTAACACAAGACCGCTTACCCTTGCGAATGACAATAGGTAAGTCAGAAGAGGAAGGGACATCACCTGCCTGAGGAAGTGGCACCGAGTCCGCTGAGCTGGGCTTCATCAGTGGATCCTAAAGGATAGGATGGACATGTGAAGGCCCACGGGGGCCACGTGTATATGTCTGTAGTGGAACGGAGTCGGGCAAGGAAGCAAGAGGAAGCGGAGCTAGTAGGGTGGGGGTGAGGAAGCATCAGGAGTAGGAGAGTCACAATATAAAGGGACATCCTCAAAGAACGTGACATCCATGGTATGTATGGTCCGGCGAGAGGAGGGATCAAAACACCGATATCCTTTGGAAGAGGAGGAATATCCCAAAAATAAGCAACAGATTGCTTTGTCATCCAGTTTAGTCCGAGTCGGACTACGATCCTGGACAAAGCACACACACCCGAATACTCGGAGAGGAACGGGAAACAACGGGCGACTGGGAGATAGGAGACTCAGAGGAATACGACCCGCTAGAGGCTGGCAAGGCAGACGGTTGACCAAGAAGGTCCCCGTAAGAAGGGCGGCAGTCCAAAAAGACTTGGGGAGATGAGACCCACGGAGAAGACAACGGGCCACATTTAGGAGATGGCGGTTCTTCCGTTCCGCCACTCCATTCTGTTCCGGGGTATATGGACATGAGAATTGGTGAAGGGTTCCTTGGCTAGCAAGGAAAGCAGTAAACGAGGAAGTGGTGTATTCTCCTCCATTATCAGAGCGGAGAATTCGAATACGTGAAGAAAACTGAGTACTAACCATATGAGAAAACTGAGTATAGAGGTCAAACACTTCAGATTTAGCACGCATAAGATAAACCCAACAATATCGAGTAAAGTCATCTATAAATGAAACAAAATAACGAAAACCATCATAAGATACAACCGGGGCAGGGCCCTAAACATCTGAGTGAACAATATCAAAAGGTGAAGAAGTACGGGAAAAAGATACAGGATAAGAAGTGCGTGTGTGTTTGCTCAGCTGACACACATCACACTGAAAAGAGTGTTCAAATGAGGCACTCGGAAAAAGAGAGGACACAATTTTAGGGCTAGCATGACCCAGTCGAGCATGCCAAAGGGCAGGTGTGGTAGTAGCAGCAGTAGCACTGGACGGTGAGGAGAGACATGGCGATGATGGTAGAGGAGGTGGAAGATCCAGCTGGTAAAGCCCGTCACGCTCACGTCCGTAGCCAAAAATCCTCCTCGTGGTCAGGTCCTGAAAAACACAGCCAGAAGGAAAGAAAGTCACCGAGCAGTGTAATGAGCGAGTCAATTGACTAACAAAAAGGAGATTTAAAGCTAGTTTGGGAACATGAAGAACTGAATCCAAGGAGAAAGAGGGGGATAGAGAAACTGTGCCATGTTGAATAATGGGGATCACAGAGCCATCAACAAGGCGAACCTGTCGATGGACACTCGGAGACACAAGAGAGGAGAACAAGTGGGCTCACCCGTCATATGATCAGTGGCCCCAGAGTCAATCACCCAGGGAGAGGAAGAACCCTCATGAGTGACGTGAAAGGCCGTCGGAGTACCTGACGCAGATGCTGAAGTCGACGAGAACGACGAGGGGCCAGGGGCAGAAAAAATCTGCTGCTGAGGCGGGAGCGGGGCATGTTGCTGAAGCTGTGACTGAAGCTCCTGAACCTGAGACATAAGCTGGCTCCAGTCGACAGGTGGGGTCCCAGAGGGGGCACTGTAACTAGGCTGGCTCCCAAAGTCTGAAGTAGTAGCGGCAGCAGTACGGGTAGCAGAAGGCTGCTGACAAAGGTGAGGAAAAAGCTGCCAGCATCGGGACTTCTCATGATCAGTCCGGAAGCAGTGCTGACACTGAACAGAAGCAAACGGGCTGCCGCGGCCACCTCCGCGACCCCTATGGGCAGAGGAACGCCCTCCCCGCGCAGAAGAAGTACGTCCTGAAGCAAGGGCCATCAGGTCTGGTGGAGAAGCAAGCGCCGGAATAGGAGGAGCGGTTAGGCGGGAACGACGCTCATGCTCCTCCACAAGAGAGTAGGCATCTAAAATATCTGGAAGAGGGTTCATGCTGACAATCTGAACCCGAATCTGCTCAAACTCAGGTCGTAACCCCATCAGAAACTGGTAGGTCTCACGCTTCTCTTGTCGTTGCCTGGCAACAAGCATATCTTCAGGATGAGTAAAGGCACTAAGCGGCTCGAGATCAGAAAGCTCCTGGAATCTTCCAGAGAGAAAAGTAAAGTAGTCATGTACAAAACGTTCCCCTTGTCGAGCAGTCGAAATCTCCTGAAAGACAGAGTAAATGCGTGTATCAACACGCGTGTGCCCATAGGTGCGAGTCAGGGCGACCCAAAGAGACGGAACAGAATCGAAGCGCATAAACTGTTCGTATATACGGGGCTCCATGGAGCATTGGATCCATCCAAGAATCTTGTAGTTGTCAGTTTTCCATTTACGGAGAGCTTTTTCCTCGGTAGGCTTGGGAACCCCATTAGGTTCAAGCCAATCAAGCTTGTCATGTACGGCGAGATGAACACGCACGGAGTTGGACCAAGCAATAAAATTCTTCTCACTAAGAAGAGTGGTAGTGATTCGTCTAGCAAAGCTATCAGTCGAGGAATCCATAGATAGGAGAAGAAAAAAAAAGGGGAAAAAAGGCTCCAAAGGAGATAAGGAAACAGGGAAACCCTCAAATAGATGGAGGAGTGCCCATCCGAAGAACCATAGATCAAAGACCTAGGTCATGAAGGAAAGAGAACGGAAGCAAGAAGGTGGAACACCAACCAAAGGGGCGGAGGAGGCCAGATTTGGTCGGAGATGGAGGGAGGCGGAAGAGAAGCAGCGGCCAGCCCTCACATCTGACGAGGCTAGATCGACACCAGGCGGGGTCGGGAGCAGGAGGCGCGAGCGTCGTCAGGCACGGGAAAGGCCGCCGCTGGGAGGAGCGGAAGGGGACGCGAGGAGGGCCGCTGCATGAACGAGGGCTGGATCGAGCGAGCGGACACGGGATCGGGCGAGCGGCGATGCAGACACGGGATCGGGCGAGTTAGCTCTGATACCAAATTAACAAGGAAAAGGATTTAATCTCAATAGAATTAGGGCCCATAACGGGGCAATATAAAGGGAATACAAGAGACACCCATCTCAAACAGGAGAGGTGGGACAAATACAAAAGACGCAATATAATAAACCCAATAATATTGACATAAGAAGAGTGTAGAAAAGTGAAAAAACATATGTACATTTCTCTTATGTATGAAGAAGCTTAAATATTTCTTTGGTTTCAAGAAAAATAATTTTGAAGCCTATAACGGGGCAATACCCCTCTCCCCCTCAGAATCATCCAAATTTGGAGTAAAGTCTTGGAGCAATTTAGGCCTCACTTTATAGTCTTCCTTTGTGACTTTCTTCTCTAATTGTATATAGAATTTGGTGAAACTTTTTGAGTGCTCCCTCACAAATTTTTTATGTTGTTCCTTATACACTAGCTTCAACAGCTAGTGTGTTGTTATTTTTTTCATTTTCAATTGTGAAATTCTAATAAATTACAGAATGCATTCTTAAGATTGCTTGATTATTTTTGAAGCTTTGTCTTGCTTGTAAAAATGTTCTTTTTCTTGTTTATCCTATTGTTTCTTTCTTTTCATTTTACAAGGTTAAATTTTCTACTCATTTACTCCTTACACTTAGGTGTTCCACGTCTCAATACTCCACCTCCTTTATCTAGTAAGCTTTTAATTGAGAGCCAGGAAAGGACAATCGCCGCTCCTAAGCCAATCCGTCTATCAACAAATGTTGTTCCCAGGCTAGAGGACCTTGCACAACCATGGACTCGATCTCCTAAGAAGTCTGATATTGACCGTGTGGTCGCAACATGGAATTTCATTTCAGGTAAACCTCAAATGCTTTTAGGGCTCGGTTCGGTTGGACGGAATTGAGGCTTCATAATTGAAATTAGAGGTCCAATTCCTATTAAAACGGACCATCAAGTTCTAATTTTGGAGCCCTAATTCAGCCCAAATGAACAGACCCTTATAGATCAAGTTGTTTTTATTAAGATGATTTGTAAACAGTAGTTACCTCTGCTATATTGCAACTGCACATTCACACATGTAATCATCATCATCAATGGATAATCCCAACTATTTGTGGTCGGTTTTTAGCACATGCATACATGTACATATCTTAATTTTTGTGTGAACAAGATCGTGATTGAGTGTTATGGATCTCCCTTGTTGTGTCATAATCATAAAGTTCTCTTATGAAACTGTTGCAGATTCTTCCGCTTCTAGGGATGACATGCAACTTGTTCCAATGCCTGATTCATATGGTTTTGATCGGGGATTGTTGTTTGCTGTGCAAGCAATTCAGGTGATCAATAACTAAATGTCTCCCTTAAGTGAGCTGTAGAACAATTATCAATGAATGTTTTACTCCACTTCATTTGCCATGACAGTCTATGCCCTTTCTTTGTTTTTATTAGGTTTTACTGGAGAAGAAGGGCTTTCCCATTATTGTAGGGATTGGTATGTGTTCAATACTTTGTAGCTCTTATTATTTCTTGATGATTGCAAGACGGTCTTGCAGAACTACTAGAACAGATAAAAAGAAGATCAAAGTACAAATCAATTTGAGATTTGACACATCATTCTTCATTGATTGTACCAAAACAATTTCATGGTACTCGGTCACGACACCAAATCAATCTCGGCGGTGGAATCTAATAAAACATCATTTTTTATAACATGTTTTTTAAACTTAAGCGGCGAAATGTACCCTTGAATTTCATTTCAAGGTAACAATTTTGCGAATGCACAATTCAAAATCATAACAATGATGCTAATTTGATGCAACATTGACCTTGGATATATTAGTAAAGACAATAAAGAAGTTGAAAAAATATTTAAGAAAAAAGTACGATTGTAAGAAAACCTCATGATTGAACAAGTAGGCGATCTCTGAAGTAGAATTTCAAGTCTAGCATCAGATCGAGGATCAAAAGCCCAGAATACATGGAGATGTCATATTCATGTCTCATTCCCTAATAACAATTGCTTTATACCATGAGGACCTTCTTATCTAAACTACATTAAAGAAAATTCTTTAAAAGAGTTCATGGACCTCATATAAGACCAGGAAAAGCGTATGGGCCATTCTTTTCTTGCATGAGAGAGAGAGAGGGGGAAGAGAGAGAGATGGTGAGAGATGTTTTTTCCTAGACCTCTTAAACCTGCTCAATTATCTAGGGCCTAGGGGAGAGAGGGAGGACTGGGTGAGAAATAGTGTTTTTATATTTTATTATTTTGTATTTTAATTTCACGCGAGAGGAGAGCCGCGGGTGATTTAGCCAAGCTCTGATACCATGTGGAAGTTTGAAATATAAATAATTATTATTCCAAAAAATTCTTTTTATTACATGAGAGCTCCCTCTTTATATAGAGCAGAGGGGGAAGAAGAATGTACACTTGGAGATGTGAGACTAAATACAAGGAGGAGGAAAAAAACACAATGAGCTCCTATGTGGGCTTTTAGTTTTGGGCTTTAACACTGGGAAACTAATGTAACGTTGTGCACTTAATTTTACTATCGGGCCTCTTCATGTACAACTAATTGATTTTGGGTTAGATGCTTACAACACTCAAGCCTTTATCCCACTATACTGGGCTCGGCTGGTTAGATGCCTATGTTTAAAAATTTATCTGGGATATTGTAGGTGGTCCTAGTGGATCTGGCAAAACTAGCTTGTCTCAGAAAATGGCTAATATAGTTGGCTGTGAAGTAATCTCATTGGAAAGCTATTACAAGTCTGAACAAGTGAAGCACATGAAGTACGATGATTTCAATTCATTGGATCTGCCCTTACTATCAAAGGTATACTTGGCTGAGTTGCCACGCTTCTCATGTGTTTATGTTGGCTAAATTTTTTCACTTGTAAATTGTCTTACTTCAAAGGAACTTTTACCGTAGTGAAAATCTTTGAATGTGGTTTATCCTCTTCTAATTCTTCAGTAGCCATGATATCATATTTTCATATGGAGTGGATATAACTTAGTTCATGTATGAAATTATTTTCACTATCTCATTGCATCAGAATATTGAAGATATTAGGAAACACCATAAAGCAAAGGTTCCGTGCTTTGATTTTGAGAATTGTAGTCGGAACGGGTTCAAGGAGCTTAAAGTTTCTGAGGAATGTGGAGTGGTAATTCATTTCCATTTCAATTTTGTAATACTTTCTAGTAATTATTTTATGCATACATTTGATGGATAGTTTTGATAAAGACCCTTTAGTAATTCGATGCATGAAATACTATCTTCTCTGCTTGCATTGCACTTTGAACTACCCCTGTTATTTACTAATATTCCTGGCTGTGTAATGTTGTAATTTATGTCGTATAGTGCTCTGACATTCATTTGGTTGCATTACGAGTTGCCAACGGTAGTGGATATCGCTAGTGGTACTATTGAAAACAGTACAACCACTTTATATCGTTCAACAACTCTTTTTTAATTTTATGAGCAGTTAATTGGAGTAATTATATATGCATGTTGGTGTCCTTAGTGCTGTTTTGAGCATATTCAATTCAAAGGTAAAAAGAATAAAAAACAAAACTCAACAAAAACAACACAAATAAAAAACAAACAAATACTTACAACAACAACACTGAAGCCTTTATCCCACTATAGTCTTCCCATATGATGCAACTGCTTACATTAAGTACAATAGAGTCCTTCTGGGTTTAACATCTAGTATTTTCTAGGTTGTTAATTTTATTTAAAAAAATTCCTTTGTCTGGAGAATCTTTTGTCTTTATATATATCATAATCGAGTTTTTTACAATTGAGTCAAGCTACATGATCCCCCTTCTCTCCTCCTTATGGATAAAGGAGGTCTCGTGAATGAACAAAAATTTCTTTTTCTACATTTTGAACTCGGATCTAATCAAAATCAACATTGTCGCCGACGATGAATTTGAAGGTTCCATCCTCTTTTTACGAACTTCTAAAGCATTGTTGCATCAACAATGAGCTTTCTTTTGTTTTGTGAGGAACATTCAATTCTTGATGCAAAGAATTCCAAAGCCATGGAGTATTTCTTAAATTCTTGTCCCATTGAAATTTGGTTCTTCTAGATCACAACCTGACTTGTCTTTCCTCTTCTATATTGAGGTTTTTACAACTTGGGAATAATTCCTTCCATGTAACGATGCAAGGACTTGTTATTACCAAATTCTCCAGTTTGATTCTGAATCTCTGATTGTACTTGACAACTCCAGACTGATCGTCAAAAATTTCTAACCTCTAAATAGAAAGAGAACAAACATTTGAAAGATACAAATCTTCCACTAAGAATTGAATACCAGAGCATTAGAAGAAAAATACTCTAAATGGTCCGGGAAGAAAGTCTTTCACCTCATGCATTGCTTCATGTTTTGGCAGCAGTAGCATCTAATATTTATAGATGGGAGAATATGATTCCATTCATTGGAGTATTCGATTCTTTTATCATTCATAAACAAATAATGATTTTATCTACTCATAGTTTTTATTAATAAAAGGGAGCACAGATCTTCTAGATAGTGTTAGTCTAAAGAAGGAAAGCTATTTACATAGTTTTTTTTAATAGAATTCAGTTATTTCCTACAATTTTGATCTTTACGAATTCATTATGTTAATTTTGTACACCTGCCTAGCAATAGGAAGAAATTATGTTGAGATTTAAGGTGTTTACATACTCGATTCTTGGCACTACAATCTTATGGTTCGAGCACAGTACCTCAATTTGTATTCTTCTTTTATGCTCGTTGATGATAATGATGCTCAATGCAAGCTATAGTGTTCTCTTTCAATATAACTTTTGTAATTGCATCTTAATAGGTCATTTTTGAAGGGGTGTATGCATTACATCCAGAAATAAGGAGATCCCTTGACTTGTGGATTGCTGTTGTAAGACAATCCTTCAAAGCTGTTTTTGTCATTAATTTTCCATTGATTTCTAGTATTTTTGAATGACTGACCAGTATAAACTCCATATTCATGTTCATGTTTCTTACCAATTGTGCTCTGAAAACAGGTTGGTGGTGTCCATTCTCATCTTATTGCAAGAGTTCTAAGGGATAAAATTCGAATTGGTGGTTCCATTTCTCAGGATGACATAATGAGAACAGTATTTCCAATGTTCCAGCAGCATATCGAGCCTCATCTTGTTCATGCGCATGTTGGTACATGCAGAGCATATTTATGCTTATATTATTAACTTTTGTTTCCTAAAAAACACTTAGTATTTCTTATTCTTGAAATGCTTAGAAAACAGTCTACTTTTGCAGCTAAAGATTCGTAATGACTTTGACCCTGTGCTTTCTCCTGAAAGTTCACTTTTTGTTCTGAAAAGCAACAAAAAGGTGAAAATTTTAGTTGGTATCTTTACATTTCGAAGAGTTGGACTTATTCTTAGATCCAGCCTTGTATCTGTGCACTCTTCTGTATGAATCAGGTTGCATACCACGACATATTGAAGGTGCTTGACCCAAACAAGATGTGCACATCTGTGCAGAACTTCATCGATATATATTTAAGGCTTCCTGGAACACCATCAAATTGTTGCCTGACAGAAAGCGAGTGCATACGAGTTAGAATATGCGAAGGAAGATTTGCATTGTTAATACGGGAGGTATGCACTTTACTCATTGCACTTATAATCGAAGTTGCATGCTGGATCAGAGTTTCATTTATTCATTTTCTGGGTATAGCCTATTATTGAAGGCAACTTTGTTGTACAACCAAAAGTTGATTTTGATATCAGTGTCAGTACAGTTGCAGGTCTTCTGAACCTTGGGTAAGGATTTAACTCAATTGTATGTTTAGGGTAATTTTCTATCTGTATGTTATCTTTTTTTTCTGATGTTTTAATTGTGTACAACCGAGAATAGAGTAGACTTATTGATGTGGGATAAGGCTAACAATAAGACAGATTTATCTCTATATGACAACGCAGACAGACAGCATATGAAAATGAATAACTAACCTAAACACTATGCAACACAGTTATTTGAATCCACAAACAATGATATCCAACATGCGATCGAGTTTAATATGAATATTTTAAGACTTCGCAATAGCCACACTTGATTGCAAATAAGTAAAACAAAAGTCGCAATTGTCGATTGCACACTCAAGAGTGCTTGAAAGTAAATATAAAGTGGATACATCTTATTTGATATTGTTGAAAGGTGGCTAACCCTCATCAACAGATATATCTGAGCTAAGTTATAGTACAATAACCACTAAAATGCAGCAGCCGCACAATGCAATGAAACGTGGAATTAACTATGGAGCTCACAGAGTAAACGGCCCCGAGGCGGAAATGGTGTAGTGAGTGGGCTAAGGTAATGGTGGGAGTAAGTGCATGAGCTAGTTTGTTTTTGACGAAGGGGTAGACTTGCAGGTTTACATATTTGGGAGATTGGAAGCCAAGTGATTGGTGGATGGTGGCTGGAGGCCGGTGGGGCCGATGGATGTCGGGTGCTAGAGGCTTGTAGCTGCAGGGATTAGATGGGAATAGGGCTCGGGGTGAGGAAAGACTATTGTTAGTGTATTGGAGGTTTGTGGTTTGCAATTTGTAGGGACGAGTGAGGAGTAGAGCACAGGGCGGGGAGAGACTATTGCGGTGGCGCATTAACATAAGAAGGAAAGAGGAGTTGTGGTTCCCCGACGTCTACACCCCGGGTAGAAGAGGCAGTTGCCGGCTTCAACACCAAACACAACTTTCTCCCAATTGTGGTCTGGAACTTCCCGATACACTTATGAATCTCACGATCCCACATAACTATCTCTTTAAAGTAATCATTATGTCAATTGAATGTAGAGCTCAGATTATCATTGCATTGACCAAAACTAATTAAACATCCCTGAATAATATAAAAAATGCTGAAAGATCATAAAATTTTTAACTGAACACATTAGTCGGCTTCGATCATCCTGATGACAACTCTATAACTATTTGAGAAAAAAATAAACTCCGAGAGACAGCATATGAAAGTGAATAAGCAACTAACCTAAATACTATGCAAGCACTTATATGAATCCACAGGCAATGATATCTAACACAGTTTATAATAAGAATATTTTAAGTCTTATACGACAGTCACATTTGATCGCAAACTATTCAAACAAAATTCACAAGCGATAATTGCACGCTCACTTAGAGTGCTTAAAAGTAAACACTGTGAATTAAACCTGGTAGATTGTTGATATAGATGAGCGAAGTTATAAATTGATAATCAACAAAATACAGGTAACTTCATACAATGTAAAGAGATATGAAACATCATATAGAACTGATTTAGTATTCAGCTCTGAGGTGGAAATGTTGTAGGTGGGGTTTGGTGATGGTAAGAGCTAGCGTAGGAACTAGTGTGCGGTTAGCGAAAGGGGTAGACATGGAGTTTTGTGGATTTTGGGAGATTGAAAATTAAGGGATATGTTGGTGGCTGGAGACCTGCGAAGTCGATGGATGGTGGTTAGGTATTGGAGGCTTGCCGCTACGGGACCGGCGGAGTGGCGGGGAATAGGGCATGGGGTGGGGAGAGGCTATTGTGATGGATTGGATGGATACGATTTGCGGGTGACTGGTAGTTGCGAGAATGGGCGAGGAATAGGGCACATTGTGGGGAGAGGCTATTGCAGTTGATTGAAGAGATAGTGTGGAGGTTTAGCAGGAAAGTGAGAAGTGGTGGTTCCCTGGTGTCATCCCAAGGGAAGAGGAGGTAAAATCGGGCTTCGGCACTGAGCACATATTTCTCCCTAGTGGCATAATCGAGCGTGCTCTAGAACTTCTCAAAAGACTCGATAAATCCCACTATCCCAAATAACTAGCTATTTAAAGCAATCATAAATTAAGTCAATGGGATGAAGGGCTCAGATAACCCGATCATTGCACTAGCCAAAAATATTGAAATACACCGCCGATAAATATTAAAAAAAAAGAATAAAAAAGCCCTAAGAATATCTGCGAATTCTGATCATCCTGATAACAACCCTATAACTGTCAGCCATAAAAACAAACTGAGCAACCATGATCCCCCTCACATACCAATTGTGAATGCTTTTATCCTTAGAAAACAGTACTGATAGAACTCAAGGGGTACCTACCTTCTTGAATTATCTATAGCTTTTTTAACGTTTCCAAGAAAATGTTAAGAAATTTATCTCTGCCAGATATTTCATGGTGGTGCAGCTGAAATGCAGCACTTTAAAACGTACTCTTTATAGTTCTCTTTCTTGCAGTTTATTTGATTTTATTTGTTGGTTTTCTTTTTCATATTATTTGATATTGTCACAATTATTCTTGCCTAATCAGGTATAAAGCTGTGGCTTACATTGAAGCGTCTGCATTTATTTACCAAGATGGGAAGGTACTCTTTTTCTGTTTATCTGTACACCTGTGAAGGATGACTGTGTTTGTTACAAATCTACATCGCTATCAAGTCCAAATATTTTATACAAATTACATTCTAGATCCTTATTTGAGTTGCATCTAGGACTTGTGCTTCAGACCCTTATTAATAATTATTAAGAACTACTCTGCACCTTTTGCTGATTACAGGGACCTCCCTTCTAAGTTTACATTATTAACGTACATGCACACAAGAAAACCCTCCGTAGGATTTTTTTTTGGTGCATGCATGTTAACATTATATTTCATTACGAGTTTATATGCATGTTATTTCAAGTTGTATGAGTTGAGTCGTAGTTATGGGCAATTAGAGTTATAATGTTTTAGTATTTCACACATCTATTGGGTTTATTTATGCCCATACCATTATAAGCCCTATATATAGGGATCCTTGGAGTCATGTAGGAAGGGAACCAATGAATTAATCAAGTTTCTCTACCTCTCTCTAAGTTCTTCTCCTTCTCTCTCAAGTCTCTTCCTATCTCTCTAGTTCCCCCCCCTTCATTCCCCATTTCAGGGCTAGGGTTGAACAAAGATCCCCCTCTTCCCTCTCCTCGCATTCTCCGTGGGTTGAGCTCGGCTCCCTTGTCTCTCCGCCTCCACCACCACCTCCGACGGGATCCCAAAGATGTTACAGGTAGGCCTGTAACAACTTGGTATCAGAGCAATCCTTCCTCCATTTCCCGTGGTTCCACCGCAAACAACCCCATCTTCTCCCATTACTGTTTACGTGCCATCCTAGTGATTCCACGATAAAATAGAGCCAGTCGTCGGTGAGAACGAGCAGCTCTCTGTTCGCAGTCGCATTCTCTTGCCCCTGTGTCGCGCGTGAAACCCTGCTCTGCCCACTGCTTTATCAACGCCATACGACGCCGACCTCATCGAAGCATCCCGACTCATGCGCTTCTATGCGCGATTGACCCCCTCCAACGATCGACGAAGCCACCCTCACCTGCGCCTCGGTCAAAGCCTCCTTGTGTGTTCCCGTCTGCCAGCCAAGAGCACGCCCTTGACATCCCAAGGCAGAGCTACTGAACCCGTCCAATCGACATCCCAAGCTAGAGATCGCTGCCAAGAGATCGTGCCTTGTACACCTCCTGAACTCATCATGTCTAGTCGTAGTCGATGCCGCCAAGTGCAGATTTTTTTTATTTTTGTTACCTTTCAAGTAGTTTACAACAAGCTGCTTGTCGTGGGTCTCTATTTTCAAGCTCACCCTCATTCCTCGAGCCTCATACCGCAGGCTTTCATCCATTGAGTCTAGCGGCCTGCCTCCCTCGAACAACACACATTATGGGTCTGTTTGGGACAGCTCTGGCGGCTGGAGAAGCTCTTTCCCAGCCGCCAGAGCTGTTATTAAGCGCGTTTGGGACAGCTCCCTAAAAGAAGCGCTTTTCAAAGAGCGCTCTTATCCGGAAGCCCCCCCCCCCCCCCCCCCCCCCCCCCCCCCGCGTTCCGCTCTGCAGGAATCGCTCCCAGCGCGTTTTTTTTCCGATACCCCTCTTTCCGCTCTGCATCCCGCGACCCCCGATCTCGCTCCCAGCGCTCCCGTGCCCCTCGCCGCTCCCTCCTACGCCGCCGCCGACCTTCGCCGGTCTTCTTCCTCCTAGATCCAGCCGCCGATCCTCTTCCTCCCAGATCCAGCCGTGCCCTAGCATTCCGACGCTCCCGATCTCGCTCCCAGCGCTCCCGTGCCCCTCGCCGCTCCCTCCTACGCCACCGACTGCAGGTATTGGTCTTTCTCCTCTCGTTTCTTCCTCCCCCGACTGCATTTCTGTACAGATTTATGTGTGTGTGTGTGTACAGATTTATGTGTGTGTGTGCGTGTGTGTACAGATTTATGTGTGTGTGTACAGATTTATGTGTGTGTGTGTGTACAGATTTATGTGTGTGTGTACAGATCTATGTGTGTGTGAATGTGATGTTGTGTTTTTGTGTTTGTGTGTGTATGTGGTGCAAGTGGTGTATGTATATATGTGTGTGTGTTGTGTTTGTTTTTTGAATGTGTGTGTTGTGTTTGTTTCTTTGAATGTGTGTGTGTGTGGATGTATATATGTGTGTGTGTGTGTTTGTTTTTTTGAATGTGTGTGTGTGTGGATGTATATATGTGTATGTGTGTGTGGATGTATATATGTGTGTGTGTGTGTGGATGTATATATGTGTATGTGTGTGTGGATGTATATATGTGTGTGTGTGTGGATGTATATATGTGTATGTGTGTGTGGATGTATATATGTGTATGTGTTGTGTTTGTTTTTTTGAATGTGTGTGTGTGTGTGGATGTATATATGTGTGTGTGTGTGTTTGTTTTTTTGAGTGTGTGTGTGTGTGTGGATGTATATATGTGTATGTGTGTGTGGATGTATATATGTGTGTGTGTGTGGATGTATATATGTGTATGTGTGTGTGGATGTATATATGTGTGTGTGTGTGGATGTATATATGTGTATGTGTGTGTGGATGTATATATGTGTGTGTGTGTGGATGTATATATGTGTATGTGTGTGTGGATGTATATATGTGTATGTGTGTGTGGATGTATATATGTGTGTGTGTGTGTATATATGTGTGTGTATGTTTGTGTGTGTGTTTGTGTGTGTGTGTGTGTTTATGTATGTGTGTAGGTGTGTTTGTTTGGGTGTGTATGTATGTTTGTGTGTGTGTGTTTGAATGTATGTGTGTGAGTGTTTGTGTGTGTGTTTGGGTGTGTATGTATGTTTGTGTATGTTTGTATGTGTGTGTGTGTGTGTATGTGTGTATGTTAGGGTGTGTATGTATGTTTGTGTATGTTTGTGTGTGTGTGAGTGTGAGTGTTTGTGTGTGTGTGTGAGTGTTTGTGTGTGTGTATGTATGTATTTAGGAGGGGTATGTGTGATGTATGTGTATTTTTTTAGTAGAAATAGCTTATAAAATTTCATTACTTTTATTAATAGTGTAATGGGTAAACCAAAAGAAGGAGGAATCGTAGCGAGTTGGGAGTCTAGCGAGGTGATGTTATTTTGTGATCTCTGCATAAAAGAGATTGGTTTGGGGAATCGGCCTACCACCCACTTTAGCAAAGAAGGGTGGAAAAATTTGATTGCAGGGTTTAAAGAACGTACCGGGAAAAGCTGTAAAACCCCACCTTAGTTTTACCACAAATCCGCAGTCCGGCCGGGCCCCGTGATTAAATAGCAAACCAAGAAACGGTAATAATAATTGGTACATAGCTGGTATAAATTAAAAGTGCTAAAGAGTACTTACAGCGGAAATAAAGAATGAAACTAGGGGTAAAGTCTACCTCGAAAGCTGAATTCACAGAGCCACTAAAAATGAAAGAGATACAAAGTCTGTTACAAGAAACATCAGAAAATCTGGATACACGTCCAACATTACATAACAGTACTGAAGAAATAAACTACTGAAAGTAGACAAACTATATAGGGAAACATCGGCAAACACGCTCATCCTAGGCGCAACACCCCACCTGTGACCCCTGTAATAATAAGCCCAAAAATGGGTCAGCCCAACTGGAGAGTAAGAAAGACTACTCTTCTTAGTGACACTAAAAATATTTAGAAGAAACATGTGTGCATGCTTTTTAAAACAATATTTTCATGCTATGAAAATAAAATATTTACTTTTATACTATGCATACTTTTCTAAAAACAGGGCAAAAAATTAAATGTCTGTTCTAGTATAACCATGTCATATATTTTATTCATGATTCGAAAATATTTGACCATAGGGATTTTCTACATGTCGGCATGTACGTGAATTCTATTTGTCTTAAGCTTGTTATCCTTCATAATCTAACTGGAGTAGTTTCTTATGCGCATTCTAACGATCCGAGTCTCAACTAATGAACGTAGAGGTTCTCATGTCCCAAGGACATAAACTCGCATCTTCTGAATGGAGAAAACGTCTCCCTGAAATGAGGCTCATAAGGACTACTATGCCCTATGAGTAAGATAGTGCGCCTCTATCTATCACGAAGGAAAGTCTCAATCATGCCTCCTAATAAAGTTTTCCGTTAACTGTTGGATTTCAATTTTACTAAAATGACTAATTATAGATATATAAAGTGTTTCCCTAACATGTTGAATATGAATGTCTGGATTAACGTGGTTGAACAATCTTACAATTATCCCCCTACTATACGGGGAAATACAATCTGTGCAAATAATTATTTGATATGTCTAACTAAAAAGAATAGAATTTCTTACATTGGGGTTTCGGCGCTCGTACACTTGACGCGGTGGCATAGCTTCCTTTTCACAAGACAATCTAGAGGCCGCTCCCGCTCTATGTCAATGAGTACCCTCTTATCAACCACAATTGATAATTACACTGCAGTTCGACAATTTTCTATACGGGGAGTCAACCTCTTTAATTTCTGCAGCGTAAGGAAATTGAAACTAAATATCCTACTAGATTAAAGTGCACTCCTCTTTTAAGATACAGGACTTTGACTAAAATCTTCAAGGGGAGAGATTACCTACTATAGGGCAACACAAAATGGAAACGAAAGACAGATCCACCCTCTGCGGTAGATGGATTGGTTGCCGGAAGGACTCCCCCGTACGGAGTTAAAAAATCTGGAAATGCGAAGGAGAGTCCACCTCAAGTTGAATCTATTGACTTTTAGGAGAGAAAAAGAAACTAGAAGTCTCACCTTGCTGGGAGATACGCAGAGGAGAAATCCTTGTCGGCGGTCTAGGGCAAGCGAAGGTTCTGCGGCTTGAAAGACGACGCACTTCACGGAAGAACCGTCCTCTAGGATCGAAAGCCCAGATGAGAGAGGGAACGACAGTATGCAATCGTTCCTGGCCCTAGGGTGCGGTCGACGGCGACTCTAACTTGAGGAGAAGGCGAGTAGGCGTCGTCTGGGAGAAGAGACGGCGAGCGGTTGAAACCCGTCTGATCGAGAGGAAGAAAGGGTTACCCGATTTGTGAGTTGTGCGAACTTTAAATTGGAACGGCAAACCGCCTGAAGGATGTGGTTATGGTAATGGAGAGGGGCGTACGCGACTTTCCCTATCTGAAACCGCAACCTAAAAGGGGGAATAAACGGCTAAATCGCTTAGGAGGGATTCTTAATTCATCAAATCGAAATCCAAAATAGCCAAACCTTAATACCTGCCAAGTCTACGCGCCATATTCACGAATAACTATTAAAATGCGTCAAGTAAAAATATTAACAACTTCCATTCATAAATTTATTAATACGCATCCATTAATCGTAAAGAATTTATACCTCGATCCGACGCTGGCTTGGTCAAACCTGTTCGAAGTCGGGCCCTGCGACCAAATTTAGTTTTGCGCATTAAAATATGGGTGTTACAAAAGCTACGATCGAATGCAAATGAAAAATAAATGGGATCATTTGAAGAAGGATTGGAAGTTATGGAAGGAGCTGAAACATGGCGAGACTGGTTTAGGTTGGGATCCAGAGAAGAGAACAATTGCTGCATCAGAAGAATGGTGGGCAGAAAAGATAAAGGTGAAAACAAATACATTTTTCATTTCATGGTAGTAGTTCTTATTTTGACAGCATTTATTAATATTGATGTATTGATTATAACAGGTTGTTGCAGCAGCGAAAAAATTTCAATACGGAGGTATTGCACCTGAGTTGGAGGAGAAACTGAACACCATGTTCAGTCAGGTTGTCGCAACTGGAGAAGACTCATGGGCTCCTTCTGTTGGGAGTTTGCCACCGGATGTGGGGAGGATCCATTTGGAAGATAATGATGTAGAAGATGTCATAGAGAACAATCAAGGTGGCCCTGAAGAGATTGGTCATTCAACAACCATTGGGAATGCGTCCACCTCGGCGAGTAAAAGAAGAAAGATCGGGAAGAACAAAAGAATGACATTTTCTTTAATGTCAGACTTACATCAATCCACCCTAGCTGTGAAGCCTCCACCAGTTATCACAGTCAAAGAGGTGGTGGAGTTGATTTCCAGTAGCCCAGAGATACGGGCAAACCAGGATGTATATTACTTTGCTCTCGACCACATCAGGGACAAGACCAGTAGGGAGATCTTCATGAGTATTCCAGAAGATATGCGTGTTTGGTGGATTATGAAGGCGTATGAGAAGAGGGCTCAGTGATGTTATTTTTAAAAAATTGTTATGTTTTAAGTTTTAAAAACTTTTTATGTGGTATTTTATACCTTTCTACTTCATGTTGATTAACCTTTTTATGTGGTCGAATTTATATTAGTTGTTGTGGTATTTTCTTCACATAGATTATGATAAATGTTATGTGATACTTTAAATGCAGGTACTACAATGGAAGAGCATGACTCCTCTGAGGATTCCGGGGATTCAACAAGTCTTTCGCCTGAGCGGAGACAATATATAGAGTACTGTCGTGTAGTTATGTCATCGATCGAGAGGATGAGTTATCATGTTATCGGTTATCTTTTATTATTTTTCACGTTAAAAATTGATGTATTTTTAAGTTCTAAAAAAACAGCTTCTAAAAGCTGTTTCTCCAAACAGCTAAATTAGAAAATCGCTCTTCAAAGCGCACTTCTGCACAGAACACCCAAACACTCTGCAGCTTTTCAAAACTGCTCCCCAGAGAGCTCTTTTAAAACAGCTCTATCCGGACAGCAGCTTTTCAATCCGCCAGAGCTGTCCCAAACAGACCCTATGTCTTTTACTTAAAAAGGCATCCACTCCTCATCATTATTAATTACTTGATTAATTTGAGTAATTGATTATGTAATTATTTCAACATGAAGCTAAGTGCTCATTGATGCTATTGACATTGTCTGCGTCATATGAAGTTGCCCATTCGCGACTAACCGCCAACATCGACATACACTTCAGGGGCAGGATCCCACTAGATCCGTCGTCGCTCCCACCAGTGCCCGAAGATGCTCCACCAATCCCAACAGTTCTCGTCACTCCACCATCGCCTCCAGTTGTTCCCCCATTGCAGTTCACGCAGCATGCACCATCACCATCAGTCTTGACTAACTCCATCCAACGCTCATCCGCTCCACCACCTGCTCTGCCAGCCACTCTCGAGTCATTTTCCGGCTATTGCTCTGAAACTACCACGCCCGATCACGGCGATTCCCACTCCACATGCACCATTGTCACCCCGACCTTCTGCTATTGTCGGGCACCCTCGCCCCCTCCCCGACTTTTCCTTCCAGTAGTTTTTCCTTCACAAGTGCCTCTACAACCCCTAGTCAGTCCGCCAACTCCCAACTCCTGCATCCACTGAGGCTCCCTTCTCAAGACAGCCTTCGCTACATCGACACGCTATGAAGAGTTGTTTTGGCGAGAAATTAAGGAGTTAGATGCTCACACCATCCGCGCTTTGCTCGAGTTTGAGGACAATCTCGATTTGAAGGCAGGGTGGGATGTTATGGGTCCTCACTATCCGTCGCCAGTTATGTTGCATATTTCATTACGAGTCTTTGTGTATGCTATTTCGAGTTGTATAAGTCGAGTCGTATCGTAGTTACCGGTAATTAGAGTCGTAATGTTTTTGTATCTCACGTTTCTCTTTTATATTGGGTTTATTGCACCCATGCCAATTTAAGCCCTATATATAGGGACCCTTGGATTCATATAAGAAGGGAACCAAGGACAGATAATAGATATAGAGAGGCGTTGAATTTAGAAGTATCCCACCAATTCCCCCGTATGGAGCCTCTTCAGGTTATGTCATCACTTTACGATAATCTTTCTCAAGCTAAATGGGATAAGTGGAAGTTTTCTCTCGGAGTGATCGACGCCCCACACCTGGTTGCACGAGCCGAATTGGGAGCAATAGTTGAAACTGGCGCGGGAACAGTAGGAGCTCCACCGAAGAAGCCACCACAAGATAGGCACGTAGCGAAGAAGAAAGAGGGGAGGGATGTATCTCAGGGAGACCAGTTTAGAAGTTGGACCAGCATAGTATGATGGCACTGGGCACAAAGAAACAAGTGTTGTAGATCTGGTAGAACTTCTTCTCGGATATCTTTGGTTAAGTGAGGTAGCCTGACGTGGGTCGAGTACAAAGCAAGCAAATATCCTCACTTCAGATTCAGGTGCTTAACAAAAGATTTTTCTTCGCTCAGCAGACACGAACTACAATAGTTGAGATGTATGTAGAAACATTCACTAAGATATTGAAGCTGCGATATGGGTCGGGCTATTTGGAGACTCACAATGAAACGTTATTAGTGAAGTTACCGCCCGTTTTTCTTCCTTGTGGTTCATCGTGTCCAACACGATGTGGGCTTGAATCCTGACTTTAGGGAATGCCATTGGTCCTACTCTCCTATTGAGTTCTTTCGAAAAGGCAGCCATCGGCGGCTTACGGAAAAGGAGAAGAAAGAAGGCTACCGGGATAGGCTTGTGCGGTTCAGGTTGTTGTACACGACCTAAGTGGAGCATTCAGTTAGAGACGGCGATCGCAGGTTCGCCAGAGGAGAGGGTGTTGCGAGCAATATTGCACAAACAATCTTCTCCAAATTAATCTAGGCTGGCCACATTACTTATAACCGCAAAATGAGCAATGAATCTAAATCCCCAACGACAAACGAACAACGAGGCATTTTCGGGGAGTAGCCCGCTTCTTCAGAAACTTCCTGACAACATACATTAAGAGAGCCATCGAAAATGTTTCTCTATCTCTCTCTAAGTTCTTCTCTCTCAAGTTTCTTCCTATCTCTCTAGTTCCTTCCCCTTCATTCCCCGTTCTAGGGTTATTGTTGAGCAAGGCTCCCCCTTCCTCCTCCTCCTCGCATTCTCTGTGGGTTGAGCTTGGCTCACTTGTATCTCTGCCTCCACTGACACCTCTGATGAGATTCCAAAGTCGTTACGGGTAGGATCGTAACACATGCTTTTGATACTTCACATTAGAAGTGTGTGTTTTAGTGTGTATGTATTCGTGTTATATAAACTAGTAAATATCTTTGGGTCAAAGAACTAAAAAAGGACAGGAAACGCCACGACATATGGGACACATGTTGCTCATAGTAGGCTGGAAAAAATTCAATCCGGGAGTGGGCAGCCTATTATTCGTTCTTGAAGTAAATAAACTTTTTATTTTTTGCTGTGAAGTAACTTGTACAGTAGATTTTCAATTGGGCTCCAATAAGGGCGCCCAATAGGAGGGTGGATGAAAGTACTGAAAATAGAAAGAAGTGAATAGAGTAAAGGTAATGAAAACTTATGCAAAAAGATAAGCACATATGAAGCTAGCGCAACAATAGTACTTAATAAGATTGAATAGCCACTTAGGTTTACCAGGATTACCCAAAAAATTATGAGGTTAAGGCTACTGACTGATGATTGATTAAAAACCATGTAAAAAGAAGAGAGGTCTGTTATTGGCATAAGTAGACAGTATTTAAAACCTGAAATAAATTAAGGAAAATATAAAGGGAAGAGAAACTTTGCAACCAAAAAATGTATTCACTGTCAGACACTGTGCACGGTAGGTGTATTGGCACGGTCAGCCAGATATTATGCACAGGGGAGCCTGCGTCATTCTGCTAATGGTTATCAAATTAAAAGTGTTTGCTTTGGTAGTAGTACCTCCATGCCCTTTTACCATTGGAGCAATTTGTTACGCCTCCTTTACGCTTTACGGGGCGTCATTACGTACGGAGGAACAAAAGCGCGCTAAACAACGGGGCTGAACCTTCAGCCCACACTCAGTGAACCGACCGGCCGAGGGCTGAACCAGACGGGTTCAGCCCTCCTTGGAGGGGCCGGCCGGCCCCCTCCTTGCCCGGGTGTTTATATACCCGGGCAGCCCCCTTGTTGGGGTTATGCAAGAAGTATTTGGTTAGTCTTTTCCCTCTCTCTCAAACCCTAATCTTCCCTCTCTTTCTCTAGATCTTCTTCTTTAGTCTCTCTAGTAGCTTTGCCCTAACATTTGGTATCAGAGGATCTCCTCCGCCATGGTGACCACTCGCATTCAAGAAAAAGAAGAGTCCTCACGGATGGAAGCCCTAGAGGAGAACATGGTTGGCCTTACCGACTCTATGGCGGCCATGGAAGGACGGATCGACGCTCGGATGGAGGAATTGAAGGCCTTGCTGAAAGGGAAGGCATCAGTGAGTGAGGATTCGGCGGGATCGGGCGCCGATTTGGGCGCTGCGGACGCACGGGTCGCGGAAGACGACCGGCGGCGTGCGACGATCGCGCAAGGGGCCGATTCCGCGCGACTAGCGGACGACGATCGCGCAAGGGGCAGCGGGTTTCCGCCTGGCACGGGCTGGCAGGGAAGTGCGTCGGCCTATGGCATGGCAGTGGGTGGCTCGGGAGCAGTTTTTGGGGGTCCGGCGGGGCTGATTCCGCCTGGAGCTGCAGCGGCGGGGTTCGCCGACCCCGACGCGGCCCGGGGACAGGGCCGACAGGGCTGGGGGGAGCCGGCAGGGCTTCGTCGAGGCTGGGAGGATCCGGCTGCACTCCGACGACCTTCCGATCCAGCGGGATACCAAAGGGGGGGGGGGCTTCTTCCTCCTCCCCGTGGGTTTGGGCCGCCGGGCATGGCCGGATTTGGCCAAGCATGGGCCGGACAGCAGCAACCTCCTCCTTGGGGAAACGATCCACATCAAGGCTACGACGGATTCGAGCAAGGTGAGCCTGCAAGACGGGAAGGAGGTCACGGGGGACAACGCTTGACGCCCGGATTAACTCGCATGTACTTTCCAGAGTTCGAGGGCGGCGACGCATTGGGATGGATTCAAAAAGCTGAACTTTTTTTCCAGTACCAAGAGGTGCCTGAAGGACAGTGGGTGCAGTTAGCGTCCTTCCACCTGAAAGAGGACGCTTTCCAGTGGACGCAGTGGTTCCTACGGGGACGGGAGTACGTGCCTTGGGGAGAGTTTGTGGATGGATTTACGGCCAGATTTGGGCCACTTGAGTACGAGAACTTTGAGGCCCTCCTTCAGAAGCTTCGTCAGAAAGGGTCGGTGCTGGAGTATCGCACCGAGTTCGAAAAGCTGGCCAATCGGGTTCAGTGGCCGGAGAGGACACTCTACAGCTGTTTCATCTCTGGCCTCAAGGAGCACATTCGTGACGAGGTGCAGGCACTCATGCCTCGGTCCTTGAACCACGCCATTACTTTGGCGCGCATCCAGGAGGAGCGGTTCAACAGGCAGCGAGCACGCATCACAAGTAGACCGCCTTTGGCTCCTACCACAGCAGCACGAAGGGAGCAGCCTCCGGGTAGCAAACCGACGGTGACTCGGTTATCGTGGGGTGAGTTGGCCGCTCGTAAGGAGAAGGGACTCTGCTTTAATTGCGATGAGAAGTTTGTACCTGGCCATAAAAGCCAAAAGATACAGGTCTTCATGTTGCATCAGGATGGGGACGACGAGCCGGCTCCAGATGAGGAGTTGGAGGTGGACTTGGACGAGACGGAGTTCGGGGTTTTTCTTCATGCTCTTGAGGGTTGCACTCCCCCGCTTACTATGCGGCTGGCGGGCCGGGCCGCCCAAGAGAAGGTTACTATTCTGGTGGACAGTGGGAGCACCCACAATTTCATACATCCCGACGTGGCCCGGCGAGTTGGGCACGTGGTTAACAAAGGGGCGGCCTTTCATGTTATGGTGGCGGATGGCAGCAAGCTTCGATGCGAAGGGGTGCTGAAGGGCGTGGAGCTGCGGCTACACGGCTATGTGGGGCGGACTGACGTCTACCTGTTGCCTATTCGGGGCTCCGACATGGTGTTGGGCGTTCAGTGGTTGCGCCAGTTGCAGCGGGTGACTTTCGACTGGGAGCACATGACGATGGAGTTTGTGCATGACGACAGGCAGTTTTTCTTGCAGGGTCTCATGTCATCTCCTATTAAGGAGGTTTCTCTTCGCAGCATGCAGCGGTTGAGCATCTGGCCGTCCTTCGGGAGGTCCCGACCAGCGCGCCAACGCATTTGGAGGTACCGGTTCAGTTACAGTTACTTCTGGCAGATTATGCTGATGTTTTTCAGGAACCACGCACTCTGCCTCCGCCGAGGTTCCGTGATCACCGTATCCCGCTCAAGGCGGGTGCTGAGCCTACAAATGTTCGTCCGTACCGTTACCCGCACGTTCAGAAGGCGGAAATCGAGCGCAGTGTCCGCGAGATGCTGGAGGCCGGTATCATTCGGCCAAGTACGAGCTCTTTCTCGGCTCCCATTATTCTGGTCAAGAAGAAGGACGGATCCTGGCGATTCTGTGTGGACTACCGTGCCTTGAATGGCGTTACGGTCAAGGATAACTTCCCGATTTCCCATATCGAAGAGTTGCTGGATGAGCTGCATGGGGCCCGACGTTTCACCAAGCTGGATCTTCGCTCCGGCTATTACCAGATCTTGATGGCACAGGAGGACATCCACAAGACGGCTTTCCGGACACACGACGGCCACTACGAGTTCTTGGTTATGGCCAATGGGCTGACCGGCGGGCCCTCTACGTTCCAGGCCAACATGAACGAGATGTTCAGAGATTTTCTGCGGGTATTTGTGTTGATCTTCTTCGATGATATACTCATCTACAGCGCGAACTGGGAGGACCACGTGGGCCACGTGGAGCAGGTCCTTGCCAGACTGCGTCAGCACAACCTTTATGCCAACCGTTCCAAGTGCTCCTTCGGTCAGGAGGAGGTGGAGTATTTGGGCCACTTGGTTTCCGGTCAGGGCGTCAAGGCCGACCCACGGAAGATTCAGAGTATGCAGTCTTGGCCGTGACCGGTTACAGTCCGCGCCTTGCGGGGTTTTTTGGGGCTCACCGGGTATTACCGGCGGTTTGTCCAGGATTATGGAAAGATAGCTCGACCACTGACCCAGCTACTGCAGAAGGACTCCTTTTCTTGGAGTGAGGAGGCGGAGGAGGCATTTCAGGCCCTCAAACGCGCCATGACCACCACGCCAGTCTTGGCATTACCGGATTTCACACAGGAGTTCGTTCTGGAGACGGACGCCTCAGGTGTCGGCATCGGGGCGGTTTTGATGCAGGCAGGGCGGCCGATAGCCTTTTATAGCAAGGCATTGGCCCCTCGTACTTTGGGCCTCTCGGCCTACGAGAAGGAGATGTTGGCAATTATTCACGCGGTGGCTGTCTGGCGGCCATATCTGTTGGGCCGACACTTTAAGATCCGGACGGATCACCAGAGTTTGAAGCATTTCCTGGACCAACGGGTGTCCTCGCCGCTACAGCAGAAGTGGGTAACTAAGCTTCTCGGTTACGACTACGAGGTTGTGTATCGCCGTGGCAAGGAGAATGTGGTCGCCGATGCTCTCTCTCGTCTTCCAGAGGCTGCTATCGCTCATATTTCGGGGCCGTTGGTCGATTCTGTGGAGGATATTCAGGAAGAGGTCCGGCGATCCGACACGCTGCGTCCGTTGGTGGAGGCTTTACAGCGGGGAGAGACCGTCGCAGCTGGCTACCACTTGTGTAATGGCCGGATTTACTATCGGGGCCGGGTGGTCGTGCCCGCCGAGTCAGCCTGGAAGACCGTGTTGATGCATGAGTTCCATTCTTCGCTTACAGGAGGGCATGCGGGGGTGCTCCGGACCCTTCAGAGGGCACGAGCAAACGTTTTTTTGGACAAGCATGCGACGGGACATTCAACAGTTCGTTCGCCACTGTGAGATCTGCCAACGGCAGAAATATGAGACCTCTTCTCCGGCAGGGCTGCTTGTTCCGTTGGAGATTCCACAGCAGATTTGGGACACGGTGTCCATGGACTTCATTGATGGACTGCCCAAGTCTAAAGGGAAGTCTGTCATTCTAGTGGTGGTGGACAAACTGTCCAAGTATGGTCATTTCCTGGCACTCAGCCATCCGTACACCGGGGAGTCTGTGGCCGCACTCTTTGCTCGAGAGATCGTTCGCTTGCATGGCCTCCCGCGCGCCATTATCTCGGATCGGGACCCTACCTTCGTCAGTGGGTTCTGGAAGGAGCTGTTCCGGCTGCAGGGCACTCGCTTACACTTCAGCACGGCCAATCACCCGCAGTCGGATGGTCAGACGGAGGTGCTTAATCGTGGGGTCGAAACTTATCTGCGTTGCTTTGTGATGGATGAACCGCGGAGCTGGCCGGACTGGTTGCATTGGGCCGAGTACTGTTACAACACGACATACCACTCCGCCAGCCTAAGTTATCAAGGCGCGCCTGAGGCGCCGGGCGCACCGGGCGCACCCCATTGCGCCCCAGCAAGGCCTAGGCGGGCGATGTGCCTGAGGCGCGCCAAGGCGCACCTGAGGCGCACTCGAGGCGCACCCGAGGCGCACCTAGGCGCCCAAATGCTGAATTTGTGCGAATTGGGCGCCCAATTCGCAGAAATTCAGCGAATTGGGCGCCCAATTCGATGAAATTCAGCGAATTGGGCGCCCAATTCGCTGAAATTCAGCGATTTGGGCGCCAATTCGCTGAATTTCAGCGATTTGGGCGCCCAATTCGCTGAATTTCAGCGATTTGGGCGCCCAATTCGCTGAATTTCAGCGATTTGGGCGCCCAATTCGCTGAATTTCAGCGATTTCCTTGAATTGGGGGCCCAATTCGCAGAAATTCAGCGAATTGGGGGCCCAATTCGCAGAAATTCAGCGAATCGGGGGCCCAATTCGCAGAAATTCAGCGAATTGGGCGCCCAATTCGCTGAAATTCAGCAAATTGGGCGCCCCATTCGCAGAAATTCAGCTAATTGGGCGCCTCATTCGCTGATTTTCCATGAATTGGGCGCCCAATTCACTGATTTTATTTTTTTCTCATTTTTGCGCCTCACGTGCCTCAGGCGCGCGCCTGCGCCTTGCGCCTAGGCTCCAGGGCCCCTTTGCGCCTCGGTGCGCCTTGCGCCTTTAATAACTTAGCCGCCAGCAGGATGACACCATTTGAGGTGGTTTACGGACGACCTCCTCCTACCTTGGGCAGCTACGAGCCCGGGAGCACCGCTCTTCCGGCCGTGGATCGTGCTCTGCTGGACCGGGATCGCATGTTAGTCACACTTCGGGAGAATCTCCGTCTAGCCTAGGATCGCATGAAGACTCAGGCGGACAAGCACCGCACTGAGCGGGTGTTCGCTGTTGGTGACGATGTGTTCCTCAAGCTCCAGCCGTACCGGCAATTGTCCGTTGCTCGTCGAGGCAACCAGAAGCTGTCCCCACGCTACTACAGTCCCTTTCAGGTTGTCAGCAGGGTGGGACCGGTAGCTTATACCCTGACATTACCGGAGGGTTCGCGCATCCATCCTACATTCCATGTCTCGTTGCTCAAGCGGAAGGTCGGACCACATGTCCAACCTAGCACTTTATTACCTGAGGTTACTTCGGCAGGTGAGCTGCGGCCGCTTCCTGAAGATATTGTGATGCTCAAGTGGAAGAAACGGGGCGCGGAATACCGGCCCGAGCTCTTGGTCAAATGGAAGAACCTGTCGCCGACACACAATTCATGGGTGGACTTCTTCGACTTCAAGGAGCTCTACCCCGACTACCACCTTGGGGACAAGTTGGTTCTTGATGGGGAGGGGAATGTTACGCTCCCTTTACGCTTTACGAGGCGTCATTACGTACGGAGGAACAAAGGCGCGCTAAACAACGGGGCTGAACCTTCCGGTTCAGCCCCCACTCAGTGAACCGGCCGGCCGAGGGCTTAACCAGACGGGTTCAGCCCTCCTTGGAGGGGCCGGCCGGCCCCCTCCTTGCCTGCCCGGGTGTTTATATACCCGGGCAGCCCCCTTGTTGGGGTTATGCAAGAAGTATTTGGTTAGTCTTTTCCCTCTCTCTCAAACCCTAATCTTCCCTCTCTTTCTCTAGATCTTCTTCTTTAGTCTCTCTAGTAGCTTTGCCCTAACACAATTTAACACAGAATTCATGAATGCTTCAACTTGACCAGTTATCTGGATCTCAGAAGTAATAAATTAATTCAGCTTCCATATTTCTTAGCAAAAAATTCAAACTAGAAGTGAAGATGGGGGGAAGGAAACAATACTTTGTCTTTCTACAATTTTCCTTGTAGGACTTAAAATATTGTCCATTAATTGGTGTTTTGTCTGCAATTTCCTTGGTATCATATGCACTATATTAAAAAGGAAAATTTTGCTGGTCATAGTCTTCAAATAGGACCATGAATCTGAGCCCTTTGATATTAATCTTCCTAATCTAATGTGTTAAAGCAATCTATACAAAAGGCCCGTACAAAAGGCCCACGACTTAGTCCCACATCTTGGATGACAATTTTGTCTCCACTCATCTCATTTATTTGTACATGTAATTTTAGTTGCCTTGATGTAATATATTTGTGAGAATAAAATTAGTATTATTTATTTCTCTCCAAATCTGTTCTCTACATGGTATCAGAGAACCGATCCAACGGACCGAATCTCCTTTTCTTTTACTTTCCGATTGAGCATCTCTGGACCCGATTTCTTTTTAAGACTCAATTTCGCACTATTGCTCTACACATCTCCCTTTGATCCCACACCATTTTCCCATAACCTCCCGCACCTCACGCAAATCAAGCCGCATCCTCTGCCTTTCCCAGACCCGCGCGTTCTGCGCATAACGCCTGCCTTTCCAAGGCCCGCGCGACCCACACGTAACTCACATACCGCCCATTGCGCCACACCCGTTTGCCGCAGCACTCCTTGCGCCGCACCTTCTCCGCGCGTCCCGCACATCCCTTTGCCACAACACTCCTTGCGCCGCACCTCCTCCACACGTCCCTCTGTCGCAACACTCGTTGCGCCTCACCTCCTCTGTGCGTCCCGTGCATACCGCCGTCCCACCCCTTGTGACGCACCCCTCTGCCGCATCACAACCCCCCTTATGTCGCACCTCCTTACAACTGCAACCTCCCTGGCATCCACACCCTACTTTGGACCCCATTGCAGCCGCACGCCCACACTCCACTGCACCCCACCCCACCTTGCCACAACAGCCTGCCGCATCGACCTAACCAGTCATGGGCACGTCTACAGGCTCTTCCTCTCTTCCGGCTCTTGCTCCGACTCCTGTTCCCGATGTACGGGATGAACTGTAGATCACTACTATCTCTCTCAACGACAAAAAAATTTTGTCGAGTGGGTACACTCGGTGCGCCAAGTTCTACAAACAAAGGGGTTGCTTCATCATCTCTCCAAGGCACTGCCTGCTGAGCCCAACGAGCAATGGCTCCGTGATGATGACCGCGTTCAGTCCTGGATTTTGAATTCGATGGACGCTGAGCCATATCGTATGGCAATTTATTAGGAGACGACAAAGGCAATGTAAGATGGACTTCACTCCTTGTATTTTGGAAAGGACAATCTCCAACACCTGTTTGATATTTTCACGAAGCTTTAATCTCTTACTCTTGGAGTCGACGGAGACTTAACCTCCTTTGTTGCGAAATCCAAAATTCTCGTCGAGGCCTGGATTCAACATCATTCTCCAACGTCGGATCTCTCTGCTCAACGTGCTCAAAAGGAAGCAGTCGACATTGCCATGACGATGGCCTGCGTACCCCCATATCTCCAGAGTCTCCGTGCCACCATTCTCTCATCCTCCACGGCTCCTTCCCTCTCCGATGTGTGCTCCATGATGTTGAAGGTTACACTGCCCCCTGATGCTCCAGAGCCAGTCTCTCTGTCCCTTCTCCAACACTCTTCTGAACACCGTCCCACTCCGCCGCCGGCTCGTGGGGGTCTGACACTCGTGGACGGGATCGCGGCGGTTGGAATTGCTCCAAAGGCATCGACACTCGCGTGTGTACCTATTGTGGTCAGGGTGGACATTTGGAGTCTACTTGCTTTCGTGAGCATGGTGTACCTCCGCAGCCTCCGCAACAACATGCCTCCATTGCGTCTGATGCTCCCTCCACCGCCCATGTTGACATTGACAACCTGCGCACCCAACTTCAGCATCTTCAAGGGTTGATCAGTCACTCTCTTGGCTTTGTGGCATCTATTTCGAATGAAGGTATCTCTTGTTTTTCCAGTAGTTCAGCTTGGATAGTGGACTCTGGTGCCACGAATCATATTACTCCACAAAAGCCGCCTCAATATTTGAACTCCGCATACCCTAAGTTCATCACGGTGGCTAATGGGGAGACCACCCCTGTTTGTTGTTCTGGGGACGTGCCCTTCACTTCATCTCTCTCTGTGCTTGGTTCATATTCTAGGCTCTCATTTTAATCTTCTCTTTGTTAGTCGTCTGACACAAGGTCTTGACTGCTCTGTAATATTTTCATATTCTTCCTTTATTGTGCAGGATCGACAGATCCAGAATATCATTGGTAGAGGATGATTGTCAAACGGGCTCTACACTCTGGATATTCTCCCCACTGCTCTAACCTCTGTGACCTCTGTTGATTGGCATCGGCGCCTTGGGCATGCGCCTCTCCCGATTCTCCGAAAAGCTCTTCCCGATCTCTCCCTCCCCGACTTCACCTGCGAGTCATGCATCTATGGCAAACAACATCGTTCTACTTTTACACCTCATTATACTCGGAGCTCTGCTCCTTTTTGTAGAAGAACAGAGTTGGAAACCACTCTTTGGAGTATTCAACCAAATAATTATATTCTCTAACTTAATACAAGAAGAATAGGTCCTTAAATAGACGAGGGAGAAAGGAAGAAAAGAGAATAGACAATGTGGGACTAAAGGAGCCTAAGGAGGAAAGGGCCAAAAGGGCTTTTATACATGGGCTTTCTGTACATGGACTTTTATATGTTCTAACACTCCCCCGCAAGCTGGAGCATACACGTCGTAGGCACCAAGCTTGGAAAGACACTTATGGTACAAAGAGCGAGGTAGAGCTTTTGTAAGAACATCAGAGACTTGATCAACAGCAGGAACATGACGAAGACAAACTTTCTGAAGTCAAACCTTTTTCCGGACAAAGTGACAGTTGGACCTCGATATGTTTGGTTCGTTCGTGAAACACAAGATTTTCAGCAATATGTATAGCAACTTGACTATCGCAAAAGAGTATTGCCGGAGCCGGAAGCTGGACTCCTAAATCAGTGAGGAGATTTTCAAGCCAGGTGAGTTCAGAGACGGCAGCGGCCATGGAACGATACTCGGCTTCAGCGGAGGAGCGAGCAACCACCGTTTGCTTCTTGCTTCGCCATGTAACTAGATTTCCACCAAAGTATGTGTAGTAGCCGCTGGTTGAGCGACGATCATTGAGAGACCCAGCATAATCAGCATCACAGTATGCCACAAGGGATAGAGAGGTGGAAGGCTTGTATACCAGGCCTTGTCTAGGAGCATTCTTTATGTATCTAAGAATTTGTTCAACGACCTGAAAGTGGGAAGTCCGGGGAGCATGCATGAAGCGGCTGACCACACAAACCGCAAAGGAGATATCTGGACGTGTGACAGTCAGATAGATAAGCTTGCCCACGAGGCGTCGATAATAATCTGGATTAGGAAGGAGCATATCTGAGTCCGATCCGTGAGAACTCAGTTGATGGTTTGTATCCATGGGTGTGTCCACAGGTTTACACCTAGAGTAGCCAACATCATGGAGGAGATCAAGACAATATTTTCGCTGCGAGAGAACCAAACCATCCGGTCGTCGAGCGATCTCAATCCCTAGGAAGTGTCGTAGCCAACCTAAGTCCTTGGTGTGAAATTGAGAGGCAAGATGCTTCTTGATGTGAACAATGCCAGCGAGGTCATCTCCCGTGACAAGAATGTCATCAACATAGACCAAGAGAATAACAGTTCCAGAGGGACGTCGACAGGTAAACAATGAGAAGTCTGCTGAGCTTTGGGTAAAGACACACTCACGAACCACTCGACTAAATTTCTCAAACCATGCCCGGGGAGACTGTTTGAGGCCGTATAAGGATTTCTTCAGGTGACACACTATGGACTCCCCCGTGGTTGCATAACCAAGAAGTTGTTGCATATAAACCGTTTCCAGCAGATCGCCATTGAGGAAGGCATTCTTGATGTCAAGTTGGTGTAGCGGCCACTGTCTATGGACTGCAAGAGATATGAGCAGGCGAACAGTGTTGAGCTTGGCAACCGGAGAGAAGGTTTCCTCATAATCAATACCATGCTGTTGAGTGAATCCACGAGCGACAGGACGAGCCTTAAGGCGATCAACCCGCCCATCGGGATGATATTTGACAGTGAAGATCCACTTGCAGCTAACCAGGGACTAGTTAGGAGGAGGGACAAGGTCTCATGTGTTGTTCGCCCAGAGAGCCGTCATTTCTTCATCCATGGCGGCCTGCCACCCGGGATGTTGAAGAGCTTCCTGCACAGAAGAGGGAAGGGAAATAGAGGACAAAGAAGCCGCAAACCTCTGTAAATTAGGAGACAACCGGTGTAAGGAGACAGTTGGAAAGAGGATGCGCGGTGGAAGGTGCGGGTGGATCAGTAGGCAGCGGAGCATCCGTGGTCGGCAGGGGCTGTTGCGAGGCACTATTTTGTGGGAAGCGACATGAATAGACACAAAGAGGAGGAGGTGTTGGGAGAAGAGGTGGTAACGGGGATGTGGTAGGAACAACATGACGTGGGAGATCACGAGGGGAAAACGGTGACATGGGGGCGGTGTCATGAAAAGACTGTTGTTCAAGGAAAGTAACGTCCGCAGACGTAATCAGTTTTCGGGTAGAGGGAGAATAACAAACGTAACCTTTTTGAGTCCGGGAGTACCCAACGAACATGAAGCGAGTTGCACGTAGGGCTAATTTGTCAACTGGAGGTCCAAGATGATGGACGAAGCAGACGCAACCAAAGACCCGTGGAGTTAAGGGAAATGGTTCGCGCTCAGGGAATACGAGAGTGAAGGGGGTGGAGAAGTTGAGGACCGAGGAGGGCATGCGGTTGATAAGGTAGCATGCAGTGGAGATAGCAAAATTCCAGTAGTAAGTAGGGATGCGCATCTGAAACAGGAGAGATCAGACCATTTCAAGAAGGTGGCGATTCTTTCGTTCAGCAACGCCATTTTGTTGCGGCGTATAAGAACATGAGGTTTGGTGAATAGTCCCCAAGGAACTGCAGAACTGTTGGAAGTCATGACTAGTGTATTCACGTAAATTGTCAGTGCGAAGTATTTTAATATTGCGAGAAAATTGGTGGTGATTTCAGCGACAAAAGAACGAAAAATAGACGGGAGTTCAGAGCGATCATGCATCATATATAACCATGTCATGCGGGAGTAATCATCAATAATGGTAACAAAGTAACGATAACAAAAAAGACTTGGAGTTTTGTAAGGTCCCAAAATATCAGAATGCACTAAATCAAATGGGGCAGTACTTCGAGTACAACTAGGAGGAAAAACAGAGCGATGTGTTTTCCATAAATACAAGATTCACAATCGAAAGAAGAAAAATGATAGTCCGACAGAGCCTTCTGAAGGATTGGAAGAGGAGCATGACCAATGCGACGGTGCCAGTCAACAGAACTAATGGAAGATAGCGCAGGAGCAAGTGGATCCAAGATATAGAGCCCGTTAGACAGCCGCTCTCTACCAATGATATTCCGAGTCTGCCGATCCTGCATAAGAAAGTAGAGAAAGAAAAAGTAATAAGGAATCATTATCATTGGTGAGACGACTGACAGAAAGCAGATTAAAGTGAGAGTCTGGAACATGAAGAACATATTTCAACGGGATAGTTGGAGTAAGCATCATATCACCACAACCAGTAGCAGGAGTAGTGTCACCATTAGCCACGGTAATAAACTTTGGACATGGAGAGTCCAAATACAGAGCCGGCTTCTGAGGAGTGATGTGGTTGGTTGCACCAGAATCCAAAATCTTGGAGGGGCTATGGGTGAAATAGGAGATACCTGTATGGGAGACAGAAGAACCAGAGGAAGATGGCAGAGGCATCAGACCACGCAGCTGCTGCAGTTCTCCCCTTAAGGCATCAATGTCAATGTGAGACGAGGCAGTCTCACGAGCAGTGAAGGCATGAGGTAGAGAGAGACCATGTTGTGGTGGAAACCCATGTTTCCTATAACATACTGCATCAGTGTGACCCTCCCGGCCATAAAAGGTGCAAAGACGGGTGTTCGAACCTTTAGGGTGATGACGGTTGTCACAACCACTCCCTCATGTATTAGAGCGGCCACCCCGAGAGGGAACAGGTGGGGGTTTGTGATCTGAACCATGATGAAGGAGCACATGAGACGGGGTCGGAAGGGTAGTAGGTGGCATCACCTTAAGCAACATGGAGCAGACATCAGAGAGAGAGAGAGTATAGTAGGAGAGGAGATGATGTTTGCTCGAACACTGTGGAGATGAGGAGGAACGCGGGCCATCATTAAGGCAATACCAATAGCTTCCTTTTGAGCCCGTTGAGTTGCGAGGTCCGGAGTAGAGGGCTGATGTTGTATCCAGGCCTCCACGAGAGTCTTGGACTGGGCAACATAAGAGGTGAGATCCCCATCGAGCCCGGGGTCAAGCTGCTGTAGAGCAAGAAAGATGTCAAACAGGTGTTGGAGACTATCTTTTCTAGAGTATAGGGAATGAAGCTCATCCTACATAGCTTTGGCAGTGTCATGATACATAGCCATTCAGTACGGTTCACCCTCCATGGAATTCAGAAGCCAAGATTGGACGCGACCATCATCGCGAAGCCAATTCTCGGTAGGGTCAGTAGAAGGGTTGCGGGTAAGATGGTGAAGGAGACCTTTAGTCTGAAGGACCCCTCGGCGAACGGAATGAACCCATTCCACAAAGTTCTTCTCGGCAAGGGAGATGGTAATAATCCTTGGTTCATCCCGATGATCAGAAACGGGGGCGGTAGCAAGAGCCGGAAGAGTGGAAGAAGTGAGGGCAGCAGCATTCCCCATAGCCGAGTGGGCTGCTGGCGAGTGGGCTTCTGGTGAGAGGGTTGGCGAGTGGGGGCGAGTGGGCTGCTGGCGAGTAGGGGCTGCTTGCAAGAGGGCTGGCGAGAGGGCTGTCGAGTGGGCTGCTGGCGAGAGGGCTAGAGGGTGGGCTGTTGGCGAGTGGGCTGCTGTTGGCGAGTGGGCTGCTGGCGAGTGGGAGAACTGGAGATTGGCGAGTGGGAGATGGCGAGTGGGCTGTGTTGGCGAGTGGGCTGCTGGCGAGTGGGGGCGAGTGGGAGAGCTAGAGGTTGGCTTGTGGGTTGCTGTTGAGTGGGAGCTGGAGGTGGAGGTTGGCGAGTGGGCGAGTGGGTTGCTGTTGAGTGGGAGCTGGAGGTTGGCGAGTGGGAGCTGGAGGTTGGCGAGTGGGAGCTGGAGAGTCGGGAGCAAAGCATCAACCGGAAATAACAAGGAGAGCCGGGAGCAAAACATCAACCGGAAATAACTAGATCGCAACCTCCCTCTGATACCATGTAGAAGAACAAAGTTGGAAACCACTCTTTGGAGTATTCAACCAAATAATTATATTCTCTAACTTAATACAAGAAGAATAGGTCCTTAAATAGACAAAGGAGAAAGGAAGAAAAAAGAATAGGCAATGTGGGACTAAAGGAGCCTAAGGAGGAAAGGGCCCAAAAGGCCTTTATACATGGACTTTCTGTACATGGGCTTTTATATGTTCTAACACTTATAAATTAATGCACTCTGATATTTGGGGACCATATAAAACAACTAGTGTTCCTGGTTATCGTTATTTTCTCATATTTATTGATGATTATTTTCACATGATCTGGTTGTATTTACTTTACGTTCGTTTAGAACTACTTGGTGTCTTTCATGCTTTTATCGCCGAGACGCGTACTCAGTTTTCTAGTTCTATCAAAATTCTTCGAACCGATAATGCGCGCGAGTATACTAGTCATGCGTTTTAAAATATTTGTGTCGAGCATGGTATTCTCCACCAAACTTCTTGTGCCTACACCCCCCAACAAAATGGGGTTGTCGAGCGAAAGAACCGTCACCTCCTTGAGGTCGCACACTCTCTTATGTTTCATATGATGGTGCCAACGGTATACTGGCATTTTGCAGTCTCTATGACGTGTTATCTCATCAATCGCATGCCCTCCTCCATTCTCAACTTTGCGACGCCCTTCTGCCTTCTATTCCCTTCGACACCTCCCTTTCCTTTGAGTCATCACGTGTTTGGTTGTGCCTGCTATGTTTACCGTCTTGGTCCTCATACAAACAAGTTTACTCCCTGAGCTACCAAATATATGTTCGTCGGATATTCCCGCACTCAGAAGGGTTATGTATGTTATTCTCTCACTGATCGCAAGATTGTTACATCTGCAGATGTAACAATCCTCGAAAACCAGCTGTTTTAGTCCACACCTACGATGCCTCCAGTAATTTCTGCACTACCACGCCCTGTCGTTCCTATCCATTCTATCTCACCTCCACTTCTACCCACACCCCCAAAATCTCTCCAAACCCGCTTATTATTCATGTGTACAACCAACGTTCCTTTCGTTCAGATACCCAATGACAGTTACCCTATACAAATGATGATCCGCAGCCTGCTGATCCGGTACCATCCTCTACTGCTCATCCTCAATCTAATTATGTCTCATTACATCGCTTGTCTCCGGCGCTTCACAAATTTTGCGACATCTTTGTCGACTATTTCCACCCCTACTTCTTTGTAAGAAGCTCTTCAACATCTCGGGTTGCGGGCTGCTTTAGATGAAGAAATGACAACTCTCTGGGCTAATCAAACCTAGAACCTTATTCCGCTTCCACCTAGTCAAACCTGTGTGGGTTGTAAGTGGGTCTTCACCGTCAAGTATGGACTGGATGGGGCCGTGGAACGTCTGAAAGCTCGCCTTGTGGCTCGTTGCTTCACACCGCAACACGACCTAGACTATGAGGAGACATTCTCGCACGTTGAGGAGCTGAATACTGTCCATGTTTTAATATCTCTGCATGTTCATCGTCACTGGCCATTGCATAAGTGGACATAAAAAACACTTTCTTAAATGGGGACCTTATTGACACTGTTTACATGAAGCAGCCTCTTAGGTTTGAGACCACGGGGTAGAATCTGGTTTGTCACTTCAAGAAGTCTCTCTATGGTCTCAAACAATCTCCTCGAGCGTGGTTTGACAAATTCAGTCATGTCGTTCGTGATATTAGTTTTACTTGAAGCTTGACCGATTACCCTCTTTTTACTCATCACTGCACGACAAACACAATGATTCTTTTTGTGTATCTTGATGATATTCTGATCACATGCAATGATCTCAATGACATACACATGATCAAGAACACTTGGCATCTATTTTTCAGACCAAATATTTGTACAATCTCAGATATTTTCTCGGTATTGAGATAGCTCGTCGCCCTGATGGTCTTGTTCTATCCCAATGGAAGTATTGTCTAGATCTTCTTCATGATGCAGGCTACTATGGATGTAAGCATGCAAAAACACCTATAGATGCCAACCAGAAGTTCTGTGCGCACAGCTCCGACTCTGACCTACTACTTCCAAATCTAGAATACTACTGTCGTCTTGTGGGCAAGCTAATTTATCTCACAGTTACACGATCTCATATATCTTTTGTTGTTGGGGTTGTCAGCCATTTCATGCATGCTCCACGAACTTCACATCTACAAGCAGTTGAGCATATCCTCCGGTATCTGAAGAGTGATCTTGGTCAAGGGCTTGTGTATAAGCCCTCTTCGTCCTTATCTCTTATTGCCTACTCGGACGTTGACTATGCTGGCTCTCTGGACGACCGTCCATCCGCCAGTGGTTACTGCGCTTACATTGGTGGACACCTTGTCACCTGGAAAAGCAAGAAGCAAACTGTGGTTGCACGATCATCTGCAGAAGCAGAATATTGCTCAATGGTCTCGGTCGTTTCTGAACTTACGTGGTTGGAAAGTCTTCTCAGTGATTTGGGTGTGAAACTCTCCTCTCCAGCCACTCTCTTTTGTGATAGCCAGACAACTATACACATTGCAAATAATCCCGTGTTTCACGAACGCACCAAACACATCGAGTTCGACTATCATTTTATCCGGGAGAAAGTGCAGATGAAGAAACTAGACTTGAGACATGTCCCTGCGACCGGACAGATTGCTGATATTCTTACCAATGTCTTACCATGCCCACTTTATCACCAGTTCTTGTCCAAGCTTGGTACATATGATTTGTATGCTCCGGCTTGCGGAAGTGTGTTAAAACAATATATACAAAAGGCTCATACAGAGGCCCACGACTGAGCCCATTACTACGTAGACATTAGTCCCACATCTTGGATGACGATTTTGTCTCCACTCATCTCATCTATTTATACATGTAATTTTAGTTGCCTTGATGTAATATATTTGTGAGAAGAAAATTATTTTTATTTTATTTCTCTCCAAATTTGTCTCTCTTCATAATGAAATTTGTGATTTTTCAAATGGCTAGCATAAAAAAATGCATATGTTGTTTATAGATACTAGCGGTCGCACGTTGGATCCCCCCGGGCACAGTATGCGGTGATAATAGTACTCAACCATTGCTCGAGTGATTGTCGGGTACTGTCGTCATCGTACACTACGTACGAGGGAAACCTATGCTCGATTGCTAGTTGCTTAAAAAATCTCATAACTTATCTGTTAACTATAGAGAACATGATTCTAATAGTGGCAAGTATTGTCCCTTATTACTTGATTCCAGCTATGAATAACTAAAATATGACTCACTCCTACCACTTTTGTTACATTCAGATCCTTGTTGAGGTTGATCATTTGCAAGCTGTCCACAGCCCCTATCTCCAGATTAAAGGAGCAAATAAAGAAGTTGTGATAGCTGCTGCTACCATACTTGGTTTGGATGGCTCATACACAACAAAGGTATTCTTCCCAATCATGCTAATTATATGTTAATATCTTTGGTATGATTTTGCTGTGGTGCTCTGGGCCTGAAAGGCTAACCGAATTTCTAATTTCCCTTATTAGACGTATCTTCAAATTATTCTTGAAAGTCTGCCATCTACTGAAAGAAACCCCAATGGAATTCATTATCAACAAGCTGCTCGACTTCGAGAACTCGTGGAATTCATCCAATCCCAAGTAGGTGATTTGTTGAGTTATTTCTATATATCATTATGGATCTTGATTGCCTATCAAATTTGGAGATATCTGATAAAATAATTCCTAAGATAATTGTTGCTAGCAGTAAATTTAGTTAATGGCTGATGGTTTGACAATGTTTTTATTACCTGCATTTACTACTGTTTTAACTTCGGTTAATGAAACTAAAAATTTTCCATTATCAGTCAACAACTTTTATCATGGCGGTAATGGCCTTTGGCTTGATTTGGTTTGGTGGAGTTATTGTTGCAAACTGGCGGAGACTTAGTGAAAAAGGAACGCTAGGTCGTTCTCCCTTCCGATTTCATTTGAAAAGCCTCATAATAATTGCATAACCTCAAAGTCTAGACTCATCATTTATATAGGAGAGGGTCTACTACTAAAGAAAATACATAAACAAGCATAAAGGATAACATGACCCAAAATCATTCAGCCACCGTGACTAAAGTGCGTGCATGATGTGTGTCCTCAACATCCCTGGGTTCCACAATGACCTTGTCCTCAAGTTCGAAGTCTGGGAACTGTGACTTAATCTCCTCCGCCAAGATCCATGTGGCTTCCTCTACAGGCAGTCCCCTTCACTGAATGAGGACATGTCGTACCTACGAAGCACCGATACGCCAAAAACAGGCCCGTACCCGTACCGGGTACGTTTCCGGTACGGGTACGCGTACCATACGCCACAATACGTAGTTTGCCGCTGCTCCCAGCTGCCGCTGCGCTTACGCTCATCCTCTGCCGCTGCTCTTACGCACGCCGCTGCTCTTACGCTTCTTCTCCGCTGCTCTTACGCACGCCGCTTCTTCTTCTTACGCACGCCGCTTCTTCTTCTTACGCACGCCGCTTCTTCTTCTTACGCACGCCGCTTCTTCTTCTTACGCACGCCGCTTCTTCTTCTTACGCACGCCGCTTCTTCTTCTTACGCACGCCGCTTCTTCTTCTTACGCTTCTTCTCCGCTGCTCTTACGCACGCCGCTTCTTCTTCCCGCTGCTCTGCCGCTGCGCTTACGCTCATCCTCTGCCGCTGCGCTTACGCTCATCCTCTACCGCTGCTTACGCTTCTTCTTCTTCTCTGTTTTGTACTGTTAGAGCTCAGATTTCTGTACAGAAATCAAATCTGAGCTCAGGTTTCTGTACAGAAATCAAATCTGAGCTCAAATTTCTGTACAGAAATCTGATTTCTGTACAGAAATCTGATTGCAGAAATTTCTGTAATTTCTGTAGATTTTCTGTTCTGCTCTGATTTTGTGGATAAAGCAATGATCGGCATTTCCTGTGGATAAAGTAATGAGCTTCATGTTTTATTGTTTTGAGAATTTATAATTGCATTTTAATATATACATATATATATTTATTATATTTAATACAACGTATCCCGCCGTACGCGCATTCTTGGTTTTTAAATTTTGTCGTACCGCCGCACCGGATACGCACCGTACCCGGTACCTGTACCCGTACCGGTGCTTCCTAGTGTCGTACCTGCTGACCCTGAACATCCTCGATGCGGGATCCCAACATAGCAACATGCTCGTAACGAGGAATGGACTCGACCATCAGTCCCTCAGGCAGGGTGGATTGGAGGGGGTGATCTCCCAACGCCCTCTTGAGCTGGGAAACATGAAAGGCCGGATGAATGCGGCTGTTGGGAGGCAGCTAGTTGTAGGCCGTAGGACACTTGACGCAGGACGGACCTATATGACGGGGAAATTACGAGTAAACTCCTACATGCAACCATACATATCCGACGAATTTAAAACTTGCAATAATTTTTCTTTATAGCTCAATTACAAATAATGAGCCACAGTAGTTAAAACATACAAGGAAGGAAACAAGAGAGTATAATTGTAAGAGGACTCAAAATCAAATAACTAAGTTTTGGAGACAACGATTACAATCCACTATTCTTTGAGTAAGAAATTCACAAACAATTCAACATAAAATAAATAACAACAAACTTGAAAACTTATACAACTAGGTGGTAGAGGGCTTGGAGGGTTTTCCCGGGGCTGAAATCTAAGTTGACCTTGAATTTTGGGCTTCCGGTGAACCGTTGAACTGCTGGACAGCGGGCAGTGGGCCTGTTTTTGGAGTTTCCGGGCTGTCGGGAGGCTGCCGGCTGTGTGGAGGACACAATGGGGTGCTGGACAGTGACTGGCAGCAGGGAAAAGTGGGGAATAATAGGTGCAGACAGGCTGTTCGGAGCTCCAGCAGGGTCTGTGAGGCTGGAAAAGGGGTAACGGGCAGTAGGGAAGTGCTTTCCAGTGAATGGTTGGGTATACTGGAGACTTGGTGGCTAAGGGGATAGAGAACCGGGCTGCTGGTTAATTCCAGTGGCTGGAATTCTGGGCCTAGGAGTATACTGGACGGTTGGTTGAGAGGGAATTGGGGCTGGGAGGGACTGGAGGGGAGATGGCCGGTTGGGAGAATGTGTGGGGTTCGGTTGGGAGAGGGGAAGGTGGATCCACGTTAGGGAGAAGAGGTGTTATGAGGAAAGTGGGAAGAATGGGAGGAGAGGAGGAAATTTAGGAGTTGTGTCCTAGAATTGGGGAAGTGGAAGTAGTGGGGTGTTGAAGATAATGGGGGCTGGCTGTTATGGAGGAAGTGAGGAGAAGTTGAGCGCTATATTTTAGGAATAGATCCTAAAATTTAGGGTGGGGAAAGTGGGCTAGTGGACGAAGTTGGGGGTAGTTATGGAGTGGTGAGGAAGGTGGCTGGTGGTGGCCGGAGGTGGGGGTGATTGCCGGAGATGTTTTCCGGCGATCGCTGGAAAATTAAAAATTGGAGGAAATGATAATGGGATTGGAGAGGGATCGCCGGAGGTCGCCGGAGGGGATTTTCCGGCGATCGCCGGAGGTGGATGTGAGGGGATTTTGGGGTTGTTTTGGGGAATTTAGGGGGGGGGGGGCTGTAGAGAAGTTGTTCCACGGCAAGGAGGAGGGGTGGGTGGTCGGTTGTGGGAAGGGGAGGAAGGGGTGGTAGCCGTCTGTTTAGGGAGAGGACTGAAATGGAGGTGAAGGGGGGTCGGCAATGAGGGATGGGAGGGGAACCATGGCTTCACGCCAAGGAGGGATGAGAGGGGGACCAAGGCTTCACACCACGGCTCGGCCTCGACACCGAAATGACCAAAGGATTAGCTTCAACACTCAATCCTTCAATCCCTCTAAATGGGAGCCCTCACCCTCAATATATAGACACTAGGGGTCATCATGGATGGTCATGATTCTCCGATCATGACGTCCCTTAAAATACATGAAAATAAAAATCACAAAAATACAAAAAATAACTAATATTTTCGGATCGTCAATCCGCCTAAAAAGGAAGGCTCCAATCATCATGTAAGTTGATGTGTGTCGCGATCCCCCGTCAACACTTCTCCTACCTTCTGTAGGATCAGGAAGGGGCCAAAGTAGCGAACAAATATCTTGGGATGTAGGCGGACGACTAAGTAACTCTGACGGTGGGGTTGTAATTTGACAAACACCTTCTCGCCCGGAGAGAAAACAAGATTGCGGCGGTGTTGGTTGGCTTGCAAGACCATTCCTGCTGAGCGCGGAGAAGATGATGCTACAACTGACGAAGGGCACGATCTTGGAGACCGGTGGCCAAGGCTTACACATAGCACTCCCCAGACAGGCTGAACAGAAGTTTCGGGTGGAGGTCGCCCATAGATCACCTGAAAGGGGGTCGAGTCAGCAACAAATTGGTAGGACTTGTTGTACCATAGTTCCACCCACACGATCCACTAGGTCCACTGGTGGGGATGCTTGATAGTGAAACAACGCAAGTATGTGCCGACGCAGCGATTGAGGACCTCTGTTTGCCCGCCGGTCTGGAGATGGTAGGCCTTGCTAAAGTGCAGCTTGGTGCCCTGTAGACGAACATCTCCGGCTAGAAAGAACTCATAATTACCGGATTGCGATCATTGACGATGGAATGGGGAATCCCATGCAAACGAACCACTTCCCCTATAAAAACCCGGGCGATAGAGTTGGCCATGTGGGGGTGCCTGTTGGGTATGAAGTGCCCGTACTTAGAGAGACTGTCCACCATGAGGAGGAGGCAATCGTAGGTCTGAGAGCAGGGAAGTCGAGTGATAAAGTCCATTACGTTGTCCTCCTACATTATGTCGGGAACCGGAAGGGGTTGGAGCAGCCCGGTCGGAGCGAGAGTCTGGTACTCTTGACCTTGTGACATGTTAGGCAATTGGCGACGAACTGTTGCACCGTATCATGACATGCCAATACAGGGTGGCGGCTAGTTGCCAATAGGTGGGGTATGCGCCCGAGTGTCCTGTTGTAGAGGTGACATGAAACTCATGGAGGGGACGAGGAATCCACGACGATGAATCTGGGACCACCAGATGATCGCGGTAATGGAGTTGGTCGCCAATGAGGTGGAGGGGGGGGGGGGGGGTGATCCTGGGCCTCGCTGCAGGTTTTGGACCATGACGGCATAGTGGGGGTCCCTCGTCACCTCGGCAGGGATGGTGTCACATCTCGCCATCGTGAGTGACAACTTTGCGCGATAGGGCGTCTACCATGGTGTTCGCGGTCCCCACCATGTACTCAATGGAGAAGTGATATCCCAGAAGCTTGGCGAACCATAGTTGTTGTGTTGGAGTCGTGACCTTTTGACTCCAGAGGTGACGCAGACTGCAGTGATCAGCACAAATCACAAATGGGTGGCCAAGTAGATAGGGGAACCAATGCTGAATGGCCAAAACTAGTGCCCAAAGCTTGTTGTCGTATGCCGATGCCGCAACATGACGATCTGTAAGTGGCCTTGCTGAAGTAAGCGATGAGGTTGCCCTTCTGCATGAGGACGACACCCACTCCCTTTCCGGAGGCATCACACTCAATGACGAAGGGCTTGGTGAAGTCAATCATGTTGTTAACAGGGGACGAAAACCATGGTCTGCTGTAAGCAGTGGAAAGCTTTCTTGGTCGTCGGGCTCCACTCGAACGACACCCCCTTCTTGAGAAGGTTGGTAAGAGGGCGCGCAATTGCATCGTAGCTGCGGATGAAGCAACGATAATACCCCGTGAGGCCCAATAAACCTCATACTGCTCGCGTGCAGGATGGTGTCGCCCACTGGAGGATGGTTACGATCTTGGCCGAGTCCATGGCTAACCCGACTACTGAAATGATTTGGCCAAGTACTCGATCAGTGTCTGTCCAAAAAGCACCTTTTTTGATGGTCCACGAACTGATTATCCGCGAGGAACTGCAATACGGTCGCCAAATGGTCGAGGTGGAGCTGCCAAGAAGAGTTGTAGAGCAATATGTCATCAAAGAAAACTAGGACGAACTTACATAGGTGTGGGCGGAACACAACATTCATGGTATACTGGAACGTTGCGGGGGCGTTAGTCAGGCCAAAAGGCACGACTAAGAACTCGTAGTGGCCATCATGAGTGTGGAAAGCCATCTTGGGAACGTCCTTAGCCTGGACTCGAATCTGATGGTAGCCCGATCGTAGGTCCAATTTGGAGAAGTAGGTCACGCCCTGCAGTTCATCCAACAATTCCTAGATGAAAGGGATCAATATTTGTCAGGGATTGTGAGCTTGTTCAGCTCCTGATAATTCACGCAAACTCTAGTTACCGCCTTTTTTGCGCACTAGAAAGACGGGGCACGAGAAAGGGCTGACACTCGACTGAATGATACCCGCGTGTTGCATCTTCGCCACCATCATCCCCATGGTAGTTTTTCTCCAAGCTATCTCTGCTAGTTTCAAATATTATCACTCAAGTGAATTACAAGATTCATTTTAATTTGCACAGAAATGGTAATCAATCAAGCTTCCAAAGAAGAATAAGGGTTTGTCCAAATGATGAATTACTTAGAAAAATCGAAGTGCTCGTCTCTAAAATTATAGATAACTACTTCACCAACAAGCATGTGCATGATGACTTCTGATGAGGATGCGGATCACAGTTCAAGAACAGGCTATCACCTGGGACCCGCGTTAGTCTACATTCACAAAAGGCGTTGATCTTCTCTAAAAGAAGTTTATCCGAGAGAGTCTTAGTCCATCGGTTCTTCCAACCTTTCTTATCTCGAAGAAGGATGAGAGTTGACGATTTTGTATTGATAGACGCGCTATCAATACTATTATGGTAAATTAAACTTTCAATTTTTTCAATTAAATCATAAACTCGTAAGAACCTTCAATTTTCTACCAATAGAAGGCTCCGAAACAAGCTCACTGATTTAGGCTTCGTTTGGCGCAACGTTTTTGCTCCGGCGAGTTTGGACAAAAACGCCATCGTCATAGAATGTATGTTTGACATGACAACGGTTATGACCGCCACCTAGAAAAGAAAACTAGTTTTGAACATAGAAGTGCATGAAGTTCCTTAGGTGAGGTCGGGCATTCCCGAACGACGTTTAAAACCACCGCATTCATGATCGCCGCGCAGCGTTTTTGCTTCGGTGAGTTTGGGCAAAAACGCCACCTTCATAGAATGCATGTTTGGCAAGACAATGGGTATGACCACTACAAAGAAAAGAAAACTAGTTTTGAACATAAAGTGGATGAAGTTCCTTAGGTGAGGTTGGGCATTAACGCACGACGATTCTTAACCACCGCGTTCGAGGGTGTAAACACAAAACTTGAATCTTGGCGAGACACTTTAGAAAAGAAGAGTTTTAGGTTGAGTAGGTCAAAGACGGAGTACATGGAGCTTAAATTTAGCAGTGCAAGAAGAACGGATGACTTCGTTATTAAGTTGGGTGATCAAGATATTTCCTGCAGTGAGTGCTTTAAATATCCTGGGTCGATAGTTCAAAGAGATGGAGGTGTTGATAAAGATATGATACATATAATCCAAGCAGGTTGGTTGAAGTGGAGAGGCGCGTCAGGGATCTTATGTGATCGTAAAGTACCATTAAAACTTGAAGGCAAGTTTTATCGTACTTCAATTAAACCGGAGATGCTCTATGGTTTTGAGTGTTGGGCAGTGAATTGTGTACATGAGCAAAAGTGGGATTTGCGGAGATGAGAATGCTTAGGTGGATGTGTGGACACACGAAACTGAATAAAATTAGGAATGAATGAGGGATAAGATAGGAGTGACACCAATTGCAGAGAAGATCCGAGAAGCTCGACTAAGATGGTTTGGACACGTACAAAGGACACCATTAGGCGTTGTGAGAGTTTAGTCACTAGACATGTTAAACTTGGGAGCGGTAGACCAATAGACTTGGAATGAAACTATAAGGACAGACATGATGTACTTAATCATTAGTGAGATTATGACTAAAGATAGGGCACAATGGCGACAAAGGATCCATATAGCCGACCCCACTAACATAGTGGGATAAAGGCTTGAGTGTTGTTGTTGGTTCTTAACCACCGCGTTCACTACTGCAACCGCCGTGCCAAACGAAGCCTTAGTGCGGATGAACATGGATCTAGTACTATTACCATTGTTTCTTATTGTTCATTACTCACTCAGAAGTTCAACCAAGGATTAATTTTGATGTCAATGCGCTCAACATTGCACCTAGTTTTATCGTTTCAGAAAGCTATTTCTAGATAGTTTCTTCTTAACAGATTTTTTTTCTTTGATGCACACCGGAATTCCCTATCGCTGTTGGCTTACATCAAGGGTCAGCTTTAAGCCCTTACCTCTTTACCCTTATCTTAGATGAGCTCACCGGACATATCCAGCAAGCAATACCTTGGTGTTTATTATTTGCAGATGATATTGTTTTGGTCGATGAGACGCGCGAGGGTGTAAACGCGAAACTGGAATCTTGGCGAGACACTTTAGAAACGAATGGTTTTAGGTTGAGCAGGACAAAGACAGAGTATATAGAGCTTAAATTTAGTAGTGCAAGAAGGTCAGATGACTCCGTCATTAAATTGGGTGACCAAGATATTTCCCGCGGTGAGTGCTTTAAATATCTGGGATCGATAATTCAAAAAGATGGAGGTGTAGATAAAGATGTGATTCATAGAATCCAAGCAGGTTGGTTGAAGTGGAGAGGCGCGTCTGGGATCCTATGTGATCGTAAAGTACCACTAAAACTTAAAGGCAAGTTTTACTGTACTGCAATTAGGCCTGCAATGCTCTACGGTTCTGAGTGTTGGGCAGTGAATGGTGTACACGAGCAAAAAATGGGAGTCGCGGAGATGAGAATGCTTAGGTGGATGTGTGGTCACACGAGACTGGATAAAATTAGGAATGAATGTATCAGGGATAAGATAGGAGTGGCGCCAATTGTAGAGAAGATGCGAGAAGCTCGTTTAAGATGGTTTGGACATGTACATAGGAGACCATTAGAGGCACCTGTTAGGCGTTGTGAGAGTTTAGTCACTAGACGTGTTAAACGGGGGAGGGGTAGACCAAAAAAGACTTGGAATGAAACTATAAAGAAAGACATGATGTACTTAGGCATTAATGAGACTATGCTTAAAGATAGGGCGCAATGGCGACAGAGGATCCATATAGCCGACCCCACTATGGTGGGATAAAGGCTTGAGTGTTGTTGTTGTTGTTGTTGCACACCGGAATGTAGATGATAATCAGTCTCTAATGACAACATTAAATATGACATGGAAACTTTTGAAAATTGTCAATGCCTTCTTTTATGTAATGTTTATTTGCTCTTAGCAATCATCTATCGAAAATGATATCAGGGAGGATGCTCGAGCACAGACTCTTCCCCAAGCAGAGAAATTTTACCTGTCAGCAGTTTCATCGAAGATTTGCAATCGAGGATAAAAAAGCTAGAGAGATGGTATGCGATTGATATGGTAATCTCCTCCGCTAGTTTTCTACCTCTATTTCTATGCATCAATTTGGGCTATAACAAGAGGGTGAGCTATCCATTCTTCCAGATTTTGTGGACCGTCCTTTTATCCGCTCTTGTTGGTTATTCGCTATACAAAAGGCGACACCATTAGCATCGAATAATCAATCGTACGATCGAACATAGCCTGATTTAAGGTGATGTTGTAAAGCTTGCTACTAAAAAATTCCACACTCTGCAGGCTTTGCTACCGCCTGTTTTTGTCTTCGGCATTTCTCTAAAGAATTCGTCTTTATTTACAAATCACAGAATCAGGGGGAAACATAATTTCTCTCAAACAGCGATGAATCTGGGCATGACACCTCGGACAGGGAACTTCTTCGGAGAACCAAGTTCTGTAGTGAAAACTTCAGCAGAAATGCGGAAGCTCGGGTGTATCGAAGACAAAAAGTGATAAATTATTCAGAGTCGAGACTTGGAAGTGAAGATGGATGTTGCACGAAGTTTTTAAATTGCGGCTCCAATCTTCTCTGCTGGAACTTACAATTGTGAACTCCTGAGTGTAGAAGTGAAATGAATTTTTCTAGCTGAACTCTGCTCTCTGATTTCTGAAGGATATTCTCAATCCTGATGTTTTACTATTAATCTATTATTGATTGAAAATTGGAGCATGTTCTTTGTTAGCTAGTTCTAAAATCTTATGTTTTGGGTCCTCTTTTGTTTAAATTTAGTTATCAAATTCTAACATATCCAATCAAATGATGGAATCTACCATATTCGTGTTTTTGTAAAGACGGTTGAAATCTTCATCGCGAGTCACCAAGATCTCGTGGGAGCTCTCGGCCTATCTAGTGAGAGAGAGAGAGAGAGAGAGAGAGAGAGAGAGAGTGTGGAAAAATGCTCACTGCGATCGTGAGCTCGCGACGATGGTGCAATCTACATCGGAAAATGACACCGGTTAGTTCCTTAGGAGAGGTTGGGCATTCACAAACGACGGTTCATAGCAACCGTGTTTACGGCCGTCACTGCAACGCCAAACAGAGCGCGCCATTTTTGCTCCGGTGAGTTTGGTCAATTTTGTCACGCCACCAAAAAATGGAAACTAATTTTCAACAAAAGTGGAAGTTCCTTTGGAGAACGATAGTTCATAATCACCGCATTCATAACCGCCACCGTTGTGCCAAACGGATAAGTAGAAGGAAGATGTAGAATAAAAGAAAGGGATTGTGTTTTTTTTTTTAATTAGTTTTTTTAAATCCAAAAGTAATTTGTGTTACAAGGTTTATAAGATTGAATAATTAAACCTTTAAAAGAAGGAAAAATAATGTTTGTCACTCGTATTATTTAAAGGAGAAAAATATTTTATTTAAAAATTATTTTGAAGGCGAGCTGATGCACGCCTTATCTGCAAGATATCATCAAATATTTAGTTTTATAGACGAAACATATTATTATGCTACAAGACTTCCGGGACCCTTTTTCTGTACATAACCGTACACATGACCCGAATCACCGCACGTACACGGAATCGTTTCCGGCACTTTAAACATCACCAATCCGGCTCGATCTGTCCAGATGGGTTTCACACAGCATGCCTATGCCCGTACTACCGTTCCGGACTCTATATGCAATTTGTGGGGGAATAACTTCATCCCACCGGAAGATCCGATCTACTAATTAGTAGAAGTCTTCCAAAACACATGCAAATCGAAGGACGTACATGTCCAAGGATTAGGGAGGAGATTCGTTACCCTCGCTGGTCGTTTTGGCGCCATAGAACTGAGAGGGGATTGGATTAGCTGGAATCCGCGGTGGCACAAGCACAGTCTGTTTTTCTTTACGTAAACCCTAATCCGCAAAATCGAAAATCCTCTCGCGCTTCACCGAATGGAGAAGCTCCAGAGTCCGTACCGTCGTCGTCTCTCCCGTCGCCTCTCCCGCCACCTATCCCGTCCCCCCTCCCGTCGCCGGTGGTTTGCGAGGCTTTCGGCGAGCCGCTCGATCAACATTGGGGATTTTCAAGGTATAAGATCAAACTTGCAGAGTGATTAGGGTTTCTAATTCCATTTCAGATTTTCATATGGTTTTCCATTTCAAATTTAATTTTCATTTTCTAATTTCAGATTTTCATTTGGTTTTCAGTTTCTAATTTCAGGTTCGTATATGGTTTTTCACATTTTCGTTTAGTTATAAACGTGTTATTTTGTTGAATGATGTGTTGGAATGTCATGAACTTAGTTTTTTTTGTCTAAAAAATTTGTTTGTGTAGTTTGTATTATTGATTTGTTGTGAACAATATTGGTTTGTGATTAACATTTTGGTTTGCACCTAGTATTTTTCAAAATAAATAATTTACTGTTAACAATGGTTTGCGGATAATCAAATTTGTTTTGCCTTTAACAATTCCCTTTAATAATTGCATAATTAGACTTTTTTTAATATCTTTTATTTTTTTGGTAGGGCCACAATTCTCATTTTACGCTGAAGTGCAGATAGTTCAAATTTGTGAATAAGAAGCAGCACTTCAGAATTTTCAAAAACACCTATTTTTTTGTGGTTAGCCGCAACCTGATTCCTCCTTCTCCTTCCTCCCGCCGCTCGGGGAGAGACGAGACAACAACTGCTGTCTTTCCTCGCCTCCCCCAACAACGACCATCTCCACTCCGCTTCTTCTCGCCTACTCCAAGCCATTCGTGACTATGGCGGCGACGGCGAGTTGCTCAACTCGTTCGTCAACGGCCTATGGATTGGCCGCTCCATCACCCTCAATCCAACGTTCCCGGAACTCGCCGCCTCTATATGCCCGTTCACCGTTCATGAATATTCATCTAGGCGAAAATATTGAAAAGAAAATAAACGATTGGATCGAAGAAAAAACCAACAAGATGATCAAGAACCTTATCTCAACGGGATGCAATCCTCTTGCACGGCGGCTCCGATCTTGTTCTCCCTGGTGATGAAAAGGGAGTAAAGGGCGGTGGAGTCGTCCTTCTTAGCCCGAGGTCCGCCGGTTTGGAGGAGATTGACGAGATGCAGGATGACATTGGCGAGGAAGGAGGCGGACAAGTCAAAATTCGGGTTGCGATGAGTCAATAATATTTCGGGTTGCGATTAAAATTGAGGTGCAACAAGCCAAATACGAATTGTCGCAAAAAAAGGGTCTTTATATTGGCAGCCCCTATTTGGCTATTGGCACACCAATTTTTATGAGTTATAACGCGCCTTTTGAAAATATGCATTATATATGCATATTTAGGAAAAGTGTTCAACACAAAAGATCTAACACGAAAGTTGTAGATCTCGATGAGATCTACAACTTTAGTGTAAACATTTTTCTTAAAAATGCATGTATAAAGCGTATTTTCAAAAAATCTTCAAAAATTTGCTGTAATTATGATCATGGCTGTAATACGCCTTTTGCGTGCATTTTTAGGAAAAGTGTTCAACACGAAAGTTGTAGATCTCGATGAGATCTACAATTTTCGTGTTGAACACTTTTCCTAAATATGCATATATAATACATATTTTTAACGCCAATAATCAAATAGGGGCTGCCAATATAAAGACCAAAAAAAAAAATAGTTTTTCTAAACAAGAAAAATTTATGTGGCTCTCTCTTCACGTAGATTTTGCCCTTTTTTAAGAAAATAATTTTTGCGGCTCTCAGATTCCCACCAGTCCTTCGCTCCGCCCGTTCTTTCATCAGAAGATATTGTTCCCGCGATCCCCGCGAACGGTGAGTACGAGCCTAGAGGAGGAGCAATGCTTATCGAAGCGGCGGCGCAGCTCTCGGCCACGGTGGCGGCGTCGGCGAGCTGCCCTCTTCGCCTGTCCGAACTACCGGCGGAATCGGTTTTATGCCGACAACGTGGACTGCGCCTAGGGCCATTCCGGCCGCCGCAGACCACAAAATACTCTCTTGCTCGATTCCTTCCGTCCCCTTTAAACTTTCCACACCGCCACTTGACCGTTGCCAGTGCCGCGGATTCCACGCCGCCGGCGTCCGCCTCCGCCTCTTCAAGTAAAGCCATCGTCTCAGATGAGGGTTTCTCACTGTACAAGGTGTTGTTTATCCTCACCATCGCTTATTGGCGATTGACTACAAATTTTTCTTGAGATTCTTCTGAATACACATACTTTTTATAGTGTTTCTTCCGTAGTATATCTGTTACACATAATAAAATGGCTGGTTCTTATTCCATCACCCATTAGAACAGGTTGTAGGCATAGGAGCCAACTCTTAAGAATGATGTCTTTTACTTTGCAGCTCTCATTTGGTGCCGTTGGATTAGCATTTGGTGGCACACTTCTCTCGTAAGTAGGTGTCCAAATTTTTTGTATTTTTGAATATAGTGAGGAGGTACTGAGAAATTTGTGTTGAAGTGATAAATAAATTTCAGGTATGGTTTTGGGGCATATTTTACTATTTTACCAGGCTCAGAATGGTCTGCTTTAATGCTCACTTATGGATTTCCTCTTGCAATCATTGGTATGGCTCTGAAGGTAAATCAGCTAAAAGAACTGTGTAGCCTACTAGCCCATAATTTATTATGAGTATATTAGTTTTGAGATGTTTGGCAAGCTTCTTGCCATTTGACTTTTTTGCCATTTTTTGGGTATATTTGTGTTGCACTTCTGTTTAAATGTTCATCATCTTAGTTGGCATGAATTTGGATGTGGAGATGTGAGAAGGTGCATGTGAGGAGCTTCTGAGAGGCTTGGCTTTGGATTACTAGATTTCTTGAGGTGAATAGGAGGAGGTCCTTTTTATATCTATGGAACGGGGTGATATTCTGGGTAAAAAGGAGAATCTTTGGATGAGGGAGCAGACTTCCTCTTCTCTCCAATTACCTGTTGAGTGCTTCGATATTTTTTGAGAGAAAAAATGTGAACGCTTTAGTTAACATAACATTGAATTTGTGTATTCATGTATCTGGATGTTGTTCGTAAGGTATTTGGTAAATTCGGAGTTGTGTATAAAGCTCCATATGTTATACGGTCAGCTGGTCAAGGCAATAGAGCGACAACAAATTTGTGTCTTTTAAAATTATACTTTCTTTTTTCTGGTGAAATTGTTTTGCTGCTACCTGTGGGCATAGCCCAATTAAGGGTGAGCCACCTTAAATTTGTGTATTGTTTGTGATTGATTGCATCGTCTTTGCTTGATGTACTTAACACTTCCCATGGCTACTAGTGCAAACCTTCATTGGTCTTTGTGGAATAATTATGCTCTCGAGAGTCGATTGTTTGACAAAATTAAATATAATCCTCTTTAGTTTAACTACCCTAATAACCCCATCACCAGTAGGATTATGGATGGTGGATGCAGTATTAACAGACATCAATCAGCCCACCCGGCTGCCTCAACCGACATCTTGGTGCCCCCTCCCCCTGGATGGATTAAGTTCAACGTGGATGGTGCTCTCCAATCTAATCACCATGCCGGTATTAACCTTGTTGTAAGGGATGAACTGGGTATCGTGCTCCTTGCCGCGGAGTACAAGCTGCGCACTGGGACCCCGGAGGGGTTGAGATGACTGCCCTCAAAGATCTAAAGAACTTCATCTAACCTGCTATGTTCGATGCAAAGGGTGCTATTGTGGAAGGCGACTGCAAGAATCTGATTGACTATTGCAAAGCCAACATTAGGAATGGTCGATGGGCGCGACACCCATGGTGAAGAGGACCTCGGTTTCCATTCAGGCTTCACCCAAGTGTTGTTTCACCATGTCCCGCGGGAGGCGAACCGAGTGGCAGTTTTTTGTGCTAGATTTGCTTTTGATTCAATTTTTCAGCGGAATACTTTAGATTGTATTCATCCAGAGTTTCTTGAGCTTCTCAAGAATGGCCTGGATAGTATTTTACCTTTGTTGTAGCTTGTACTTTCTTATTTCATTTAATGCAAATGCACTTTTTACGGATGTTGTATTAACTATGGTAAAACAACGAACGTTTGATTTCTCTGAAGTAAATTAACACCAAGTGAATCCAAAACTACCGATGTGTCTACTTTTCTTCAATGATAACGCAAAATCCAAAATTCTTAGGATTTATCTAGTTGAGGTCCCACCCAAACAAGATTAGACTTAAACGTTCTTTAATAGTGGTCGTCCCTATCAAAATTAAATTGTTTTAATAGATCGACATGATCTCTTCAAGCGGATGGTTAGGGAAGGAGATGATCTACTTAATGATACAAATACCTTTCTTAAAGGGCTCTATGGTGTATGGCTTATGTTGGCTCAGAATCCTCAACTAGTGGAGTGTAACGAAGAGAATTTACAGGGAGATGCATGGGCCTATATTGATGAGCATACACGATCTCGGGATCCTCTACACCATGAGTCTCAGTGAGCCGGGTAGGGCCTCGCTGACAAGGGGTATCGTGGCTTGAATTCTAGTAACGTCCAAATTGCCGACTCTAGTGGTCAACATCCCTAGCTTGGTACTAAGGCCGTCTAAGTGAGCGCACGTATGATCCAAGTCAGTATTTATGCAACTAATCCAATTTAGGAGGAGTTTTTGGGCGTTCGCTTTTGTCACCTCTGTATGCGAACTAGTGACTTCAGCCGCGGGGTTACTAGTACATATCATAGGTTACCCATAGTTTCTACCATTGCATAACAAAATTTTATACCAATTTGATGCATGACGAGGCCATAGGGTTCAATAGTGGCCTAATTTAATTGGGAGCACACAAGAAATCACACAATCAATGCAAATGAAGTAACGACTAACCTAACATTAATATGGTGCGACTAGATGATTCATCACGCAATAAAATCCAATATTTGATCACATTAATTACTAATTATAAACTTACATCAAATTAACAATTCAGTTCAACAAGTTCAGTTTAGGATTTTGTACCAAAACTGCAAAGGAAAAAAGAGTTCGATCAAATGAAATATAGAATACACAGGTAAGACGCGTCTAATGAAATAGCGAGACATAGCACAATCACTGGATAATACTAAATGGATACATGAAACATCCGTACAATGTAAATGAAAGGCATATAACTATGATTCACCGAGTGCAAGGGCAGAAAGGGTATCATATGTGATTTGTAGTCTAGAAGAGGGCTCAGGAGGAGATGGGTTGTTGTGCGGCTAGTGGTGGGTATGCTCAGCGGAGTGTGGAGAGGGAATGGGGTGGCTAGTGGGAGGGGGGGGGGGGGGGCTGCTCTCGGTGAGGTTGACAGTGCACGAGAGGGGGGGGGGGGGGGGAGGGGGGTGAAGGAAGGTAGAGTGGGGTTGATGGCTAATCTTCTCGGGACACGTGTGGAGTTGTATGGTGGAGAAGTGGCACCGGGCTTGCTGGATGGCGGCACCGGGTGGTAGGCAGTGGACGGTGGTGGTAGTCTTCGGCACCGACACTCACTACCGGCGGTTCCTATGTGTGAAACCACATCGAATCACCATGACCTAGTACTTTTGAGATAATGGAGGGAGGAAGTTTAGATTAAATCACTCAATTGCTCACGATCCAGTGATTTCAAATAACTCTCAAACTACAACTCTAAAAAGTATTAAAAATATATACATAAAAATATGAAAAATCGTGTTGAACGCAATGTCGGGCTTAGATAGTCCAGATGATGGAAGTAAACTCCGGTAGGCCTCTGAAGCTTGTGCTTGCTCAAACTTACTGATCTTTTCCTCTATTCTCCTCTTTTTTTATGGTTTTTAGGTGGTTTTAGAAGTAGTTGGTGTGCCTAATTTTCCTTTTTGAGATTATTCATAAAATGTTCATACTAGCTTACTGGGTCTAATATACGGGGCAGTATGCAGAGTTGAAGCCAGTGCCATGCGTAACCTACTCTGATGCACAAAGCTTGAGGGAAACATATGCTACTCCAATACTTAAACAGGTAGCTTTTATAGATTAATTATATTCTGATACTCTGTTATACTCTGATTTTACACAGGAGATGAAGGAAAATGTAGGTGAAGGACCAGAACCTCACAGCTGATTCCTACCAAATGCCCAGTTTTGTTTAAATTTAAAGCAATACATTGTTACAGTAGAGGAGTAGGTTCAACACCAGGAAAATCAAATGCATGTTTAATTAGTAATTTAGTACAATATTTTATCAGAGAATTGTTGGAATATCTTCATCTTTGAGAAAGAGATCATCAATTGGGGTGGGATTCAATTACTTGGAACAATCAATATATATTAAAAAGAGCAAAATTCATACTACAGGTTGATCCAAGCTTGTGCAGATTGTGTAACTGTTTGGAAACTCTTTCAAATATCACTGGTTTTTTCCTTTGAATTTCTTAGCTCAGTTTTTGATTTCTTGTCCTTGTAGTTTCTGATCCAATTTTTCAGGATTATTCCTTGGAAGTATTTTATGTTTACATGATATGTTTTGGAACATTTGACCCTTTAGTTATTTTTTTTTTGAAAGGGTAGAACAAGTGAATGCATAGTAGTTATGCAAATTAGGTTTTAATATCTTAAAAAACACTCATACTGGGGAATGGAGAATAAAGATTCACAAATTTGGGTGACTTTGGCGGGTCGGGGTTGCGTGCGGATCCGCAGTCTACAATTTTGATCCATGTGTCCCCCGCTGAATATTTGTTGGGTAAAAAGCTGATCTGATGATGAAATGAATAAATGATAAATGCCTTCTTAGAATTTTAATCACGTCCTTAATTTTGGATATTGACCCTTTCCCTCTCAGGTTAAGGATGATGTTACACGATTTCGTTATGGGGATGAGCAGCACTTGGATGAGGCCCTAAAAAGAATTTTCCAGTATGGTCTGGTAGGTTTCATGAATTTATCGCTAATTGCAGCGTCTTAAGTTGATTACCATTCCATTTTGTAAATGTCCCTCACTTTGCTTGAATATTTCAGGGTGGTGGGATTTCAAGACGCAGTGGACCAATTTTGCAGATGATTCGTGAAGAAGTGAGCTCATTGTCATGGAATTTTAAGATTGCAGGGCATGTCTAGTTTGCATTTAAATCTCAATTGAATTGATTTATGTTTGAGTCTAAGCATTCAATCTAAAATCAATTGATTATATGTGGAGGCTCCGAGATATTAATTGCACAATGCTACACGAATTTCTCAATATAAGACTATATTACTAATGCTTCCCTTTTCGTGCAGGGTATTTAGCCTCTAACACCTGAACTTCTTTTTAATTAGGTGACTGAGAGTTGCCCATTGGACCTATGTATCAACCTAAAACAAATTAATTATAAGTGGAGAGGCCCGTGATCTATATTGAGTGAACAAGGTTACATGAGTTTTTAATGTGAGACTATATTCTCAACAATTTATAAATCACTGAAGTGTTAAAGTGAACTGAGCATATAGAGGCTCGTCCCATGAGTGTCGTAAACCATAAACTATTGTGACTAAATATCTTATGCTACAACTGCTATCAATTTCAGCAAAGTTTTTTTTTCTATATTCTTATTCATGAAAAAGTAAAAAAAAATCAAAATGTTTGATGATTTCATGCTTGCGTTTTTTACAATATGTTTTTCTTTGACATGACCATTTCTATATCTTGCTTCTAGGTTACTGAAGATGGGAAGTACTCTTTAGTCCTTGTGTTTGAAGCAAAAGCTTTGCAATTATCTGATTTTGAACGGAGACAGGTGTGATTCTTGGTTTTACGATGCAGCATGTAAAAGAACCATATTAGCTGTTGACATTTCGAGTAGATAAATTTATGGACTGTGCATAGGATTTTATTATGAAGATCTTGTTAGAACCTTTGCATCCAACCCAAACTAATTGGCTGTAGGTGGAGGGGTCCATGATCTATGTTAAGTGTGTGGGGCGTTTCTCGGTGTGGAATTATATTCTCAGCGCGCCCACTTACCTGTAGTGTTTTTGCCCTCTAACATGTCAGCCTTTTTTTATAATTATGTGATGTGGGAGAGGGCCGTTGTGTTAGTCTACTCTGATATCATGTTAGAATTTATGCATTCAACCTCAAAACCAATTGTTTGTAATTGGAGGGGCCCAATATCCATATTAACTTTCGTAACTCTTCTTCAATTATAACACAAAGAATCAATTTTTATTGTTCATTTTCAGGCGAAGTTTGCATCATTCTTTGGACCAGAAATCACCGCAGAGATAGGTGAGTATTATTTTCTCATTTTAAGTTCGTCTTCACATAGTTGAATTTTTTTGTCAACACGATTTTCTGATTTGTTGTAGGTAAAGTAGAGGGCAAAGATCTATTTGAAGTTCAACTTATTTCGCAAAGAACTCCACAATGAAGTTAAAGAATTAAGGATCTGCTTCAATACTGATCTTATTTGTTCCCTTAAATCCAATTTATTCCAAGGTTGGATGCCAGTGTAATTAAATAATTATTATAATTTATAAAACAGTTTAAGTGCTTACTTTTAAGTAAGGATGGCTTGACACTATTTGTACTTATTTTTTATGCAATGGAGTTGAAAAGATGAAAGGTGGTTATGGAAAAGATACAAATAGCTGGGTGTTGTTGCTACTGAATTCTACTTTTATTTGTATGTTTTTATACTAATAATTGGTTGCACCAATTTTACTTTTATGACATTTATTTTGTAGTGTTTAAATCTCTGAATGTTTCAGTATGATTCGTTGAGCTTTGATCTTTGTGAAATTAAACATTTTTGAACCAATTGTCGGCCGCATTGGACCAATTTAACTTTTCTGTTGTATTTTATTTTGAGGCTTTTAAATCTATGTATAGTTTGCCTTTTGTAATGTAGAAAGTTAAAATATATTAGCACAACATATTTAAAATGTAAAGTTTTCATATATTTTAGAAAATCATTAATATGTAAATATTTTATTTGTATATGTACATGTTTTTTATTGTTGTCCAATTTTTGATGTTATTGAATATTTCCGGTGGTTTTTCCCGCGAAATTATTGAATTTGTTGAAGTCGGCTTTACAACTAGTTTTGGACATAGCCGGCACCAATCCTCTGAAAATGAGTTGTTACTTTTTTCGGAATATTAAATTCTTTCATATCTTGTCTTATGTGACCTGTCCCCCAAGTCTCCCTCCGGGCTCACCCGAATCCTTCTGGATCCAAGCCAAATGTGCCCTTAGACAATATTCTGAGCATACTGATTTATTGCGGCCTAGAAAAAGGAGAGCATAGAACACCATCAGAAAGGCACAGAGGGATAACAAAACTAGAATATGGAGCTTTATGTAGAGTAGGGTTGGGTTTGATTTGAAAGATGAATCTTGTCATCTAAGGACTTCGCATTGGAAGTTTTTGTTATGCTACTTTTATCCCAATGCGGCATAATGGCATCAATCCTTCAGTTTTGTACTTATGTTGAAACCGAACTCTTCTCTTCGCATTCAAAATTTTACACTCTCTGCATCTCTTACCTCATAAAATTTTCCATTCTTAAAATGATATGCTGATAGATCAGATCATGGGCACTTGACGCGCTCAACGCGTGAAACTTGCACCAGATACCTGGTGATGCGACCTGATATGGGATACTGATACAATTACAATGTTCCGGACTCACAACCACCTTGGCGAGCGCTCTTACTTTTAGTATTGCACTACCTTTTTAATTGTGTATGTAGCCCTAGTGTCATTTTTTGTAATTTTAGATGTGTCAACTCTCACTTATATAGGAGAATCTTAGTTTATCTTTTAGGCTCCGTTCGGTTGGGCGTAATTGAGGCTTCGGAATTGAAATTGGAGGTTAATTAAATTGAAAAAGAGCTCCGATTCTAATTTCAGGTCGCCAACTCCGTCTAACTGAACAGATCCTTAGTGTTTTGAGTAGTCTCTCTCTTTGGGGAAACCAACCCTCAAGAATAAACATGAATATACCTCGCGATTGTATCCTTGCCATTTGCATTTTGAATGCGATTGTATCCTTGCCATTTGCATTTGCATTTTGAATGCGATTTTCTCCGTGTTCTTAACGAATATCCATGGACATGGGAGAAAGCTATTATCCTTAAAAGGTATTTGTTCTGAATTAACTGTGGTTGTTATTCTTATTCAATCACACAATTTTATTGTCATTTTAACTTAAGGCAGCGAAATTAAATGCCATCTTGTTGTCAGGATAATCCTGATTCCTACTCTCTCATGAATGGAATTATATATATTGTTAAGGCAAGTGAGGTTGTTTCTTTTGATCATAGACTGTAGAACATGTATTCCCATGAAATACATTTTAGTTGTCTAAGAAAGTTGCATCACCAGAAACCTCTGTGGTCAAATTAGGCTGTTAAGATTGTTTGGTCCTGGGCCAGATTACCTTCAAAATCATTCTCACTTTCTCAGTGATTCAAAGAAGTGCACATATTCCAATTAATCATTAATGACTCCGTTTGGCGCGGTGGTTATGAACCATCGTTCGTGAACGCCCGACCTCACCTAAGGAACTTCATCCACTTTTATGTTCAAAACTAGCTTTCTTTTCTTGGTGGCGGTTATAACCGATGTCATGCCAAACATGCATTCTATGATGGTGGCGTTTTTGTCCAAACTCGCCGGAGCAAAAAATCCACGCCAAATAGAGCCTAAGAGTCATGCAAACATGCCATAGATGTGAATAACAGTACTGTAGTTCTTAGAACTGTTCTATGCTCCAAGAAAAATTAAACTAGCTTCCAATTGAAGCATGTGAAATTGTTACAATAGATTTGTTGAGATGTCTTAAATCCTAATCTATTTGAAGCTTGATCATTTGTTGAGACTTGAGAGTGGCTTCGAGTCCTCCGCAGTCATTAGGAGGGATGACCATTGTGCGTATTCGTATCATGATACTTAATTGACGTGATATGGCATGACTATCCCGATTATTCTATGAGCATGCAGGAAGGTGAGGAAGCTGTGACTGGCTTGAAGAGAGTTTGTTAGGAATTATTTTGTGATGTGATATTTTATCAGAAAGTTTGGTGCTAATGGGCCAAGTATTGTTAGAAAGTTGGGATTCATGGGTGGGATATTGGAGGAATCTCAAAAAGTGGAAGTCTGGTGAAAGATACAAAGCTCATGAAAGCTATGCACCTGCCCATTTTTCAAGCTTCTACACCGATAAAAGTTGTTTCAGTGAAGCAGGTTTTCCTCAAGCCAAGCACCAAGCACATGGAGGACCCCATCATCTTCTACTCTCCAAAGGTTAACAAAACTCTTGCTTCTATTTTCTTATCCTACTACTAGGCCTGCTGGCATTGCCTTGCTTATATATCAGGACATTCTGAACAGAATTCTATGGTATCTTATTTTCTGCTACTATTGCAGGAGACCAAGTTTAGTGCTGTAAGTCGCAGTTTAACTGGCAGAAAATCTGGGAGGAGTAATCAGGTGCCGCCTTTCAAAGTCCAAACTGAGGTAATTGGTGTTAAGGCTTCGTTTGGGGCGCTGTTCAAGCTTTGTTGCAGTGGCCAACCGTAGGAGACGGAGGCGTGAATTGATCTCCGGGGTGTTCCGCCTTCGATGGGGCCGTTTCTTTCCCATCAGAAATGATGTGCTTCGGTGCCTTTTCTTTCCGGTGACACTCCACATCCGCTCCTCACTCCGAAAGGTGGAAGCTTCGTTTCTCACCGAAGCCACCGACACCGAGCCTAAGGCTCTGTTTGGGGTGGCGTCCGCCTTCCGTTCCGTTCCCGGTAAACGCACCGCCGCCGGCGCGCACCGTTTGATTTTCCGCCTTCCGGATGTCCGTTCGCACCGCCGAGCAAATTTCACCGTGCGAAAAGTGAAATATGGCCGTCTCCGAACCGAGCCCCCCCCCCCCCCCCCCCCCGAGTCGGCTTTTGGGCCTTTCTCCACCGCACCGGAAGGCGGGCGCCTCCCCAAACAGAGCCTAAGTAATGTGATGAATTGTTTACCGGCTCGAGGGTGGCTTCACTGGAGATGACTGGAGGTGGAGATGGTGGTGAGGAAGATACCACGGAGCCGAAATTGTAGCTGCTTAGGCGGAATGTGCTCAAGAGGGAGAGACAGAGAGAGAGCTACCATAATTTTATACGAAGTGACAAGAAGAGAGAGAATTCATGCTTACTTTCATTCATGACCGTATGAGTTTTTAAATAGATACATAATGACAAGTATAATAAGTCCTAACAGTTGAATTTATTAGAAAAATACTAAAGGCTATTAACGACTCATAACATAGACTTGGTATAAACTACATGACTGCTTGACTAGAATAAAAGAACTTTATAATTAACACCACAATATTGATTAGCCTATGCCCGTAATAGACTCTTCCTTCTACAACTAATATGGTTGCAAGTATTGAACAAATGGAGCTATTGATGTGATTGTTATGTGCCTGTCAGAATTTAAAAAAAAAGTGTAATACTGAAGAGCCCATGTTTATAGCCTCCATAGGATCCAAAACTGTGATTTGTAAACATAATTTTTGCAGGAAAGGGAGGAGGTTTTGTATATTAACTCCTTGAATGTTAATATATTTGAAGTTTCAGTTGACCCCTTCAGTTTATGCCCCTTTCACATACATTATCAAGGGTCTCGCTATAGGTTTTAAAGGGCGTAAAACTTATAGCCATCTATTACTATTTCTCCATGTAAGCCTAATCTTCATAGCTAACAGGTAACAGCTGCTGTAAACCACATAATTTATTATGTCATGATTTTGAGTTTCTTCTTTCTATACTCCATAGCATAAGCAAATTTAGAAAAGAGCGTGTTAGAATATGATGTTAATTCTTAATCCGCGCCACCTATTATAGAATTAAGATTTTTGGTTGGTTGTTACCAAAGTTTAATTTTTCACAGCAACGGGGACACGCGAAGGAGCAAACATTCGTGCGAAAACCGCAAGAGTATGCTACCAAAGGTGCTCAATATCGGATTCAGATTGCACAGGATTCGCCACCTAGTACGAAGAAATTTCAGGTTAATGTCTACATAATGTACTGAGTAAACCTCTAATTACCCTCACTCCTCATCTCCATCCATTTTGTGAAACATCTTGGATACGATTTTTTGCAGAATCTAACAAAAAATCCGTCGGTTAAGTCGCAGAAAAAACCGCAAGTCAATTTTCGCCTTCATACTGAAGAAAGAGCATCTCGGCGTGCAGGATTTAACCATTTGGTAAGAATTTGAAGATGTTTTCAAGTCCACCAGGTCACAGAGTTATGTAAAGATGGTTGATAGCATGAGTGCTACAGGTTGCCAGCAAGATTAGCTCATTGGAGATTCTGAGGCGGTTCGAGGAGAAAATTCAGAAGGTTTTGATTATTTTTTTTAAATTTGCTGGAATACTACTATTGCAATATTCAAATTCTCTGCTGAGGGAAGATGCAGGTGATTGAAGAGGAGGAGATAAAGATCATGAGAAAAGAAATGGTGCCAAAAGCTCAGTTGATGCCTATATTTGACAGACCATTCCTTCCACAAAGGTATTACTCTTTACATTATTTACAAGTGGGATCTCTTTTGTAGTGATTGACATGGTTGGAAATCATTGTATGCTTTTGAAATTGCAATGAGAGAAGGTATTCGAGTATTTCTCATGGAGAAATAAAGAGTACTTCTCTCTTGTATGCATGTGATGTGGATAAATTAGAGAGTAAAAAACTTTTTTGTATACGGAATTGTGTAAAATGTTATTAGAAATATTTTAAAGGGTTTATTTACCGGGATCTCCCCTTAAAGTTTGCACAATTACATGTTGCACTCCTCTATGTTTTGAAATTACAAAAATCCGCTCAGTAAGTTTACATTTCATAACATGCATGCACAAAATTCTCCCCCGACCGCTTTCCTCTGGGGGTATTTTTGTGCATGCATGCTGTGAAATGTAAATTTATAGGGGAGGTTTTTGTAATTTCAAAAGATAGACTTAGAGGGGAGGTCCCGCTAAATAACCCATATTTTAAGGTATCATTTTTGATCATTTTTCTGCAAGTACACTCAGATAAGTTCTGAGTTCATTATACTATTCTAGTGTGTGAGAGAGTCATAACTGTTGATTATATGCCTTGAATCATAACTCAAAGACGACGTCGGCACTGATCTCGACCCGCGGGATCCGGGGTAGTTGTCAGTGGTATTAGTAGAAACCAGCGTGTATTTTAATCGTAACCCTAAACTAGGTAAATACAAACATATATAAAGACCCCATACACGTGACATATCACGTGCGTATATAGACGACATAAAATAAAACACGAATAAATCACGGATATTCAACTCTCCCCCCTCAAGTTGGGAATATATATTGATCATTCCCAACTTGTTAGTGTTATTCTTGAAGTTGTTGCTGCATAGACCCTTGATGAAGACATCGGCAAGCTGATCAAATGAGTTCACGAACGGAGTGCAAATATTCCCCTTGTCAAGGTGGTCCTTGAAGAAATGCCTGTCGACTTCCACATGTTTGGTTCTGTCATGCTGTACAGGATTGTGTGCAATACTGATAGCCATCTTGTTGTCACAGTAGATCATAATAGGATTGTTCCCCTGAAGACCTATATCACGGAGAATAGTCTTCAACCACAGTCCCTCACAGACCCCTTGGGACATAGCCCTATACTCTGCTTCCGCACTTGAGCGAGCTACCACATTCTGCTTCTTGCTTTTCCATGAAATGAGGTTGCCACCTACAAATGTGCAGTACCCAGTGGTAGATTTTCTGTCGTCTTGGCTACCAGCCCAATCAGCATCAGTAAACACTTGAACTTCTAATGATTGACTGTTTTTAAACAGAATCCCACGCCCTGGTGCCTTCTTGAGATATCACAACACCCTAAAGGCAGCCTGCTGATGACGTATGGAAGGAGAGTGCATATACCTGCTTAGGACTCCCACAGCATATGTAATGTCAGGGCGAGTATGGGATAAGTATATAAGCCGCCCAACCAGACGTTGGTACTTTGAGGCGTCCACTTTTTCCCCACTAATATCTGCATCAATTTTGTGATTAGCCTCAATAGGGGTGTCCACGGGGGCACACCCAAGCATCTCAGTCTCCTCAAGAAGATCAAGAGTATACTTCCTTTGGGAGATGAAGATCCCACGTTGCGACCTCGCAACTTCAATTCCCAAGAAGTATTTCAGCTTTCCCAGGTCCTTGACTTCAAATTCTTTGCCTAGCTGATTTTTCAAGTGATTGATCTCCTCCAGGTAGTCTCCGGTGATGATGATGTCATCCACATATACAATAAGGATAGAAACCTGAGCACCCTTCCTCTTGATAAAGAGAGTGTGATCAGCTTGACTTTGAGTGTACCCAAGTTGAAGCATGGTCTTGTAAAAACGTCTGAACCATGCTCTTGGAGACTGCTTCAGGCCGTACAGGGATTTTAGAAGGTGACAGACCTTCCCCTTGGACCCTTTGATAACAGAGCCTGGGGGAATATCCATGTAGATTTCCTCTTCCAGATCACCATTCAAGAACGCATTCTTAATATCAAGCTGCAGTAGCTCCCATTTACGACTCGCAGCACAGGAGAAAAGAACACGAATTGAGTTCATCTTTGCAACAGGAGCAAATGTCTCATGATAGTCAATGCCCTGAGCTTGGGTATATCTCCGAGCCACCAAACGAGCCTTGTACCGCTCCACCACTCCATCTTGATTTTGTTTGACTGTGAAGACCCAGCGGGATCCAACCGTTCGCTTCCCAGGAGGAAGACAAGCAAGCCGTCATGTCTTATTTTTATCCAAGGCACACAGTTCCTCCTCCATTGCCTGTTTCCACTCAAGTATTTGAACAGCCTCCTGCCAAGTCTTAGGAATCACAATAGATGGGAGAGAAGAGATAAAGGCTTTATGGGCCTGAGAGAGGTGATTATAACAAATGTAGTGGGCAATTGGGTGTTTGGTGCCACCCTTTTTACCTATAAGACGGGCAAGAGGAACATGGAGGTCATCGCCAGAATCTGGTGCGGAGACAGTCACCGGCACTGGCGGAACATCCTCGGTCTGCACTTGCTCAACAGTCGTAGGACGACGGGAGTAGGTGTAGAGTATAGGTGGAGCGGAGCTGGAGGGAACAAGAGCAGTGGGAGGAGTGGCAACGACAGGAAGAGGAACAGGAAGAGGAGGATTGACAATAGGAAGAGGGTAATCAATGGTCTCGTCACCATTACTGGTCGTCTCCCCCTGACAAGGACCAAAGTACGACTCCCCCTCACGAAATGTGGCATCCACCGTGCAATAGTAGCGACGAGTCGGAGGGTGATAACAACGATACCCTTTGGTGGTAGGAGAGTAACCAACACAAACACATCGAAGGGAACGCGCATCAAGTTTATCACGATGTGGGGTATGGACGTGGACAAAACACACAGAGCCAAAGATACGAGGGGCAAGATGAGAGGTGCGGACAATGTGGTTTTTGGCAAGACATGATAGAGGCGTATCAAAAGAGATGGCACGAGACGGAAGACGGTTGATGAGATGAGTAGCAGTGAGAACTGCATCACCCCAGTAGGATTTAGGAAGATGCATAGCAATGAGGAAACACCGGGCCACCTCTAGCAAGTGTCTATTCTTCCGTTCAGCCACCCCATTTTGAGTGGAAGTGTGGACGCACGTGGTTTGATGTATGATGCCATGGTCAGCAAGATAGGCCCCAAAAACTCCCCGGTCGTCATATTCCCCACCATTATCACTACGAAACACGCGTATTTTACCGCCAAATTGTTGGGTCACCATCGTATGAAAAGTTTGAAAACAAGAAAGCACATCACTTTTCTTTTTAAGCAAATAAAGCCACGTAGTGCGGGAGTGACAATCAATAAACGTAACAAACCATTTATAACCAGATAAAGATAACACCGGGGACGGGCCCCAAACATCAGAGTGAATAACATCAAATGGGCATAAACTAGGAACGGATAAATGACTAGTACGCCGACGGACATGTTTAGATTGTTCACAAGCATCACAAGAAAAAGACTGAATTAACTAATGAAAAACAGGAAATAACTTAGTAAGATATAAAGGAGAAGGGTGGCCAAGGCGCTGATGCCAGCGTCGGATGTCATGGAGAGTCGGGGATCTGGTGGAAGAGAGAGCACTGGGAGAGGACTGGTTTAGCAAGTACAGTCCGTCAACATTCCTACCACTGCCAAGCGTCCGCCCCGTACCCAGATCCTGAAACACTCAAACATCAGGAAAGAAAGTCACGGAACAGTTTAAAGAGTTAGTCAAATGACTAATAGAAAGTAAATTTCGGGGAAAAGAGGGAACATGCAAAACAGAGGACAGTGATAGGTCGGGAGAACAAGGGACAGTCCCTTTACCAGCGATGGCGGAGAGAGCCATTTGCAGCAATAATCTTATCACGACTAGAAAGAGGGGTATAAGGGGTAAAACCTGAGGCAGAGCCAGTCATGTGGTCGGTCGCACCCGAGTCGATAATCCACTCGGAAGGAGTGGAAGACACAGCATGAGCACTGGACAAACCTGAAGTGGCAACAACAGCATGAGAGGCAGCAGGAGCAGAGTCTGTGTGGGAGCGCAACATGCATCGGAAGGCCTCTAATTCACCAACAGATAGGCTTCCAGAGGTGTCCTCCAGAACCTCAGTAGAGTGTGCAGAAGACTGAGAGCGATCACCAGAGTGACGACCACCACTACCACGGTATCCACCTCTACCACGGATACTGGACCCCCGACCACTAGGAGCAAGGTGCGGGTGCAGGCGAAAACAAGAGTTTTTGGTATGACCAGTCTTTCCACAATGACCACAAACTGGAGGAGGTCCACGAGATATCCCAGCCAGCGCAGAGTGATCAGTGGCGGGGCCGAGAGTGCGACGACGATTCTCATCACTGAGGAGCATGCTAAAGGCCTCTCGAAGAGAGGGAAGTGGCTCACGATGGAGGACATGTAAGCGAACAGCGCCAAACTCCATGTTGAGCCCCATAAGAAACACGTGAACCCTGAATCGATCTTTATCTTTCTGAAGAACCACCGCATCAGTCGTACAAGCAGCCGTGAAAGTACTGAAGAAATCCAGCTCCTGATAAAGGCGATCAAACTCAGAATAGTAGGCGGCAGTGGTCATAGTCCCCTGCTTCAGTTCCAGAACACGGCGAGTGAGCTCATACACTTGCATCGAACTACCTGCCTAAGAGTAGGTATCACGAGCCCTTGTCCAAATATCGTAGGCGGAGTCCAACAGCATATAACTACGATACACCTGAAGGGCCATCGAGTGAAGTAACCACGAGACGACCAACGAATTGTCTGCATCCCATTTGCGCCAGGAGGGATCGGTGTGTGGTGGCTCAGCAGTGGTACCATCAATAAGTCCATATAACTGGTGGCTGCGAATAGCATGTTGGGCCTCCCTGGACCATTCCAGATAATTTGTGCCATCCAAGGCAACGGTAGTAATCTTCAACGAGCCAGACTGGCCATGACTCCTCGGAGGATCACCCGAGGAACCGGGCAAAGGGCCGGATCGGGGAGCCGAGGAACCGGGAAGAGCACCAGATTGAGAAGGAGGGGAGACAACGGAGGGATCATCCATCGTAGAGAACGAAGAGATCAAATAAAGTGAAAGTACATCCTACAGGTGCCCCTTAGATCTGGAAGCCGAAGAGAACACCAAAGGATGAGAGGGTGGTGTATCCGGCATCCCCCATGGAGGACAAAACCGCAGCCGGAATAGGAGGAAGGGGCGCCGGTGACGAGCAACTGGATCGGCTGGGTCGGCTGGCTCAGGGATTAAAGATGGATGAGGCTAATTCATCCCATCTCCCAACAAAGACGCGCTAAGCAGAGGACGACGTCACAGGCGTCAGGGATCGGCGGAAGCGGGATCGGCGGAAGCGGCTTACGCCAGCGAATGGATCGACGACGTCGAGGGATCTGGCGCGGAATCTGGATCGGAGACCCCTTGATGCGAGGCGAACGAGAGGCGAGGCGAGGATCGGGATCGGCGGCGCGAGGCGAGAACGGGATCGACGCCTTTCGCTCTGATACCAAGTAGAAACCAGCGTGTATTTTAATCGTAACCCTAAAATGGGTAAATACAAACGTATATAAAGACCCCATACACGTTACATATCACGTGTGTATATAGACGACATAAAATAAAACACGAATAAATCACGGATATTCAACTGCATTTTGTATATGTTCGGAGTGTTATATAAACTCATTGTCGTTCTAGGGTTGGGATTATTTGGAAAACTGAAATCCGCCCACTTTCTGTAACCGCCTCTATTCTTGATCTAGTGAAAAACAGATTGTTGTTGTTCTTGGGGTCAACCACGTGAATTTGTGTCTTCTATGCTTTGATTTTTTGTTTGTTTGACTGATCCACTCTCGCTTCCGCAACAATAACTCGCATCATTGTGTCTACTGTAATATTTTATCCTACTAGTTAGGCGGAGTTGTGGTTGATATTTTGGCTTGATTGAAATATCATTTTTAGGGGCTGTATGTGTTAGGGAGCGGGAATCAAAGGGGCGATCGAAAATGGGCTGATACATCATTGGTTAAATTCATGTTGAACTAAAATATTTAGGGCCCCCATCATATGGTATTCTGTACCAATATATTTTTTCATGTATTTGGTATGGGATCAAATTGTAAATACTCTTGCGCTCCTTAATGGGATATACATATTAACTAATAAGACAAATATAATAGAGAATAATTCATTGATCTTATGTTTCATTACAGTCTTATTATAATAGAGAATAACACATTGATCTTATGTTTCATGAGTCTTAATGGGATATACATATTAACTAATAAGACAAATATAATAGAGAATAATTCATTGATCTTATGTTTCATTAGTCTTATTATAATAGAGAATAACACATTAATCTTATGTTTCATGAGTCTTAATGGGATATACATATTAACTAATAAGACAAATATAATAGAGAATAATTCATTGATCTTATGTTTCATTACAGTCTTATTATAATAGAGAATAACACATTGATCTTATGTTTCATGAGTCTTAATTTTTGTGTGTTTGGGGCTGTGTTTCCATGAAACGTCAATGTTCGTGAACGCCCGCACAGTTTACCGCTGTTTTGTTCGGCTTTCGGCAGTTCTGATGGGAATATACTCACCAGACAGCCTAATTATATCAATTTAAACATGATTTTTTCAATGTGTATGTATGCCTGGCAGGTCAACAAGAGCACTAACAGTTCCAAAAGAACCAAATCTTCGATTTGTGAATAAATATTGCGGGGGTGCCCAGGATTCGCACGGTGTTCGTCGCTACTTTTAGCCAAAATTTGAAGACCATCTGATAATTGACATTCTTCTCAGCATTAAATTGTGTTTTCTTTTTTTAATCACCGCACTGGTGTTTCTGCTCATCAGTTTTACTCTCTTTTTTTCCTTTTCTTTTTGTTCCTTTTTTTGGGGAGTAAAGTGATGGGCGATGGCTCCTTCTTGCTGTTCCTGTACCATTGAAACCACACCTATAAAGAGGTTTCCTTTAAATATGCCTTTTTTAAATTCTTGATATGTTCTGGAATAAATGTTTTTCAATTTCCATTCATCTTTTGTTCTTTAGATGCATGGTGTTGTATGATGCAGAAATAACGTTAGGGTTGTTATGGTGGCTTGAAGATAAAAAAAAACCGCTCAATAATCCGCTCGATTTTGGCTCGAATCAAAACAAACGGTCGGAGCTACAAGCGAAAGCTTGGCTCTTTTTTTTTATCCTAGTCTCTTTGGAGGGTGGCAAGAATCGGCAGAGTAGTTTACTCACCGGTACTTATATCGCTTTAGATATCATTTTGGTCATTCCACTCTCAGGAACAATGTTTCACTGCCTTTAATTATTGACCCGCATATTGCTATTTGTTATACCGACATTTTTTATAAATTATCACTTGAAGTACTTTCGCAGTCCTCCGGGGACTGCAGCTGATTCACCAACACCGTTTTTGTACAATTCTGTATTCGTCGAGTGGGCCCCCAGGCCCAAGACAGTCAAAAGGATGAACAAAGCGGACAGGTCCACATTCGCCCAGGGACATGACGAGTGGTGCCTTCAAGGACCACTCGCATCAGAGGGGCGTTCACCGGTTTATGAATTCGGATGCGCAGACGGCCTGGCGAGTGAGGGGCGGAACCTCACTCGCCCAGAAGGGCAGGGATCTGGCGAGTGGTGCCTCCACGGACCACTCACCCGGTAGGACCAAGGATCTGGCGAGTGGTGCCTTCACGGACCATTCGCTCAGTAGGATCTAGAGAACCAGGTGTGCGGGAAGTTAGGCAAGTGGTGTCTTCACGGACCACTCGCCCAGTGGGACCAGGAGGTGAATTTACCTGGATACCCTTGGGGGACTGCCAATAACCCTTCAAAACAGTGGAGCTTGGCTGTTGGCAAACCATTCTGGGGTGCGTTTAGCAAAACCAAAAGGCGGAGTTACGCTATTGGCAGGTCAAACTAGAAAATCTATAAATAGACCCTATAGGGCACCTTTGGAGGAGATCCGATCTTGGGGCTTTCTCTTCCTCTGGTTAGTTTTGGTTGGCTCCTAGTGCCCTCCAAGGTGCCCAGTTCGGCATTGGTTTGGGAGGAGAAGCTCTCTAAGATCTTACGAGTGTGTGACAGGACCTCCTCGCTGCAGTTTTGGGTCTATTCATTCTTCTTCATCAATAGTCAAGCGTGTCAGTGAAGGAGAAATAGGTGTAGGATATAACTCCATGTGGGTCCGAACTCCTCAAGAGACCGGTTGACGGTTTCAACAGTCTCATTCTCAAGGCCACGAAGTGTTCATTCGGCACGGGTAGCGTGACTTGGGCAACATGGTGCTTGCTTAGGGGGTATCGGCTGGCCCTGAGAAAATACTTGAAAATACAGGCGTAGCCGCTTGGCCTAACTTGAAAATACAGGCGTACCCCGCAGAACACCGCCCAAGCCAAATTGGCTTCTTATGCTATTCTTCCTCCTCCTAATATTCCCTCATATCAATCTTCCATTCTGCCTCCATCCTCATCTATCACCCCTCCTGATCACCAAGATCTTGATATCTCTCAAACACTTTGAGGAATGCATATTTAGAGCTCAGGAGCGATTGATGAGGCTGGGTAGTCTCTGATTAATTGTGGTAGTGTTTTCACCCTATCGGGAAGAAGACAGCAACTACAGGCTGGTGAGGACTTATCAAATTTGAGTTAGATTTCATTTAAATCAAATTAAGCTATTTTCCTTTAAATCAAATTAAGCTATTTTCCTTTAGTTCAAGCAGTTGTTGCCACTTGCAGGAAAGTTTATATTTTTTAGCATATTTCTATATCCTCTCCCCGGCCAACTTGAAAGTAATATTTTGTCTCCAAGCTGTCATTTTCAATTTTATTTTGTCGGGTTAATTACCGGGATCTCCCCGGTGAGTTTGCATAATTACAGGTTGTACCCCTCTATCTTTCAAAATTAAATTTACCTCCCCCCTCTAAGTTTCCTCAGTTTACAAAAATGCCCCTGCAGTTAGAAATGTGGATAGAAAATGATAAAATCAGCCAAGCCAAATTATTTTATGATATTTCAATTTCATCCTTTTATAATTATTTTAGATTCATTACAAAAGATAGAAAGTTTTTTTAGCATGTTTCTGTATCCTCTCCCCGGCCAAACTTGAAAGTAATATTTTGTCTCCAAGCTGCCATTTTAAACTTTATTTTGTCTTCATAAACTTCTTCTCCAAGGAATTAATCCTAGGCTTGTCGCGTGTATCACCTCCATGCGCCATCCATCGCCGCACTTTTTGTCTTCTATCTCGTATTGCCTGGGTTCAGTTTGCTTGGTTCTTAGCTTTCCATGTCACTCATCTGCAAAAGTAGCATCCACTTATTATTCTTCACAAAGATGAAGTTGCTCACCCAATATTTTTTCGATTAGCCTTGCTAGCAGCACCAGCGCTTCTTACTTCACATATTGATTTGCGCGGCGGACCTCCAAAACAAGACACATCCCCTCTAGTTGGGAGGGCAAACAGCCAAAACATTGCTCCAAAAGAAAGTTGACTTAAAGATACTTTGTAAAGAGAGATAATAATCTCCACAGCTTCCTTAGAAGGATGTTATCTTAGCAAAGCTTATGTATACTCACACACATCGAAGTACCTTTAATGGGACACATTTTGCTTATTTCTCTTAGACAAGCTTATGTATACTCATACACATCGAAACACACGACAGAGATACAAATTGTTGGAGAGTCGCATTCCTTTTCTGGGTGGGAGATTTCAGGTTGTGACGTATGATTATGCTTGAGATGAAGTCACGTTTCTCGGCTAGGGGAGAAGATATAAGGTTTTGATTGGCGAAGAGAAAGCGGATGGTGACTGGTCGGCGACGGGATAGAGGTTAGAAGCCACCGAGAGAGTGAGAGGCGGGACATGGATGGGAGGACTTATGTTTTGTATTTTTGAGAAACTAGCACTCGTACACGAGGTTCTTCTATATGCAATGTGTGATAGTATTAGTGGCGGTGTCTCACCGTCACTTGAGCGATGCACGCGTATTATTGCTGCTGCACATTGTCCACACGATATTGAGTTCATTGAAGACACATATACACTCCTTCCTCGGAGACGCCGCTAACATCTTTTGTGTATCAAACCGATTCTCCTTGGAAGGACATTGGCCTTATTCAACTTCTGAGTAGCCTCCAAATATCTTCGTTCACTGCTGGCAAAAAGTTTGTCAAATGTTATTAGAAGAATTTCAATTTGAGACATTTTTGTTTTAACTGCACTCACAAATGTTTTTGAGCATATGTGCATAACTGAGTCAATTTGCTCAAAATTGACCCAAAACATATGATTTCTCAGGCATAATGTTATGGATCAAGGTTTGAGCGTGAGTCCAACGCAGAGTGCCAAAGAGGAGCTAAGGCCGCACGAGAGCTTGTAAAGAGACAAATCCGCGACAATGAGCTTGATAGGAAAATGGATATGTTCTCTTGTATAAACACTTGAACAAAGAAATACATATATAAGAATAATGGGAGGGTGATCCTAATACCCGAGGTGACTATAAGCTAACACTACTACTCAATATACAACATATCCAACACCCCCCACAAACTCACGGGGGATCATACACCGAGAGTTTGGACAGTAGATAGGCATGCTGGGTCCTCGTCTGCTCGGAAGGGGCAAGAGTGCCCTGACTATAGTGCTCACGCAGGAAGAAAGCATCCACCCGATATGCTTGGAGAGAGAATGCTCCACCGGGTTTAGAGTAATCTGAATGGCACTGGTGTTATCACAGTTGAGGGGAGTGGGATCTGGAGAAGAGACACCAAAATCCTCAAGAAGCTAACAGAGCCAAATAATATCCTCAGCGGTGGTAGTCATGGCTCGAAGCTCAGCCTCATTGCTGGAACGGGAAAAACCAGTCTATTTCTTGGACTTCCATGCAATAAGTGAATAACCCAAGAACAGACAAAAACCAGTGAAAGAACGACAGTCAACATGATCACTAGCCCATGTGGAATCAGAGTAAGTGCGTAGCTGTAGAGAACTACTGCTGGAGAAGAATAGACCACGAGAGGTCGTCGCCCAGAGATAGCGCAGGAGCCACAACAGATGACCATAATGCACAGAGGTGGGCGCACTAACAAACTGGCTCAGCACATGAACTGCATGGGCAATGTCGGGTCGAGTAATTGTGAGATAGACGAGACACCCCACGAGGTGGCAGTATCGAGTAGGATCGGAGAGTGGAACCCATCATCCGGACGTAGCTGAAGATGAATCTTCATAGGGGTGTCCACTGTGCGAGAGTCAGAGAGAGCAGCCCGAGCAAGGAGATCTGATGTGTAGCGCTGCTGAGAGAGCTGAAAACTGCGATCTGTAGAGCTCACTTCAAGACCCAAGAAGTAGCTCAGTTATCCAAGGTCAGTCATCTGAAACTGCTGTTGAAGGTGATGTTTGACGAAAGTCACATGAGAAGGATCATCACCAGTAATAATCATATCATCCACGTATAGTAACAAAAGGGTCCGACCACGGGAGGAGGAGTGCACGAACAGAGCTGGATCATGTGGACATGGATGGAATCCGGCGATTGTAATAGCTGAACTGAAACGTGCAAACCACGCGCGGGGCGCCTGCTTGAGCCCATAAAGAGCTCGTCTCAAGCGACAGACAAGGCCTAGAGGAGAGGATAAACCCGGAGGAGGAAGCATGTATACCTCCTGCTGAAGATCTCCGTGAAGAAAGACATTCTTCACGTCGAGCTGTGATAGGGACCAGTAGCGAACAACGACAACAACAATAAGAGTTCATACTGTAGTCATGTGAGCAACTGGAGCAAATGTCTCGTCATAGTCTCTCCCCTGCTCCTGCTGAAAACCATGAGCAACAAGTCGAGCCTTGTACCTCTCCACAGAACCATCGGAGCCAGTCTTGACCTTAAAGACTCACTTGCAAGTAATAGGGACAGCACCAGGTGGAAGAGGAACAAAATCCCATGTACGAGTGTGCTCAAGCGCCTCCAACTCAGCAGACATAACAACCTGCCACTCAGGTATCTGGACAGCCTCACGGTAGGAAATCGACTCTGGAGTACTGTAGACAGAGGCAGGAAGGGCAGATAGGTCCAGCGGTAGGGTAACAAGGCTAAGACGGTCGGGAGGACGCCTCTCACGAGGTGGGTTGCGGCGCACATGAGGATCATCCATAGGGCACTCGCTGGAGGAGGTAGGCACTGAGTCTGGGGGCACTATAGGCGAGGAGATAGGAGGAGGACGACGAGTATAGTAATATGGAAGAGGAGAGACACGATCCCAAGTGGACATCTCATCAGAGGGAGAGGAGTGAGGACGTGGTGTAGACTGCGACAAGGAAAGAGGAGGAGACAAAGTAGACTGTGGCAAGGGAAGAGGAGGGGGACATACCAGAGGGGAGGATACATGAGGCGGAGAGATGGGAAGAATGAGAAACTACACGTTAGAGGGAGTAACAGATGAGTGTGAGGTCGAGGAAACATGGGACACAAAGAAAGGGTGAGGCTCATCAAAAGTGACATCACGTGAAATGCGAAGTCGACGTGCAACATGGTCATAGCATCGATAGCCCTTGTGCTCACCACTGTACCCAAGAAAGGCACAAGGAACAGACTGAGCAGAGAGCTTAGTACGCTCGCGTGGAGAGAGAAGAACATAACATCGACAACCAAAAACACGAAGATGAGTGTAACGTGGGGGTCGAGAGTACAGACACTCACCGGGACCCTGACCCTGAAGGAAATTGGAGGGCTGCAGATTAATAAGATAGACAGCCGTGGAAACAGCCTCAGCCCAGAAGTGAGGAGGAACACGAGAGGAGATAAGAAGGGTACGAGCTGTCTCAATAATATGACGATGCTTCCTTTCAGCGGTGTCATTCTGAGCATGGGCACCGGGACAGGCAAGCTGAGGGAGAGTGTCGTGAGTAGCTAGCAAATCTCGAAAAGCATGAGAGAGATACTCCCCCCTGAGTCAGAACAGAAAATGCTTATGGAAGCAGAAAACTGTGTGCGCACCATATAGCAGAAAAGGTAACATAGATCTGAAAAATTCAGATCGAGAATGCATAAAATAGACCAAACAATAATGAGAGTAGTCATCAACGAAAAGAACGTAGTACCGGTGTCCACCCTTGGATGCAAAAGGTGCGGGTCCCCAGACATCAGAATGAACTAAATCAAAGGGACGCTGAGACCTGGACTCACTAGACTGATAGGGGAGTTGTAATTGTTTACCGAGCTTACAACCTGAACATGAGTGAGACCGATCAATAGAAACACGACCAAGGAAACCATGACTAGTGAGAGAAGCTAGACGTGAACCACTGGGATGACCAAGACGGTGGTGCCACTGAGAGAAACCCACTGAAGGATGACAAAGGGAGGAAGCTGCAAGTGACCATGAAGCGAATGGAAGGTGGAGACGATCAAGGACGTACACCCCACAACGACGACGACCAGCCCCAAGGAGTGCCCTAGTCAGACGATCTTGCACACAGCATGTGAACTCATCAAAGGTAACCAGACAACCATGAGATGCGAGCTGGCTGGCGGATATAAGGTTCATGGATAACGCAGGTATGTAGGCAACATAGAGAATGTGAAAATGGGTGGTGTGAAGGAGACCACGACTGGTGATGGGCTGAATGGTGTCATCTGCTACCATGATACTAAGGGCAGGAGTATTGAGCTGACATGACAAAAGGTGTGTAGCATCATAGGTCATGTGAAAAGAGGCTCCAGAGTCAAGCAACCAGTCGGAGGTGGAGATACCTGCAGAGGCGGAGGCAACCGACTGAGAGACAGAGGCAGAAGAGCAGGCCAGAGAAAACTGCTGGACAATCAGCTGCACAAGCTCAGAGATAGAGAGAGAATACGCTGGAGCCGAGAAATGAGCGGAAGGAACACCAGGAGCACGCTGCTGACCAGGCTGTTGAGCCCTCTGAAGCTTGCGACACCCAGATTGAACGTGTCCAAGGCACTGACAATAGTGACAGCGGACTGTCTAGCGACGAGGAGCGCCGGACTAAGTAGTAGAGGGCGCAGGAGAAAGAGTCCCCTCGGCAATCACCAAGGCCTTTCAGAGGAAGGCGGAAGAGGAGTGAGGTGATGCCTCTGAACCAAAAACGGGGGTAGAGGGGTCCAGCGGGCTGCAGGAGCAGCAGACGGGCTCGGCGAGACGAGCGGGGGCAACGAACGGGCTCGTCGAAACGAGTGGGGCAGCGAACAGGCTACGGAAACGAGCGACAGGGCGGAACCCTAGAGCTCAGTAGATTGACGGAAACAGGGAGATCGAGACCGGCGAAGTCGGCGGAAGCAGAAGATCGGCTGGAAGCAACAATCGGGCTGGGCGGGCTGCTGCGAAGAGATAGCGGGCTGGACGTTGTGAAGAGGTAGTGGGCGGGTGGCTGCGAAGAGGCGGGAGAATAGCAGAGAGTGATTCCAACCGGGTTAGGGATCTTGCAGTCCGGCGAGGAGACGTTGTGAGTCGCGGAGGAGATGTCGCCGTGGAGGAACGGTCGATGTGGAGGACTTCACGCGGGGTTGATCTGAGGGGGATGAGAGAAGCGAAGATCGGGAGAAGCGATCGGCGGAAGCCGACGAGCGCTGGACAAGTAAACGGAGCGGGATCAGCTTGTGGGCAGAACAGGGATACCCTAGATCTCTGATACCGTGATAGGAAAATGGATATGTTCTCTTGTATAAACACTTGAACAAAGAAATACATATATAAGAATAATGAGAGGGTGATCCTAACACCGAGGTGACTATAAGCTAACACTACTACTCAATATACAACATATCTAACAGAGTTAACATATATAGGACGCGAATCACGACAAGAGTAAGCAAAGTTAATTTATGTAATATGTGTAATGATATAGTTAGTATTTTCAAAATACCCTCCCTCAAATAAGCAAGGCTCAATTTGACAATTTCATTCATCTTATATTAGAATATAATACCAAAAATATTTATATAAAATAAAATAAAAGCAAAACAAAGAAAAAAAAATAAAGAATAAGTCTAATATAAAGCCAACAAAATTGCCCGAGATGAAACTCTGCTCTTCGAAAGCATCGCCGCTGCTCTACACTACTGGATGCCAAATTCTTTGAGCGTTGTTACGTGTAAAACAAAGTTCGCTACGTGCAGATCATAAAATACCCCAAAAAATATTGTCTTGTTCCCTTAAACCAATTGAAGGGGGGCCCTAATCTTAGGGTCCGTTTGGTTGAACGGAATTGATTTTCTAGACTTGAAATTGAGGATTAGAAATTCAATTCTCACGTTCGACGCGACTAAATTACTTGGATACTAGCTTTGAAGCGAAAACAAATGACTTTGGCTTTAAACTAAAAAATCAAATCGTCAATTCTTACATCCGCCCATTAATTTTTCACAGAATTGAGTGCTTTCGAGCTCGTGTGCGTTTTCGCGCAGACGGGTATTTTTTGCGCGAGTGTGTATTTTTTCGCCCGGGCGAGTTATATCACGGCAGCACATTTTTTACTTGGACTCACTTTTTTCGCCTAGGCACGCGTTTTTCAGTTCGGGTGCGCGTTTTTGCACTGACGCTTAATTTTCGGCACGGGCGGTTTTTTCGCCTAGGACCCCGTTTTTTGGCCAGGATGCGCATTTTTCGTCGAGTGCGCGTTTTTCGCCCGAGAATCATTTTTCGGCCCGACCGCGCGTTTTTTTGTCCAGCCGCGCGTTTTTGACCAGATGCGCATTTTTTGCCCGGAAGAACGATTTTCAGCTAGGATGGGAATTTTTCGCGGGGGAACGTGTTTTTCGACCAAACCCGCATTGTTCAAGCGGTCACGCGTTTTTCGTCCTGGGAGTGCGTTTTTCGACTCGAATGCGATTTTTTTGTCCAAACACGAAATTTTTGTTTGAGCGCGCATTTTTCGCTCGGATGCACTTTTTTCGTCCCGGACCCGTGTTTTTTGCACGAGGGCATATTTTTTTGCATAGGAGCGGGTATTTCGGCATGGATGTCAGTTTTAAGACCGGGCGCAATTTTTACCCCAATGCGCACATTTTTCCTCTAGGAGCGGGTTTTTTGGCCCAGAAGCAAAAAATGCATGTCCGAGCGAAAAATTCGCGTCCGGGACGAAATACTTGTGCTCGGGCGAAAAAACCCGCGCCTAGGGGAAAACCCGCGTTTAAGCTGAAAAACGTGCACCTAGGTGAAAAACGTGAGTGTTGGCAAAAAACAGGCGCCCGAGAGGAAAACGCTTGCCCGGACGAATATTGCACGTCTGGGCGAAAAATTCGCGTCCTGGAGAGAAATTCGTGTCCGGGACAAAAACGAGCACCCGGGCGAAAAACGCGTGCCCAGGCGAAAAACGCGCTTCCTGCGAAAAATGCGCGCTCGAGCTGAATAGCGCGCTAAGGGGCAAAAAATGCGCGCGTGGGCAAAAAATGTGCGTCCGGGACGACAAACACGCTTCGGGCCAAAAAAATGCGCGCTCGGGCGTGAAGCTCGTGCCAGAGCAAGAAAATACGCACGGCCAGACATAAAACGTGCGCCCAGGCGAAAAATTCGTGTCTGTGCCGAAAACATGCCCCGTTGAAAAATGCGCGTCCGAGCGAAAAATGCTCCTCGGGCGAAAAATGCTCCCCGGGCAAAAATTCGCGTTCGGGTCGCGTGTCCAGGCTAAAAACTCGCTTGCGGTCGAAAAATACGCAATCCGGTGAAAATGTGCCTTTGTGTGAAAAATTCGCTTTCGGGCCGAAAAACGCATGCCCCGGCAAAAAATTCGTTTGTGATCGAAAAACGAGCGCCCAAGTGAAAAAATTCTTTTTTAATCTTGAAAAATTAATGTCTTACATACGAACAAACAAAAGTAACCAATTGCAATTCCTGTAATAGAATATTATCATGTGTGTATAACTCGTAATTCGTCGAGATCAAAAATTTCTCAAGAGACGGCTATTCGCAGACCTCGACAGTAGAGTACTGGACATCTTCAAGGAGGCGAGCAGGGGCGAGTATGGGAGAGTACCCATTGCAAGTCATGAGTATGGTTAGGTAACTACCCCCTCCCCCCCCCCCCCCCCCCCCCCCCCCCCCCCCCCCCTCTTAGGATTTGTCTATAAATTGACTCTCAGAGGTATCAGGAATGACACTTTGGAAGAGGTTGACCCCCCCCCCCCCCCCCCCCCCAAGCGAGGTACTCGTCAAGTTCATGTCTTCCTCGTACCTCAGTCTTTGGTTTTGGAGGGGAAGCTCTTCTAGTCTTTCGGGTATGTGGCGGGACCTCCCTGCTGAAGCGTCTGGGTGTGCTTTGTACAACCCTCATATTTTCCGAGTCGGTGTGACCCGACACGGATGAGATCGTGACTGAGAAGGTGACCGCGACGCAGCAAACCAAACCAGCAGGGATCGTTAAGGACCGAGAAAGAGAAAGCGGGGGGGGGGGGGGGGGGGGAATACTTCCTACTTGGGCGAGCGGACCCGAGGTCCACTCGCCCAAGGCTCCGGGCGAGGGGACCTAAGGCCCACTCGCCCAAAGGGGGGGGGGGGGGGAGCGAGTGAATAGGACGAACCCGCCTCCGTGGATATCTTTGCTTCGGAACAAAACAATGAGAATGAGGCTCGGTCAACTGGAATGTGTATTATCCATATGGGAGATCTTCCAATTGAGAAGATCCATCGACCTGAGACGAAGAGAAAGGTCTATCTATTTTATTTAGTTATTCAATGAAACCAATGATTCGTTATTGGAGCAGATAGCAACAACCATTTCAGCGGACATGCGTATTTTCCGATGGATTTACATAGTTTCATTAGTAGAAATTGTTTGATGTAGCGAGTAATAGGCTCTTTCGCCGTTCAAGAATTCTTGTTTAGGCAGTTCATATCATCCACACATAGTGATCTAAGATTTCAATTCTTCCATGTTTCAGCAGTAGCATATTGTTCCATGGAGGTCCACTCGCCCGAAGTAGGGGCGAGTGGACCTATGGTCGCGAGTGGACCTATGGTCCACTCGCCCAGCTAGCTGAGTGGACCATGAGGTCCACTCGCCCGAATCGGGTGGAGGACCTTGGTCCACTCCCCCGACCCCCGGCAAGGGGGGGGGGGGGGAGTGGACATCTCAAGCTCCACTCGCCTCCCCTCGTTTTTCGGTCGTTCGAGTTGGTTGTTGGTCTGCGGATAGTGGATTCTTGGCTATCCGCAGCCCAATTTTTGGGAAGTCTATAAATAGACACCATGAGCACCTTGGGAAGGGTTGTTGGTACCCCTCCTCCCACGCGTGTGTGTTGTGAGCAAGCATTACCCCTCCCCTCCCCCTGTCATTGAAGGCGGGCGGCGAGTTGACCTTTAGTGCCCTCCAAGGTGCCCAGGCTCAGCATTGGCTTGGGAGGGGAAGTTCCTTGAGAGCTTCTGGGTATGTGGTGGGACCTCCGCGCTGCAGCTTACGGGGTCAGTTTGTGGACTTAGAAATTTTCCAAGGGTGGAGTTTTGCGGTTCTTAGTGACTAGTCAAGGGACGAGCTCAGGATCAGTACGGTTTAGCTGCATCTTTCTTTCGAACGTCGAGATCAGTTCTCCGATTTCAACATGCTTGTAGACATCTCTCTCTCTCTCTCTCTCTCTCTCTCTCTCTCTCTCTCTCTCTCTCTCTCTCTCTCTCTCTCTCTCTCTCTCTCTCTCTCTCTCTCTCTCTCTCATGTTCTTGTCATTAGAGTTGTGTCATTCGACCGTGGGATCAGTAACTTTCAACTACACTTAGATCTGAACATTTGGAGCTAGGATTTTTATGGCTTCAACAATGCGGTCGAACAACCAAATTGGATTTTTATGGCTTCAACAATGCGGTCGAACAACCAAATTGGATTTAAAACCAAAGTCAATTCCTGCATGTATTGGCATTTGATTGAAAGTCAATTCTTTAAAATCAATCTCTTCCAAACGAACAGACATTATTTTAGGTGCAGTTCAACACTCGACATTATGTTTCCTCCAACTCCCATCCCCGTGACCTTGGTTAAAACTCCAAGTGGCATCCTGCTCCCATCCGTCGAGGGCCATGGATCATTTCTATCGCCTCCCTCTTCTCGCAAGACAAATTGCATGATGTGAATTTTTGTACCTAATTTATCACATTCAACTATTCGAAGCTTGTTCTAGGGATACAAGTAAGTTGTGATTTATCATAAAGTATAATGTGATACGATTATTCAGTCTTTTCACATAAATTCATTTTTTGACGTAGGTTGTTTGTAACTCCACAAAGACGTTTTGAATATAAAAATGTTTTATCACTTTCTACGGAGGATTTTTGTCATATAAATTTTGGGTGGTGTTAAAGGCAAACCAGAATTTGCTATTGGCAAATCAATTTCTATGAGTTATTACGCGCCTTTTAAAAATACGCTTTGTACATGCATTTTTAGGAAAAGTGTTCAACACAAAAATTGTAGATCTCGTCGAGATCTACAACTTTCGTGTTGAACACTTTTCTTAAAAATGCACGCACAAGATGTATTGTCGTCCTCATCGTAACTATAGCGAAAAATCTGTGATCAATCATGATGCGCCATGTGTAAAGCAGTTTTTGGATGAATGTCTAGAATTATCAAGATATTCCGAGTTATAACCAGAGATTGTACGCAAAAATCGCTCCTTCTCAGCTGGTTTTCATCCCATCCGATTCATATCATTTGAAGATAAATATATGCCTCCAAAAGTATGCGAATTAATCAGCTGCTGCCAGCTGGCAAACGCAGGAAATTAATTGCTTATTAATCACAAGAAACGTTTAAATTCATGCTGATGGGTTCCCCCTCTACTTATAGAAAAGACTGTAACCACCGCACATCGGATCTCATTCCCGCACGTCAAATCCCATTACCGTACACCGGATCCCGAAACCACCGCACGCCGAATCCCACCTTCGCACACCGGATCCCACTCCCGCGCATCGGATCCGAACCACCACGCGCAGATCCAAACCACCTCGCGCGGGATCCCAACCGCCCCGCGCGGGATCGCAACCGCCACCAACCGCCGTCGGCCGACCGCCGCCAACCACCGGCCGGCCTCCGCCGGCCGACCACCGCCGCCGGCCGGCCGCCGCCAGCCGCCGGCCGACCGCCCCCGGCCGGCCGCCGCCAACCGCCGGCCGGTCGCCGCCGCCGGCCGCCGCAGGCCGGCACCGCCGACCACCGGCCGGTCGCCGCCAGCCGGCCGGCCGGCCGCCGGCCGCCGGCCGCCGCCGCCGGCCGCCGGCCGCCGCCGCCGGCCGGCCGCGACCGTCGCCCCCTTCATGGCCGGCGGCCACGGCCGGCCACCCCCCGGCGGCCGGCCGCCGTCGCCCCCTTCATGGCCGGCGGCCACGGCCGGCCACCCCCCGGCGGCCGGCCGCCCATGGCCAGCCCCTTGCGTCGCCGCCCTTCGCTCTCCACCGTCGGATCCCTCCAGGCCCTCGCGGCCCTCCGATCATCTCGCGCGATCTCGGCCCTCCGTTTGGTGGTTATCCGCGATAACCACCGTAACCACCGTAACTTCCATCCCCCAAGCCTATAAATAGACCATCAAGGGTCTTCATTTGGATCTCTGATTCTCTCCCAGACTCTCTCTCTCTTCATTTCCTCTTCAGAACTTCTCTCTCTCTACATTCCGCCACTTCATTTTTACTAACTGACAGGTTCCTCCTGCGAACGCCTCTCACCTGAGAAGAAGGGCTGCGCCATTCAAGGCGAGCACCCCGAACCCGAACAGCAAAGCCAAGGTGCTCCGCGAAGTGCTCACCCAGCCAGTGCGCAGCCGCACCAGACGCGCAGCAGGGCGCTCAACTCCTAAGTGGTGGCCTGTCACCCACGGAGTTCTTTCTCTCTCTCTCTCTCCCATAATTATAACGAGACGCGGTCTGTCGCCCTCGCATTCACCAAGAAAGCACAGTAACAGCATAACATAGTGGATTTCGGCCAGCCCCGCCCTGACCACGTGGTTTTTCACCCTTTGGAGGGTTTTCCACGCTAAAGTTCCGTGTGTACCACTTTCAGCATTTACTCTCTGCAACGTTCTGACTGTGTGCGCGCTCGACCTCCCGGGCTAAGACGGACCGAATCAAAACCAGTCTACCGAGGGCGTTGGGAAGCCGCAACACATGCCATTATAGATATATTATATATATTATTATGTTATTAATAAAAGTATTTATTAATAATTATTCAAACGAGCCGGACCACGACCCCGACGCCGGTGACGAGATGAGGAGAGGTCAACATTTACCTAAACACGTTAAGATTACTATATAATAATAGTCTACAGTGTTCGACTCCATTAAAACAGATCAATGAGCGTTGCCACGTGTTGATTATCTCGACCGTTCAGATTTCCCCGGCCAAACGCGCTAACCCTAAACTGACCGTTGGAAGTTGGAACACAAATTTGAAGATTTTTTCTAATGGATTCATAAAAAAATTGATTAACTGACATTTTAAAGCATTTTTATTTTTTTTATTCATACCGTTCAGATATTTTTTTATTCATACCACAATAGATGAGTTCTTCGTTAATTAGATAGTAAAATTGAAATCCAAGCAACACAATTTTAGAGGAGATATCAAAATTCAAAAGAAAGGATGTAATCAGAACTAACCCTTTAGCAAGATTTTGATTTTGGGGTTCCAGGTAGAGGGGAATGGAAGAAATTTTGGAAGAAATTTAAGGCTTCGTTTGGTTGGGCCTTTCGCTTCCACCATTTGGAGCAAATGCCGCCGACGGTGGGTAAACAAACAGGCGCCGGTGGCGTTTGCTCCGTTTGCACCCGCCGGACAGAGAAAAAGGCGCATAAACGGAGCGTTTCCAGCCCCGCCTCCCCCCTCCGATTTCAATGCTCCGTTTGGATCCGCCGGCTGCATCCGCCACCGCCGAACCAAATGAAGCCTTAGCAACTTCCGCCCCTACCTCCAACTACTCAACTAGGAAGAAATTTTGGAAAGCTGCAGAGTTTTTCAAGAAGACCTACTCCGCAATCAAAACCAAAATGAAGGAGCTAAATACCTGCTGCTTGGCGAGGTCAACAAAGATAATGGCTGAACCTGCAAAAGACGCTTGGCGAGGTCAACAGAGATAAGGCTGGCGCTGCATCCCATTCCGGCGAAGGTCATAGCTCCGGATATTTCCCCGGAGCTTATTGTGGTTGACGACCATCGCCGCAAGCGACAGAGTGGGGTTGTAGATGCTGCAATTGACGACAAGTATTCCGCCCGTGCTTGTTTCACAGTTCGTATGCAACAAGTATTCTGGTGTTCGTCATTTGGTCATCGTTTCTGTTGCTGCTCACTCGAGGCTCCTGAAATCGGTCTAGATTTGACAATCTTAGCCCGGGAGCGGTCGAGTGCGCAATCAGTCACAGAGAAATGAGACGACCGGCAAAAGACCCATTTTTTTACCGTGGAAAATCCCGAAAAGAGGTGAAAAACCACGTGGTCGGTTCGGTGTCGGCCAAACTTCACTATTTGTGTTGCTTTACAGGGCTTTGGAGAGAAATCGAGGGCGACATGCCGCTCCTCGTTACAACTTGTGGGGGAGAGAGAAAGATGCTTTCGGAGGGTGACATGACATCACTCCCGAAGCTGTCTTTTTCTTGACCGCGGTGGGGAGCACCACGCTTGGGGGCCTAATCGGGCTTCTGCTTGCGCTTGGAATCCTGAGTGGCACGCTCTGCGCATCTTGATGTCTTCGAGGCATATCCTGTAATTTGTGGTGGAGTCTGAAAAGGCGGACTGGTTGTTGGTCGGAAGGCTCCCCGCTGTGTTGAGGGCGTTGTGAGCGCTGAGTGCGTTGTGCACAGAATGCTTGCTGCGGTGCGTGCGCGGCACTTGCTGTGTGGCGAACAAAGCGGAACGTGCACAGGAGCGTTAGGGGGAGAAAGAATGTCTTCGAAGAATTTTCAAGGCGCTCAAAGATCTTTGAAGGAGTCTTCAAAGGCGAGAGAGACCTTCAAGAGGTTCCTTAAGGAGCTCTCTTGTGAGTATGAAGAGAAGCGGAGGGAGGAGAAGATGGAAATGAATGAGAGACCGAGGCCCTATTTATAGGCCCCAAGGGTAGTTACGGTGGTTATGTGTCTATCCGCAAATCATAACCACCCTTTTTACTATTTGCATGTCAATTTAATTTAACTTAAGATGCGTATTATTTAAGTATTTTACTACGCGTAGACTGATATAATTTTGGATATTTACACCCACCTATAAATGAGTGGTTACGCGGGTGGTTACCCATTCATCGGACGGTGGAGATCGTGCGGGGACGATCAGACGGCGACGGTCAGGCGATGGCTAAAGGGTCAGCCAGCGGCGGCAAGATCCGACCGGCGAGGGTCGGCCGACCGGGGAGGGCCGCGCCATGGGCGCATGGATGAGGGAGGCCGGCCGGGAGAGTCCGGCCGCAGGCGCGTGGCCAAGGGAGGCCAGTCCGGGGAGGCCGGTCGCAGGGGCCACGCGCCGCGGGCATGCAGCCAAGGGCGGCCGGCCTGCCGTCGCGGGGGCCTTGTGGCCGCGCGTGGCGGCCGAGGGAGGCCGACCGCGGCGGCCGAGGGAGGCCGACCGCGGCGGCCGAGGGAGTCCAGGCGGCGGGCGGCCTCCCGACGGGCGGCCGAGGGTGGCGCTGCAACGGCCGGATGGCCGGCTGCGGGCGGTTATCGCGGCGGGTGCCGCTGCGATTGGTAGTGGTTTCGGTTTGTGGAACGTTCGTGCAGATCGCGCGTGCGGTTTTCTCCATGTGTTAGCGGGGACGTAGGTAATTCCGGCTATTCGCAGTCCAAAATTTGCTTAAGTTGAGGGGGATCCCATCCGTTTCAAACACCTGGTCTAGAGAGAGAGACCAGATTCAACAAACCAATCATCCAAATGTTGAAACTGAGAGACGGGGAAGCCAACTTTAGGCGCTCAACGCTACCGTCACTGGAACGTCGAATGTGAACACGGTCTCGATCATGCACATGCGTTAGTAATCTGCCTATCCACATCAATATTTACTAAAATACTAACATAAAATGGTCAAAGGAGTGTAACATAAGACTGGTTGTCTCATAAAAAAATGTACCTCACATTCAACGCTGCCTTAAACATGAGAAATTACTCTATAGATCCAGTTGAGTGCTCTCCTTCAATGAATCTACGCCAAGTGATGTACTTTTTCAACATAAAAAGGTTACGACAGCCGCCTAGAAAAAAAAAAGGGTTGTTATTCGCAAACCGCACTTGAATTTTATCTATTCTTAGCTCTAAAAGAAAGTCAAATTTGTTATTCACAGATATTTTTATTATCCACAGATTAGTAAAGAAAAAAAAAAGAATTTTGGTCATTCTCTTCGCCTTTCTCACCTCAGGGAGAGAGTAATCATATCTATCTAAATCTTCCCAAAAAAACCTTGCTATCTTCCCAAACAAATCGAAATCTCATGAACAACGAAGAAATTGTGTTTCATCCTCAACTTGGTCTCTATTCCCGCATTCATTTTATGAATCACGATCTGTGTGCACATTGAAGTGCTCAGAGGGTTGTCAGAGAAGTTCCTTCGTTTTCTGGCCTTGCTCAGGAGAACGAAAGCATCGACTACTTAAGTTTAAAATTGGTCTGCGGATTATAATTTGTAAGCTCAAATAAAATGGGAAAAAGTTAGTATGGGGATAAACATTTATGATCTGCGAATAAAATTGCAAAAAAAAAAGGTTTTGAACAACGATGATTTTTAGATGAGGTCGGGCTGTCGCGAACAACAGTTCATATCCGCCGCGTTCACGGCCGCCACCACCGGCCCAAACGGAGCCTTAGTAACAAAGTAGCCTTTAATTGAAATAAGAAAAATAATTCCTATGATCATAAAATGTCATTACCATATTTGGTTATATTCTGTGTTGATTTGGTAAGAAACGGCCGGCCTTTAATCATATCTTTATTCGCTGCGGGGCGTTGAACACGAAACATGCGTCGATGAACCACCAAATAAAAGGATACTCTTTCAAATGTCAATGCATCTGCACCAACCAACACGTGGCGATATGCACCACGTGGCGACAGCCTAGCTCATGGTGTGATGTGCAATGGTGAAATGACCCTAAATACAAAATTGAAAGACAGTTTCATCTCTCTATTCTCTTTGAATATCTAGCCCCTTTTTCCTTCGTTCTGAGAGCTGCATCCGAAGAAAGCGGTATCGTTGAAATCCGCAGTGGAGGAGACCTTCGACTGTTCCTTTCTATATCTTCTTCCTCTCTCGACTTCTTCGTTCCATCTCTGAACATCTTGTTGCGGTCGCCGGGAAGTTCTTTGTAGAGATCATTTGATCTCGGGTCTGTCGGTTGCAGTGGTTTTCAAAGAAGAATTTCTCATTTCGAACGCCGGTGAGAACGAAAGCCCGCCTCTCTGTCCCGAAGAGGGCCCAGAGGTACGGGGAAACCCTCGTTTCTTTTTGTGCTTGTTTCGAGCAGTTTGTTACTTCCCCTCTCCTTTTTTGCCGTTTCTTATGCTTATTTTCTTACTGTAAGCCTGTGTAGTTGCAGACAATAACGAAACTGTTAATTTTGTGAGAATCGGTGTTAAAGAGTAGGGTATCTGCGATTGAGTTGCGCTCTTGAGGGGTCTATGGTACTGGGCTTGCTGTTTATTTAAGATTAAGGCTTCTTTACGTTTAAGTTATTTTCTCCATACGGCAAGATAATGCTTGGGTGGTTATCGTTTTTTTTTCTATTTATATGCAAAATTGTTTAGATGCAGCATAATTGATGAAGTGATGAGTTGATTCTTCATTCCTGGGGTTATCTCCACCCACTGATTTTTAGCCTTCATTCCCACCGCTCCCTCCATTCCTACAGCTCTCCCATCCCACCGCTCAAACAAACAGAGACTTAGTTCCACATTGCAGAATTTAGTTCTTGTATGTATCTCTCTTCTTTTATATACCCATTAAAGGGATGATATAGTTGCGCTCCCTTGTTACTATTTCCTCTCTTTCTATCTTGGTTTCAGATCCATATTATTAATCGATGAAATCTCTTACGTGCGCTGATCTCATCGGCTTGGCTTTGCCTCTCATAGATGACCCCAAGGGTGCGTTCGTTTGGCAAGAATTGGGAAAATGGAATTGGGTTTCCCAATTCCAATTCCGTTGTTAGTTTGGCCTATTTTCAGGTGGAATTGGCTTTACCTCAAAACCCATGAGTTTTGGTTTTTCAAAAAATGGTATATCCCCAAAACTGACCACTTTTGGTCGGTTTTGGGGCTCGCTCAACAACACGCGCAGTGTCTTCGCTCGAAAACGATTGCGATTTCTTCCTTCTCTTCTCCGGCGAGGTCCAGGTTCTCTTCTCCGGCAAGTCCAGGTCCTCGAGAGTAGGAGGAGCGAAGAGAAGAGCGACATCTTGCTTATCTACTTCTTCTTCCCATGACATAACATTAAAGAGGGTTCCGGTGGAGCCACTTCTGAAGAGAAGAGTGATTCTCCCTTGCAGGTTGCAGCTCGCTCCCAAGCTATCTCAGAGGCGGCTCAGAGTCAATCTCCTGCTCAAGTGGGAGGACTTGTATCCTGTAAAGGTCTCAATGCATTTTTTTCGGTGCCTGAAACTTCGATTTTACCCTCATCTTATTTTGGTCGTTATTTTTTTTCCTCTTTTTTTCCGGTGATTGAACAGTCATGTATGAGTTTAACACCTTTGTATGTTTGAACTAGGTATTGAACGCTCAAACAATGATGTAGCTGTATTTTCTTGTGTGTTCCTGATATCATGTATGAGTTTTAATGTAGTCAAGTTTGATATTCACGGTCATTGAATGTTTATATCATTAACTATCTAGAGGAAGGATGCGCACATTTAGGGTGCATGCCTATAACATCAATTCCTGTCTATTAATTCCATCCTATAATCGAACAGAAAAATCGGCAAATTCAATTCCGGTGCCTGAAAACCTTCCTACAAACGAACAAAGGAATTGGTTTTGGCCCAATTCCAAAACCTCTGCGCCGTAGGTTTTCGGCCAAAACTAATTCCTGTCAAACAAAACCTACCAAACGAACACACCCCAAGAGTATTGCTGAAGATCCCACTCTCAGACGACCCCGCTCGTGGACGACCTCGACTCGCTGATTATCGATCTCACTGATTTTAGATGAGTTGCTCCCGACTACTTGATCTATCGTAGATGAGCCCAGAGAAATCTCATTGAAGACAACTCTCTCCCAACAACTTAATCTCTCGTAGACCACCTTTCAGATGTATCTTTAGTGCATCACTAACAAACGTCTCGCATGTAAAATTTGTTGGAGATAACTCGCTCTCAGTGACTTGATCCTTGCAAACGATCTCTCACAGACCACCTCGCTTACATCTCTTGCAAACATCTCTTGCAAACATCTTGCAGATAATACATTGACCTACGATGAGCATCGAGCGGTTAACGTCATTCTTATATCCGTCTCTCCAAACATCATTCTCCAAGTGGAATCATATTTCACAACAACTACGATACAAATTCATTTGAGATAATGCTTTACTCAAGATTAACAACGCTAATGAATTTCAGTTCTTACAGACTATTCAGTCTACTCATTAGGGAGATCTCATTATTCATCTGTTTCATGCATATATGAATAATTTCTGGAATCTACTTACTGTCATGAAACCTACTCCCAAGTCAGGTGTTATCGACACATTCTATTATCACTATCTGGATTTGTGTGATCGTAAAAACCAGCTTCAATTTCTCATGCATCCCTGGCTCGAACATCAGCCATTTGTTAGAATTCTCTTGCAAAGTTCACTTGTTCCATCCTTGGACACAACCGTGAACTTAGTTATTAAAGGAGCAAAGCGCACCAAGATGCAAAAGGGTCTTGGAGCCTAGGCGCATGCGCGCGCCTGGCGAAGGCAAAACGCAACCACAGTCATTTTAAATAATCAACATCAAAATCAGTTCATCTTCTTGATCATATTCTTCATCTATTATACTCATTAATCATTCATTACTATCATTTGTATCTCTTAAAAAATAGAATCATTGTGATCACTTGCATCATGTTTATGTCTCAACGCTCGATTATATTTCACAAACACTAAATCATGCAAAAATTATTGAGTTTTTACATTATTTCTTTCAAGGTTTTAAATGTCGGATGTCAGAGGCATGTCGGATTTGGTTTTTAGATGTCGGATGTCGGAGACATGTCGGATTTGGTTTTTAGATGTCGGATGTCGGAGACATGTCGTGAACATTTTAATATGTCAGATTCTTAAAAAATATTTATATTATAAGTTATGCCATATTATCTTAGCTCTATAAGTTACATTAATTTGTTCTACTCAATGGACACATCTTCTACTTAGTTGTATTATTTCCAAAATACTCAAATCTATCTTCAATCACCATTATCTTCTAACCATGTATCTTTTTTCATTGTATGTATATCTCCATTTATTATTTTCATTTTAAGCACATAAATGTTGAAAATTATTTTATCATTCTTCCTCATTGTTGGAAAGGGAAATGACAAACACTATTTAGATATCAACCTACATTAAATAATATTTTTTTAATTCCGTATAAACATGCAAATTAACTGTACAATACTAAGAATAATTGTGGCAGATTTAAAATGATGGATTTCGTGATGGAGAAAGAAAAATATAGCTTAAATAAACAGGACCGAAATTTATTCAAGAATACAATATATGTTGAGCATGAATGAAAACATGTTTTTTTTGACAGTTGCCCCCATGAAAATTGTTGGTTTCAAATGGCGGATTCCAAATACAAGATAAGAAAATTTAATCAAGAAGCTGATATGCTGGCAAGTGGCTGCAACTAAATCAAGATTCAAATAGATAAAATGAGCGTCATCGCCCTTACATAACTAGTTAAAGCAACATATACATGTGAAAGACTTGATACACAACTGATACTCCATACATAAAGCATGCAAGAAGAAAATATTGGAAGGAGACAAGTAAAAATCAAGTATAATCCATGTGGTCGGAAATGTGCAATCAATAAAATGGGAAAAAAACCTAGCAAAAAACCCTTCCAACAGCGAGGACGTTGAATAAGCGGAGAGAAATCTCTGATCCGTGCGACATTTAGAAATGTCGGCGACAATTCTAAATGTCGGCGACGGCCGATATAATGGATTTAATCGGTTATGTCGGCCGACATAATGAAAAACGCCATAACCTTTAAATTTTCATTATGCAAGTCGTTTTTGGTTCAAACAGGACATGTCAGGCGCGCCTTTTATGCTCCAAAGGCGCAAAAAAGTGCATGAAGACGCAAATATCTGAGCCTGATGAGCCTTGAGCACTATGTTATTAAGGCGGGCGCGCCTAGGCGAGCCTGGGGCGCCGGGCGCCCCAGGCGCACCGGCCCTCGCCTCTGCAAGGCAGAGGCGGGCGATGTGACGATGTCCCTCAGGCGCGCCCAGGTGCGCGCTTTACCAGCTCCCAGGCGATGTGTCTGGGCCTTTCAGGGTGTTTTCTTCAACCTGCTTAACACATTTTTTTGGGAGGTGGGCGAAAACATGATCTCAGATGTACCCGAGGCGCACCTAGGCGCACTTGGACATCCAATTCACCGATTTTTCAGTGAAATGGGCACCAAATTCACTGAAAATCAGTGAATTGGATGCTCAATTCGCTGATTTTCATTGAATTGGGTGTCAATTCGCTGATGTTCAGTGGATTGGACACCAAATTCACTGAAAATCGGTGAATTGAATGCCCAATTCGTTGATTTTCAGTGAATTAAGTGCCCAATTCACTGAAAATCAGTGAATTGGATGTCCAATTCGCTGATTTTCAGTGAATTGGATACCAAATTCACTGGAAATTAGCAAATTGGGCATCCAATTCATCGATTTTCAGTGAATTGGGAACCCAATTCACCGATTTCCAGTGAAAAAAGTTAGTGAATTGGATGCCAAATTTGCTGATTTTCAGTGAATTGGGCACCCAATTCATTTTTGCGCCTTACGTGCCTCAGGCGCGCGCCTTGCGCCTAGGCTCCAGGACCCCTTTGCGCCTCGGTGCGTCTTGCACATTTAATAACTTAGCTTGAGCTTGAGGCTCGCCTTTAACAACATAGGTCGTAAATGAACTCACTACTGAGAAAAATAGGTGACTCGCTCTCGAGACATAATCCTCTATTACTTCTGATAGCTGTCTTGGTGGCTTATCCTATGCACAACCCTAACATGTTGTTTTTGAACCTCGATAACAACCTCGCTCCAATCAGAAATGGTGCACTTGACACAAACTTCATGACACTCATAATACTCGGTACGCCCTTGCTCAACGCAAGACACATGATACTGCATCTGGTAAAGCACATGATCATGCTCATTCTCAACATGCCATAATAGCAGACATATAATGAGCATGCTTCAGTCGTCTGATTCTGACAGTCTGTCACTTTCTCCTTTACTTCCTCTATAGATATATCTTCTAACTCCTAGATTCTGGAATTTGGAGCTTCCTATCATATGACTAGTGATCCCTCATACTTTATTAATCTTACCAATCTCTAATCACCCCAACCTAGTTTATCAACAAATCAGCAGTCCGATCGAGCCACGTGATAAGAAGTAAACTAAGTAATAGTATTTAAATTGATGTATAACATGTAAATATGAAAGTACTAAAAAGGAAACTTACAGCAGAAATAGAAAATGCAGCTAAAGGTAAATGTGTACCTCATCATTTCTGAATTCACAGGGCCACTAGAATATAAAAAGAATTATACATCTGAATTTTTGAAATACTATATAATGTCTGATACATAGATAAACTTAAACATTTAGAATACACAATGTTCATAAAAGGGAAACAAAGCAGTACTGAAAGGAAAGATAATTGAAGGAATACAATTGAACAAGAAACAAACTATAAATATGGAGATCCGCAAACTCTTATCCTAGGCGCAGTACCCCACATGTGACCCCTGTAATAATAAGCCTAAAAATGGGTCAGCCCAACTGGAGAGTAAGAAAAACCATTTCCTTTGGTGACACTAAAAATATTTTGAAAGAACATGAGTGCATGAGTTTTGAAACAATATTTTTATACTATAGAAAATATATGATGTTATACTATGCATGCTTTTCTAAAATAATATTGGGAGCATAAATGTATGTTCTAGTTTAGTCACTTTATGCATGTTTATTCAAGTTCCGAACAATGGTTAACTATGAGAATTTCTAATCTTCGGCATGCACTTGAATTCTAGGTGTCTTATGCTTATCCGTCTTTATATTCCAAGTTGAGTAGCTTCTTATTGCCCAATTCTAGCGATCCGAGTCCCTACTATTGAACGCAGGTGTTCTAGTGTCTCACGAACATGAACTAACATCTTCTAATTTCTAAATGAGATGTCATCTCCCCAAACTTTAAGGCTCATACGGTCTGCTACGCCCTATGAGTAAGATAGTGCATCTCTATTTATCATGAGAGAAAGTCTCGATCGTGCCTCCTAATCATATCCTGTTAATTGTTGCCTTGCATAATAATTCGTCTGGAGGCCCTAGGTAATGCCTCTATCTAGTTAAGCATCTTAAGGATATATCCAATGTTATTTAATGATTTTGTGCATTCTACAGAATTTGGTGAATTCATATTTATATAATTTCACGAAATTCGTTGGAAGTCTAATTGGAAATATAGTACTTTACTTACGCTTACATAGTTATACTCATAATAATTAGATGCTTTGATGGGTCTATAATTTCGTATATTTAACTATTATTGTATCATGACACAATACAATTTCCCATAATTATGAGCATCCATTAATTATACGTGAACATTTTCATGCAATAAACTAAGTGATATGTCTAGCCAAAAAGAATTGGAATTTTTTACAGCGGTATTACGACGCTCGTACACAAGACGCGGCGGCATAACTGTCTAGGTTGCTTTGAAGAATGCGCAGGGATCTCTTCTGAAATATCACTTAGCTTTCTTTCCCAAACTCTCCTAAAAATGGGTGAAATATATATACACTTATTACTCCCTAAAAATATATAATATTATTACTTCATTAGGAGAGGAGGAAGGGTTTGCCACTTCTCTATTTGATGGAGGTTTGCTCTTTCTGAACCGGGAACGACCTCGCCTAAATTTGGAATGGCTGAACCAACCACGACTATGTGGATCCAACCCTAAATGAGTTTACCCAAGGCTTAGTTGATTGTCTTATCAAGAACTTTACTCAAATGTTGACTGAAAAAGGAAAAGGAAGCATAATACCTGAGCAAAACTCAAAGGGAATGGTCGATCGACCACAAATTTCTATTGTGGAGTCTCAAAACCGCTTTTGAAATTCCTAGAATACGAGAAATTGACTCGTAAAAATTTGAACTTGATCTAGAGGGGAGAGAGAAGGCTTGAACAGGCTAGAAATGTCTTCATAGAGAGGAAAAAATGACAGGTACCTGCAAGGAGAAGTCGGAACTGCTGTAACAGTGGTTGACGATGTCTGAGAAGCGCAGAGGGGGGGGGGGGTCGATTAATGCTGAGATTAACGATCAACTGCTGAACAGGACGAGATTTGCCGTTAAGAGCGTCTGCGAGAGATGAGAAGTATGCAGATTTCGACTCGTTTCCGTCGGGGAGAGGATACGGGCTCCTATGCGTTTGCTGTTGTCGACAAACAGGGAGAGGGAGAAGGAGAAAGCGTCGTCGTCGGTCGCTGGAATGGAATCGCTGCGGCGACGATCGATAGTGAAGCCCTAACTCTTCTCTCATTCTGGCCGTGAGGGAAAAATGAAAACGAGCGGCGGTTTCTGAATGTCTAGCACCTACGTGATTTAAGTATACACGTGAAGTAGGGTATCAGTTACGAAAGGAAACCACAAGGGAGAGAAAATGTAACCGTGTCTTGGCCTTTAATTGGGGAAATTAGGCATTTCCTCTTTATTACCAAATTGGTATTCCACTTTATTACTTAAAAATCCGTACGATGCGCTCTCGCATCAATACTAAAACGCGTCTACGCTAAAATTCTTAAATTGAATAAATTAAGATTAGAACGAGAATTTTATCGTAATGGTTATAAGTATCTCGAACATCGATGACGTCGATCACAATCGATCGAAGCGGATCCTGAATTATGAGAGGCACAAAAAGTAATTTAAATTAGGATGTTACAAATCATTTGCCTCCTTTCAGACAACTAATGGGACCCTCTTGTTGATTGCTATTTGTGGTCATCTTACTAGTATGTCCTCCTTCACTATTCTTGATATCTATCATGTTCTTTGTCTAACTATGAGTCTTTTGTTTGTTCTCATCTAACCGATATGTGTTATATTATCTCATTCACTACTCCTTGTACCATACATGATCCTCATACGAGGAAGTTTTTGGGCCGATCGTGGACATGGTCTATATTATATGGATCACCTCACTTTTCCACTACCCTCCGTTGCTGCTATCACTACTTGCCTCGACCTTATTATCCTACCCGTCTTCAAGAGATTAGCACATATTTCTCTTCCCCGTCTTCAATCATTGTTGTCTTCTGGTTACTTGGGAATTTGCAAAGTCTCTTGCAGTTGCACCTTGTACTGCTTGTATTCGTGGTCGTTGTGTCGTTGGTTCTTTTTCCACTAGTCAATTTCTTTGTCTCTCTTTTTCTTCTTTTTCAAAAGTACGTATGAGGATCGTCCGTGCATTTTTGAAAAGGAGGAAATAAATATTGTGCTATTTTTGTTGATGACTATTCTCGGTTTACAAGAATATAATTGATCTCTAGAAAAGCATAAGTATTTTCGAAGTATCTTGAGACGCAGTTCTCTTGCAAAATCAAAACACTTTGCTCAGATTCAGTTGGGAAGTATTTGTCATGCCAATTTTATGAGATCTCATTTCTCATGGGATCCTTGTTCGATTTTCTTATCCTTACGCTCATCAGCATCATAGGATGGTTGAGCAACATCATCATTACATTTTTGATCTTACTAGATCTTTTCTATTGACGACCTATGTTCCTCTTCAATTTCGGCAGAAGCTGTTGTCACCAGGGTATTCCTGATCAATTGAATCCTAGCCCATGTTTTTGATGGTATACCTCCTTACCAATTGTTATAGTTGTCCTAAATACTTATTATTTAAGGTCTTTGGTTATATTTGCTTTGTTCAATTACCCTCCATTGAGCAAGATAACTTATCTCCGGGATCCGTCGCTTGTGACTTTCTTGGTTATAGTTCTCATCATAAAGGGTATATATGTTATGATCCTGTTTCCATACGTCAGCTTTTGTCATATTTTTGTGTGTGGAAAACATAGCTTACTATTCTCTATCTCGATATCCGGTTCTTTTACATCCATCCACTTCTTTGGAGCTTACTTCTTTTGTTATTGAGACATATTCAACCTCTTTCTCCTGCCTCATAAAATTAATCACCCTCTCCTGATTCCGACTCTCCTCTGATCATCCGGCAACACTTTTTTATCCTTTTTGTTGTAACATTTATTCCGGGTTCCATTATTGTACTTGTTGTTATTGACCCCATTACTCTCACTACCTCCACCTCTCTGTCACTCCACTCGTACACATAACCCTACTACTCGCTTAAGCCTTTTTATCACCTTAACCTTGCTCTTCAATCATTTCTTGCCGCTACAAGTCATTGGGAGCCCCAGATTATACCTACATTACAAACAACTATTGATGAGGAACTAAGAGCTCTGAAGGATACCCCACACATGAGATCTTGTACCCTTACCACAGGTATCTGTGGTATCGGTTGCAAATGAGTGTATAAGATTAAGATTTTGGCATATGACACCATTGCCAGACACAAGGCCAGATTAGTTGTTGGAGGGTTTTTCAGCAATATGGAGTTGATTACAATGAGACATTCACTCATGTTGCAATGATGATTACAATACGAACAATGCTTGGTGTTGCTTATGTTAATTCCTAACAAATTGTTCAGCTGGACATGAAGAATATCTTTCTTTTTGGTCACCTGTTTTAGGATGTATACATGATATCTCCTGGAGTTGCTCTCTCTAATGGTAGATTCATCATCTCCGCAAAGCCCTTTATAGCCTTAAGCAGCCCACTCGAGCTTGATTTCTAGATTCACCGCTGCTATTCAGACTGCCGGCTTTATTGCAAGCTTCTACGATCCCGCCATTCTGACGCACTCTTTAGAGACTCTCCTTTTGTTGTACGTTTAGTTTATTTTCTTATTGGTATTAAGTGGGTCAATTTTTCTTATGGGGTCTGTTGGAAAGCTCCTTAAGAGTGTATATGTAGTTATGCACTATAGCTGATGCTATTGCAGGGATAAATAAATGTGCATACTAATTAAACTCTTTTTTTGTTGGTTTACAGATAACAATTTGGTCTGTAGATAAATTTGTATGAACTTGATCTGTGAAAAATTGAAATCCACTGATGAAATTTTGGTTTGCTTTTAACATTCCTCTTAAAAGAAGAAAAAACTGTACATAATTTTTTTTTATATCACTAAGACGGCAACTATTTTTTCTTCTATTGAGTTATAAGCAAGCTAATTGTTAAAAAAATTCAACATATTCTTGGATATAAATGAACAGATCAAGGTTCAAACTTGTTCATCATCTATATATCAAGTTTTTAGTCTTGTTTAAGGTTCAAGTTTCTAAATTAAGAAACATTAAAGAGTCTTACAAACAAATTTGAGGTTCTTCAATATAACTCCTATTTGCTTCTCCTCATTAGTGTTCTGTGTGGAGGTTTAATTTCTTAAAACTGTGAATGATATCTTCACATTCAAAAACTATTTTTGAGAAAATTCCCCTCAACTTTTAACCAATCAACCAACAGTATATCTTGAAATTAACTATTGTATTTCAGATTTTTGGCAGTATAGTCTTCTTATCACCTCTGGCATCTTGATTTGGCTTATCTGAGCCGTTTAGCTTTAGTTTTGTTCCTATTGCAATAATAGTGATAAAAAAAATAAGAACGAAGCACACCATAGATGTGACAAGGATGCAACAAGGTTGGACAACTTACCGGATCCTCCCCTATTCTCAGAGAATAGTTTCAGGTTAAAACTCTCACAATTACCACACACACACATCACAACTGAAATAAGAGTGCAAGTTCTCCAGATAATCGCAAGACACAAGTTCGCATCCGTATCCATCATTTCCTTTGTCAAACATTCCAATAAATTGCTGCATGTGGTGAACTGTGGTTTAAGTAAACCCTTTTATGCATTCCTAGTAGCAAGTATGCATGCGCGCGTATGCTTAGCACCCTCATAAAGGAGGTTCCGGGATTGATTCCCGGCCTCATCAACCTACCCATTGGTCAAAGTCCTGACGAGGGTTAGCCTTGCGTGATTTGGTTGGGGTGCTCCGACTGCAGTTGGGTTGTGAGGGTTAATTGGCCCTTGTTCCCCCGCACTTTCAACAATAATGACTCTGGATTGAAAGAAATGTGTTTGTAATATTTTTATTTTTCGCAGGGGTGTGCTTGTAATGTTTATACAAATTGTAGGGGTATGTTTGTTATATTTTATGCAAGGTTATATTTGTTAAAAATGTATAAAATTTTATTTGTATAAAATAGTTGAACTCTGTAATTATTAACTTCATAAATTTTGTCGTAGTTAAACTTGAGCAAGTAGAGGATGTAAATTCAATTCTCGATAGTTTGAGCATTTTAAAAAAACCCATAATGTTCCTCGAATGTAATTATTTGTTGATAAAGTATGGTAGATAAAAATACCTGAAAGTTCTCTTTTTTACACATCCTTCTATTGGGCCCAACACCTTCAGAATTACCACATTTAGTATTTAAAGACCTCCTCGAAGAGATAATCCTAGCTCCCTCTCCTGGCTCTCTTTTTCTATTTTGTGGGTCGCCGAGGTGATCTTTTCACTCAAGGAGGTAATATTGTAGTAGGTTCAGTATCCACTACAGACCAAAATGAAATTTATAGAATTCCTTGAATCTTATGGTGATAGGTCTTCATGCACTTCTCCTTGGAATGACAAAAATCTGTATACGCCTCTATATTTTGCCACTTATGAGCTATAGAAAATGTCGTGTGCACATGTATTTCCAGCATGTTCCAAGCATGCATTTCCAGACATGTTCCAAGCTCTACACTAGGTATGATTGCAGAGTGTTAGGAAGAAGAGGGGAAGAAGGGAGTGATCTAGAGAGGAAGAAGAGAAACTAGGGTTTGAGAGGGAGAAAGAGAGACTAGAGAAGGAGAATACCTGATAATAGTCTTCATAATCCCCACCAAGTGGGTTTCGGGTTAATTTATACCCGGAACCATATGCTGGCCGGCCAGGGGGGCCGACCAGCCCAATAGGGGCTGAACCGGATGGGTTCAGCCCCGATAGCCTCCTTTTAATGATTGGGGGCTGAACCGGATGGTTCAGCCCCGTCGATCTTTGCATCCTCCTTTGGCCGCCGGCTATATTGGTTCCCCGAGAAGCGTCGCGCGGTTGGGGGCATAACACTCCCGCCCCCATGAAAAAGCAACTTGTCCTCAAGTTTGAAAGTTGGAAAGAACTCGCGGAACTCGAGAACGTCCACCCAAGTGTTATGAGCCGCTGTCATATTTTGCCATTTCACCAAAAGTTCCGGGCGATATTCCGGGCCATGTTTCTTCCATCGTGTCAATAGGACCGCCTCCGGAGAGGGCCGCAGTTCTCCCGCGTTAGTGACGTCCGGTAAGAAGGGGCTCGCCTGCACTGTGCCACCAATTTTCTTCTTGAGCAATGAGACATGGAAGGTCGGATGAATACGGGAGCCCTCCGGGAGAGCCAAGGTGTATGCCACCGGGCCGACCCGCTTAAGAATGCGGAAGGGGCCGTAGTACCGTGGTGCTAACTTTTGATTTGCTCGCCTGGACACGGATAACTGCCGGTACGGTTGGAGTTTAAGGAACACCTCATCGCCCACCGAGAATTCCCTTTCGGTGCGATGTTTGTCAGCCTGAATCTTCATCCTGTCCCTTGCCATCCGGAGATTGTCGCGGAGTAGTGCCAGAGTACGATCACGATCGCGCAACGAGCACTCGACTGCCGGTAGTGCGGTGCTGCCCGCCTCATACGAACCCAAGGTCGGCGGTGATTGTCCACAAACAACTTCAAACGGTGTCAGTTTGCTGGCGGTGTGGTACGAAGTATTGTAACAGTATTCTGCCCAATGTAACCAGTGGGTCCACGTGCGAGGCTCATCCATAACGAAACAGCGTAGGTATGTCTCCACCCCCCGATTGAGAACTTCGGTCTGGCCATCCGTCTGGGGGTGGTGAGCCGTGCTCAACCGCAACCGAGTACCCTGTAACCTGAATAGCTCCTGCCAGAAGTTTCCCACAAACGCCGGATCACGATCCGAGATAATGGAACGGGGGACGCCATGAAGTCGAACGATCTCGCGAGCAAACAGGTCCGCGATCGTCTCGCCGGTGTACGGGTGGCTCGTAGCAATAAAGTGGCCATATTTAGAGAGCTTGTCAACCACGACGAGAATTACTGACTTGCCCTGAGACCTGGGGAGGCCGTCGATGAAGTCTATAGAGACTGTATCCCAAATTTGATGGGGAATCTCTAACGGTGTGAGCAGGCCCGCCGGGGAAGTTGTCTCATATTTCTGCCTCTGACATATCTCACACTGCTGAACAAAGAGCTGAATGTCCCGCCGCATGCCCTTCCAAAAGACGTTTGCTCGGGCCCGCTGAAGAGTACGGAGGATACCCGCATGACCCCCGGTCGGGGTCGAGTGGAACTCCTGCATCATAACGGTCCGCCATGCTGACGACTGTAGAATGACCACGCGCCCCTGGTAGTAAAGGTGTCCTCCCCGTAACTGGTACCCTGGTGCGGCAGCCTGTCCCTGTGAAAGGGCCTCCACTATTGCGCGAAGTTCTGGGTCCTGTTGCACTTCCAACTGTATCTCATTGAGGGAATCGATCAAGGGCCCGAAAATGTGGGCGAGGGAGCTTTCAGGAAGACGCGATAGGGCATCCGTGACCACATTCTCCTTCCCTTGCTTGTAGATAATCTCGTAATCATACCCCAGCAGTTTGGTCACCCATTTTTGCTGGAGGGGCGAAGCCAACCGCTGATCCAAGAAATGCTTCAGACTTTGGTGATTCGTGCGAACCTTGAAATGTCGCCCCATTAAGTACGGTCGCCACATGGTCACTGTTAGAAGAGGGAATAGAAAAGAGAAGTGCAATTTTATTCATCCCATATAGGGGCTATTTATAACATTACAAAGGACTCATAAACTCTAATACAAGATGTGGGACTAAACCCACTCACATATAAGGACTCTACTAAAGGATTAATACGCATAACTCCAACACTCCCCCTCAAGCTGAAGGGGGACCCTTCAGCTTGGACATAACAAACTAACGACAAAGGAGGTGGATGATGTGGGACAAAACATCAGATGAGCCACCGGGGGAAATACCAAACCGGGGAATCAAGTCGAGGACATAGCCACACACGACACTGACCCACACACGACGCAGGACCCACACACGACGCAGACTCACTGGAAACCGGTCAACCAACATCACCAACACACACAACATGCGACAGAGAATGAAAGATGTGGAGCAAATCATCAACCGGGCAACCGGGGATAATCCGTCGGGGATAATCTGTCGGGGATAATCCGCACAACAACGGTCCCACACGACACAGTCCCACGCGACACGGTCCCACACGGTACAACCCACTGAGATTTAGAACAACCAACATCAGACGCGTCCCCAACACACGACCAATCGAAAGAAAACAAGGGGAGACGCAAACGACATACAACAAGCCTAGGGGCCGTGTGGAACGAAGGCAAAAGTTCGGGGAAGATCATCCGAGCCTCCTTCATCCCAAACACTTCCCCTCACGTGGAACACGTGCATGAAGGCATAGACTCGCATGAAGATAATCAAAACAACACATAAAAGAACAACTATGGATAACGGTTGCCGGCAAGACCACGATCCGAGATGCAGCGAGCAAAGCACAAGCCAGCTGCGAGCAGAAGGCTCAAGCGGCTGCGAGCAGAGTGCTCAAGCAGCAGCGAGCAAGAAAAGGCTCAAGCAGCGACGAGTGAGAGGGGAGGAAGAGAAGAGCTCGGCACCCAGAGAGCAGCAACACGGGAAACCATCGTCCACAAACCGACTAGAAGACACTACCAACACAATAACGACGACAACAACACAACACAAACTACATCGACACTTTAAGAAATCGAAGAGGGCACGACATAGCAGCAGCGACACAGCAGCGGCACAGGGCGGCGCAGATGTCCAGCAGGAGAGGGGCAGCAGCGGCAACGGCAAGAAGAGGGCTGGACTGCAGTGGCACAGGGCGGCAAGGCCGGAGAAGTAGTCGGAGTAGAAGCAACAGCGGCAGGAAGAGCAGCCGCACAGAGATCAGCCGGAGAAGAAGCAGCAGCGGCAGGAAGAGGGGTACCGGCAGATCTGGAAGAGGGGAAGCAGCCGTCGATTGAGAAGAGGAAGCCCGGAGCAGAAGGCTCGACGGGATCGTTGATCGGCAGAGGAAGAAGCCGCCGGAGGAGGAGAGCAGAGGAAGAGGCCGCCGGATCTGGAGCAGCAGGTCGACGGAGCAGAGGAAGAAGCCGCCGATGTCGTCGATGTCGCAGGGGGGAGGAGTCGCCGTCGATGTCGTATGCGGAAGCAGCCAACGGAAGCAGGCGATGTCGTCGATGACGCCAGAGGAGAAGAGCAGAGCGTGAGAGAGACCCGCTCCCGTCTTTGGAATCAAGAGACGATCCCATCGACGGGAGCGAGGGGGAGAGGGAGCCGTCGAAGCCCCAGCAGTCGAGCCGGAAGCGGAAGACGAACGGGTCGGGGCTTGGTCGCGGGATGAGCGTGAGGGGGAAAAACTTTAGGTTTTCAGATCGTTTGCTCTGATACCATGTTAGAAGAGGGAATAGAAAAGAGAAGTGCAATTTTATTCATCCCATATAGGGGCTATTTATAACATTACAAAGGACTCATAAACTCTAATACAAGATGTGGGACTAAACCCACTCACATATAAGGACTCTACTAAAGGATTAATACGCATAACTCCAACAGTCACAACATGGATGATGACCAGCATCTCTTTCTCGCAAGTCGACAGGCCCAGGGTCCGGGGGGCGAGGGCCTTGCTGAAATACGCCAGTGGTCGTCCTTCCTGCATCAGCACCGCTCCAATTCCCACTCCGGACGCGTCAGTCTCCAACACAAACTCCTTGGCGATGTTCGGGAGGGCTAATACGGGCGTCGTTGTCATGGCCTGCTTAAGGGCTTGGAAGGCGGCCTCGGCCTCCTCGTGCCAAACAAATGCGTCCTTCTGCAGTAGCTGAGTAAGCGGTCGTGCAATCTTGCCGTAGTCGCGCACGAACTGCCGATAGTAACCAGTGAGGCCCAGAAATCCCCGCAAGGCCCGTAGAGTAGTAGGCCGGGGCCATGACACCATGCTCTCAATCTTGTGCGGCTCGGCTCGGACGCCCAGAGCCGAGACTAAATGGCCCAGATACTCGACCTCTGCCTGCCCAAAGGAGCACTTGGATCACTTGGCGTACAACTGGTGCTGGCGTAAGAGGGCCAACACGTGCTGCACGTGCCCGACATGTGTCTCCCAGTCACTGCTGTAAATAAGGATGTCATCAAAGAATATCAGCACCGAGCGACGTAGAAGTGGTCGGAAAATCTCATTCATTACGGCCTGAAAGGTAGACGGGGCGTTGGATAGCCCGAAAGGCATTACGAGGAACTCGTAGTGCCCGTCATGAGTTTGAAAAGCCGTCTTGTGTATGTCTTCCGCCTTCATCCGAATCTGGTGGTAGCCGGAGCGCAGGTCCAGTTTAGTAAACAGGCTCGCTCCGTGTAGCTCATCCAAGAGCTCCTCGATCATGGGAATGGGAAACTTGTTCTTGATTGTAGAGCTGTTAAGACCCCAGTAGTCGACACAAAACCTCCATGAACCGTCCTTCTTCTTCACCAAGATGATGGGCGATGAAAAAGAGCTAGTACTAGGCCGGATGATGCCAGACGCAAGCATCTCCCGGACGCTACGCTCGATCTCCTCCTTTTGCGATATGGTCGGATGTTGGTGGGTGCCGACCCCTCCTTGAGTTGGAATGCGTGGTCTCTGAATCTCGGCGGTGGAAGGGCACGGGGCTCCTGGAAAACATCTTCGTACTGGATCAGTACGGGCCGCATCTGCTCTGGCACCTCAGACGGGGTATGTGTGGGGCCCACCAACCCCATGATCATGGCCATCGTACTTCCCTCCTCGGCCAGTTGTTCCAAACTTCTAACAGAAATTTCCTTCAGCGGGGTTGACCTGAAACCCTGTAGGCAGTACTCCTTGCCCAGCTGCGTGAACTCCATGGTCATCCGGTCCCAGTCAAAGGTGACTCTCCTCAACTGTCGCAACCATTGGACGCCCAAGACCATATCTGATCCCTTGATAGGTAAGAGGTATATGTCGGTGTGGCAGGTGTTACCCTGTATCTGTAGCTCCACTCCCCGCATCACTCCTTCACACTTTAATTTGCTGTCGTCCGCCACCATCACCTGGAAGGCAACACCCGTGTCGACCGTGTGTCCCACTCGCCGTGCTACGGCCGGGCTAATGAAATTGTGGGTGTTCCCACTATCAATCAGAATGGTGACCTGTTCCCGAGTGACCTTCCCCGCGATACGCATAGTGAGGGGGACTGCGCACCCCTCCATCGCCTGGACAGAAATTCCAAATTCGGTAAGGTCCACAGTCTCCTCCAACACTAGCGTGAGGGTATCGTCCTCCTCATCCTCGTCTCTCAACATGAAGACCTGGATCTTCTGGCATTTGTGTCCCGGTACGAACTTCTCATCACAGTTGAAACACAACCCTTTGTCCTTCCGCGCCTGGAGTTCCGACCACGTTAGTCGAGTGACCACCGGCTTGCTGGGCCCCTAGGTTTCCTTCCTCACCACCGCCGTAGTGGTAGTGGTTCGTGCGGTGCTGCGAGCACGTTAGTTGTAGCATTCCTCCTGTATCCGAGCTAAACTAAGCGCGTGGTTCAAGCTGCGAGGCATGTACGACTGGATCTCATCCCGCAAATAATCCTTGAGGCCTGACACAAAACAACTGAGTAATGTCTTCTCTTCCCAATGCACTCGGTTAGTCAGCTTCTCAAACTCTGTACGGTACTCCATCACTGTTCCCTTCTAACGCAGCTTCTGGAGAAGTGCCTCAAAGTCTTCGTATTCCAATGGTCCAAAACGAGCGGTGAATCCAGCCACAAAGTCGGTCCAGGGTACGTAGTCCTTGCCCCTCAGGAACCACTGCACCCACTGGAAAGCATCATCCTCAAGGTGGAACGATGCTAGTTGCACCCACTGCCCTTCGGGGATCTCCTGATAGCTGAAAAATAGTTCCGCCTTCTGCAGCCATTCCAAAGCGTCTCCCCCACTGAACCGGCGAAAATTCATCCTTGTCAACTTTGACGGCACGTACGGTCGTGGCCCAGCCTGTCCCCGCCATCCAGCGTCTTGCCCATACCCCGCCTGCCTGCGTGGGTCCCCGGGTTCCACAGGCATGCCCGGGAACCCTTGACGAAACGGCCCGGCCGCCTGTATGCCCTGGCCGCCCCATTGCGCTGCTCCGCCGAACCCCACGGGCTGTCCCCTTCCTGTCGGGTGAGGCAGGAGGCCCTCCCCCCCCTCCATATGGGAAAGTCGGCCACCCCGAAGCTCTGCCGGTTCCTACTCACTCCTCGTCGGTCCTCCTCCACGTCGGTTGTCCCGTGCGGTACTCTCCGCCTGCGCCCGCGCTTCCTGCGCCCAGCCTGCCAGTGCCGACGCCTCCAGTACCCGATCCGCCTGTGTCGACGCCCCCTGCGCTCGATCCGCCAGCGCCGAAGCCCCCAGCGCCGATTCCGCCAGTCCCGACCCCACCCGAGCCGTTGCCGCCTTCCGCCGCTCCCGATCCCCCGTTTCCGTCGCTCCTGTGCAGATCGGGTCGCGGGATGGACGATCCGCCCGGGTCCTCTTCCGTTGCGGCCTTACACTTCAGATTTCGTGCCAACAACGTCATGATCTCCTCCATTCGGGCGTCAAGCCGTTCTTCTAGCCGTTGCGTGGATGTTTTCACATTTTCCTCGATGGCGGCCACCGAATCCGTCAACCCCATCAGATTTTCTTCTAGGGTTGCCAAGCGGCCGGCTTCTTCTTGCGTACGCGTAGTCACTATGGTGGAGGAAGGAGCCTCTGATACCAATTGTTAGGAAGAAGAGGGGAAGAAGAGAGATCTAGAGAGGAAGAAGAGAAACTAGGGTTTGAGAGGGAGAAAGAGAGACTAGAGAAGGAGAATACCTGATAATAGTCTTCATAATCCCCACCAAGAGGGTTCCGGGTTAATATATACCCGGAGCCATATGCTGGCCGGCCAGGGGGGCCGACCAGCCCAATAGGGGCTGAACCGGATGGGTTCAGCCCCGATAGCCTCCTTTTAATGATTGGGGGCTGAACCGGATGGTTCAGCCCCGTCGATCTTTGCATCCTCCTTTGGCCGCCGGCTATATTGGTGCCCCGAGAAGCGTCGCGCGGTTGGGGGCATAACACAGAGCTTGAGACATATTTGGAATTCCATATAGGCCCACGACATTATCTATAACTCATAAGCGGCAAAACATAGAGGTGTACACAAATTCTTGATATTCCAAAGAGAAGTGCATGAAGACCTATTGATGTAGACCGGATTCTCGATGCGATTTTTAAATAAATAAACTCGGAGGCGATTAGGAGAAATTCGACTCGGAGTTCATTATGCGCTCATTTTCAATCTCAAAACAATTGAATGTTGTAAAATTATTAATCAAAATCTGGGAATGAAATTCTTTTGTGCTTGCGATTTGAACCTTAACACAGATCAATCTTTCCACATACTTTGGCGTGCTCTGTCACTTATACATACATATATATATATATAAGGGAAGAAGAGTCTTTGGTGTAACGTTCATTTTTCCATTTTTATTTTCTTTTTTAATTTATGTATTTGCAACTCTAAAAAGCACGGACGTAGCCCGTGCACCCGGCACGGGCGAAGCCCTGTGCATGACTGCTAGTATATGTATGTGTGCGTGTGTAGTTGAGAAGGAGCATACAATTTTAATATTGAATGAACAAACACTACTGTCATCCAAATGGCCCGGGACATGCATTTGCACTGAAAATTTTATAATCATAGCACCCTAGTTTTTGTTGAAACTACAACTGTTCTAAGACTTTTAGTGTTTCTCTCTATGAGATTTGTAACACCTTCAAAACATACTAAATTTTTTCTAGTTGTTTCTTGCAACATAAATATTTGTTTTCCATCCATCTACTAGGTGACAATGGCAGATATTCAGCTTGGTGCCCACACAATACGATCCCATGGAACTAAAGTAGTAAAATATCACAAGCATGATTGGATCATACTTGTACTTCTTGCTGTTATAGACGTCATACTGAACATCATTGAACCATATCATCGCTTTGTGGGGAAAGATATGATGACAGATCTTAGATATCCAATGAAAGGCAACACTGTACCATTTTGGGCAGTTCCTGTAAGTTTCTTCCTCGTCTCTTTTTTTGTGTGGTTAATTTAGACATTATAGCATTTAGGCTCTTTTTGGAACTCAGTTTTTGCTCAGGTGGAGTTTTTGATTCAGCTCACCAGATAAATAAAAGTGTTTGAGTAATCTCCATTTTGGACTTCGGTGTTATGAGAAAGGCCAAAAACTCCAATTTATTCCCCCTTTTCCACCGAATGGCGGAAACTTTATTTCTCACTAGATCTCCATTTTCCACCAGAGCCACTGACACCTCTCTCCCAAACGGAGCCTTAATTATTTTGCACTTGGGTGATGTTCAAGCTATAACTGTCTAATCAAGGTTCTTTTTCTATTGAGCAGCTGGTAGCAGTCCTTTTACCTATTTTTATCATTGCCGCTATATACTACAAGAAGAAGAATGTCTATGATCTGCATAATGCAATATTGGGTAACATATTTTCTCTCTTTACTTTATTTTTAAGTTGAGCTAATTCTGTATAAAGAGTTAATTTAGATCTGACTTACACATGAGCAGGTCTTCTGTTTTCTGTGCTTATTACTGGAGTCTTAACTGATGCAATCAAGGATGCTGTCGGTAGGCCGCGACCGGACTTCTTTTGGCGTTGTTTTCCAGATGGCATTGATGTGTGTTCGCTTTACCCAAGCTTTAAAATTTCTTTTTTCCTCTTACTAGTTTGGTTTACTCAGCATGAAATATTTTTGTTCAGAAATATGATCCTTTTACGACAGGCGTTATATGTCATGGAGAGAAAAGCGTTATCAAGGAAGGGCACAAGAGTTTTCCTAGTGGGCATTCTTCATGTAAGCAAAATATATTTTTGACCTTTCTATCTGCATATATGAAATGGAATCATGAGGGGAGGGATGTGGAAGATGATGCGCGAAGAAGACGGTAATAGCTATAAAATAGAACATAAATACAACTTAACAGGAATCCTCACTCCGGCCTTGGTCAGTTCCTCTCCAAAACGAGAGAGCCCGACTAGAGGTAGTCTAAAAATGCCCAAACTCTTGTTTGAAAAATTATGAATTAGAAAAAGCTCAAAACCAAAGTAAATTGGTGTTTATTCGTGGTTTTGATTTAGTCTCACATTACCTGCAAGTTTTTTATTTTTATTTTTATATATTTTCTTTCATACTATTCATTGTTAAGAGAGTTACAAGGAAAATTCATAAACCACAAACGTGTGCATCACGCGAGACTGAATCTGATGTCGAGTTTGTGAATTATTGGATTGGATTAGGTGGGTTTTGAACGAAAGTGCATTTTTTGTATCAGTTTTTCGCCTTGATTTTGACTAAGTTCGTTTTAACACTATTTTTTTCATTCCTCATTTTCCATCGCGCTCAACTACATAAGACCTCTACTCATTATAAGTGGGCACGACACATGATGGGAGTGATTATATATTTTGCTCCAGAGTAACGAAACATGGAAACTTTTTCTCTTCCTCAGTCCTCACTTCTCACTGCTCTACTCTTTATTGTAACTGTTATCTTTATCCACTTGACATTTTGAGTGTTTGGGCCTCTCTAGCGGTCATGCAACATTAGAGCTTTCTGAACGAGTCGGGTCTTGGACATTGGAAGAGTGAGCGCCTATTGATGCTTTTGTCAGATGGGTGAGGCTTGATTTCTATTATAACCTTTTACTACTTTTAAATTAATTGTACTTACAACCACTCATCCGATCTGAAAAAAGTCAACGAAAGGGTCTTTGTCATTAGCAAGCACAAGTCAAGTTGATACGCATACACACCTCAGCTGACATATATACACATTTAGAAGATCCACCTCTCGATAAGTGGTGATCCAGACCCCACTTTACGAAATGTCTCGTAGTAGTTGTTGCAATTCCTATGAGGTATGCACCTAGTGATATTGTGGTAAATTAGGGGATACTAGTGTTTTCCTCTCTATATAAAGGAGATGTGATGAGTCTTACAATGATCTTTTGTAAAGTCTTGTAAGCTTTCCTTGGAGAGGAACTCTAAGTGGAAATCATCCCGCAAGAGCTTGCTGCTAGCATACCTAATCATGTTTATGAATTATTGTTCAATCTATTTTTCAGTTTGTATCAACTGGTCCAACCTGCAGTCACACACACACTTAAACGGTCACAAAATCTTCTCCTTGGTTTAATCAATGCCCCCCACGCCCTAGCCACCGGATGGCCGACGTACACCCATGCTCACACGTCCTGCTCTTGAGCTACGACAGATCGAACACAAGCAAGCCAGACTACGTTTCGCTTCCGTGGTACGTCTTCGACATCAACACTAGCAACCCCTTCTACAGCCTCAGCGGCCCCTGTGTTACCTGGAGGCCAGCATGCACATTTTCCTTAGTCGACGATCTCTCCCTCAAGAGATCCACTCTTGTCGAAATTGCACATCCCTTGCTTGCTTGCGCACTAACAACACATCTGACGCCGACGGTGCCTTCGAGAGTTGTCATTTTCCATGGCCAACCTCCCCCTTAGGTTGTTGAATGCCCATGAAATATGTTGTAACATCCCGAATCCTAGGGGGGCGAACCGATGAGTGCGAGAAGTGTCTTTGGGGTAGTGAGCCCAAAAAATGACAACTCGTGACAAGCTTTTGGGATTGCAGTCTTCAGATAAAACAATGTGTTGGAATGAAATGAATCACACATCGATATTTGAGGAATTGTTATCGGGCTAATTTGGACTCAAATATCGGAGCTCATTTTCATAGCAAGAAATGGAGTTGTGCTAAGAACTTACTTAAACGTGCTCTGGTGGGAATAATTCTTGGATGAGTGACCTCATGGGAAGTACTCATATGCCACCTATTAAAAACGATAAAGTTGTGCGATTCAGCTTAGTTTGGTATGGGCTGAACCAAAATGGATAGTACCTCAGATATTGTGGACTGAGTCATTACACAAGCTATGCCAAATCATCTTGAAGAGGTGGAACGTTCTCTGGGAAATCTTTCCTTTCGCATGGAGGTGGTCGAATCCGCTTTAACCATCATTTTAAATCCTCCATCAAGGGAACTCGGCTACTAGCAAAGCATCATGTTTTGACCACAAATTCCTCTCCCATCGATCCAACAGACCTCGACAACATGACTAATCGTTTCACTTACACCTTCCACCTTGACGAGTGGAGGTACCCTTGCTTGGTTCTTCCAATCTGTTAGATTGGAGAGTTACAGCTCACTCCTGAAATGAGCAAAATGCCCCTGGCGAGATGATCTACATGGACGGGTCCGCCTCACTGGATGTGTTAGCTTCATCAGTTGACGCCACACATTATGTCGACAATGTTGAAGGAGGAATTCATACTACACTACGACGCATGTCGTCCTTCTAACACCTTTGAGTGTTTATATGCAGTTCATCATCTCTGTGGAAGCTTATGTGGATGATTTTATGGAATGGGTACATCATGCCCAGGCTTGTCATTGTCCCATTACCCCGCTCTACTTCATGCATAGCTTGTGCACTATGAGCTCGACCACGCTCACATTGACTATTCAATAGGCTGGTTTTGTGGAGGCTGAATTTACGATGACAACTGGGCCCAACCGCTATATCACACAATCCTCTCTCTCGTAGTTGTACGACTACCCGACCATCTGACATTCGGGCGTTCATATAGTTGACCGTTCTTAATTGGCCCAGTCTTCTCTTCTTGTAGGAGTTGTAGCTATATTGTTTGTGTGGCCATTTTCCCCTTAACTGGCTTGAGCTCATAAAAAGGATCTTGTTGATGAGGATGGTGATGTGAACGACCAAGATTATCTTGGTTGTAAGATTTCTTGAACCTTTTCCCCTTGGGTTTGAAATGGCTCTTGTTCTTAGTAAGATTCACCTCAGCTAGTTCCTTAGCATTTTTAGCTAAGAGCAGGGTTTGCTCATGAGTCCAAACGGCATTTTTGAGTTCATGTAGATGACTGTGGGGTGCTTGTGCCGGCATGGTCATTAGGTGCTGATGTGTGTAAATAAGTGATGGGTGATTTGTAAATTAGGTTCCTATGAGTTGTTGCATTTTTTTATTATGTATCCAAAATCGACCCCTTTTAAACAGTTTGAGATTACTAGTTTTTTGATGTACATAACATGTTATATATATTTTATGGTTTTTAAACAATGCATAAATTTTGGTATATCCATATATATTAATGTTAGAATATAAGCAACAACAACAACAACATATGATATATTAATGTTAGAATATAAGCATCCAGACAAAAACATATGATATATTATTATTTTCATTTTTAGTACAGAAATATATTAATGTTAGAATATAAGCATCCAAACAAAAACAATAATTAATTTTTGACGTTGAAGACGTTTTTTTTAGTTACGCTGGAGTTGGGCCGAGCCTGGTCTAATATCATGTTATAAACTAAGCATCTAATATAATAGGAATCGGTTGTAGGCAGGAGCCCAAAATTTATACTAAAATACACAAGGTCACGTGAGTTTTCTGATGTGAGACTATATTCTCAAAAATTAATTATTTGATATTGCAATTGTTTCTCCTTTTATATGTGTCATCGTTCATAGACGAAGTGATGGGGATCACGTCATAGAAGGATTTGCACGAAGATTGCAGCCGTTCATATTGCGTCGATCGACGATCTAATTTTTTTTATTTGTACTTCTTTGATTTTATTTTAAACTTCTTTGTAAAGCTATCATGATTAGAAGATCATGACCGTTCATGGCAGCTCTAAACTCTATAAATAGGACTAGAATGCGTCATTTTGAGGGATCATTGAGGAAAATTCAGACGACAGTCACCAGGTGCTGAAGCCGAAAATTCGGCGCGAGGCCTAGAACCCCTCCCCCTTGTACCTCCTTGCAACCCTTTCCTCCTCCAGGCAACCCTTTCCTCCACCTCTTTGCCAGTCACCACTAGGGATGTTCACGAACCGAATCGAATATCTCTTCAATAGAATCCAAATTTATCACAGAATGCAGAGATTCAGATTCGTTTGAATATTTGAATTCAGATTTGTCAGGAAATCCTCGAGTCAAATTTGGATTTGAATTCGGATTTAATTATCTAAAGTTTATTTAAATATATATTACTATAGTCGTGAATTATTCGCGAATCTTGCCAATAGAGATAATATTATTCGGATTCGAATAACACTAAATGTCGGCCACTAATTTGGATTTGAATTCGAAAAAATGAATTTTAATCGAATCTTCACGAATCTATTCCCGAATTATTCACGAACTATTTGCTTTGCGAACAGGTCACTACCATCAGTCACACTAATTGTTGGCCACCACCCCTTTGGCCATCTCCCCCTAAACACCAATATCGTAACTCTTCTCCCCATAACAACCACATAACCACCCTCAACCACTACATACGCCCGCTAACTCATAACTACCTCATACCAAATTACTAATAACCTCCGGTAACTTCGACACACACACACACACCAACCTTTGCCGAGCCTACCCTGAACAGGGAAGGTTCCTACACTTTCCCCCTTTTCCCCCAACAGCAGCCCTTCTATCTCACAATTTTCAGCCTCTTCTACAGTGCAGTTTTAGTCCACTACCCCTCTGACCATCATTTGTTAGGAAACCTGACCGTGGAAAGGTGCAGTTTCAGCCACTACTAACCCCTCCGGCCATAATTTGTTAGGAAATCTGTCCGTTTCCACGTACACAAGAAACACAAGTAATGAACAAACCACGCAATTTATATATCACAGTCACACAGTACAAATAATATGGGGGAAAAGTACAGTCCGAGAAAGAGCACCACAAGTGGAATATGGACTCTCCAACCCGCTGAGAAATAAGAATACTTCTCACAATCCATAAAACAACAGACACACAAAGTTCGCAAGCAAACCTTCATCGTTGTCGGACGACCAACTACCGCCACTGGAGAAGGAAGCCCCAATGCGATTTAGCCTTTGCCGAAAGTTTGTTGCTCGCCGTGGATCTGCAACCGCCGCATTCGTGCACTCGCTGCACACGACCTCTTTGACTCTGTTGCACTGTTGCTGCCGCCGCATCAACAGTCAACCCCGCTGCCACCCACAAGCCGGGCACAATGGAGTGCTCCTTGTATGCTCCCGAACCCAGCTGTCGGACCAACACAGTTGACCGCCCACTTGAGTTTGACAATGTCACTGCAGCCCACTACACTGTTCCTTGCGCCTCCCCTTCACCGGATCTCGCACTTTCAGCCTTCATCGGGAGGGAAGGATGAAGATCGGATTGGCGGCTGACTACTCATTCGTCAGGATAGACTTGCGTGTTCTCTTGGATCGGGGTTGAAATCTTTTAGGTCTCAAAGAGACCCTAAAGAAAGAAGCCTTATCAGGTCCGAATCCGAGCCAAAAAACACAACTCCATTCGATTCAAACGACACCCTCTAAGACTTCTATCCCAATGCCTTCTTGTCATTGTGAGTTCTTTTATAGTTATAGAATTTTATTGTTGAATGTTGTACCAATTCTTTATTTTTGTGGATATTGTCTAGTAATCTTTGTGCCAAGAAATATTGTGGCTTGCTGGGTTTTGTTCGTTTATATATTGATTGTTTCACACTCTTGCTTGTCCACTCCTATTTTTGTTTCCTTTTTTGGAAATCTACTTGAGCATTGTTTTTCTTTGTAGTAATATTTGCAATACTCTTAATTGCGAGCGTAATTATCAGATAAGTGTCAGGTTCATATTGGCATTCCAATTAGACTCCCAATACCTTTGCTAGAACCAATCCTACATCACAAAGTCCTTTCAAAACTCGTGGTTTACTTTCTGGGTTGCAGAAGCTTCTAAAAGCTGAACCTCAAATTCGCTCCGGATGACAAAAATTTGTAGAACTATCTGTTGTCATGAAAAATTTCTTACATGACAAAAGCTCGTATGATCCTCTTCATTAATGCAGGGTCTTTCGCTGGTCTGGGCTTTCTTGCGTGGTATCTGTCCGGCAAAATCAAAGCTTTCGATCGGAGGGGCCATGTCGCTAAACTTTGCATTGTGCTGCTTCCTATCCTTTGCGCGGCGCTCATCGCAATCTCTCGAGTGGATGACTATTGGCATCACTGGCAGGATGTGTTCACAGGGGGGTCTTTAGGTTCGTATTTGACGGCCATGCGCATTTTTTCTTTCTTCGAATATTTTCATGATTTCGGCCATCTACTTCTGCCTTTTTTTTCTCTAAATTTTTTGTTGGTTTTTGTTTCTCAGGTTTGGTGGTTGCCTCTGTTTGTTATTTGCAATTCTTCCCTCCCCCTTTTGATGCAGATGGTACCCATTCTTTCTTTCTTCACTGGCTCACTTTTTTTTTGCAACTTTTCATATGTTAAGAATTAAGATAGCTAAAACTAAATGTTTCACTTCATTTTATTTTTCAAAATATCATCAAAGTACGATGTAACCCCAATCGCTAGGACGCCTACGGCCCACACACTCACGATACATACCGGAACTTAGCCATCACTCTCATACAGACTTTGGCTTAGATTCAAAATGGGTTATCTTTCTTCTTATTTCACGATTCTATTTATAATACAGCCACAGTCTTCCACTCAAACTACATGCTGAATATAAAGAATATACACTTACAAAAAAGAGAAATAAAGACAGACCACAGTTGTAATTGTATTGCCGCAATGTTAGCCCAATCAACTCCTCGGAGTCATCCGCACGAACGAGTATATTGTCAGAACACGGAAACGAGATCCTGGGAGGTCAGCTAGGCGAGCCGGTTTGATTGCATCATCACTTAAGATCACAGTATCATTGTGCTATCATAAGTGATTTCCTATTTTAGCCAATAATAGTTACTAAATAATTAAATAATAATTAGACAATAAAAAACTTAAATTAAAGCACTAAAATTGTAAAATAAAATAGAAAAGACATCAAGTAAAAATAGTATAAAAATAAATTTAATGAGGAGAATGTGCAATGCCGAATGTTAAGCCGCCGTTTTCTTGGTTGGCTTTCACCCTTGCACGAAAAGATTATAGGGAGGCATTGTGCCTAGTCTTTCCAAATAGAGTAATATATTTAGAGCAATGTTATATCATATATGCAGGCCTGTTTTGGGTTTATGCAGGCCGTGGATGTATGCAGGCCAAAATATTATTTATGCAGGCCAAATTTAGAATATATAGGCTAATTTTTTTGGCACCGTTAAAATATTTTAAAAGTTGGATTAGGCTGATGAGTTCCCTCTCCAACCTCGCTGTACAACCCGTATTCGTCGAGTGGGTCCCACAGGCCAACTAGCGAGACCTAGGCTAGTCAGATCATTCGCCCCGGCTCAGACAGGTGAAAATACCCCCGGGTTAGTGGGGGTAAGCTGCAGGAGAGAAGGAGCTGGGCGAGTGGTGCCCTCACGGGCCACTCGCCCGGAAGCGTGGACATTCGCCCAGCTAAGCGGGTGCCCAGCGGGTGGTACCCTCACGGACCACTCGCCCAAAAGGCTTTGAGGGGGAAATGACCATAATACCCCTTGTGGGCTGCAAATATCCCTTCGGAACAGCGGAGTTAGGCTATTAGCAGACCAATTTGGGGTGCGGTTAGTAAAACTAAAAGGCGGATTCATGTTATTTGCAGACCAGCCTAGAAAAATCTATAAATAGACCCTTAAGGGCACCTTGGAGGAGATCCGATTCCTTGAGAGTCCTCTCCTCCAGGCTAGTTTTGGTTGGCAGCCCGTGTCCTCCAAGGTGCCTGACTGAGCTTTGGTTTGGGAGGGGAAGCTCTCTAAGATCTTCCGGGTGTGTGGCAGGACCTCCTCGCTACAGCCTTGGGTCTATTCCAAGTTTCTCATCCACCGGTCGGAGGGTCTAGGGAGGGAGAAGTAAGCGTCGGCTACACCCCCCAGTGGGTCCGAACTCAGGAGACCAGTTGCTGGTTTCAACATTTTTGGTGCGGTGAGTGTGGACCGTAGCCGGTGAAGGAAAATCTCAAGCTAGGTTCGATGACAGGAGGTGGGGAAAATGGTTCAGACTCAGGCCACTCGCAGCCGCCAGCAGCAGGGGAGTGGTTGCAGATGTTTGAGAAGTTCAAGCGAGAAGTCCTGCAGACAGTTCTCGCTGGGCGGAGCGAGTGCGAGACCCCGGCAGTCCCCGTGGTTTCGCCCCTGCAGATCGGCGAGAACGCACCGGGGCAGCGGCTGGGGAAGGAGGTGCCAGCAGAAGGCAGTGCGCGAGATCTCCCCGGGCGGCAGCTGTTCAGCTGCCCGGCGAGTGCTGAGGTGTGCGAGCTGGCTCCGCGCGAGAAGACCATTCGCCGAGCAGGGGAAGGGAGCCCCTTTTGCGAGATGATCCTCTCGGCCCCAGTGCCAGAGGGGTTTCGAGGGCCGGAGATGTCCTACTACACTGGCAAGGAGGACCCAGTCGTGCACCTGCAGTGGTTTGAGGACATGACGTCAATCCTTCCCATGACAGATGCTTTTCAATGCCGACTCTTCGCAACCACCCTGAAGGAGAAAGCAAGGGACTGGTTCCACCAGCTTCCCACAGGTTCCATCTACGCGTTCGATGATTTGCGCCGGGGCTTCCGGCTGCGCTTCTCGACGTCGAAAAAGAGGAAGAAGGATGCGGAGGCTCTCTTTAAGATCAGGCAAAGGGAGGGGGAATCCCTGGCACATTACGTGGATAGGTTCCAGGAGGAGATACACCTTGTGCAGGAGGTGCCGGGATTCTCCCTCAAGATGGCGTTCATCGTAGGGTTGCGAGATGGGTTCTTCAAGATGGACCTGAAGAGAAGGCCTCCTTTGTCCTTTGAGGAGTTGATGGAGCGAGCAGCAGAGGAGATTGAAGGGGAGGCGGCCAACCCGGAGTTCTACAAGAGGTTGGCGAAGATGAGCGAGCCCGAGGTGAGGCAGCAAGAAGGAAGAAGGCGAGAAGAATCCAGGGGTCAGGGGTTCGAAAGACCGCCTCGGAATTGGAGGAATCAAGAGCCCAACAACAGGTTGGGCTGGAGGCACCAGGAAGGACCAGCGAGAGGTCAGGAAGGGGGGTATCAAGGAAGAGAGGCGGGAGAAATAAATCCGGGGTGGAGGCAAGGTCCCAGACCCCCTCACCCCCCAAGGGAGCAAGCTATGGCAGTAGGCCGAGGAAGAGGAGGTAGAGGAGCAAGAGGAGGGAGAGGAAGAGCAGGAAGAGGGGACAGGGTGGCGTTGCCCTATTGTGACTTTCACCAGGAAGAAGGTCACGTGACCGCCACCTGCCCAGAATTCTTGGAGATAAGAGGGAGAGGTCAACCACGGCGGCAGCAGGCCAGGATCGAGGAAGTGCTCCCAGAGGCGGAAGAGGACCGATGCGAGGACAGGGCAGATACAAGAGCCAGGGGGGAATCGGGGTGATTCATGGTGGGGTTGGGATAGAAGCCTCTCGCAAAAGGAGCTTCCAGGCGATGTTCCGGAGAGACGTCGCATCAACTTCCCAGACCCCACCCCCCACAGAGAAGCTCACCTTCTCCTCGGAAGACATGCCCGATTATGAGGACCCGTTCTGCGACGCCCTGGTGATCCAGACGGCGATAGAAAACTTCACGGTCTCCCGGATCCTGGTGGACAATGGGAGCTCGGTGAATGTTATCTTCAAGAAGGCTTTCGATGCGATGGAGGTGGAGAAGAAGAGGGTGCAGGCCTCTGATGGGCCACTGTTTGGTTTCTCAGGAGAAAGGAAGGAGGTTGAGGGAGGTGTCAGCCTCCAGGTGACATTAGGAGGGGTCCCGAGGAACTGCCGGTTCGTCATCGTTGACGCTCCGAGCAGCTACAATGCCATATTTGGGCGCCCTCTCATCAGTGCCTTCCGGTGTGTGCCCTCATCATACCACTAGTGCTTGAAGTTCCATAGTGGAGGAGTCCAGATCCGAATCCGGGGAGATGCAAAGGTCGCCAGGCAGTGCTATGTGACTGCCGTCAATACCATCTCTTGGATGGCGGAGGCTGAGATGATGGATGAAGAGATGAGGAGGCAGGAGGGGCCAGAAGAAGGAGTGGAGAAGAGGGGAGAAGAGGAAGAGGGTAGTGCCCGAAGAAAGGAGAGGGAGGTAGCTCAGGAGGAGCAGGTCGAACCGATGGAGGAGGAAGGTGCGGCAGAGGAGAAGGCCAGGGTAGAGGGGCGAGAAGCGAGGGGAAGATGGGAAGAGCCGGCCCGGCTTGAAGCGGCAGAGGAAGTAGTGGAGATGGAGGTTATCACCCAGGGAGGAAGGGTGGAGAAGGTGCGTGTCAGCGGGGGCCTCAGCCCGGAAGACAGGGTGAGGATGCTTGAGTGCATTCAGAAGAACGTGGACATCTTCGCATGGAGCGCGGCAGACATGCCCGACATCGAAGCGGACGTGGCTTGCCATCGTCTCAACCTTGAGCCAGGAGCCCGCCCCATCCGACAGAAAAGGAGGGCCTTCGCCGACAAACTCGAAGAACCAATCCGCGAGGAGGTGGCCAAGCTCCTTGAAGCAGGTTTTGTATCAGAGATCCAGTATCCAGGCTGGGTCTCCAATGTCGTCATGGTAAAAAAGGGCGATGGTCGCTGGCGTATGTGTATTGACTTTTCTTTATTAAACAAAGCCTGCCCTAAGGATTGTTATCCCCTGCCTCGGATCGACGCGCTGGTTGACTCAGCCGTCGGTTTTTCTGTGATGAGTTTTTTGGATGCTTTTTCAGGTTATCACCAGATCAGGATGCACCCCCCGAATATCAAAGATGTCTCTTTCATCACCCGGGAGGGGTGCTACTGCTATAAGATGATGCCCTTTGGGCTGAAAAATGCAGGAGCAACCTACCAGAAGATGATGGACCGGGTTTTTAAGGAGCAAAGAGGAAGAAACTTGGAGGTTTACGTAGATGACCTCATGGTGAAGAGCAAGAGCGTGGGCATTCATCTCCGAGACCTCGAGGAAACCTTCGCCACCCTACGCAAGTACAAGATGCGCCTGAATCCCCTAAAGTGTGTGTTCGGGGCCAGCAAGGGGAAATTCCTGGGACACCTTCTCACCCCTTCGGGGGTAGAACCTAACCCGGACAAGGTCAAAGTCATCATGGAGTTGGGATCGCCTTGGAATGCCAAGGAGGTCCAGCGCTTGACGGGAAAACTCGCGGGGTTGAGCAGGTTTCTCTCCCGGGCCGGAGAGAAATGCTCCCCCTTCTTCAAAAAACGAGGCAACCAGAAATTCGAGTGGACAAAGGAATGCGAGGAGACCTTCCAGGCCTTGAAGGGTCAGCTCACCAAAGCTCCGCTGCTCCAAGGTCCCAAGGAGGGGGAAGATCTATCCCTATATCTCGGAGTCGGGACTGAGGCTGTAAGCTCCGTCCTGGTCCGGGAAGAAGGCAAGAAGCAGCTGCCTATCTATTACGTGAGTAGGGTCCTAAGGGAGGCGGAGCTCAGATACCCGATCTTGGAGAAGTTGGCCTTTGCTCTGGTCGTCGCAGCAAGGAAACTCAGGCCATACTTCCAGGCCCATTCAATTCAAGTAGTGACGGACCACCCTCTTCGCCAGATCTTCGAAGGAGTAGAGCATTCAGGGAGGCTAGCGAAGTGGTCGATAGAACTCAGCGAGTTCAATATCACCTTCGTCCCTCGGCTATCCATGAAGGCACAGGTGGTGGCGGATTTCATGGCAGATTTTGTGGCCGAGATGGAGGAGGGTCAGGCCCCTCGTCATGTTCCGTGGAAGCTGCTGGCTGACGGGGCCTCGGGTAAGAATTCTCTCGGAGGAGGGGTAGTGCTGGAGAGCCCTCACGGGGTGAAGATCGAGCAGACACTCGTTATACATTTCCCAATCACCAACAACCAGGCGGAGTATGAGGCAGTGATCGCCGGTTTGCGTCTGGCTCGGGAACTGGGAGTCCATGATGTGGAGGTTCTCACCGACTCAATGATAATAGCCTCTCAGATCAAGGGGGAGTTCGAGACGAGGGAACCTACACTCATAAGATACTTAGCCAAAGTGAGAAGCCTCATTGGAGCGTTCAAGACTTTCTCCATCAGGCACATCCCTCGGGAGGAGAGCGCCCAGGCGGATCGCTTGGCCAAGACCGGTCCCCGAACCGGAGGAACCCTAACAGATCTGTTCCATCCTTCGATCGAGGAAGGGGAACTCATGGAAATAGAGCAGCGGCCCTCTTGGAAGGATCCCTTCGTTACCTTCCTTGCAACAGGGAAATTCCCGGAGGACGTTCCGGACCAAAGGCGCTTCCGGTACAAGTCTGCCTACTATGTGCTCCATGAGGGGGATCTGTATCGGAAGACCCTCTCGGGCCTCTTGGCCCGGTGCATCTCGGAAGATGAAGTCCCGAGGATCTTGGAAGAAGTTCACTCCGGCGAGTGCAGCAGCCACTCGGGGAGCAGGATGTTGGAGGCAAGAATAATGAGGCAGGGATACTTTTGGCCAACCCTAAGCAAAGACGCGGCCACCTTCGCCAAGAAATGCCATAAGTGCCAGATGTTCGCCCCGCTTCAGCTCATGCCAGCTCAGAGGCTAAGGAGTATCACGGCACCCTGGCCATTTGCCATATGGGGGATGGATCTGGTAGGACCCTTCCCCCAGGCTAGTGGGCAGAGGAGGTTTCTCTTAGTCTTGATCGACTACTTCTCAAAGTGGTTGGAGGTCAAGGCGCTGGCTAAGGTCACCTCCCAGGTGGTCCGCAACTTCATATGGGGGGAGATCATCTGTCGGCATGGTCTTCCGCAGGCCATAGTCACGGACAACGGTTCGCAGTTCGCAAGCGAGGAGTTCATCAGTTTCTGCGGCCAGTTGGGGATAGACCTCAGGTTTGCATCCGTCCACCATCCCAGGAGAAACGGGCAGGTGGAGGCGGCAAACAAGATTATCGTGAACTTGCTCAAGAAGAAGGTGGAAAATCTTAAGGGCAATTGGGTGGAGCAGCTCCCCTCGGTCCTGTGGGCTTTAAGAACCACCCCCAACACCGCCACTGGAGAGACCCCTTTCAAGCTCTCTCACGGCTGCGAAGCCGTCATTCCCATAGAGTTCGAAGTCATGACGCCACGGGTAAAGGCCGCCACGAATGGAGAGGAAGATTGGCGAGCTGGGAACGAAGAAGAGTTGCGGCTCTTCCTCGACCTCATCGAAGAAGCCCGGGATCTAGCAGCCATTCGCCAAGAAGAGGTCAAGCGGCGGATGGCCAAGTACTTCGACAAGCACATCAAGATCAGGCAGTTTGAAAAAGGGGACCTAGTACTCAAGAAGGTTGACGCGGCCGGGAGGTCTGCCGCAGTGGGAAAGCTTAATCCCAACTGGGAAGGCCCCTATGTCGTGGAGGAAACGCTAAAGTCCGGGGGGTATCGCCTTCAGAACGTGGAGGGCCAACCCCTCAGCCACACTTGGAGCGGTGACGATCTTAAACGTTTCTATCCCTGAAACTATGTAATAAAAATGTTTTGAAATAAGAATATTTTGTTTAACATGTGTTTGAGATCGACACTGCAGCTTGTGGGAAAAATTCCGAAAGCTCCAAAGATGGCCCCGAGCGGACCCGCTGTCCAGGCTCTGATCTAGCTGGCAGCTCTGAAGGCTCACTCGGTGGCAGGTTCTATGTTGAAGGAAAAATGGCCCCGAGCAGACCCGCTGTCCAGGCTCTCATCTAGCTGGCAGGTCCGAAGGCTCACTCGGTGGCAGGTTCCATGTTGAAGGAAAAATGGCCCCGAGCAGACCCGCTGTCCAGGCTCTCATCTAGCTGGCAGGTCCGAAGGCTCACTCGGTGGCAGGTTCTATGCTGAAGGAAAAATGGCCCCGAGCAGACCCGCTGTCCAGGCTCTCCTCTAGCTGGCAGGTCCGAAGGCTTACTCGGTGACAGGTTCTATGTTGAAGGAAAAATGGCCCCGAGCAGACCCGCTGTCCAGGCTCTCATCTAGCTGGCAGGTCCGAAGGCTCACTCGGTGGCAGGTTCTATGCTGAAGAAAAAATGGCCCCGAGCAGACCCGCTGTCCAGGCTCTCCTCTAGCTGGCAGGTCCGAAGGCTCACTCGGTGGCAGGTTCTATGTTGAAGGAAAAATGGCCCCGAGCAGACCCGCTGTCCAGGCTCTCATCTAGCTGGCAGGTCCGAAGGCTCACTCGGTGGCAGGTTCTATGTTGAAGGAAAAATGACCCCGAGCAGACCCGCTGTCCAGGCTCTCATCTAGCTGGCAGGTCCGAAGGCTCACTCGGTGGCAGGTTCTATGTTGAAGGAAAAATGGCCCCGAGCAGACCCGCTGTCCAGACTCTCATCTAGCTGGCAGGTCCGAAGGCTCACTCGGTGGCAGGTTCTATGTTGAAGGAAAAATGGCCCCGAGCAGACCCGCTGTCCAGGCTCTCATCTAGCTGGCAGGTCCGAAGGCTCACTCGGTGGCAGGTTCTATGTTGAAGGAAAAATGGCCCCGAGCAGACCCGCTGTCTAGGCTCTCATCTAGCTGACAGGTCCGAAGGCTCGCTCGGTGGCAGGTTCTAAATTCTCAAGGAGTGACCTCAAGAGCACTCGCATAGACCACGCGCCGGAACGGTGATTTCACCTCGCTTTCATAACTACCTAAACGCAGCCCCGTGATGCGCGAATGGTCCAAAGGCTCACTCGGTAGCGGGAAGTCGAAAAGAGTGATGCATCCTAGGTCGTCAACGAGCAGCGGCGAATGGTCAAGACAGTTACACTACGGCCTAGCGTCCTAATGAGCCTAGCGAGATATAGCGGCGAATGAGAAAAAATTAAGATAGCACAAAAATTGTAATCGATATATATCTTTCAAGGGGACTCGCCCAGTTCATGATTACATCCAAAAATGAAGAATAAAAAGAAAACAAAAAATATATACAAAGGGCCCATCTCATGGATCGGCAGGCTTCTCGCCAGAAGATCCATCGCTTTCGCTCGAATCCGGTAGGAGGGCATCTTCTCGCGGCTCGCCGTCCTCATCTTCCGGGAAGGGGATCGGAATGTAGAGCTCGGGGACGACCTGTCGGGCAGAGAGGCATTCGGCCTCCTCCTTCAGGTACCCAGCCTGCCGCAGCACCTGCAACGCGTGCTTCACGGCGCTTTGAGCATTCTCCTGCATCAGCTGCTCTAGCTCATGGTGGGGATAAAAGTGCCCCCTGCTTCCTGAGGCGAGTGCCAAGGCATCGGCTTCTCGCGCCTGCTGGACCTCGGCCTTAGCCAGCCGGACTTCCTCCTCAAGATTGCCCACTCGCGCGCGAAGCATCTCGACGATCATAGCGTCCTGAGAAAACGAAGGTGGTGAGAAGGAAGTGCGGCAATCGTCAACGGTCATTCGCGGGGAGGAGGGAGGAGGGAAATATACCTCTCTGACGGGACGACTGGCGAGAAGGGCTTCCGCAGCTGCCAACTTCGTCTTGAGTTCCTGCGCCTCGGCCGAAACAAGGGCCCTGGTCTCCTCGACCTCGGCCAGACTCCGCGACAGACTGATGCTCCGGCGCGAAGACATATGCGCAAGCTCAAGGGCCCGCAGCAGGGCTCGAGCGGTCTCGTGGGCGAGAACCTGAGACTTCTCGGCATCGAAGACTTCGGCATCGTCACGGCCATAGTGGGCATACGCCATGGCGTAGGCCTCGCCGGTAGCAACATCGCTCTCTATCCAAGTCGAATGGAGGGTGGAGAGCGAGACCCGGTTATTGTTTCTGTCCCACTTCACTAGAGGAGCCCCCGAGGGATCCACGTACTTCTCGCCATTTGCGAAGTTCCGGTGGTCCCTGGGCAGCGGAGGCGGCGGCAGCGACGATCTCGCCTGGATCCCAGTCCCGTCTGGCACACCCGACCCCAAGGTTTGGGCCGGCGCATCTGTCCCCTGGGTTAGGGCCGGCGCGCCCGTCCCCAGGGTTTGGGTCAGAGCACTCGCCCCTCGGGTCTCGTCCAAGATCCCCTTCCCCTTGGCGGAAGGACTTTTCGGCTTCTTGGAAGAAGAGGAAGCGAGCGCCCCGGGTTTTCGTTTCCGGCCGCTAGGTTTGGAGGAGGAAGGTTCCTCCCGGCAGGCATCCGCGGCCGCCTGTGCAAAGGATACAGAAACCCCAGGAGGTCGCGGCGAGTGAAGGGGGAAATTACGCACACCTGCATAAGAACGCGAAAGATTTAGCGAATGATTTAGCGAATGACGTAAGAACCGCCAAGCCGAAATGAATGCAGAAGGTCTCGAAAACTTACCCTCACCCTGCGGAATGGGCGGGAGCGTGTTGACATTTCGCCGGAGATAGACGAGGTCCATCCCGTGCTGAAGGATGTATTGATGCAGCTTGGCCTCATGCCCCCCTAAGGTCGGGGGACGAAAGGTCGACTCCTCCTCCTGCACCGGGGCGAGAAGGGTATTCCCAAGGCTCCCGCCGACGAAGATGAAGCGGCGGACCCAGTCGTGGTTCTTGTTCGGGAGACCGTAGTGTTTGAGAGGGTTTTGACCCGAGAAGAAGGAGATGCCGTGTGAGCAGCGGAAGGTGTACAGTTTGCGGAAGACGGGTAGCGAGAACTCGATCCCCTCTTCTCGCAGGTAGCACGCGTACCCAACCAGCATGGCGATAGAGTTGGGATTGAGCTGGCCGGGCACGACCCCGTAGTACCGGAAAGTCTGGCGGAGTTCCGGCCAGATGGGAAGGCGAAACCCCACCTCGAAGTGCTCTAGCGGGATCGCGAGAGCACATGGCGAGATGGAGTTTAGACGCTCCTCCGGCTCGGGCTTTCGCGCCTCGAATGCCGGCGGAACGTAGTCAGCAACCGCGCTCAGGAAGGCCTCCTCGGAGAGGTCGCAGGAGTCGAAGACATGATTGACGAAGGCGCTGGCACACCTGGCCCTACCATCAGCGTCGCCACCCATTTCGCGAATGCTGGAGAAGACGGGAGCAGCAGAGAAGAGAGAAGCGCGAGTGCTAGCGCGAGGAGAGAGAGGGAGCGGATGGCAAGGTAATTAATATGGTGGTTGGACGACCTATTTATAGAAGAACTAAAAGACGCTTGGGCTTTCGAGGCAGCGGGTGTGCGGATAGCAATCGCGCCTTCCCGACGCCTCGAAACCCGGGCCGATCCCTCTCAACCATTAATGGCGAATGCCCAGTGGCTATCCACTCGACGACCACGCGAAAGAGTTACGAAAGCATTCAGCAATATCATATCATTCGGCATGCTCAAGCAAGTTGCGAGAAATATAAACGAAAATAGAAATAAAGCACTCGCCAAGCACAGAATGTAAAATTATTACAGGCATAAATAGAGTCCAGTATCCTCAGCACCATAAATAGAATAAAGGGAGAAATACAAAGGAGGCGAATGAAGACCAAACTAGCGCTCCTCCCAGTACCACCGACCATGCCCTCGCGGCCCAGCCTCCGGAGGCATTCGCGGACGATAATACGCGAGCATGGAGGTGATCTCGTGAGACGCCAGCTGAAGCTGATCCCGGGCTCGCGCAGTGTGCCTCCCGGGAGAAAGCTCCCCCCCTTCACCTCCCAGACGCTCCACCGCCGAGAGAAGGCGCGAATAGTCCTTCCGAAGGTCCTTCAGCTCGCGCGTGACCTCCAGCCGCACATCATCCACCTGGCCGGCGATGTTCCGTTGGATATGGATGAGCTTCCCCAAGACCTCCGTGACTCGCTCCTTTAGGGTCGCATGATCTGAGGAGTCGCCGAGGAAGTCAGAGAGATCCCCGGGAGAGGGGAGGGGCGAGAGCATTCCGTCTTCCCCCTCGTGGTAGGATCCAAAGGGAGAGGCTTCCCGATAGCCTGCGAGATCATAGACTGGTCAGTCACGTTAAACAAAGCGGATGCGCTAAATGCAGCAGAGGTCGCTAACCTAGTGAGGGGTCCCCATGACCGGAGGGACGAGACGAATGTGGGTGCGTTTTAAACAAACCGGCGGGAGGCAGGACCTTTCCCTTTCCAGGACGGTAGGGCTGTGAAGAAGGAGCTGGAGCATCCGCAGGATCATCCGCTCGGTCCTGTTGACCGGGTCCCTTCTCGGGAGACACCCTCGGCTCATCCGCAAGCACGGAAGGATTCAGTCGAGCAGGGGAGCTCGGAGGAATGAAGTCCCGCGGCGAAAGGACGGGGACGAGAGCTACGAAAAACAGTGGTCAGTGACGAGCAGTATGAAGGACGAATCAAGAGGGTTCACAACTTACCGGACTGCAATGTGGTCTCGCCCGGAGGGGGGGGGGGGGGGGGGGAGGAGCAAGGTCCAGGTCTGGAGGAGGCCTCTCGTTCGCGAGAGGTGGCACCGCGGCACTGCTCGAGACTGCCCCGTGGCCGACCTCAGGCACCGAAATCTCCTGCGAACGGCCAGAGCGAACGCAGGATAGGGGATAGGAACCAAACAGAAAGACAGGAGGAATCCTCATACCTGCATCCCGGGGTCCGGAGGATTCCTCGCCGGAAGAGTTTTCGCCGGAGGGGTATTCGCCGGAGGAGTTTTCGCCGGAGGGGTATTCGTCGTGGGAGTATTCGCCGGAGACTCCGAAGCGGTCTCGCCTCTTTGACGATTCAGCCGAATCGCCTTGGCTCGACGCGAGACGTAGGGGGCACTCGGATCCCGTTTAGACATAAGCCAGGGAGCAAATTTGGCAGCCTTGGGGGCGGTTACACTTTGGGCCGCAGCCAGGCGCTCGATCATCTCCTGCGAGAGGGGTCTCGCGGAAGGTTTGTGGGAAGACATTGATATCGGCGAAAGGCCAAGGGAGAGAAGAAGCTCCGAATCGAGGAATGAAAGCGTTCCAGGAAAATCTGACGTGAAGAGATATATATATAGGGCAACGGTGGGACCCACAGAATCTGTGGGACCAGTCAGCCAGCACTCACCGAATACCGGGTTGGACTGTTCTTTCCGAGCGCAAGAACCGCTCGCAAAGAGCGGGGATTGTGTACAACCCGTATTCGTCGAGTGGGTCCCACAGGCCAACTAGCGAGACCTAGGCCAGTCAGATCATTCGCCCCGGCTCAGACAGGTGGAAATACCCCCGGGTTAGTGGGGGTAAGCTGCAGGAGAGAAGGAGCTGGGCGAGTGGTGCCCTCACGGGCCACTCGCTCGGAAGCGTGGACATTCGCCCAGCTAAGCGGGTGCCCAGAGGGTGGTACCCTCACGGACCACTCGCCCAAAAGGCTTTGAGGGGGAAATGACCATAATACCCCTTGTGGGTTGCAAATAGCCCTTCGGAACAGCGGAGTTAGGCTATTAGCAGACCAATTTGGGATGCGGTTAGTAAAACTAAAAGGCGGATTCATGTTATTTGCAGACCAGCCTAGAAAAATCTATAAATAGACCCTTAAGGGCACCTTGGAGGAGATCCGATTCCTTGAGAGTCCTCTCCTCCAGGCTAGTTTTGGTTGACAGTCCGTGTCCTCCAAGGTGCCCGGCTGAGCTTTGGTTTGGGAGGGGAAGCTCTCTAAGATCTTCCGGGTGTGTGGCGGGACCTCCTCGCTACAGCCTTGAGTCTATTCCAAGTTTCTCATCCACCGGTCGGAGGGTCTAGGGAGGGAGAAGTAAGCGTCGGCTACACCCCCCCAGTGGGTCCGAACTCAGGAGACCAGTTGCTGGTTTCAACACTCGCATACGAACTCGCCCCGCCACCGCCCTCCCTCAACCGCCGCCCTCCCTCAACCGCCTCCTTACCCGACCTCATCCTCCAAGATTACCTCGTCGTAGCTTTCGGAAAACCACCGCAACTCCATCAGGACTCGCTGGAACAGCTCCAACTCCCCCTGCCCCTGCTAAAGGATTCGAATGATCAACGGAGGCAAAAACAGCGAACGGAGTCTGGAACCGGAGCTGACTCGTTGGAAAAAAAATAAGAAAAAGAGGGTGTGAGGGCGGCCTGCATTTATCTTGAGAAAAAAAGCATTTTAATTAATATTTGTGGCCTGCATAAAGCCAAAAACGGCCTGCATATACCATCAGTCTATATTTACTTTTGAAGCTTTGAAATTTAGCTTACCGTCGGTACGGCGTCATCTTGCAGGTTGGGGCCCACACGCCTATTTCCGAGTTCTCGCCGAGGTGCCGGCGGGCACGATTTTGACGGCAACGAATTTGGTTAGCAGGCCCGCGGAGATGGAGACCATCTATGACGCATCTGAGGGAGGGAATCATCTGGGCCTGCGGGAGTCGAACCCTACGTATAATGACATGGAAGCCGGTGCCGGCAACCGGAGGCTGTGAATTCTTTTTAGTAGTCTTTGCTGTATCATAGAATCTCTATCCTCAAATCATTTCTTCTTTAGGACATTGTTTTGTGTTGGCATTTCAGTTCAGGTTTTGTTTCTCCCTATTTTTTCCCTTCCGTTTGTTAATGTTTTTTGTATGTAAATTTTATTATTTCCGGTTTAGTTTGATATTTTATTGTCTGTGAATATCAATGTTTTAAGAATCGGATCGGAGATCGAATCGGTGAGATCAAAAGTTCAAGGTCCGACGGGTTGGACCGGTCGGACCGGGGTTGAACCGGTTGGACCGGTCGGACCGGTTTGGTTTGATATTTTATTGTTTCATGGCTTGTTGGTTTGAGCTCTTCTTCTTATCTTGGAGGTCTCAGGTTCTAAACTTGGGAGTTGAGTTTTCCTCACCTTCAATTAGACTACTATGTTGCTTGCTCTTGTTCAGATATGAGACCAATGTAGGCCGGGCATCCGAGGAGCGAAGACGCGCCCTCGCGTTTGACTTCGAATGACAAAAAGTCTTTTTTTAGTGTCGAATTGGCCGGCTCCCCCTCCAATCAGCATTTGCGTCTAGACCTTCATTCTCTACCTTAAAAATCATAATCAAACGAAAAAATGTTATTGGGCACGCTTAGTGCAACAAATGGTGTGATAAGCATTTTGTACTATTGCTGCACGTTTTATTTATTCAGAATCTGTACGACTAAGATCGAGCAAAATGATCACTAAATAATATATACGGATCTTATATAATATATAATAGTTAAAAGTATATGTTTAATATATATAATAATTAAAGGAAGTTTCCAGCCAGGTCACAAAACTCCAAATCAAGTTTTAAGCTCGCGTTTTTTGCCTAATAAATTGGAAGATAAAACATTTTAACACAAATAAAAATTGTTGAAATAAATACGAATAATTATTTGCGCTAATTCGATTAGGAGTCGTTGGTTTGACTGTAACTGTGGACCCTCTTTCGTCTCCCTACAACTCAACACGCTCCACTGTTACTTGCGCACTTCCCTTGCGCCAGCAGCGCCTTCCAAGCTCCATGGCCACCGTTAGACCTTCTTCATTCGCTTTCGTCCCCTCCCAACAATCAAGATGCAGCACCGTCTACCCGCCAACACTATGCCGTCGATTCCATCGGCATTCACCGGCCGGCAGCCGCAGTACCCGTATTTTCGCGCCTTATTGTTGCATCGCCGTTAGTCGTAGTGATCAAGACGCCTCCCCGCCATCATCTACCGTATCCTGCATCGATGCCTCTTCCATCCGATTCGCTTTCACTGGTGGCGGCTCCGGCGGCCACATCTACCCGGCGATTGCCATTGCCGACGAGCTTCGGAACCTCTGCCCTGACGCGAAGTTCCTATTCATTGGAACATCATCGGGTCTAGAGAGCAAAGCTGTCCCTTCCGCCGGATACGATTTCACCGCCATCCCAGCCTCCCGCCTCTCCCGTCCTGTTCTATCCCCTCAGAACCTTCTACTGCCTTACCATCTCCTCCACGCTATCGCTGCCGCCTGGAAAATCCTCCGCCGCTTCCGACCTCACATTGTAATCGGCACGGGAGGATACGTCGCCGCGCCAGTCTACATCGCCGCTGCGCTCTCCGGAACGAGCATCGGGATTCAGGAGCAGAACGCGTTTCCGGGGATCTCCAATAAGATCGCCTCTCCTTTCGCCAAGAAAGTCTTCCTCGCTTTCACAGCGTGTCTGAAGTATTTCCCCAATGAGAAATGCTCAGTTTATGGGAATCCTGTAAGGCTTTCTTTAAGGCGCTACGTATCGAAGGCGGTGGCGAGGGCGCATTTCTTTTCTAACGCCATGAACATTGGGGACGATAAGATTCAGCTGGTGCTCGTGCTCGGGGGATCGCAAGGAGCGAGCACTATCAATGTGGCCGTTCTTAATACGTACTGTGATATGCTATTGAAGCATAAAAACAGATACATAATATGGCAAACTGGGAAGGATGGATTCAGCGAGATGGAGAGCCTGGTCAAGAAACATCGCCGGTTGCTGCTGACCCCGTGAGTTTTCCACTCAAGTTCCCCTAAAATTGTGAGTGTTGTTTTTTTGTTTCCGGGTTCACCTACACCTACATCTCTTTGATTGGGATGTTGAGTTGATTGTTGATTATATGTGATTTTAGTTAAATTCCGCTACTAATCGACTACCTTTGATCTGAAAAAATAGCATGTTTCCAAATTTCAAGGTTCTTGCAGTCTATGGATCTAGCATATGCAGCGGCTGATGTTGTTGTCTCTCGTGCTGGAGCGATGACTTGTACGGAGATCTTGACCACTGGAAAACCATCTATTCTGGTACTTGTAGGAAAAGCTTGTCTACTCACTCAGATGATCTACTAAATTTTTCATTTTTTTTGTCAGATATATTTGAAGTTTATAACAATATCTACAGCAAATTAGCTACTGTGTACTTCTATTTTTGTACAATTATGGGGCTAGTGCTTATAAAACAATTGCATATTGAGCTTAAAGACTATATAGTTTGTTGAATTCAAATTTGTTTGTGTATGCTTAGTCAAGTATTACTAATGATCGGAGAGATCGAAGTTCTTCCCAATAGAATTGAAAAATAGTATAAGCAATATAAACAATAAAAAACACTGGGAGATGACTCAACTTCTATAATTAATCACCCCATCTTCAACGTACAGACTAAAGAAGAAGATGATCAAACCAGAAAGAGGTTCCATGCGGAAAAAGGTGGAGTTGATCTCAGGGCTCTAAAGCTCTCAATTGTTTAGCAAAAAATTGGTAAATGGGACTAAACTAAGTCGGACCAAACCTCCCCTGCGAGGGTTGTTCACCCTCATGGTTTATCGATTGCCCGTTGACTATGAGTATCATATTGACACAAATAAGAGAGAGGTAAGAGTAAAATGAGGATTTTTAGTTTTTAAAAAGGAAATTTCATTTTAGATATTGATGCACAATTTCGAGTCTTTCTATTGTATTTGACCTTCTGCTCTTTGTTGGAACTGAGAATCGGCCCAACGAGGGGTTCAGACCCCTGAAAGGGGGCAGCTGACTCTTACTGATCCCACAGAAGAACCTGACCGAAGGCTTGGAGCTAAAACACCCGCCCTTGGCTACAGTGTGGAGGTTCCACCACAAACCCGGAAGATCTTTAGAGCGCTTCCCCTCCCAAGCCAAAACTGAAGTCGGGCACCCTGGAGAGCCTGAGGAGCTAACCAGGAATGTCCTAAGGAGGAAGAAGCCAAAGAAGTGGATCTTCTCCAAAGGTGCCCTTCAGGACCTATTTATAGCTTTTCTCTTCTGGTCTGCAAATAGCGAGATTCCGCCTTTTGGTTTTACTAATCGCACCCCAAACTGGTCTGCTAACAGTCAAACTCCGTTGTTCTGAAGGGCTATTGGCAACCCACGAAGGATAATTGGGTAAATTGACCCCTAGACCTTTGCTGGGCGAGTGGCCCGTGAAGGCGCCACTCGCCAGCCCTCTTGAGAGCGGGCCTCGCGAGATCTCCCCTTGCGAGTAGTGGCTCTACTCGCCTTGCTCCTTGGCACGGCGAGTCCTCACTCGCCTCGCTATGGCTAAATACACCCCAAAGCGATATTGGAACTAACTCACCCTCGCTATGGCTAAATGCACCCCAAAGCGATATTGGAACTAACTCGCCCTCGCCATGCGCTACTCGCAACATCGAACCCCTGGTTCGCCTCACCTCGCCTTGGCTAAATGCTCGCCGCGAGTCGGCGAATCGCTCCTTGACTCGCCTATACTTGATCCCCATCTTTACCCCCGGCGAACACTGGGCTGTATCGCTGCGAGCGGGTGGGGAAGTTGGTTGGTTCAAGTACCGAGGTTCGACGTGGTGAGATTCTGCTAACCACACCCTTGACGCCTCGATTTCTCCCCGCCGACTTTAGTTTTTTTATAAATAGGCCTAGTCATCAAAGTTAACCACCACATTTATCACTCTCGACCTCTGCTACCTTCGTTCTCGTGAGCTCGCGCTTTCTCGTTCTCGCACTCGCTTCTTTCTCAACAGCTATGGGCGGCGATGGAGGCGACGCCGAGGGTCGGGCCAAGTGCGCCTGGACCTTTTGCGACCATTCCTTTTTCAACTGCTCGCTTACTGAAGGCGAGTACCACTCCGTTGTGACGAACTACATCTCACCGGGGTTCTCCGCTCGCCATCCGACGAAGACCGAGGCCATTAACAACCTCTTCCCGGACGAGCTCGCCATCTCCCTGCTGTCTCCACCCTAACTCCGAGGCTCTCGGCTCTTCTCTCCTCCTGACCTCCTGCTGTCTAACCTCCGGCTCACTCAGCTTTGCCAGCCTTTTTGCGAACTCCGGGTTGGCTGACTCCCCCTCGATCTCCTCTCCCGCCCTTTCCATCAGCTCTTCGAAGGACACGGGTGCCTTCCGCTTTAGACTCATCTTGAAGAATCTTTCCGGTAGCCCCAGCCTGAAGGCGAGCTGGAGGGCGAATCCGGGCACTTCCTGGGTGAGCAGGACCTCCTCCTGGAATGGATCCATATAGTGGGTCAGCGACTCCCCCGACCCCTGCTTGATTTTGAAGAGTGCCTCGACATCCTTCTTCCTCTTCTTCGAGGTCGAGAAGCGTAGCAAAAAGCTACGACGCAGGTACTCGAACGCATAGATCGATCCTCCCGGGAGCTGGTGAAACCAGTCCCACGCCTTCTCCTTCAGCCTGTTCAGAGTGTTGGACGGGGTCATCCTTGCCGGTGTAATACACCATGTCCGACTCCCTGAACCCCTTCGGGGAGTGGTGCCGAGAGCACCAGCTCACAGAACAGGCTTCCCCCACTCGCTGCTCTCGCTTGCTCGACTCGCCCCACAAGCTCTCTGACCGGGCCTGCTCTCACCGGGCTAGCGCTCGTTGGGCAAGCATTCGCCAGGCAAGCACTCGTTGGGCAGGCGCTCGCCGGCGCGAGATCTCACTGGACGAGAGCTCTTTCCCTGCCCGGTGAGATCTTGCGCCGGCGAGCGCCTTCCCAGCGAGTGCTTGCCTGGCGAATGCTTGCCTGGCGAATGCTTGCCCAGCTAGTTTGGACCGCATTCTCTATAGGAATTTAACTTAAGCATAGAAGCCTGATAACTGTATCGCCCTTGATGCCAAAAGTTGTATGCTTCAATTTGCAAGCCGTATTTGCTTTCGAGCCCAAGAAGTGCCGCAAGAGCCATGCTTTGTTCGCCAAGACGCCCTAGCTAGTTTGGAGCGCATTCTCTTGTCAGTCTTGTGTTGCCAAAGTGGCATAAAACTTCTTCATGCCGCTTCAAATTGCCTCAATAGTTATCGTCTTGTTTCCCTAAATAGGAAAGTGGAAGAAAGATGTTGTGATGGTACTAGTCATCTTTGCATAGAGATGCACACCATTCCGGGACCACACTTGGGACAATTAGGGAAGACTATGCCCTTTCGCTCACCTTTGGTCACACATAAGAGTACTCCAACGATACTCATTACCCGGTTCTCCTTCCATCATGTTGAAATATGGCGTCACGCCAAAGTTCAACATCTAGGCTATGGTGTTTGCCGAGGTCACACCAAGGGAGTAGTTGAAAGGGCTTTTTTTCAATCTTTGGGTGATTGTGGCCTGGGCCATTGCAATTTGCAAGTTGTGTACATCTTGTATTCCCCTTTGAAAGCGGGTGATAAATTGTCGTAGTAGCTTCGAGGGCCCTTGACTTATATTGGGTAGTCTTGTGAATTCTTCTTCGGCCTTTCGGTACTTGACTACATGGTGAGTTGTCCTTTGGAGTTGTTGAAGCGATGATGGATCCTACCAGGAGATTGTGTAACAATTGCAGCACTGCGTTCTTGAAGGTGGCAAGTCAATAATTGATGGGGTCAGAGACTGCCTTGAAAGATACTGTGGTTAGTTACGTCATCAGTCTGACTTATCCCAGAATAATTTGGAACCGACATCCTGAACTTTAGTGGAAGAGCCTCCTCTACGATCCACAAAATGAAGGGAGAGGTAAATGGCATGTGATGTCGTGTGGGCTGACTTGGATTGCCTGAAAAGAGAAGTTTTCTACTGAGTTCTTGAGTTAAAGAGGAACTCATAAGTTCCTCTTGCCTGACACGCTCACTGACGTATATCCGAGGATTTGTTGTCAGAGTGATGGTTGCTCCAACACGAGACGCCCAAGGTAAAATTGCTTCTCATGGTGTTTGTGGGGATACTGCTGCGCGCAAAATTGGTTGGACGGATTGTTCTAATGACCAAATGACTGTGATGATATGTTCCTCCATCTGATGAAATTCGTTGATTGCGACGTACCCCTCGTTGGACGTGCTTTTGTTGCTTCAGAAGTCCCTGGACTATTCTCTATTGTCTTTTTCCTTACTAAAACTAGTGTCCACACTTATCATACCTTCAGAGATATTGAATTGTAAACAGTCGAAAATAGTGAGATAAAGCTTTTCTTCTGTTTATCATCATAGTTTCTAAGTACAAATTAAAGAAGAAGGTGATCAAACCAAGGAAAGGTTCTCAGGGAGAAGTTGGAGATGAAGATCTTTCAACTCCCGAATGCTTGATAGTGAAAATTGGTATCTAGGACTGAACAATGTTGAACCAAACCTCCTTTACAGTTTTTGACCCTTTCAATTTATTGTCACCTAGGAATGTACCTTAGGGAACAACGTTGGAAAAAAAAACACCGCTCTCCTACTTGTATGCGGCTAAATGTAGCTTTTTACCGGGGTTATGTCATTGTTGGACTTGACAAGTGTCCTTGCTATTGTGGCAAGCTTTCTTGCTGAGAACTCATGACAGTTTCTTACAACTGAGATGTCTTGCCAATTTGTTATGCCGAATGATTTTGCCGAGTAGTTTGTTCAGTGCACGACTTGTTTGATTTTCCCTCCTGCCGAGGTTCACACTGAGTGCCTGCAGGCAAGTAATCCAGCACATGGTCTTCCCATCTTGACTGATGCCAATGTCTTATGGAGGTGAGTTGGAGCATACAGATATGGCATGTTTGGAATAAAAGTATAGGTAGCCATGTTTTACTAATCAATAGTAGGTTCTGAAAACAAAGAAATTTGAATTACTAGTAGTTCTTAAATTATAAAAGCTGTTTTTATTTATTTGGAAACTCGAAATTAAAGAAATGTTTTGTGACAACTTGAGCTTATGATCTGAATGAATAGTACTTCTTGTATGAACTAGAAGTTTGTCGATAAAACTTCACCATTGGAAGTCAAACTTTGTCCAAACTTGATGAGCAATTACAGTTTGTAATACTTCTTGAGTATGCCTTCCATTTTCTAATGGCTGTTATTCATCTTCCACAGATACCTTCACCATTTGTGGCAGAAGATCACCAAACCAACAATGCATGTATAATGTCAGATATAGCTGGATCAAAGATTTTAACTGAAGTTGAACTTGATTCTAGCAGTCTTGCAACTACAATTGATGAGGTTTTAGGTAATTTGGATCTCATCTATTTTTTACACCATGACACCTAAAAGTTGTTACTGATATAGAAGAAGGGGTGCATGCATAATTATGGGATTTTTATTTTTATTTTTTTTACTAATAACAAGCTTACGATTTCTTTTCGCCTAACTGACATGTAAACTGAAATCCGCATGATGCCAGCTATTTATCTTTTGGTTGACTTTTGAATAGGATTCCGATAGTGTTTGTCTAAGTTAAGTTTCTTCAGGTCCGGTTCGAGTCTACTTGTGGTTCAACAATTATGTTTATCTCACTAATACAAAAGGTGTGGACGTTTAGGGCACTAAAGTGAATACAATTTCCAATCTCCAATCACATTGGTATTCTTCCTCAAACTTTGTATTAGATTGGGGGATGCTTCATCAAACTTTGTATTAGATGACCAATGGTCCAGCGACAACAATCATCTGCATTGCTTTCTCCAATGGTCCAGCGACAACAATTGAGCTCCGCAATTGCAACTCCTCTAATGCCAACAATTGAGCCGTGTTGTTAAATTCCTTTCTTGTGATTATTCTCTTCAGTATTGCGAGCATGCTCGTAGCTTTCAGATCTCAAATTCAAGAGCATGTTTCAAGCCATGTGAGGTGTACTACAAGATTTCAGATCCCAAATTTCCATATTGTTAAACATGTTGCTAATGTTATGTTGTTGCCTGAAAGTCCTCACTCGAATTCACGCCTCTTGTCTTTCTGCCAAAGAACTCTAGATTATGAGATGATTTTTGAAGTATATGATGACTGTGACCCATTCTCCCTTCACTTTTACTGGTTACACTGTAACGCTGGTACTGGACCATTAAGTGCCTTCTTTACCAATAGTCAGCTTCACATGACTTATTCTTCCAAATCGTTCGTTTATTATACTCCTCTTTATAGGAAAGATAAAGAAAGCCTTGCTGGGGGCCTCAAACTGCCATATTTGGAAAATGATACATCCCTTATAATCCCAGTCTTACCTTATCATGTGTTTCTAGTACTCTCCATTAGTTATATTACAAAAATCTTGAATTATACTGCCACTTCTTATTATCTCATGTTTTGTTTTAGGATTTTCTACAAAAGGATAGTTGTTTTGAGATATTATGATATGATTTTGTGTAAGAATGATCCTATCGCTCAACATATGCCCTGTTCAATCATTATACAAGCCATAATGTGATTTTTAAATTATAATACATCTAAAGTGACTATAGGAATTGAACATGACACTCATCACGCTGTTACCTCATCCTTATGCGCAATATGTTAGGGCAAGACTACGAGAGAGGCTAATAGAGAGGAAGATCTAGAGAAAGAGAGGGGGAAGATAAGGGTTAGGGTTGAGAAAGAGGAAGAAGACTAACCATGTAATACTCTTCATAACCCCAAAAGGGGGGCTGCCCGGGTATATAAATACCCGGGCAAGGAGGGGGCCGGCCGGCCCCTCCAAGGAGGGCTGAACCCGCGTGGTTCAGCCCTCGGCCGGCCGGTTCACTGCGTGGGGGCTGAACCGGAAGGTTCAGCCCCGTTGTTTAGCGCGCCTTTGCTCCTCCGTACATAATGACGCCCCGTAAAGCGTAGCGGGGGCGTAACATTCCCCTCCCCATCAAGAACCAACTTGTCCCCAAGGTGGTAGTCGGGGTAGAGCTCCTTGAAGTCGAAGAAGTCCACCCATGAATTGTGTGCCGGCGATGCGCGAACCCTCCGGTAATGCCAGGGTGTAAGCTACCGCTCCCACCCTGCTGATAATCTGAAACGGATCGTAGTAGCGCGGGGACAGTTTCTGATTGCCGCGACGAGCAACCGACAACTGCCGGTACGGCTGGAGCTTGAGGAACACCTCGTCACCAACAGCGAACTCCTGCTCAGTGCGGTGCTTGTCCGCCCGGGCCTTCATGCGATCCTGGGCTAGTCGGAGGTTCTCCCGAAGTGTGAGCAACATGCGATCCCGGTCCAGCAGAGCGCGATCTACCGCTGGAAGAGCGGTGCTCCCGGGCTCATAGCTGCCCAAGGTAGGAGGAGGCCGTCCGTAGACCACCTCAAATGGTGTCATCCTGCTGGCGGAGTGGTATGCCGTGTTGTAACAGTATTCAGCCCAATGCAACCAGTCCGGCCAGCTGCGCGGCTCATCCATCACAAAGCAACGCAGATAAGTCTCGACCCCACGATTAAGCACCTCCGTCTGACCATCCGACTGCGGGTGGTTGGCCGTGCTGAAGTGTAAGCGAGTGCCCTGCAGCCGGAACAGCTCCTTCCAGAACCCACTGACGAAGGTAGGGTCCCGATCAGAAATAATGGCGTGGGGGAGGCCATGCAGGCGAACGATCTCTCGAGCAAAGAGTGCGGCCACAGACTCCCCGGTGTACGGATGGCTGAGCGCCAGAAAATGGCCATACTTGGACAGCTTGTCCACCACCACTAGAATGACCGACTTCCCTTTAGACTTTGGCAGTCCATCAATGAAGTCCATGGACACCGTGTCCCAAATCTGCTGCGGAATCTCCAATGGTACAAGCAGCCCCGCCGGAGAAGAGGTCTCATATTTCTGCCGCTGGCAGATCTCACAGTGGCGAACGAACTGCTGAATATCCCGTCGCATGCCTGCCCAAAAAACGTTTGCTCGCGCCCGCTGAAGGGTCCGGAGCACCCCCGCATGCCCTCCTGTAGGCGAAGAGTGGAACTCATGCATCAACACAGTCTTCCAGGCTGAATCGGCGAGCACGACCACCCGGCCCCGATAGTAAAGCCGATCATTGCACAAGTGATGGCCAGCTGCGACGGTCTCTCCCCGTTGTAAAGCCTCCACCAACGGACGCAGCGTGTCCGATCGCCGGACCTCTTCCTAAATATCCTCCACTGAATCGACTAACGGCCCCGAAATATGAGCGAGAGTAGCCTCTGGGAGACGAGAGAGGGCATCAGCGACCACATTCTCTTTACCGCGGCGATACACAATCTCGTAGTCATAACCGAGAAGCTTAGTCACCCACTTCTGCTGTAGCGGCGAGGAGACCCGTTGGTCTAGGAAATGCTTCAAGCTCTGGTGATCCGTCCGGATCTTAAAGTGGCGGCCCAACAGATATGGCCGCCAAACAGCCACCGCATGAATAATTGCCAACATCTCCTTCTCGTAGGCCGAGAGGCCTAAAGTACGAGGGGCTAAAGCCTTGCTGTAAAAGGCTATCGGCCGCCCTGCCTGCATCAACACAGCCCCAATGCCGACACCTGAGGCATCCGTCTCCAAAACGAACTCCTGTGTGAAATCCGGTAATGCCAGAACTGGCGTGGTGGTCATGGCCCGCTTGAGGGACTGAAATGCCTCCTCCGCCTCCTCACTCCAGGAAAAGGAGTCCTTCTGCAGCAGCTGGGTTAGGGGCCGAGCTATCTTGCCATAGTCTTGCACAAACCGCCGGTAATACCCTGTGAGCCCCAAAAAGCCCCGCAAGGCGCGGACTGTAACCGGCCGCGGCCAAGTCTGCATACTCTGAATCTTTCGTGGGTCGGCCCTGACGCCCTGACCGGAAACCAAGTGGCCCAAATACTCCACCTCTTCCTGACCGAAGGAGCACTTGGAACGGTTGGCATAAAGGTGGTGCAGACGTAGTCTGGCAAGGACCTGCTCCACGTGGCCAACGTGGTCCTCCCAAGTCGCGCTGTAGATGAGTATATCATCGAAGAAGACCAACACAAATGCCCGCAGGAAATCTCTGAATATCTCGTTCATGTTGGCCTGGAATGTAGAGGGCCCTCCGGTCAGCCCATTGGTCATAACCAAGAACTCGTAGTGGCCATCATGAGTTCGGAAAGCCGTCTTGTGGATGTCCTCCTGTGCCATCAAGATCTGGTAATAGCCGGAGCGAAGATCCAGCTTGGTGAACCGCTGGGCCCCATGCAACTCATCCAGCAACTCTTCAATATGGGGAATCGGGAAGTTATCCTTGACCGTAGCACCGTTCAAGGCACGGTAGTCCACACAGAATCGCCAGGACCCGTCCTTCTTTTTGACCAGAATAATGGGAGCCGAGAAAGAACTCGTACTAGGCCGAATGATGCCGGCCTCCAGCATCTCGCGGACACCGCGCTCAATTTCCGCCTTCTGGATGTGCGGGTAACGGTAAGGACGGACATTCGTCGGCTCAGCACCCGCCTTGAGCGGAATACGATGATCGCGGAACCTCGTCGGAGGTAAAGTGCGCGGCTCCTGAAAAACATCAGCATAATCGGTCAGTAGTAACTGTAACTGGACTGGTACCTCCGCAGGCGTGGAATCACCAGTTTGGACCTCCCGAAGAATAGCCATCAGCTGTCCTTCTCCGCTCAACCGCTGCATGCTGCGGAGAGAAACCTCCTTCACAGGAGATGGCGTGATGCCCTTTAAGCAAAACTGCTTCTCCCCGTGCACGAACTCCATGGTCATATGCTCCCAGTCGAAGGTCACCCGCTGTAACTGGCGCAACCACTGGACCCCCAACACCATGTCTGAGCCCCGGATTGGCAACAAGTAGACGTCAGTACGGCCCACATAGCCATGTATCCGCAGCTCCACGCCCTTCAGTACCCCTTCGCACTGCAGCTTGTTGCCGTCTGCCACCATCACGTGAAAAGCAGCCTCCCTGTCCACCTCATGTCCCGCCCGTCGTGCCACGTCGGGATGTATGAAGTTGTGGGTGCTCCCACTGTCCACCAAAATCGTAACCTTCTCTTGGGCGATCCGGCCCGCCAGCCGTAAAGCAAGCGGGGGTGCACAACCCTCAAGAGCATGTAGGAAGACGCCGAACTCCTCCGACTCCTCCAAGTCCACCTCCAACTCTTCATCTGGAGCTGGCTCCTCGTCTGCGTCCTGCTGCAACATGAAAACCTGTATCTTCTGGCATTTATGGCCCGGCACAAACTTCTCATCGCAATTAAAGCACAGCCCTTTCTCCTTACGAGCCGCCAACTCACTCCACGATAACCGAGTCACGGTCGGTTTGTTACCCGCGGGTTGCTCCCGTCGTGCTGCTGTGGCGGGAGCCGCAGACGGCCTACTCGTGGTGCGGGCTCGCTGTCTGTTGAACCGCCCTCCTGAATGCGCGCCAAGGTAATGGCGTGGTTCAACGAACGAGGCATGAGAGCCTGCACCTCGTCACGAATGTACTCCTTGAGCCCTGATATGAAACAGCTGTAGAGAGTCCTCTCCGACCACTGAACCCGGTTCGCCAACTTCTCGAACTCGGTGCGGTACTCCATCACTGATCCCTTCTGACGGAGCTTCTGAAGAAGGGCCTCGAAGTTCTCGTACTCTAGTGGCCCGAATCTGGTCGTAAAGCCATCCACAAACTCTCCCCACGACACGTACTCCCGTCCCCGCAGGACCCCCTGCGTCCACTGGTAAGCGTCGTCCTTCAAGTGGAAGGACGCCAACTGCACCCACTGCCCTTCAGGCACCTCATGATACTGAAAGAAGAGTTCTGCCTTCTGAATCCATTCCAAAGCGTCGCCGCCCTCGAACTCCGGAAAGTACATGCGAGTTAATCCGGGGGTCAAGCGTTGTGCCCCATGACCTCCTTCCCGTCTTGCGGGCTCACCTTGCTCGAATCCGTAGCCTTGGTGCTGACCGTTCCCCCAAGGAGGGGGTTGTTGTTGTCCGACCAACGCTTGGCCAAATCCAGCCATGCCCGGCGGCCCAAACCCACGGGGAGGAGGGAGAAGCCCTCCCCCTTGGTATCCCGCAGGATCTGGAGGTCGCCGGAGCCCAGCCGGCTCCTCCCAGCCTCGACGAAGCCCCCCTGGCTCCGGCCAGCCCTGCCGGCGCTGTCCCTGGCCCGCTCCGAGGTCGCCGAACCCTCCTGTTGCAGGTCCTGGCGGAATCAGCCCCGCCGGACCCCCGTATGCCGCTGCCGAGCCCGCTGCTGCCCCGTATGCCGCTGCCGAGCCCGCTGCTGCCCCGTACGCCGCGCTACTAGGGCCTCCAGACCCCTGCTAGCCCCCGCCAGGCGGAATCCAGCCTGTGCCAGGCGGAAAACCGCTCGCCCGCACGCGCTCGTCGTTTGACAGACGCACGCCGCCGACGCCTTCCGCAAGTCGCGCGCCATTTGCCGCCAAATCGACCCCCGATCCGGTCGAATCCTCACCCGTTGTGGCTTTCCCTTTCAACAAGGCCTTAAACTCCTCCATACGAGCGTCGATCCGTCCTTCCATGGCTTCCATAGAGTCGGTGAGGCCAACCATGTTCTCCTCTAGGGCTTCAATCCGTGAGGACTCTTCTTGAGTGCGAGTGGTCACCATGTCCGAGAGAAAGAACGGCTTTGATACCAAATGTTAGGGCAAGACTACGAGAGAGGCTAATAGAGAGGAAGATCTAGAGAAAGAGAGGGGGAAGATAAGGGTTAGGGTTGAGAAAAAGGAAGAAGACTAACCATGTAATACTCTTCATAACCCCAAAAGGGGGGCTGCCCGGGTATATAAATACCCAGGCAAGGAGGGGGCCGGCCGGCCCCTCCAAGGAGGGCTGAACCCGCGTGGTTCAGCCCTCGGCCGACCGGTTCACTGCGTGGGGGCTGAACCGGAAGGTTCAGCCCCTTTGTTTAGCGCGCCTTTGCTCCTCCGTACATAATGACGCCCCGTAAAGCGTAGCGGGGGCGTAACACAATATTATATGGATACGTTGGATAAAAATAATTCCCCTCTTTTGCATCCATTCTATTTTGAATGTTGGAGCAAACCACTTTCATTCATTTATAAGTCAACCCTAACAAGGCACGAGTTCTCGTCTTGGTGTTAAAGGTGTATGTATTCATACATACATGTAATTTATAAATTTTGTTTAAAATTCACAATAGAAAATGTATCTAAGGGGCAGCCCGGTGCACAAATCATCCCCGCGCAACGAGGTTCGGGGAAGGGTTCTACCACAAGGGTGAAATGTAGGCAAGCTGACGCAGGACGAATCTATAGGCGGCGAGATAATCGGCGACCTAACCCTACATGCTATGCAAAACCCGACAGGTTAAATCACAATTGAATAATAAACATTAACATCCCAAACAGATAAATTCATAGCAAGATACAATAATTAATTAGGGCGAAACAAGCTTAGGCTTTCCTCCGCGTGGAGGGTCAAAGCAAGAGCGTGCGGCGAATAAATCATGCAAATCACGATAATTATCTAACAGACCACCACAATACAAGATATCCAAACAAATATAGTGATTCAATCCAATATAAAAATGCTGAAAATAATAATCCCGTACAACGAAATCTCACCAAATAGTGGGCTGACCAAGGCACTGAAGAATTTGGAGCCGGAGATGCGTGAACGACGATCTGAGGTGTAACTGAAGGCGTGGAAATGATGGTGGTGGCTGTCCTCGGCGATGGGAGGTGAAAACGGACCGGAAATGAATGAACCCGACCACGTGGGTAGAGATCCGGACGGGGAGTGAGTAGATCCGATGATTTGATAACGGATCCGGGTTAGGAAATGGTGAACGGATGGTGGAAATAACGGATCGGGAGGCGAAAACCCTAGATCTTGACTGATCTAGAATTTTAGGGTTGTTCGGGCGGTGGGTCCACAAGAGAGTGGGTCGGCTGGTGGCAGAGGTGGCAAGGGGGGTGGCCGGACTTCAGCGGGATGGGCTGGCAGTGCAGTCTCTTGGGAGGAGAGGAGTGGTCGACTAGGGGTGTGGATTGCCTGGAGGAAGAAGGAGCGGCTGGGGAGGCTTGCTGGGCAGGAGGTGGTGGAAGCCGGCCATGAAAATGGGGAGGGGAAAAGATAGGAAATGAATAGTTTATTTCATTTTTGAATAGTAAATTGAATAGGAAAAAAAGGTGGGATTTCTGGCAGCGAAACGGTGGCTGTTTGGGGGCTGCGGGAGGGAGTTTGGAAGGGGGGAAAAGAGGCTTAGGATTAGGGGAAGGCTTGGGGAGGAAGATACCAACCTAGGAGTCGTCACCTAGGGTTTCACGGAGTCGGCACCGTGGGATGATCGCGGGAATCCGGGAATAGCTTTCTCCAAATTCTGCAATGCCTCCAATCAGCCCACTACCTATCTATTTATAATAAAATAAAGGTTAGGGCATCCCACCTTCAACGGCTATGATTAGTCGGAGGTGGGGCCACCCAAATACATCAAAACAAGTGCAAAAATAATAAACTAATGTATCAAATCAGCCCCGAATGAGCCCAAAGCTCGTCCTCGCCTCTGCTCCGCATCAATCTCCCCGGCTTGAAAGAATTCATCTCCCGATGAATAGGGGTCAGAATTCTCTCGCCATATGCCAGGTAAAACTCGAAGAGGCCTGTCAGAGGTCGCTCAAGTGTCGTCGCTGAAAAGTGGTCTCGCCAATCAACTCCTCCGGACTGAAAAGTTTACATCCCTGATGAGTGGAGACAGACGTACTGAAGTTGAAGTCCGGGAGCGAATCGATCAAGCTCTGCTGCAAGTACCCAGGTGTCACCAACCTCTGTAGTAGGAATGCACTGGCGAAATATGGTCTTCATGATGCTCTCAACGCTCAACTCACGAGTGGTGGATCCCGGTGCGATCGGCGGCACCGTAGGTAGAACCAAAGAAGACGAGTCCCCAGGTGGGTGGGTGTCAGAAATGAGTGAGTAGTGGTGGCCATCAAACGTGGGTGGGCTATGAGGGTGGTAAGGCAACGGGAGTGGAGGTGTGGGCGGCTGGAAGTCCCCACTGCTTGGGTCTACATACTCGCGAGGCTCGTAGTACGGCGTCATATCTTCAACACTAAATACCAGGTGGATATCCATACTTGTAGGGATATCAAGATCGTAGATGTTTGCTTCGATCTGTCTCATGATTATATAGGGATCCATTCGCCTAACGCTCAAGCTTTTAGCAAGCCTCGCACGGAGCCTCACAACGCAGATTCTCACCATCACCTGCTCGCCTTCATGAAGTACCTGCACTTGCCAATGAACATCCGCATGTGATTTACAAGATTTATTACCAATATGGATTATTCGTCGGACCGACTCATGACACACATGCAAACGATGAACAGACAACACAACAGACTCATGCAAATGATGACGAAACGACTCAACAGACTCATGCAAATGATGTAAATGAGACACGACGGACACAACATACTCGTTATGGGAAAGACTGATAACCACTTGAAAATCTACCAAAGGAAGTGGCCTATCAGGAGGCTCTCTCGGAGGAGTGTAAAAAAACTTATCTCATGTGGGACGAGTGCTTAGGTGATCGAGAGAGACAACTATACTCAAATACAAGCTCGTAAAGAGCGAGATGTCTCTCAGGGAACGTGACACGTCAGGGGGCTCACCAGGGGGTGTGTATGAAAAGCCATCGCGAAGGAGGCGACCACTTGAGTGAAAATCGAGCAAACCGGCTAGAGGACGTGGCTCTAGGGTGTGGTGAGTGTCTCCTACAAGAAAGAACTCATCGGGCGGGTTAGCGGGTGGCGTGTCCCAAAACTCATCACGAGTGAGATGTGTCATAATGTAGGTCCTCAAAATATGAGCAGACTCTAGTGTGCTCAAGGTAGTCCCTACAGACGTCTTACTCCACTCACGACCCATCCTCTAGGGCAAGGCCAGAGATGATAGGGAAAGAGACGTCAATAACTCGAAACTCGTAAACAAGCGCCTCACCTAAATCTCATCTTCACCAGGATGTGGGGGATCATCAGGAGGCTCAACTGGGGGCTCGTCATGGAACTCGTCACTAGGTTCAAGGTCCTCCAGATGAGTACCAACATAAGGGGTAGTGTCCCCGTGAATGGATGACATGGCCACTACGAGATCAACACTAGGCTCTGGGCTCTCGGTCGCGATGTGACTCAGGGTCATGATAATGGGAGAGCGACATAGATCTACGCTCAAGAATGGGTCTGTGGGTGTGGTGTCAAGACGTGAGTCCAGGATAGGGGTGCTAATCAACCCATGACATGCCAGAGGTGGTGGTGTGGCTGAGGGGCATGACACTATAGGCTCAAGAGGTCACTCAGGCTCACTCTCAGTCAAGGTCACGAGAGTCGGGTGAAAAACAAGAGATAGGTCACTCACTGGGCTAAGCACCTCACTGGGGTTAGAGCAATCCGTATCAGGTACCACTTCAGTCATGTCTGATGGAATAACGATAGACGTCGTGGTGACCTCAGTATGGGAGGGACTCGTACCACGATTATTAATGTGAGAATCCAATCGACTAGCTCTTGCGGTTCTCAAAAACTGCTCATAATGAAGGGAGAGCTCATATGTCTGCTCGAGGGACTTCGAGCTATGATAAATCACCTTAGTACGAATGTCAGATCGAAGGCCAGACCGAAATCTGCAAGAGATCATGATTGGGTCCTCTCGGATATCGCTCCTCACAACTAACTCATCAAAGCTATCCCTGTACTCAGTGACGGACATGGATCCTTGCTGAAGGGAATATAATTGGTCGAGCAAGCGAGTCTGATACGATGACGGAAGATACCGCTGACACAATATACGCTTCATGTCCACCCAACTAGTGATGTGATGTAGACGGTCTCGCTCGCGGGTCCTCTCGATGCTAGACCAATATGTCCTCGCCTGATCTAAAAGTCTAAGTTTCGCAAACTTGACGCGACGCTCACCGAATACCTCAAAATGGTCAAGATAATACTCCATATCCACAAGCCAATAACTGAAAGACTCGGGACTCGATGAGCCGTCAAAAGAAGGGGCAGCAGTACGAAACTGACTCTCAAGATCTCTCTCGGAATGACGATCCTCATAATAATCATCCCTAAGGTAACCGAGTCGTGTCGAATAATCAACACGATCCGCTCGTGTGTACGAGGTGAAAAATAGGGTTTTCTATCTCTTCTCAATATCACATACATCTATTTATACCCCCTCTATACAATAACACTCCCACTTTACTATCTACACACCAATACACCTAATTTACTAAATGCACACCAACACTCCTCCTCAAGGTGGGTGAAATATATCTATTAAACCCAGCTTGTCCAAGTTCCTACTCATGTCCTTCGAGCTCAGCCCCTTTGTCAAACAATCCGCAGCCTGATCATTGCTTGCAACATAACTAAGCTCCAGTAGCCCACTGTCCAGTTTCTCCTTTATGAAGAACTTGTCAATTTCAATGTGCTTAGTTCTCTCATGTTGAACTGGATTATTAGCAATACTGATCGCTGCCTGGCTGTCACACAACAGCTTCATCTTGTCCCCTTGATCTAGACTCAGCTCCGTCAGCATCCTCTTCAGACATAAAAGTTCCGCCACTCCCGATGCCATAGCTCTGTATTCTGCTTCCGCTGTCGATCGTGCCACCACTGATTGTTTTTTGCTCCTCCAGGAGACCAAGTTTCCTCCTACAAATTTGCAATAGCCTGACGTGGATCTCCTGTCATCTATGCAGCTTGCCCAATCAGAATCATAGTAGCCTTCGATCTTCATGTGCCCATTTCTTCGGAAGAGCAATCCCTTCCCAGGGGAAGCCTTCAAATACCGTAGGATCCGATACACAGCATCCATATGCCCCTTTCTAGGATCGTGCATATAGCGACTCACAACACTAACTGCATAGGAGATGACTGGGCGTGTGTGATCTAGTGAGGCATTCAGTGACTAGATTTGCAACATCATTCCTTACTCTACAAAGTGTGCTTAAGCATGAGGAGAAGCTGAAATTATTCTTTGTCTCACCTTCGTGGAATGCTGCTAATTTGGCAAAAACCGAAGCCGGAAAACAAATTGTTGAAGTAATACTTTCAACTGTCTTTTGGAATGGAGTTAGAGATTGCCTCAAAGGAGGAAAGCCATTGATGGTTGTTTTGCGGTTAGTAGATGGAGATGAAAGACCAGCTATGCCTGAGGTTTATGTGGCAATGGAAGAGGCAAAACAAAGGATCAAAGAACATTTTGATAATAAAGAAAGGTTATATAAAAAGATTATCGACATTGTTGAAAATAGATGGACAAATCAAATGGAGCAAAAATTGTATAGGGCGGCTTTGTTTTTAAATCCAAGCAAATATTTTGAATATGAGGAAAAACATAATGATGATGCTTGGAAATTTCAAGATGCTTTCAATGACGTTATTGCAAGACTAGTGCCCGATCAACACTTGTAAGACAAGATCGCAGAACAAGGCACTAACTATAAAGCATCTCGAAATAGTTTTGGAAAGCCTATGGCTATTAGGCAACGAACCACCTTAAATCCAAGTAAGTATTGATTACGTTCTTATATTTTCTTAAACTATATTTATGTTAATTGTTAACTAATTTATATTCGTCTTAAATAAATAGTGGATTGGTGGGGTGCATATGGAGGACCGAATGTTGAACTTACAAAGATAGCATTGCGCATACTTGGCTTATGTTGTTCATCTTCTAGTTGTGAGCGCAACTGGAGTACTTTTGAGTTTGTAAGTATACAAATATTCAATAATCAATATACATATAAAATTAAAATTATTTACAAATATCTACTAAGTACTAAGTAGTAAGTACTAAGTAGTCTAAGTATTACTAACTAGTTTGCAATTATGTTGTTTTAGATTCACACAAAGAAAAGGAATAGATTGGAGCATCAAAGACTTAATGATCTTGTATACATCCAATACAATCGTCGTCTGCAAGCACGATTTCAAGAAAGACGTGAAAAGGGAAGAAATTACAACCCTTTAGTGCTTGATGAGCTAGATTGGAGTAATGAGTGGATGATAAACAAACCAGATGATACTCTAGTATTTGATGATGATGATCTCACATGGGAAGCTGTAGGGAGAGCTGTTGGAACCGGGGCTAGAAATTTACGAAGTGGAGCTAATCTTGAACTAATAGCTGAAGGGGATGAAGATTTAGATCACTTTGGAGTTGCAAATGATGATGAAGATCTTGTAGATAATTATGGGCAAATGACAAGTGCCTCAAACCAACTCAGCACCTGCAATGCCAATAATGATTTACTAGATGATGATTTTAATTGATCTAAAAACAATGTTCATTCATGAAATGTATTCTTGATCTCAAGTTATTTGATATGTCAAGTTTGAAACTTGGGCTTGTTTATATTATATTTATGAAATGTATTCTTTTCTTTTGCTTTTCAATGTGTCAAACTTTAGATTTACGTGTTGCTGAATACTTAGTGAGTACTGACTTGGGCTTGTTGTGATTCATGTTGGGTGGCAGACTTGCAGTTTAAAAATACTGTGTTGGCTGAATGCTTGATATGTTGGGTTTGGACTTCTGTTCATTCATGAATGCTTGATATGTTGAGTACTGACTTGGGATGAATCATGAATGCAGTTTAAAAATCTGTGTAGTTAATGTTATTGCTGAATGATGGTTCTCTGCTGAATGATGGTTCTCTTTTGCCTAAAAAAAAAACTGGGACTATAGACAGCGGTTATTATAATAACCGCTGTCTATAGTGTCTGTCAAGCGACTATAGACAGCGGTTACTATAATAACCGCTGTCTATAGTGACTATAGACAGCGGTTATTATAGTAACCGCTGTCTATAGTCGCTTGACAGACACTATAGACAGCGGTTATTATAATAATCGCAGTCTATAGTGACTATAGACAGCGGTTATTATAATAACCGCTGTCTATAGTCACTTGACAGACACTATAGACAGCGGTTATTATAATAACCGCTGTCTATATCTTCATTTGTTTTAAAAAAAAAATTAATATTGTCGCCTTGCATTTGCTCGCCTTGTTGTCGCCTAGGCGTCCGCCTTGTCGCCTAAGCGTCAAGGCGTGACGCGGTCGGGGCTCGCCTTGGTACGCCTTGACGCCATGATAAGAATGCTCTCGATCAACTGTGTCACCTGCCTCAGCACCCAACTTACACTTCTGATCGATCGGTGTTGCGGCCGGTCTGCAACCCAACATCCCTGTCTCTGTGAGGAGATCCAAGACATACCTCCTCTGTGATAGGACAATGCCCCTTCTTCCGTAGGCGATCTCAATTCCAAGGAAGTATCGTAGCATCCCCAAATCTTTTACTTCGAACTCCTTGCCCAACGCTGTCTTGAGCCGGACAATTTCCTGTTCATCATCCCCTGTGATGATCATGTCATCCACATACACCGCAAGGATGAGAATGTGATGACCTTCACTTTCCCTGAAGAACAACGTGTGATCAGCGTTGGTCTGCCGGTATCCCATCCCAATCATGGTCTTCCTGAATCGATCAAACCACGAGCGGGGTGACTGCTTCAAGCCATAGAGTGACTTCTTCAGTTTACATACTTTACCTTTGGTCTCAGCGGTCTCGAACCCCCGTGGTATTTTTATGTACACTTCCTCGGTTAGCTCTCCATGAAGGTGGGCCCATAACCCACAGGTCCTAGGATCGAACCTAGCTCTGATACCAAGTTGAAAAATAGGGTTTTCTATCTCTTCTCAATATCACATACATCTATTTATACCCCCTCTATACAATATCACTCCCACTTTACTATCTACACACCAATACACCTAATTTACTAAATGCACACCAACAGTACGGATGAGAGCGATGATAATCATCATATTGATCATCTCTAGCATAGTGGGGTCGTGTCGGTGGGCCCACACGATCTCTGGAAGTGGTGTATTGCGTTCGCGAATAATCATCGTAGTATCGTGAGGGTCTCCCTGAGGGGGATCTATGAGGGCGGGTGCAAGTGGACTCGAGACCTCCAAAGTGAGGGGAGGAATAATTGTGACACCTAGACATAATGAAAAACCTATAGACTCTACGACTGCGTATCGAAAAGTGTGTGCAACCTAGCTTTGATACCAATTGGCGCGGGACGAATTTATAGGCGGCGAGATAATCGGCGACCTAACCCTACATGCTATGCAAAGCCCGACGGGTTAAATTACAATTGAATAATAAACATTAACATCCCAAACAGATAAATTCACAGCAAGATACAATAATTAATTAGGGCGAAACAAGCTTAGGCTTTCCTCCGCGTGGAGGGTCAAAGCAAGAGCGCGCGGCGAATAAATCCTGCAAATCACGATAATTATCTAACAGAACACCACAATACAAGATATCCAAACTAATATAGTGATTCAATCCAATATAAAAATGCTGAAAATAATAATCCCGTACAACGAAATCTCACCAAATAGTGGGCTGACCAAGGCACTGAAGAATTCGGAGCCGGAGATGCGTGAACGACGATCCGAGGTGTAACCGAAGGCGTGGAAATGATGGTGGTGGCTGTCCTCGGCGATGGGAGGTGAAAACGGACCGGAAATGGATGGACCCGACCACGTGGGTAGAGATCCGGACGGGGAGTGAGTAGATCCGATGATTTGATAACGGATCCGGGTTAGGGAATGGTGAACGGATGGTGGAAATAACGGATCGGGAGGCGAAAACCCTAGATCTGGACTGATCTAGAATTTTAGGGTTGTTCTGGCGGTGGGTCCACAAGAGAGTGGGTGGGCGGCTGGTGGCAGAGGTGGCAAGGGGGGTGGTCGGACTTCAGCGGGATGCGCTGGCAGTGCAGTCTTTTGGGAGGAGAGGAGTGGTCGGCTAGGGGTGTGGATTGCCTGGAGGAAGGAGCGGCTGGGGAGGCTTGCTGGGCAGGAGGTGGTGGAGGCCGGCCGTGAAAATGGGGAGGGGAAAAGATAGGAAATGAATAGTTTATTTCATTTTTGAATAGTAAATTGAATAGAAAAAAAAAGGTGGGATTTCTGGCAGCGAAACAGTGGCTTGTTTGGGGGCTGCGGGAGGTAGTTTGGGAGGGGGGAAAAGAGGCTTAGGGTTAGGCGAAGGCTTGGGGAGGAAGATACCAACCTAGGAGTCGTCACCTAGGGTTCCACAGAGTCGGCACCGTGGGATGATCGCGTGAATCCGGGAATAGCTTTCTCCAAATTCTGCAATGCCTCCAATCAGTCCACTACCCATCTATTTATACAAAATAAAGGTTAGGGCATCCCACCTTCAACGGCTATGATTGGCCGGAGGTGGGGCAACCCAAATACATCAAAATAAGTGCAAAAATAATAAACTAATATATCAAATTGATTCGCAACGCGAATCCGAACGCATCTGCGGAGTCTGGTCGTCGATCCGGGCACACCATATATGGAAAGTCGTCAAATCAGCCCCGAATGAGCCCAAAGCTCGTCCTCGCCTCTGCTCTGCATCACAAGCCTTACCCTGCATTTTTGCAAGAGGCTGCTTCTAGGACTCGAACCCATGACCTCAAAGGTCACACAGCAAAACCTCAACCGGTGCGCCAAGGCTGCTCCCCTTCAGAATAAAAAATGCATGTCTAATTTAATTTAAATATTTTAAAAGGTCAAATGAAGTTTGTAAAGGTCAATTCTCAAAAAAAAATATTGAAATTTAAACATAAAATTGTGCACTAGCTTTTGAAGTTTAAAGTATGGGTAATTTTCATGCATTTGAAAAAAATGTTAAACCAAACAGCAATATAGCAAGAATAATCACAGTTAAAAACACACAAGATGTACAAGGTTACATCCACGAGAGACATGGAGGAATTTCACTATAACTGGAGGAGGAGAATAGAAACAAAGTCACCAGAAACCAACTAACCAGAGCAAAACTGAATTAAAAAAACCCTTTGTATATTTAAAGTTTCAACTAAAGAACAAAATTATTATGATACCCTAAAACAGTTTTTGTTTTCTTTGAAGGGCACACTGCACATGGATACCTGCAACCGCTTTGCCCCTTGAACCCCGCCACAAGGGGAGCTTCCCCTTAACCCCGTTCGATACTGGTGCATTATGTCCGATTCTGGCCATTGCTCCACCTAGAATACAAGTTATATCCAACAAAAATATAGAAAATTAAAGTATTTTTGAATAATTTGTAACGATAAGTATTCCATATGCATAATACTAGAATTTGCTAATGAAAATGCTGATCTAAAAAAAACTTTTAATGGCATCATTGTTTTCGTTACTACTCTTATCCCAACATGTGTCCAGTTTTTATTTGTATTTCTTAATCCCCTCGGACGAGAGTTGCATGGAACATTAAACCTATCCGACATGCCTTCATCATTATCCTCATGATCATATTTCCTGGCATACCCAGAAACATTAGTCAGAAAATTTGAGTTTGATTGTGTTTTATTCTCAGGAGATGAGAATTTGATGGCAGAAATGTCGGAGAAGGCACTGAAATCTGCTCTGCCGAACGCTGCTATTAATATTGCCGAAAGTATCCTCTCCTTGGTCAGCATCTCCGCCCCAAAGTGACAGTTACTGGCGAGCTGAAATCAAGTATTTGATTATTTTTCTTTGAATCCAAGTTTGAAATGAGTTAATATCAATTTTAGTGCTTCTATGCATCCCTATTTCCCTCAAAATTAGTTTAGCTGCCGCATTTCTGCCCACATTTTCGTAGGTCGGAGGAGTGAGTATAAGTACGGCTAGCTTTGACTGCAAAAATTATATATAATTATCAAAATATCCATGATGCAATAACAATAATCTCCCCTAGCAGTTTTCTTGGTATATTTGTATCTTGCAACGGACTTTTTATCCCTTCATTATAGGCTTATTGATGCAGTGGTAGACCGGCGATGAATGCAGACACTCCTAAATGCAACTCTTGGAGGATAAAATGGACTAAGGTGCACGTGTGTACATGAAGCAATTGCAAATTAAGATCGACTAGCAAATAATTATCACAAAGCTTTAGGCGTAATCACACAATCAGGAGTAAATATTAATGCTCAGAAACAACCTAGATCAACCAACGAAAGAGGTGCAAATCGGCTGAAGTGCGCCGGTAAAGGTCCCGCAAATCTCTCTCAAGCAACACAATAGCATATAAATTAACATCCACCACAATAGTTCAACAAGATATCCAATAAGAAACCAAAACGACAATATACCTTGAGTCGCTCCTGTATGAGGAGGGGTTCGATGTTGGGAGGGAGATCCGCTGAGAGTGTGCTGCCGGTCGGAGAGGTGGTTCCACGGAATGGGGGTGGGGGGGAAGATTCGGGCTGCTATCTAAAGGGGATGGGAGGAAGAATGCAGGTAGCGGGTCCTCGGAAGGGAGGGAGGTTGCGGGCTGTGGTTCCTCGGAAGGGGGAGGGAGGTTGCGGGCTGTGGTTCCTCGGAAGGGAGGGCGGTTGCGGGCTGCTGGCCGAAGGCGGGGTGTGGGGGGGGGGAAGTAGGGAGGAGGACTAGGTTTCGGCGGGAGGGTGTCCAGAGGGGCGGAATAGGGGGAGGAGGGGCTGGCTGGGCTTACCGGAGGTGGGAGGGGGAGGGACGAGCAACGGCGGCTAGCAGTTGGCGGCGTCGGGGGGTTTCGAGCACAGTAGGCGAAACGCGGACTCCGGACCGGTCGGCTGCTTTAGGGCAGCTTCCAATCTCCACTCCAACATCAAAACCCATCAATTTATAGGAGGAGTGCAAGGAACTAAACTTAAATAAAATTAGGGCTCCCGATCGGACGACCGCAAGTGTCCGAGCCGATCGGGGCTAAACGCAGCATAAAAATAATAAAGTTATATATGGATTCGACTCGGAACGACCCTCCGGGCGCATCCGCGGACTCGGATCGCCCAACCGAGTCATCGATCACCGCCTCCTGCGGGAATAAACATGCGCGTGCGACCGCACGCCATCACTTATAGCTTTGCAGCTTGGAGGTAACAAAATGTGTAGATTAACTGAAGAAGCCGTGATTTTTCGCTTTACTCGTAGAAAAAAGTAACGGCTCAAATAGTATCCGTTCCTCAAATGTATCCAAGTGTAATACTATTTTTTTATCCTGACTATCTCTGTAATGTAAGTTTGCATAGTTACAGGAATGCACCCCTCTATATTTTGAAATTACAAAAACATCTTCTTTGAGTTTACATTTCATAACATGCATGGACAAAAATACTCCATGGAGTTGTCCATGCAGTATTTTTGGCATGCATGCTATGAAATGTGATACGTTATGTTTATTTGAACTTACCGTTATGTGATGTTTAAATTTGAATGTGTGTAATTGGGAATGAGCGGGAGACGATAAATCAGGCTGGAGTGGTTATCGAGCTCGATGCCACAACCGATGTAACTGCTCATCTTCCATATGTAATGGCCTGCCGTGAGGCAGAGGTATATATGTTGTGTGAAGTAATGTATTTCCCTAATTTTCCTCTTCTTCATCTTTACGCTTGAGTCGACGGTACGCCGCCGTCTCTTCTCTCTTTACTCACTTTTCCTGCAGGAGAAAGATAGTGTACTAGTGGTATCAGAGCACTTTCCGGGCCGTGGCAACTTTCCATGGGAGACCACACACACGGCAGACTGATCTCCGCAAGGAGGTTGACGCCCTGAAGGACAAACTACAACAACTAGGAGATGGAAATTGGAAACCTGCGCTGCAAGAGATGGAGAATCGACAATCGACAGCCATGGAAGAACTTAAGCAGATGTTTTTGGCATTGACATCCGGCCCTTTCAGGGCCCAGGCTACCACCGAGCCCTCCTCCAGGGTTCAGGATGCACATTCCCCCGCTAATTATGCCTTACCAACACGCAGTGCCTGCCTAGAGTTCCCTCGGTTTGCCGGAGACGCCGTCGGGGACTGGATTTTCCGCAGTGAGCAGTTCTTTGAAGTTGATGGTACTCCAGATAGTATGAAGGTGAAGGTGGCTGTCATGAATCTAGAAGACAAGGCCCTGACTTGGTATCAGATCGAAGCCCTGCGTAATAAATTGATTCTCACAGAAGAATATGCTATTAGTTTATTTCTTACGGGACTACGCAGGAACATCTCTCTGTCTGTGAGAATGTTTTATCCATCCACCCTTCAGAAAGCTTATGCGCTAGCACGTATCCAAGAACAACAATTCACAGTGGATCTTCCTAAGAGCTATCATCATCAGAGGGCACAGCATACGGGCTCGTCACTGGAAGGCAATAGAACATCCTTTCGGATGCCTGCCGCCAATTCCAGACGGCCTATCCCATCCAAAACCACCAAACGTCTCACACCCAAGGAGATGGATGAGAAACGACAAAAGAGACTTTGTTTCTGGTGTGACCAGAAATATTTCAAGGGGCATAAATGTGGGAGTACAACGCAACTTTATGTATTGGAAGTCGCAGTACCAGAAGAAGAAGAGGAAGAAGCAGGGGAGAGAGAAGAAGTACAAAAAACAGAAGAATATATGCCTTCCCATGAACCCCTCATTACTCCCCGAGTGTTTATGCTTGCCCTTACAGGCATCATAGATTTCCACACTATGAGGGTCACTGGCTCATACAAGGGACATCAAATCTTTATCCTCATTGACACAGGCAGCACACATAATTTCATTGATGAAGCTGTAGCAACCTCTTTACAATGTCCAACCATAACAATACCAACCTTCAAGGTAGCAGTTGCTGATGGTAATCGTATTGTCAGCACCCAATTATGCCCAAAATTCCAATGGACCATGCATGGCATTACCTTTGAAGCAGATATGTTGATGCTGCCTCTAGGGGGCTGTGATGTAGTATTAGGGATGCAATGGCTGATCACGTTAGGGACGATTAAATGGGACTTCCTGAATCTGCACATGGATTTCCAATGGGAAGGTAAGAATGTATCACTTCAGGGTAGTAAGAATGTGGTTACTACTATCATTAACAAGAAGAGGATGTCCAAATTAATCCATAGTCCAGCTCAATGCACTATGTTGAGTGTCTGTTGGATTCAGCCGCAGATACAAGAAGGGGTAAGCCAAGTACTGCTCAATGACAATGGGCAAACTAATGCAGGTTTGGCCGCATTGTTAAACAAATATCAGCATATCTTTGAAGCACCCCCATGCCCCCCCCCCCCCCCCCCCCCCCCCCCCCCCCCCCCCCCCCCAGGGCCCATGATCATCGAATCATTTTAAAAGACCCAGCCGTCTGCTCCAACTCCAGGCCTTACCGCTACCCTTATTTACAGAAGATTGAAATCGAGAAACTCATAAAAGAAATGCCGGAGGAAGGGACCATCAGACACAGTAAAAGTTTTTTTTCATCACCAATTGTGCTAGTGAAGAAAAGGGATGGATCTTGGAGGATGTGCATTGATTATAGGCGTCTTAACGACAACACAATCAAAGATAACTTCCCTATTCCTGTCATTGAGGAATTGCTAGATGAACTGCAAGGGTCCACAGTATATTCCAAACTGGATTTAAGGGCTGGATATCATCAAGTAAGAATGGCTCCTCAAGACATTGAGAAAACAGCCTTCAGATCTCATGAAGGACACTATGAATTCCTTGTTATGCCATTTGGGCTTACCAATGCTCCATCAACCTTTCAAAGTCTAATGAACCAGGTATTTCACCACCATCTAAGAAAATTTATACTAGTGTTTTTTGATGATATCTTAGTGTATAGCCTGAATTGGGAGGAACATCTTAAACATCTGAAGCAAACGTTTCAAATACTAACCAAAGAGAAGTTGTATGTCAAGAGAAACAAATGTCAGTTTGGTGTTGCCCAGATAGAGTACCTAGTGTTGAAGCTAGGAAAATCCTAGGCTCCAAAATTCGGACCAATGCAGCCGGAGATTACTTGCCAAGCGGCTCGAAGAGACGGCTTGACTGACAACTACGAGGAAGCTAGAAGAGCAACAAACAGGACCCCAGGTGCCACGGCAGGGAGGTCCCACCACGTACCCAGAAGCTCAGAAGAGACTTCCCCTCCACAACCAAAGAATGGCCGAGCAGGGTACGAGGAAGGCACCGACTTGGCTAGTACTGGGAGTAGCGGCCAAGTGCGACAGGTTCCAGAATGCAAGAGCAGGGTTTCAGGAGCTCAAGTTCAGGTGTCAATCCAAGTACCCCTGGGGTCCTATTTATAGGAAAACCAAGGGGTAGGGGGTTTTTATAGCCCAGCCTCTGCCCGGCGACTAGCGACATTGAGGCGATCTCCCCAGGCAAATGGGCGAGTATCACCTATGGTCGCCCACCTTTTGGCGAGTATCCGGGCTACTCGCACGAGTGCACCCCTACTCGCCTAAGCTTTCTTCTACTCCTGCGCTCGACGAACCCTCTGAAGGCTGCGTTCGACGAACTCTGGGTCTTTTAAAATTAATCCATAGTCCAGCTCAATGCACTATGTTGAGTGTCTGTTGGATTCAGCCGCAAATACAAGAAGGGGTAAGCCAAGTACTACTCAATGACAATGGGCAAACTAATGCAGGTTTGGCCGCATTGTTAAACAAATATCAGCATATCTTTGAAGCACCCCATGCCCCCCCCCCCCCCTCCCCCCCTGGGCCCATGATCATCGAATCATTTTAAAAGACCCAGCCGTCTACTCCAACTCCAGGCCTTACCGCTACCCTTATTTACAGAAGACTGAAATCGAGAAACTTATAAAAGAAATGTCGGAGGAAGGGACCATCAGACACAGTAAAAGTTTTTTTTCATCACCAATTGTGCTAGTGAAGAAAAGGGATGGATCTTGGAGGATGTGCATTGATTATAGGCGTCTTAACGACAACACAATCAAAGATAACTTCCCTATTCCTGTCATTGAGGAATTGCTAGATGAACTGCAAGGGTCCACAGTATATTCCAAACTGGATTTAAGGGCTGGATATCATCAAGTAAGAATGGCTCCTCAAGACATTGAGAAAACAGCCTTCAGATCTCATGAAGGACACTATGAATTCCTTGTTATGCCATTTGAGCTTACCAATGCTCCATCAACCTTTCAAAGTCTAATGAGCCAGGTATTTCACCACCATTTAAGAAAATTTATACTAGTGTTTTTTGATGATATCTTAGTGTATAGCCTGAATTGGGAGGAACATCTTAAACATTTGAAGCAAACGTTTCAAATACTAACCAAAGAGAAGTTGTATGTCAAGAGAAACAAATGTCAGTTTGGTGTTGCCCAGATAGAGTACCTAGTGTTGAAGCTAGGAAAATCCTAGGCTCCAAAATTCGGACCAATGCAGCCGGAGATTACTTGCCAAGCGGCTCGAAGAGACGGCTTGACTGGCAACTACGAGGAAGCTAGAAGAGCAACAAACAGGACCCCAGGTGCCACGGCAGGGAGGTCCCACCACGTACCCAGAAGCTCAGAAGAGACTTCCCCTCCACAACCAAAGAATGGCCGAGCAGGGTACGAGGAAGGCACCGACTTGGCTAGTACTGGGAGTAGCGGCCAAGTGCGACAGGTTCCAGAATGCAAGAGCAGGGTTTCAGGAGCTCAAGTTCAGGTGCCAATCCAAGTACCACTGGGGTCCTATTTATAGGAAAACCAAGGGGTAGGGGGTTTTTATAGCCCAGCCCCTGCCCGGCGACTAGCGACATTGAGGCGATCTCCCCGGGCAAATGGGCGAGTATCACCTATGGTCGCCCACCTTTTGGCGAGTATCCGGGCCACTCGCACGAGTGCACCCCTACTCGCCTAAGCTTTCTTCTACTCCTGCGCTCGACGAACCCTCTGAAGGCTGCGTTCGACGAACTCTGGAAGGCCGCGTTCGACGAATTCATCCACTACTCCTGCTGGCTGACTTTCTTGGTATCTCGGACTGTTGACTTCTATGTTGACCTTTTGACTTTGACTTCTGCCTACGTGGCTTTGAATGGGCGCACCCTCGGAGAATGAGGGTTTTACACAATCTCCGCTCTTTGCGAGTAACGTAGTTGCTCGGAAAGAATCATCCAACCGTCATTCGACGATCAGGCCTTCGTGCGAGTATCGATTGATAGTCGGCATCCTGCTGGTTGACGCTCTGGCTCTATATATAGAGGGGGGGGGGTCTCTGAGGGCACGACTTTTCTGATCTCGCTCAAGATGTCGCGCAGTATTGCCGAGGAAGCTGCCACTGATTTGGCCGAGCTTGCAAGTTTGCTGCCACCGTCGCGGAAGCCCGCTCGCGACGCCGAGCTTGAGGACTTCCTCGCCTCTAGGAAGAGGAAGAGGCTCGAAAAGAAGAAGGAGAAGAAGAAGAAGAAGAAGAAGAATGTCATGCCTCTGAGAATGTCGCCCATTCTCTGGTCGGCAGTACCCAGCAGGTACTCGCCGACTTGGGTCTCGGCTACTCGGGCGGCTCGCCTGCTTCTAATCTTCCTGAGTCGAACGTTCCCCCGGAAGCGAGTGCGGCTGGAATCTCGGCCTAAGTTCAAACTGAACTCCCTCCTTTACAAAGTGAGAGCTACCTACTCGCTGTTTTTCTGGTTTGAGTCGTCTAAATTTCCTGGCGAGTTTCTGATGCTTTTTATACTATCTCGCAGATCCGCCGCTTACCGATGCTCGGGAGGAGCCTTTGAGCGCTATTCCTCTGCGATCATCGCCTATGATCTCGCCCGGGACTGGGGAGGATTCTCGCCGTGGTGGCGCGGTTCGGATCCTTCATAGCTCTCTTCTGGAGAAGAGGCCGTCGAGCGAGCAGAGGGCCCCTTCGATTAGTAGCGCGCCTCTACTGCCACTGTCTTCCAATCCATCGGAGCTAGCGAGTAGCTCGCAGCTGTCCGCTGAGAAGCTTCCGCCTCCTCCTCCGTTCCCTCCTCCTGCCGATATCCAGGGCGATCAGCGCCTTCTTTCTTCCTCGGCTCCCACCACCCATCCGGCGGAGTCCTCGCGCCGAGGCGGGGTGGTGGGGTCTTTTGGCTTCTTCGCTCCCAGGGGGGGAGGTCGACCAGTGGATGGTCGCGGTCGGGGGGAAACTCTTCGCTACAGGGAGCATTCTGCCGGGAACCAATCCGGTCGGCGAGGTGCCGGCCATCATAGCTCCTCCCCTCACCGAGGAAGGAGTCCCCCTCCTCGGCGATCTCGCAGTCCTCCTCGCAGCTCAAGGAATGATACTCGCCGTCCCGGTAACTTAACTATTTGCTCTGTGCGAAGCTGTCTCTTCTGTACTCGTCACTAAAGCGCCTTTCATCTTTGTCGTTTCTCGCAGCTCACGCTCAGACTCCTATGGGAGCTTTGATTGACGGGGTGAGCCTTCCTTCGCGTGAGTACCAGGAGAGGGCTACTCGCGCTATTTTGGATCTGGAGGCGAAGTTGGAGCGCCTAGCGATCAGCGACCCGCATCGTCGCTTGACGGATGTGGAGGCTCGGGTCGAGCGCCTGTCGGCTAGCGAGCCTCAGCGTCGTTTGACCGATTTGGAGGCGCGAGTATCCCGACTAGAGGAGTTCGATGCTCGGCTGGTGGGAGCAGAATCTCGCCTTCATTCTGTCGGCGATCTGGAGCGCCGGGTTGGTAGGATGGAGCATCGCCAGCAGTTGCACCATGACGAGCTGGTGGGAATGCGTGCGAGCGTGGGCTCGGTTGGTCGCCTGGTGAGGATGGAGGAGCAGCTGCGACAAGGCGAGGATGCGATGTCCGTGGCCTTCGAGCATTTCAAGCGAGCTCGCAGCATGGGCTGGGTTGGGCGACAACCACAACTTCCCGATGCTCAGGCGAACCCCTAGGATCCTGTCTTTTTTCTCTTTGTAGTAGCTAGTCGCCTTTTGGCGAATGATATGTAATTCTGAATAATTTGATTTCTCCAAGTAATTTGTTAATTGGCGAGTATGAATATCGCCATTGCTTCCTTTCCTGCTTGCTGTGATGTCTGGATTTACTTTTTTGTTTTTTGTTTCTTTCCTGCGAGTATTTGTTGAATGTTGCGTCGATTTGGCGAGCATCCTAGTGTTCTGATGCAGGTATTCGCTTGCTCAGTGATGGTGATTTGACGTGTGTCTTTGGTTTTGGCGGCTTTCCCCCGATTCTCGCCACCCCTTACTCGTGCTTGCGGCGGCGTACACGACAAGCCAAGTCTCGTCGAGTACTATAAATAGGGGGTACGTATTTATTACGCTTTTGGCGATTTTTCTTTCTTTCCAGCGAGTATCTGCCGATTGTTCCACTACTCGCCTCTTTGATACTCGCTTCTTCATTTCCTTTCGTCCTGGATGGCTGACAAGGCAGCTATTCGTCGTGCAAGTCATGCAAAGAACTTCGAGGCGACTTCCTTCAAGAAGTCGATTACTCGGTCGAGCGATCTGAAGGAGTTCTCTGCTAAGTACTTGTCGCCGGGGTATGTCGCCAGGCTTCCTCGCGAGGATGAGCGCCTGAACTCATTCTCGGCGACCGAGCTGATATTCCCCATCCGCCACATCGAAGTCGGCCTACGACTACCATTGTGGTCGGAGGTCTGCCAGATACTCCGCTACCACGGGATAGTCCCTGCCCAAATCAACCCAAACGGAGTGGCGATGATCATGGGCTTTCTTTGCTTCTTGCGAGAACAGAAGATCGCCTTTGATCTATCCGTCTTCCGGCGAGTATTCCATTTCGGCGCCACTGGTGAAGGCGTCGTCTTCTTGTGCAGTCATGTCTGCACACTGGTCTGCACGACGAACAAGAACCATCGCTGGACCGAGCGATTAGTCGTCATCAAGGGCGACTTTGGAGTCGTGCCGACCTCATCCTTCCAGCCGGCAGAGAGCGCCTTCGCTGCCCCTTATCTGGAGGAGAGCCGGGAGAAGCTACTCGACAGCTTCCGGGGTCGCCGCCTGGATGTCGTCCTCTGGAGGAGGCGAGTAGATGAGCTCGCCGAAGTGTTCCCGGGCGAAGATAGTCTTCTGAGCGAGTATTTGGCCATAATCGCCAATTTGTCTCCAACTGATAACTCATGTCTTTGCTTTCTGCCTTGATACAGCTACTCGCTTCTTGCCGAGCGAGTTTCTTCCATTGGCGCCGAAGGCAGGGGCTCCTACTCTGATCGACTCGTCGCCAGGTGGCGATGAGCAGGAGGTCGCTGGTGATGGCGTCGGGCCTTCAAAGAAGCGGAAGGCTAAGGCGAAGTCCGCCGAGCCTGCGAGAAAGAAGGAGGTCGCTAAGAGGAACCTGAAGGCGAAGGCAGATCCTTCGGAGGCTGGCGAGCCCAGTGACCACCCGAACTTCGGCGAAGGTGTGGGCAGCGAGGACGCCTATGGTCGCCCTCTGGTGTCCTGGGCTGAGCGGGCCCACGAAGTAACTTTGAGCTCCAACCTTCCCGCCTGGTCGGAGGATTGGGAGGATTCTGGCGAGGCGTTCGACGTCATGTTCGCCCTTTATGGTCGCGCAGATGCTGAATCCCTGCAAGACGTGTCTGCTGAGTATCTGGCGCACCAGAGCTCGCGAGCTTACCTGCGAGCTGCCGAGCTCGGTCATGCGTCGGCGAGGAAACTGCTTGAGTACGAGCAGGTGATCAAGGTGCAGAGTAAGAAGCTCATCACCATGGGGCTGGAGGCCGCCAAGTGGAAAGATCATGAGGTACTCGCTCGTCGCTTTTCTGGTTCTTAGGGATAGTCGCCTTTCGCGCCGATCGATGTTTGCTGACCGTTGTCTTTATCTGTACAGGCCGCCGAGGTGGAAATGGCGAAGAAGGTGTCCCAGCTGGAGAAGGAGCTGGAGGATACTCGGCAAACCTTGGAGGCCTCCCAAGTTCGCATCGCCGAGCTGGAAACTCGGCCTGCCGAGCAACAACCTTCCTCAACGGGCCCCTCCAGGGTTGGCAAGCAAATTCGGATACTCGGCGACGATATGGCGCATATTCGCCGGGAGTTCGCGCGAGCAACCGGGAAGGTGGTTCTAAGCAGTCTGAAGGCCGATGGTCTCTTGAAGCCGGAGGCAATGAACCTGACTGTCATGGACATCATCCCAACACTACTCGCCGAAGAGTCCAATTCCCCTATGCGAGATCTTCCATCCTCATCCACCGATTCCGAAGATGACGATTCTGAGGACGAGGGTGATGATGGCGAAGATGTAGACGCAGATGGCGAGGATGGTGGCGATAATGATGAATAGTCGTCTGGCTCCTTTTTGCAAATCTGTACAACATTTTTTGTATATGTACTTATGAAAGCAAATGAATACAATTTTTTGCTCGTCTTTTGTAGTTGCTTTTTGCTTTTCTTCTTTTTGTGATTATGCCGAGTAGGCTCTTAGGTTCGGGGCGAGGTTGAGTGCTCGCTAGGCGATTAAGCATAGACGAGATAGGATCCTGCGGACGACGATCATAACTTACTCGCACGTTAGTTGCTCGCTTGTTGGATGCTCGCCCATATATACTCGCACCCGCATATTCGCATCGTCATACTCACACCTGCATATGAAGAAGGATCTTTGAGATATGCACTTCTAAGATTTCATCAGGTGTCCCCATATTCGATGTTGATGGAGAGATCAACACAGTAAGGAATGACCGTCGGGGAGGTTCCAATGGAGCACCTTCCAAGGGAACACACTGTCCCAAGGTCTTCATCCTATTGCTCTTGTTGATGCTGTTGAAGAATTTGACACAGTAGGGAATGACTGTCGGGGAGGTTCCAATGGAGCACCTTCCAAGGGAACACATCATCCCAAGGTCTCCATCCTACTGCTCTTGTTGATGCTGTTGAAGAGATCGACACAGTAGGGAATGACTGTCGGGGAGGTTCCAATGGAGCACCTTCCAAGGGAACACACCATCCCAAGATCTCCATCATACTGCTCTTGTTGATGTTGTTGAAGAGATCGACACAGTAGGGAATGACTGTCGGGGAGGTTCCAATGGAGCACCTTCCAAGGGAACACACCATCCCAAGGTCTCCATCCTACTGCTCTTGTTGATGCTGTTGAAGAGATCGACACAGTAGGGAATGACTGTCGGGGAGGTTCCAATGGAGCACCTTCCAAGGGAACACACCATCCCAAGGTCTCCATCTTATTGCTCTTGTTGATGCTGTTGAAGAGATCGACACAGTAGGGAATGACTGTCGGGGAGGTTCCAAAGGAGCACCTTCCAAGGGAACACAACATCCCAAGGTCTCCATCCTACTGCTCTTGTTGATGCTGTTGAAGAGATCGACACAGTAGGGGATGACTGTCGGGGAGGTTCCAAAGGAGCACCTTCCAAGGGAACACAACATCCCAAGGTCTCCATCCTACTGCTCTTGTTGATGCTGTTGAAGAGATCGACACTTTCCTGCCATACTTGACAACCAGAGAGGATTTAAACATACCTACTCAAATGATTGAAAGAAGTAAACGGGAGCGAAGTGTTTTGCTTTGAGCCTTTGGCTCTCGAGGGTTTATGACACATTTATTCAAGGATCCTCCGCGAGGTTAAGTGGATCATCTCTTCGTCGGATTGGGAGGTCAGCGTCCGGATGAGAGGTGCGGTCGGAGGGTTCCTGCAGCCAACATGCAAGGGGGGAGCTGATCTCGACCGTCAGTGCAGAGGCTTGGTCTTATGAGAACGCACTACCGAGGCACCGTCCCATCACCCGTTCTGGGTTTTTACGAGAATCAAGTCGGAGGCTCGTTTCCCAACCTGACGCGGAGATCGGCTTCGCCTGCCTTCTTCTTTTACTTGAAAACATTTGTAATTTGAGGTTAATGTAAAAAACCCTTTTCTACCCCATGTTTCAGGGGGGTGATGAATTTATTTATGAACAATAAATTTACAGGGGTGGGATGCACATACTCCCGCTTAGGAGTAAAACCTTTTTAGATTGTCGCCGCTCCAAGTGTTTTCCAACAGCTCCCCTTCGTGATTCTGCAGGCGATATCCGCCAAATGCTAATGACGCGTGGATGATGAAGGGTCCTTCCGGTCTTAGATTAAGCTTCCCGACGGCGGCTGATCTTTCTGCCGCGTCCGCCTTCTTTTGCTTACCTGAGAAATCGAAAAGGGGACCGTCCGAGGCCATCATCCTGCTCGCCTCGACTTCCAGGTTGTCAAACGTGTTCGTGAGAACGACGTAAAAATGACACGGACCGAACCCCCATTGCACACTAGGATTCGGTTGACGGTGAAGTCTTCGACGATCGCTTGAATCACACGGGCATCACGGAAGGGATTCTCATTCCCTAACATGCCCTCCTCCGAGAAAGTGATCTCCTCTAGCAGGGTTGGCGCTTGAGAGGTTGAAGCGACACTCTGGCGGTAGACCTGGCGGAAATTCGTCTTGCGGAAAGATCCGAGCCCCGTTTGTCCATAAATCACTCCTACTTCTCCGGCCTTGACCCCTCCTCGACATCCTTGGTTGACCCGATCCCTATTCCTCCTCCGGCTATTCCTCCGGTTACGTCTGTTCCCCTGACGGACAACAACCATCGACTCCATGCATCCTTCCTCCTTACGCCCTTCTTGCCTACCACGGTTCCTCCCCTCCGTGGAGAATCTCCTTTCCTGGCCCGGTTGCTGCTCCAGCCCTGGGTTTTTTCCTCCTTCTTGCCGCTCCGAAGTTACAAAGGGTCTTCCCACTTCCTGCATCCCTGGCTCCTTTCTCCCGCGCTTTGCCGGCCTACGCTCTTCTGACCTTCTCCTCTCCAATCTCTGGGGTTCCTCCTTTCTTCTTACGGGGACCGTCTCTTCTTCCTCTTCCTCCTCTCTGGTCAGCTTGGTGAGCTTGGCCAGGAAGCCACAATTCGAGGCATCTCCCTGGACGAATTGGTTGGCACTTTCAAAAAACTCCTCGCAGGCGTCCGACATGGTCCGGATGGGGACTGCATCCTCAAACCAATGGGGGTGTCGGATAGGGTCTTCTCTCCCCGAGTAGTAATTCATCGCGGGATCCCTGAACCCCTCCGGCACTGGTGCGGCAACGATCTCCTCGCAAAAGGGGGTCCTTCCTCCCACTTGGCGACGATCCTTCGCTTGGCGAGTATCACCCCCATACTCGCTATAGGGGCGAGTACCACCTTCATACTCGCTATAAGGGCGAGCACCGTAGTACCTCGCCTGCTCTTCCTCTTCGCGAAACCGGACCCCGCCAGCCCCTTGTGAGTTTTGCGGGCAGAATTGCGACTTCCTTGGTCGCTCGGGCTTTTCCACATGATCTTTCCCTGCTCGCCTGGAGGGAGCACCTTCTTCGATCACAACCGGACGATGGGGTGAAGTCGCCGTCCCCTCTGTACGAGTTTGAAGAACTGCTCGAAGGGTTCCTTCAATTCGCCGCGAGAAATCTTCAAAGGCTGTCAACGTTACGAACCCGCCACCACCGGCCGAGTTGCCGACAACCTCCTCCTGGTCGCCTACTACCACCATCTTTTCTTCCCACTAAACTTTCCTTCCCTGGCTACGATCCACGCTCACCGCACCAAAGTGTTGAAGCCAGGAAAATCCTAGGCTCCAAAAATCGGACCAATGCAGCCGGAGATTACTTGCCAAGCGGCTCGAAGAGACGGCTTGACTGGCAACTACGAGGAAGCTAGAAGAGCAACAAACAGGACCTCAGGTGCCACGGCAGGGAGGTCCCACCACGTACCCAGAAGCTCAGAAGAGACTTCCCCTCCACAACCAAAGAATGGTCGAGCAGGGTACGAGGAAGGCACCGACTTGGCTAGTACTGGGACTAGCGGCCAAGTGCGACAGGTTCCAGAATGCATGAGCAGGGTTTCAGGAGCTCAAGTTCAGGTGCCAATCCAAGTACCCATGGGGTCCTATTTATAGGAAAACCAAGGGGTAGGGGGTTTTTATAGCCCAGCCCCTGCCCGGCGACTAACGACATTGAGGCGATCTCCCCGGGCAAATGGGCGAGTATCACCTATGGTCGCCCACCTTTTGGCGAGTATCCGGGCTACTCGCACGAGTGCACCCCTACTCGCCTAAGCTTTCTTCTACTCCTACCCTCGACGAACCCTCTGAAGGCTGCGTTCGACGAACTCTGGAAGGCCGCGTTCGATGAATTCATCCACTGCTCCTGCTGGCCGACTTTCTTGGTATCTCGGACTGTTGACTTCTATGTTGACCTTTTGACTTTGACTTCTGCCTACATGGCTTTGAATGGGTCCACCCTCGGAGAATGAGGGTTGTACACCTAGGGCACATAATATCAGCTCAGGGAGTGGCAACCAACCCAATGAAATTGGAAGACATGAAGAATTGGCCCACACCATCTTCCCAAAGGCAGCTAAGAGGATTTTTGGGGCTTACCGGCTATTACAGAAGGTTCATCAAGGGGTATGGATGCATAGCAAGACCTCTCACTAACCTGTTGCAAAAGAAACCTTACCAGTGGAATGAAGAAGCAACAGTGGCTTTTGAAGCTCTCAAATCTGCCATCCCCTCCCCTCCCGTGCTAGCAATGCCTAACTTCCAAAAGAAATTTGTTCTGGAAACAGATGCATCTAACCATGGCATTGGAGCAGTGTTACTCCAGGAAGGTCATCCCATATGCTTCTTCAGTAAATGTTTGGGTAAGAAGCACTCCGCCTTGTCAGTATATGAGAAAGAACTACTGGCCATAGTCCCGGTTGTTCAGAAATGGCGCCACTATCTAATTGGTACCCATTTTGAAATACACACCGACCACCAAAGCCTTAAATACTTGATGGAGCAACAATTAACCACTCCCCTACAACAGAAGTTCATGGCCAAACTATTGGGGTATGATTATTCCATCAAATACAAAAAGGGAGTGGAGAATGTAACTGCAGATGCACTATCCAGAAAAGGGGAAGAAGAAGAAGGGTCTCTGCACACATTGCTCACGGGAGGCACTGAACTAGAGCAGAGATTAAAATTTGCCCAACAACATGGTGACAAGATACAACAGCTAATAAAGGAAAAAGAAGCCAATCCTAACACTAAACCCCACTTCCAGGTGGTGGATGGGTGGCTAAGGAGAAAGGGAAGGATTGTAGTAGGGAAGGAGGAAGTGGTGAGAAGGCTCTTATGCGCATTTTTCATGATTCAAGCATTGGGGGGGCACTCAGTGGTCTTTGTCACACTACACAAACTCAAACATAACTTTTACTGGAAGAAGATGAAGGAATTTGTATACCAATACATCAAACATTGCACCATATGCCAACAATGCAAGCCCCCAATGAGAAGCCACTGGGACTTTTACAGCCCCTGCCCATTCCAGATCAAATTTGGAGAGATTTATCCATGGATTTTATCGAAGGACTCCCATCATCAAAAGGATATGAGGTAATCTGGGTAGTGGTCGATAGATTAAGCAAATATGCTCATTTTGTTGCACTTAAGCACCCATATACAGCTAGCACGGTGGCCCAAACATTCATGAATGAAGTATTCAAACTCCATGGCATGCCAAACTCCATAATTTCAGATCGAGATGTGGTGTTCATAAGTGATTTCTGGATGGAACTGTTCAAACTTCTAAGGGTAAAAATCCAAACCTCCACAGCCTACCATCCTCAATCAGATGGGCAAACTGAAGTGGTGAACAGGTGTTTAGAAAACTACCTCAGATGTGTCTGTTTCACTAAACCAAAATCATGGTACCATTGTTTGTCGTTAGCTGAATATTGGTATAACACTTCATACCACACCTCAACTCAAATGACCCCATTTGAAGTGGTATATGGTACACCTCCTCCCTTACATATACCATACATACCCACGACGGCAAGGAATGAAGCCGTGGATAATACTCTTCAAAACCGGGAAAAGATCATCAACATCCTAAAGGCAAACCTGCACAAAGCTCAAAACCGCATGAAGCAGCTAGCTGACAGAAAGAGGAAGGAGAAAGAGTTTGAGGAGGGAGAATGGGTCTATATACGCCTATTACCCTATAAACTGGCAAGCATGCGGCAAAGCAGCTATACCAAGTTATCTCCACGCTATTTTGGCCCCTTTCAAATCATCAAAAAGCTTAGCCCGGTGGCTTATCGCTTAGCACTACCACCCACATAGAAAATTCACTCCTCTTTCCACATCTTTCAGTTAAAGCAGCACATTGGAGCAGCCCCTACCACCACCATACTTCCAAAATTCCTCACAACGGAGGGTTACAAGTTGAAGATTCCAGAGAAGATCATCGACAGGAGACTCGTCCCCCGGAACGGAGTACCAGTGGCACAACTCTTGATTCAATGGGCCAACGCTCCAGCGGAGGAGGACACATGGGAGGACTACCTCCATATCAAATCCATCTTTCCCGACTTTGATCCTTGAGGTCAAGGATCCTTCTAAGGCGGGAGTATTGATACGTTATGTTTATTTGAACTTACCGTTATGTAATGTTTAAATTTGAATGTGTGTAATTGGAATGAGCGGGAGACGATAAATCAGGCGGGAGTGGTTATCGAGCTCGATGCCACAACCGCTGTAACTGCTCATCTTCCATATGTAATGACCTGCCGTGAGGCAGAGGTATATATGTTGTGTGAAGTAATGTATTTCCCTAATTTCCCTCTTCTTCATCTTTCCGCTTGAGTCGACGGTACGCCGCCGCCTCTTCTCTCTTTACTCACTTTTCCTGCAGGAGAAAGATAGTGTATCAAAATGTTAACGCAGAGCAAAGGTTTTTGTAATTTTAAAAGATAAAAGGGGTGCAATGTGTAATTTTGCATACTTGCTGGGAAGGATCCGGTAAACAACCCTATATATATATTTGTTTAGATCGCAAATTCTAAACCTCAACGATGCAAATCACCAATTTCATATCATAATGACTATGGCATAGCTAGGAATGCGAATCACCTAAAGCAAAGACTCAAATAGCAGGTGCAAAAGGCACTAAAACGTCACGTGCTCTATTAGCATTACTTGGGAATGCGGAATGCCGACGCCCAACCGGGCGGCGGCATTCTTCTCATGTTTCGCGCGCCCCAAACGGAGCCTATATGGTTGGAGAATATGGTGATATTATGGTCGCATTGAGTGATCAATAATATTCCTTAGTTATTTCCCTTATGATGCAAGTGAGTCGCAGCAATTCGAAAATGTGGAAAATCATTTGCCTTGGGCGTGATGTGGCCGAGGCAAACACGTTCTGGATGGTCGGAAATGGAACTAGCATTTCGACTCTCAACGATTGCTGGATGGGTATGCTGCCGATTGCCCGTTGGCCAACGTATGTTACATTTTCTCCCTCCCCGACAGAGTTGCTAATTTGCTGGACCAAAACAACCGCTGGTTGGATCAAATTTCGAGGAGCTTTGGTCGGCCTCGTGAGCCACCTTATTGCTGCTACACCTAGAAAATCCATTGGGGGACCTGACAAGCTCGTATGGACGCATACCGAGAGCTGTCTTGCAGACCGCTGTTGTTTACGCCGGGTAATGCCACCAGACGGCCCTTATAGTGAGCTTGGTCTGGAAATTAAAGGCGCAACTGCCGCACAAATGCTGTTTTGGCGTGCTGTCAACAACATGCTTCCAACATATGATTGGCTGCATCATCACAGACTCAGAGATGGCGCAAACTACCCATGGGGATACAGTTTTTCTGAAACCGTGAGCCACATATTTGGGGAATGCTATTTCATGGTTAAGATCAGGAAAGAATGTGACAGCTTAAATCAAAATTTAATGCAAGCCTCTTTCAATGATATTACAAAATTCCTCCAGGTCGAGTCCGAAAACAACAAAACCTCTTAGAAGTCTTTGGTATCTTGTCCATCCTGTATGGTATTTGGAAGGCAAGGAACAACTTAATTCATGGGCAATCTTGTCTGCAACTTGCCGCCATTGTCATCAATGTCATCTATGAGGCGGATTCATTGCATGGGAATTGGAGGGACGAAGGTAACCACTTGCCATCAGTCTGGACCTCCCCGCCCCATGGTTGGATCAAGGTGAACTACGATGGGGCCGTTCATGAGATTTGCATTGTGGGTTTGGGCTGCCTTGTACGTGAAAGTCAGGGGCATCTACTTGCGGCAAAGGGGACAAGAATCAGCAGCCGTTCTGTAAGCATTTCTGAGCTTAGGAGTGCTAGACTGGGTCTTGAGCTTACTCGGGCCTTTTTCTCCGCGACTACCGGCATCATTCTTGAGGGGGACTGTAGAGAGACATATTCCAGACTTCACGGCATCATTAGCGGCCTATACTCGGGTGAGACCGAAGCCACCATTGCTCATCTCCTAAAAGACGCGCCACAAATTCAAATCTCCTTAGTCGAAAGAGGGGCCAACAAAGTTGCAGATCATATTTCGAAAGATGCATGTAATGAAGGTTTTTTGGTTGGAAAGAGGCGTGCCCCTTTCTCAAGACCCAAAGAGTCTTCTTTTGTTAGATTATTCTACTCCGATGTAATTTTTTATTATTTTTTTTAATTTGATATAGGCCACTTCTCAAGGAAAGTGGTTTCTTGTGTTTATGCCAAGTTTTCTCCATGCATATTTCTTTCACGTGCAATGTAAGTTTTGATATATCTTCATGTTTTTATACTCCAATGTAATGCATGTTTGGCATAGATTGTCGTAAAGTTGAGTTTAGGAATACGTTCCTTGCTTATTTTAAGCACCAATACACATTATATACATAATACCTAACTGTAAGCAATTTAAAACAATAATGCATAGCATGTATATAAATAGAGTTCCAAATAGCCTAAAAGATTAAATAGAACAAACAAGAAGGTCCAGGACTCGAAACAACAGATTAGATTGAATCGACGCAGTTCATCTTTGTGCATGACACAAGCCTACAAAGACGAAGAGTCTCTCATGACGCAACAACCCAGGATAGCTAGATAGACTCCCTAGGCCTATTTCACTATGCCCTGGTCATCAATCTATACTGCCTCTGTTTGATTCCTTAGTTTGCAAGCTATTTTGGAAAATTCAAGCTTCACAAAGGTATTTGATGCAGGACAGGAATCCACCTATCTGCCACTCTGACGCACCAGAGGTCCCACACTGGAGTCCACCAGTGGGGCTTTCATCAGGGCCGCAGCCCGCATGCCCCAACCCCATTTCTGGCCCCACCACATGGCCGCAGCCATGCATCACAAGAAGATACTTTTCAATATGATGATCAAATCCATGTAACACGACACGAAGTTCATTCAAAAGACATTTTCTCAAAATTCTTACCAATTAGGTCCTGAAATTTCTAACCCATTTATTGTTTTATTTTATGTTTGAATACTATTGTGACTAATCTGATTCTTTGGACTAAAGCGAAATTGTGTTGTTTTATATTATAAGGACCTTATGGAAATGGAAGCTCTCACTTAAGCATCAAACATAGATTAAGAAATCATCCTGAGCAAGTTGCATTCATGTTACATTTTCTAATTTATTAATCTGTGCATTTTCTAACATTCATTCTACTTCCTCAAACAACAACTCTTTTAATTGAAATAGTGTGCGTCTCACCGTTTCATTGTTGAACGACATTTGGATTCTACGGTTCTTCAGCGAAGCGACGCCCTCGCACAAATCCATTACAGTGAAGCAACCTTGACTTTACAGGAACTGAAAGCCACTCTGTTGCTGCCTCACTCACTAGATTAAAACTCACAGTTGCAACAGTTTATACAAGTTGTAGAGGGCCAGCCAAATGGGGGTCTATTTCTCTCCTCAGTTTCCACATTTTCCATTTTTGAAAGGTGAATCAGAACTCTCCGAAATGATTGAAGCTTACAGGTTTGGCATAAAGGTTCCATAGGTGAGGTCGGGCATTCACGAACGTCGGTTCATAAGTCATAACCACCGCGTTCATGACCGCTACCGCCGTTAGCATTTGAACAGTATTTGGAAAAAAAATAGGCCTTCCAATTCTCATAGATAAGAAACATGGTAGTGTTTTTTTTATACTGCATAAACTATGGTACTGTTTTTTTATGGTAGTGTTTTTTCTTTGCTTTCAAAAAATGGGCCTTCCAGTTCTTCATTTATGGTAGTGTTTTTTTGTGTGCTTTTGTAAACTTCTCTTGTGATTTCACAATGAGATGCATATACTTTCTTGCTCTCATAATTCATGTAGTGTAACTTCCCATTGCATTTTATTTCCCATCACATATTGAGTTAAAAATCTGATGTTAGTGTATGTGTAGTTATGTGGGCGGGTGATAACGATAATCGAGAGAACATCATTTGGAAAAATATATTTTATAAAATTTTGTTTTTACTAAACAGTTTATATGCACTGTTTTTCAAACAAATCTACAAACAGAGTTTTACACAAATAATTTTTTACTGCAAATTTTATTTTTCACAGACAGATAATTTTTCTAACTCCATTTCCGACGGCTCATTTTGAGCAGCATTTGCCGAAACAAATGCACCCTTAGAGGTCTTTTTCACTTCTCTGCAGGGGTGGACCTACATACGACCCAGTGTGAGCTGCCACCAACATTGATTTGAAAAAAAAAATTATTAGTAGATATTTAATTTAAAAAAAAATTGTCTTTATATAAACATATATTAAATTTTTAATAAAATAGAATTGACATTGTGGTCATGCTTTCATTGTTTTGAGTATAAGTCATGAGTTGGATTCTTAATGTCAGCGTAGTTTTGCAAAAGATATTTTTTATATGTAGATATATGCCGAAAAAATTTATTAAAAATTTAGACATATTTTTCTATATTTATACTATACATTTTTTTTTGCGTCTACTGCTTTTCTGTGCTGAAAAATTAGTCTTTTTAATGAGAGTGTTGTTATATCATGTCATATTTGGCTATATGCAGGCCCAAAATACTAACCAAGATCCTCCTTTTTCTTATCAAAACCCTAGCTACATGCATGCCAAATTTCTTCCCCCTTCCTCCCGTCACCTCATCGGTTCGTGGTTTTCCATTCGCGCCTCCTCCCCTGCTGATCTGAAGCAAATGATCGCTTCGTTCGTCTCTTTCGTTGCCGTTTCTAGAATTCTAGCCTTTCATCGTCGTTCAGAATAGCCACGACAAACATTGGAACCCCCCTCTGATTCCTTCCCCATTCCCTACTAGATTAATCGCCTATGGGTTAGGGTTTGACATTCCTTGATTGATCTTATTAGGGCTTTCAGGAATGGAGTGAGTTACGGGCTGGACATTCCCAAACTGCATTCTTCTTGTTCATTCGGTTTCCAAAGCTTCTTCCCAAACTGCATTCTTCTTGTTCATTCGGCTTCCAAAGCTTCTTCCCAAACTGCATTCTTCTTGTTCATTCGGCATTCCTTGATCATCTAAAGCCTCAACATTCTTCCACAGCTTGTTCTTGTATATTTGGCTTCCCCAGTTTGCACACCTAAAGCACACATAAAAGCTTGCAATTTTTTTTTCTACCTAAAGACTCGTCCATTCACCTGTGTTCATGAGTATAAATTGTAGTTAAATTTCATGTATTATCTCATTACATAGGTGTAAGAGCTTTCTATTTTAATTATGCAATTTTGTATTTGGTGTGCACTGGGGCGGATCCAGAGGGGGGCCCGAGGGACACTGGCACCCTCATTATTTTTCAAAATTATTAGTGGATTTGGATCCTCTCGTCGAGGCAATGAATTTTGACTACTTATATGTCAAAAATTGTGGCCAGATGAGGGAGAAACAGCTCCAATAAGATGAAAACGTTCTCACGTCACGTAACTAGTTTGTTTTGGGACAAATATTGGCTATTCGCAAACCAAATTTGACTATTCGCAGACCAAGTTCAGCTATGTGCACCCCTAAAATTAATTTTCAACATATGACCCACGACCATCATACTCACCCCGCTAGCATTTGTGTTTAAAAATTTTTGTGCACCCTGATTTATAATTTTCTGGATCTGCCAGTAGGTGTGCATATATCAAATTTGATCTGCATGTAAAATTTGATGATCCACATATATCAATGGCATGCATATGGCGATTAACAATGCTCTTTAAAGATCTTCCTTCCCCAAGTTTTAGGTACTAGAAATTGATTAATTTCTGCTTTATTATTATATATATTCCTGAGGGGATTAATTAGGCCGGTCGACGACCGTCCACGTCATATCCCCCTCGAAGATCCAATGGCAAACCTCGATCATCCCGGGCCCATGCCCGAGCGCCACGAAGGCGGCGTGTGACGGGCTCCAGTCCGACGTGTCAATGTGACAGACGGCGATTCCTCGATTGATCCTCTCTTTGCTATCAACGGCTAAGATTTCGGCTTCGTAAACGCGCACACGCGGTACGGAGTGGCAGTAGTAAACCAGGTACGGGAACAGGCTCTGGTGGCAGCTCACTGATTCAGTAACTTTACCGCCATTTTCTCCCTTCACCGCCCCGATGAGGATATTTCCCTTCGATCCTTTCGTGTTCGAGGTGGATCTCACCGCGATATCCTCGCCGAGGACGGAGACGACGAAGTCGATCATGTCCTCCGCCGAGGTGGCGCAGCGCTTTGTCTCCCCGCGGCTCGGTGGCCGCTCGCAGTCCCCCACCGTGGAGGCTAAGGCCTTCGCCATGGCCGTCTCCGGCGGGATCTTGAAGATCCTGGCGGCTGTGGCGGCTGAGAACGGAATCTTCCCAGCGATCGAACGTGGGAGGAAGGAGCGGGGCGGCATTCGGTCCCGAATGTCCGGCATCGGCATCACCAACCCGTTCTTGAGGCTGCTCTCCCTGAAGAACTTCCCTTGTTCCACCCATTGGCTCGCATCGATTCTTATCGCTGTCGACGTGGGAGTTAGGGACGATGATGAATTGTGGTAAGATTTGAAATCAATGCCAGTTTTAGCATAGGATTTGAATGTGGTGTTCTCTGCGAAGTAAGATTTGAAGTTGATGTGGTCATTGCCGGAACCTTCGCCGTAGCCCTTGAAGGCATCGCGGCCGTGGTTGAAGGATTTGCCGTAGTTGTTGAACTCGGAAGCTGCGTCGTTTCCACCCTTCTCGTAGGACACGAACGAATCGTCTCCGATGTTAGATTGGGCTCGATAGCTGCTGAAGACATCGCCGCCGGCATTCGTGCCTGAGCCATACGATCTGAAATTGTTTTTTGGCACATTGCCGTTATCGCCGTAGGAAGCGAATTTATTGTTGTTCCCGTTGCCATCTTCGCCGTAGTTATCGAATCCGCTTCGGATAACGTTGGAGTCGTTACCATAAGAGTTGAAATTTGCGGTGGCTCCGTTTCCGCCCTTGCCGTAGCCGGAGAAAGACTGGTCGCCGGAGTTGGCGTTGCCGGAATAATGAGAGAAGCCGGCGGTGCGGCCGGTGCCTTGCTCAGCATAGTTTTTAAACGCTAAGTCAGGGACGTTTGAGGAATGGCCGTAGGAAGTGAAGTTATCCCTGCCGCCGGCAGTGCTGGTGCCGTATGATGTGAAATTGGCCGTCACAACGTTCCCGTCGGGCGCGTAGGAGGAGAAGGAATCGTCGTGGCCAGCAGAGTCACGGCCGTAGCGGCGGAAGCTGTCAAAAGGGACGTTGAGCCCGTCGGAGTAGATCTTGAAGGAGGAAAGTCCGCCGGCACCGTCGGTTCCGTAGTTGTTGTAGTTGCTGTTTTCGTATTCGGTGAAGTCGGAGTCGCCGGGATGAGAGGAGAGGGAGGGGCTACTTGGATCGGTGGAACAGAGGAGACCGGCGGCGGAGCAGAAGGTGGAAAGGAGGGTGGAGAGGCTGGATGGGTCGGTGGAAGCGAGGGTGGAGAACGTGGATGCGTCGGAGGCAGATAAGGGGGTGAGCTTGGAGACGAAGAAGGATGGGTGCGGTAAGTTATTTGGAACTTTGCGGTTCCAGTAACGGATAACCGCTGCCTTCTCTGTGAACGGGTTTATTGATGATTTGCCCTGATTCGCCGGCGAGGAGGCGGCGGTGGCGGTGGCGGTGGCGGTGGCGGCCGCATAATATTTTAGGAAGAGCAGGACGAGGAGGCGGAGCGTGGCCATGGGAGTGAAATGCAGGGGCTCCACTGCGACGCAGACGTAGAAGGGGGGTGAGATAAATAGATGTCGCGGCGGGTGAAGCCATTATGTTAATTATTATTGAATTCAAAATTGGCAAAATTAATGTTATTTGTGAATCTGAATTTTTTTTTGGGATAAAATTAATGTTTATGAAAATGCTGAAATCAGTCCCATTTATTGAAAGTTGGAATCACTCTCTCTTTTGTTTAAAATCACTCCCATTTTTGTAACGGAAAGATGACTAGACTGATGAATTGGCTCTGACTGGATAAAAAAGGTGCTCAGGCAACTCATAAATTGGGTGGGTTCTACTTTTTTTCTTAAACCCTCCCGTGTTTTTTTTTCGCTGCTCTGACTTGTCTCCCCCATCCCGATGAACAGCAATCTCCTCTTCCCCGTCGCTCGCCCCTCCACCGATGTTATTTCCTCCACCGCCGCTCAGGGCATGGCCGCCGTAGTGCCCAAAGAGGGTTGCGCAACATCCATTCTGTCTGCCGGTCATGCCACGGAACTCCATTCCAGCCCTCCCTTGCAAAGTCAAAAGTGAATGATATGTAGCACTTCTAAAAATCTTGTGTGCAAAGTACATATAAATAGAAACATACTTGCACACTGCAAGAAATACTTTCGAAAGGGAAAAGATTTTGAAGTATGTTTGTTACAATGTCAAAATTTGATTGATTCTCCAAATGATGTGTTATAAAGGCGCCAAAATCTAAACAATTTATATATAATGCGAAATGATAATTTTTGTATTGCAAAAGTATATGCAAATATCTATATATACACAATGGGGAATGATATGTTTTTGTTATGCTTTCATTATTCTTTTTAAATTGGGCTGTCAATAACAAATTGGGCTGCAATTTGAAAATAATTGACTGCTATTAACGATGAGCTGCCTAAAGTCAAAAGTGTGTTGCCCATAACAACACCCATAAAAAATAGTGGTGTTAAAGGCACATCAAAAATGGATGTGTGCACACCAGTAATAAAGGCACGCCAAAAAATTATTAGGTCTTTTTCTCTTAAAGTTGGTGTGTATATAGCACATTTATGTCTTTTTTCTTTAAATTGGTGTGCATATAGCACTTTTTGGTGTGCCTTTAACACTACCCTAAAAATATGCTCTTTCCATAGCGGCCCAATCACTACCAGCAGTGCAGCTGCTGTCGATGTTGAAGGCTCGGGTTTGGCTGTGTCGTCGTGAGCCATGTCTCTTCTTCTACTATACCTCCCTAAGTGTTGGATTTGTGTCGCCCTCGCCTAAACCGGACCAGCCTCCATCAGTTTTCTCTCTCTCTCTCTCTTCCATTAATGGGAAGTTTTTCCTTATCCTCTCTCTCTATATAGATATATATTCTTAGGGTTCCCAAAAAAACTGCAACTGAAAGGAGAGGAGGAGCGGCTGGGCGGCGATCATCTGACAGCAACCGAGACAGGAGGAGGCTTAAGGAGGTGTGCTTTTCTGCGGCCATATCAGAGATCCGGAGATCTCGGCGGAGCCTCTTCCGGAGATCCATCGAAGGAAGTAGAAGACCTCGGCGTCTTCCGGCGTGCGGCCAGGCTGGCTATCAAGGATCGGCGGCGGAATCCTCGGGCGAAGGATTCCTGGAGTAGTCGGCGACGCCGTTGTCGAAGGAAGGAGACAATACTATTTTCGCGCACTACCGCCTGGCGGTATCGGTAACGTAAGCGCTAGCTTCCTGTGCCGGATCGGACTTTCTCTCTTGGCGTATCTCAGATCTATCGTTTCAGTGTAATCTCTGTACTAAAACTCTCTGGTTATTATAATGGATCTTCTCCAGTGCTCTCCCCATGGATGTAGGAGCTTCTCTCCGAACCATGTATATTTTGTGTCGTCTGTGTGTGCTTGGAATCTCCGTATTTTTATTTTGCGCGCTATTGTTATTGCTCGGCTCGTATTTCCGTTGCGCTATTCGCGACAATTCAAAGTCGCGGACTAGATCTAATTTCATAATAATTGGTATCAGAGCCAGGTTCCGATCCTGGGACCTGTGGGTTAGGAGCAAGGATGGTGGAGCTCTAGAGGGCTTCGTTGACTCTGACTACGCCGGAGACCTCGATAGAAGGAGATCTACTTCCGGGTAAATCTTCCTTCTAGGTGGAGGTCCCATCAGTTGAAAAGCCACTCTTCAGTACATCGTTGCTCTATCCACGACAGAGGTGGAGTGCATTGCTGAGGTGGAAGCCGCAAAAGAAGCCATCTGGCTCAAAGGTCTCACCAAGGAACTCAGGATTACTCAGGAGGCGGTGAAGCTGCACTGTGACAGTCAGAGTGCGATTTGTCTTGCAAAGGACCCGATCTATCATGCAAGGACAAAACACATTGATGCGCGCTACCACAAGTTGAGGGAGTTCGTTGGAGGTGGAGACATACAGTTGTTGTAAGTCCCTACGGAGGATAATGTTGCGGACATGTTGACAAAGCCAGTATCGGGAGTCAAGTTCAAGCACTGCCTTGACTTGGCTCATATTTGCGTCTGTTGATCGTGGTGACCCTAGGGAGAGTGGGTAGTTTTTTCCGAGGTAGAAGATCAAAGCTGCAGGTGGAGCTTTTTCATGCGTGAGGCGTCAAGGTGGAGATTGTTGGATTTGTGTCGCCCTCGCCTGAACCGGACCGGCCTCCATCAGTTTTCTCTCTCTCTTCCATTAATGAGAAGTTTTCCCTCTCCTCTCTCTATATATTGATATAAATTCGTAGGGTTCCAAAAAAAACTGTAACTGAAAGGAGAGGAGGATGAGCGGCTGGGCTGTGATCATCTGACAAAAATCGAGAGAGGAGGAGGCTTGAGGAGGTGTGCTTTTCTGCAGCCATATCAGAGATCCGGAGATCTCGGCGGAGCCTCTTCCGGCGATCCATCGAAGGAAGTAGAAGACCTCGGCGTCTTCTGACGTGTGGCCAGGCGGGTCATCAAGGATCGGCGGCGGAATCCTCGGGCGAAGGATTCCTGGAGCAGTCGGCGACGGCGTTGTCGAAGGAAGGAGACGATACTATTTTCGTGCACTACCGCTTGGCGGTATCGGTACCGCGGGCGCTAGCTTCCTGTGTCGGATCGGACTTTCTCTCTTGGCGTATCTCAAATCTATCGTTTCAGTGTAATCTCTGTACTTAAACTCTCTGATTATTATAATGGATCTTCTCCGGTGCTCTCCCCGTGAACGTAGGAGCTTCTCTCTGAATCACGTATATTTTGTGTCGTCTGTGTGTGTTTGGAATCTCCGTAATTTTATTTTGCGCGCTATTGTTATTGCTCGGCTCGTATTTCTGTTGCGCTGTTCGCGACGATTCAAAGTCGCGGACTAGATCCAATTTCATTACAATTGGTATCAGAGCCAGGTTCTGATCCTGGGACCTGTGGGTTAGGAGCAAGGATGGTGGAGCTCTAGAGGGCTTCGTTGACTCTGACTACGCCGGAGACCTCGATAGAAGGAGATCTACTTCCGGGTAAATCTTCCTTCTAGGTGGAGGTTCCATCAGTTGGAAAGCCACTCTTTAGTACATCGTTGCTCTATCCACGACAGAGTACATTGTCGTGGTGGATGTCGCAAAAGAAGTCATCTGGCTCAAAGGTCTCACCAAGGAACTCAGGATTACTCAGGAGGCGGTGAAGCTGCACTGTGACAGTCAGAGTGCGATTTGTCTTGCAAAAGACCCGGTCTATCATGCAAGGACAAAACACATTGATATGCGCTACCACAAGTTGAGGGAGTTCGTTGGAGGTGGAGACATACAGTTGCTGAAAGTCCCGACGGAGGACAATGTTGCGGACATGTTGACAAAGCCAGTATCGGGAGTGAAGTTCAAGCACTACCTTGACTTGGCTCATATTTGCGTCTGTTGATCGTGATGACCCCAGGGAGAGGGGTATTTTTTTCGGAGGGAGAAGATCAAAGCTGCAGGTGGAGCTTTTTCATGCGTGAGGCGTCAAGGTGGAGATTGTTGAATTTGTGCTGCCCTCGCCTGAACCGGACCGGCCTCCATCAGTTTTCTCTCTCTCTTCCATTAATGGGAAGTTTTCCCTCTCCTCTCTCTATATATAGATATATATTTGTAGGGTTCCAAAAAAAAAACTGTAACTGAAAGTAGAGGAGGAGCGGTTGGGCGACGATCATCTGACAACAATCAGAGAGGAGGAGGCTTGAGGAGGTGTGCTTTTTCGCAGCCATATCAGAGATCCGGAGATCTCAGCGGAGCCTCTTCCGGCGATCCATCGAAGGAAGTAGAAGACCTCGGCGTCTTCCGGCGTGCGGCCAGGCAGGCCATCAAGGATCGACGGCGGAATCCTCGGGCGAAGGATTCCTGGAGCAATCGGCGACGACGTTGTCGAAGGAAGGAGATTATACTATTTTCGGCTTTTCGCGCACTACTGCCCGGAGGTATCGGTACCGCAGGCGCTAGCTTCTTGTGTCGGATCGGACTTTAATTCTCTCTTGGCGTATCTCAGATCTATCGTTTCAGTGTAATCTCTGTACTAAAACTCTATGATTATTATAATGGATCTTCTCCGGTGCTCTCCCCGTGGACGTAGGAGCTTCTCTCTGAACCACGTATATTTTGTGTCGTCTGTGTGTGCTTGGAATCTCCGTAATTCTATTTTGCGCGCTATTGTTATTGCTCGACTCGTATTTCCGTTGCGTTGTTCGCGACGATTCAAAGTCGCAGATTAGATTCAATTTCATAACAGTTATGCATAGACTAGCTGCAAAAATTTAGTTGGCTGGCCAACAACATTCTAGGTAATAATTTTGCTGATTGTGATCTTCTTTTATCATTGATTTTGCTTTCCTGCTACTAAGATCTTGCTTGCCTGCACATTTGATTACAAAAAACCTCAAGATATCGAAACGAAAGGAGGGAACAAAAGATTCGTGAAAATCGAATGCTACACGTAAGAGAAAACGCCCGACCTCACCAATGAATTTAGCTCACTTTTATGTTCAAAACTAGTTTTATTTTCTTGGTGGCGGTCATAACCATGCCAACATACAATATTCTATGAAGGTGGGGGTTTTTGCTCCGGTGAGTTTGGACAAAAACGTTACCATCATAGAATGTATGTTTGCATGACAACGATTACGACCAAAATTAGTTTTGAATATAAAAGTGAATGAAGTTCCTTAGGACGGACAACGTTTCATGACAACCGTATTAATCACCGTTATCACCGCGTCAAACGGAGGAGAAATATTTAGGTAGTGTATCGCACGGTGATCGTAATAGATCATCGTGCGGGTGCAAATCCTGCCGTATGATCTGTGATTTCAACGGTGTAGATTGTTTGTGAAAATATATGATCATATTTGTAATATGATCGTATTGAAAATTGATCATATTTTAGATCAATCGTATGCGAAAATTCGTGGAGACAGATATATACGACAGGATCGAGGGTCGCGCACGATGATCTAAGGTAGTTTGAAGGCACCAACATTTTTCTTTCCAAACGGAGTCATTATTAACTCTCTCTCGAAATGTAGGCTCTGTTTGGGAGACCGTCGGCGCGCCGTTTCGTTGAGACCAGACTGGTTTTTTTCCGCGAGAAAAGTGTTTGGGAAGGTTTTCGCGGGCTCCGGCGTGAACGACCGGCGCGAAAGGGTGCTAAACCGGGAAAAGTTGAACTGGACTCCCGAGCTCCATCGGCCGTTCTGAACTCCTCGCCGGCGTGCCGCCGGGACGGTGTGCCAAACAGAGCCGTAATCGTCATTATGCCAGCTTTATTGCTTTGAGATATCACGCGCGAGCCATATGCCGCCAAAATCATGTACAGTGCGACGCTAGCTGTATCCTGCTTCAGAGAAAATAAATAGAAAAACATGCCGCCTGCTTCATCCCGTCACTTAAACACGATATTCCCTCCGCCGGCGGGCGGCGGGCGGCGGGCGGCGGGCGGCGGCGGCCTGGAGCAGCCATAGAAACCGACGAATGTTAAATTTGTTATTCGCAGATGCCATTTGAACTAATACAAAGGGAGTTCACGTGCGCTTGTTCGTTTCGATACTCCATTCCTCATGTGAACTCTCCAGCTTGCTCTCGCCCACTCCAGGACAGCCAGGGCGGTGAGTTCTACCCCCGGTGATCGGATTCCAGTAGGTTTCAGCACAGGAGGGGGATATCTAGGAATTGAAGGGGACCGGAGGAAGATATCCAGGAAAGGTGAGTTCTATGCTATACTTCAAAAAAAATTATATAATTTGTCTTGTTCTGATCAATCCACACTTTTAGCTTCATAGATTAAGTTCTGTTGCGGAGCACTCGACGCTCTAATAGACCGGTCGAATTAAATCATCTTAGCTCGAGAATTAATTAATGATAAGAATGTTTTTTATCGTCGAAAACTCGAAAAGGGTGAAAAACCACACGATCGGAGTTGTGTCATGGCAGGGATGGCGCAGCGGGCCCGGCCGGCGCCGTGCCGGGTAGGGACGGTGGGCGGCGGGCGAGGTGCGGGCGAGGCCGGCGGCGTGGCCGGCTGCGGTGAGGAGAGAGAGAGAGTGGGTTGGATGGAGGAGAGAGAGAAAGAGAAGCTACGTGCATGAAGAAGGATCCATTTCACCATCCAATGGATAAGAAAGGAGTAAAAGAAATCTAGTGGTTGTGATTTTTTTTATTAAAAAAAACTATAAAAAGTTGGGAAATGGTGAACCCGTTCGATCAAAAAGCAGTTAATCTGGACTGTGAAATGGACCCCTCCATTTCGTCAGAAATGGAGAGGATCCTGATCGCATGAAGAAGGGAGAGAAAAGGTGGGGGTGGGGGTTACCCCCATGATGGGGTGCAGTTAGCCGGTCGAGGTCGTGGCGAAAAATCACAGGTTCGACCGGGTTCGACCAGGTCCGTTTTGGTGAACCCCATCAAGTTCGTATTAGCTCGAGAGTCAACCAAATGCGCACACAGTCAAATTAAAGTCGAGAGCAAAGTTTTTACGTGGAAATTCGGGAAGAAAAAAAAATCACGAGGTCTGGCCATGTTCAAGAAATGCACTAGCATCAGAGTATACAATTATTTTAGCGAGGGTGACAGGTCATTGTTTCTTTAACAATGTTAGCAGATAGTCTTCTAATTGTTGTGGGTGTTAGGGGACACCCTTTAGAGAGTTGCGTGCAGAGGTGCGTCCGGAGGTCGGATTGCTGCGCTTATTTCTGGGGAGTAGCACGAGGTGCACCCTGGATGTTGAAATAGAAAATATAGACCGATTTTATTAAGAAGTTCGGTCGACAAAGAATTAATTTATCTGCCAATTACCTACATTTATTTTGGGCGGTGCTATTAGCATTGTGCTTTTGTCTATTAGCACTCAAAGTTATAAAATTTTAGGGTTTTATTTTTAATATCCGCAAGTAGCCCCTACCCATTCCCCTTAGACGCACGCACGCCCCTACTCATCCCCTCTCGCGGAAACCGCCCGAGACCTCTCCCTGTACGCTCGCGAACCGTCGGAACTCCGGCGAACACCCCCCTCTGGCTCGGTGGTCACGCCTTGCCCTTCTCCCGCTTGGTGGTCGCGCGAATCCTCTCTCCAACAATGTGTTTTTCTGCCCTAATTTGGGCGTTTTCTCCTTGGTAACTCCTTGTTTATATTCCTTTAAAAAATTTGGAGGGTTTATAGATCTTGTTGATGCAATGCTAGAGCTAGGGTTTGATTGTTTATCTCATATTTTTTCTGTAGTGACTTTGGTTGTTTGATTTTTTTTTTAAAAACCTTTCTTCCTCTTCCTCAAAATTTTTTTAGAGGGTTTATAGTGTGATCTTGTAGATTCAATCCTATGTTTAGGGTATTTTGGTATTTCTTACATTGTTCATGATTTTTTTTGTTATTTCAAGATTTATTTTTTGTTGATTGGGAGAATGAGACTTGAAGAGGAAGACACCTCATTTCTTCCTCTAGTTGGTACGTGTTTTACTTAGTTTTTTGTCAAAATAATTTGTGAGAATTTTGCTCTTGTTGACATTTGTTTTTATTATTACATGAAGATCCAAATATTTCATTTGTTGAAGAGGTTCCCAAATTTGAAGTTAATTTAAGCATCCATTTTCATGCCAACAAAGCATTTGGTTCGAATGAGGAGTTGATAGAGTGGGCTAGATGTGTTAGCAAAAGTCTAGGCTATGTCCTTACCATCAAAATATCCGACAAACTTGGTGGTCGCCTAGCACCTCATGTAATCCTTGCTTGTGATAGAGGTGGGCACTACCGGGATAATCATTGTAAAAAAGGTTGGGTGAAGAAGGGTGTACGTAAAACCACCTCCAAGCGATGTGGTTGCATGTTCTCACTAAAAGGAGTCAAGGTGGTAAATGTAGAGGAGTGGAAAGTTGAGGTTCTTTGTGGTGTGCACAATCACGAGAAAGCTCACTTAGAAGCGCATGCTTATGCCGCACGGTTAAATGCGGAGGAGGAAGGTCTAGTCAGTCAAATGTATAATGTCGGCATCAAACCAAGGAAAATCCTTTCAACTATGAAAACTAAGTGCACATTGAACAGTTTAGTCATGAAGACAATATACAATGCTACAACTAAGTTGCAAAAGCAAGAGTATCTTTATAAGTTGATTGATGGTGTTGGGTACATAAGCTACAACGTAGTTGATGATAGTAATAAAAAACTTCGGTGCATATTTTTTGCACATCCACTAGCAATCAAATTGACTAACATGTTTCCAGCTGTATTTAAACTTGATTGCACTTATAAAACAAACAGATATCAGATGCATCTTCTATGCATTGTTGGGATGACCTCGACAATGAAATCTTTCTACTTGTGTTTTACTTTTTTATCTGATGAAACACAACCAAGTTATGAATGGCTCTTGCATTGTTTTAAGAGTATTCTTGTTGGTTCTGAGCATACGGTTATGATAACTGATAGAGAATTTGCTTTAATGAATGTCATATGAAAAGTATTTCCCGCAACCAAAAATATTTTATGTCGTATTCATATAAATAGAAATATTTTGGCGCATTGTATGAAATTATTTACCAATGGGAATGAGTTTGAAAATTTTATGTTTGAGTGACAACGATTGATTGAAGCCGCCACAAAAAGTGAGTTCAGTATTTCTTTTAACAATTTACTTGTGGAATTTTCTGAAATGCATTCGGATGTGTTAAACTATGTTGTTACTACCTGGATAGAGTCATACAAGGACCGTTTTGTGTCGGCATGGATCAATAAGTTTATGCATTTGGGAAATTCAAATACAAATTGGGTAGAGGGTGGACATAGCCCATTGAAAAAATTTCTAGAAGTATCGGTTGGAAATTTGATAACGGTATGACGAACTTTTGATCAAATGATAAACATACAACACACGAAAAATAAGGAAAACTTTTGGGGAAAGTTGCATTAAAATTAGTAATGATCACAAAGGTCCTTTATAATTCGAATTAATTGGGAAGATATCTAAATAAGCTTTGGAACTCATCAAAGAGGAAGAAAATGTGATAAGAAAGGAAGAACATTTCAAGCAAGATTATGAGTGCCAACACATTAAAAGATACACAATGAGTTTGTCATGTGGACATGAGCTACATCCATATATTGTAGGTGAAAAAGCTATTCCGTTATGATTGATAAATTCACATTGGAAACACCTTTCACTAAAGGAAAATATTGAAGTTGACATTGAGAACAACCTAGATGTTGAGCTTGAAGAAAGAGTGCTAAAATTTTATGACTCAAATGAACAACAAAAGGAAGAAATAAAATAAAAATTGAGAGAAATTGTTCATCCAACAACTAGTCGTACAAATGAGGAGGTTTTGTCAACCAAGAGGTTACTTTCACATTTTGAGTACGCATTGATGAAGACAAATACTTTGAAAAATTCGACAAAACTAACGAGGACAAATTTTGTGGATAGAGTACGAAATCAATTTTCGCCATTTTGGTCCGCGCACATTATCGATGCATTTGATGTGTTGGGAGACGAACATTGCGGGTATCGTGTCATTAGTCGAGCCTTGAATGTCTCCGGTGATTGGCAACAAGTTAGAAATGATTTACAATGGGAACTACATGATCATGCGTTTTTATATAGTAGAGAGGTATGCAGAATTATTGAAGAAAGTTAAGTGCATTGAAACACTGACACCATATAATAAATGGATGGCAATGCCCAATATGGGCCTTGTAATTACTTCACGCTACAACACTGATCTGGTTCAGCTATCCAAAGTGCAAAATTTGACATTTCCCCCCCTACATTCCGACATGTCGGAGGTACCACAAATGGTATGCATAGGATTTTTGAATGAAAGCCACTTCATTCAAGTGACATTAAGTGAGTGCGCTCCAATACCGCACATCGTTCCAACTTGGATGAGGTTTCATGAGGCACTAGCCAAAGGTTGGGAGAGAAATTACAAATCGAGGATTGCAACTTCTCAACCAAATATAGGATGCACTTTGCTAGTGGAGTTGGATGACATTGCATGAGGACGGTATGTGTTCTTACACTTTGTTTATATAATGATACATTTTTTAAACGTACACTTGTTTAACCTATTTTGCACACTTGCTTTCTTTTCGGTAGATGATGCGATTACAAGAACTCTATGGTGGAGAGTCCAACATACTTGAGCATATACATATTTAAACTTCTTGTACGTATTGTAAAATTATTGGATATGCAATAATATTTATATGACCTATAATAACATTTTTATAGGTGATCCAAGGAAAGCGGAGCAAATAATTGATAATCTATTTTTGGCTTTTACTTTTGAAAATGTGTAATCTTTTAAGTGTTCTTTTACAATAGTGAAAGTGATATATTTATTATGTTAAAAAGAAATTGACAAAAAGTGCTAATAGTAATAGTGCATTGCTAATAGACAGGTTGAGTGCGAATAGACAATCACTTAAAACAGCGCTTGCTAATAACGACGAATGCAAATAGACAAAAGCACAGTGCTTATAGCAGCGCCCTATATTTTTCTCTTGAACGAACTAGATTTTGAGTGTTCTAGTTCTGTTTTATTCAGTCAGGGCACTATTTGCTCTGCTCAAATATGAGCTAGCTTTTTGAGAAACCAAGATTTGGGGCTTTAAGGCTCCGTTTGTCTTGGTGTTTTCCCTCCGGTGAGTTTGGACAAAAAAGTCATCGTCATAGAATGTATGTTTGACATGACAAGAGTTACGATACTCACAAAAAAAAATATTTTTGAACATAAAAGTAGATGAAGTTCCTTAGGTGAGGTCGGGCGTTCACGAACACACTCCGATTTTCACTTTCTTGGGAATTTGCTTACTTTTAGTTTTCAGAGGACTCTTAATTGTTCCAAACATGCAAAACCAAGATAACCCAGGAATGAAAGGAACTCGCTCACAACCAAATGCATAGATTAGAGACCCTGGTAAATAAATAAAGACGGTTGTTATTCACAAATCAAGTTTGTCTATTCACAAATTTTGTCTTTTCGCAACTCTAAAGGAAGTTGATTTTATTATTTGCAGATATTTTTGTTATCCACATATTAGTAAAGAATTAAAAAAAAAACTTTGGTCATCCTATTCGTCTTCTTCACCACAAGGAGAGAGTAATCCTAGCTATCTAAATCTTCCCAAACAAACCCTAGCTATCTAAATCTTCTCAAACAAATCTAAATCACATGAACATCGAAGAAATCATTTTTAATTTCTTCCTCAACTCGGTCTCTATCCGCGCATTCATTTTATGAATCACGATTCGTGCACACATTGAAGTGCTCAGAAGGTCGTCAGAGACGTTCCTTCGTTGTTGGGCCCTGCTCAGGAGAACGAAGACATCGACTGCTCAAGTTTAAAATTGATCTGCGGATAATAATTTGTAAACTCAAATAAAATAGGAAAAAGATGGTCTGCGAATAGACATTTATGATATGTGAATAACAACTGCCTAAATCTATACTATATTAAAAGAGAAAAATATTTTTTTGTGAAACATTCAACTTTTTGATTTACCCCTTTTATTATAAATTTTCAATTTCTTTAGTTTATGCATTTTTTCTTTAATTTTAAAAATATGTTCTCATATAGATAAAATCTCTTATCTACAATAAAAAATATGCTCTTTTCGCCGCTCGCAAATTCCGTGCACATGGAAAAAAATGAATGATAGGCGCTTTGGGGTTTGCGAGTGAAAGAGCGTTATCACGCCAGGACAATATCGTGGCCGGAGTACTGTCACGCGGGACACTGAGTGCCCATTCACAATAAGAGTACACACGCATACACAAAAATTTTCGTAGAGGGGGAGACCGTGCCTATTACTATTAAAACAAAAGTAAATTATTATATCTCGCATACCGCAAACAGCAACCTCAACCCTGATCTCGCCGTACTCATCTGCTCTGCTCGCCTCTTGAATCCTTTCCGCTCCAAGCTGTATCAAACTATCAATTCCAGGCCGATTCCGCATTGGATCCTTCCGATGAACTCGTCTACGTTCATGGACAAGCAGATAATGGGGCTTTCAGGATCGGCGGTCGGCGCCAGAGGTGTTAGCGCCGGCGGCGGTGGGGAGCTGTTCAATCTGGTGAACTCTCAGGAGGATCGACGCGAAAACAGTGGTGTACTCAAGAGGGAAGAGATCCTTCCCAACTATGATTTTCAGCCTATTCGTCCCGTGCCGTCGCCACCGACTGGCTCAGGCGATGACGCGGGTGGACTTACTCGGTTCTCATCGGGGCCCCTTTTTGGAGTGAGTGTGCCTGTCTATTTCCTTCCTTTGATTTAGCTATCCTGATTCGAATAGATCATATACTTTTTGTTTAGATTTTTCCCCTTTGGTATTCTGGTTGATTGCCTCAGAATTGTTGTTTAAGATTTGTTGGCGACGTGGATTTTTATGGAGTGGGAGTTGTAGTTCTAGGTTTAGTCCGGTCATACTGGGCTACTTTGCTAGCTTTACGTGGATTTTAGGCATTATGCTGAAGCAGCTCACTATGATAGTACGGTGTTATCTGCAGCATTGTAGTCATTACCAATAGTACGAAGTAACATGATGATGGGTTTGTGGAGCCTTTTCCCTTCGAATCGTTGTTTTTTTAAGTTATGGTTCACGTGTATTTTAGAGGAACCAAATAGCACAAGGAACATTTTTCTCACCTTTGCTGTTATCAGTTTCTGAATTGAGTTAATCGTGCAAGTTTTTAAATGGTAGTGGTATGCCTTAAAGAAATAGGATGCACATATGGCAATACTTCTTTTTTCTTAAGGGATGTGAACCCTAACATTCTATTTTGTAGACAAGGCAATACCATTTGAACTATTACTCATCTACGATACTTCAAATTCTTGCGCAGGATAGTGCAAGTTCATATGATTTGGTCATAATAAGAATGCTCTTTTTGGTTTAAGCTTTTGTGTAAATGATTTTAATAGATATTCGTGATGTAAGTTATGCTATAGCTTCTGAATTTTGAGTAAGATATCTATTTTGTATTAATATTATGTCAATAAGCTGCATCTTAGTACACACATTCATAATACACATCCATGAACATTTAAGTACTAAGAACAATTGGATATTTAAAAATACATACATATATTCTAATGCAACGTGGAATACATGATTATTAAGAATCAAAGATCTATTCGAACATTAGGTTAGATCTATTCGAACATTAGGTTCATGTGTATTCTAATGCTCTTCTTTAAATGTTTTAGTTTGATGTGAGCCCCCCCCCCCCCCCCCCCCCTATATAAGGAGGTGGTTTTGGGGAGTTAGGGCATCTTTGTTCATTAGGGATTTGGGCTCTCATTTGAGAGAAGGCTCCTTGGAGGAACCAGCCTCCAAGAGTTGGCCGGAGCTTGCTCCGGATTGTATCTGTTCTTCATTAATTCAAGCATTCTTCTTCTTGTTCGTATTAAACCCACCTTTAAACTACAGTAAAGTTGCAACCATTGCGTTCGAAGGAATCAAAGGATACATTACTGGAGGAAATGCATTGGTATGAACTATAAGAGGAATACACTCAATAACATGAAGTTGAAGTATAGAGTACAAACTCGAGAGACATGCTCTTGTCATGGTGTAATCAACAACTGATTCCCTCGCCCAAGACTAGGCCATCTCCAAAGACTAAAACAGGAGATAAATTCCCAACTCATTACAAATCTCTTTGTATGGAAAGGGGGAGGACTAAGCAAAAGATAAATCTATTTAATTAATAGCTTAATAATAAAAAGTAAGATAAATAAAGGAGGTGGATCCCGGTCTTCTCTTATTGTGGGGGAGGATTTGATGGAGCGTATCCATACTAGTATACTCTGTCTGAAAATTGGTCTTGTCTTTAAGGTCAAGCGGGTGAAATTGTAGGGATCGCCATGATTTTGAACAACTTTATATGGATCTTTAATAATTTATGTAGTGCATATAATCTGGATGTCGAGCGGTGAACTCAGGGCATGTTGCTATCATTGGCAGTTGGGTGGGGGTCCCGGAGGTAGCACCATCTTGGCAAGTTGGTGGGCCCCTAATAGGACAAAGTATTGGATTTGAAATTGCAATGATGTGTCAAGAACATTGGTGGTGACAGAGACGTGAATGTAGTTTGTGACTCAAGATGCACATATATCGCCATGAGTGCGGCGAGTTAAATTGTCGCCTACAGGGAAAACAATGTCATGCCCTTGTTGAGACAACACAGGAGGGGCAATTTGCGATAAAAATGACAACTCGACAAAGGTAGATAAGGCAAGTTGTGGACTTCGTGTGAATCTCATTAGATTGTTGATCTTGAGATGATGGGCCGAAGGGTTTCAGTCGATCGTAGCAGTTGGGTTAATTTCTATGAGGGCAATTAATTGGATGAATCAATTTTTGGGGGTTTTAATTTGGTGGGTCCGAATTGAGGGAGGGTGACTGAATGCACAAATTGATCTTGAACAAATGTTGTGGTGGGTGTGGAAGCAAATGCATTTGAGTTTTTAATAGGTGTAACATGTGTGGATGGTTCAAGTTAGTGTTTATGGCAAGGTTGTCAGGATCGAGATCCTATAGTTCGCAGTTGGATCAGATCAGATCGCAGGACGGATCGAGGATCGTAAGATCCTACAACATTCATAAATTAAGACTTAAAATATGAAATTGAATTTTGTGACATCCAATTACACATAATCAACACAAAAAACTATAAAAACTATAAAAACTAACTGACAGTTGAATAATTATATCAAAAGGAAGCAAATGAACAATTGAACTAAAAAAATAACATCATTTTAACTATAAGTTCTGCATAAGTACATATAAAGTACACATCACAATAAAACATAAAATAATAACTGTTCATCAGACGGAAAGTTAATCACAAAATCATTAATACAAATCCTTAACAACTACATCAACCATATCCTCATCAAGTATTGCATTTTGTGCATCGCTATCATCACCATTGGCATTCTCATCATCATCCTATTCCCCCTCACTAATATACTCGATAGCATCGAGGTCACTATGCCTTATGGTGAGATCATCTACTCCACCTAGTATAAAAAAATTTAATTCAATAAGATGATAACATGATACATAATCACCATTGGCATTCTCATCATCATCCTATTCTCCCTCACTAATATACTCGATAGCATCGAGGTCACTATGCCTTATGGTGAGATCATCTACTCCACCTAGTATAAAAAAATTTAATTCAATAAGATGATAACATGATACATAATGTAACGGGGAAATTTTGCATTATCAAATTAATTAATATTAAACTTACATTATTCATTTACTGCCACAACAGATTTTTCAACATTCCTTCTCGCACTATCATCACTATAAGTTTCCTGGGATCTCTATTTTGAAGAATCCCAAATCAGTTGCCCTTATAAGGAAGAACATGATCTTCCTTCTCTGTGATCCATTCATCATCAGAAAGGATATCCTCAAAATTAAAAAAACTTTTCTTTCATTTGATTATCTCTTCTATCTTGTCGTTCCATCAACTTCATGTTGTACATCACAAAAACTATATCACTCCTTTTCTTTTGATGCAAATGATTTCTTCTTTTTGAATGCACCTATTTTGAAAATAAATTTTTTTATAAGAAGACTCATACATGAATCAACGTTACATGTTAGGATGTTTTAGTGTAATGGATCTCACCATCTCAAATGCACTCCATTTGCGTTTACATTCGGAAGAGCTACATGTCAAACTAAGAATCCGAATTGCAAATCTTTTCAATTTCGGGCAGTTATCTTCGTAGGAATCCCATCAGCCAGCTGTAAATTACACTACCTTAAATGCTTAACATGATAATAACATGCTTATTGCTTAATAATTGAAAATAACATAAACAGAAAATATTTAATCTCGAGCTTTTTTACTTCTAGTTGACTTTGCAGAGTGGCGCAGGACGGGCTGTGATAAAGGGCTGTGCCAACACGCTAATGCAAACCTAAGTGGATGTGCGAAATGAATGCGATCAAACCCAACTTAAATGATGCGTGCATGTTTTAATTATTCCGGAATATAATTTCAGCAAATCAAGTTATATAGGCGTAGAAAATTAACACAATATGAACAACTTTTCAAATGAATAAGCAAAACCATGTTCGCTTTCTCACAAAGAATTTTCTACTACATCTTGCACAAATAAGACTTATAGAACTAAAAGAAATCATGCAATGACACTAACAATCTCAATGTCCAAGCACATATAGCAAGTCCATCCAAAATCCAATACGAAAATGAAATTACACAAAACGATAATACTCACGTAGCACTGGAGACCCGGCGGCGGCCAAGTGACGACGGACGACTGCAATGTGGGGTCGAACTCGGGTGCAGGAATGTTGGCCTGGAGTGTGGCTTGAAGGTGGTGCGAACAGTAGAGGGGAGGATGGAGCAGACTGGATCGAGAGAGGGAGGGTTGGCGATGGCGCATGCAGCAGGGAGGAATCAACGGCCTGGAAGCTGGATCCGGAGGGAAATGAAGTTCGGGAGCGAATTAGGGGCTACAGGAGTTGTTCGCCGGGCGAAACGATGAGTCCGACTCTGTCGATCGAGGACTGGGGCAGTCCTGTTCAAAAAGCCCGATCGGGCCGGGATTGGACCGGGCCGATCGGGCTCGGGCTTCTTGCCAATCGGTCTCGGCCCGGGCCCGACTTGAACCGGCTCGGTCCTTCTCTCAAAGAGGGGGCCTGATAAGGCCGTCCAGGCCGGGCCGAACCCGGGACCACCTGATTTCCCAATAAGGCGGGATTTTAATCCCGCCTATTAATCCCGCCAGGGGCGGGATTTCCATCATGAAATCACGCTAGGAGGCGAGATTTCCCGCAGGCCCGGGTGCCGGGCCCAGGATAGGCTCGACGCCCGGGCAACCGGCTGATATGGAGGCCCTGTAAGGCCCCCAAGCCCGGCCTTGGCCCGGGCCAGACTTTTCCCGGGCCGGGCCTAGTCGGGCTTTTTCCGGGCCGGGCCCGGTCTTTTTGAACGCGGCTAGATTGCGGTGCGAGGTTAAGGTTGGGAGTTTGTTCGACAGTGAGCAGGGTGGGGATGCGCTGCATGTGGGTATGGTGGAAGGATTGTGGTGGGGTGGAATTTGCGTAGAGGAGCGGTGGCGACAGGGCGAGGGTGCGTAAGGTAACAGTTTGGACAGGAGAACGAAGATGAATAGGGGCTGGGATTGTGCGATTCAGGCTGCCATTACATGCGCTGGTAAGGAAGTGGGCAGTAACTTGCGTTTCTGAAATCGTGCGGCTTGGAGGTTGCGTAGAAACTGATTACAGAAGGGTGGGGATGAAGGAAACGTGAAGGGGTAACAGCCGGAAAGTATTAAGGGACGGGGAAACTGAAAAATAACCGAGGCTTCTCACCCCTGGGCTCGCGGCGTCGCATCACGAAAGATTGTCGGATCTAGATTTAATGAGACACCCGCCCTTATTTATAATGAGAGAGGCAGTTGGGCACCCAGCATGAACGGTTATGATCCTCTGTTACTCCCGGTGTTCTAAAACACTAAATACAAGCCCAAAAAAATAACATAAAATACATATAAAATGTAAAACGACGCTCCAGACGCGCTCGTGGTTCAGATTGCCGATCCGATCAATGCATCTCCGACAAATATGCAAAAACGGGTTCCGCCGAGTGGTGGTCTGATCTCCTCCATCAAACACGATCATATAACACCCCAACCTAGTTTTACCATAAATCAGCTATCCGGTCGGGCCCCATGATAAGAAGCAAACCAAGTAGCGGTAATAAAAATGGTACATAGTAGACATAAATGAAAAGTGCTAAAGGAGTATTTACAACAGAAGAAGTAAAAGAAGCTAAGAGTAAATGTGTACCTCAAAATTTGAATTCACAGAGCCACTAAAATATAAAGAGTCATAATGCTTGAAATATTGAAATATTATACATAGTCTGATACAAAGAAACATTAGATAATCCGGATATATGTTCAATATAACAATACAATACTGAAAGGATATACTACTGAATGAAAACAAACTATAAGAGAAACATCTGCAAACACACTCATCCTAAGCGCAACACCCCATGTGGCCCCTGTATAATAAGCCCAAAAATGGGTCAGCCCAACTGGAGAGTAAGAAATACCATTATTCTTAGTGACACTAAAATATTTTGAAGAAACATGCGTGCATGCTTTTTAAAACAATATTTTTAGGCTATGGGAAAATTTTTGTTGTTATACTATGCATGCTTTTTCTGAAATAGAATTTGAAAAATAGATGTCTGTTCTAGTATAATCATGTCATGCATTTTCATTCAAGTTCCGAAAATATTTAACTATAGAAATTTTTCTAAATTTCAGCATAAACTTGAATTCTATTTGTCTTATGCTCGTCACTCTTCATATTCTAGGTGGAGTAGCTTTTTATGCGCATTCTAACGACCCGAGTCCCAACTAATGAACGCAGGGGTTCCGATGTTTCACGGACACAGACTCACATCTACTAATCTGCTAAATGGAGAACCGTCTCCCTAAACCTGAGACTCTTAAGGTCTACTACGCCCTATGAGTAAGATAGTGCGCTTCTATCTATCACGAGAGAAAGTCTCAATCGTGCATCCTAATTATTTTTCATTAACTTTTGGATTACATATTTATTCATCTGAATATCGTAAGTCGTATTTCACGCTAAAGATTCGCCTCGTATACTCATTCTGGTGGTTAGTATTATTTGCACGTATAAAGGAATACGTGGTTACAAGTACTGTACAAATTCATGAATTTCATACGAGTTCAGTATTTCTTATCATGTTACACATTAAAGTTTAGATGTATGTGATCTCATAATATTACAAATATTCTCTTACTATACGAGAAACAATTTGTGCATTTAACTAAGTATTATGTCTAGCCAAAAAGAATAGAATTTCTTACAGTAGTATTGTGACGTTCGTACACAAGATGTGGCGACATAGTTGTCTAAATTACTCTGGAGAACACAAAGGGATCACCTCTGATTTACCTCGAATCCCTAATGGGAAAGAAGTTAAGCAAATAATTAAACCTCCTGAAATTTCTAGGATAGTAATCCCTGGCAAAGAGGGGAAGTGCTTACCACTTTACTAACAAAGAGGGATTGCGTTTTATGAGACACAAAAATGCCTCTTCTAAATTGGGAGTTTTCGATCCAAAACGCGGTTAAGATGAGCCAAGCCTTAAATAAAATTTCCATAGGGTTCAGTTGGACGCTATACATATGTTGGTTAAAAAATAGGAGGGAAAACACGATACCTGCACAACACCAAAAGGAAAGGATCTAATAACGACAAGTCTCCACTGAGGGATCTCGATTAAGATTCCTGAAATTTCTGAAGTAGGAATCACCACGATCCAAATGTCTGAAATTTGGGAAAATACAAGGTACGGATTCAATTACCTACAAGGAGAGATCGATTAACATGACGAAGAAGAACTGAAGGGAGGCTTACCTTGCTGTGAGAGGAGGAGAAAGGCTCCAGATGACAGTCCACAGCACAAGAACTACTCCCAATTGCTATCGAGGGCTGCTAGGAAATAGGGAAAAGTCGACAGGTCTCCTCGAAAGAGAGAAGACGACGCCACTGCTTTCTGGAGGAAGAAGAGACTGCTCCTACGCGTCTGTTGCCGTCGACGAACAGGGAGAGGGATGCGTCGACCTGCTGGAACGGAGAAGAGCAGCGAGCGGAGGTTTCGACGAGCGACTAACGGGAGAGCCCTAACTCCTAACGCACGAGATTGGGAGAGCCGTGAGGGAGAGGAAAGAGCTGCGATTGATTTTATCGAGCATCTAAAGGATTTAAGGAAACACGTACACAGTGCGGTTACGCATATCGTGGGGGATGCGGTTATTCCTAAATAGAACTGGCTAGGGACTTTTATGAGGGGAGAAATAAGCAAAACATCTTTATTACCAAATTGACATTTCGCCTTTTTTTCTTTCTTAAAATTCGTACACTACGCCCTCACATCAAAAACTAAAACGCGTCAAATATATTATAGTGGCTACAGTTTATTTATTTATCAACGCGCGATAATTAACCAAAACAGCGTCGTACCTCTACGAGACATTTGCTCGATCAAATTCGCTCGCAATCGGGCCCTGCAATCAAATTAAATTTTCGTAATAAATTACGAATGTTACAGATCATGCGGCCGATCCCCATCACATAGTCTAACCCAAATAACCCCCCTGCATGTTTGAAATCGTCCATCTAAATATCTATCGTTGTTCTCTCATCTTTGTTAGGAATCATTCTCTGGAGACAACCGTAAACCCAATCTTTACTTTCACACCTACTCTAAATGTTGGGTTAAGTTGCGGCATGCAATGTCGGCTTGCCCATCTCTCATCAATGATAACCCATATTAACTCATATCTATAATATAACACAAAATAACCATTGTATGTTGACACTTGAAAACATGACACTTGAATTTAAAACAATTAAATCGCCTTCTCTTGATGTTATCAAAATTAATTTGAATCTTTTCTTTGGATCTATCCATCAGCTCATATATGAATCCCATCATTGGACCCTCTGAATCAACCACACTAAGCATTTTCATGAGTGGAAGTGCTGCTTTCAAGCATATTGTAACATGAGACCAAATTCGACTTGAATTCAAAACATTTTTATGAACATATTTCTCCTCCTTTGAACTAACAAATCTATTGGACTTCCATTTGACAGAAGTAAACATCGTCATCAAACCACCTTTATTCTCAGAAAGACATCCCAAGGTCAACTAAGTTGTGGCAAACCGAGTGACTGTTGGTCGGATCAATTCTTTCCCCTTCGTAAAATCAAGCAACTAAATATGAAGCAAAGTTCTAGAGTAGATGTACGTTGTTATCTTTCTACCCTTTGCTATTGTTAATTTATGCAACTCATTTTTTCTCAAAATCTTCTAAAATCAAATCAATACAATGTGCTACATGGCGTCCAATATAGATTTTTTCTGTTTTCCATCAACTTTTGACCAGTCGCCTTGTAGATTGAAGTATTATCTGTTATGACTTGCACAATATTTTCTTCCCCAATCTTCTCCACAACTTCATCTAATATTTGGAAAACTTTATCTGACTTTTTGGAGATATCTTAAGTATTTATGGATGCCAAGAACCCGTGTCTTTTGGGCTATTCACCAAGAAGTTGCATATGTATCTCATTTTCCTATCTGACTATCCATCAGAAACAATTGTACAACTAACTTTTTTCCATTTCACCTTGTACTCCTCTAGTAACTCCAGAGTTCTATCCACATCTTGTTTTAAGTATTTCACTCTAATATCATTATAAGGTGGTTTCATTCGGGGGCCATGTTGGCTGATTGCTTCAATCATGCTTATGAACTCCGGGCTCATCATATAATTGAATGAAATCACACTTGTATAGAAAAACATGAGCAATTTATTGACACGCCTTTTCACATACATCTTTTTTGAAGATATGATTAATTGTAGATTGACCCAATTTTCTAACAAAAATATGCATTGACTCCTTTCCTTTTTGTTTTTTTGATTGAATCTCAAAATCAACTACGGATTCCTCAATATTTATTTTCTTCTTTAGACCTCCTCTTCATGAGCTCGAAGAATACTCAAAAAGTGATTTCTCACATTTTCGGGTACTTTCGTACATACTTTAACATTAAATTTAGTCTCTGTCAAGTGATGTTTCAATTTGTTCCACCTGATCTAATAACTTGACAATATTTGCACTGCACTTTTTTAGTCGTACTATCAATCTTAATCTTATGCTCCCAGCCCGCTTCACTTCTTGAACCAAAAGCATTCTTTCAGAACTTTTTGCCAATTACCCGAACCCGAAGCAGACATCTAAAAGTTACATAAATCAACAAGAACAAAAATCTATGCAAACCAAAAGAAGCCAAATGACACAACAAAATTCTACATTTCATAAAGCACAATAGATGAGAAAATGAAAATTTAGTACAACTAAGATGTTTAACCTGATAGGGTTAAATTGGTAAGATACTAAAAAACAAGATAAAAAAAATTAGATATGCCAGATTAGTGTTGGAACCATAATTCAAATATGCCATATTAGGAAGATACTAAGATGTTGAACCTGATAGGATTAATTGGTTACCTTTTCATTTCTAATTGTTGTTTGTTTCAAGGTGATATTGTTTATCATTCTCTTTAAAAAATCCACTCATTTTCAACTGCCTGATCCTAAAAAATGCAAAATCAATTCACAAAAGATAAATTTATAATTCAAGTTTTTTTGAGTTTGTGAACATAAACAAGATTGTGAATAATTTGGGGACATGCAAGATATCTTTTTAGATTGAGTATATGAAATAAGTTTATGTTCCTTGATGGTGATAATTGCTAGAGTTATTTTCATTAATATATATATAAGCACTCACTAGATTGAGCCAATAGTTATGCCCTAGTAGAAATATACAGAGAATTAAAAAAATATCATCAATTCATTTGTTGATGACAAAGCATTATCTCAAAAACCAAGGAAGGATCGTGGTACCGTCAAAAATACCTTTGAGCTCTTTCTAAATTTGAAACAAGAAAAAAATAATTTCCTTGGTCCTTAGGAAGTAGGAAGATTGACCTGGAGGATGAATAAGCAAAAAGAGTTGGAATTGGAACTCTAGTCGTCGGCCTGGAACTCTGAAAGGGACGCGCAACCTGCTAGGTCATCGCCTCGTCGGCCTGGAACTCTGAAAGGGATGGGGGGACAACAACGTCAACCTGGAAGGGAAAATGTCGGCGGTTGGAGATCCGCGGAGACGTCAACGGTCGCGATCGACCACGCATAGACACAAAAAATTGGGAAATACGGTTTCGTTTCGCAGAGGCGCGGTTCGGGACTCAGGAAGCGAAAGCGAGGCAGAAATAAAATAAGCCGCTCCATTTTTTATATTGGATTCAGATAGTTAGGATCGGATCGGGATCACGACACTAATGATCCTACGATCTAGATCGCAACCCCACATGGAGAAGACCTGATTTCGAACCCAGGTAAGATCCGGATCGCGATCCTGATAACATTGGTTTATGGGTGGTATGAATATCTTGGGAACAAGAAAATTACATGAGGTTGTATGGCAATGCTTAAGGATGAAAGGTGTCACATAGTGATGGGAATTGGAGTTGTCATGTAGCATTGATTTGGGCATAGACAGTTGTATAGTAGGCATTGGATTACGAGGCTCGATGCGTGGAAAAGAAAACTGTAGGGCGATGAGTGCAGGTGCCACGACCAGACGATTGGGTTCTGTGGTTGTTAAGGACTATGTCAAGGTTAGTCCAAGGGGCAATGGGTGTCATGAGAAACGAGGGTGGTGTAGAGGTAGGTATTGCGCTGTGGCTTGTGTGGGGGTGAGCTGATGTGGAAGATGAGGGCAAAGAAGGTTCTGAGATTGTGCAGCTTCAGTATGGAGTGGGGTTGCTGGACACTTGGATATGGGACAGTCGGAGTAGGAGAGGAGGGTCGATCTGGTATGGACATGTATGGTTATTATGTGATGGATGATGGCAGGGAAGATGGTGGCGCTGGAAGGGTGTGGTGGTGGCTCGGTGTTGGGGAAGAAACCTGTGCGGTCGCAATGGTGTTGCGAACAGTCAGCTGATAAAGCAGGGTCAACGTGGTGCTGGGAGCCTTATACATATTGGGCTCCTCTGATTGCTTAAAAAAAGGCAGCCCGGTGCACAAAACATCCCCGCGCAGCGAAGATCCGGGGGAGTGTCCCGCCACAAGGGTGAAATGTAGGCAAACCTTACCCTTCATTTTTGTAGGAGGCTGCTTCCAGGACTCGAACCTGTAATCTCAAGGTCACACGGCAGCACCTTAACCGGTGCACCGAGGCATTTAAATTTATTGGCCTTTTAAGTTTCTTCCTTTTGTCATTTTTTTCCTCAATAGTGCTAGTTACAACGGAAATGGTTTCCGGTAAATGTGTGGAGGTCGGAACTTATGTTATTAGTTATATCTTGCTCAAAGGATATCCAAAAATAGTGTAATATTATTGAATGCCTAAAGTCCTTATTTTTTTTATCTTCAATCGTGAACCATTCTTTCGCTGCTGTAATACAAAATAGTAATATCTTAGGAATTTATTGCTTTTCTTGTTATTTGACTTTTTTAAAAAGAAGTTCTATTACATCTCCTCATGCAGTTTCTTTATTTCTAATAGGAGTCTACTGTTGGACCTGACATCAAGCTTGCCCATCATTATGGTGTATCAGTGGATGATGTAGAAAGCACAGTTAAGAAGTATACTGATATTCTTCTGCATGCATTGGAAGGCATGAGTTCACGGTTGTCGCAGCTAGAGAGCAGAACATGTATACTTGAAAACTCTGTCGATGACTTGAAGGTTTCAAATGGAAATAACTATGGAAGCACAGATGGAAAACTGAGGCAGCTGGAGAATATTTTAAGAGAGGTGCATTTCATTTCCCGTACCTTTATACATACTCATATATTTAATTTTATATATTGGTGAAATAAAGTAGATCTGCTGTAAGCATCACTGGGGATGAGTTCCTTTCATTATTTTTGAAATTTTGTTTGCTTATGAAGAGTCCAACTAATTCACTTTTTACTATGGATTTCCTTGATTCTTTATAAAGGCACTGGTTGGACTCTCATTAAGCGAGTAAGGATATGCCAAAGGCTTATGTACTAGTGTCATAGCCTAGGCTTGATAGGCCAGATCGAGAACCAGAAGATGGGATTAAGGATCCACAAGCCATCACAAATACCCCACATAATTACATACTCACAGAAGAAGCATAAAGGAAATAGCAATGTTTTATTCATTACACAAAATCTAATGAAGCTCACTATCATGGTAATCTATCTAACATCAACAATGAAATTGTAGAAATAAAGAAAAGTAACCCATCAATAATGGTCAAACATGTACACCTTGTGCTGCAAAAACATGTAAAATAGTCATGCAACGAGCGCAATCCTTGTGTTTAGTTGCCAGTACGTAGTTTAGAATCTTGTACAACCTGCTGGTGAAGCTAGAGGAAGGCGAGTATGATGTCAAATCATCATTTCCCTCTTTCTTTGGGCGACACACGTGCTTGAGCTCGATGATGTATCTTTCGTCGCATTCAGCGACACCCTAGTGTCACCTTATTTTAGTTACTTTTTATCGGCATCACATTATTCTGTTGTCTTTTATTTTTCACACATCTCAATTTGTCTCCATTATGTACGCATGTATTTTATGTTTGAAAATGGCTTACTAGATTGACCATCCAGTAAGACCTTGAATAAAGAGGTCCGGTAATTTATAATAGTTAAGGAGAGGGATGCAAGCTCAAATTATTTAGGTAACATATAAAATGAAAACGTAATCGCATCATTGCCCATTAATGAAAATAATCTCGAGTCATGAAGATAATTTTATAAAGGAAGGAATAATTGTAATAGGGAAGTGTACTGTTTTAAAAGGAGTCAAACCCATCTAAAAGGGGCGGTCATTAAACAGAAGATTGAGTTTCTCATGTTCTTCTCTGTCGGCCGAGATATCCTACCGCCCCTTCGATACATCAACTCGTCATCAATGGCGCCACTTTGGTTGTCGTCGACTTCGATGAATACCCTTCCTGCATCCAGAAGGCCTTCTTCGGCTCACTGTCGAACCTAACTTCCCCTCTAGTGAATCTCCCGCGATTGACGACCCTCAAAGATTGTGATGCCTCCTTCGAGAATTATCAACATTGGCACCGTACAATGGCTCGTGGATCGTCATCATAAGTGCCTACATGGATTATCATCTCGTGCTCGACTCGCTCTGAATTGTTTTCCTTTGCTAGCTTCTGTTAATCTCGTTGTTTCAATTAATTAGAATATTTTTATGCGTACATTTAAATTAGCCCGAGCTTGCCCGGAACTCTGAACTATCATAATTATCGTTATTTTATCAGAAGTTGTTTTATGCACTTTTGATTGTGGAAACTATTGATTCGTGTTGTGGTTCGTTCTGTGATCCCCTGAGGATTTCACTCCTGAAAATCGATTAACAATTTTATTAAAATTTGTTTGCTCTGAAAGTGAAATCGTGAGTAAACTTCGAATTGAATTCACATCATCAATATCGGGTTTTGAAATTCAGTTTACATCACTTGACCAACCCTTTACGCCTTCGGAGAAAGGATCGAGTGCCAAAGAGTAAAAAAGACTAAGTAGGTAAATACTAAATACTAACCCATAATCATAATAATAAACATATACAGACACGTACAACAAAATGACTAAGTAGAACCTTGGGTAAAACACACAACATCATAACATGAAGAGAAAGACACGTGAAGTAAATTGTCACTAGCAATCTATCATTAACTTGTGTGAAGACATATTCTAGACACATATTTAGGATAATATTAAAGTAAGAAAATCCCGGCCAATGAAAGAAACATCATACCCACAAACATCATGACATTTTAGTTTTAGTTTTATTGTTTTTTTATTTCTTTTGTCTAGATATTTAGTTATTTTTATAGTTATTTATATGATGGAGATCGAGGGATATATACCCGATTATGTGATGTAACTTGTTTCGGATCATGTCTTTATTAGATTAAGCATAGCCTTTATATTCTTGTTGGGTTGGGTCTAAGGAGATGTTTCTATTCTTTATCTCTATCAAGACTTTTTTGGGTTGATTCCCCTAACTGGGTTATATCTTCCTTTTTTAATCTTTACTTATGGGCCAAGGTTTCTTGACTTGTTTGCTTAATAAGGCATATAGTTCTTGTTTTGACCTATTACTACGGCCGATGATGAGACATTTTGCATTAAACTACAATTGTGGCTGCTTGTTTGGGTAGCTAGCGGTTCTATGGGTTGACCCAGTACTGTTGCCATTGTGTTTTTCCTTTCTAAAGTGGGGACTATATACTAAATTTTTGGCTCGAGTGCATGGCTGGTTATCCTTGGTGTCTTGCTTGGTATCATCTGTTGTTTGGACATAATTTTTCCCTTTTGTATATATTGCTACCACCATTTATTGCTTATTTCTCTTGGTTTTAAGATTTTCCTTGGGCCTGATATGGGGAATTTGTTTGAGAAGCTTGTAGATTTCTATCATGCTTTTTCGGGTGATTATTAGCATTTAGTGAGATTTTTCTTAATTGTTTAGTCATTGTCTTAACTCTATCTAGGATTTGTGATCTGTAAGTATAAGGGCATGATTTCTTTTAAAAGTAATACTCCATTAGAGTGTGTTTTTATTTTTTTAGACATCCAATTTGCTCTGTCACAAGTTTAATTTACTGCTTCCAATTTTCGATTGAGTTGATTTTACTTTTATTTTGTAGTGTACAATTTTTTTCTTATAACCATTCTTCAATTAACACAGACATACATGCTGTTTGTATCAAAAGGACATGTAGTTAGGATTGGATCACTTATGAATGTGGTATTGGGACATACTATGTGAAGCCCGTATGAATATAAACAATGTTACATTTGGGTCAACATTAATTTAAGTTCAAAACTTGATGAGCCCTTAAAATTTCATCACCTAAAGTAAAGTAAAAAAAAAATCTGTAAATTAATATATTTAAAAGTGAAATAAATTCCTAACCGTAGTTAAAATGCTAGAAAACTGTAGAAGATACTGGCATAGTCTTGATACATATCTTTTATTAGTCATGCACACGCCCTTTCTTGGAAATCTAGTTTTCATGAAGTGGTGGAACTATTCCAGGAACTTCCTTTTATCATTAGCATGTGCAATTTTGAACATAGGAGGTACAATTTGGAGGCTTCGGATCCTCACAGCTTTTGCATCAGCACCCAAGTACCCTAAAAGAGGTTCTTATGTATGACATTTTAAGAGTAATGATAACACGAACTCAACTTGTATTACTTGGGATAACAAAAGCAACCCTTGTAGAACCTAATGGAGCAACAAATATAATTGTATACGAATATTGCAAGTATGCACGAATCTTTGGATCAACCTATTTCTTCATCTCAGTAGTAATAGTAACACAATATACCTTAGTCTTTGTTGAAAGTTGGGCCGCCACCCACCAGCCCGACTGCAGTCGAAGCACCCCAACCAAATCTCCCAAGGCTAATCCTCATCAGGACTTTGACCAACGGGGAGGTTGTTGAGGGAGCTCACTTGGGTATAAGATGTTGTGTTAACACTCTCTTATAAAGGAGGTTGCGGGATCGAATCCTGCCCTCAACAACCTCCCCGTTGGTCAAAGTCCTGCTGAGGGTTAGTGTTACCACTACGGGTTCCGAAGAGCAAGAGAGGAAGGGGGAGGAGGAGATTGAGAGAAAAAGCTAGGGTTTTGAGAGAGGAAGAAGAGGGATCAGCCCTCACACCAAAATACTTGATCCAAAAAGATGATGACATAACAACAAGTGATCCCCTTCATAGGGAGGGACTCACCAAATACAAAGAAAACATAATAAAACAGTATTCCAAATAAAACAGGATAACGCCGCAGGTAACGCCGTCCGCCAGACACGCCGATACCGCGGCCCGCTACCGCCCGACGATAGCACCGTCCGATACCGCTGCCCGCCCCCTACTCCGTAGCGCCCAAGGTCGGTGGTTCGGTCCGCCGTTCCGCGTCGCGCGTCCTCCTCAAGTAGACTTGCCACGGCGGCTCCTCCGGTTGCAAGTCGGTAACAATACTCCCGTCTGGAAAATTTGCCTTGTCCTCAAGGCAATAATCCGGAAACTGGCGCCGGAAGTCGTCCCGCAGAAGCCAAGTCGCGGAGCTGAGTGGTCGGTCGCGCCATGCGACTCGAATCTCGTCTGGAAGAGGATCCCCTGGAGTATGATGGCGCCGATCCACGATCGAGGCCGGGTACAGCGGTGGGGAGTCAGAGTGCTCGATGTCTGCTGGAATGTGATCGGTAACGGGGTGGTCGCCGATGACTCGGCGGAGCTGAGAAACGTGGAAAACCGGATGGATCCGGCTCTGGTCTGGTAGGCGCAGGCGATAGGCCACGGCGCCGATGCGGCTGATAATCTCAAAGGGACCAAAAAAACGTGGGGCCAGCTTGGGGCAGGTGCGGCGGGCGACGGTCAGCTGGCGGTAAGGGTGAAGCTTGATGAAAACTCGCTCGCCCACCTGGAAGGAAAGGTCCCGGCGCTTCCGGTTGGCAAAAGAGATCATCTTTGCCTGAGCCCGACGGAGGTGGTGCTTCAGGCTATCCAAAATGGTATCTCGATCATGAAGGTGGTCGGCCAGGCTGGCCACGGGGCATTCGCCCGGAAGATGTCGTAGTATCGAGGGAGGGGGCCGGCCATAAACTGTTTCGAACGGCGAGGTGTTGGCCGAATGGTGGTACGAGGTGTTGTAGGAATACTCCGCCCAGCAGAGCCACTTCGCCCATGAGCCAGGCCGCTCACCAATGAAGCATCTGAGGTAAGTCTCCAGACAGCGGTTGAGCACTTCGGACTGTCCGTCCGACTGTGGGTGGTATGCGGTGCTCATCCGGAGCCGGGTGCCCTGAAGACGGAAAAGAGACATCCAGAAACTGCTAAGGAAGAGCGGGTCCCGGTCACTCACAATGGAGCGAGGAAAACCGTGAAGGCGGACGATCTCGGAGATGAAACTATCGGCCACGGTTGCTGCCGTATAGGGGTGGCGCAGCGGAATGAAATGGCTATACTTCGTCAACCGGTCAACGACCACGAGAATGCAGTCAAACCCGTTCGACCGCGGCAGCCGTGTGATAAAGTCCATCGCTATGTCCTCCCAGACACGCTCGGGAATCGGCAGAGGCTGTAGCAGACCGCTCGGAAACAGTGTCTCGTACTTGGCCTTCTGGCAAGGAAGGCAGGCCGCCACGTAGGCCTTCACCTGGCGGAGCATGTGGGGCCAGTATAAGGAGGCGGCTAGCCGCCGGTAGGTCCGAAACGCGCCGGCGTGACCGCCCGAAGGCGTCGAATGAAACTCTGCGAGAAGGAGTGGGATGCGGGTCGAGGAAGCGGAGAGAACAAGGCGGCCCCGATGAAATAGCCGTCCCCCGATCAAAGAGTACGGTGGCCGTGCCGCGGGGTCGGCGAGCAGGGCCGTGCGGATCGCAAGCAAGTGGGGGTCGGCCTCCGCCTCCTGCTGCAAGATGGTGGCGTCGTCCCAAACCGGACGGGAAATGGCGGCTAACTCCGAAGCCTGAGGGTGACGTGACAGCGCATCCGCCGCGCGGTTGGTCTTGCCGGACCGGAACTCGATCGTAAAATCATATCCCAGAAGCTTGGCAACCCACAGCTGCTGTGTCGGCGTGGCGATCTTCTGCTGCAGCAGATACCGAAGGCTGTGATGATCAGTGCGGACGATGAAGGGTCGGCCCAACAGGTACGGCCGCCAATGCTGCACGGCCAAAACCAAGGCCATCAGCTCGTTCTCGTAAGCCGACCGGCTGCGTATGACCGACGAGAAGGCGCGGCTAAAATAAGCTATCGGGCGGCCGGCCTGCATCAGGACAGCCCCGACGCCGGAGCCGGAGGCGTCGCATTCCACGATGAACGGCTGTTGAAAATCCGGCATTGCCAAAACAGGTCCCCGGATCAAGGCGGACTGCAAGGCAGCGAAGGCGGCCATGGCGGCTGGCGGCCACGACAAGGGACCATCGGCTGGGGCCTTCAGCAGCTGAGTGAGAGGGCGGGCCCCCCCCCCCCCCCCCCCCGTAATCCCGGATAAAGCGCCGGTAGTAGCCGGTCAGGCCGAGAAAAGCCCGTACATCGCGAACAGAAGTGGGAGTCGGCCACCGGGTCACGGCCTCAATCTTGTCCGCATCCATAGCGACGCCCTGGGCGGAGATCGTGTGGCCCAGATAGCTCACTGTCGTGGCCCCAAAGGTACACTTTTTCCGGTTGAGGGTAAAGTGATGACGGCGCAGAGTAGTAAAAGTCTCCCGAACATGGTGGAGGTGGTCCTGCCAGGAAGTACTGAAAACAAGAATGTCATCAAAGAAAACCAAAACGTGCTTACGCAGGACCGGGCGGAAGACGTCATTCATGGAAGCCTGGAAAGTAGCGGGAGCGTTGGTGAGCCCGAATGGCATCACCAAAAACTCGAAGTGGCCGTCGTGGGTCCGAAAAGCCGTCTTCGGGACGTCTTCCGGTCGGACCCGTATCTGGTGATAGCCGGCGCGGAGGTCGAGTTTGGTGAAAAACACGGCGCCGTGTAACTCGTCCAGGAGCTCCTGAATGACCGGAATCGGGTACTTGTCCGGTACCGTCGCCTTGTTCAGCTCTCTGTAATCCACGCAGAAACGCCAGCTACCGTCCTTCTTGCGGACAAGAAGCACCGGACTGGAGAAGGGGCTCGCACTGGGCCGAATCAGGCCTCCCAACAGCATCTCTCGAACCAACCGCTCGATCTCGTCCTTCTGCGTGTGCCCGTATCGGTAAGGACGGGCAGAAACCGCTGCGACGCCGGGTTGAAGTACGATGGCGTGGTCGGTCGGCCGCGCGGGGGGAATGTCGGGTAGCGGCTCAAAGAGCGTCGGAAAATCATCAAGGAGCGCCGTCATGTCGGCCGGAAGGCCGTCGGCCGACGACGGAGGTGTGGGTTGCACCGTCCACAACCACGCCGAGAAGTCGATGTCGGTGACGCGGTTCATGGCGCGGAAAGAAATGGGCGAGCGGAGGAGCGTCGAATCGCCCACCAAGCGGCAGGGTTGGCCCTGGTGGAGAAAGGACATGGTCATAGACGCCCAGTTGACGCGGACGTCGCCCAGAGTTTGCAACCACGCGACCCCCAAGATGGCGTCTAGGCCCCCTAACTCGAAGAGGTAGAAGTCCGCGGTGACCGTGCACGGGCCCAGGGACAGGGTGACTCCCGAGCACTGGCCTAAGGTGGGGCGGCGGCGGCCGTCTCCCAGACAGACGGAGAAGTCGGGGGAAGGATCGTCCGGTAACCCCAGATGGCGTGCGAGGGGGGCCGACATGAAATTGTGGCTCGCCCCACTGTCAATCATCACAATGATGGGCCGGTCGTGGAGCACCCCGGACAGCTTCATCGTTCGTGGCCCCGTAAGGCCCCCCACTGAGTAAAAGGGAAGCTCCAGGACGTTGAGCGGTGCAGTCTCTGGCTCACCGACCAAAGGATTCGGTGGCGCCTCCTCCAACGAAGGGTCCTCGAGTCCGTCGGGGCTGTCGCCGTCCACGAAAAGGGCATGAAACTCCTTAACGGGACAGACGTGTTGCGGGGAGTAGGGCTGGCGGCAACGGAAGCAGAGCCCGCATCGGCGGAGGTCGTTGTAGTCGACGCGTTGCGGGCCTTCTGGTCGGGGAGGCCGGCCGGCACCCGGAGGCGGGAAGCGCTGAGCGGGGGCCGACGGCGGAGGTGGCCGAAAGGTGAATGGAGCGGCCTGCCGAGGCCCGAGGTCCGCCTCGACGGCCCGAGCAAGGTCGAGGGCCTCGGACACCATGCGCGGGTGATGCGTGCGAAGACGGGAGCGGATGTTGGGACGGAGGCCTTGGAGGAAGAAGCCGAGGTAATGGTCGGGAGGGAGGCCCGACACTTGAGTGACCAGCGCGACGAACTCGTCGATGTAGGCATCCACCGTGGTGGACTGACGGGTCGTGCAAAGCCGCTCGATGGCGGAGCCGGCGTAACGAGCGTCGTAGCGGCTCACCATTTCGTGTTTGAACTCCGTCCACGAAATGGCGGGTTGGATTTGCCGAAGCCAACGGGCCCAATGGAGGGCCGAGCCTTCGAGGCCGACTACGGCCGTGCTAACTTTGTCCATTGGCGACGTCCCGTGGAGATCGAAAAATTGCTCCGCACGAGCAATCCAGCCGAGGGGGTCCGTGCCGGAGAAGGAAGGGATGTCGAGTGCGAGGGCGGAGCGGTCGGCGGTGAAGCCGGCTGGGGGGGCATGCCGAGGACGGAGACGGTCTCCGTAGAATATGCCGGGGTCGGGGCTGGAACCGGGGGCGGGGGAACACGGCCGAAGGTGATGCCGGACGCGGCAGGCGGCCGGAGGAGAGGATCCGACCGGATGGGCTCCGTGCGGAGGGGCGGAACGGGGATGTCGTTCGCCTGGCTAGCCCGTTCCGGCGCCCAGGCGGCAATGCGGGCGAGGAGTTCCGCCTGGCCGGCCGCGAACGAAGCTTGGCCGGACGTGAGCGTGTCCTGGCCGGCGGTGAGGGCTGCGACGGCGGTCTGCAGCGCGGCGAGTTGCGCGTCTTGTGCAGCGATGCAATCGGCGATGTCGTCCGGGGCAGATCCGGAGTCGGCGGGACGGGAGGTCGAGCCGCGAGCCATGTAGCGGTTATCCGGCGGCCAAAGGGGGCGGGCGGAGCGACAGGTCGGACCAAATTTTACCACTACGGGTTCCGAAGAGCAAGAGAGGAAGGGGGAGGAGGAGCTTGAGAGAAGAAGCTAGGGTTTTGAGAGAGGAAGAAGAGGGATCAGCCCTCACACCAAAATACTTGATCCAAAAAGATGAGGACATAACAACAAGTGATCCCCTTTATAGGGAGGGACTCACCAAATACAAAGAAAAACATAATAAAACAGTATTCCAAATAAAACAGGATAACGCCGCAGGTAACGCCGTTCGTCAGACACGCCGATACCGCGGCCCGCTACCGCCCGGCGATAGCACCGTCCGATACCGTTGCCCGCCCCCTACTCCGTAGCGCCCAAGGTCGGTGGTTCGGTCCGCCGTTCCGCGTCGCGCGTCCTCCTCGAGTAGACTTGCCACGGCGGCTCCTCCGGTTGCAAGTCGGTAACAGTTAGCCTTGGGTAATTTGGTTGGGGTGCTTCGGCTGCAGTCGGGCTGGTGGGTGGCACTCTAGTTGCGCCTGGTTATCCAGGTGGCGGCCCACCTTTCAACAAAAGATGGGTCGCCACTTGGATAGACAGGCACAACTAGAGTGTCAGTACCCCAACCAAATCACCCAAGGCTGTTGAGGGCAGGATTTGATCCTGCAACCTCCTTTATAAGAGAGTGTTAACACATCATCTTAGACCCAAGTGCGATGTACGCTTTGGATGTGTAGTGGGTACTGGCATGGGAATGTGGTCGGTTGTTGTTAGGAGAAGTGGGTCTCGGTTGAGGGTTGAGAAAGTGGCTCCACGTGAGGGGTTAATGGGGGGAGTGGGGTTAGTAGGAAGGTGGTTATGGTGGTGGTGGCTGGCCGTAGGTGGTTTCCGTCTATCCCTGGGAAACTAAAATCGAAGGGGTTTTGAGGGGTGATGGTGAAGGCTTGACGCAGGTGGCTGGAGGAGGTTTTCGGTGATCATCGGAAATTGAAAATGGAGGGAATTAGGGAAGGGGTATGAGGGGTTGGAAGGGGTCCGGTTGGTGGTTTGTGGTGGTGATTGGGGGCTGCCGGTTGTTTGAGATGGGAGGGGAAATAGGATGGTTGCCGGTTGGAAGTTGTGGGGGGAGGGAATGGGAAAGCCGTCTGGGGATTTTGAGGGGGAAATGGTTGGGGTCGGCCGCTGGTAAGGGAATGGGGCTCTCGGTTAATGAAAATGGGAGGGGCTGAGATGGCCGACTGCTATGGGGGATGGAGAGTGATGTCCAAGCTTCGCACTTGGAGTTCTGGCTTTGGTACCAAGTGATCAAAAGGAGGTTTCTTCGCTCTATCTTTCAATACCTCTAAATGAACCTCTTATCCCTATATATTGACTATGGGTGCATTGTCAATCATGATTATCTGATCATGATGACCCTCAAATACAATAAAATAAAAATCAGAAAAATACATGAAAATTCACGGATCGTCGATCCACACGAAAGAGACGGATCCAATCATCATGTAGACCTATGTGTGTCGCGATCCCCATCAGCTTTCTTGGTTGACCAAGTGATGAGCATTAAAAGTATGTGTTTAAGATCCTTTGATATATGAAAAGTTCTCCATGCAAATGATTTTTTTTCCACAATTGAGTCATCAATAAATCGTTGGATTTACGATGTAGATGGGGCAAACTCTCTCGGACAGGTAGTCTACATCAGAGTATTCGTATCTTGGAGAAAATTTTCATGAAAAACCAAGAAGTAGACAATTGTGGTAAGGTCGAGTGATGAGGCTGAATATTGATCTATGAAGGTAACTTCATATTTGTTGACATGAATTGGACAATTTCTTACTAAGCTTAGCTTTCCTTAGGAAGAACTCATAAAGTTCCCATGTGATAATCAGAATGTGATTTATATTGCATCAAATATCATTTTTCATGGAATGATGAAACATATTGAGATTGCATGCTACTTCATCGGAAAAAAGATTTGAGTTGAAAGAGATTGTAGCATCCTTGATTAGTTCAAACAACTAACTATCAAATATTCAGATCTATGACAAAAGCAGCGAGATGTCCCAGGATCAGCTGGCAAACATATGTAATAAATTGAGTTTGTATGATATGTACTCACAAAATAATATATATATATATATAATATCTATTACTACTTAAAAAGAAGTATGGTGGCTAGGTAATTTGGCAAGCTAAAGAAGACATTGAGTGATTCCCTACTGTCTGATCTCAAAATCAAGTCATCAAGATGGCCTGCAAATAGCCATTTGAAGTAAAGCCTCCTTCCCTCCCCCCAAAATTCTGAGCCCCCCATGCCTGAAACCGAACCACCCATTTGGGTTATCGCCGCCGGCGGCGTGCCCTGAGCCCACCAGCAGGTTCGCCGGCGGCGTGCTCTTAAAGCTCTGGCTTGACACTATACATGTCATTGTTACCTTAAAGCATTGGTTTATTCTATTTCAATCCTAAATTGCAGGTTGTCTCACCGCCTCGGTGATTTTTGCCCTTTTTCCTGAGACATTTTACCTCTAAATGGAGTGATGTTCGTAATAACAAAGTGCTACAAATGCTAGGAGGTAGATTGGGTTGCAAAATCCTTCCCCATACTTTCACTAGGAAAAGACTACTTGTCAAGCTAAACTGTTACTGAAGACGTTTTATAAAACTTGGTTGCACTTGTAATCACCGAACTTATAATATCTGAGATTGTAATGACCCAACTCATAATATCTAAGATATTGTCCACTTTTGTTCATCCTTGTCTGTGCTATATGCTAAATCTCTCGATTTTATCATTTTTCTAGGGTGTCATATGAGCACTTCTTAGGAGATCACATATTCACAAATATTTCCACCTAGAGTTCACTTAAATATGAAGTTCATAATAACAATTTACCACTTATTATGACCTTCAGACTAATTGGTGGAGTTTTGTTAGGAACTCCACAATTAAGCAAGCATTGGTAATAGTACTTGTGGGATGGATCATGGATGGGCTCCTAGGAAGTACTAGTAGGCCGCCTCAAGAAAAAGATGAAATTTTGGGCCGGCCTAGAATGGATTGGGCTAAATCGAAGCAAACAATACCTCGAGTATTGTGGATTGAGTCGTTACCAATGTTAATTCTAGGATGAGTGGCTTTCTAGGAAGTACCCATAGATCAGTGCAGGAAAATGATAAAATCACTTGGTTCAGCTTAGTATGGACTGAGATGAACCATATATTGCAAGTTGGGTCTTTACAATTAGTATCAATGTGAGGTTGGTGAGTATTTTTGGGGTAGTGAGGCCCAGACAAAGGCAACTCCTGACACGTTTCTAGGTGAAAGAGGACGTATAAATAGACTGAATCTCATAACGGAATTGGAGGAAAACATTTTTTGATTTAAATAATAATTTAAACTTCATAATATCAAAGGTGCCGTTTTAGGCAAGTGGTGGAGTTATGTAAGGAGCTCCGCAGTTAAGCGAGCTCTGAGTGTGAGTAATTTTTGAATGAGTGATCCCTGCGAAGTACTCGTGGGTTACCTCGAAAATGGATAAAATTATTAGGTTCAATTTAGTATGGGTTAGGCTGAATCAATGCAGATAATACTTTAGATATTGTTGGTTGGGTCGTTACAAATGGTATTAGAGTTCGACGTCCTACAGTACAATGTGTTATTCATGACAAATCAAGCAGGGCTCAAGTAAAGTGGGGAGTGTTTCGGGGACATTGAGGCACGAACAAAAACAACTCTTTGTAGACTTCCATGTGAAAGGTGGTGCAAAAATGAATTAAATCTCACATCGAATTTGAAGATGTTATTTGACTTGAGTAATAAATTGAATCCCCAAATATCATAGACACTTTTACAGAGGAAATGGTATAGCTCTATTATGAACTCCATTAGTTAAGTGAGTACTGGATGAGAGTAATTCTGGGATGGTTGACCTGTTGGGAAGTACTTGCAGGCTACCTTAAAATACTAACATCAAATAATGCGGGCTCGGTCATTATGGCAGACTCTCAATGCTCTATTATTGCCAAATGAGCCACGAACTCTGTGATATCTTGCATTATGTGATTTAGTAGCAAAGTTCAGTTAAAAGAAACTATTGGATACAAGTGTTGGGAAGTAAAATGGTTGTTGATATCTGAATTGGGCGATACAAATGTTAAGATGGATAATATTATATGTGTGAAGTAAAATTTAGCAAAACTCACTTCTCCCACTAAAATGATCAAGGTCAATCAATGCACTCCACTCCTAACCTCGGTCACCTAAGCCAATTGCACCCTAGGAGCCAACAGTTAAGCTCACTCCCTTCGCATTTGCTTGTTATCCTGTAAACTTCACAAATAGGAAGGTCCTCAAGTTGTCATGATATTGTATAAGTTATTCTATGAATGAAATCCAGATTTTTGCTACTCTCTTTCTCTGTCTTCTCAGTTTGTTAAATGACCTTTTGAATGTGTGCAAGTACTCTCTTGATAAATATCTTCCAAAGAAGGAAGAAGATCGAGTCAACAAAGGACTATTCATGCTGACCAACTTCTCAGAGCGATCCAATCGTGGCGAAGGACTGGCCACCAAGGAAAACTTCTCCCTTATCTCAACTTAGGCTTCATTTGGCACGGCGTTTTCGCCGGACGTTTGGAGCAAACGCCGCCGGACAGCGGGAAAACAAAGGGCCTCCGGCGGCGTTTGCTCCGTCTGCTCCCTCCGCGCCCTGAGGAACGGAGCGAAAAGCCCCGTTTGGAACCCGAGCTCCCCATGAGCAGTTCGAATGCTCCGTCTGCTCCCGCCGGTTCTGCCCGCCACCGCCGCGCCAAATAAAGCCTTAGTTTCACCTACTTCTTGGTTAGATCCTCTATGATGAAATCTTTTCAAGCTCGTGTTTGTTAACCCTTGTTACTCTAAAACTCGTGTTTGTTAACCTAGTTTTTGCATTCATGTGAATTTGTTTTGAACTTCATTTTAGGTTTTATGTTCTATTCAATAGTATGTGCAAACTCTTTTGATTTTAGGAAAGATCTAGATATTTACAACTCCTTTGCGAGTTCCCGCAGGTAGAATGTGTTGAACTATTAGGATTCATTTTCTCTCTCGAATATTTACTCGTAGCGCGCCATTTCTCGGCCAGCTATGATTGGATTGAACAATTATTTTTCGTAAGGAAAACTCATAATCCGCTTTTATTCGTCCTGATGCTTGTATTTCACCAAACACATTGCAGGTGCAAACCGGCGTGCAGGTCCTGCGAGACAGGCAGGAGATCGCAGAGGCTCATCTAGAGCTCGCAAAATTACAGCTTTCATCAAAGAAAGATCACAACCAGTCAGAAACCTTGCAAGCACCAACTGATCCGCAACAGAATCAGCAATATCATCAACCCATCCAACAAACCCCTCAACTGCCACCAATCTTTCCTTCCATGCCGCCGCCACCTCCACCCAACGCCCCACCGCCGCCCAACGCCCCACCGCCGCCCAACGCCCCAACGCCACCCAACGTCCCACTGCCGCTGCCGCCACCACTCTCTCAACATAACCAACCTCCTCCCTACATCCCTCAGCTACCCTCACAGCCCCAGATTCCTTCCATTCCTTCTCTCTCAGTAGACCACTCGTACTCGAAGCCGCCGCATCAGGTACCCCAATACACTCCGGGCCAATCGCACGAACCCACCCATCAACCGCCACAATACCAAATGCCTCAACCCCAGTACCAGTCACCACCTCAAGTCATACCACACTACTCCCAGCCGATCCAACCCGAAGACCTGAACTCGTATATGCCACCCTCTCAGTCGTACCCGCCGAATATGCGACAACCCTCCCCGCCTTCTCATCTCCCAGCAGGACCTCCACTGCACCAATACTATGGAGCCAATAACCCTAACATGCCCATCCCTTCGAGCTACGGCGGCCCCGCCGCCGGCTTCTCGGAGCCTTATGCCTACGGAGGTTCGCCGTCCCACTACAACACGAAGCCGTCTCCTTTCTCGTCGGCGGTGCCGACATCCGGTGGGAACGGAAACTACCAGCGCCTTCCAACAGCGAAGATACTTCCTCAGGCTGCTCCGGCTGGACCGAGCTCCAGCGGCGGAGGTTCGACTGGAAACAGAGTTCCAGTTGATGACGTGGTGGACAAGGTTTCGACCATGGGCTTCTCGAGGGAACAGGTCAGGGCCACGGTGAGGAAGTTGACCGAGAACGGCCAATCGGTGGATCTAAACGTGGTGCTGGACAAGCTCATGAATGGCGGAGAGGCGGGGAATCAGTCTGCCAAGGGATGGTTTGGAAGATGATGAATTTATAGATTGATTCTTCTATATATATATATTCTGTGTATAATTATACCCTCTGCCGCCGCCGCCGCCGCCTTGCCAATTGCGTCCGCATTGCCAATTGCGTCGCACCTTGTGTATGGTTTACATGCTTAATAACTGGTTACTTAAAAGACATGCGTGGATTTTTTTTATATAATTTATTTCTTGTTCTGACTTTCTTTGTTTTTTACATTATTTTGGAATTTATCAACATTTTTTTTGTGTTTATTAGTTAATGAGATATATTTTTTAAATTTGTGATTTTATTTGGGCTTCAGGCGTGCCGAATTTGCTGCAGTCAACCTAAATTTGGGTTTTGGGGCACTAAGAAACCAAGGAGATGTGATTCTTAGAACACAGGCGCTTAAAATTGTTAGAGGGCTTTATGAATCGATGGTCATGTCATTTGGGCTGTGGGACAGTGAGAAAATTTATTCATATTGTCACAGCTATTTTTAGAAGCGTTTGATTTTTCAACGTTGGTAAAAGTGCTTATCATAATGATTTTTTGGGATTTTTAGAAAGCATTGAATCCTCACTTTTCAAAAAGTTAATAGAAGTTTTTCACGGTTTCATGTTTCTCTTCCCGTAGGTCGATAATTCATTACTCTTGCTATTTTTCATATCATTGTTTTTTTAACAGCTTTAATCCCAATAAAACCTTGATCTATCCAATGATTCAAAAACATTTATGGGATAAATGAACGGCATCCTCCGACCTTCCATTGATGATTTTATCGATGTCCACGTTGATGTCCCGCTAGTTTATAGCTCAAGGTGGGAAGAAGAATACCTCCTTAAAGATGTATTTGAAATATTACCAAAAACACCCAAATTTAAAAAAAACATGAATTTGTTGAGAAACCCTAATTATATATCAGTTCCTAAGCTGGCACTCCTAAATCCAAAAAAATATTTGTTTTTCTTCGAATGAAGATGCCGACTCCCGAATAATGTACAATATACTTTTGGTTCACATAGTGCTGGCCATTGTTATTGAATATTTAAATTATTAATTAACGTGGTATATTTAGATAATTTTATTTAATCAAAGTTATAATGAACTTCTCTTCCGACTCTTTAGGGCATTAAAAACATTTTGTTTCTATTTAAATCCAAATTCAAATACACATGCAAAATATGAGAGATTCAAATACACTTGCACACAAACAGATATTGATGAACGCCCCCAAACATATCTATCATGCTTGTTGAGTTTTATCAAAACTTCCCCTGGAAATTAGACTAAGTATAGGTAAGTTTACATTTCTTATTAACTTTGAAATTACAAAACACTCCCCTGTAAGTTTACATTTCATAGCATCCATGCACAAAAATACACCACATTGAAGTAAATTTTCAGGTGTCATTTTTATGTATGGATGTTATGAGATGTATATCTACAAAGGAGTTTTTTGTAATTTCAAAAGAGGGGTGCAACCTGTAATTTAGCAAACTTAAGAGGCAAGGTCCCCATAAATGACCCTTGGAATAAAGAAGAGTTATAATAGATTTCCTCTTCAGGAAGGGAAGCTTTAATATTGCACTAAAGAACACACACACACACACACATATATATATATGATTATTATCCTCATCAGAGAAAACATGAGACCCTGACATTAAATGAGCGATCAAACCGATTTGCTGACTAGCTGCGATCACGATTACAGCTACAAACCATTCTTCTCCTCCATTCTGCTGCTGTTAAAAGATCTACATGGCATCATCTTCTTCTTCTTCCAGACCTTCTCATTGTGGACATAGCAGTCTATCTCATAGCAGAGCCTGTACTTTGTAATACTTCTCGAGCACAACGTTATAAAGAGGATGAATGGGCTCCAACAAATTTGAATACGGGCCGAGTACTGCATTGGGCAGCGGCGGTGAATCCGCGGTCTTCGAAAAGCTGTACTGGCACACCGAGAGGCCACTGAGACAGTAGCACGAGTGATAGTGATCCCGCTGCTTCCCCGGCTTGTCTCTGAAGCCTCCTTCCAGGACCTGCATCATCCAGTAAATAACTGTTCTAATAAAAGAAGCATGTTCAAACACAAGGCAGTATCATAAATCTTGGAGCTAAATTTCAACATGCTCGGAAAACCAGGGCAGTATGTTACATCAAATTTTGTGAGCAAAAATATTAGAAAGTGTATGTACATATTTGCCCTTGTTTGCGGAATTAAGTTCTGGGAGTTTTAGGGGCCCAGTAGCCAAACACCGAGTTGGATTCTAGAATTTTGGGGAACCTAGGGATATTGCGGGGGTCCAGTATGGGTGTATAGGAGGGCCGATCGATCCAGAGATTTCTGGGAGCTTTGTTCAAGTTCCCGGGGTTCCCAGTAGGTGCCAGCCTGCATATTTTAATCTAGCACTTTTTAGTGATGCCAGTATCTCTTCAATCGCATCCAAAGCCAATGATTTATCCTACAGAATCCAACCGTTATAAGGCAGTGTTTAGGGCCCATTCAAGCCTTAAATTTCTGAGCTCTTTTCACTAACTCCCTCCCTCCCTTTTCTTCCTCTCATCCTTGTGATTTTTAGGGAGAGATTGAGGATTTCAATGGAGGAGTTTCCTAGCAAGGGATCGCAGCACTCATGTTCGTGTGGAGCATTGTGGAAGGGGTTCATGGCCGGAAACCATGGGAGTTCCGAAAAGAGGCTTAGAGGCAGGGTAACAACATTTATCATCTTGGGTTTAGATTTATTAGGTTACTTTTGGTAGAAACGATAGATTGCATGCCCGGGTCGGCCTTAGTTTAAATCCAAAATTTTCTTCGGGCATCAACCGAGGATGGTAAGCTTCATGTTGCAAGCTCATTTAAGGTGCTCGAGAGTTTGGGGCCATTACAAGGTCGGACCTGATTGACCTCGTTAAAATGACGTTTTTGTAGGAAAGCCGAGTTTAGAGAAGCCCTTGTTGCATCTTATTTAAAAGTGAAGTATGCGAGATTGAAGAAGCGTAATAGTTAGTACCTAGAATTTAATAGAATGTGACTGTGATATATGGTTATTCCATTATGGTAAATGTATTCATTTGGGGTTTTCTGTTGTCATAGACTTTTGTGATCTTTGATGTTGAACTTTTAGTTAGTTGTTCCCATACAATTTTATAATATGTCTAATCTAGTACGAGTTCTGTTTATGGATATCAGTCGGACTAATATCAGAGTATATATTGGTGGAGGGTGGGTGGGGGGGGGGGGGGGGGGGGGGGGGGGGGGGGGGGGTCAATCCGGTCGGGCTTGCATCATTTTCGTGTCACCAACTCTACTCATTCAGCCAAGAAGATGATAGCTAACTCCCATGGTGTGGGGGGAAGAGTATTAAATATAGTAGAAAATCATAATCACCTGGGAACAAAGCAGTATATACTGCTGAAGAGCAATGCTGTGGAAAAGAGATCCCTCATTTGTAATCTTAATGAATTCTAAACCAATAGCAGATCTTTTCCCTGTTCAAGAAGGTAGGCATCACCATATTAGTTCACACCCTTATAGAGAAATCTGTAGCTTTGAGACAAAACAGAAAGGTTTAGTATTTATTGGCGATTATATAATCAATAAATTCAACAGTTTCAATCAAAAAATGATTTATGTATATAGATGATCAGAAGGTGTACAAGTACATAAGTGAAAGTATGTTCTCCCATCATTAGCCAACATGTTGGACTTCCACAGCCAGTTGTGACTTAAAACATTTGTAGCCGTTCCTCACCTATCAATTGTGTCAGGGCAAACTTAACACAATAAAAGTTGACACATTTGATGAGATGATGCCCGGATCACATGTTCATGGGATGACTTTATATGTTGTTTGGTTTGGTGAGAACTTCAATTATTTACATGCAAAAGAACTCTTGTTTATGTTTAGTTTGATGTTGAATAACTTCATCATGATTCATTTTCTTCACAAATCTGTGTTGTAATGTAGCCAATTCTACTGCATTAGTTTACAATGAATTACTTTAATTTATCTTTATTTTTGTCGGTAAGTAAATGATCCATAGAAAGAATAAAATTACCTGCTTCTTCGCCATCAAAATCATGAATTTGATATGGGCTTCTATCAGGCTTACGTCCAGTAATAGAAGCTGAATCCACATTTCCATCTACAGACAGATGTTTCAGGCTTATCGGAGATGACTTAATTTGATGATGGGCAATAGACAGTAATCTTTGAATTATAAAAAGTGATCCCCCCTGTTAATTTCAATAATTAATTCAAAATTTATATTTTAATAAAAAGGCAAAGTCAATTTACTGAAGAAACAGAGATTTACTTGCCAAAATGAATAACAGCCATCAACCAACTTATTTGTTCGTCCTTGAAAGCCGCACTCCACCCCTTGACGAAATGCAACCCAATCCTATGAAGTTGTGAAAACTGCTATAATTTATTGAGATTGAGAAGAAAATAGAGTAGATTTAATGCAGTTGGTTGCACCAACAAATTGCATAGAAGTGAACATATAACAAAACAGTTAAAAATCCATGAAGTTTTTGTCTACTCAACTAACTATGGCAGAGCCCTCAATGTAAACTAGTGTTTACTTCATGATTTAATAGCTTAAATAAACTACTCATGCAAAAAAAGACTGATAGCTTGGGACAGTAGAGAAGAACCATCCCTAATTAAGATGCTTTAATAGCATTAACTATTTATGATCTTTTGTCATTCACGCAATAAGTAAATTATTCATGCCATTATGGCATGTTTGGATGGCATTCGTAGCATTTGTTTTTCCCCTTACAAGTTGCATGCCAGAGAAACATGGTTATAGCTTTCAAATGAACATTGAAGGTGGATACCATAACTCTTTGGCTTAAATGGATAATGTTGGGAGAATAAAACTAACTTGATTCATTAAGGGGAGAACCCAATACATATAAAGAGTACAAATGTGCTAATAGCACACCAGGAGAAATAAAACAGAAATAAAACATTAATATGCTAACACTCCCCCTCAAGTTGGGTGAGTGATGTTAATCATGCCCAACTTGTTCACGAACTGGCCAAATGAACTTCCACTCAACCCTTTGGTGAGAATGTCGGCAAGTTGCCCGTTGGAAGGCACAAAGGGAGTACATATGATTCCTTTTTCAATCTTCTCCTTGATAAAGTGTCGATCCACTTCGATGTGTTTTGTTCGGTCATGTTGAACAGGATTGTGTGCAATACTGATGGCTGACTTATTGTCACAATACAAACGGATAGGTCCGTCTTCCACGAGGCCAAGGTCGCTCATTAAGGCCCGAAGCCATAAGCCTTCACATACTCCATAAGCCATAGCTCTAAACTCTGCCTCAGCACTAGATCGTGCCACGACCTGTTGTTTTTTGCTCCTCCAAGTAACGAGGTTGCCTCCAACAAGAGAGCAATAGCCAGAGGTGGATCGCCTATCATCCACAGACCCGGCCCAGTCTGCATCAGTATAGACTTCAATCTTTAGGTTGGAACTCGGGGAGAACAGGATTCCCCTTCCTGATGAAGATTTGAGGTACCTCAGAATTCTGTGAGCAGCATCCATATGTCGGGTCTTTGGTGCATGCATGTACTGACTCACAACACTCACCGCATACGAGATATCCGGACGAGTATGAGACAGATAAATCAGCCTCCCCACTAACCTTTGGAACCCCGAGATATCTTCAATCTCCACTCCATCATCACGCCCCAACCGGTGATTTGCCTCAATCGGAGTGTCAGCCGGTCTGCATCCGCTCATCCCCATCTTCTCAAGAAGATCTAACGTGTATTTCTGTTGAGAGAGAAAGATCCCCTGCTTTGATCTGGCAACTTCAATTCCCAAGAAATACTTGAGTTTTCCCAGGTCCTTGACCTCAAACTCTCTGGCAAGCTTCTGTTTCAGATTCTGAATTTCTTCATGATCATCACCAGTTATGACAATGTCGTCAACATACACAATGAGAATGGTCATTTTCCCACACCTACGTTTGATAAACAAAGTATGGTCTGCATTACTCTGGGAATATCCAAACGACACCATCGCCTTGTGGAACCGGCCAAACCAAGCTCTTGGGGACTGCTTCAATCCATATAAGGCCCTCAACAGTCTACATACTTTTCCAGTAGCACCAGCCGGAGTGAGACCCGGAGGAATAGACATATAGACCTCCTCCTCCAGGTCACCATGGAGGAAGGCATTCTTCACATCAAGTTGCAGAAGATCCCAATTTTTGCAAACAGCAACAGATACCAATACCCTGATGGTATTCATCTTAGCAACCGGGGCGAAGGTCTCCTGATAATCAATGCCATGGGTTTGGGTATAACCCCTTGCAACCAACCTTGCCTTGCACCTCTCAACAATCCCTTGTGGGTTTTGTTTCACCGAGAACACCCACTTGCACCCAACAGGTTTTTTCCCATGGGGAAGAGAGACAAGATCCCATGTATGGTTCTTCTCCAGAGCCTTCATTTCCTCAACCATTGCCTCGCGCCACATAGGAACCTCAAGAGCCTGTTGCCATGACACAGGTATGGAAGAAGAAGCAAGAGAGGAGATAAAAGCCTTGTAGGAGGTAGAAAGAGAGTCATAAGATACATAATTGGCAAGAGGATGGCGGGTACAAGACCGGATACCTTTTCGGAGGGCAATCGGGAGATCAGAAGGCCCTGAGTCAGGATCCACTGACTGTTTTGGTAACATAGCCGGATCTCGTGTGCTCGTCCCTTTTGTACGCCGAGTATATACCTGCAAGGGCGGGGGTGACGGAGGCATAGAAGAAGGTGGAGATATAGGGAGAGAGCCCACCTCTAATGGAGTAGGACTCACTTCCACAGGTAGAGTCTCCCCCTGAAGTGAGGGATAAGGCGGAGGTAGAGTCTCCCCCTGAAGTGAGGGATAAGGCGGAGGTATGGGCAACGAAACAGAGGAAACACCCGAGGGTGAAGAAGCAGACAGAGGATAATATGGCTCAGATTCACGGAAGGTGACATCCATGCTGACAAACACCTTCTTGGTCGGTGGGTGAAAACACTTATACCCCTTCTGCGTAGGCGAGTAACCAATAAAGACGCACTTGAGGGCACGAGGATCAAGTTTTGAGGGACGAGGATGATGGATGTGAACAAAGCAAACACACCCAAACACCTTGGGAGGAAGGCGAGTAGGAGGCACACAAAGCGTATCCAGAGGAGTACGGTTCCCGAGGATACGTGTGGGCATACGATTGATAAGGTACGCAGCAGTGAGGACGGCATCTCCCCAATAAAATTTCGGAAGATGCATGGTGGACAAAAGACACCGAGCAACCTCCAACAGATGGCGATTTTTCCGCTCAGCAACGCCATTTTGGGCTGGTGAATATGGGCAGGTGGTCTGGTGTATGATGTCGTGATCAGCAAGATAGCGGTCAAACTGAGAATCAACATATTCACGGCCATTGTCACTGCGAAGGATTTGAATTTTGGCCTGAAATTGTGTAGAGATCATGGCATGGAATTGTCTAAAGACAGAGAACACATCATTTTTGTGGCGAAGCAAATATAACCATGTAATACGGGAGAAACAATCAATAAATGTAACAAACCACGTACAACCAGAAATAGACGGGTGCAAGCAAGGACCCCATATATCAGTATGAATAACAGCAAATGGACTAGAACTAGGCAACGAGGCATGCTTGAATGAAGTACGATGATGTTTGTTGACACTACAGACATCACACACAAAAGACTCAAAAACAGCAGTAGACATAGCAGGAAATAACAACTTCATAACAGAAAGAGAAGGGTGTCCCAGGCGACAATGCCAGGAATACAACGGATGAACAGTGCTGGAATGAAGAGCACGAGCAGAAGGAGCAACGCCAGGGTCAAGCACATAGAGATCATTCACCATGCTACCAGAGCCAATCACCTTCCCCGTCGTCAGGTCCTGAAATACACAAGAAGATGGAAGAAAGGTCACAGAGCAGTGCATGGAGTTGGTCAAATGACTAACTGAGAGAAGATTACGAGTAAAGGCAGGCACGTGAAGAGCAGAAGACAAAGTAAGAGATGAGCAGGGGATGGTACCCTTGCCAGCAATGGAGGAGAGGGAACCATCAGCAATGCTCACCTTATCACGCCCAGAAAGCGGAGTATAGGAAACAAAACCTGTAGAGGACCCGGTCATATGATCTGTGGCCCCAGAGTCAATCACCCAATGGGTGGAAGGAGAAGAAACAGCAGAGTGGGCACCTGGCAGTCCAGTATGAGCGTAGGAGGAAGAGCAGAAGGCTCCGTAGACAGACCGTGCATCAAGCGGCGGAGAGCGTGCATCTCATCCGCAGTAAAGCCGGCAGGGGTGGCAGAGGCATCAGGACCAGAGTAGCCAGTAGAAATATCGGCAGTAGCATCAGTAAGGTGGGCTGCACGAGGAGCAGCAGAACGACCCGAGGAGCGGCCAGGACCACGACCTCCCCTAGGAGGAGCACCCCCTCTTGGGGTAGGGAACCCATGAAGCCTGAAGCAGGTATCCCGAGTGTGGCGGCTCTTGCCACAATAATCACATAGAAGGTGATCCTTATCAGAACTCCTCAACTTGGAATCACGAGATGGACGAGTACCAAGAAGAGAGGGGATGGAAGCAGCCAAAGCAGAATTCTCTGGCACAGGATCCGGAAGAAGGGTCAGACGACGATCAAACTCCTGCTGCACGATGTTGTAGACTTCAGATAGGGAAGGGATCTGCGGACGTCCGAGAATCTGAACACTGATCTGATCGAAGTCACGATGCAACCCATGAAGAAACTCAAATATGCGATTGCGGTCATCCCTGGCCCGAACCATCGCCTCATCAATAGGACTAACAAAGACAAGAGGATCAAAATGATCATACTCTTAATAAAGCTGTGTGAACTCCAAGTAGTACGCTGAAGGAGAACGGTCACCCTGCCGGAGTAAGCTGATCCGGCAGCGCAACTGAAAGATCTGAGCAGCATTGCTGCGGCGGGAGTAGGTAGACTCCGCACGACGCCAAATATCGGCAGCATTGTCGAGAAAGAGATAGTTGCGGGCAATGGACTCTTGCATAGAGTTGGTGAGCCAAGACATGACCAAGGAATTCTCGGACTCCCACTGCGACCATTCGGGAGAAGTCCTATCCGGTTCAGGCATGTGGCCGGAGACATAGCCAAAGAGGCGCCGACTCTTGAGCGCCAGGGTAATAGAGCGAGACCATGAGAGGTAGTTGGATTCATCAAGCCGGATAGTAGTGATCTGAGAGGTATTGTGATCAGTGGTTCCACGGTAGAAAAACGACGAAGGAGGACCACCAGAGGTAGGAGCCGGAGTATCACCGGTGGAGAGGGAGGCCGGAGTAACACCGGTGGAGAGAGAGGGTGAAGCAGCCCCACTAGAACCCATGGCTCAGAAAAAAAATCTGAGAAGGGGTGGAAAAAGAGCCGGAATAGAAATCCGGAGAAGGAGAAAACCCTAGAAATTAGGGCATCAAGAGAGAAGAAGGTTCATCCATCCAAATATCACAATGGCAGGTGGCGCCGGAAAACATCTCAAGAGCGCATAACCGGCGCCATTAGAAGAGAGCAGAAGAAGCAGTCGGGAGAGGCTGTCGGGCGGGAGCGCTGACGGGCGGGAGCGCTGACGGGCGGGAGCGCTGACGGGCGGGAGCGCTGACGGGCGGGAGCGCTGTCGGGAGCGAGAGTGGAGCGGAGCGGGAACGCTGACGGGAGAGGAGTTGACGAGCGGTAGCGGACGAGTGGGCGCCGACGGGTCGCTAGCGAGGCTGGCCAAAGACGAGAGAGCGAGGTAGCGATGGGAGGATTAGGTCACGGGAGGATTACCCTCTGATACCATGTTGGGAGAATAAAACTAACTTGATTCATTAAGGGGAGAACCCAATACATATAAAGAGTACAAATGTGCTAATAGCACACCAGGAGAAATAAAACAGAAATAAAACATTAATATGCTAACAGATAAAATATATTTTCATATAAAATTAAAGTGTTTAAACAAATTGTTCACATTCTTGGATGTGTAAGTACAACAAGAAGCGATGAAGAGGATGTGCAAAGCATTGGAAAGTGAAATATTTCAGCAAAAAGAAGATTCTTGAGCGTGATTCGAAGGATGGGGAGCTTCAAATTTCATTCCTGAGCATGGGGAAGGCGGTTTAGAGCACCACGACACTAAGCTTGGGAATAGAGACGTTACTGTTCACCTGGGCTGCAAAATATATTTGAAGACTTGAGGGTTTATTTCATGAAAGCTTTTATTAGTGTTTTTTTAGATTTAACACCTCAGAGAAGGGAGATTTTGCAATTAGGTAATTATTCCTTATTAAATGGGGGCAGGCGGATTGTGTGTGTGTTAAATGGGGCCATTGTTAATGTTTGAAGTGATTTAAGGAAGCAGTTTTTATGTTTATTCCTGCACTACGGTTGAGACAGATTTCGGAACAGCTTTTGTAAGTTTCCTGCTGCTTTGAGCATTTTAGGGTGAACCTCGCTTTTGTGGTGTTAATGATAAGAAATGATATGCTAAAGTCTCTATGATCGCCGTCTGTGTCTTGAAGGAGTGCATTTCCTGCTGTAGAAAGAATTCCAGTTAGGAGCCTGAGAAATTTCTCCTTGCACTCACTAAGCTTTTAAGGATTGCCTAGCACTGGTCCTATTGTGCCATCTCAGCATGTTGATGCTACAGCCGTTGGAATGCTTTCCCTCGACTGTGAAACAGCATCTACGCTACACTCCCAAAGTCGCTGCAACATGTGTCCGTCGTTGCCGCTGCAACAGATCATCTCTCATGCGTCTCTCATTATCATTGTCGCTGAATTAATGGCTCCGCATCCGCTTAACTCATGTCCGCAAGCTGTTCTTTCGGTGTATGTGTATTAACCGTTGGATGTCCAACGGACTCGGTGTTGTGCAATCCATGTCATTGTGCAATCTATCAAAGCATGCCTTGACGCCACCGACAAATGAGAAGAGGAGCGTTTCAACTCCTTCAAGGCAATTCTCATGAGTCCCCAGCGCAACTCCATCCCTCCACCGACACACCTGGGGTCACCTAGCCCCGCTGATCTTGTTGTGTCCGCCATGGGCAGCACAACCAAGAGGTTTCCCTTAGATCAAATGCCCGCCAAACTTCTCCCTAACTAACTAGTCATCTAAACGTGCCTACTTTCAATACACAGGATTCAATGGAATGGTTTACATGCATCAAACAATTCTTTGAAAACCACTGCGTCCACGACAAGGCCCTACGCCTAGTGAAATTCCACCTCCATCATGCCCATCAACGCATGGCTTCAGGGACCGACAAGCACCAGCGGAACCTTCAATTCGAGGTGTGAGACAAGGTATTCGTGAAACTCCACCCACATTGCTAAGCCTTTGTAGCTATATGTGTCCACCCAAATATTTCGACCTATTCTTACATCTTGTTTTCTATCGTCTTCGCATTGGTGAGATGGCCCAGCGCCTCTAGCTCCCGGCCTAGAGCCACATATACCCCATTTTCCACGTCTCCTGACTCAAGTGATCGAAGACCATACTGTTGCGGCTTCTATTTATATGGGCCTTGCAGTCAGCTTGATCCCTCCATAAGATCTGGCATCCATCGTGGACAACTGCAAGACACAACACGGGGATACCACCATTCCACATGTTCTAATGTAGTGGAAGAACCGCCCCACAGTCGATGCTACATTGGTTGATTACAAAGATTTCATGCCCTAGTTTCAAATTTCTTCCATGAAGATGGGGCAAATTTCTCAAGGGAACATATTGATATGGTGGAGAACGTCAGCGCGAAGTCGTATCAAGTTAGGTGAGTCTCATCTAGTTGGAATATCACGAGTAGTGTAGCATCCAAAACATCTTAGGCCCTATTTGGCTGGGCACTAAAGGAGTTGTGTCGTAAAACAGTCGTACGAAACACCTAAAAATTTAGGGAGCCGTGTGATCAGCTACATCTCCACATTGTGAATACACCCATAATCTTAGTAGTGATCAGGAAATCACATCTAGAAAAGTGCTGCAGGAATTGAAACTCCGACTTTCCCTTCCCAATCCTCTCTCCTCGCTAGGGTTCGCAATCAACAACCTTCTCCTTGTCGAAGTAGCATGTGTTTGTGAGGACTCCAGCAAGTATCCAGTAGCTTCGGCGAGTCTCCGACTCCAAATGACCCTCTCCCCTCGCTAGGGTTCGAAGCTGGCAGCCTTCTCCTCGTCAACACCAGCAGATGTTCGTGACGACTCCAACGAGTACACAGTAGCTCCGGTGAGTTCCATATTTCCAGGCAGTCCTTTCCGATACATGTTTTCAACTCCTTTTTGCATTCCTCTTCCGGTACGTGTTATTGACTCCTGGTATTCCTCTTCAAGTGTCCTAGGTTTTGATGCATGTTGCCCTGCTCTTTGCATTGCTCGATTTTTATCATCATTGTTTCCCTTCCCGACTCGACACTCGATTTTTATCATTGTAGTATGGGATCCTCATGACCTACATTTGCTATCTGTGTGAGGTTCCTCTGAACTTTTTGTTTTTTTCCACGAAAACTATTAGTATTGCAGAATTATGAGAAGACTTGGAGTTTGTAATCACCACAGTGTAGATTCCGTGGAGTTCTAGGTGTCAAGTCCGTGGAGCAATCCTTTCCCCCCACATTTAGCCTACCGGACCGACCACTCCCTCATTTCTCCTCCAATTCGATAACCAACTGCCACCAATCACTGCCAAAAGTCCCGTGCCCGCACGATTTCCAGACTGATCCCTTCAAACCTCCTAATCCCCCACTGATCACCCGCTTAACCACCTCCATAACCATTGCCCATCTCAAACGTGACCCGGCGGTCCTTCCTGGAAGGGAAAAAGAGAGTTCCTGCCTTTGATTTACTGCAGTGCTGCCTCAAGACATCTGGCCAAGCCTTTCCGTGCAGCTACAGACTTGCCTCCGCCTACTAGTTCCTCACAACACCGCCTGCTTCTGACAACAGCAAGGTTGGGAGTTCCCTGCTACAATTCTGTCACTCGGGTTCCCTTCCATCCCTCCGCTTCTGTTGTCCGTGGCATTGTCAGGCTCCAGCGTCAGCCAATGCAAGAGTGCTGCAATCTAACCTTCCAACTTACAACCAACAGTCCTTGTTGGCATTCTCCTGCCCCGCAGCCCCCGCAATCAACACAAGGCCTTCCAGGTATCAAAAGGGGTGCAGCAAACCTCAGATTCAGTAACATACCCTCTTCAAAATTGCTGTCCAAGCCTAAAACAGCAGCCAATCCTCATCATTGGTTTTAATTGCTTATGTAAGTTATAAATTTTAAAGTCTAATTTACATTGTGTTGATTACCTGTAGTAATTCATAAAATTTGAGATCTTTCCTCGTATTAGTTTGCCTAATTATCATTCTATTTGAAAGGGGTATTCGCGTTCGCGGAGCATTTGGTAGAAGCACTCTTCGTTTTAATTCAACTAAAACTTGTTTATTATCTAACCTACTGTTTGTCAATTGTTAATGTTCATATTTCTCTTATTAATTTCAGCATTCATTGTAATTATTGAATGGACACTCGCGTGAGCATTGCATCATTTTAGGAGCCCCGTTCACAACCACAAACTCACTTACATTAGAGGGCATATTCACCTCAAGACCTTCACCTGATCTCACATCATTTGCAGTACAATGATAGGGTAACAACTTAATTTTGTTGATCAATGAATCAGTTAATCAAGGTCTACAGATGTTGATCTACTAGTTAACTATGAAATTTGTTGGATCAATTATTTTCTTTGATCTACTTATATGAATATGTTTGGATATTATATGTTCTCAGCTTATTTCGTAGTGCAACGAATTGATCACATCAATATCATGCACATGCTTGCATAATGTATACATTCCATTTGGTAGATCCATGTGTTGACATCAATGCATTGTTAATGTTGATTTCTCTTCACACAATGTATAGATTTGGTTTTGTAGATTCATGGAATGGATCTTAAGAATGATAAACACAGAATGTCTGAATTTGGTATAACTTTTATTTTATAAAAGATGGGTAAAGCTAGAAAAGGGGGAATACATGCAACATGGGAAACACCTCATGTGATAATATTGTGTGATCTATGTATAGCTGAAAATTTGGAATATATAATTCAATTATTTCAATCTATATTTAGTATTACATCTTCCATATATATATATATATTCTTTTATTTATTTATACACACATACACACACTAAAGAGGGTGACAACTAAACTCTACAAGAGATGTGGGACTAAATAAGAGGAAGAGAGAATTTACAATGGGCTCTCTTATGGGGCCTTTACATAATAATTCGACTTGTACAAGAAAAAACAAGTTAGGAAATAAGCAAACAACTGATTTCCTGAAACTAGATATCACTTGTCTGCTTGATTTGATTGAGGTGAACACCCAATTGAAGGGCAATGTGAGATGTTTAACACAGCACGCTTCTCACTCCATAGTGCTATAGAATGAAATTTTAATGTATGGAAGAAGAAATGAGGCATACCCAATGATATGTCATAATACATATTCTCAAAACAATGTGTAATTGTAAGGTCTACAATGACGCTATATAATTACATTAGGAGGCATTCATTGTGTGCATATCCAAAGCTTGGTGCATGTAATGTGTTATGGGTCTTATTATTATTATTTATTTCCACATATGCATTTATTATGTCATAAGAAAGGCGTCCTTATATGACGCATGATTTGTGTCGTGTCCTTTTTAGTCGTGTGTCCAAGTTTATCGTTATTTCCTTTAGTGTTATTTCTTTTTTGGTGTCGATTGTAAGTCCTATTTAAAGGACCTAATGGGTCTTGTATCGGTATGCAAGAAATAAAGTCTATTTCCCAAACCCTAAAGAGATCTTGGAAGCTCTCTCTCTCGAGCACGCCCCGCTTAGGCAGCCGCGGTCAAGGCTCCGTAGTACCTCAGCCTCCGTCATCTCCACCTCCGGCTACTCTTCCGGCGACCTCCGAGTCGGTCCATAACAACTTGGTATCAGAGCAACTCCTCTTCGGCCAAAGTCGCTGTCCGACACCATCAGCTACGGGATCGTCGTTTCCCAACAACGTGGCTTTTCCATACGCCATCGATTGATCCCCTCATTCGAGCAACCCCTATCCATCGTCGGCCTTCAGTCGACAGTCCTCCCGCCGGCTTCCGTGCGGGCCTGCAGTCCTCATTCTGCGGTCGCCCGACAACAGCAGGCCGCCTATCCTCTCTGCTCCCTGTTACAACGCTGCCGTCAAACTAGCGACATTCTCCCGTCGGCTTTCGTGCGCGCCTGCAGTCGCTCCGCTAGATCCGCGCTTTCCGCTAGACTCGTTCAGTCGAGTGTCTTCAGTCGACAGTCTGTTGTGCGCCCACGTCTTCAACGGCGCCATTTCCGCTGTCTGCTTCGCCCTGTCTCCGCCTTTTAGGCAACGTCCCCTCTCTCCGCTTTTTTTCCTATCCTACGTGCGCATTTTGTTTTGGGATCGGCCCTTACCGTGGGGTGCATAGGAAATCATTTTTTCCTATTCTGGCCTGGCATCCTTCCATCTTGAGCAACTCGCCCTTTTCTCGAGCCATCTTTCTTTTAATTTCCCTCCAACCGCCCCTCAATAAACCACATTTTTACTTAATTAATCAATTAATTGATTAATTCCTCAAGCTCTTATACATTTTTAATATGGAAGACATCATTAGTTTTCAGGCTCTTGGCGCACGCATTATTGAGATTCTAATGTCGTTTGAAGAACTATATAACAAACAACTTTGGGCCGTCAAGATACAGTCATCGCTTCCTCCGTCGGCCCCAGCTCCACCGGTACCTCCGGCCACCTCGCCGCCAGATCCGTTCCTTCTGCCGATCGTCGCTCCTTCAATCGTCTTGCCGTTGCTGCGAAACACTGCTTCACCAGCCCCGCCAAAGACATTTCTTTCGCCGCCCATTTTTCCGACGGCGCAGTCGATACTCGCTGACATCTCTGCCACCGCGACGTGCTATCGGACATTGTTCTGGCGGGAGATCAAGATACCAGAAAACTCGGCCAATCACACAAAGTTCGAGCTTGAGGACAAGCTCAATTTGAAGGCCGGGAGAGATGTTATGGGTCTTATTATTATTATTATTTATTTTCATATATGCATTTATTATGTCATAAGAAAGGCGTCCTTATACGACGCATGATTTGTGTCGTGTCCTTTTTAGTCGTGCGTCCAAGTTTGTTGTTATTTCCTTTAGTGTTATTTCCGGAGCACCCCCGCATGGCCACCCGTCGGTGAAGAGTGAAACTCGTGCATCATAACCGTTTTCCATGCTGAGTCGGAGGGCACGACCACCCTGCCCTGATAGTACAGCCGGCCATTCTGAAGATGATAACCGGGGGCCACCGTCTCCCCCCGCTACAAAGCCTCCACCAAGGGACGTAAAGTAGTCGTACGCATGACCTCCTCCTGAATATCATCTAAAGAATCCACCAACGGTCCAGAAATGTGAGTGAGAGTACCCTCCGGTAGGCAAGAAAGAACATCCGCTACCACGTTATCCTTACCCCTTCGATACACAATCTCGTAATCATAGCCGAGAAGCTTAGTAACTCACTTCTGTTGTAAAGGAGAAGAGACCCTTTGGTCCAGGAAATGTTTCAAGCTTTGGTGGTCGGTGTGGATTTTAAAATGCCGACCCAACAAATATGGCCGCCACATAGCCACAGCATGAATGATAGCCAACATCTCCTTCTCATAAGTGGAGAGTCCCAAGGTACGGGGGGCCAGAGCCTTGTTGTAGAAAGCCAACGGCCGCCCCTCCTGCATCAGAACTGCCCCTATGCCAACACCAGAGGCATCCGTCTCCAACACAAACTCCTTTGTGAAATCCGGTAATGCAAGAACTGGAGTGGTGGTCATGGCCTGCTTAAGAGCCTGAAATACTGTCTCCGCTCCCTCAGTCCAAGAAAAGGAATCCTTATGCAGCAGCTGAGTCAAGGGGCGAGCTATCTTCCCATAATCTCGTACAAATCGCCTGTAGTACCCTGTAAGCCCCAGAAATCCCCGCAAAGCACGGACTGTGACGGGTCGCGGCCATGACTGCATACTCTGAATCTTCCTTGGATCGACCCTGACGCCTTGGCCGGAAACCAAGTGTCCCAAGTACTCCACCTCCTCCTGACCGAAGGAGCATTTGGAACGGTTGACATAAAGCCGGTGACGACGAAGTATGGCCAAAACCTGCTCAACATGGCCCACATGGTCCTCCCAATTGGCGCTGTAGATAAGAATGTCATCAAAGAAGATCAGCACAAATTTCCGCAGGAGCTCGCGGAAGGTCTCATTCATGTTCGCCTGAAAGGTGGAGGGACCGCCAGTCAGCCCATTGGCCATGACTAAGAACTCGTAATGGCCATCATGTGTCCGGAAGGCTGTCTTATGGATGTCCTTCTGTGCCATCAGAATCTGGTAATAGCCTGAACGTAGATCGAGCTTGGTGAACCGTCGTGTGCCATGTAGCTCATCTAGTAACTCTTCAACCAAAGGAATCGGAAAGTTGTCCTTTACCGTGGCGTTGTTCAGGGCCCGGTAATCCACGCAAAATCTCCATGAACCATCTTTCTTCTTTACCAAAATGACGGGAGCTCAATCTCTGCCTTCTGAATATGTGGGTAGCGATATGGTCGGATATTAGGGGCCTCAGCGCCCGCCTTAAGCTGAATATGATGATCTCTGAATCGAGGTGGTGGTAATGTGCGCGGTTCCTGGAAAACATCAGAATATTCCATCAGAAGAGACTGTAACTGAATTGGTACCTCAGAATTTGCGGTATCGGCCGTTTGGACTTCCCTAAGGACGGTCATCAGCTTTCCTTCCTCACCCAACCGCTGCATGCTCCGAAGAGAAATCTCCTTTACTGGCGAAGAGATGATACCCTTCAAACAGAACTGCTTTCCCCCGTGGAGGAACTCCATAGTCATGTGCTCCCAGTCGAACGTTACCCTCCGTAACTGACGTAGCCACTGCACTCCCAATACCATATCCGAGCCCCGAATGGGTAACAGGTAGACGTCGGTGCACCCGCTATAGCCCTGCATCTGTAGCTCCACACCCTTCAGCACCCCCTCACATTGCAACTTACTGTCATCCGCCACCATAACATGGAAGGCAGCCCCCTTATCGATCATATGCCCCACTCGTTGTGCCACCTCTGGATGAATGAAATTGTGGATGCTCCCACTGTCCACCAAAACAGTCACCCTCTCGCGGGCAATCCTTCCCGCAAGACGCATAGTAAGCGGAGGAGCGCACCCCTCGAGAGCGTGTATGGAAACACCGAACTCGGTCAATTCCAAGTCCACCTCCAACTCCTCGTCCGGAGCCGGCTCATCTTCCACATCCTCATGCAGCATAACAACTTGTATCTTTTGACACTTGTGGCCCGGCACAAACTTCTCATCGCAGTTAAAACATAACCCTTTTTCTTTTCGAGCAGCCAGCTCACTCCAAGAAAGTCGTGTCACTGTTGGCTTGCTACCAGTTGGCGAATCCCGCCGTGCTGCTGCCGCTGCGGCCGCAGGTGGCCTACTCGCGGTCCGGGTTCTCTGTCTGTTGAACCGCTCCTCCTGAATGCGGGCTAAACTGATGGCGTGGTTCAAACTTCTTGGCATATAAGCATGCACCTCATCCCGCAATTGCTCCTTCAGCCCCGACACAAAACAACTCAGCAATGTCTTCTTCTCCCAGTGTACCCGGTTTGCCAACCTCTCGAACTCTGTCCGATACTCAGTCACGGTCCCCTTCTGTCGCAATTTCTGCAGTAGCGCCTCAAAATCTTCGTACTCCGGGGGCCCAAATCGGGCGGTGAACCCTTCCACGAAATCAGTCCATGACACATAATCTCTACCTCTTAGGAACCACTGAGTCCACTGAAATGCGTCGTCCTCCAGATAGAATGATGCTAATTGCACCCACTGCGCCTCCGGGACCTCCTGGTAACTGAAGAACAACTCCACCTTCTGAACCCATTCCAGTGCATCCCCCCCTTTGAACTTGGGAAAGTTCATTCGTGTCAACTTGGGTGGCATGTACGCTCGAGGCCCCGCTTGCCCTTGCCAGCCCTGTCCAAGCCCATTCTGTCTATGCTCGTTCCATGCTTGACGTCCCGGGCCCATATGACCATCGTACGCTCCTGGGTAACCTAGAGGTAGCTGAACCTGATGAGGAACGTGCTGCCCGACCCACGGAACGTGGCCTCCGTAGCCGACGGGAAGAACGCCGCCTCGCGGGTTAGGAAGAAGGCCACCCGTACCTCCTGGAGCCCGCACAGCTGCTCCCGGCCCTCCATCAGCCCGCTGCCACGGCTGCTGACCCCAATCCGCGGGAACAGGCCCGCCGGAACCAACACCTGGACGCCAGGCTTGCCCGCCATCGATCTGCAAAGCCGATCCAGCCGGGAGACCTCTCGTTGCCGCCGTCCCAGCCCCAGCTGCCCCCACGCCGTCGCCGGAGGTCCCGCAAGGCTGGGAAGACCCCACGCCGGCAACGCCGGCCGCCGCTGCCACTCTTGTGCCCGCGCGACCCGAATCGGGCGTTCCCGATAGATCGGCGGACCGATCGGGTCGTCCGTCGTTCGATCCCTCATCGCTCGTGCTTTTCCCCTTCAACGGCGCCTTAAGTTCCTCCATACGAGCGTTTAGACACTCCTCCAGCCGCTGCGAGGACGCGCGCATCTCTTCCTCGATCGCGGCTACCGAATCCGCCAAACCACCGTAGTTTTCCTCCAAGGTTTCCAAACGGGGAAAATCTTCTTGTGCCCGCGTGGTCACCATCGTCGGAGGACGAAGCCTCTGATACCAAATGATAGGAAGGAGGAAGGAGAAGAGAGATCTAGAGAAGAATACTAGAGGGGTTTAGGGTTAGATGAGGAAGGAGAAGAATACCTTGAGAGCTAATTGCATGCCCTCCCATGAGAGCAGCCCAGGTAAATATACCCAAGCCATAGAGGGGCCGGCCGGCCCCTCCAGTTGGGGCTGAACCCATTTGGTTCAGCCCCGGCCGGCCGGTTCACTGGCTGGGGGCTGAACCGGTTGGTTCAGCCCCGTTGGTCGACGCTCCCTTGCATCGCCGAACATAATGACGCCCCGTGAAGCGTAGCGGGGGCGTAACAGATGCATCTAATGACAAAATAAGAGATGACATTTAGTTATATGATATTATAAGTGGAGACATGTTAAGTCCATTAACAAGAAAGAAGTCTTGCATTTTCATTACCCATTCTGGTTTAAATTTGATGAGGAAAGAAATTAATTAATGCGTGAGTAGAATCGAGAACCGAATTGGAACCGGTTCTATATCTTGGGTACATGGGTTGGTTCCAGTTCTCAAAAGTCGGAACCGAACCAACATGGATCGGTTCTTGGTTTTGGGTGAAATTGATCTGAACCGACCCGAGTTGCACCCCTAGGGACTTCAGTTCATCCCACATGGCCTTTCCGCCTTTGCGGTCTCGCGGGGCATAGCTATGTGATATGGCTTACTTTCCATTGCATTTAAGATCCAGGACTGGACTTGCCCATCATCCCGGAGTCATTGCTTGGTACACTCAACAGGTGGATTGTGAGTCAAATGGTGGAGAAGAACATTGGTCTGGAGGACATTGCAAGGAGTGCACCCACTCGACAAAATGTTTCTTCCCAATAAGGGAGATGGTGGTAATTTTGAGTTCGTCGCGAACTTGATAGATGAGAGTCGGGGCGAGCGTGACCAGAATAGTGGACGAGGCAGATGCAGCGTTCGTCCCCATGTTATAAGCAAGCTCTGGGAGGAAGGGGTCGGCGAGCTCTGGGTACGGGAAAGCTCAGGCCTTGAAATAGAGAGCCAGCGAGTTCGCAAAGGTCGCAAGAAGAAGAGTTCGCAGGGGACCCGACGGGCGCTGGAAGAAGAGTCGGAGAGCTCCAACCGTGGGCGAGCTCAAGTCGTCGAGCGCTAAAACTAATGATCGGCGAGCTATGGATGCAGGCGTCGGCGAGTTTGATCGATGCAGGTGAAAAACAGCAGGCAAGCACAACTGTAGTAGAGCAACGAGAAAGAAGTCGTAGGGAGCAGTGAGCTCAAAAACAACAGAGATGAGGCATAGTTCAGAAGACAGAAGTCGATCCCAGTGAGACAGGAGGCTGCGAGCTCGGGTTGCACCGTGTGCAGGCGCGAAGGAGGAGATTTCTGATCACGATGCAAGTGTTGGCAAGTCCAGGCGAACAGGCAGCGAGTGTTGCTGAGGTTTGAGGGCCTATAAAAGATGGAGCAGTGGCTTAGTCCAATAGCAGATGAGGAAATGAACTTGGTGAGATCCAGGGGGCAGCTGCGAGTACCTAAGAAAGAAAAGGGGTGCAGCTAAAAAAGGAACTCAATCGGCGAGGGCGAGAGCTCAATCGTCGGGAGTTTTGACGTTATGAATCGAGTTTCTCTGATACCATGTAGAAAAAAGTAATATGAAGCAGAATAATTTTTTATTACTTCATATATTAAAGTATACTACAAATATTCGTACACATTTATAGCATGGAGGAATGAAATCTCAACTCCAAACCGAGATATGAAACTAATTTATACATGATAAAAGAGAGCCTTTACATGAGCTTTTACATGGGCTTATTCAGTTATACACCGAGCAAAATGACCAAGTGATGTTTAGAGTGATTATATCATCAAAATAACCTCCAACCGAAGATCCCAGAGGGGAGAAGGGTGTCTTTGTCTTACAGCAAATACAACTTTTGGCTTTACCTAAAGAATGGATCTATAACAAAATAAATTATGTCATGAGCATAGAAAGAACAACAACACAAAGTAATAGGTGAGAAAACTAATCGAAACAAAAGAAAATGTTAAATCAAATAACATAGACAAGATGCCTTACAATCAAACTGCTCAAGTCCAACTTATCCACCTCATTTATAAGAATCATAGTAGCCAGACCACAAAACGTGTACCTTAAGATAGCATTAAAATTTATTATAGCACAAGGCATTGATGTTATCGTGCATTGACAACTAAAAACATATGACTTCTCGTGAGTGAAACATACCCACCATGAGCTTCAGAACCAGGTTCTCCAGCAATTCCACCTTCATATGTTTGGCATCTACAAAGAAAAAAAGCGTGATCTATTTAAGAAGTTCAGAAATTCAAAGCTACAAAATGACTCAAAAAAGAAACAATTCAGCATATAAGAACTTAGAATCAATGCCAATATATCTTGGAAAACATAATCGTTGTTCAATTAAATCATCACCAAATCAGTAATAAATTACAGCCCCAAAAAAATCTCAAGGGAGAAAACCAAGCCAAAAAGAATGACATAATAACCTTGGTGTAACAATATGTCCTGGAATAAGAAAATTTCAAAGCAACTCACTATAAAATTTATTAGGTGATACCTGATGCTAATATAAATCTGATATGGTATTAAACAGATGTGAAATGACGCAGGACGGTCCTATCGGGGGGATAATGGATGAATCTTAAATGCAACAATACAAATCCGACATATTTTTAACTCGCAATAATTATAATTTATAAAATCAACGCAAGAAAAGCCACAAAAGAAGAAAACTCACAAAATAGAGAGCACGTGATGTAGTATTAATAAGAGAGCGCACGAATCATAAATAAGCAAGGAAAAGAATTTCAACACTAGCCACAAATGGTGTGAAAAACAAAATTTATAGAAAGATAAACCTCAAATAGAAAATTGACACACAAATTCAACACATAATAAATGACCCTAATTGGAAAAGCTTACACAATTGAGAGGTAGGGGACTGGATGGTTTTCCGGAGGACTTTTTGGGAGGCATGTAGTGTAGCACGGGGTAGGATCTGGGCCTCCGGTAGTAGTCCAAACTGCTGGACAGCACAGAACACCGTTGGTTTTGGTCTCCTTGATGGCTGATTGAAGGAGACAGCAGCTGTGGGTATTCATGGAGGTTGTGGGGAAAAGGAGAAGGTCGGCAGGTGGTGGGGGGGGGGGGGGGGGGGGGGGGGGGGGGGGGGGTGGAGCTCTGTATGGCCCAAAATCAGTAGGGGCTGTGCTAGGGTGAGAAGGTGGGCAGCTAGAGCTTCCGGCAGCAACTGGGAGGAAGTCTAGGGGGGAATTTCAGCGACTGCTTGCTGATTTTGGGTTTCCTAGACGGGGCCGAGAGTAGGAGAGCTCTGTAGAGGGGAAGGAGGTTATGGCCGGCTGTGGATTCTGAATGGGGGGCTCGGTTGGAGGTGAGAAAGAGGCTACGGGGGCTGTTGGAAGTAATGGAATGGCTTGGTGATGAGGAGGTATTGTGGGAGGTGGCTGGCCAAAGGATGTGGGGAGGAAGGGTGGCTGGCTATAGATGTATGGGGAGAGGGTGGGATGTCTAAGCTTCTCACTTGGAGTTCTGACTTCGGCACGGGTGATCAAAAGTAGGCTTCTTTTGCACAATCTTTCAATGCCCTCCAAATGAACCTTCTGTCTCTATTTATAGACCAAGGGGTCATCATGGTCGGTCATGATTCTCCGATCATGACGGCCCTCAAAATACATGAAAATAAAAATACAAAAAAATAACTAAAAATCTCGAATCATCAATCCGCATAAAACGGACAGCTCCGATCATCGTGTAGGCCTATGTGTGTCGTACATCATAAAAGGTGTGTTGGATTTAGTACTATTTACAATTCTAACTTGAAAGACAAGTAAATCGTCACCAAAAAACTTTTAATATTCTTAGGAAGATAACTCTAAGATGCTACACTTCAGAATTAATGGGTATTTCTCTTCATGCATTGATAATTTTGCAGCAAAACCCATGTAACTAAAGTTTCTCCATAGAAGTTCAAGATGTGGAACAAAGTCATGGGTTTGACTTACAAGTTATTTTCTTGAATTATCCTTCCTGGAAAAAAGGTATACAACACTACAACAGTTTCCCTAAGACAACTTGAAAGGAAAACTGGAAGCCTTCTAGCAATTTTCTAATGTGCAATATGAAAAGAGAAAATGAGCTTAAAATGGCCATCATATGCTATAAAACATACATATCATTTTGTTGTACAGACGTTTCAAATTTGAACTTTATAATAGTTTGAGATCGATTGTCAGAATTGGATGGCATTAAAAAATAATGCCAACAATTTACAAGGTACATTAGGAAATTAAATAGACTGTATAAAAACAATACGATTGTTAACTCAAATTTTAAGAAAAACTTTGGACTCCTAGATGAATGATTCAAAAATGATTTCAAAGTATGCAGGCCAGATGTTCCCGTCTAGTAAAGATAAAGGTGTGCACACCAAGTACACTATTGTAAAGAACTATATATCTTAAGCACTAACCTTAAGATGTAATCTCCAAGGCCGTCCACAAGTTCCAAATCCAAAATGTTCAAAATACTCGCAACCTGTTTAATAAAAAGTAAATTATGCCAAAACTTACACATAACTAAAATATTATGCTGCTTAGTAATATATCCAAAGATTAAAAAGGAAGGAGACAAGATATGATCGTTGTTTGGATGAGCTGAGCCCATAATAATAATTCTGCATGTCCATAGTAAAAAGGTAAATTACATTTTTCAATTTAAAGCAGCAAACCTACCATTATTTTCTCAAATCCACTAGTCTCTAGGCAAGGTTTTAGGTAAATCTCAACCTTTGTCATGGGGAACACAGTTTGGGATTGGATCATTGAACCCGCACGGATCTACATAAGCAGGAGACAAGATATGATCGTTGTTTGGATGAGCTGAGTCCTCTCGTCCAGACCGACGATGACATATCTATATATTTTTTATGTAAAATTTTCACTTGTATTTCATAGGATTTACAACGATCATGATTGGATGATTTGCATTGTCCATAGTTGTTTTCCAAGGACGTTTTACCTATAAATACAATCATAAGGGGCTGACTTCAAACATCGAAGATTTTGGAAAGATTTCCAAGATTTTTAAGTCCTCCCTGCGGTGCCGAAGTCGTGGAACCTAGGTGGTGAACCTAGGCAACTTCCTCTCCTCCCTTGTCCGCCTGCCACCACATTGCTCCGAGTCTCCGACCGACCACAACCTTCCCCCACCCCAACTACCTCACTCTACAATAACCACCACAACTACCCACTACCTCTCACTACTACCCACTACCTCCCCCACCCTCACCCCTCACCCCAATTGAAACACAAGGCCAACAGCCCAACCACCAAAACTACAAGCCACTTCCCTCACTATTGTTAATTTCCAGCCTCTATATTCATTGGAATGTGAATCTCCCATCAAAAGCAACAGTTTTTCCACCTAGAAGACCCTCTGCGATGGGGGATGAATCTATAGGAAACCGACACTTGATGTCCTTGCCCTAAATGAATGCAATCAATCATGAGACGAATGCCAATGAGGCTTCGGGATGACTAAATGAAAATGTGATGCAGGCGCATAATTTAACGAACAAGATGCTCACGACATGTTTTAAACCTAATTTGATGCCCATGATTCAACATGCAAATAATTCCAACATAAAATTTATTAAATAATGAAATTTAAAACTCACGCATTTAATCACAATTAATGACAAACATTTGAATTAAGTAAACAAATGATAATTACAAATTAATTGATATTACACTAAAATTAAATGTAAGGTGAATAAATCTTGCACACAAACTGAAATTAAGTTGAGAAATTATGAGTAAAATTGTTGACGCCAGGAAAATCCTGACCTCAAGATTCGGACCGATGCAGCCGGAGGCTACTCGCCCAGCAGTCCGACGAGATGACTTGGCTGGCAACGACGACGAAACTAGAAGAGCAACCAACATGACCCCAGGTGCTGCGGCAGGGAGGTCCCACCACGTACCCAGAAGCTCCGCAGAGACTTCCCCTCCAAGACCAAAAATGGCCGAGCAGGGTACAAGGAAGGCACCGACTTGGCTAGTACCGAGAGTAGAGGCCAAGTGTGACAGGTTCCAGAATGCAAGAGCAAGGTATCGAGAGCTCAAGTCCAGGTGCCAATCCAAGTACCCCTGGGGTCCTATTTATAGGAAAACCAAGGGGTAGGGGGGTTTATAGCCCAGCCCCTGCCGGGCGACTAGCGACATTGAGGCGATCTCCCCGTGCAAATGGGCGAGTATCACCTATGGTCGCCCACCTTTTGGCGAGTATCCGGGCTACTCGCACGAGTGCACCCCTACTCGCCTAGACTCTCTTCTGCTCCTATGCTTGACGAACTCTTCCACTATGTCTGCTGACCGGCTTTATATTGGTATCTTGAACTGTTGATTTCTGTGTTAACTCTTTGACTTTGACTTCTGTCTACGTGGCTTTGGTGGGTCCATCCTCGGAGAATGAGGGTTGTACACACTCCCCGCTCTTTGCGAGTAACGTAGTTGCTCGGAAAGAATCATCCAACCCTTTATTTGACGAGCTGTCCTTCTGGCGAGTATTGATTGATAGTCGGCATCCCGCTGGTTGACGCTCTGGCTCTATATATAGAGGGGGAGGGGTCTCTGAGGGTACGAATTTTCTGATCTCGCTCAAGATGTCGCGTAGTATTGCTGAGGAAGCTGTCGCTGATATGGCCGAGCTTGCGAGTCTGATACCACCATTGCGGAAGCCTGCTCGCGACGCCGAGCTTGAGGACTTCCTCGCCTCTAGGAAGAGGAAGAGGCTTGAAAAGAAGAAAGAGAAGAAAAGCAAGAAGAAGCAGAAGAATGTCGACGCCCCTGAGAATGTCGCTGATTCTCAGGTCGGCACTACCCAGCAGGTACTCGCCGACTTGGGTCTCGGTCAGTCGGGCGGCTCGCCTGCTCCTAATCCTCCTTCGTCGAATGTAGCTCCTGAGACGAGTACTGCTGGAATCTCGGTTCAAGGTCAGACTGAAGTTCTCCCTATGCAAAGTGAGAGCTACATACTCGCCATTTTTTAAGGCTTAGTCGCCTAAGTGTCGGTTAGCTCTGACGTTTTCTACACTACCTCGCAGATCCGCTACTTGTCGATGCTCGGGAGGAGCCTTTGAGCGACATTCCTCTGCGATCGTCGCCTATGATCTCGCCTAGGACTGGGGGAGGAACTCGTCGGGGTGGATCGGTGCGGATCCTTCACAGCTCTTCGGTGGATAAGAGGCCGATAAGTGAGCGGAGGGCTCCTTCAGCGAGTAACCTTCCTCCGCCGCCACCGCCTTTGCAGCAACCAGAGGTGGCGAGTAGCCCGCAACTGCCCGCGGACGAACTTCCTCCACCTCCCCCTTTTCCACCTCCTGCCGACACGCAAGATGATCGTCGCCTTCTGTCTTCCTCGGCTCCCACCACTCATCCGGCTGAGTCCTCGCGCCGAGGCGGGGTGGCGGGGTCTTCTGGCTTCTTCGCTCCCAGAGGGGGAGGGCGACCAGTGGATGGTCGCGATCAACAAATCAACGAGTCTCATCGGCGTCTGACTGCGGTGGAAGCGCGAGTGGAGCTCTTGGCGGCCGCTGACTCTCAGCGTCGTCTGACCGAGTTGGAGGTGCGAGTATCACGGCTGGAAGAGTTCGATACTCGCCTGGCTAGTGTAGAATCTCGCCTTCAGTCTGTCGACGATCTGGAGCGTCGGGTTGGTAGGATGGAGCATCGCCAGCAATTGCATCATGACGAGCTGGTGGGGATGCGGGCGAGCACGGGCTCCGTTGGTCGCCTGGCGAGGATGGAGGAGCAGTTGCGACAAGGCGAGGATGCGATGTCCGTGGCCTTCGAGCATTTTAAGCGAGCTCGTAGCATGGGCTGGGTTGGGCGACAACCACAACTTCCCGATGCTCAGGCGAACCCCTAGGATCTTGTCTTTTTTCTTTTTGTAGTAGCTAGTCGCCTTCTGGCAAATGTCTGTAATTCTGAATTTGATCCTTTTAAGTAATTTGTTATATGGCGAGTATGAATATCGCCTTTGTTACCTTTCCTGTTTGCTGTGATGTCTTGATTTTCTTTTTTGTTTTTTGTTTCCGCGAGTATTTGTTGAATGTCGCGTTGATGTGGCGAGCATCCTAGTGATCTGATGCAGGTACTCGTTCGTTCGGCACTGGTGATTTGACGTGTACCATTGGTTTTGGCGACTTTCCTCGATACTCGCCACCCCTGTCTCGTGCTCGCGGCGGCGTACGCGGCAAGCCAAGTTGCGTCGAGTACTATAAATAAGGGGGGGTGGGTACGTATTTATTACGCTTTCGGCGATTTTTCCTTTGATACTCGTTTCTTCAATCCCTTTCTTCCTGAATGGCTGACGAGGCAGCTATTCACCGTGCAAGTCATGCGAAGAACTTTGAGGCGACTTCTTTCAAGAAGCCGATTACTCGGCCGAGCGATCTGAAGGAGTTCTCTGCTAAGTATTTGTCGTCGGAGTACGTTGTCAGGCTTCCTCGCGAGGATGAACGCCTGAACTCCTTCTCGGCGGCCGAGTTGGTCTTCCCCATCCGCCACTTTGAAGTCGGCCTACGACTACCCTTGTGGTCGGAGGTCTGTCAGATACTTCGCTATCATGGGATAGTCCCTGCCCAGATCAACCCAAACGGAGTGGCGATGATCATGGGCTTTCTCTGTTTCTTGCGAGAACAGAAGATCGCCTTTGATCTCTCCGTCTTCCGGCGAGTATTCCACTTTAGCGCTACTGGCGAGGGCGTCGTCTTTTTGTGCAGCCACGTCTGTACGCTGGTCGGCACGGTAAACAAGAACCATCGCTGGACCGAGCGAATAGTCGTCATCAAGGGCGACTTTGGAGTCGTGCCGACCTCATCCTTCCAGCCGGCAGAGAGTGCCTTCGCTGTCCCTTATCTGGAGGAAAGCCGGGAGAAGCTATTCGACAGCTTCCGAGGTCGCCGGCTGGATGTCGTCTTCTGGAGGAGGCGAGTAGATGAGCTTGCCGAGGTGTTCCCGGGTGAAGGTAGTCTTCTAAGCGAGTACTTGGTCATACTCGCCACTTTGTCTTTAGTCGGTGTCTGATGCTCTTCCCTGTATGTCTTGATGCAGCTACTAGCTCCTTACCGAGCGAGCTTCTTCCCTTGGCGCCAAAGGCGGGGGCTTCTGCTCCGGTCGACTTGTCGCCAGGCGGCGATGATCAGGAGGTCGCCGGGGATGATGCTGGGCCCTCGAAGAAGAGGAAGGTCAAGGCGAAGTCCGCTGAGACTGGGAGGAAGAAAGAGGTCGCCAAGAGGGACCTGAAGGCGAAGGGGAACCTTTCGGAGGCTGGTGAGCCCAGCGATCATCCGCTCTTTGGCGAAGGCGTTCGAGGCGAGGATGCCTATGGTCGCCCTCTGGTGGCCTGGGCTGAGCGAGCCACGAAGTGACTTTGAGCACCAACCTCCCCGCCTGGTCGGAGGATTGGGAGGATGCGGGCGAGGCGTTCGACGTGATGTTCGCCCTCTATGGTCGCGCGGACGCCGAATCCCTGCAAGATGTTTCGGCCGAATATCTCGCCCATCAGAGCTCGCGAGCTTACCTGCGAGCTGCCGAGCTCAGTCATGCGACGGCGAGGAAACTGCTTGACTACGAGCAGGTGATCAAGGTGCAGAGTAAGAAGCTCATCACCATGGGGCTGGAGGCTGCCAAGTGGAAAGATCAGGAGGTACTCGCTCGTCGCCTTTCTAGTTTCTTTTGATAGTCGCCTTTTGTGCCGATGGATTTCTGTTTAACCGCTGCTTTTTTACCTGTCCAGGCCGCCGAGGTGGAGATGGCGAAGAAGGTGTCCCAGCTGGAAAAGGAGCTGGAGGATACTCGGCAAACCTTGGAGGCCGCCCAAGTTCGCATCGCCGAGCTGGAAACTCGGCCTGCCGAGCAACAGCCTTCGTCGGCGGGCTCCTCCAGGGTTGGCAAGCAGATTCGGATACTCGGCGACGATATGGTGCACATTCGCCGGGAGATTGCGCGAGCGACCGGGAAGGTGGTTCTAAGCAGTCTGAAGGTCGATGGCCTCTTGAAGCCGGAGGCAATGAACCTGACTGTCATGGACATCATCCCGGCATTACTCGCCGAAGAGTCCAACTCCCCTATGCGAGATCTTCCATCCTCATCCACCGATTCCGAAGATGACGATTCTGAGGACGAGGGTAATGATGGCGAAGATGGCGATGTTGACGGCGAGGATGGTGGCAATGATAGAGCATAGTCGCCTGGCACCTTTTTGCAAATCTGTACAACAATTTTTTGTATATGTACTTATGTAAGTAAATGAATACAATTTTCTGCTCGCCTTTTGTAGTCGCTTTTTGCTTTTCTTCTTTTTGTGATCGTGCCAAGTAGGCTCTTAGGTCCGGGGCGAGGTTGAGTGCTCGCTAGGCGATTAAGCACAGATGAGATAGGATCCTGCAGACGACGATCATAACTTGCTCGCATGTTAGCCGCTCGCTTGTTGGATACTCGCCCACATATACTCGCACTTTTATACTCGCATCTTCATACTCGCACCTGCATATGAAGAAGGATCTTTGAGATATGCACCTCTAAGACTTCATTTTGTACCTCCATGTTGATGCTGTTGAGGAGGTCGACACAGTAGGGAATGACTGTCGGGGAGGTTCCAATGGAGCACCTTCCAAGGGATCACAACGTCCCAAGGTCTCCATCTTACTGTTCTTGTTGATGTTGTTGAGGAGGTCGACACAGTAGGGAATGACTGTCGGGGAGGTTCCAATGGAGCACCTTCCAAGGGATCACAACGTCCCAAGGTCTCCATCTTACTATTCTTGTTGATGCTGTTGAGGAGGTCGACACAGTAGGGAATGACTGTCGGGGAGGTTCCAACGGAGCACCTTCCAAGGGATCACAACATCCCGAGGTCTCCATCCTGCTTGGGTGCTGAATGTCGACCCAACCTGTTTCCTGTTGCTCAACAATTAAACGGGGAGTTAAGCACACTTAAGCACATTAACTCACACGATTTGAGGAAATAATCAGAAACGAATCGCTTTGTTACGGGCTTTTAGCCCTCGAGGGTGCACGACACCTTTATTTAAGGGTCCCCTGAGCTAGTTAAATCGATCATCTCTTCGCCGAATCGGGAGGTCGGCGTCCAGACTTTTCTCCTGGTAATCTCTTCAGTCGGACGAGAAGTGCGGTCGGTGGGAACCGCGGCCAACGTGCAAGGGGGGAGCTGATCTGGCCGTCATTGCAGAGGCTTGGACTTAAGGGAACGCACACCCGAGGCACCGTCCCATCATCCGTTCTGAGTTTTTACTAGGGTAAAGTCGGAGGCTCATTTCCCAACCTAGCGTGGAGATCGACTATACTGGCCTTCTTCCTTAAAAAGAACTCTCTGGGATAGGAAGGACTGTCTCATCCCATGTTTCAGGGAGATGCAAACTTTTATTTATCTGTAAATGAATTTACAAAACAAGGGGGGAGCATGTACATTCCCTTTAGGGATAAAACCTTTTCAGGTCGTCGCCGCTCCAGGTGTTTCCTAGCAGCTCGCCTTCCTGGTTCTGCAAGCGGTACCCTCCGGTCAGGAGAGCTTCCTGGATGATGAAGGGTCCTTCCCAGTTCGGGTTAAGCTTCCCGACGGCTGCTGATCTTCCTGCCGCGTCTACTTTCTTTAGGGCCAGGTCACCTGCTTGGAAGTGCTTGAGGCGGACATTTTTGTCAAAATGTCTTGCCATTCGGCGCTTGATCTCTTCTTGCCTAGCTGAGGCCAGGTCCCGCGGCTCTTCTATGTAATCGAGGGATAGCTTATGCGCTTCTTCATTTTCTAATCGGCATTCTTCGTTTCCGTCTTCCGCGGCTACCACCCTTGGGCTTCTGACTTCAAACTCTACTGGAATGAGAGCTTCCAACCCGTGAGAGAGTTTGAACGGTGTCTCCCCGGTGGCTGAGCTAGGAGTGGTCCTCAAAGCCCAAAGGACCGAGGGGAGCTGGTCCGCCCAATTACCTCTCAGGTTCTCCACTTTCTTCTTCAGCAGATTGATGATCAGCTTGTTGGCGGCCTCCACTTGACCATTGCTCCTGGGATGGTGTACGGAAGCGAATCGAAGATCAGTTCCCAGCTGCCTACAAAAATCATCCAATTCTAAGCTGGCAAACTGGGGACCATTATCGGTGACGATGGCGAGGGGGATTCCAAATCTGCAGACGATCTCCCCCCAGATGAAGTTCTTCACGACTTGAGAGGTGATCTTGGCCAAAGCTTTGGCCTCGATCCACTTGGAGAAGTAGTCGATCATGACGAGAACGAACTTCCTCTGGCCACTTGCTTGAGGGAAAGGGCCGATCAAGTCCATCCCCCAGATGGCAAACGGCCAAGGGGCGGTGATTGATCGGAGCTGTTGGGCTGGCTGCAACTGAAGGGGGGCGAAGAGCTGGCACTTCTGACACTTCTTCGAGAAGGTTTCAGCATCCTTCCGGATAGTAGGCCAGAAGTAACCTTGCCTTAGGATCCTTTGCTCTAAAGTGCGAGTCCCAGAATGGCTTCCACACTCTCCCGAGTGGATCTCTTCCAACACTCGGGGTACTTCGTCTTCAGAGACACATCTGGCCAGGGGGCCTGAGATGGTTTTGCGGTACAGCTCTCCGTTTTGCAGTAAATAGTACGCCGCCTTGTACCGAAATCTTCTTTGATCCCCTTCGCCCGCTGGGAGCTGGCCGCTGACCAGGAAGGCCACAAAGGGATCCATCCATGAAGGGCGTTGCTCGATCTCCATCATCTCTCCTTCTTCAGCGGATGGACGGAAGAGTTCGGTGATAGTTCCTCCAGCCTTCGGCCCATACTTGGCTAAGTGATCTGCTGCCGAGTTCTCCTCTCTTGGCAACTGCTCGACGAAGAAGGACTGGAAGCCTCCAATCAGCCCTTTTACCTTTACTAAGTACTTTTGCAGGATGGTGTCGCGCACCTCGAACTCTCCTCGAATCTGCGACGCGACCACCATCGAATCCGTGAAAGCCCGAACATCACGGATTCCCAACTCCTTGGCAAGGCGCAAGCCTGCCACTATGGCCTCGTACTCTGCTTGGTTGTTTGTGACGGGGAAGAGGATCTCGACGGCTTGCTCGATCCTTGTCCCCTGTGGGCTGACGAGCACGATGCCCACCCCCACAGAACTTTTGCCCGAAGCTCCGTCCACAAACATCTTCCATAGAATTGGATTGAGAGCCTCTTCCCCCGGTTCTGTTTCCACCGAGAAGTCAGCCAGGAAATCTGCTACCGCCTGGGCCTTGATCGTCACCCGGGGTGAGAAGGAAATGTCGAACTCGCTGAGTTCTACCGACCATTTCGCTAACCTCCCAGAATGCTCCACTCCCTCTAGGACATTTCGGAGAGGATGGTCAGTCACAATCCGAATGGAGTGAGCTTGAAAGTAAGGCCGAAGCTTCCGCGCCGACGCCACCAGGGCGAAAGCAAGCTTTTCCAGGATCGGAAATTTTAACTCCGCCTTCTTCAACACCCGACTGACATAGTAGATGGGCAGTTGCTTCCTTCCTTCTTCTCGGACCAACACGGAACTTACTGCCTCTGCTCCTACTCCCAGGTAGATGAGCAGGTTTTCGCCTTCTTTCGGGCTCTGAAGGAGAGGTGTCTGAGTCAACTGCTCCTTCAATCTTTCGAACGCCGTCTCACATCCTTCGGACCACTCGAAACTTTCAGTTTTGCGGAGTGTTTTGAAGAATGGAGAGCACTTCTCGCCGGCCTTTGATAGGAAGCGGTTAAGACCCGTCAGCCTTCCTGTCAACCTTTGGACTTCTTTCATCGTCTTTGGGGATGGCATCTCCAGGATCGCCCTAACCTTGTCGGGGTTAGGCTCTACTCCCTCCGGGGTAAGGAGATGCCCCAGGAACTTTCCTCTTCCAGTTCCAAAGACGCACTTCGCTGGATTGAATCTCATCTTGAATTTCCTCAGCGTCGCGAAGGTCTCCACCAAATCGGCCACGTGTTCTTGGACGCTCTTGCTTTTGATCAAGAGGTCGTCCACGTACACTTCCAGGTTCCTCCCCTTTTGCTCCTTGAAGATGTGGTCCATCATCCGCTGGTAGGTGGCTCCCGCATTCTTCAAACCGAAGGGCATCATCTTGTAGCTGTAGCAGCCATCATCGGTGATGAAGGAGACATCGCGGCAATCGGGGGGATGCATCCGGATCTCCTCCCGGATTGGCTTGGCCAGGATGGTGGCGTTCCTCCTCTTCTTCTGGCGGACGGGCTGGACCGCGGGATCCAGGTTGAGGCGATGGCATGCAACCTCAGGATCAACTCCTGGCATCTCGGCGGCACTCCAAGCGAAGATGTCGACGTTCTTTTGCAGACACGTCGTCATCTCGATCTTTTCCTCCGTCTTCAGCGACCCGCCGATCTTCAGCAACCCAGGTACTCCCTCTGCGGAGAGTACCTCGATTTCTTCAACTTCTTCGACCACCTCCAGCCTGGCCGGGCTCTCCAGCACCCTTCCGAACTCTTCTGCGTCAGCCATCCAGCTGATGGTACTGACGGCGCTAAGATAGCATTCCCGAGCGGCTCTTGGATCGCTCCTGATCCTCACCTGGACATCTCCCTTGCAGTACTTCAAGCACTGATGGTAGGAAGATGGGACGGACTTGAAGGCGTTGAGAAGTGGCCTCCCGAAGATAGCCCTGTAACAGCTCGGGGCGTCGACGATGACAAATCGACGGCTGATGGAGGTGCCACCGAGCGTTACAAGGAGATCTGCTCCTCCCTCCACTTCCTTCTTCTCTCCGGAGAAGCCGAAGAGGGGACCATCAGCTGCCCGAACCCTTGTTGCTCCGACTCCCAGTCTGTCAAACGTCCCCTTAAAGATGACGTTTACGGAGCTACCGTTATCGATCAGGATCCGATCAACGGTGAAGTCCTCCACTGCGACTTGAATCACGAGGGCATCATGGAAGGGATTCTCGTTCCCTAGCATGTCCTCAGAAAAGGTGATCTCCTCCATCGGGGGTGGAGCTTGCGAGGTCGAAGCGACACTCCTGCGGTAGATCTGATGGAGGCTCCCCTTGCGGGAAGCTTCCAGCCCAGCTCCCCCATGGATCACTCCGACTCTGCCTCCCTGAACCAGGTCTCCCCGACCTCCCTGGTCGACCCGGTCTTCGTTCCTCCTTCGAACGACGGCAGCCTGCCCTGCCTGCGGCTCGGCAGGGGCCTCTATCCTCCGCTACTCCCCTCCACCTTCTCCTGCTGCTAGCCTCCTCCGGGCTTCCCAAAAGTCTGGGCAAGCCATCATCGCATGCCCTTCTACCTGGTGGAAGTCACAGTAGAGGGGGACCTCTTCCGCCTGCTGCCTTCTCTGCCGCAGCTTCTTCCTTCCTTGACGGCGGCCACGCCCGGCTACCGTCATCGCTTCGTCTCTCCTCCTCTCCTGACGCCTCTCTGGCTGGCGAAAGGGTCTTCTCTCTGGGGATCTTCCCCTTTGAACCCGACGCTCGTGTCGTCCAGCCGGCCTCCAAGGTGGCCGGTTGACGGGGACCTGATAGCGCATTTCCTCCTCCTGACGCTCCGAGGACTCGACGGGCCTCCTCTCAACGTTCCTCCTGGCTTCCTCTCTCCTGGGCTCCTCCCTCTTCTACTCTTCTCTTCTCCTTTCCTCGCGCCGCTCCGGCTTCTTCTTCTCCGCCCTCCGGGGCTCTTCTCTCTTCCTCTTCTCAAGGATCCTGTCCCTCTCTTCTTCCTCGCCTCCGGTCACCTTAGCAAGCCTGGCCAAGAAGTCAGGGTTGGAAGCCTCTCCTCGGACAAACTTGTTGGCCCTCTGAATGAGGTTGTCATAGGAATAAGGAGGATTCCTACTGAGCTCCAACTTGAAGAGGCCTTGACTTATGCCGAACGTCAAGGCCAGCAACAGGATGTTGTTGTCCACCTCCTGGATCTGCAGAACCTCCTCCTGAAAGCGCTCGACGTAGGCTCCTAACGCCTCATCCGGCCTTTGTACCAGATAGAACAGAGTCGTTGCCTCTTTCTTCAGCTTCCGGGCCATGTCGAACCGGGTAATCAGTCCACGGCACAAGTCTTCAAAGCAGTAAATCGAGCCGGCGGGCAACTGGTGGAACCAGTCCCAGGCCTTTGCACGGAAGGTGATGGCGAACAGTCTGCACTTAAAGGCATCCGACATGGTTCGGATAGAGACTATGTCCTCGAACCACTGGATGTGCCGGATAGGGTCCTCCCTCCCTGAATAGTAATTCAAGACGGGGTCCCTGAACCCTTCTGGCACGGGCGCGGCAAGGATCTCCTCGCAGAAGGGGCTCCTCCCTCCTGCCCGGCGGCGATCCTCCACCTGGCGAGTATCACCATCATACTCGCCATAGGGGCGAGTATCTTGGTACCTCGCCTGCTCGCATGTCTCGCGGAAGCGAATCCCTTGCGAAGTCGGCTGATAGAATTGCGACCTCCCTGGTCGCTCGGTCTCATCCTCCACGTGCTCCTTTCCTGCTCGCCGAGGGGGACTCCTTCCCTCGGTCAGAACCGGGCGATGCGGCGAGGTCGCCGTGACCTCGGAGCGCGGCTGAAGCGCTGCTCGCATGGTTCCCTCTATGCGCTGCGCGAAGGCTTCGAAAACTGCTAGCGTCACGAACTCGCCACCCGCGGACGAGTTGCCGACTATCTCCTCGTGGTCGCCAACTATGACCATCTCGCCTTCTTACTGAACTTTCCTTCTCCGACTACGATCCACGCTCACCGCACCAAAGTGTTGACGCCAGGAAAATCCTGACCTCAAGATTCGGACCGATGCAGCCGGAGGCTACTCGCCCAGCAGTCCGACGAGATGACTTGGCTGGCAACGACGACAAAACTAGAAGAGCAACCAACAGGACCCCAGGTGCTGCGGCAGGGAGGTCCCACCACGTACCCAGAAGCTCCGCAGAGACTTCCCCTCCAAGACCAAAAATGGCCGAGCAGGGTACAAGGAAGGCATCGACTTGGCTAGTACCGAGAGTAGAGGCCAAGTGTGACAGGTTCCAGAATGCAAGAGCAAGGTTTCGAGAGCTCAAGTCCAGGTGCCAATCCAAGTACCCCTGGGGTCCTATTTATAGGAAAACCAAGGGGTAGGGGGGTTTTTATAGCCCAGCGCCTGCCCGGCGACTAGCGACATTGAGGCGATCTCCCCGTACAAATGGGCGAGTATCACCTATGGTTGCCCACCTTTTGGCGAGTATCCGGGCTACTCGCACGAGTGCACCCCTACTCGCCTAGACTCTCTTCTGCTCCTATGCTTGACGAACTCTTCCACTATATCTGCTGGCCGGCTTTATCTTGGTATCTTGAACTGTTGATTTCTGTGTTGACTCTTTGACTTTGACTTCTGTCTACGTGGCTTTGGGTGGGTCCATCCTCGGAGAATGAGGGTTGTACAAAAATATTTCTAGCAATACGGGTACATCAGCAAAATGCGAAGGAATGAAAACTAAGAGAAAAACTCACCAAGAAATCAATATCAGCGGTGGAGGGTGTGATAGGCGGGCTTGAGACAGTTGTAGTGGCGAAGTTGGTTCTGATGTGCAACCGGTTGGAGGGGTAACGAGATGTTGCGAATTTTAGGGTTTGGGAATTTGGGGATTTTGTGGGGCTTGGGGGAAGAAGGAAGAACTTGGAGTGTTATGAGGGGGTCGAGGAAGGGCTAAGGAGGAAAGGTTGGGGAAGGAAGTGGGGGTGGAGGAGGATTGGGGAAGGCTCGGTGGACTGATGGAGGTGTGGAATGGGTTGGACGATCGGCAAAGGAGCAGGAGGGAGGAAGGGTTGAGAGTGGGGGAAAGGTTGTGGGGAGAAGAGATACGAGGCTGATATAGTGGATGGGAGGTGGAAGGAGAGAAACTGAGGGTGGCTATCAGACTGGGAAAGGAGAAAGAGTCGAGTGCTGGGAGAAGGAGAGTAGGTAATGGGATTGGCATTGCTTTCGTTAGTCGCAAAGGACTGGTGAGTGCTCGACCGAGATTGGAGAAGGTGCAAGAGGCAGTGGTGAGGTCACTTGCGGGCATAAAAGGCATCGGTTGCGGCTAATGGGGCATTACTTGGAAGTGGCACCATATTGGATCGGCTGGGCTTTGGCGCCCAAGTCGAAGACTGAGTGTTTTCTTCGAAGAAAACAAAAGCTCGATTCGCTTTTCCCTAAACTCGATAAAATATATATAAGGGGGATTTATGTTAAGTGTATACGATGGATCAGATCGTCTGATTGGATAACTTAATCTAACTCTCAAAATAAGCCTCGGAAAAATAAAAATAAAAAACATAATAATAGGAAAAATCGAGTCGATCGCAATCACGGATTCTGATCGTTCGTCTGAGAAAAATCGCACAAATGAAGTGCGATCGATCTCCATCATTCTACCCAGCTCGGAAGCATTCGTCTCTGATGAATGAAGATTGTAACTCCCGGTAAAAATTGTCTCCACTGAAAGTCATCGTGTCACAAAAGTTGTTGAGGGTTCCACACATGAAGCTGATGTATGAGTGAAGGATAAGGAAGCAGTGGAGGCTGGAGGTAGAGGTGAGACTGTGGTAGAGGTGGAAGTTAAAGATAGGCTTGGAGAGAAGGTTGACGGTCCCGTAACCAGGTGGCTCCACATCAGGAATTAAATCATCAACATTGAATACATGATGAATACTCATATTTCTAAGAATATTAAGATCATAAATTTTTTACTATGTTGCTCTCATGACAATGTATGGATCTATTCACCTAGCACTGAGATTCATAGTTGTCTCAAATAGGAACCCTAAATCAAATCATCAGCATTGAATACATGATGAATACTCATATTTCTAAGAATATTAAGCTCATAAATTTTTTACTATGTTGCTCTCATGACAATGTATGGATCTATTCACCTAGCACTGAGATTCATAGTTGTCTCAAATAGGAACCTCCGAAGTAATAGGTTAATCATCAATAAATCACTTTCTTTGAACATTTGCTCTTTCATGTGTTATTCGCTCAAGCTTTAAAACTTCATTATTTAGTGTAACTTTACGGTGAAGTACAACATGCAAATCATCATATGCAAATGAAAAATGATTAACCTGATAAAATGACAAAGCGCAGGCTCTACATAGGGGTTGAAGTCCCTAACGATAGGTGGTTTATCTGGAGGTTCTTCGAGCAGAGTGTAGAAATACTCGTCGAGTGTGCGACGAACACCCAAATAACTGCATGAGACATCGACACTAAAATACAAATTCATGAGGCGCAAAATGCCTCCCAGGGGATGCGACTCGTCAGGAAGCTCATCTGGTGGTGTATAGAAGAATCTGCTGTGAATGCAACGATCACCCAAAAGAATATATGAGACATTGACACAAGGGTGCAACTCTAAGGTGTGTCAACTATCTCCAAAACAGAAAAGCTCATCATGTGGCTCTCTAGGAGTGTCAATGTACTCATCAAAAGTGTAAGGGACCACCAGATGGACTCCCAAAATATTGTGAGCATCCTTGAATGTATGTGTTATTGAAACTGTGTACTCAATATTAGTGTCAATGTTCTCATTCAAGGGCGGACTTAGAAATTGACTTGAAGAGACATCAAGTATTCGGTAATCGTAGACATGTAGCTCAACTGCATCTTGTTCTCATCAAGAAGTTGTGGTTCATTTGGGGACCCAACATAAGACTAGTCATAAAACTTGTCACATCGGTGGTGCTCATCCTGATGATTGCTAGTATGTGTGGTAACCACAATAGGCCCGTTGACCAGCTCTCGGTTATTACTCATAGTGAGACTCAGGAAAATAATGAGACTCGGAAGAATAACTACTCATGACAGGATCAATGGGTGGGGTACTCAAGGACAGGTTTAGGGGTGTATGGTGGTAGTTGAATATCGGTGAGTGTGATACTCACTAGACCTAAGCATGAGATAAAGACATGGTGTCTCATCACATCAGGCTCATGGGTGCGTCAATATCGGGTGTCGCAACTTTTGCATCCATACAGACACAAGTAGGAACGATAATATCTCAGGCACTGGGAATGGGAGGCCGAGCTCTAACAGATCTCAAACTTTATTCATGATGAAAAGTGAGTTGATATACTTACCGAAATCTAAACGGTGAGCGCTCAATGCTGCATAAATAGCGGTCTGAAGCCCCTAATTTAATCTAGAAGAGGCTACGACCCTCCCTGGGAGGGCAGGTTGACCTCCCAGGGAGGGTAAATATTTTTCCCCTCGAATGGTTCCGCTGACCGGGCTCTCTCTAGCCGGCAGGGCAGGTTGACCTCCCAGGGAGGGTAAGTATTTTTCCCATCGGATGGTTCCGCTGAACGGGCTCTCTCTAGCCGGTCGGGCAGGTTGACCTCCCAGGGAGGTTAAGTATTTTTCCCCTCGGATGGTTCCGCTGACCGGGCTCTCTCTAGCCGGCAGGGCAGGTTGACCTCCCAGGGAGGCTAAGTATTTTCCCCTCGGGTGGTTCCGCTGACCGGGCTCTCTCTAGCCGGCAGGGCAGGTTGACCTCCCAGGGAGGCTAAGTGTTTTTCTCTCGAGGTGGCTCCGCTTATGGTGCGGTTTTCAGCACCACTCGCTGAATATGTGGGGTTGGACTTTTCTTTCCGAGCTTGTACCTCGCTCGAAAAGAGTGGGGATTGTGTACAACCCCGTATTCGTCGAGTGGGTCCCCGGGGCCTAAAATGTCTTTAGGCCCAACAGTTTTTTTAGCGCTGACCGCAGGCAAGAAGGAGGGGGCGAGCGGTGGAGACGGAGGCCTCCTGCTCGCCCAACCCGTAAGAGGGGCGAGTCGGAGGCGTGTGGCCTCCTAGGCTCGCCCCCGCCCCAGCTAGGGGGCGAGGGGAGGATCCGCAGGCCCCTTTCGCCCCACCCCAGTTAGGGGGCGAGGGGAGGAGCCGCAGGCCCCTCTCGCCCCGCCCCGGCTAGGGGGCGAGGGGAGGAGCCACAGGCCCCTCTCGCCCCGCCCCGGCTAGGGGGCGAGAGGAGGAGCCGCAGGCCCCTCTCGCCCCGCCCCAGCTAGGGGGCGAGAGGAGGAGTCGCAGGCCCCTCTCGTCCCGCCCCAGCTAGGGGGCGAGAGGAGGAGCCGCAGGCCCCTCTCGCCCCGCCCCAGCTAGGGGGCGAGAGGAGGAGTCGCAGGACCCTCTCGCCCCGCCCCGGCTAGGAGGCGAGGGGAGGAGCCGCAGGCCCCTCTCACCCCGCCCCAGTTAGGGAGCGAGGGGAGGAGTGGCAGGCCCCTCTCGCCCCGCCCCAGCTAGGGGGCGAGGGTAGGAGCCGCAGGCCCCTCTCGCCCCGCCCCAGCAAGGGCCGCCAGCGAGGGTAGGAGCCGCAGGCCCCTCTCGCCCCGCCCCAGCAAGGGGGGCGAGACCCGAGGCAGGCGGCCTCCTGGTCTCGCCCCCGCCCCAGCAAGGGGGCGAGCTTAGGAGGGAGGCGCCCTCCCGGCTCGCCCAGCCCTTGAGGGGGGCGAGCAAGGGAGGAAGTCATCTCCCTCTCGCCCGGCCCCGGGAAGGCGTTCTGGACTGCGTTTAGCGCCTCCGAACAGCGGGATTTGGCTATTCGCAGGTCAAATCCGGGGGTATTTTCGTAATCTCGTGGGCCAGATTGTGGCTATTGGCAGACCAAGTTCAACATCCTATAAATAGGACCAAGGGGGCATCATTAGGAGGGACTGGACTTCTCTTTGGTGGGTGGAGAGAGCCTCCGATGGTGCCCAAGCTTAGCATTGGCTTGGGAGGGGAAGCGCTCTAAGATCTTCCGGGTGTGTTGTGGGACCTCCTCGCTAAGCCTTTGGCCTTGTTTCTAGTTCCTTAGCCTCTTAGCCTAGAGCTCTCCCTTGGGAGGAGTAAGTGTGAGGTCACCCCTCAACTTGTTGAGGGCCCGAACTCCTCGAGAGACCAATTTATTGCTTTCAACAGGTGGTGAATACTACTAAGTATGCCTCTTGATTGGATTAACTCATATTCTAGGCTGTTACCGAGACACACTTGGTTAGGATTCAGCTTCATGTTGGCCTCCTCAACAATCAAAATTTTAAAAACCTAAGAAATGGTGATGTTGAGCCTTACTTTTAAGGAGGGTATGATCAATGTAGACTTTGAGGTCCAAACTTCAAAATACATTGTCTATCAATTGATGGAACCTCTCCGAACATTCTTTAAATAAAGCCCGACAAGCATGGGCTTGCTTTTTAAAGTCCAGACCCTCCCATAAAAAGGGGTCTGCTAGGTCTTGGCCTGCCAAGCCGGGCTAGGCCTGGATACGTTGGGTAACAATTTTATTATTAGACATTGGGCGCTGCCTAGCTCGGCCTGGCCAGGGTTGGGCACCAGGACAAACCTAACAATAATATTGGGGCATGTTAGGGCCCCCAAGGCTTAGCCCGGGTCTGCCCAGACTCAGGCCTAACTAGACGTTTGACCGGGCAAGCTTTTCAGGCCTGGGCTTTTTTACATGTCTAGTTTGAACAACATTAACTATGAAAGAATATTTCTAAGTCAATGATCAAGTTAGTCATCTCCTCATCAAAATGCATCTGATAGTAATCGAAGAATAAGTCGAAGAAAGCATAAGGCTCGGTTTCTAACTAGCTAGTTGACCAGATCATTGAAGTTCAGCAGAAGATTTCAGCCTTTCGAACATCCATTATTAAGATGCTTAAAGTATACACATATCAACCACTTTTCACTAGAATACTTCGGCAGAACTACATTGAAAACTTACTACAGGTATCAAACCTTTAACGAATCCCACACTGGTAAATGACTCTTCTTTTAAGGCCCCCTAAATTTATAGTGCATATCAACACTTCTTGATGGCCTCACTTATACAACATAATGGACTTACTATCCAGCCACTATGTATGAGGTACACACGAAATTCAGGTTAATCCCATGCATTTTGGATGCCTATCATATGGCCATATGTAAGTTTTTGAGCAAAATTCTCAAGTGAGTTGTCTCTTGATCAGCTTTGCAAGTAATCGCATCAACCCACTTGATCATCTTAGTAAATCTTGGTCCTACCTTATCTGAGTTGCTTTGATGCTTCTATTTGCATATCCGTCAAGAGATCCTTTTAACTCTATTCATAGATTATCTTCCTTTTAAGGGCATCACTTGAGGATTCTGCACTCATTAATAGTGAGCTTGTAATTGTAATGGTGCATGCTAAATTGGCTTGTATACCTCTTACAGAATACATTTCATTGGCTCAAGCCACTTAGAGAACTCGCTCTTCTAAATGTTTGAGATGGACATCAGGATCAACGGTTCAGTGAAGAAAGGTAGACTCGATGGTCATGACACTTCCGTGGCAACAAGATCACGTGGTTTGTTCAGGTATGCTTTATGATAGGGTCACCAGAAGCAAAGAAATTGAGTCATTTATGTCATGGATAACACATGTGCTTCTTATCTTGAACCAAAGTAGCGGTGCAATTGGAGTTGGATGTGGTTATGTGGGCACAATTAGAATGTTGTCGGCAGTTAACTACTTAGAGACCTTGTGCACCATGTCCGACATAGTCTGGTGAGTTCTTCACCATGAATAATTTGAATAGACTATTTGAGTCCCAAAACCAAAGCTACCTTCATCACTGGGTCATCCTCATGAAGTGGGTGATGTAGCATTTCAACAACTCCCTCCCACCATACTTGATGCTCCGCGAGTATGGAAGCTCTTGAAGGGAGGCTAGGAATAAGAAAATTTTGAAAAGAGCTATTTATGAAATTCATTAATAAAGGGATTTGATGGTCAAAAAATACCTGGACAACCATTTTCCAGTCGACTTTCGAGTCATAAGGAAAAATTAGGCATAATTGAATGAGAAACAAGGTGAAGCATCATGGCATCCACAAACCTTAAAAGAATCCATGAGATTGATGAGTTAGGCACTTGTCAAAAAAAGGTAATTGTCAAGAGAGATGACCATAATAGAGCAACCACAATGCGTATTTGGGGACAATGGATTTAAAAATTATCTGATAAAATATAGCTATCCTTTGGAAATTTGTTCCCTTATCCACTGAGAATAGGTTCAAATAATTGAAATAGGGATCTAAATGCAAGCAATTCAGCCAATGAGACTTTGTGATTAAAAATGGAGTCTAATTTTATTAGAATTATAACGGGCGTGCTACTATACTTATATTTAATGATTTTCTACATGTAAATATATATTGATTAGAAAACCAAGACTACAACATCCCACATCAGCTATTATGACAACCTCCCGGAATGAAATTTAAACAAGCCCTACAAACTCATAGAAAAATACACTAAAAGGCCCGTGGTTGTCCTTATAAGAATCATTTTGCATTTTAAAAATATGTTGAGCTACAGAATGCCGATTACTAAGTAAACAAAGAAATCAATGAAAAATGATATTGTACCATGTTCATACAACTGTTTAATGTTCCAGAAAGATTCATGATCGACTTCCAAAGAACAATTCAAAATAATCCTTGGGCCACTCTAGTTCAGCGATGGAAAGAATATGGGTTCTTACCGCACTTTGTCTCATCAGGAAATTGGAATATTTATTTGAAAAAAAAATTGATAGGACTTTTTGGTGAAGTCATCCATTCAATTTATGCTCACAGCACGGATAACATTGCTTAACTCTTCAAGATCCAAACTGTTGGAATTATATAATCGCTATCACAAGCATACTTAAAAGTAAAAAGTACATGGGCTTGCTAAGAGCTTCCACTATCTCAAAACAATACATAAGAAGAAATATGATACAGATGATTTAAGGTAACTTACAGATATTGCAGTATAGCATGCTCGAACATCAATTTCACCAGCAGTGTGCATTCTGATAAGCATAAATAATTTTCAGAGTTTAGAAACTGAATTACAATCTGTTCACCATTCAACAATTGGAGAAATAAATTCCTACATGAAAATGAAGCAAATGTGGAACATTATAAATTTATTTTAATCTTTACAGAAAATCATTCAATGAGGTCTCCAAACAGAATTAGCAGCTATTTAGATTGATATTAAAAGATCAACCTAGTAACAACTTACTTCCTGACATCAGACCAGCATATAAAATAGTATTAACTAAGTTGCACAATCTGTGAAGTACAGTACATAAACTATAATTAACATAAACCTTACTAGTGGCTAATACACTCTTAAATACCAAATTGTCTCCTTATACAGTAACTTCGATTCTAAATTTTTTAAGATACATAAAAAAAGAAACTACTTTTAACTGCATATTATGAAATTAACTGCTTCACCATAAGATCATGTGTGGAAATATAGTAGTGTCATTCTGTATGGATTTAGAAATGTTGTCAAAATATATTATGCACCTATGTCCTAAAGGATGTGCACAACTTCATGCAATTGCTAACAAACTCAACCAATGATTTTCCTTTCAATTGTGCATTCTTGAGACGAAGTGCAAGCAATTTTTTTAAGGACCTAAAGATAATAAAACATCCTAAGTAACATTTAATACAATGTTTTTTTTCCAGAAGATAGAATATTAATATAACGTATGTGGCGCAGGACGAATCTGTAGGAAGTGGACTTGATGGGGGACCATCGAGCGCAACTCGGCGCAAGGCGGGCCCCACCTTCGTATATTCGCGCCGACGGACTTGATCGAATCGGCGATCCGTTACCGCGGATGCGTCCGGCTCGTCGTTTCGAGTCACTTTCATATATAGCTTTTTGTATTTCGGATATTATTTTATATAATTTTGGGAACGGAACCGTCGGTCAATCATAGCCGTCGATTCCGGGTGCCCTAGTTTTGTTTTCTTATAAATAAGAGTCTTAGGGTGGCTGATTTCTTATTGCTGAAGTTTGGAGAGTTCATCTTCCTCGCTTCCGGTGATCCTTCCGCGGTGCCGACGCCGTGGAGCCCGTGGTGCCGACTCCATTGGGTGAGTATTCTTCCTCTTCCCCTCCTTCCCTCCCCGCTGCCATCAGCACCTCCCCCTTGCCTTCCCCTTGCCGCCGCCCCCTCTCCTGTACACAGCCGCCGCCCCCTCTCCTGTACACAGCCGTCGCCCCCCTTCCAGCATACCCGCCGCCCCCTCTCCTGTACACAGCCGCCGCCCTCCCCTCCAGCATACCCGCCGCCCACATCCCTGCACCCCGCCGCCCCTCCTTGCAGCCACCCACCTCGCCACCACCCCTCCTCACCACAGCAGCCCTATTCAGCGCCCCTCCACTCCCCTCCGATCGGATCTGTCCATTCCAGGACAGATCTGTCCAGTCCGCCGTTCCAGCCCCGATCCAGCCCCAACTTCCCCCGTGCCCGCAGCCCTACCTTCCCTATTCGTGGATCCACTATTCCCCGCACCCGATCTAGTCGTTTCACCACCCGGAAGTTCCATACCATCTCCAAAACTTCAGATCCGTGTTGGATTGCGGTCGCCCTTAGATTTATTTCAGATTTTGTACTTGTTATTTGTGACAATCTTTTGTTGGGTATAATATATTGTGCACGCTGTGGTATTTTGCTCTAAGGAATTTTAGCACGTTGTATTTGCCTGTGAATCTCTTGCGTTGCAGGTTGCCTAATTCGCCGCGCGTTTATTCTAGCCCTCCGTGCGGAGGAAAGCTAGCGCCTAACTGCCGAAAGAATAGTGCTAATCTTGCTTGAATGTATGCAATGTTATATTATAATGGTCTTGTTGCTTACGTTGATTAGTTCGCCTGTTCAGTAGTGTCTTGCATATAGTCGTTGGTTTGGTTGAGTCGGTCCCCTCACGTCACTAGCTAGCATCCTAAGCGTCACTACACAGCCTACCCTACATCAGTTGGTATCAGAGCCCAGGTCGGGCTGTTTGCATGCTCCGTAGTGGTAGGTCATTTAGAAGCATGGTAGATCCACAGGTCACCAACGAACGAGCGGCAGGCTCGAATTCGAGCGCTGCCACGACGGATTTTGAGCGTCTGATGTTAGACCGTTTCGATGCTTTAGGCACCCAGTTTGAGGCCGTGCAACATGATATTGCCGCGGTAAACCGTCGCCTAGATAGGATAGAGAACGCTAGGGATACTCCTTCCCAACATGACGATGAGATAGCGGATGACCCGGGCTATCCTCCCCGCCGTGGTCAGCGGGTCAGAGATGACCCACCGCCGGCTTACCGCTACCGCCGCGAGATTCCTGTGAGAGCCCCCACCCCGCCAGCAAGGCGGACTCCTGAGCCAGCACGTGGCCGACCCCCGCCCCCGCGGGAAGACTACCGCATGCCACGTCAGCCTGGCCCCAGGGACCGTGCCCCTCCACACGGTCGTCATGACCAGCATCGTGACGAGTACTACCCACCAGGACGACGTGAGCGCGGACCCCCACCCGCTCGGCACGATTACGAGCGTGACGACGATCTTGATGATTATCCTGACCCGCGGAGAGGTGATCGCGCACTTGACATCACCCGTAGGATTCGCCTCGATGCCCCGACATTCGATGGTCGCCTGGATCCGAAGGCCTTTAGTGACTGGCTCCTGGACATGGATCACTATTTTGATTGGTACGACATGAGTGATGATCGTTGTGTCCGGTTTGCCAAGATGAAGTTAGTCGGACAGGCTAAGGTGTATTGGATTAGTGTTGAGCGAGCCTTAGATCGTGACGGTTACTATCCCATCACCCGATGGGATGATATGAAGGAGAGGCTTAAGGACAAATACCTCCCCGCTTCCTACCGTGACCAACTACTTGATCAGCTGCAGAGCTTACGTCAGGGGACGCTTTCCGTAGCTGAGTATATGGCTCGATTCGACGAGCTAGTTGTTAGGAGCGATATTTCGGAGGAACCTATTGCCACTGCCTCTCGATTCAAGGCTGGCCTCCGTGCGGATCTCCGGAGAGAGCTGATTCCCCACCGCTTGGAGACTGTAGACCAGATATTCCAGCTCGCTCTTGAGTATGAGCAGTACCTTCGTGCCCCTAGCACGAAGCAGTTTCCTTCCCGGACGGATTCGTCGACGTTTAGGAAGCCCGCTCCAGCCCAGGCTGCTGCAGCCACTCCACCCCCCCCGAGGCACTCCTGATTTGAGGGGGAAGGCTGTCGCTACCGAGGGCCAGAGGCCTGGGGGTATTCAGTGTTTTAGGTGCGGGGGTAGAGGACACGTTGCGGCCCACTGCCCCACACGTAGTCTGTTGATTGATGAGGAGGAGACCGCTTTAGAGGGAGATGTGGAGATTACTGAGGAGGTCACTGCCACCGTTGAGGAGGGATGGGAGAGCGACGCTGAGCGGTCGTTAGAGGTTGGTGTAGTCAGGCGCTTCCTGCACACCCCACGTGCTGATGAGGATTGGCGCCGCACTACCATTTTCTACACATATTTCCCGAGTGCAGGCGGACCCTGCAAGTTAGCTATCGATAGTGGGAGCTGTGTGAATATCGTGGCCCAGAAGGGTCTAGACCGCATGCAGGTGAAGGCAGAGCCTCACCCCCACCCTTATCGTGTCATCTGGGTCGACAAGACAGCCATCCAGGTTACCCAGCGCTGCCTTGTTCCGATCACCATCGCATCCTTTGAGGACCGAGTTTGGTGCGACGTCATCCCTATGGATGTCGCCCACGTCTTGCTGGGCCGCCCTTGGCTATTTGATCGCGATGTCACGTGTTTCGGTCGGTCAAACACGTGTGTCTTCTATGATAAGGGGCGGAAGATCACTTTATCTCCCACCCAGCCCAGAGAGAGGTCCAAGGGCCGGGTCGAGCCGTCCACTAGCACGATTGCTTCGAGACCCGTGCACATTCTGAGGCGTGGTGAGTTCCTGAGAGATAGCACCGATGCGGGGATCATGTATGTAGTGGCAGCCACTATGGCATCTGATTGCCCTACACCCGAGGTTCATCCCGCCGTACGACCCTTACTAGGTGAGTTTGCGGATATTATGCCAGAGGAGCTGCCTGATGAGTTACCCCCTCTGCGGGACATTCAGCACGCTATCGATTTAGTCCCGGGGGCCTCGCTCCCCAACCTGCCACACTATCGCATGAATCCTGTTGAGCACGCTGAGCTCAAGAGGCAGGTTGATGAGCTTCTTCGGAAGCAATTTATCCGTGAGAGCTTGAGTCCGTGCGCCGTCCCCGCCCTTCTTACCCCTAAGAAGGACGGAAGCTGGCGTATGTGTATCGATAGTCGCGCTATCAATAAAATTACGGTAAAGTATCGTTTCCCGATCCCTCGCCTGGACGACCTACTAGACACGATGTCCGGGGCTCAGATCTTCTCGAAGATCGATCTCCGAAGCGGGTATCACCAGATTAGAGTGCGTGAGGGCGACGAGTGGAAGACGGCGTTTAAGACGAAAGACGGTTTGTACGAGTGGCTGGTCATGCCATTTGGGCTCTCGAACGCCCCGAGCACGTTTATGCGAGTCATGACCCAGGTACTGCGGCCCTATATGGGCAAATTCCTCGTCGTCTACTTTGACGACATTCTGATCTATAGCCACAGTGAGCCAGATCACCTCGAGCACTTGAGACTCTTATTCGATATTCTCCGAAAGGAAAAACTGTTTATCAACCTCAAGAAGTGCTCCTTCCTATCTGAGTCCGTCCACTTTCTGGGATTTATTATCTCCTCCTCAGGCGTGTCAGTTGACCCTGAGAAGGTCCAGTCCATCCGTGAGTGGCCCATACCCTCGACCATTCATGAGGCCCGTAGCTTTCATGGGCTCGCGACCTTTTATAGGAGATTCATTAGGGATTTTAGCTCGATTATGGCCCCATTCACTAGTTGCCTGCGCAAGGGAGATTTTCAGTGGACCCCTGCCGCCACTCGAGCATTCGAAGAGATAAAGGACAAGCTAACGTCCGACCCCGTTCTACGACTCCCCGACTTTAGTAAAGCCTTCGAGGTTGCTTGTGACGCGTCAGGCATGGGCATTGGGGGAGTGTTGAGTCAAGAGGGACACCCAGTTTCTTACTTTAGTGAGAAACTGAACGAAGCCAAGCAGAAATACTCGAATTATGATCGGGAATTTTATGCTATCGTCCAGTCACTGCGATATTGGAGACACTACCTCCTTCCCCGGGAGTTTGTGCTGTATTCGGACCACCAGGCCCTACGCTACCTCGATTCCCAGAGGAAGCTGAGTCACCGCCATGCGAAGTGGGTAGAGTACCTTCAGGATTTCCACTACGTTCTCAAACACCGTGCTGGTGTTGAGAACAAGCCCGCCGACGCTCTCAGTCGTCGAGTCTCTCTACTTCACACACTGCGGGCTCAGGTGGATGACTTCGAGAGATTGATCCTGGACTACCCTACTTGTCCTGATTTTGCTGAGGCGTATACTGCGTTATCGAGGGACCCTCCTGATCCTGTCGAGGGATTTCAGATCATCGACAAATACCTATTCCGGGGCTCCCGCTTGTGTGTGCCCAATACCTCATACCGTGATTATTTAGTTTGGGAACTACACGCCGGGGGTGCCGCCGGCCATTTTGGGCGAGATAAGTCGATTGCTATGGTAGAGGAACGTTTCTATTGGCCGAGCTTGAAGAAAGATGTAGCTCGCGTAGTCCGACACTGTCGTGTCTGCCAGACAGCCAAGGGAACGAAACAGAATACAGGCTTATACACTCCTTTACCCGTTCCCCATCGTCCTTGGGAGGACATTAGTATGGACTTCGTGCTTGGGCTTCCGCGCACTCTGCGGAAACATGATTCTATATTCGTAGTGGTCGACCGGTTCTCTAAGATGGCACATTTTATCGCATGTAGGAAGACTTTCGACGCGCCCCATGTCGCAGCCCTATTTATGAGTGAGGTCTTTAGATTACACGGTCTCCCAAAGTCCATCGTGTCCGATCGAGATGTGCGGTTCGTTAGCTATTTTTGGAAGACGTTATGGCGAAAAACAGGAACTACCCTTAAGTTTTCATCTGCATACCACCCTCAGACGGACGGGCAGACTGAGGTGGTGAATAGAAGTCTGGGTAATCTACTGAGGTGTTTAGTTGGAGAGCATGCTTCTAGTTGGGACTCGGTGCTCCCCATAGCGGAGTTCGCGTATAATAGTTCTATCAATAGGTCGACTGGTCTGAGTCCGTTCCAGGTAGTATCCGGTTATGACCCTAGGAAGCCTATTGATCTTATACCTGTCCCGACTGAGTCACGTCCTAGTGAGTCTGCTGAGTCTTTCACGCGTCATTTGCATGAGTTGCATGAGTCCGTCAGGCGAAAAATCAATTTAAGCAACGAACATTATAAAGAACAGGCAGACAGACATAGGCGGGAGAAACATTTTCTGGTTGGCGAACAGGTGTTGGTTCGAGTTCGTGCGGAACGGCCCCCTCAGGGGCCTGCCAAGAAATTAAGCGCCAGGCGAATTGGGCCCTACAGTGTTTTGAGGCGGATCGGGTTGAATGCTTACGAGCTAGACATTCCTTCGAGCATGGGTATCCACCCCGTGTTCAATGTTGAGGACCTGACGCCTTACTTCCCACCTCATGAGTACTCGGACCCCTACCTTGGCGGCCCTCCTGACCCTCCACCACCACCCCATGTCCCCACCACCCAGCCTCCACTTGATTCCCACTTCCCCAGGAGTTCACCGCCATTGGCTTCACCGGTGGCACCACCACCATCACCGGACCACTTTTCCCGAGAGCAGAGGGTCGAGCAGATTACTGAGGTCATTACGCATGAGTTCATCCCCGCCGCGGATGGACTCGTGTGCCGCTACTTGGTTCGCTGGATGGGACGTTCTTCTTCCGACGACACTTGGATTACTGCTGCTGAGCTTGATCAACTCGCCCCCGGGCTTCGACTACCGTACGATCGTCTCCATTCATCGGAGATGAAAGCTTTTCAGTCGGGGGGAGTTGATGGGGGACCATCGAGCGCAACTCGGCGCAAGGCGGGCCCCACCTTCGTATATTCGCGCCGACGGACTTGATCGAATCGGCGATCCGTTACCGCGGATGCGTCCGGCTCGTCGTTTCGAGTCACTTTCATATATAGCTTTTTGTATTTCGGATATTATTTTATATAATTTTGGGAACGGAACCGTCGGCCAATCATAGCCGTCGATTCCGGGTGCCCTAGTTTTGTTTTCTTATAAATAAGAGTCTTAGGGTGGCTGATTTCTTATTGCTGAAGTTTGGAGAGTTCATCTTCCTCGCTTCCGGTGATCCTTCCGCGGTGCCGACGCCGTGGAGCCCGTGGTGCCGACTCCATTGGGTGAGTATTCTTCCTCTTCCCCTCCTTCCCTCCCCGCTGCCATCAGCACCTCCCCCTTGCCTTCCCCTTGCCGCCGCCCCCTCTCCTGTACACAGCCGCCGCCCCCTCTCCTGTACACAGCCGCCGCCCCCCTTCCAGCATACCCGCCGCCCCCTCTCCTGTACACAGCCGCCGCCCACCCCTCCAGCATACCCGCCGCCCACATCCCTGCACCCCGCCGCCCCTCCTTGCAGCCACCCACCTCGCCACCACCCCTCCTCACCACGGCAGCCCTATTCAGCGCCCCTCCACTCCCCTCCGATCGGATCTGTCCATTCCAGGACAGATCTGTCCAGTCCGCCGTTCCAGCCCCGATCCAGCCCCAACTTCCCCCGTGCCCGCAGCCCTACCTTCCCTATTCGTGGATCCACTATTCCCCGCACCCGATCTAGTCGTTTCACCACCCGGAAGTTCCATACCATCTCCAAAACTTCAGATCCGTGTTGGATTGCGGCCGCCCTTAGATTTATTTCAGATTTTGTACTTGTTATTTGTGACAATCTTTTGTTGGGTATAATATATTGTGCACGCTGTGGTATTTTGCTCTAAGGAATTTTAGCACGTTGTATTTGCCTGTGAATCTCTTGCGTTGCAGGTTGCCTAATTCGCCGCGCGTTTATTCTAGCCCTCCGTGCGGAGGAAAGCTAGCGCCTAACTGCCGAAAGAATAGTGTTAATCTTGCTTGAATGTATGCAATGTTATATTATAATGGTCTTGTTGCTTACGTTGATTAGTTCGCCTGTTCAGTAGTGTCTTGCATATAGTCGTTGGTTTGGTTGAGTCGGTCCCCTCACGTCACTAGCTAGCATCCTAAGCGCCACTACACAGCCTACCCTACATCAGGACTTACGATGCCCTAACACTAAATGCAACACACGTGAACATGCGATGAACGTAATTGACCGACAACGAACCTTAAAATGAAGATGCAAATGAATACAAGCACACAATCCAATGGACTAAGGAAGGATAGCCCTAATGTGATGCACATGCGAAGACTCAATCATGCAAGTATTTTCCGACGCACAATTAATTAAACAAATTAATTTTAAAATCTCGTGCAAGCGTCGCAATTGATTACAAATATTGCAATGAAAGTAAGCAGACAACAATTACAAGTTAATTGAGAGTACACTGAAATTAAAATGCGAAGCGAATAAGTTTGCACGTCAAGAAAGAGGAACATAAATCAAATTACTTCAAACAAGTATTACTAAAAGTACAAGTTATCCATACAATGCGAAGAAATGAACACTAAAAGTAAAAGCTCACCAAGTAAAGGATGCCGGTGGAGGTGGTGGCTGTCAAGAAGTGTAAACGTCGCTGTTTGGGGCTGGAAAAGTAGTTTGAAGGCTGTTAGAGAGGACGGAAAGGATTGTAGGAAGGTGATAGTGGCTGGTCGTGGCTGGTAGGGGATGTTTAAAGGCTGTGAGGTGAGTGGGGACGCTGGTAGAGACTCCGGAAGGAGGGAGGAGGGCTGGACAGCACTGGGAAATCAGGGAATGGGCTGCTGGATGCGGCCAAAAGCTGCTGGAAGCTTGCAGCAGCATGGAAAGGGGCTGGGCGGAGGTATAGGTGGCAAGGAGGGGGCTGGGAGGTCAGAGTTGGAGGGGAAAAGGGCTGGACAGGGGATTGGGGATGGCTAGATGGTGGTTCCAGGAGAGGGAGAGGGGCAGGAGGAAGGAGGGGTGGTTGGGGGCTGTTGGGGGCTCGGGGAGGTGGCTGAATGCAGGGGAATGAAGGGAGAGGCCGGCGGCTGTGCTGGGAAGAGGCGGCAGCGGCTGGAGAAGGCTGGGGAAGAGGCGGCAGCGGCTGGAACAGTGGCGGAAGACTCGCCGGAGGGCGGAGGCGACTAATGGAGGGGCTGGCGTCGGCACAACCAGCGGCGGTAGAGGCTCCCGCCGTCGGCACCGGGAGGGGGAGGCGTCGGCACCTCCTAGACCGAGAGGTTCTTTTTAAAACCTAATCTCTCGATACCCCTTTCATGCGGCTGCTGGGAGATATAAAAGGGGAGAGTTAGTTTAAGAATATCCAACGGCCACGATCGTCCGATAAATATTTTAACATAACTCTCAAAATACAAATCCAAAAAAATAAAAGAAAATACATAAAAATGCAAAAAAATTGAGCCGGTCGCGAACATGGTCTCTGATCGTCTATCCGATGATCCAAATATCATCGATCTCCATCAGTATGTTTAACAGTAAGGGTTCAATTAGGCGATGTGTTGCTATTTTGGGTTCTTGGGAAGAAAGACACTGCTACATGTGTGAGTTGATATGAAACATGCAATGTAGTGCTTTGCTCATAAATCTCCTGCACAAAGTAAAAATCTTGACATGCCACTATTTTGAAATGCATAGGAGATGAAAGAAATCCAAAACAAATCCCACGGGAGAAATATGAAGTACATTTAACAACTACTATTAAACTCGTACAATAAATAAATCATTCACAACCAATACTTATAGAGAAATAACATAGATGAATTCAATACTTAATAGAGAAACTATAAAAAGCTTAATGAGAAAACAATTGCATTTGAGGTTGGAGGAAAAGAAGGGAGATTGGAGAGGTACAAGAAGAACTCTGCAGCTTGAGGTGAGAGAAAAGATAGTTGAAGCTTGAGATCTAATGAGAAAAACGAAGAGCAGGGTGAAGAGTAGAAGGCGACATGGCAAAGAAACTAAGAAAATAATATAGAACTAGGAGAAGAAGAGGGAGAGCACAGAGAAGAACACTCAAAAAGAATAGCTTCATCAAATGAATTGACATGACGTAATTTCTATTTATACAAAAAGATGAACTGAAATGTGTTGAACTTAACACAATGAATCTATGAATCAGCATGCTGAATCACTAAATCAAAAACATGTGTATGCAGATGAAGCAAACTCGATAGACAACGTATAGAGAGCTAAAACATGTCACATTGAAGTGATATGTTGTCACTGTTTCACTACAAAAGTGTGCTTCAGTTTGTTCCTGACAACAGCGGTTAGTAGTGGAGGTAGTTGGAATACTCCTCATTGCACCCAATACCAAGGGAGTTGTCTGCAAACCTCAAACTACAGTTTGCTCTTGACAACAATGGTGGGCAGTGGAGGTAGTTGGAAAGTTCCTCATTGCACCCAATACCAGGAGTTGTCTGCAATCTTCAAACGACAGTGTACATAACCACCATAAATCATCTTCCTTGCACAGGATAATGCCCTTGTGAGGAAGAAAATCGACCTGACGGAGCCATGCTTGTTTAAGAGTAGTTGGGCATCTGGGCATGTTTGTGCTCTAGTTATTGATTCAAGCATTCACATGCCTCGTTTGACCCCCAATGTATCTAAAAACCTATAAAGCCAATTTCAACTCATTTAGTCGGTGGTTGTCATATCCAGTTCAATCTTTATGACATGCCTGAATATTTTACCTATGCGTAAAAATTGAGCTTGATTAAATAAGCATATTCTTGATCCTGGCAATCATGATTTTTAGATTTTTTTTTCCCTTGTATTGTGGGCTTCCCCGTAGCGTATGGACCCTTCCCCAAACCCTCGCTGCGCGGGGATGCTTTGTGCACCGGGCTGCCCTTTTTAGGCAATGTTCTGTCATATCCAGTTCAATCTTTATGACGTGCCTGAAAATTTTACCTATGCGTAAAAATTGAGTTTGATTAAATACGAATATTCTTGATCCTGACAATCATGTTTTATAGATTTTTTTTGTTACTAATCATATAATTGTTTTGTGAGCTTCCACGTAGCATATGGTTATCTTGTCAGAGAGAGCCAGATACGGCGAGAGAGGCAAAGATACAAGGGATCCAAGCTCAACCAGAGGAGAAGGGGGAAGAAAGAGGGGAGCTTTGCTCAACCCAAGCCCTACTTTAGGGAGGAGGAGAAGGGGAGAAACCTAAGAACTAGGAGGTTAATTCATTACTTGTCTTCTTCATGACCCAAGGGGTCCTCAAATAAACGATACATGATGATGCTTTTATGCCTAGCTCCGCATACTCGGGCCGAATTCAGCATGCAAGAAATATAATATAAAATACAAAACATGACATTAAATTGGACACTACATTTAATTGAGCACACCATTTAATTTAACATACAAAAAATATAAAAACACATGGCATGACATATAAATAATGGATCGTGTGGACCCATAATATCCCACATCACTTTGAGCTTGTTCTCAAGCTCAGAAAATGGTAAATAAACTTGTGTGGCGGTTTATCCAACTCCTTAATTCTTCGTCAGAATAGTTCCTTGTAACGTATTGTTGGAACTGATACTTCTTCGAAAGGTGAGCCCCCGCCATGTTCACAGCTAATGCGAATGAAGGTGATGCTGCCGCGGGGGCGTTGCTTGCGTACATGTGGAATAATTGAGCCAAATGTGTAATAGCAATGATCATGGTGGTTGGGTGACTAGAGTCATGATAAGGGTGTCTAGTAGTTGCAGTTGGTCGAGGGCGATTGATGAGTCTGCGGGATGGGAACCGTGGTGGTCAGGAGTGGCGGTTCCGGCTGGAGAGCAATCGCCGGAGGTAATGGCTCAAGAGTGGCTGACGGACTTGGTGTCATAATTGTTGGAGAGACTGTGGGGGTCGCGAGAGAAAATAAGTTGTCTTGATGCTCTAGCGTCGTGCATTAACGACTTGCGGTGGAGAGAATAGAGCACCAATTTTAGAGGTGATTTCGTGAAGGCTCGCCAGGTGACGGCTGCTTGGTCAGATTCCATTTGTTTAAAGGCTTGGAAGTGTTGTCACAATGAATGGATGGATGGATGGAATTTCTCATGGTCGTTGGGGATTGTTTGTGGAGCAAGGGATCATGTGGATCATATGAGAAAAAATCTATATCCATGTGGCATGTCATGTTGAAGGTATCGTCGAGCCTGACTCAAGACGGATCACTAAGGACTCATTGTTAAGGATTAGAAGCGCACGAATGAGGTGGTGTAACCTCATACGCTATTGAGACTCCTAATTTCTTCCCTTTTAGCTAATTAATTGATTTAAGTATTAATTAATTAATGTGAGATCCAACTGGGGGCAGGTTGACTTGTACAAGAGAAAGGTTGACCTTTGACGTAGTGCTCGAAAAAGAGAAAGGTTGACGTGAGGAAAAATGTAATTAAATGTTGTGCTCGATGCATGTGGCTGGAATGAAGAAAGAAGGGTTTGTTGTCGTCGAGCTCGAAAAGAACAGTGAAAGACGTGTGGCTCGAGACGGACACATCTCATGGTTGTTTCATGGGGACGATGGAAAGTGTTTGTGTCTGCGTCGATGAGCTCAGATAAGATCATTGGGCTTCATCGAAAACGGCAGGCAACAACGCTCGGGTTGTTGGCGTTGTGATTGATTAAAGGAGACGATGCTAGGGCACGTACGGATTGTTACCGTTTTTCGCGTGCGTGCTTAAGGCTTCCGACGCGAAGAAATTTGATGTTGTTGGGCGACGTAGTTGAGCTGAGAGAAGAAGGTCGTCTCTGCGGGAGAGAGGATCGGTGGCTGGAGGAAACCTGCACTCGGAACAAAGGAGAGGTCAACGGCTAGATTCGCCTAGGTGATGGAATGTTGGTCGCTGGCTCTGCGAAAGGAGAGGATCGATGAGCTCTGATACTAAAGTGTTACGGCTTCACCGTGGCGCATAAATATCTCATCAAAGATGCGAATGGAGGCGGCGAGAGAGGCGGGGATACAATGGAGTCAAGCTCAACCAGAAGAGAAGGGGGAAGAAAGAGGGTGGTTTTACTCGACCTAAAGGAGGGGGAAAACAAGAGAACTAAGAGGTTAATTTATTGCTTGTCTTTCTTATGACCTAAGGGGTCCTTAAATAAAGGATGCATGACAAAGCTTTTACACTTGGGTCCACATACTCAGAGCGAATCAAAATATACGTGAAACGTAAAATACATGACACGCCATTTAATTGAACATACGTAAAATATAAAATACATGACATGGCATATAAATAATGGATCATGTGAACCCATAAAAAATTGCTTAATTGTTGGTGGAAAGATTTAATTAACAGAACGAAATAATTCCACTGTTGAGTAGAATAGGTTTCTTCTCATTTCTATGTTTGGAGTGGTTTCAACCTATTAGTGTGCGAGTAATAATTTTTCCTCATAGGTATTTAAATGGAGCTTTATCCTAATCTAGTTTAAATAAAGCATTCTGATGCGGAGCATAGGCGAGGACGAGCTTTGGGCCCATTCGGAGCTGATTTGGCGACTTGCCATATATGGCGTGACCGGATCGCCGATCCGCCACCGCGGTTGCGTCCGGCTCGTCGTTCTGATGAATTTTCATATATAGCATGTTGTATTTTGAATATTATTTAGTGTTGTTTTGGCGCCGAGATCGACGGCCAATCATAGCCGTCCATCTTGGTTGCCCTAATTTTATTTCATTATAAATAAGACTTAGGGCTGCAGATTTTGGCATTGCTGAAATTTGGAGAAGTCTTCTTCCTTGTTTCCGGTGATCTCCTCCGCGGTGCCGACTCCGTGGAGCCCCCTTGGTGACGACTCCTTGGGTAAGTATCTCTTCCTCTTGTTAGCCCCTCCTTCCCCCTCCAAAACCCTTTGTCGCAGCCTCTACAACCTCCCAAAATCTCACCGTTTGCTGCCCAAGTTTTCAATCCTATTTAACTTTTGTCACTATTCCTTTATGAAATTTACTATTCCTTAAGTATAGTTCTCAATCCCTTCTCCGCCTCCCAGCCAACCCGCCGCCAGCCTTCTGCAGGAATCCAGCCGCCAGCCCCTGCACAAGCATCCTCCGCCAGCCCTTCTCCCAAGCTCCAGCCGCTTCCTTCTCAGTCCACTGCCGCCGCCCCCCCTTGCTCCCTGCAGCCCCACGCCGCCAGCCCCTTTCACCCGCCAGCAGCCTCCCAACAGCCGCCCTCAGCCGCCCCTTTCCCAGCCCCCTTCTCCCAGTTTCCGCCGGCCAAAATCTGTCCAGATCTGGACAGATTTGTCCAGATCCAGTCCCGGACCCCGATCCAGCCCCTAATTCGCCCGTACCTGCAGCTAACCCCTTTCCCTTCCGTGGATCCACCTCCCCCTTGCCCGATCTAGTCCCTAACCACCCGGAAACCACGTTTTCACCTCCATAATTTCAGTTTTGCTTGGATTATTGTGGCCATAGTTTTATTTCAGATTTTATATTACTTGTTATGTGTGAAGCTAGTTGTTGTTGGTTGTAAAACATTGTGCACTTTGTGGTAATCTTATGCTTGTTTGGAAGTTAACTTTATTCTAGTTATTTGTGCCTGGAAAATCTCTTACTGCAGGAAGGAATTATTCGCCGCGCGCTCGTGCTTTGGCCCTCCACGCGGAGGAAAGCCAAAGTTTGTTCGCTTAATAAATTATCTTGCCTTGCTTAGAATTATTTGCGTGGGATGTTAATGCTTATTATCTAATTTGTGATTAATCCGTCGGACTTTGCATAGCATGTAGGGTTAGGTCACGGTTTATCCGCCGCCTATAGATTCGTCTTGCGTCACATTCCTTTTAGAATCATGTATAAACAAAACTTGTCAACGTTAGGACAACTAATGGTGCATATGAACTGAAAATATATCAATGGCAAAATCCTTTAACTTTTTTCATGCCTTCTCATGCGCCAGGGAAGATACTAAGATGAGAATTAAATATAAAGAGATAACCCATGAATAAAAACAGAATCTTAACAATATAGAATATTTCTATTTGTTAAATCTGGAAAGATGCTGATATCAAAATGTTCTCCAAAAATATGTTGCAAGGACTATGAAGCTAGATCCAATAGAAATATGTTGCATTTCTCATAAAACAAAGATTCTACCTGAATGCTCCACAAGAATCTTTCATTCGCAGCAAAAAACTGTGCAATTCCTCTCTACAGATAGTATCGTGGGGTTAATGCAAACTCCAAAAATGTGAAAAATAAACATAATAAAATGCAGATATATAAATTTCACCTATTTATTGACAAAAGTGCTGCATCGCTCCCCAGAGTAACAAGTGTGTTCACTGCAGCATATGTTGTTGCAAGATGAGGTAACTGCATGAGAAGAATTTATTATTGGAGAACTAAGTTTCTAATAATGGTGTGCTACATCTGATACCATGGTCCAAAATCATATTAAATTATTTAAAATAACAAGCCCTAGAAATGGTAAAATAATGTCCCAAGACAAATGGAATGGAATTGCACACACTAAAGGTATGCACGAGATTGATTTAATTACTTGTAGTACCATTGAATAGGTCGGACAAATTTCCCAACCCATAAAACCCATAAAAGTAAACATTGGCTGGAAAGAAATTTATCAATAACATTAAATGATGTTACAACCCTACAATAAATCATCAGACACCAGTCAATCAAAAGATATTCACTGTCAGATCGCCAAACACTTAGATTTGCCAATAACGTCAATGATTTTATCAATACACATTACAAATAACAAAAAATAGCTTGGAAGAAAATTACTACCTTTAGAATATTATCTAAGATGAAAAATAGATAAATGATTACAAACCTGTCCAGGCCCACCACCATAACCACCATTTTTGTCCTGTGATTACAAAAATAATTAATTCATATTTATTACTAGATAATAAATCAACTCATGTTAATGTCAATTAAGACAAGCTGACAAATTAATGCAAATGTGTCAGGATTCAAGAAATTGACCCCTCAACCAAAAAAATATAGAAGAATAAAATTAAACATTTGACAATAAGAAAAAAATCAATTTAAACCAATAATTCAAATAACCACAGAATCAGACATCAACTTCAAAAGTATTAATAATGTTCTAGTAATATCCAGAAACAATAGAAGTCTCAAACGTAGAATTGCAACTTCACTAAAAGAGATTCCCAGTATAATAGTTACATAATAAATGACTATGACATGAGAACTAGACATGACACTAACACAATGCTGCACGTATGACTAGATTTTGGGAAAACTAAGCTTAATTTGGGCTAAATATTTCACTACTGATGTTAATCCAATTTATGTGGAGCTTTATCAAATTTTGGTTGAGTTTGGGTTCGGCCCTAATTGATGGGGATCACCATCTTGGGGCAGAGCACGGTCTTTCGAGCCGCGCTTATGAGTCTATTCTCATTATAGACAGAGTTAGAATCGTTAGGTGGATGATCAGAGTGCATGGTTGAGCTAAGAGCGACGTTTTCATATTTTATAGATTTTATTTTATTTTTCGGACTAGCATTTTTTAGATTCGGTAAACACTGAGATTGTACAATCAGAGCCATTTGCCCGAGATTGTTTTCTCTGTTTATATGATGTTTGACGGGATCGATAGTCTAAGGATTTATCTTTGAGCCGCCGTGCACATAAGGTGTCAAAGCCCTAGCGGATCAACGAGGTGTCGACTCCTTGTTGCCCCACAACCCACCCATTCATCGCGCTGGCAGTCCTTATAGCCACTTCCAAGTTGGCCAATGACTACGCCTCCATCATACCCTTAACTGAAATCCCACCCAGAACCCCCGCGTGAACAGCCACATCCCAGCTCTCTTCCCTACAGCCGTTGAATCCCTAACGCCCCTTCGATGCCCACCATCGGTAACCCTCGTAGCTCGTAGTTGTTGCATCTCATCTTCTGTGAGGAACCCTAACCGCCCACTCCACTACACATCCCCACCAATCTACCAACAACCTTTGTCCCTTCCCCACTCCCCTAAGACATTCTAAACCCTACGATAAATTGACAATCTCCTTTTGCACTACTCCCATTGGTTGATTCATCTATCATTGTCAGCGTCCATTCTTAAATCTCATATGACTAGGTGAGCATTTTATTACAGTCCTTTACTTCTTCATTGTACACATGAATGATGATATCTTTTGGTGTTATTTATTCTTAATTGTTTGTCTTCTTGACTTCTTAAGAATTATAGGGCCTAATTTGTTGTGTTGAATTTAAACCACTCCATTGTGCATAAAACACTAACCTACTAACTTTCCGTAATACTCCAGCAATCGCATGTGAGCGTTGCTTATGTTATATGATTTTATTACAACCTCCAATCTTGTGTTGGATGTTTGTACAATTGCATTCACATTAGCACTGCACTAGTTTAGAGACATCATTCAAGTCCCGCAAGTCATGCATACCATTCACACCACTTCCATCCTTATAATGGCGTCAAATTTGGTATCAGAGCCCTAGGTACGGACTACAACTATGCTTCATAGCGACAAAGCTTACAGGAGACATATGACAAGTCTGAATCACCTAGATAGTCAAGCCACTAGTTTGAACATTAAAACATCTGATGTTGATTTTCACAAATCCTTACTAGTTTACTTTAATCAAATCAACAAGCGACTAGAAAATTTGAGCAACCAATTAGGAATTTTGACCACTATCTTTGACGAGTTAGAACCTCCTAGGAGTTCAGATCATAGTACCCATCATCGTGGCGAACTCACTAGAGCACACTTAGATTGTCTGGATGAAATTCGTGATTTCAAGGAACCTCTTGAGTATTACGTTAGGAACCCTCCCATTAGGGTCATTTATGCTCCTCTCTTGGGGGACCCCGGTCCTGCGTACAACGGCAGGGGGGCATTCACGGTGAACCCCTCTACCCTCGTGGAGAGCATCAATATCCTCAACATACCTTCGGAAGGATCATGTTGACCACCCAACACAATTTGACTACAGTAGAGACAAACATTTCGATGAATACCAAAAGCCTAATAGAAAACAACTTCATATGGAGGATGATATTAATCACAAAGTTCACATTATTGCACCTTACTTCGATGGTCAACTAGACCGAAGGCTTTTAATGAATGGGATCTTAGATATAGATTTATAGATTATTACTTTATTGATACAAATGAATGGGCAATCGTAGAATTAGGTTTGTCAAGATGAAGTTGCATAAGCAAGCTAAGAATTACAAGATTAGTCTTTAGTTGATGATCGAGCAAGAGGGTATCTGTCCCATCTTCCGTTGGGCAGACAGGAAGCAAAAGCTTAAAAAAATACGTCTCAGCGTCGTACAGGGCAAGCTCCTCAATTAGTTATATGTCTTAGTGCAAGAGACCCTGTCCATCACAGAATACATGACTAAGTTTGATGAGTTAGTAATTAGAATTGATATCAGGAGCAGCATATTGCGAATGCATCTTATTTTTGAGCCAGACTTCGATCAGAGATTCATCATGAGTTGATTTCCCATCATTTACAGTCCATTAAGCTGATATTCCAACTCGCCCTAAAGTATGAGAAGTATTTAAGGATTGTTGGCTGAGACAAGCCAACCTGCAACTTGAGCATTCCTTGTTTAAAAAAACACCCCAACCAGAGGGCGGCACAATTGTGTCTAGTCGTGCCCCCACGGACACAGCGGGCAAGGGGATAGGCAATGTGCCGCCAAATCAGGAGGAATTTGGTGATAAAGATGTCGAGGTAAAGCACAAGTTATGATCCAATGTCCTATGAGGAACCTACTAATGGTGCATTAGCGAGGAAAAAGAAGAGAAAAGGATGAGTGGAAGACAGAAAAAATGAAAACCAATCCTAGCTTGGATTTTATTGAAAACTGTCACCAACAATAAAGAATAGCAATGAACACTACTACACCAAAAAATGTGTATAAACAACAAGTAAACCTCAAAATTCTTTATAAAATCTCTAAAATTCAAATCATTCAAACGTTTCTCAATCATCCATATGATTATAAAAAGTGTGTGTATGTGCTTCTCAATCGTATGTATGTGCAATTTTTAATCATATGTGCATGCAATTTTAAATCATATGGGTATGTACTTTTCAATAATCGTAAGTGCACTTCTGAATCATGTGTGTGTGGGATCCTCAATCGAATATGTGTGGTTCTCAATAGTACGTGTATACTCACAATCGTGCGTGTGTGCGCTTCTCAATCAATTGTGTGTATGCTTTTCAATTGTGTGTATGTGTGCTTCTCAAGAATATGTCGGTACTCTACTTAATCGTATGCTCTCAATCATACATGTGCATGCATCAAAATCATAGATGAGCTTGTCAATCGTACTTGTGCATAGTTCTCAATCGTACGAGCGCAAGCTCCTCACTCATGCATATATACACTCCTTAAATCATATGTGTGCATTCTCATCAATCATATGCGTGCATGCTTCTCAGTTGTACGTGCACAAGCTTCTCAATTGTACGTGCACAAGCTTCTCAGTTGTACGTGCACAAGCTTCTCACTTGTACGTGCACAAGCTTCTCACTCGTACGTGCCCAAGCTTCTCACTCGTACTTGTAAATATTTAGTTGTTGTGCAGGTGCATGCTTCTTGGACATATGTGTGTACGCTTGTCAATCATGTGTGTGTATGGTTATCACATGTGAATGTGTATAATTGTAGTTGTGTTAGATTCTCCATTGTATGTGCATCTACATCTCAGACGTACATGCATAATGTTCTTAAACTTAAGTGCATACTAATCTCGGACGTGCATGCCTAATATTCCCAGTCATGTGTGTGTGTGTGATTCCCGTTCTAGTGTACCTGTGTAGGCTTGGATATTCTCCATCTTATGTATGCTTAATGATCATGAGGTTCCTCATCTACTGATCAAAATCATCAATTCAATCAATCAAGTATAAGTTAGCATAAAAATCAACGTGTTTCTAGGTCCTTGCAGTGTGTGTGTGTGAGTTCACGATGCTATTGAGTGTACGCAAGAACTCACATACGCAGTTCCAAGTCGTTATCGTCCAAGGATTGCATAAACAAATTATCACGTGCATAATTAATCAGCATGCACATAATTTCCGTGTGCAAAACCAGTTATAGAGCATCATCGTTGTGTGAACATCAATCCATATGTGATATGCATATAGACAAGACGCGCCCACTCTAGATGACTTATGCAACCATATGCCTGCTCATAAGGCACGCTCACTCCATATGGCTTACGTATATACATGTGCCGATGTGCGCCTACTCATTCAATGCTTAAGTGATATCCTTGACCATCAAAGGTGTAACGGCTAGCTAATAGTCAAAATTCCTCTATGTTATGTAAATTAATTCACACAACCATTTAAATGTTAAATAGAATATGGGATAAATTTAGCTTAGGAACTTTGACTAATAAACATAATAATAAATTAACTTCGAATATATTAATAGATCTTAATCATAGTCAAACTAACTTGATCCCACCTGATGGAAAACAATCACTAATGAGGTTGAATTTCTAATAGTATAGTGGTGAAATAATGCAACGCAATTATGTAAGCAACTATGTCGGATATAATAGTTAATCTGCTTACTGAGGTACATAAAACCAATCTCAAAAAATTATACCTTGCACCGAGATAAAAAGTCTATGGTATTGTTCTCAAGTTCTGTGTCAAGAGATTCACTCAATAAAGCCCTAGAATGGAGAATCCAATAGCACAACCAAGGCCGACTGCACTCAAGCAAACAAAATAGATAGTGGTTGAGTAAGAACTAGTAGAAGATATGATAAAGACAATAACTTACTTGGCATCTAAGACATGATAACTTGGCCCTAATTGATTAAATCCTCTTGTCAGAAATTCAATATGTTTGTCCCGCCAGAGCTCAACCCTACACGAAAAACAACAAAACAAAATTGAGAAATTGGTCAAAAGTTTAATGAATTATTTATCTGATCATTATTTGTTGAATGAGATAGTAATATAACAGTATACCGAAGTTAATTGGTTTTAATAACGTTAATGCATTTTCATAATTAGACAATGAAATGGTTTATTTATCAACACTGCGCAGTTATTTAACTCAAGCTCCCACTTATGGCATCCTTCCTTCCCTTGCTCAAGTAGTCAAGTAAACACACAAAACAAACAAATTTGATGACTTCTCCAATCTTTTTTGTTTTAAGGGGACTTTAACATGACAATTTATTAAAGTTAATTTCTTCTAAACAAGTTAATTTTGGTACTGATATAAGATATATTTAAATTATTTGATTCAATGAGATATATGGCTATTTCACTTGGATCCAATTTTCAAAGTTGTCACTTCAAGAAGTTAATTCCAATAGTCTATGCATGTCCGGTGCTTAGCTATGTCTCTATACCTAATTTTCTTGGCTGAAATCTCCAAGTAACCAATCATTGCTGACTGATTACTTCAAGGGTATGATTGTATGAAATCTCTCTATACCTCATGGCCTTAGTTGTAATTCCCAAGTCCCAAACCACTGGTCACATACTACTTCAAGGGTTTCCAATAAGCCCTGGCTTATCTATTTGTCCTTGCTCCTATGAAAATTCTTGCATCCTTGTGATCCTGTTCATTGGAAGAACACGACACTAGCATCTTGATGGAGTTTGGATCAACCCTATAACCAGGCATTTTAATACATTTTTCCTTCTAGTAGTCTTCTTAGAGAAAGGAAACCAACAAAAAGCATGATTTAATATAAACCCTATTATCCAAGGGTTTTGATTGAGCATACAAATTTCTTCTCGTGTTTTTCACATCTTTTCCAAACAGATTTAGCATACCTGTGGGAGCATAAATCGCTTATGATTCAAAACATGAGCAAATTGCAGCATCAACAGCACATGGCATCCATTAAAACAACCGAGAAGAAAATAATGAGACTAAAAGGACAGGGAGTCAAGAACGCGGCCTCACATGAGGGTTTGGGTATGTGCGGGGGCACCGGAAAGGATCCGGTAGATCTCGAAGACCTTTTCCTCCACCTTGCACTGCTCCAGCTGCGATAACGTAAGTGTTCTCAACTGGTTATCATGGGTAGAGTGAGGAGAAGACGTCGGGGATGACAGCGTGGAAGATGAAGAGGACGAGTCGATAGGGGAAGAGTCCATTGATTTCTATGTGATAGTTACAAGCAGCGGACCTTTCACTCTTTCCTTCCCTTCGCTGTGGCACGACACTCGTTGTGGGCGAATGATAATAGGTGGAGAGGAGATGCAGGCGTTGGAACGAGTACGCGGCGAGAATAGTGCGAGTCCGATCTTAAAGTCCCGTCCGTTTAAGCAAACGCAATCTGCTTCTTGGGTCAGTGAAGCTTCATCGTGACTGTTTGTAGATTTTGTAAGTCTACTTCTCTCGAATAGGCGAAAGTTTTTCGGTCCGATAACTCCGGACATCGGAATGATCGTGCACGATCATTAAATGGGTTCGCTCTTTTCTTTAGGTTTTTAGTTTTCGCTCGCCTTCCATCGATGTCGTCGCTTTCTCCACGCGGCAAAGCAGTGCTTCTCCCGGATATGGATTTCGGAACGGAGATCGGTCCGAAAAACGACTCCTGGACAGGAGCAGATTTGAAGATGGGAAGCGTTTAAGCGAAGTACGGAGATGATTCCAAGTCCAAAAAACTGGAGCTAGCGCCTCTTCTAATACGAGAATTTTTTCGGTCCACCCTCCACTTGGAAATCAAGATCCCCGATTTATTGATTTTCCAAGCGTGGTGCTGATATATTAATATTATTAATAAAATTATTATGTATATTTTGAAATGGGTTAGGGTTTGTCGGGAAGCAACTTCTCCGGTGTTTTTGCCGGGCTTTTGGAGCAAACGTCATCGGACGGTGGGTAAATAAACGCTGCGTCGTGAAGAACGGAGCAAAAAGCTCCGTCTGGAGCAGCTCCTCCCTCCCTCCAGTTCGATCAGCCGCCCCGTCTCCTCCCGCCTAATCAAACGAAGCCTTAAGTTGCCCCGACCACCGTGAAGCAACTTCTCCAGCATTTCTCATATATGTAAGGTAATACGCCGTCCATGAATTTTTCTTTTACTCAATTGTTGCGGCAGTTCCTTTTCGTAGTTGTCATCTAAAATTTTTCACTTGTGGTAGACGGTTTCGTTTTGGTAGCCCGCTGAGAATGTCATGTTTTTCTTATATGTTCCTCCAGGTTTTGACATCTCAATTCAGACACCCCAGATGTCAGTCGAGACAGCTGAGATGTCCATCGAGACAGTTGAGATGTCATTTGAGATATCTGAGATGACATTTATCATTTATGACATTTGAGAAATCATTTGAGACATCTCAGAAATGTTGCTCCAAGATTATGATACCATTGTTTTTTTGTGTGTATAATCAAACCCCTCAATCATGTCGAAGGATGCCGGGAGGGTTATTTTTTTATCGTCAAGGTGTTTTATTTGGGGTTTTTGTTCTACAATGAAGTCATTTATTGATAAATTAGACCATAATTTTACCAAAGCATTGAAGGGCATTGGTGTCATAGACCTCTTTCATTCTACACCACTGTCGCAGAACACTCGGGTCTTGGTATCCATTGTAAAGAGTTACAACATAACATATGGCTGCTTTCAGATAAGTCTAGGATGATAAGATTCACTGTGAACGAGGTTGTCATGATCTTAGGGTTGCCTAATAAAGAGTTTGAGGTAGAATTTGATCACATTTCCTTCCCTACTCAAACAAAGAAAGAGATGAAGGAGACTTTGGAAGCAATATCAGTTATGGGGCACAAGTCAAAATACAAAGATTTAAAAGTATTGATTTTGTATCTTCTTTGTCATTTTTTCTTTCCATCTAGCAATACCAAAATTTTCAGAATTGTGTATTGCACTTTCTGTCCCTACAGAGTTCGACGAGTATAACTGGCCAAATGTCATACATGCTTATCTTATGAGCAGTGTTCGTGAATTGGCCGAGAAGATATTAGAGCTTAAAGTAGAACCTTCTTATTCAATTGCTTGAACTCTTCATAAAAAAATTCATACATAACCCTTGTATATATCTTGGTGACTTGCTTCGAAATTGGGCAATTCTTCGCATTAACATGTATGCTAGCTTGTTTGCATTTTGAAATCTTCTTCTTGTCCCGTCTCATACTCCTTCACAATCATTTCTCTAATTGCAAGAAATAAACAACAAATGTATTTGTGGCTTTGGTAATGGAGTGACAAACATTGTTCGTCAATTCGCTCATTTGTGTTGATAAAATTTCGTGATCAATAACAAGTTTATGGAATCGTGTGTCTCATTTGTGTTTTTTATACCAATCACTTAACCATCTATTCTCAAGCAGAGAACCTTCACACATCATTTGACTCCACTTTACTTCAGATTCATTCGGAGAATCGCACTTACTTAGACACTTATAAAATAAATGATCATAATGTGGCATCACCATTGGAGGTAAACATTTTTTGGGGGGCTTTCTTCGTGATGTGCATTTGACATAAATGATGATTGCTTGTTGTTAGCACTGTCTCAATAACAACAATCATTGCTTGACCTATGTATGTGAAGATGGTTATTTGTTGCATTCCACATACAAACTTTAAAAGATTTTAAAAAAACACATGTAAATGATTCTATCATTTCTTGAGATTAAAAAGCTATAGCTACTACTATGTTGTGCTAGTGATGATTCACACCCACAAAAGGCGCACATTCTTGACTGTATTTGCTTATCGTGTATGTGAATCGAAGGTAACAACATCCTCAAAATAATCATAATCGATTTTCCCTTGCGCATCCATCCAAATAAAATTGGTCAACATTTTGCAATTATCGACTTGTATGTCATATGAAACATGCTATCTCTGGTAACCCGCTGCTTTAGTAATTGCAACAAGTTTAGAGCATCACCGCTGTCTATTCTTGATCTTTTATTTTTATCTATAAAATTATAGGCATCTCTTTTTTGAGAAATCGACACTTGGGACTCCTACCTCATCAGCAAGGTAATTATGCGCGTCGAATCTTTTGATTCCAGACTCGGTCATGGATTTAAGAACAGCCCCATTCTCCTCACTGACAACACCATGAGATCGAAACAAATGTTGGTTGGTGTTATTGGCGAGTTCATGGTTGTGTTTCTCAATGAATTTGTTTAGCTTCAAATTTTTTCCTTCGATGTCTGCACTGAAAACAATCACTGCGAACATTTTGTTTTAATATATAATAATAATAAAGCCTGGCGCAACGGCTTCTTTTGTCCCAGGCCCTCATCATGGGCCGTAACCCATGCCACCCCAACCGATCTCCGTGCTCATTCGGGGTTGTTGGAGACAGCAACCTCCCTTTGATGAGATGTGAAGGAACTATATAGTTAAGCGTGCTCGGATGGGAGAAATTCCAGGATGGGTGACCTCCTGGGAAGTCTCCGTAGTGGCGCTTAACTGGATCACTTCTCATCAAAGGGAGGTTGCGGTCTCCAACAACTCGTCGTGGCCGAATGGGCGCGAAGATGGGTTGGGGTGGCATGGGTTGCGGCCCGTGATGAGGGCCTGAGACGAAAGCAGCTAGTGCGCCAGTCTGGTCAGGGTCCTCACAACGTGCGCCCGTCGGCGCCCCACCGCCACTTCCGCCGCTTGGCGAGCCACCCACCGTCGCCGCCTTGTCGGAAAATCCGCTCGGGCCGCCAGGGGGCATGCTCGTCATTTTCAAAAAATTGGTGATCCAGGTGACCAGAACTGTGCAATGTCATTCATCAACTCAAGTTTCAGCCATACGCAATTACCAGCGCGCCCCTCTAGAAAAGTTATAAGAAGGCCCCCAAGCTTTCATTTGGAGAGACACAACAAAAGAGAGAAGGGATAGCTCTGAGGTTTTCCGACGAGGACTTTGCACTTTGCTCGCTCCTTCGCTCTGAATCTGCTCTGTTTTCTCCCAAGTTCACTTCCCTCAAGACTCTAAAGAACGCTCCCGTAAATGCTAGCGAAGGCTCCAGAGACTGTTCCCGTGGACGTCTTTGAAGACTTGTGTTTTTTCCCTTTTTCTTCTTCATAAGACTTGAAAGAGAGAGGTGGCCTGTCACCCTCCTGGGATCTCAACCTCTTGTGACCGCAAATGAGATAGTGGAATTTGGTCGACACCAAATCAGACCCGTGGTTTTTTCCCTTTCTGAGTTTTTCCACGTAAAATGTATCGATGCCATTGTTGTTGGTTCTCTCTTTACTGTTTGCACGCTCGGCTCACTCTTGAGCTAAGGCGGTTTGATTCTCCGGACAGGGAAAGCGTTGAGTGACCCGTAATTGTTTGGTGTCGTCTGTGGGAATGTGTTCCCAACTCTTCAAGAAATCTCTGAAAACAGTGTTTGATCTGCACAAGCGCCCCCAACTAATGGCAATGACAAGAAGAATTGCTCGCACTGCTGACGAGGCAGCTCCGGAGGAATGTGTCGATCTGGCCCCGCTCAACCCACCTGCAAGCAATGTCCCGCTTCTCAAAGAAGTCGTGACGGCGCTTACAACAGATGTGGAAGAGCGTGTGTGCCTGACAGAGGAGCGACATGATGAGGTGTTTACCCTGCAAGGAGACTTAAGAGCCCCTCGTGCCCCCTACCCGACCATCACTCTAGGAGGTTGACCGTTGCTGGTCCCAAACCGTGTAGTGTCTGAAGACGTCACATGTCACACTCTAGGCCGGTAAGCTCGAGTTAACGAGGGGAGAACAGTAAATGTGAAGAAATGATCTTTATTGGTTACATATTTTAGAGCAAAAATCAACAAAACCAACATATTTTATTAATATTCAAAAAGATTTACATAAGTATATTATCTGATACAATATTTTTCTTTCACATATATAGTACATGATAACATAGATATCTTCCTCATTACCCACTGACGCCCATGTCCGCATCGGTACCTATTAATATAAGTAGGCTGGTGAGCATTCTCGATCACCCTGAAAGAATAGTACAACACACACACACACATATATATATATACACACAGAGAAGTTTTAAACAAAATTCCAATAAAACAGAAGAGTACCGCATCATCAGATATTCATTTAATTTGTTTGTAAAAACACATTTATTTTTATATCAAAAATATGTCATTTACTAGTTAGCACTTACAGTACGCCGGTCAGACAAATCGGAGGGCTCGTTCACTTGCAGGCGGCCGTATGCCACACAAGACGTATTTTTGACTAGCTAGACCCAGAAGGAGCGACACTCCCACGATATAAGGGTCCTCAGACAAAACACTATGGGCTTGATACTCCACAGGTGGATTGCAGACGGCTAACCCTGCCGAATTGGAAGCGCTACTCCCGAGATATTTCACTCATGTAGGCAAGGGACCCGGGTAAAGTGAGCCAAAATACTTTGCTAACATAATAGTACACATAATCATATTCATATATATAATATTTCTATTTGCATCACACATATTTTCATTACATCGTGCATATCACATTAATATTACGCGACAATATTTCATGATTTCATATTGTTAATAGAACTTGGGGCATCATTATTACGTGAATACACATAATTCTACCCCCACGTTGCGTTTATCAAAATTTCGACAGTATATCTGTATGTTAACATATTTGCATAATAATTTCGATATTATGTCAACATAATGACTACTAATTAGCGTAACATTTATGTATTACACTATTTTCCACCTACGTAAGTATTCTAGCTCCTCAGCTCGGGATTTTGGCAGCGCTTCCGCAGTACTCTACACCACGAATATTACTTCGGCGGTGTTTCGGCAGCGCTTCCGCAACAACTAGGGCTGAAATCTATCTTTAAAAACTCTCTCAAAGCTTCCCCAAAATATTCAGAGTTTTGACAAATTCTCTCCTCTCTCTCCCCCTCTCTCCCTTTCTCTCTCTCTTGATTTCCTAAAAATTGAAAAGGATTTGAAGTGATTTTAACATTCCATTGGATCCGTATTTATCATAGTTTTCAAACACCACCGAAATCACATAAATACGAGCTTCAGAATGCCCGGAAAGTCCAAAACACCAAATTACCTTTTACTGGACTCTCCGGAGGTGACACGCGTCTCTATATGGCTATGACAGTGCCTTGTGTCACCACGTGGCTGCCATGCACGACGACATGTGGTAGCCGTGCAAGGTGCCAAGTGGTGGGCATGCACAATGACATGTCCCCAGGGGGCGGCCATGCATGACGCCACGTGTCGGTCATGCATGTCGCTGCATGTCGGTCATGCATGTCGCCATGTGTTGCCCATGCATGCCGCCACATGTCGCTCATGCATTTGTGTGATGTGGCAACCATGCATGTCATGTATCACCAAGTGTCGGTTCTGTCGAATATTTTATTTTTTCTAATAATCTCAAATTTTAGCAAATAATCTGTCGATTCTAAAGTTTTTCTATCTTCTGAACCTAACCGCAGACTCTGTTTTCTAAAATTCAACTTTGTTGGATATTTTAGTGTTCGAACACATTTATTAAGTAAAAATCATAATTAATTATTTTTAATTCGAATTATATAAACACAGGATATTACATCGCCCGCTCAGAGGATCCCGACGCAGACGAGTTGTCCGACGCTGACAGCTCCACACTTTTCGCGTTACCTGATGGGCTTCACGGGCACGCGCAGTGTAACCCCCGTCTGGCGGAAGAAGTTGTCGCTCAAACCGACAGAAGACTCACTCGCGAGGAAGTGAGGAATATGATAAAAGAGGGTTACGAGCGCGACAGACACCGAGCCATTCAAGCACGACGCTATACTCACCAAGGCTCTCCGCTCGCCATGTAAGTCCTAGCGCACTCTGTACCGCGCGGTTTCAAGCTGCCCAATTTCAAAACTTTTGATGGAACAGCCGATCTGTTGGAGCACGTCAACCACTTCACAACGATCCTGGGGATCCACAACTCCCCTGATCAAACTTATGTGCCAAGTATTCCCGACAACCCTGAAGGGACAAGCTCGCAACTGGATCCATTCTCTAAAAAGAGGGATAAATCAACAACTTCGCAGAATTAACCTAGTTGTTCACCAACCAGTTTATCGTCAACCGCCGAATCATTCGAGACCCCTCTGACATCTCTGAGATTCGACAGAACAATGGGGAGTCGATTAAGGATTTCTTCTGTTGTTTCACTAATGAGGCGTGACAGATTCTGGGGGTCGACCCCGAGCTCCTGCGTAATATTTTCCTCGGGGGGCCGGTTAGATATTACTCAATGATGATGAGGGAGACAGTGCCCAGCTACCTAGACCACGTCCACTGAGTCGAGGCTCAGAACACGACAAACGAAGCGATCGAGGCACATCGACAACAATTTGAAGGCATCCTAAAAAGAAAGAAAGACCAAGACCCACCGTCGGTACCAAGAAGAATGGTGAGTGTCACGACGACTCCCGACGAAACAGGGGGCACCGACAACATCAGAACTGCACCCCCTCAACACCTCTCAAATAAATATGCTTCTTGCCATCAACAACAACGGTGCTCTTCGAAGGCTAAGGTCGTTATCCTCGAACACATGCAGCCAATCGCAAAATTGCAATTTCCATTGTGTACGTTGACACAAGACTGAAGATTGCACTCGGCTGGGGGAGGAGATCGAGCGTCTCGTCCATCAAAGACTTAGAAAATTTCTGAAAACACCATCGCTAGGGAGATCAGCCTTGAGCGGACCGGGGGGGGGGGGGGGGCAACCCTGAGAATAATCATCCCAGGCAGGAGGATTCCTTCCCCACACCTACGACGCACATGACATACACTATGTCTATCAGAATCTGCAATTTCCCTCTTTTTATGCTTTTCATGCTTTCGGTACAATAAGCCGCAATTTCAAACTTGCACGCACATCTATGACTAATCATTGTCATTTTTCGAATTCATCTGTCATGTCCGTCGCATGAAACAGATTTCTGAAGGGTAAGACCATGACCTCTGGTGAGAGAAGGACCTACTCCCCCTCCGTGACCAAGCGGGAACCGGGTTCCCTATACATCAGTTACCCCTGTCGGGTAGCACGCTCACGACAGATGCCCCGTCGGGTAGCGCGCTCACACCATCTCTCCTCAGTGCCAACACCAGGTAGCACACTAACGATTGTCGCAGCTGCCTCAGAAGCCCAATATCTCAGCATGTTCGCGTATGTACGTTGGGCTAAGTCATTGGATACAGAAAACTGGTAAGAACAAACCCCCGAGTCCTTCTAGACCCTCTGGTTAGAACAGAGCCTGAGTCCTTCTACACCTTCTAATAAGAACGGACTCCGAGTCTTTCTGCACCTCCTGATAAGAACGCACCTGAGCCCTTCTATGCCTTTTAATAAGAATGGATCTCTAGTCTTATGCCTTCTGGTACGAACGGAGCCGGAGTCCTTCTACTCCTTTTAATAAGAACGGACCCCGAGTCCTTATACATCTCTCGATAAGAGCAGACACTAAGTTCTTTTACGCCACCCAGTCAAAACGGATATAAGTCCCTCTACGCCACATTCGAGCATCTACCCTTGGCATTAGCGTCGAGCATTGACCTCCGGAACCCTCTTCACCAACAAGCTTGCTGGCTCTCGGTAAGAGCAAAAAATGTCTATCTACGCCACATCCGAGCATCTACCCATCACTAGCACCGACATTGACCACCGGAACCCTGTTCACCAACAAGCTTGCTGACCCTCTTTAAGAGAGAAAAATGTTCATAGACGCAATACCCAAGCGTCTGCCGCCAGCACCAACAACAAGCGCAACCTCCGGAGCCAATCCTGAGCAACAAGCTCCCCGACCTCTGGTAATGGCACACTAAGGTCCCCCCACAACACGTCTGAGAAAAAGTGATGCGAAAACAATCAATCGCAGGGATCACCCCTCAATATCAACATCAACTACGAGATCTTCATCCCGCAAGGTTGACACCAAGTGACGCAAAGTGATCAACATGTGTCTCCGGCCTTAACAAAAAGAATGTTTTGCGCCGCAAACAAACATTAATTCGATGCGCGCGCACGCTAAACTATTCAAAATCCACGACTCGAAATCAGCACGGTTATAACAAAAAAATTCTAGACTCGTCTTCTTGCAAACAACTACCCAGGAAAATTATGAGCATTTGATGGGTTCCCCCTAAAGATTTCTGAGTTGAACTGATAGGACTTCGACCGAAGCGCTCAAGCAAGCCAACCTGACCGAGTGATCCGCGCTCGCTCGAAGGGTCCCAAAACCGCCCAAAAGGGCATAGAACAACGCATGCCCACGCCTGAGCGGAGGCTCATCGGGCACCGCACGCGGCCTCCTCCCCGCGCGTGGCCGCCTCTATCGTGCGCCTGCGCGGGGCCACTGCCGCGGCGCGCACGCGCGCATGTCAGCGCCAGACTCCGACGCGCCTCCAACGTTCCAACCATGCGCAATTAACAGTGCGCCCCTCCAGAAAAGCTATAAAAAGGCTCCAGACCTTCATTTGAAGAGACACAACAAAAGGGAAAAGGGAGAGCTCTGAGATTTTTCGATGAGGACTTAACACACTTCTCGCTTCTTCACTCTGAATCCGCTCTGTTTTCTCCCATGTCCACTCTAGAGAATGCTCCTGTGAGCGCTAGAGAGGGGACCAGAGACTGCTCCCGTGGACGTCTTTGAAGACTTGTTTTTTTCTCCTTTTCTTCTTCACAAGACTTGTAAAGGGAGATGTGACCTGTCACCCTCCTGAGATTTCAACCTCTTGTAACCGCCAATGAGATAGTGGAATTTGGTCGGCACCGAACCGGCCCCGTGATTTTTTTCTTTCCTGAATTTTCCACGTAAAATGCCTCGCTGCAATTGTTATTGATTCTCTTTTGATTATTTGCACGCTCAGCTCACTCTCGAGCTAAGTCAATTCGATTATCCAAACTGAAAGAATTCTAAGTGACCCGCAACAATAGTAATATTTTTTCACCAAGAGAAAAATCAAATGACTCCAAAATAATGGTAAGAGCGGGAATAAGAGATTTCACCTTCAAAATGAACTAGGGTTCCACATGAATCTTTGAACGGGTTCCGGGCTTACAGCAGAGAGAAAATGTTGTGTACGTATAGCGTACCACTTTATGGTCCTTAAATAAATAGCGTGGGGCCCGCTTATTTTTCTCTCCCTTTCCCCCTTCTTCGGCGTTTCGCTACCCGATTATTTTTCTCTCCCTTTCCCGTTCTTCGGCGTTTCGCTACCGACCTTGGCTGGACTCCCCATTTCGCTCCTGCTTACTTCGGCATTTCGCTCCTGCATACTTCTCCCTTTCCCCCTTCTTCGGTGTTTCGCTACCCGATTATTTTTCTCTCCCTTTCCCTTTCTTCGGCGTTTCGCTACCGACCTTGGATGGAGTCGCCATTTCGCTCCTGCTTACTTCGGCATTTCGCTCCTGCATACTTCTCCGGCGTTTGCAGGTGTGACCTTGGCGTTTCGCTCCTCCACCGACCTTGGCGTTTCGCTTCTCCACCGTAAACCTAGCATGCCGCTGGAGTAGTTTCTTCGCCGGAAATCGAAACGAAACGCCTCTTCCGGCTGATCGAACCTCCTATGTAAATATTTCTTACACTTACCTAGGCTTTGAAGCATTCATCTATAATTCATTTTCATGCTTACGTAGGCTCTGAAGCATTCATCTACACAGTGGCATAATTGCAGTTCCAAGATGTCCAGCCAATGTCCAGTCAATGTTCCAGTTGTAAGTTCTTCTTCCAGCTGCAAAAAATGTTTTTTTAAGGTCATTTTTGAACCATATTTGAAGTTTCAGTGTGAAACAAAATTTTAGCTAGTTTTTTTTTATAGCAACTCAATTAAACGTTCCAGTTGTAACTTATCTGTTTGTTATGGTTCATTTTCAAGTAATGTTATTACTTGTAATTCATTGAATATAAATGTTTGTGCTTGGTCATTTATATATGCTTACATTTAGAATTACAGTTGGATTACTTTAGAATTACAGTTGTAAATGTTTGTGTTTGGGCTTAACTTTTGAATTACAGTTGGATTACATTTAGAATTACAGTTGTAAATGTTTGTGTTTGGGCTTACATTTAGAATTAGAGTTGGAATTTAATTTGTGGAGAAATTAACTGATCAACTTGAGTGATGAACTTAACAGTTGGAATGTATAAAGTTAAGTTCATCAGTTCATCAGTAAACAAATACAGGTGGATTAAAATGACCTTAACAAAATTACAGTTCATAACACCCTTATAATTACAGTTGTAGTTACAGTTGGACTGTAATTTCTTACTTTGTTAAATGATGAACTGTACTGATGAATTACAGTTGGATTCAGATGCCCTAATTACAGTACAAAATACATGATATGAAACAAAATTTTAGCTAATTTTTTTTATAGCAACTCAATTAAACGTTCCAGTTGTAACTTATCTGTTTCTTATGGTTCATTTTCAAGTAATGTTATTACATGTAATTCATTGATTGTAAATGTTTGTGTTTGGTCATTTATATATGTTTACATTTAGAATTACAGTTCAATGAGTTTAGAATTACAGTTGTAAATGTTTGTGTTTGGGCTTACATTTAGAATTACAGTTTGATTACATTTAGAATTACAGTTGTAATTTATTTTGTCGAGAAATTAACTGATCAACTTAAGTGATGAACTTAACAGTTGGAATGTATAAAGTTAACTTCATCAGTTCATCAGTAAACAAATACAGGTGGAAGCTAAAATGACCTTAACAAAATTACAGTTCATAACACCCTTATAATTACAGTTGTACTTACAGTTGGACTGTAATTTCTTACTTTGTTAAATGATGATTTGTACTGATGAATTACAGTTGGATTCAGATGCCCTAATTACAGTACAAAATACACTTATAATTACTGTTGGGCTTGTAGTTCAACACTTATAAATGTTTTTGTTTGGTCATTTATATATGCTTACTTTTGCAATTACAGTTGGACTTACAGTTGAACACTTATAATTACAGTTTGACTTACAGTTCTACTTACATTTGGACTGTAATTGCTTAATTTGTTAAATAATGAACTATACTGATGTTGATTGTTTACCCTTTATTACCATTTGTAAGTCATTTAATGTACATTTTTTGTTTGCTTTTTGGTATATGCTGACTGTTGTGTATTTATGTATAATTTCAGTTGTATTTAAATTAGTTACTACTAATGAAAAAATGTTTTTAATTACAACCAAAACTTTAGGTTTAATTACTGTTGTAATTACTAATATGTGTAATTACAGTTGTAATTACATTTTTGTTTGCAGTTGTAATTACAACTTATATTTTTTTAACTTTTACGTTTAGTGTGGTTCATTGTTTGGTAATGTTATCATTTGTTTCTTATGGTTATCTGCTTCTTAGGGTTGTATTTAGGTAAAACATTTTCCCAATAGGTGACATCACAGCTAAGGTTATAAATATTCCAAGTTGTTCTTTGCTCCAAGGACGAAAAGTAAGTTTAATTACACATTGTATGTGGTTTTATTTGGATTTATATATGCTAATTCTTAAATTTTGTTGTAGTGCCTGGGAGCAACTATTTGAACTCTAGATGTGCAGTTTCCACTTTCAAAATGAATGCCCGTCAATTGTTGAAAGTTTTGGAGGAGGATTCTAAGAATATTTTGAGGGAAGTATGTGTTCTCCCAATATTTGAAATGCCTAGTTTGCCTCAAAACATTCCCTTGCTTTATGTTCTAGTAAGGGCTTTCAATAGGGACAGACAATCCTTTACGATAGGAAATGACTCTTTGAACTTCACAGTCAACGAGGTGGCCTTGATTTTGGGTCTACCGAATCGTGGATTAGACATTACTTTTTATAGACTACCCTGCACAGATTTAACACATAAAGATTTAATAGAGGAGATGAATAATCTCGCAATTGATGATTGGTCTCCCACGTTGGAGAGTAGGAGAGTGGATGCTTTGATAAGGTATCTGGTGAATGTTTTCTTTTTTCCGCTGAAAGGGACGAAGATCCCAGCTTCGTTGTACAGAATTCATGGTTTATCCGAATTCCAAAAGTACAACTGGCCGAAGGCAATACACAGCTTTTTACTATCACAGGTTGATTCTTTAAATCAAGCTAGTGTAGTCAAAAAGGTGGGTGTAAATCTGGGATACTTAGAGGGTTGTGCAACTGTCTTATTGGTAAGCAGGATGAAATTAAATGCATTTATCTATTTTTTATGATTTTGTATTAATGCCCTTTTTGGTTGTAGGTGTGGCTATATGAGCACACTAACGTTCAGATAGTTGTGAATGATTTGGCGAGACTTAGGATATGTAGGTGGTCAGATAAAAAAAGTTACAGAGCGGAATTTTGTTTCAATCTACTTAGTCAACTAAAGAAAACAAATGAGGTTATTACAAATGTAAATCCCTTGTAATAGTAATATGATTTGTTATTTTGTATTGTAAACATATGTTGTTGTTGTGATGTAGGTTAAACGAAAATTTCAGAAGATTACGAAAAATGAGGAATGTTTACTTGCGGAATCAGAGGACGATTCTAATTTCGAAACAATGAAGAAGAAGAAGAAGGGTGGGGTAGACAATGGTAAAGATAATTTGGAGTTAAAAGCGGAGATGAAAGATTATATTTTTACTACTGAAGAACAAAGACTTACTGCTAAAACACAAAACCAAATGTTGAGGAAAGCTAGGAGAGAATTGAGCAAGAGGAAGGTCAAGAAGGAAGAGATGAGGAAAGCTGAGAACTCATTATTTAAGCAGGGTTGGGGCGGACTAGAGGTCCGGCTCCAATCATTTATTAAAGCGGAAGTACAGAGGGGTGTAGATTCAATAAAAGATTATTGTGAATCATGGTTTAAAAGATTGGAAGCAAATTCCTATGGTGGACCACAACCACAACAACCTCCAACACCCATTTCTTCTCCGAAAGAAGTTAAATCTATAGTCAAAATAGAATCTGAAAATGATAAGGATGATATTCTTATTAGTAGTTTGGTAAGAAATGTAAAGACCAGAGGTTCTAGAAAGAAAAAACTATCCAATAGCCCTATGAAAGGGAAAGTTAAGGTCAAAGATGAGGTAAGAGAGGAGGATAGTTACCCGGGCAAAGCATATATATCGGCTTCGTCGCGTGGCGTTATAGATATTATGATGAAAACATTCCCAGAAAGGTAATATCGCTCTTCTATTTTGTAAGGTAACGTTTTTATAGGATGGTGCACGGATTGTATCTGTAGGGCAAAATACATTGCTTTTTAAATTATAAATTACAGAATAATTTTTTTCTTTAACTTTTATGATCATTTTAAGATGAACTTCTTGAGAAGTGATTTTTTTAATACACTTACAGTTGTAAAATACATATGTTTTTACGACTGTAATAAAACTATGAGTACATTTACAGTCTCTATTTCAACTAAAAAATACTGTCCCGTACTACTATCCAGTAGGAACTTTACACATTCGCAATATTCTCTAAAAATGCCATTTTTGCATACTAATGTTTTTTGTTTGCTATTTTCAGTAGCGACACTGTGTTGAAGTGTGGAAATATCGTGATAACTCGAGAAGCAATGGATGACCTACTGAAAGGTCGGTGGCTACACAATACACATTTGAATGCGTATGCATTGCAGCTAAAATCCAGAATCAAACTGTCAAAGGGGAGTGTCAAAAAATTTCTCTATGTATCGTCGGAGTACGTTGTAAGTCAACCATTTAACAATTAGAACTTTTATTACAATTTGCATTTTAGTTTTCTAACATTGAAAACAGTATTATAGGAGAATCAATACGCAAAACACTAAGTGCTTAATCAACCATTTAACAACAACAAGTGTTAAAAGCCATGAACTCATTATCATGCCATGCCACCTAACCAATCATTGGGCTTTGCTGGTGTGTCGCTTAAAGGAATGTAAGTGGGAGTTTTATGACTCCATGAAAAGTAAGCGTCACCTAACAGGCATATCATCATTGGTAAGCTTTTTACAGTTTAACATTGAATAGATTTTAATATTAGTAGTTTTTTATTTAAATTCAGAGTTGCGTTGCAGGTACAAATACTCCATGAAGACGCAAAGACAGCACTCTCAGCCGGCATTACAAATTGGCCAATTGTAGAAGTTCCTGGCTTGCCTCAACAGGCAAATGGTCATGATTGCGGAGTATTTGTTCTGAAATATATGGAGGCAATTGTATCAACACAAGAAACGTCATGGGAGGAATGCAATGATTGGCCAACTCAGACCTCAATATTTCGTGCAGAAATTGCTGTTGATTTAATTAAAACATTTGTTTAAATTTCTTGACGTGTAAAAGTATTTGAAATATAATTTCAGTTGAAAATACCGTTTCAATTACAGTTATAACTTACAGTCTAGAATTACAGGTAAATTACAGTTCAAAAATTAACATGTTTCTCTTCATCTCTTGCCATTTTACTGTGTATCTCTAACTCCCTTAGTTTGCAGTTTATTTGATTGCAAGAATTGCTAAAGTTACTTGATTAGTAAAAGTATATTGCTGCACTCTCGCATTCGACGAACGCGGGCCGGCATTCGACGAACGCGGGTTGCCTGATGAGTCCTGATCATATACACATTTATGGACTCATCCGGGCCGTTATTCAGTCATTTCACCGCACTTTAGCCTTGTTATAGTTTATATTTGATATTCCATGCTAGGTGCACTTCTAGACCCATTTTGGTGTGATTTCATGTTTATTTTCATTAGTAGTTTTCATGCACTGTTAGGTGCCACTTTCAGTGGCTAGATTCGTGGTTGTGCTGGAATAGGAGTCGTGCAGGTGTTCCCGGTGCAATTCTGCACAGGAACACTGCGCACGATCACCGGTTCTATGGCTCGTGTGCACTTAACCCTTTTTTCATGAGTTCTGTTTGGTGTAGTGCGCACGACCATCTACGATAGTGCGCACGACCACCGGTCGTGCGCCACTGGCCGTGCGCACTTATCATTAATTTTCTGAGTTCTGTTTCGACTAATGCGCACGACCACCGACGATAGTGCGCACGACCACCGGTCGTGCGCCACTGGTCGTGCGAACATTATAGTTTATAAATTTCGCATCTTGCAGGTTCCACCCAGGCAGTGCGCACGATCACAGAATTCCAGTGCGCACGACCACTGGTCGTGCGCCAATGACCGTGCGCACTATTTAAATCAGCGCCTATATAAATGCCTGTTCCGATTTTAGGTTATCATTCAGCCGCCGGGAGCGGATTGCCTGTTCCGTACGCCGCCGACCACCATCTTGGGACGCCTCCACTTCATCTCCTACGCAAGGGGAAGTCTCCTCCATCCATTCCAAGCCTTCCTCCATTGTCCGGGAGCGTTCTCCATCATCCGCAAGCCTCCAAGCAGCTATTTCCCCACTACGACCCGGTGAGAAGAAGAGGAAATCTGAAGTCGAAGACGACGGAGCTACGTAGGGAGATCGTGACAGCTCTCTGCGCCGGAAGCATAGTCCGCCCGAGTCCGGAGGTAGCCCGACAACCTACCATTCCGACCGTGAACGACCGCTAGTCTTCACCCATCGGTTATCTCTTTCTTCTTTCCTTCATTGTACTCGTTGAATCGTGTAAACTGGAATATTGTGATGTTTGGGTTGTTTGAAATGAATGTTTCTTTACTTTCCTTCATCGCTTGCTTGTGAATCACTCCGTTTCTACTCTCTCACTCACGCACGCACGCAAGGTGTTTGATCCGCGTTGGCAAGAGCTAACGGCGGTTGTGAAGAGGTGTTTGCGACCCTCACCCTCTCGCACTAGAGCACACTCCATCCGCCTCACGAAGCATGGCATCGCGGCCATTGCATCCATCTCGCCTAGCGAAGCGGTGCCTTCGACCCGCATTTCTTTTATTGTTGTTAGGATTAGGACAAATCAACCAAAAATCCCCTTTTTATGTGTGTTGCGCTTGTGTAACAAGAGTCACACAAACGCGATTCGTTCACCTAACCTGCATTCCTCAAGAGACCGACATTCGGGGATTCCACTCTCCACATTTATTACTTGACAGCGACCGGTGCACTCCCCGGCAACGGCGCCAAAAACTTGATGCGTGTCGGCAAGTGCACCGGTCGCTGTCAAGTAATAAATGTGGAGAGTGGAATCCCCGAATGTCGGTCTATTGAGGAATGCAGGTTAGGTGAACGAATCGCGTTGTGTGACTCTTGTTATACAAGCGCAACACACATAAAAAGGGGATTTTTGGTTGATTTGTCCTAATCCTAACAACAATAAAAGAAATGCGGGTCGAAGGCACCGCTTCGCTAGGCGAGATGGATGCAAGGCCCCGATGCCGTGCTTCGTGAGGCGGATGGAGTGTGCTCTAGTGCGAGAGGGTGAGGGTCGCAAACACCTCTTCACAACCGCCGTTAGCTCTTGCCAACGCGGATCAAACACCTTGCGTGCGTGCGTGAGTGAGAGAGTAGAAACGGAGTGATTCACAAGCAAGCGATGAAGGAAAGTAAAGAAACATTCATTTCAAACAACCCAAACATCACAATATTCCAGTTTACACGATTCAACGAGTACAATGAAGGAAAGAAGAAAGAGATAACCGATGGGTGAAGACTAGCGACCGTTCACGGCCGGAATGGTAGGTTGTCGGGCTACCTCCGGACTCGGGCGGACTATGCTTCCGGCGCAGAGAGCTGTCACGATCTCCCTACGTAGCTCCGTCGTCTTCGACTTCAGATTTCCTCTTCTTCTCACCGGGTCGTAGTGGGGAAATAGCTGCTTGGAGGCTTGCGGATGATGGAGAACGCTCCCGGACAATGGAGGAATGCTTGGAATGGATGGAGGAGACTTCCCCTTGCGTAGGAGATGAAGTGGAGGCGTCCCAAGATGGTGGTCGGCGGCGTACGGAACAGGCAATCCGCTCCCGGCGGCTGAATGATAACCTAAAATCGGAACATGCATTTATATAGGCGCTGATTTAAATAGTGCGCACGGTCATTGGCGCACGACCAGTGGTCGTGCGCACTGGAATTCTACGATCGTGCGCACTGCCTGGGTGGAACCTGCAAGATGCGAAATTTATAAACTATAATGTTCGCACGACCAGTGGCGCACGACCGGTGGTCGTGCGCACTATCGTCGGTGGTCGTGCGCATTAGTCGAAACAGAACTCAGAAAATTAATGATAAGTGCGCACGACCGGTGGTCGTGCGCACTATCGTAGATGGTCGTGCGCACTACACCAAACAGAACTCATGAAAAAAGGGTTAAGTGCACACGATCAGTGGCGCACGACCAGTGGTCGTGCGCCATAGAACCGGTGATCATGCGCAGTGTTCCTGTGCAGAAATGACTGAATAACGGCCCGAATGAGTCCATAAATGTGTATATGATCAGGACTCATCACCGCCGGCTTGGCAAACTGTAAAGAGCAAATAAATTTATATTTATAGTATCATTTACAGTTGTAATTAAACATGTAATGCATAACTGTAACTGTAATCAGCAAACTTCACGTCACTTCTTTTCTTCCTACCTTTATTTGCTAAATTATTGTACAAAATACTTTTAAAGTCCAGGTAAAAAATAACAGATTATAATTTAAGTTGTAAATACCTTTTCAATTAAAGTTATAACTTACAGTCTAAAATTACAAGTAAATGACAGTTCAAAAATTAGCATGTTTCTCTTCAGCTCTTGGTATTTATTTTCTGTATCTGTAACTCCATTAGTACATTGCAGTTTATTTGATTGCAACAATTGCTAAAGTTAGTTGAGTAGTGTAAGTACTTGAAATTGATGCACTCACGCGTTCGACGAACGCGGGCCGCCGGCTTGGCAAACTGTAATGAACAAATAACTTTATATTTATAGTATCATTTACAGTTGTAATTAAACATGTATTGTAGAACTGTAACTTTAATCAGCAAACCTTCATGTCACTTTTTTAATTTTTTAGGTATGATATCATGGTATGTTTTAGGATGGGAGACATCACAAATACACAATACTGATTTAAGAGAGATAATAACATAAAGACAATTTGTTTTTTCAGAATGTGAAGTTCGCCCCGAAATCCATTGCAAAAATCCTTGCTCCTGCAGATTTCAAATAAAAAAAGAAGCTAATGTAGTAGGATTGGTGAGGTAGTCATCCTGTATTTGCAAATAATTAGACCCTCCAGGTGGCGTTGATGGTCTGTTGTAACTGCAATCTCCCATAAGGTTCAACTCAGTCCTCGTTCCAGGCTCTTCCCCAACAATGATATCCCTTTTTCGCCCAGAAGTTTTTTTCCCTGCAACATGTCGAAAATCAATTAGATAAATGAACCTTATAAATCATCTTGTAAAAATGATTTATAGTAATAAATGCTTTTATCTTTAGAATGAAAGTTATAAATATTAATTGTACTCTTTGTCTGTTGTTCCCAATGGTCTTTATGACGTGCATTGCTTGCACCTTTTCGCCTCTTGGTAGGTGGATCTCGAAGAGTTGGTGTCTTATTAGAATTTTGCTCTTCTACAAGTCCTTTCTTTTGCCTTTCATCTTTATCCACCATCTCATCAGTGTACTCGAACAACTCATTCATAACATTCATAACATGAATTTTGGCCGCTTTGCAGTTCTCAATGCGAGTTGTTAAATTGTAACTAGAACGCATAAGGTGGTTCCTGAATATATGGTTCGAATCATGCTCTGTAATAGATGGTATATTTGGAAGGTACATGCCCTTTTTTGCATCAACCGTGAATCGTTTTAGCACATATTTCATCGGAATTTGTTTTACATTCCTTAAATTGAATACTCTTAAAATATGTTCACATAGAAGACCTCTTGTTTCAAATCCTCGACAAGAACAATCTGAATCAAATGTTATTGAGTTGAAATTTACAAACCATCTTTTCTCATCCGCCGAATCACCATGGCCTTTTGTTACAAACACCGTATGCTCATCATCATATCGTGTTTCATCTACAATGCATAATCCAAGGGCCCCATCCGTGCATGCTTTCTCGAATATTCCGTACATTTTTCTAGTGTATATTTTTGAAGCGTGCTTTAGCAAGACACATGTGTTGTGCTTCAAGGTAACCGCACCATGTTTGCTTTTGAAATCCTCTTCATGCTCCCCCCGGCGCCATGATGCAACAAGGCTATCTAAACCAACAAAACATTCAACTAAAGAACTAGTACCCTTTGAAGAACCATGCAAGGAATTATTAGCTGATTCACTCCTTTGGGTAGATAAAATCCCAAGATCCAACAAATCCTTGTTAAAGGCAGTCGACCACTTCCTCTTAGCAATGTGCAAATCCTTCAACCATCGATTTTCTTGTAAATTGCCTCTAGTGATCATCTCATACCAATTTCTGTCAAACTCAATTTCCTCATCGCACTTTGACATACATTGATAAAAAAATGCACGAGTAGTACTGTCATTGTTAAAGCTAGGAACTTTAGAAGGCGCCTTTTTTGAGATGTGCCATTGACACAATCGATGTCTGGTCTTAGTAAACACTCGATCAATTGCAGCGGCCATAGCTTGATCCTGATCAGTAAATATTGATATTGGTTCCTTTTTATCAACGCACTTCAATAATGACTCAAAAACCCAAATAAATGACTCAGTTGTTTCTTCAGCAATGAATGCTCCGCCTACAAATATATTCTGCCAATGATGGTTCACGGCAATGAAAGGCGCACATGCAAGATTGTATTTATTCAATCGATATGTTGTATCGAAAATCAAAACATCACCAAAACAGTCATAATCTAATTTGCTATTTCCATCCATCCAGAAGAATCCAGTTAACCTGTTAAGCTCATCTGTTCGGACATGATATGAAAACATGTTATCCTTTGATTGCTTATCCTGCAATATCTCTAGCAAGGCAGTAGCGTCACCGCTTTCAATTAATGTTGCTTTTTCACGCTGAATGTAATTAAAAGCATCTGTCTTTGTAAAACCAATATTTTCTTCACCTCCAGCTTCGTCTACCATAAAGTTGTATGTCGCAACAGGTTTAATACCTGCGCCCGTCATGTTTTTCAGTAGATTACCCTGCATTTCAGATATCGAACGACTAGATCTCAATAAATGTTTCTCTTTCTCTGTTGCGAGAGGGTGACTGTGTTCCTCAATAAACTTTGTTACTGTCCAATTTCTGTCATCTGCATCTGCATGGAAGTGAATACAAGCAAGGCAACCAGTGCGTGTATCTAATTTCCGGAACTTCTTCGGAGAAGGATTTATTCGCTTATTTCCGGCATTTGAACAACTATACTCTCTAGTTTTGATTGTTCTCGTATGCGTCCAATACATTATGTGTTGTTTGCGCACACTAAAACCAATCCGGTGTGCATAATCACAATACATTTTATAAGCTTCATCCTCCGAATGCACGATGGGGAACACAACGGGATCCTTTTAAAGAAATAAAGGAAATTAAATAAAAACTACACCGAATTAAGTGGTACAGCAATAATTAAGTTAAAGTTGTAATATGCATAATAGTTACACAAATTACAGTTGATGTTATATTTAAAATATGAATTATATGTTCAGTTGAACCTATAGGTAAATTATGAATTATAGTTAAAGTTACAGTTGGACTTACAATTGTATTTACAGTTCTACTTACACTTATAATTACAGTTTTGCTTACATTTGGACATTAAAGTTTGAATTTGGTTATTTGTTAACTGGTCAAATTAACTGAAGTTGGAATGTATGAAGATAATTTCATCACTCATCAGTTCATCAGTAAACAAATTACAGTTGCCTTAAAATTCCCTTAACAAAATTACAGTAAAAAACACAGGTATAATTACAGTTGGACTTACAGTTGAACATTTATAATTATAATTTGACTTACAGTTCTTAACATAATCACAATTACACATGGACTTACAGTTGGACTTACAGTTGTACTAACAGTTGAATACTTAAAATTACAATTTGACTTACATGTCTAAACATAATCACAATTACAATTAGAATTACACGTAGACTTACAGTTTGACTTAGAGTTGTACTTACAGTTGTCCTTACAGTTGGACTGTAATTTCTTACTTTGTTAACTGATGAACTGTACTGTAGAATTTCAGTTGGTTTCACATGCCCTAATTACAGTGCAAAAGACACTTATAATTACAGTTCGACTTGCAGTTCAAGACTTATAATTACAGTTGGTGTTACCGGTGGGCTCACAACGGGATCCTTTTAAAGAAATAAAAGAAATTAAATAAAAACTACACCGAATTAAGTGGTACAACAATAATTAAGTTAAAGTTGTAATATGCATAATAGTTACACAAATTACAGTTGGTGTTATATTTAAAATATGAATTATAGTTACAGTTGAACCTATAGGTAAATTATGAATTATAGTTAAAGTTACAGTTGGACTTACAGTTGTATTTACAGTTCTACTTACACTTATAATTACAGTTTTGCTTACATTTGGACATTAAAGTTGGAATTTGGTTATTTGTTAACTGGTCAAATTAACTGAAGTTGGAATGTATGAAGATAATTTCATCACTCATCAGTTCATCAGTAAACAAATTACAGTTGCCTTAAAATTCCCTTAACAAAATTACAGTACAAAACACAGGTATAATTACGGTTGGACTTACAGTTGAACATTTATAATTCCAATTTGACTTACAGTTCTTAACATAATCACAATTACACTTGGACTTACAGTTGGACTTACAGTTGTACTAACAGTTGAATACTTATAATTACAATTTGACTTACATGTATAAACATAATCACAATTACAATTAGAATTACACGTAGACTTATAGTTTGACTTACAGTTGTACTTACAGTTGTCCTTACAGTTGGACTGTAATTTCTTACCTTGTTAACTGATGAACTGTACTGTAGAATTTCAGTTGGTTTCACATGCCCTAATTACAGTGCAAAAGACACTTATAATTACAGTTCGACTTGCAGTTCAAGACTTATAATTACAGTTGGTGTTACCGGTGGGCTCACATTTGGACTTACAGTTTCAGAACTGATGAAGTAATGAATTACAGTTCAAAAATAATGAATTACAGTTCAAAAATACTTACAGTTCTTTCTGAATCCATGAGGAATAGAAGGTGTAAAGTGCAAAACGACGACGACTATCCCTACATAAGAAAGCTTCCCGTCGACCGATGAAGCCGGCTACGTTTTCCGGTGGAGCGAAATGCCGGCGAAACTGGGCAGCGAAATGCCGTTTTCGAGCTCAGCTGCACAATTGTAGGAGATAAGAATCGGCAGGAAGCGACCGCCACTTCCCGTCGAACGATGAAGGTGAGGCCGGCTAGGTTTTCCGGTGGAGCGAAATGCCGGCGATGCGATGCTGAGTAGCGAAATGCCGGCGAAAATAGAGCTCAGCTGCCGCGGGTATCGAAACGCCGAAGTTCGAAGTAAGCAACTAGCGGGAAAGGGAGAGAAAAATAAAGCGGGCCCACTCTATTTATTTAAGGAAGTTCCTATTGAAAACATTTTCTCTACCGCAGAACTCTGCCTTGTTTCATCCCATGCCACGTGGCACGCGATGACCGATCCTGTAAGCCTGTAACTACTGAATTTTTCAGAAGCGAAATGTAAATTGCAACCTATCGGGTATAAATATTCTTGTAGAGCGAGCATTTCTCCGAATTACAGCGCGAGCTGCGGAACGATGGCTCTGGATAAGGCGCAAGAGATCGTTTCCTCAGACCCGGTCGTCGTCTTCAGGTCGATCTCTTCCCTTACCGTTTGACCTATCGAGTTCTTCGTTTACAAGTTTTATTCCCTTCGCCAACGATTTGCTGATCTGTTTATACCCTTTTAGCAGTTTTAGATTGTGAATACTAATCGCGCGCGTCTGTTTGTCAATGGATTGTTGATTCTGCTCGGCCATATAAGTTGAATTAGTTATCATCGGAATTCTTTTTCGAACTTCTAGCTTGAACGCGGCGAAATCATCCCCTGTCCGTGATTGCGGGCTTAGGAGCTGATACAAAATTTTCTGTACTTATGCCAAAGTTCATGTGGTGATACCTAAATTAAACATAGATTAGCTGGCTATTGGGTTTGCATTAACCCTGAAGTTTGCATTGATCTACCTGCAGTTTAACTATACATTAATTCGACTGAAATGAAGAGAAATACCCCAAAAATGCATAATTTATTATCAATTGGGCTATTGGTGTCATCCTCAATTTATCTTGTACGGCTCTGTTTGGCGCGGCTGCAACGACTGGAGAAGCAGTGATGGAATAATCAGCTGTTTTGCAGAGTGGTGGCAGAATCTGTGAATCTGTTTGGAAGAACAGCTGTTGCAGTGCCGTTTCAAACGGAGAAACTGTTAAGCTGTTTGGCAAAACAGCTGTGCGTTTTGATTTTTTTTTTTAAATTAGAGATAAACAACATATCGTCGAGGACTGAGGAGGAGGAAGGGCCGCTGGGAGATGTTGTCGTCGACCGTGAGGAAGAAGAAGGGCGGCTGGAAGAACTGGGAGATCGTCGTCGCTAGACCCGTCGCGCTAGGGCACATGAATCGCGTCCGATTCCGCGATCTAGAGCCGTGAGAAATATTCACGACTCCGAATCGCAGTTTTTAGGGAATTTTTCAGCGGCGGCTGTTTCTACTACGGGCCTTATTTTTCTGTTTGGCGGGGCGGTTTTAAAAACTGCGGCTTGCAGCTCTCAAAACGCCCCGCCAAACATAGCCATAGTTAGATGGAGTGAGCTTGTTGACTACATACCGTTTTGTTATTCCCATCTATTATGTTTTTTCTTTCTACTTCAACTAAATAGCCTTTGATAAATTTTTTTACTTCATGGGAACTTATGTTATTAGACTTTGACTATTAAAATTGTTTAAATTATTTTTAGGTTCTCTAGGGCCCTATATAGAAATGGATGATATTTGTTGGTCGCGATATTGTGATCACGAACATTTCTATTTATCACCATAAAAGATGTTCATATTCTTATATCATTATCCTAATCTTTCCCCTTAACTTTTATCATCTTAAAAGGGTGAACCGATCTTGGTGATGGATTATGTACTAGCAACTTTTCGGATGGTTCATATCAGTGTTAAATATTTCTCTAAACACTGGTTATAGATTTTTGATGGTATATTCATTTTAGAACTATCATTAATAGTTTATAGGATACTCATTAAGTGTTAAAAATATTGATACCTTTCAACTTAGCTAAGTATATTGCAACATGCAATACTATTTTGTTTGTTAAGTATTATCTACTTGTTGTATGTACATTCTTACATACCATCTATCCACAAACTTAATGTAGCTTTTGCATGCAATATAGTGATTTCATGTATGCTTGCATTTATTCGCTAAAATGCATTGATATTTACTTTCATTCTAACTTTATATTGGAGGATGCCTAAGAAAAATGAAGGGAACAAATGGAAGAAAACTAAAAAAAACTAAAAAGATAAAATAAGAATTCAATCATTGTTGATTACACGATGGAATTACTTGGAGAGACATCCATCATCATGCCATCAATGTAACGGCCCGAAGTCTGCCACAATTTAAATATTTCTTTCTTCTGAGCAGGTTTTGCACAATTAAATAATGCAGCTAAGCGGATCACAAGAGTGGTACCAGTAGAAGACATAAAAACACTTTTTATTCATTTCATTAATATACATCATGTCCAGAATACAGGGAAAACCAAAACAACTGAAATACATACTACGACATATATGTATACATACTGAGATGAAATCTACAATAAACTGAAATAAACTCTAACCCAAGCTCAAACCACGTCTTCCCTCTGTTTCCTTTCTGCCTCTGCAGGTATCCTCCTAGCGGGGCCTAGCACATTGACGATTTGATCCTAAAAATAAGATTGACAACCAGTTAGTTTAGAAAACTAAGCGAGTTCCTTACCTCTTCGACCACACTACATGCAAACACGAAGAGTCATCAGCAATAGACGGGTATATATTTCTGTATGAACTGTATGAACATGTATAGTAGAACAAGAAATAAAGTAAACATGTACAATGAGCTAGTACAACAGAAACAAACTATTTCTGTTATCAATTTTCTTATGTCTCATTCTTGTTCATTTTCGTGTTCAATTCAAGATCTTCATATTACTTTTCATTCTTTCGAAATACTGAGGGTCATTCTAAAATCAAACATCTGGGCCTATCGAATCAATGTCTGCTCTAGGACGCTCAACAACGCAACATGCTTCCACGCCTCCTAGATTGGACATTTCAGTATCAATTTCCGTAGGAGATCATATGACCCTTAGTGTTTCGATGCGTCGACACACTCTCAATATCTTATTCTTTTCATTTCATATTCAATTCGTAAAATATAAGAAATAATTATATTAATTTTCCCTCAGAGATTTTATCACTTGCTAATCCATGTTTAGCCTTTTAGCGATTTCATGTTTTCAGTGATTCCAAATCTTCGAATTTCTTTAATTCAATGCAATTCATATTCAGTGTTCATACAAAGAAATATCTCAAAGTAAATCAATTCTACATGTTCATAAGTCAAAATATTCAAATGTTTACGTAATCAAAGTAGTAAGGACTCACCACAACTTTTCCTTTGCCCTTGTCCTTCATTGGATTCTCATCGCGTCTATCGCCAGACGCCATCCTCTGCAGTATCAAGTAAATCATTTACTTTAGCGCTGCGTCGTTAAATAGTTACGAACGGACTCCTGAGACGGCCACAACTACGACCTATAGGAGTTGCCTAGGGAAGGACTAACTTGGTGACTTGAAAGGAACGCGTTAAAATCAGATTTTAGGCGCTACGAAACTCAAAATTCATCCACGTCACACTTCAAAAATCAGCCACTTGTGTGACCAATAAGAACCAAAGAAGGCATCCCACAATAGCTAACAAAGGCAACCCAAATAGCAGCCTAAATGGTAGCTAAAACACCACTAAAAGACATCCAATATGAGCTAACAAGAGGGCAACATAATCAGGGCTGCTAACAACAATACCAAGGGCTGCCACTAGCAGTCCAATTCCAAGGAAAACCCAACCCAAAAACAGTCATCAAGACAACTAATAAGAGCTTCTAATGACAACTAACAGGAGCAGCCAATTGCTTATAACAAGAGCCCACAACAACACTTAAAGGAAGCCCAAGGGAAACAACTGGCCAACAATAATCAATACAACAGCCAGCAACCCAAGGAAACAAGGCAACAACCAAGAGGAATAACATAACCAAAAGACTCAATTCAACAACCCAACAGCCAATGGTTCACCATAAGAGGTCAATTCAACAGCCCAAAACAAAAACCCTAAGTTTAGATCATAGTCCAACAACTAGCTTCAACAATTAGGAAGGAGAAGAGTGAGGGTAATAGGAAGAAGGAGGGCTTACAGTGCAAGGGTCGAAGCCCAAACAGTCGGCCAAGCACAAGACCAACCCAGCTAGCAAGGATGCAAGAAGAAGACAACAACATGCTTCTCCCAGCACTGACGACCAAGGAGGAGAGGGGATCGTGGCTTAGGAAGGAGGAGTGCAGCCAGACCTAGCGTTTCTCAGCCCGTCAAACTTCAAGCGGTGAGAGGAAAATATCGTGAGAAAGAGCCAGCGGGAGAGGATATAATAACCGCCTAATCCACCACCTCTCATAAACATAGCTAACACGCTTAATTAGCAACCGGCCAGCCCAAACCAGTCTAGCATTTAATCAAATGAACCCAAATCAGCCAAACTAGCTACATGATTCACCCAACCACAATCAAATCAGCCAAAACCAGCTACATAAAAAAAATGCCATGAGCCACCACCAACATAAAGTAAAGCAAATAAAAATAACAAAACGAAATGAACGTCGCAAAATCTTTGAAAAAGCTCGAACTTAAAAATTTACACATACGACGTCGAATCGGTACTGAATCTCATTCTTTTTAATCACATGGGAATATTATTTCTTATATTTCAAAATATAATACAACATTTATACACGATCGGGATTGGGTCTTACAATTAACATCATCAATAACCTTATCTCAATTATTTGGGATCAATTTTTTAAATATCCATTTCTCACTTGTTCCTATTTAGTGCTGCTTGAGATGTTAAACCTAATTTTCTCAAATTATCTTGATCAACTTTCATCCATTTTACTTTGGGTCTATCATCTGTCTTACCTAATTCTTCGATACCAATTCTATCTACTCGTCTAACTGATACTTATTCTAACGTTTGTTGCATGACCAATCCACGTAAGTCTATTTTATATTTCCTTGGACATATGTTACCCTTGCGGTCTCTTTAATCTAATAATTCTTTAATCTACTTTTTCTTGCTCTCTCACACATTTATCTTAACATGCTAATTTCTAACAAACTCAACTTAGATATTACCACAAATTTTTTATTGAGCACACTCAGATCCATACAAAACGGTTGGCTTAATAATAAATTTATAGAATTTACCTTAAAATCTCCAAGGCATGCTCTTATCACGTGGTACTCTAGTTGTTATATCCTTATCTTTATTTCCATTCTTATGAATGGTCGATCCAAAGTACTTAAAACCTATCACACTTAGGTATCTATTTTTCCACTAATAAGATAAATTGATAATATCAACCAACTAGAATTTACTCGGTTTTTGTCCTACTAATTCAAAGACATATTTTTTAAACAATATCTCCATTATTCTAATTTTACAGTTAACTCATGTGATATTTCATTGATCAGAGTTATCATCAAATAAAAAGTATCACAAGGCCCTCACGTTAGTTATTTTTTTTGTAAGCATCTTCATTATTACTAAGATAATTGTTGGAAAAGCCCATGTAAAGAGCCCGTATTTGTGCCCATTTATTCTTCTCTTCTTTAGTCCCACATTGTTACCGACGCGCATTCGGAGGAGCCGAGTTGGCAAGTATACTCGAGGAGGGCGCGCGCGGGACGGGAGGAACGCAACCCGGAGGAGGGAACCGGGCGGACAACACCCGGTTCAGTTTAGGCCGGCCGGTCTATTAGTCTATGTGTGGTTTTATTTTATATGCCTTGTTTTATGTTATGGATGTTTGGGTGGGTCCTGGATCTATATAAGGGATCTACTCCTATTGTATTGGTTATCTTTTTGATCATTAATCTGAAATTGCAAGGGCTGCTCCCTTTTTCTTCTCATCTCTAACCCTAGCCTCTTTCTCTCAACCTCCTCTTCCCCCTCTTCTTCTCTAGCCGACCGCTTTCCCCCCCCATCGTGACCGGAGATCTCTCTCTCTTATCTTTGAGAACGTAATATTTGGTCCGACCTGCCGCTCCGCCCGCCTCGTCGCCGCCGGAGTTCTTCATCATGCCGCCCAAGAACCCTCCTCGCCCCGCCGGATCTGGAGAGGCCTCGGACGACGTCGCCGACCGTGTCTCCGCACAAGAGAGCCACCTCTCATCCCTCCAAGCCGCCGTCGAAGCCTTGGCCGCCAGCCAAGCGACCCTCACCGCTGGCCAGGCGGAGATCCTGGCTCGGTTCACCGCCTGGCCCGCGGGCGACGGACTGGATCCGAGCCCGCCAGTCCTGCAGCCCGCTCGCCCAGCCGCCGCCATGCCCGCCACCTCCTTCGCCGGTCAAGTCTTTCCTGGGGACGCCACCTCCATCCTTGGCACACCACCTGGACGTCCCATCCTTTTCCGGCACAGATCCTCTCGGTTGGATCGCCCGCGCGGAGCAGTTTTTTGAATTAAATGAGACTTCTTTGACGGATAAAGCGAGCACGACCGTGGTCGGCCTTGAAGGCTCGGCTCTCCATTGGGCGCGTTGGCTCCGTCAAATCCAACCCACCATCTCTTGGACCGAACTCAAACAAGAAATGGTGAGCCGTTATGATTCCCGCTACACCGGCTCCACGATTGAGCGTCTTTGTACCACCCGCCAATCCTCCACCGTGGGCTCCTACATCGATGAATTTGTCGCGCTCGTCACGCAAGTTCCGGGCCTCCCACCCGAACATTATTTGAGTTTCTTCCTCCAAGGCCTTCGCCCCAACATCCGATCTCGCCTTCATACTCATCATCCCCGCACCGTTTCGGAAGCAATTGAACTCGCCCGGGCCATGGAAGCGGACCTCGACCCACGACCGGCCGCACCCGCCGGTTTCCGACCCATGGCCCCACCGACAACCGGCCCTCGGCCGCCACATCCGGGCAACGACCACCCACCCCACCCGGAGGCTCCGCAACGCGTCCACTACAACGACCTCCGCCGCCGCGGATTATGCTTCCGTTGCCGCCAGCCTTACTCCCCGCAGCACGTGTGCCCGGTCAAGGAGTTCCATGCTCTTTTCGTCGATGGCGACGACGACCCCTTGGCCGAGGATGGCCTTTAGTCTGACGCTCTACCAGACCAATTTCCCCAGGACTCCGAGGGGGTGCCACTCAACGTGCTGGAGCTACCCTCTTATTCCATGGGCGGCTTGACGGGGCCCCGCACGATGAAGCTGGCTGGATTGTTACATGACCGTCCCCTGATCGTTATGATCGACAGCGGTGCTAGCCACAATGATGGCGTACGGTCGCACGCGCATGTTTATTCCCACAGGAGGCGGTGATCGGCGACCCGGTTGGGCGATCCGAGTCCGCGGATGCGCCCGGAGGGCCGTTCCGAGTTGATTCCATATATAACTTTATTATTTTTATGCTGCGTTTAGCCCCGATCGGCTCGGACACTTGCGGCCGTCCGATTGGGAGCCCTAATTTTATTTTATGTTTAATTCCTGCATTCCTCCTATAAATAGAGGGGTTTTGATGTTAAAGGGGAGATTGGAAGTTGCCCTAGAGCAGCCGCCCGGTCCAAGTTTGGAGAATCTGATTCCTGCGCTCGTACCCCTGCTGCCGCTGTTCTGCATCCCGCCCGACGCCGCTGATTCCGTAAGCCTCGACCTCCCCTCCCTCCAACGCATCGCCCTTCTCCCTCTCCCCGTACAGCCCGACGAACCTCCCTCCACCACATCGCCCTTCTCCCTCTCCCCGTACAGCCCGACGAACCTCCATCCACCCCCATCGCCAGTCTCCCTCTCCCCACACAGTCCGCCGACCCTTCCTCCCCCCCCCTGTTCCGCCTTCCCCTTCCGGCAGCCCCCACGTCCACCCCATCGCCCCACGCCCTTCCCAACAGCAACCCTCCAACCTTCCCTAACCCTACTCCGTTTCCCCGACCTCCACAACCCGCATCCCCCACCCATTCCGTGGAATCTCCATTTCAGACGGAGGCACGCTCGCCGCGGATCTCCCCTCTAAGTCAAGCCGCCTCGTGCAGGAGCGATCCAAGGTATATTGGTGTTTGGTTTATTATTGGACTTCTTGTGTTGAACTATTGTGGTGGATGTTATTTTATATGCTATTGTGTTGCTTGCGAACGATTTGCGGGACCTTTACCGGCGCACTTCAGCTGATTTGCACCTCTCTCGTTGGTTGATCTAGTTGTTCTGAACATTAATATTTACTCTTAATTGTGTGGTTGCGCCTAAAGCTTTGTGGGAATTATTTGCTAGTAAATCTTGATTTGCAATTGCTTCATGTACACACGTGCACCCTAATTCATATTACTCCCCAAGAGTCGCATTTAGGAGTGTCTGCATTTATCGGCTGACTACCACTGCATCATTTGGTATCAGAGCGAGGTTACGCATTTCATTGCATGCTCCGTAGTGGTAGGGTCTATAGAAAACCAATGTCTGTTCAGAATAATACCGACGATCGGGCCGCCAGTTCGAATTCGGACATGACGACCGCCGAGTTTCAGCGCTTAGTCCTGGAACAGTTCACCACCATTAAGAACGACATCGCTAGGGTCAACACTAGAGTCGATCAGATAGGGTCCTCTAGAGGTCCGGCACCTGCACCACGTTATGAGGAACCCTTGGAGGACCCACGGGATGCTCCTCTCCCACGTAATCGACGAGCGAGAGAGATACCACATCGGGACCCTGCACCACGTCATGAGGAACCCTTGGATGATCCACGGGATGCTTCTCCTCCTCCTGACCGACGTGCACGAGAGATACCTCGCCGGGACCCAGCCCCTCGGAGACGGACTCCTGAGCCAGCATACGATTATTGTCGGGACCCCGCTCCTCGGAGACGGACTCCCGAGCCTGCCTTTGATTATCGTCGTCACCCTAGGCCACCATACGAACCCCGTCCGCCACCGGCCCGCCGTGGTCGCGGGCCACCCCCGCGGCACGAGTACGATCTCGAAGAGCCATATGACGACTATGTGGAGCCCCGTCGGGAGCGCACTCCGGTAGTGGACGATCTCATTCGGCGTCTTCGAATTGATGCTCCCACCTTCGACGGTCATCTAGACCCGAAGGCCTTTAGTGACTGGCTCCTAGATATGGATCATTTCTTTGACTGGTACGAGATGCAGAATGAGCGGCGAGTTCGGTTCGCTAAGATGAAACTGATTGGCCAGGCAAAAATGTTCTGGCTCAGCGTAGAGAGATCTCTGGAGAGAGATGGATACTATCCCATCACTAGGTGGGCGGAGATGAAACAACGATTGAGGGACAAGTACCTCCCCGACTCTTATAGAGATCAGCTTCTTGACCAACTCCATGCGTTACGGCAGGGATCGCTATCCGTTGCCGAATATATGACACGATTCGACGAGTTGATAGTGAGGAGCGACATTTGGGAGGAGCCTATCGTGACCGCATCTAAGTTTAGAGCTGGGCTTAGGGCTGAGATTCGAAGAGAGCTCATCCCACATCGCATAGAGACAGTCGAGCAGGTATTCCAGCTCGCGCTTGAATATGAGAGCTATCTGCGCCTCCCGGGATCGAGGCAAACCACACACCGCCCCGATGCCCCGCCTCGCACCACCACGGATGCGAAGGGGAAGGTTTTGGTTCCGGCTGCCCCTAGGGCCGGGCCTGGCCAGTGCTTTCGATGTCTGGGCAGAGGGCACCTTGCTGCTCAATGCCCTACGAGGAACCTGTTGATCGAGGACGATGGCGAGGAGAGCGCTGAGTTAGACGAGGTTGTGGTCGAGGAGATCACAGCGGAGGTGGGGGACGGTTGGGAGAGCGACGCAGAGAGATCATTAGGACTGGGCGTCACCCGTCGCCTCCTGCACACCCCTCGTCCCGAGGAAGATTGGCGCCGCACATCGATATTCTATACATATTTTCAGAGTGCGGGCGGACCCTGCAAGCTTGCCATAGACAGCGGTAGTTGCGTGAACATTGTGGCGAAGAAAGGCTTAGAAAGGATGCAGCTAGCTGCCGAGCCACATCCCCACCCATACCGCGTCCACTGGGTTGACAAGTCTGCCATCCAGGTCACGCAGAGATGTCTTGTGCCGATCCGTTTAGCGTCCGTTGAGGACAAAGTGTGGTGCGACGTCATCCCGATGGACGTCGCACATGTTCTGTTAGGCCGCCCCTGGTTGTACGATCGCGACGCCACGTGTTATGGCCGTTCCAACACGTGCGTCTTCTTTGACAAGGGGCGGAAGGTCACCCTCACCCCGACCCAGCCCAGGGACCCACCCAAGGGCCAGGTTGAGTCGTCTATTAGTGCCGGGACCTCCAAGCCCGTACACATTTTGAGGAAGAGTGATTTTCTTCGAGAGAGTTTAGACTTGGGGATGATGTACGTGGTGGTAGCCGCTGTGGCCTCTGACCCCACCACTGATCTTGAGAGTGTAGATCCGGATATCCGTCGCCTGCTGGACGAGTACACTGACATTATGCCGGAGGAGCTCCCCGACGAGCTTCCCCCTATGAGAGATATCCAGCATGCTATAGACCTGATCCCAGGGGCATCTTTGCCCAACCTTCCCCACTATCGGTTGAATCCGACTGAGCATGCTGAGTTGAAGCGACATGTGGACGATCTTCTGCGGAAGAAATTTATTCGAGAGAGCCTGAGCCCGTGTGCCGTTCCTGCCCTTCTTACCCCGAAGAAGGATGGGAGCTGGCGCATGTGTATCGATAGTCGCGCCATCAATAAGATTACGGTGAAGTATCGCTTCCCGATCCCCCGCCTCGATGACCTCCTCGATGCGATGGCTGGCGCCCAGGTCTTTACGAAGATCGACTTGAGGAGCGGGTACCATCAGATTAGAGTCCGGGAGGGTGATGAGTGGAAGACGGCTTTTAAAACAAAAGATGACCTATACGAATGGTTAGTTATGCCGTTCGGACTCTCGAACGCGCCGAGCACATTTATGAGGGCGATGACACAGATTCTCCTGCCCTACATGGGCAAGTTCCTCGTGGTGTACTTCGATGACATACTGATTTATAGTCAGGGACGCACAGAGCACCTGGGTCACATTCGTCTAGTATTCGACCTCCTTCGGAAGGAACATCTTTATGTTAACCTGAAGAAGTGTTCGTTCCTGTCCACGTCGGTCCATTTTCTCGGATATATTGTATCTCAGTCCGGCATCTCGGTTGACCCTGATAAGGTCAAATCGATTCGGGAGTGGCCCGTTCCGGCCAACATTCACGAGGCACGGAACTTCCATGGACTGGCCACCTTCTACCGGAGGTTTGTCCGTGGGTTTAGCTCGATTATGGCCCCTATTACGAGTTGCCTTCGCAAGGGCGACTTCGTTTGGACTCCCGCGGCTACCAGAGCGTTTGAAGACATTAAGGAGAGACTCTCGTCAGCACCGGTTTTGCGCCTCCCAGATTTTGCCAAGGCATTTGAGGTCGCATGTGACGCTTCTGGGGTAGGTATTGGTGGGGTGCTGAGCCAGGAGGGTCATCCAGTCGCGTACTTCAGCGAGAAGCTCAATGAGGCCCGACAGAGGTATTCCAATTACGATCGAGAGTTCTACGCCGTTGTACAGGCGCTCCGATATTGGCGTCACTATCTCCTACATAAGGAGTTCGTCCTGTATTCGGATCATCAGGCCCTGCGATATCTAGATTCGCAGAAGAAGTTAGGACACCGTCACGCGAAATGGGTGGAGTTCATGCAGGAGTACCACTATGTTCTCAAGCACCGAGCTGGTGTTGAGAACAAGCCGGCAGATGCATTGAGTCGCCGGGTCACCATTCTTCACACCATGAGCGCGCGAGTGGAGGGGTTTGAGCGGATCCGCCTTGATTATCCCGAGTGCCCTGATTTTGGCGATATTTACTCCGCGTTGTCGAGGGACCCCCCCGAGCCCCGCGAGGGTTTCCTCATTTCGGAGGGTTATCTGTTCTTTGAGTCTCGTCTCTGCGTGTCCCAGACGTCTCTGCGGGACTTCCTTGTCTGGGAGTTACATGCGGGCGGCGCCGCGGGACACTTCGGGCGCGACAAGACGATCGCGTTAGTGGAGGACCGTTTCTTCTGGCCTGGCCTGAAGAGGGATGTTACGCGGATCGTTCGTCATTGCCGCACTTGCCAGACAGCCAAGGGTTCTCGACAGTCTACGGGCCTGTACACCCCTCTGCCCATCCCCCACAGACCTTGGGTGGACATTAGCCTGGACTTCGTTTTAGGACTTCCGCGCACGTCGCAGAAGTTTGATTCGATCTTTGTCGTTGTAGACCGTTTCTCGAAGATGACCCACTTTATTCCATGTCATAGGACATACGACGCCCCCCCACGTGGCGGCCCTGTTCTTCAGGGAGGTATTCAAGTATCATGGGTTACCCACGTCTATCGTCTCCGACCGCGATGTTCGTTTTATGAGTTATTTTTGGAAAACGTTGTGGAGGAAGACTGGTACGACACTGAAGTTTTCCACCGCCTATCACCCACAGACGGATGTACAGACAGAGGTTGTCAACCGTAGTCTAGGGACCTTGTTGCGTTGTCTCGTTGGGGATAGTCCTGCCTCTTGGGACTCGGTCTTGCCCATAGCGGAGTTTGCATACAATAGCTCGGTTAACCGGACCACAGGATTGAGTCCATTCCATGTCTTGTTAGGTTACGAGCCTAGGAAACCTGTCGACTTAGTGGATGTCCCGTTAGAAGCTAAGCCTAGCGAGTCCGCCGAGTCATTCATTCAGCATATACACACACTACATGAAGCAATTCGAAGAAGGATCGCGGCCAATAATGATATCTACAAGGCTCAAGCCGATCGGCACAGGAGGGAGCAGATATTTGATGTTGGGGAGCAAGTTATGATACGCCTTCGACCTGAGAGGCTCCCCCAGGGGGCAGCGAAGAAGTTAAGTGCTCGTCGGATGGGTCCCTATACAGTCACTCGACAGGTCGACGCGAATGCATATGAGGTTGACATACCACCCACAATGGGGATTCACCGAGTGTTCAATGTAGAAGACCCGACCCCATACTTTGAGGAGCGAGTGTACGAGGACCCCTACTCCTCACCCCCCACTGAGCCACAATTCGACCCTCACCCACCCAGTGCCACTACACCCACCCTACCCAGGCAGTCGCCGGGGGCAGAGCACAGTTTGGCGGATTCCCCGTCTCGACCGGCCGGCCCAGCTGCACAGCATTCTGATGGAGATACTTTGATACGACAGTCGCCTGCACCCACTGGAGACGCGTTACGGATCGTTGGTCATGACTTCACAGCGACAGGCGGCTCGATGGTCCTACGGTACTTGGTTCATTGGCATGCCCGCCCAGCTTCTGACGACGCATGGATTCCTGCTGAGGAGCTCGAGAGACTCGCCCCTGACCTTCGCCGAGAGTACGATCATCTTCACTCACCGGAGATGAGTGCTTTCAAGTCGGGGGGAGTTGATGACGTACGGTCGCACGCGCATGTTTATTCCCGCAGGAGGCGGTGATCGGCGACCCGGTTGGGCGATCCGAGTCCGCGGATGCGCCCGGAGGGCCGTTCCGAGTTGATTCCATATATAACTTTATTATTTTTATGCTGCGTTTAGCCCCGATCGGCTCGGACACTTGCGGCCGTCCGATTGGGAGCCCTAATTTTATTTTATGTTTAATTCCTGCATTCCTCCTATAAATAGAGGGGTTTTGATGTTAAAGGGGAGATTGGAAGTTGCCCTAGAGCAGCCGCCCGGTCCAAGTTTGGAGAATCCGATTCCTGCGCTCGTACCCCTGCTGCCGCCAAACTTGTAGATGTCAGCCGACATGTCCGACATGTCGGCCGACATGTCATTTTTGAGGGAAATCGACACGTTACCGCCACATATCACGAAACTGGCGTTTTCCAGTATTGCGGCCGACATGCCGGACATGTCAGACCGTTATGGCGGGTTATGGTGGGTTATGGCGGGTTATGACGGGTTATGGTGGGTTATGGCGGGTTATGACGAGTTATGGCGGGTTATGACGGGTTATGGCGGCCATTAATAAGTTATTTTATTAAATTTTATAATTAAATCAATTTTTATTATATACTTATATAGTTATACTACGTTTGCCCCTCACGACGACTCCTCATCTCCCTCGCGTCCTCCTCACGACGCTCTGAGCTCTCGTCTTCTTCGCTTGCCCTAATCTCCGCCTCTGGCTCTCGTCTTCTTCGCAGCTCTCCTTTGGTTACACTTTGACATTTTGAAAGTATGCAACATTTCTTATTTATTACAAATTGATTAAACACTTGTTAGTAGTTTCATTTTCTAATATGAATTTTAGTGTATACTTCATTAAATAAAATAATTACCATCTAATTAAAAAAATATTATGATATATAATATATATACATATAATATTACAATCCGACATTTTGAAATGTCCCCGATATTTCCCCCCCGCAATCCGACATCCGACATAAAAAACTCAAACCGACATGAGTCCGACATTCGACATCTGCAAGCTTGGCTGCCGCTGTTCTGCATCCCGCCCGACGCCGCTGATTCCGTAAGCCTCGACCTCCCCTCCCTCCAACGCATCGCCCTTCTCCCTCTCCCCGTACAGCCCGACGAACCTCCCTCCACCACATCGCCCTTCTCCCTCTCCCCGTACAGCCCGACGAACCTCCCTCCACCCCCATCGCCCGTCTCCCTCTCCCCACACAGTCCGCCGACCCTTCCTTCCCCCCCTGTTCCGCCTTCCCCTTCCGGCAGCCCCCACGTCCACCCCGTCGCCCCACGCCCTTCCCAACAACAGCCCTCCAACCTTCCCTAACCCTACTCCGTTTCCCCGACCTCCACAGCCCGCATCCCCCACCCATTCTGTGGAATCTCCATTTCAGACGGAGGCACGCTCTCCGCGGATCTCCCCTCTAAGTCAAGCCGCCTCGTGCAGGAGCGATCCAAGGTATATTGGTGTTTGGTTTATTATTGGACTTCTTGTGTTGAACTATTGTGGTGGATGTTATTTTATATGCTATTGTGTTGCTTGCGAACGATTTGCGGGACCTTTATCGGCGCACTTCAGCTGATTTGCACCTCTCTCGTTGGTTGATCTAGATTGTTCTGAACATTAATATTTACTCTTAATTGTGTGGTTGCGCCTAAAGCTTTGTGGGAATTATTTGCTAGTAAATCTTGATTTGCAATTGCTTCATGTACACACGTGCACCCTAATTCATATTACTCCCCAAGAGTCGCATTTAGGAGTGTCTGCATTTATCGGCTGACTACCACTGCATCACACAACTTCTTGTCGGCTCAGCTCGCGCAGGATTTGGCGCTTCCCTACGACCCCTCACCCGCTTTCTCCGTTTGCTTGGGAGATGGCCGCCGCCGCCCCACCTTGGGACAGTGTGAGGGGGTCACTCTATCTTTGGGTCCATGCACGGTCACGACCGATTTCTACATGTTTGAGCTTGGGGGCCTCGATGCCATTCTGGGTGTGGCGTGGCTGCAGACATTGGGCGACGTGCGCGTCAATTGGGCCTCCATGAGCATGTCATTCCTCCACCAGGGCCAGCCTTGCCGCTTGGTCGGCGACTCCACTCTCCTCCGCTCGCCGGTCTCTTTCCGGGCGATGACACACATCACCGACATCGACTTCTCCGCCTGGCTATGGACGCTCCAGGCCATGCCCCCGACGCCGGTCGCACCGCTTCCGGCCGATATGCACGCCGTGCTCGCCGATTTCCCAGAGATCTTTGATACACCACCCAGCCTCCCACCGCCACGGCCGACCGACCATGCCATTGTTCTACAGCCGGGTTCGGCGGCGGTGTCCGTCCGGCCCTACCGCTATGGGCATACACAGAAGGATGAGATCGAAAAGCTTGTGCGAGAGATGCTGTTGGACGGCCTGATCCGACCGAGTGCTAGCCCATTTTCCAGTCCGGTCCTTTTGGTGCGCAAGAAGGACGGCAGTTGGAGGTCGTGTGGATTACCGGGAGCTGAACAAGGCAACGGTACCCGACAAATACCCCATCCCGGTCATTCAGGAGCTGTTGGATGAGCTGCATGGTGCGGCCTTTTTCACGAAGATCGATCTTCGAGCCGGTTATCACCAAATCCGGGTTCGGCCGGAGGACGTGCCGAAGACGGCTTTCCGGACTCATGACGACCATTTTGAGTTCCTGATGATGCCGTTTGGGCTCACTAACGCCCCGACCACCTTTCAGGCGACAATGAACGATATCTTTCGTCCGGTCCTCCGTAAGCACGTGCTTGTTTTCTTTGATGATATACTTGTGTTTAGTACCTCTTGGCAGGAACACCTCCTTCACGTGCGGGACACGTGTACTACTCTCAGGCGACACCACCTCACAGCCAACCGGAAGAGGTGCACTTTCGACGCGACGACGGTGAGCTATTTGGGGCACACCATCTCAGCCCAAGGTGTGTCTATGGATCAGGACAAGATTGAAGCGGTGACGCGATGACCGACACCGTCTTCGATCCGAGACGTACGAGCCTTTCTCGGACTGACCGTCTACTACCGACGGTTCATCCGGGACTACGACGGGTTGGCCCGCCCCCTCACCCAGCTGCTGAAGACGTCCGAGGAGGAACCGTTCTCGTGGCCGCCGGCCGCCATGACGACTTTTGCCGCGCTTCAGTCCGCTCTAGTTCAGGGGCCGGTCTTGGCCATGCCCGACTTCCAACAAACCTTCGTCGTGGAGTGTGATGCTTCCGGCTCCGGCGTTGGCGCTGTCCTGATGCAGGCCGGGCGATTCGTAGCCTATTTCAGCCAGGCGTTCTCTACGGCTGTGCGCAGTCGATCGGCTATGAGAATGAGCTCATGGCCTTGGTATTAGCAGTCCAGCACTGGCGGCCGTATTTACTCGGCTGACCATTCGTGATCCGCACAGACCACCACAACTTACGATACCTGCTTCAACAGAAGATAGCACCCGACTCAGCAGCTTTGGGTCGCCAAGCTCCTCGGATACGATTTCACCATCGAGTTTCGGTCGGGCAAGACCAACCGAGCGGCCGACGCCCTCTCCCTCCATCCCCACGCTCCGGAGTTAGCCGCCATCTCGCGGCCCATTTGGGAGGATGCCTCCATCCTCCAACAGGAGGCAGATGCCGACCCCCACCTGATAGCCATCCGCACTGCCTTACTCGCCGACCCAGCAGCTCGCCCACCGTACTCCCTCATTGGCGGCCGGCTCTTCCATCGAGGCCGCCTTGTTCTGTCGGCGTCTTCCTCCCGCATTTCGCTGCTTCTAGCGGAGTTTCACGCCACACCTTCCGGGGGCCACGCCGGGGCTTTCCGTACTTATCGGCGGATAGCCGCCTCTCTCTACTGGCCGCACATGCTCCGACAGGTGAAGGCCTACGTGGCGGCCTGCCTGCCTTGTCAGAAGGCCAAATACGAGACCATGTTTCCTAGCGGTCTGCTCCAGCCTCTGCCGATCCCCGAGCGTGTCTGGGAAGACATCGCCATGGATTTCATCACCCGCCTCCCGCGCTCCAACGGGTTTGACTGTATTTTGGTGGTCGTCGACCGTTTGACGAAGTACGCCCACTTCGTTCCTCTCAGACACCCTTATACGACCGCGACCGTAGCGGACCGCTTCATCTCGGAGATCGTGCGTCTCCATGGATTTCCCCGCTCGATTGTGAGTGACCGGGACCCGCTTTTCCTCAGCAGTTTTTGGACCTCCTTGTTTCGTCTCCAGGGCACGCGCCTACGGATGAGTACCGCGTACCACCCCCAGTCGGACGGGCAGTCCGAGGTGTTGAACCGTTGTCTCGAGACGTACTGAAAGTGGAGGTTAGATCTTAAGTTACTCTAGATGGGGGGGTGAATAGAGTATTAAAAACTTTTCCTTAGTTTTATTTGCGGAATAAAAAATAGTGTTATATATATGTGTAAGCAGAGTGAGTCATAAAAACTAAGTAAAGAAAATCAGCACAGCACAACACAGAAAAGAAATCAAACACAGAAGACACAAGGAGCTATAGTAGTTCCCCAATAAATCTAGGTACGTCTACTCTTCTACCACCCTTGGTAGGAATCCACTAGGAATTTTTGATAAGGTGCCCTCACACCAAAGGATTTTTGATAAGGTGTCCACACACCAATGAGAGTTTGATCAAGTGCCCAATTCACCGATAAGCTTTTGATAAGGTGCTTAAAAACCAAACAAGGATTTTTTGATAAGGTGTCTTGCCACCAGTGAGTTACACTTTTGAAGGGAGTATTAACCCTGTACAGAATGAGATGGAGAGGGGTTATAAAGTTCTTCTCTGTCAATATGTATAGAGAAGACTCTAGTGGATTTGTTGTAAAGCTCCCCCTGTCTGATAGAAGTATTTGACAGATGGTGGAGAGGCTTTCTCTTGAAATAGAAATCTTCTGTAGCAGATTGATCTGGAAGAAATAGTTCTTCAGATTCTTTGTTGCTCTTTTAGAAGACTTGAACTTGCAGCAGATATCTGAGAGTTTGATCTTTGAAGAAGATGTTCTCAGAGAAATGGTGATTGCTGCTTGAGGAAGAAGAAGAATGAGAATCTTTGACTGAATGTTCTTCTTTTTCTTTCTCTATACTTGTTGTTGTTCTCTCTCTGTATTCTGTAAGAATGTATTTGAAATCTGTCGAGATATGAGACAATAAAGTCTGTCTTGATATATTCGCTTTTTGGAATAGGATAATCAGACTTTAATTCTTTCTTGGAATAACAACAAAGACCAAACGACTTTGGCAGGTCCTTTAATTCCTTAGCCGTGAAATACTCCTTTGCATTAATTGTCAACGACTATCTTTGCCTTGGAATAAAGGAAAGAAATGAATATATTCAAAGAATATAATATCCTTACTTATCTGATTTGAATACGTCCAAATATATTGAATATATCCGTTAGAGTCGTCGATCTGTGTTCAGAGAACTGACAAATAACTGATCTTTAAGAATTAAATACTCTGGGGGTCTGTATTTGTCGATCTGAGCTTCAGTAAAGAATTTGTCGAGCTCTGGCTGGAATTTGTCGAGCGCTGCTCAGAGAATGTCGAGCGCTGGCTGGAAATCTGTCGAGCGCTGGCTGGAAATCTGTCGAGCGCTGGCTGGAAATCTGTCGAGTGCTGGCAGCCATCTGTCGAGCGCCGCTAGCCATTCGTCGAACGCAGCTCGCCATTCGTCGAACGCAGAGACATAATGAAATTTCTAGTTCTAACAGCCAAATATCTTCCTAAACTCTTGACCCATAAACTATACGTTGGGGTCAACTTGTCCTTAGTCAACATGTAGTGATCCTAGCCCAAATCACAAATAGGGTTGTTCCAACAATCTCCCCCTATTTGGGTTAGGATACTATTTGACAAAAATTGAAAAAAATAAGCAAATGCTAAAACATCAAAAACAACACAGTATGAATATATCTGATATTTAAATATTTTATCAGATATGAAGTGAAAAGTACTATGAGTTTTGAAAATACATTTCAATAAAAATAAAACTGAAAATACAATCAGAACCTTGATTTTTCTGAATTCTGTTGCTTCTGAATTCTGAAGTTCTGATTTTGTCTGATCTGTGTTGTTCTGAATTCTGATCTGAACTGTATTGTTCTGAATTCTGATCTGAATATTTATCTGATTTCTGAATGTGTTAACTGTTACTCCTTTTGATCAGCTTTATAATTTTGATTAGCTATGCTGTAGCAATAACTGATATTGAATTTGCTATATAAAAGTTCTTTTTCTGAGCTGTATCTGCATCTGAATTACAGAATACTTTTCTGAAACAGCAAACTGTAATCAGCAAACTGCTATAAACTTTATCAAGCTTCTTCATACAACAACTCCCCCTGAGAGTGTCTCCCCCTGAGACTGGAGGTTCTTCAGCTGTCTCCCTTGCTTAGTTTATAGAACAACTCTCCCTGAGCAAAACAGTGCATCAAATGGAGCTTGTTCATAAAACTTCTCCCCCTGCCTAGTTTCAGGAAAGACCTGAAGCTAGGCCCCTTGAAGAAGGGACATTTGATGGAGGTAGGGAGGGATCCAAGATTTATATTGTTGTTGTTCAATTTCATTTGCATTCTTTGTCTTGAGAGTGTAAACCCTTTCTTTTATTTCTGCAACTGATAGTTTGATCCCAATTGAAAGTGCAATTGAGTATCTATGTTCTGCTTTGATACCAATTGAAAGTCCTCTAATATCAGTTGAGGTCTCTGATAGTTTGATGCCAATTGAATACCAATTGAAAGTGACTTATGGTACCTGCACAATGTTTCTGGTAGAGGTAGTGTTCCTCTCCTCATTTAATAGGTTAGTTCCAACAATGCATGGACTCTTCTATTTTAAGAGAGGATTTGTTATAAACCTATATGCTTTGCTGATTAGTGAATAGACTAAGAAAATTCCTTCATCAGATTTTGGTTCAAATTTTCGAAGATATTTCTTATCATTATTATGAACATAAAACATTTACAACCAAATGCTCTAAAATAGTTAACTTTAGGTTTCTTCCCTTTAAGTAATTCATAATGAGTCTTTCCCTTAAGTTTGTGTATCAAACTTCTATTCAGAACATTATTTGCTGTGCACAGCCTCTGCCCAAAAAGATAGGGGCAAATTAGCATCTGCAAGCAATGTTCTTGCTGATTCAATTAGAGTTCTATTTTTCCTTTCAACTACCACATTTAGTTGAGGAGTTCTAGGAGCTGAGAAGCAATGCCTGATACCTTCCTTCTCATAGAATTCTTGCATAAGAAGAGACTCAAACTCAGTGCCATGATCACTTCTGATCAATGCAACTACAGTAGAGTACTCAATCTGTATGCTCTTAAGAAAGTCTGTAAGAACTTTAAAGTTATCTGACTTTTCTTTCAAAAAGAATACCCAAGTGAATCTAGAGAAGTCATCTACAATAACTAGAGTGTAAGACTTCCCCCCTAAACTCTTTGTTGCTATAGGTCCAAAAAGGTCCATATGTAGCAAATATAAGATTCTAGGTGAATCACTTTTAGATAATGATTTAAAGCTATTTTTAGTTTGCTTGCCTAGTTGACATGCCCTACAAAGACCTTCTTTCTTATATGATCCTAAGGGTAAACCTTTAACAAGATTGTCCTTAGATAATTTAGCAATGGTCCTAAGGTTTACATGTCCTAATCTCTTATGCCAGTTCACTAGATTTACTTAAATCACTAAATAAACAAACTTCTGAAGTAGATGAATTGAAATTCACTAAATATATATTACCTTGCTTAATACCTGATAAAACAATAATATCATCAGTAGATTTAATAAGGAAATTCAATTTATTAAATGTTACATGATACCCTTCATCACATAATTGACTTATGCTGATAAGGTTATGCTTCAGTCCCTTTACATAAGCTACCTCTTTGAAGGTGACTTCTCCAACCTTGACTTTTCCATAGCCTTTGGTCTGTCCACAGTTGGAGTCTCCAAATATGACTTTTGGTCCAAGCTTTGCCTTGTAATTATTCAGATTTGCCTTGCTCCCTGTCATATATTTTAAACAGCCACTGTCCAAATACCATTTCTCATTTATTCTTGGGCAGCTGTGTACCTGCAAAAACAAAAACAAAAAGAACTATTTGTTCCTGACCCAGACTACCTTGGGTCTTTTTGTATTTCCACAAAAATCTGAAATAAAAGATATTTCAGGTTGGTCCTTGTAACCTTGGGGATGATATCTCCTTGGAGGTATAATCCATTCAGTGAAAGGATTCTTAGAATGTGAAGAATATGAATTGTTCAGATTTGCTGTATAGTTTCTGTTATATGAACTGGGCTGAGTTCGTCGAGCTCCGTTCGACAAATGACTGATATTTTGTCGAGCGCCGTTCATATAATTACTATATAGAAAATCTGTTTTCAGAGTTCGTCGAGCTCCGTTCGACAAATTTGATGCATTTCGTCGAGCTCCGTTCGACGAATTCTGTTGAGTTCTGCTATTCTCGACAGTCTTACTTGAAATATTTTTATTTTCATCTACAACCTCTTTGCTCTTAGTAGAGATGAATTTTATAGGTGTAGATAATATATTCTTCTTAATCAGAGGTGGCTCACTTGATGAAGCACCCATGCCAAGTTTGCTATTAAGTCTAGCATTTACTGTGCTTGTGATATCCTTCAGTTTGATGCTTCTCCCATTTAGGGATTCTTCAAATTTCTTGACTTCAGAAAGTTTATTCTCAAGGAGAATAATTTGTTCTCTAGAGGCGGCCAAATCTTTCTTAAGATTTACATTTTCTTCACTTATATTTTTCATTTCAGCTAGCTTATGTCTGAATGAGATTATTTCTTTCTCAGATTTAATTAAGTCTAAGCAAAAAACCTTGAATTTATCTTTGAATTCAACTGAAGTAAAATCAAAGTTAGATATTACCTGATCTGCATCATTTTCAGCTTCAAATTCTGATTCTTCATCTGAATTGCTTGCTGAGGCATTGATAGCCATCATACAGAGACTTCTTTCTTCTTCATTATCTTCATCATCAGAAGAGCTGGATGATGAATCTGATTCAGTTTCACTCCAAGTTTCAGCTACAAATCCTCTTCTCTTCTTTTTGTGTTTGTGGGAGGAAGATTTGCTGGAGTTTCTTCTTTCTTCCTTTTCTTTTCTCCTTTCTTTCTTGTCCTTCTTGTTTTGATTTTCTGGACAATTAGGTGCTATGTGTCCTGGTTTCCTGCAACCAAAACATATAATTTCTTTAGAATTGTTTTTGTCATACCTTGACTTTTCCCTTGATCTAGAGTCCATCTTTCTGAAGTACTTCTTAGCCATTTTGTAAAATTTCTTGGCTATAAGGCTCATGAACTCCTCATTTTCAGGTGTCTTTCCTTCTTCTTCTGTAGCTTTGAAGGCAATGTTCCTGTCCTTCTTTGTTGGAGAGAAAGTGCTTACTTGTTCAGCTTCTCTTGTCTTGATGAGTTGCTCATAGGATTTGAGCTTTCCTAGCAGTGTGTCAGTAGTAATCTCATTGAGGCTTCTGGCTTCCTTGATAGGCCGGATCCTAGAGTCCCAAGTGCTGGGGAAGCACATTAGGATTTTGTCATTGATCTCAGTTAATGAGATTTCCTTGTCCAGTGTTCTGAGTTCACTTATGATTACACTCAATCTAGTGTACATATCTGCAACTGATTCTTTTTCATCCTTTTTGAAGTTCTCATACAGAGAGATCAAGTGAAATCTTCTGTCTTTTCTTTCATCAGCAGAGCCTGCAACCATATTATTGAGAGATGTCCATATCTCTCTAGCTGAGGTGCAATCCACCACTTTCTGAAATATGCCATCAGACATTGTTTGAGCCAGAATATTCATGGCTTTTACATCAACACTCCTTTGCTTCTTTTGTGCTTCTGTCCACTCAGGAGGTGAGACAGCATGGTTGTCTTTTGTTGCTTTAGTACTTGTTGATGCTGAGGGAGCAGGAGGTCCTGTCAATATGACATTAAAGATTTCTTCATCAATAGAGCTCATATAAAGCCTAATCCTTGCTTTCCACAGTGCAAACTTACTGAGATTGCACATAAGAGGTCTTGTGCTTGAATACTCTTTGTTTTGTGCCATGAGTTTTTAACATAAAATAAAAACAATAAAAACTCTAAAATAATTTAAGATCTAATTGATCTTTGTGATCCAGGTGTTAGCCTGTAAATAAGATCAACCAACCTCTGATACCAATTGAAAGTGGATGTTAGATCTTAAGTTACTCTAGAGGGGGGGAGAGGGTGAATAGAGTATTAAAAACTTTTCCTTAATTTTATTTGCGGAATAAAAAATAGTGTTATATATATGTGTAAGCAGAGTGGGTAATAAAAACTAAGTAAAGAAAATCAGCACAACACAACACAAAAAAGAAATCAAACACAGAAGACACAAGGAGCTATAGTAGTTCCCCAATAAATCTGGGTACGTCTACTCTTCTACCACCCTTGGTAGGAATCCACTAGGAATTTTTGATAAGGTGCCCTCATACCAAGGGATTTTTGATAAGGTGTCCACACACCAATGAGAGTTTGATCAGGTGCCCATTCACCGATAAGCTTTTGATAAGGTGCTTAAAAACCAAACAAGGATTTTTTGATAAGGTGTCTTGCCACCAGTGAGTTACACTTTTGAAGGGAGTATTAACCCTGTACAGAATGAGATGGAGAGGGGTTATGAAGTTCTTCTCTGTCAATATGTATAGAGAAAACTCTAGTGGATTTGTTGTAAAGCTCCCCCTGTCTGATAGAAGTATTTGACAGATGGTGGAGAGGCTTTCTCTTGAAACAGAAATCTTCTGTAGCAGATTGATCTGGAAGAAATAGTCCTTCAGATTCTTTGTTGCTCTTTTAGAAGACTTGAACTTGCAGCAGATATCTGAGAGTTTGATCTTTGAAGAAGATGTTCTCAGAGAAAATGGCGATTGCTGCTTGAGGAAGAAGAAGACTGAGAATCTTTGACTGAATGTTCTTCTTTTTCTTTCTCTATACTTGTTGTTGTTCTCTCTCTGTATTCTGTAAGAATGTATTTGAAATCTGTCGAGATATGAGACAATAAAGTCTGTCTTAATATATTCTCTTTTTGGAATAGGATAATCAGACTTTAATTTTTTCTTGGAATAACAACAAAGACCAAACGACTTTGGCAGGTCCTTTAATTCCTTAGCCGTGAAATACTCCTTTGCATTAATTGTCAACGGCTATCTTTGCCTTGGAATAAATGAAAGAAAGGAATATATTCAAAGAATATAATATCCTTACTTATCTGATTTGAATATGTCCAAATATATTGAATATATCCGTTAGAGTCGTCGATTTGTGTTCAGAGAACTGACAAATAACTGATCTTTAAGAATTAAATACTCTGGGGGCCTGTTTTTGTCGATCTGAGCTTCAGTAAAGAATTTGTCGAGCTCTGACTGGAATTCGTCGAGCGCTGCTCAGAGAATGTCGAGCGCTGGCTGGAAATCTGTCGAGCGCTGGCTGGAAATCTGTCGAGCGCTGGCTGGAAATCTGTCGAGCGCTGGCAGCCATCTGTCGAGCGCTGACTGGAAATCTGTCGAGCGCTGACAGCCATCTGTCGAGCGCCGCTAGCCATTCGTCGAACGCAACTCGCCATTCGTCGAACGCAGAGACATAATGAAATTTCTAGTTCTAACAGCCAAATATCTTCCTAAACTCTTGACCCATAAACTATACATTGGGGTCAACTTGTCCTTAGTCAACATATAGTGATCGTAGCCCAAATCACAAATAGGGTTGTTCCAACACGTACTTGAGGTGTTTCATCGGCGAGAGGCCCGACTCTTGGGCGAAATGGCTATGCTGGGCCGAGTACTCCTACAACGCAGCTTATCATCATGCTGCCAATACCTCCCCCTTTGAGACCGTGTATAGCCGGCCTCCCCCCTCCATACTCCGACACCTTCCGGGTGAATGCCTTTGGCCGACCACTTCTATGACAGGGACGTGATACTGGATAGCTTAAAACATCACCTTCGGCGAGCGCAAGCCAAGATGACTTCATTCTCCAACCGGAAGCGCCGCGACCTCTCTTTTTAGGTGGGCGAGCGCGTGTTCATCAAGCTTCACCCTTACCGCCAGCTCACAGTCGCACGCCGCACCTGCCCCAAGCTGGCTCCCCGTTTTTACGGGCCCTTCGAGATTATTAGTCGCATCGGCGCCGTCGCCTACCGCCTTCGCCTCCCGGATACTAGCCGCATACGCCCGGTGTTCCATGTCTCTCAGCTCCGTAGGGTGATTGGCGACCACCCCGTCACCGACCACATTCCGGCTGATGTTGCCCACTCCGACTCTACACCCTTGTACTCGGCTGAAATTGTGGATCGCCGCCACCATGCTTCCGGAGATTCCATCCCAGAGGAGATTCGCGTCGCTTGGCGCGACCGGCCTATCACCGCCGCTACTTGGATGCTACGTGATGACTTCCGCCGGTAGTTTCCAGATTATTGCCTTGAGGACAAGGCAAATTTTCCAAACAGAGGTATTGTTACCGACGCGCATTCAGAGGAGCCGAATTGGCAAGTATACTCGAGGAGGCGCGCGCGGGAAGGGAGGAACGCAACCTGGAGGAGGGAACCGAGCGGACAACACCCGGTTCAGTTTAGGCCGTCCGGTCTATTAGTGTATGTGTGGTTTTATTTTATATGCCTTGCTTTATGTTATGGATGTTTGGGTGGGTCCTGACTCTATATAAGGGATTTACTCCTATTGTATTGGTTATCTTTTTGATCATTAATCTGGAATTGCAAGGGCTGCTCCCTTTTTCTTCTCATCTCTAACCCTAGCCTCTTTCTCTCAACCTCCTCTTCCCCCTCTTCTCTAGCCGACCGCTTTCCCCCCCATCGTGACCGAAGGTCTCTCTCTCTTATCTTTGAGAAGGTAATACACATCTTGTATAAGATTTCTTCTCTCTTTCTTCCTCATATATATATGTACTCTCTCTTTGTATTTAGACTAAGAAATATACAAGCTTTGTTCTAGTCTACATGGTATCAGAGCTAGGTTCCAAATTTGTGGTCCCCGAAATTTTTTTCTGACCGCATTTTTTTTTTAAACCGCGCCCCTGGCGGTCTGTTTTTTCTGACCGCAGTCTGCGAGCCCCCCTCCTGCAAGCTCTCCAGCCTCTGTGGTCCTACAACTCTTATAGCCCTCCTCTGACAGGTGGTCCCGCTCGCGTCATCTATCCGCAACCCCACTCCTTCTGTCCGCGGCCTTGCAGTCTTGCTCAGCGGTCTTGCTCAGCAGTCTCCCCGCGCGCTTCTCCCGTGCGGCCTCTCCCTGAGCGCTTCCTGCGGTCTCGGCGCCCTCTCCAAAGTCTTGCTACAATCTCTGCTCGCGCGGCGTTCTTAAGCGAGCTCTCCTGCTCGCCGCTTCTGCCAGCGGCCTTCCCAGCGGTCTGCTCCTGCTTGCCTTCTGCCAATCTCCCCGAGCTCTCTCCTGCTCAATTCTCCCAACGCTCTACTCCTGCCTCCAGATCGTGGCCTCTCCTGCTAGCTGCACCCCCCTGTCGATCTCCTCAGCTAGCCGCAACCCTTCAGCGGCCTCTCCTCAGCTAGCCGCACCCCTGCCGATCTCCTCAGCTAGCCGAAACCCTTCAGCGGCTTCTCCTCAGCTAGCCGCACCCCTGCCGGTCTCCTCAGCTAGCCGCACCCCTTCAGCGGCCTCTCCTCTAGTCGCAAACCGCCCTTGCCGAGCTCTCCTCTTGACGCAGCTCATCGCGACCGTACGGTCTGCTTCTCAACCCGCTCTCCCGTTTCTTCTTCAATGGGATCGTCTGTGGACTCTACCACGGTGCATGTTCCTACTCAACCAGACCACCTGGGTCAGCCTCCAGAACTTCGTGATGAGTTGCGGATCACCACAATCTCCCTCTCAGGAAAAGTCAACTTCATGCAATGGGTACACTCGGTCCGACGAGTGCTTCAATCTAAGGGACTTCTGGGTCATCTCACCCAAGTACCTCCAGTCCCTCCTACGAAGAACTGGCTTCGGAATGACGGCCGAGTTCAGACTTGGCTTCTCAACTCTATGGATGGAGAGTCATACCAAATGGTGATGTATCACGAGACTGCTAAAGCTATGTGGGATGAGCTTCACTCGCTATACTCGGGCAAGGACAGCCTTCAACATCTTTACGACATCATCACAGATCTCCAGGCGTTAGATACGGTCGGGGCTGATAACATGATCTCTTTTGTTGCTCGCACCAAGACTCTGGCCGAAGCTTGGATCCAACATCAACCCTCCACCAATGATCATGCTGCTCAACGGGCTCAGAAGGAAGCTGTCATCATTGCTATGATCATGGCTCGTGTTCCACCCCACCTGCAAAACATCCGAAATCAGGTTCTGGCCTCGGTCATTACTCCTTCCCTCTCAGATGTGTGTTCCATGCTCCTCAAAACCTCAGCACCTCTGGCCGCTCCTGCTCCTTCCTCACCAGCCTTGCTTCAGCATACTCCTGCTCCCTTACTTTCTTTTCCTCCAGCAGCTCGTGGTGGACGTTCGACCTCTCGGGGAAGGGGGCGTGGTGGTCGTTCTCGACCAAAATGTTCATTCTGCGGGCGAGATGACCACTTTGAGGCGACTTGCTATCGGAAGCCTGGTAATTCTCCTCGTCCGACTGCCGCTGTTGCTGATGACAGCCCCTCGGCCTCCCGCGCCGATCTCGACGCTCTCCGCCTACAGTTCCAACAGCTTCAAGGGATGATATCCCCACCTGCCTCTGTCGCCTCCGTCTCCAATCCAGGTATAACCTGTCTCTCAACAAGTCCACGTTTGATAGTGGACTCTGGTGCTACTCATCATATCACCTCACTACAGCCACCAAAGTATTTGAATGCTCCTCATCCGAAGTGTATCACCGTGGCGAATGGAGAGACCGTTCCGGTCTCCGGCTCGGCTGACCTCTCTCTTAGCCCCTCCATCTCTCTCCGCTCGGCTCTTCATGTTTCGGGATCCCCGTTCAACCTGCTTTCTGTTAGCCTTCTTACTACTGACCTGGATTGCTCCCTAACATTTACATCCTCTTCTTTTCTGATACAGGATCGGCGGACGCGGACTACCATTGGTAAGGGGCAACTGCGTAACGGGCTCTACCTTCTCGACGACTCTCCCACTATCCTCGCATCTGTCTTCTCTGCTGAGTCGCATCAGCGTCTTGGACATGCTCCCCTCCCATTGCTCCAGAAGGCACTTCTCGATGTATCTTTTCCAGCTTTCAAATGTGATTCTTGTATTTTGGGCAAACAACCGCGCTCTTCTTTTCCCGCACATTGTACTCGGAGCTCTGCTCCTTTTGATCTTTTACATTCTGATGTATGGGGGCCTTATAAAATTACTAGTATTTCTGGATTTTGATATTTTATCATGTTTATTGATGACTATTCTCGAGTCACTTGGTTATACTTACTTCGTGATCGCTCTGAGCTCCCTCGTGTCTTTCAGGCATTTATCCTTGAAACCCGCACACAATTTTTCACTGCCATCAAAAATCTACGTACCGATAATGCTCGCGAATACACCAACAACGAGTTTGCAAATTTATGTTCTGAGTTCGGTATTATTCATCAGACTTCATGTCCCTACACCTCATAACAAAACGGTGTTGCTGAACGGAAGAATCAACACTTGCTTGATGTCGCCCGCTCTCTCATGCTTCACATGAACGTCCCCAAAGTTTATTGGAACTTTGCGGTATCCATGGACTGCTTTCTTATTAACCGCCTTCCATCCTCCGTCTTCAACAATGCCACTCCTTTTAGCCTCCTCTTTCCTTCTACTCCGGCCTTTCCTCTCACACCTTGAATCTTCGGGTGTACTTGCTATGTTCATAGCCTGGGACCGTCTAAGGACAAGCTGGATCCCAGGGCGGCCAAACAAATTTTTGTTGGCTATTCACGAACACAGAAGGGCTACGTTTGCTATTCTCCTACCACCCGCAATGTATCTGTGTCGCCTGATGTTACCTTCCGGGAGGATCAGCCATTCTTCTCTGCTCAAGTACCCACAGTTCCACCAAAACCTCTACCACCGCTTGTCCTACGCCCTATCATTCCCGTGCACACATCGGTTTTCCCTTCCACAACTACCGCTCCTGCCCCCTCCAAGCCACCGATTATCCATGTCTACTCTCGCCGCACTCCTACTCTCGTTGCCTCTACGCAGTCGGCCTCGACCCCGGGTACTCAGCATCTGGCTGATCCGGTAACAGACTAACCGCTCATCCTATGACGAACTATGTTTCCCTACATCACCTCTCTCCCCACCTTCAGACACTTGTTACCTCTTTGTCCACAATTGCTATTCCTAACTCTGTACAGGAGGCTCTGCAACATCCTGGCTGGCGCGCCGCCATGGAGGAAGAAATGACTGCTCTTTGGGCTAACAAGACATGGACTCTGGTACCCCGTCCTGCAGGACAGAAACCAGTTGAGTGTAAATGAGTTTTTGTTATCAAGCATGCTCCTAATGGAACAATTGACCGGTTGAAAACTCGACTGGTTGCTCGTGGCTACACTCAACAACAAGGTATCGACTATGAAGAGACCTTCTCTCCGGTGGCTAAACTCAACACTGTTCGTGTGCTTATCTCCGTAGCTGTACATCGACAGTGGCCCTTATTTCAGCTGGATATTAAGAATGCGTTTCTCAACGGCGATCTCCATGAAACGGTTTACATGGAGCAACCTCCCGGGTTTGAGACCACAGGAGAGTCTCTGGTCTGTCATCTATTGCAGTCTCTTTATGGTCTCAAACAATCACCTCGAAACTGGTTTGACAAGTTCAGCAAGGCTCTTCGGGAGATTGACTTTACTCGGAGCTCGACAGACTTCTCCTTGTTCACTCGCCAACAGGCAACAGGAACAGTTATTCTACTGGTTTATGTGGATGACATCATAATTACTGGAGACGACGAAAACAGAATGCAGGCGGTCAAACAACATCTTAGCTCTGTCTTTCAAACAAAAGATCTGGGTCACCTTCACTACTTCCTGGGTCTGGAGGTCGCCAGAAGACCAGATGACATTGTCCTCTCTCAGCGAAAGTACTGTCTCGATCTCCTTCATGAGGCAGGATACTCAGGCTGCAAACCAACTAACACTCCAATGGATGTCAATCACAAACTGAGTGCTCAGGCCTCCGACTCAGATCTGCAACTACAGAACCCAGAGTACTATCGTCGTCTTGTTGGAAAATTAATCTACCTAACGGTAACAAGACCTGATATATCCTTCGCCGTGGGTATGGTCAGCAGATACATGCACTCCCCTCGAAGATCTCACCTTCAGGCCGTCAAAAGGATTCTTAGATATTTCAAAACAGCTCCTGGTCAGGGACTGGTTTATAAAATATCATCTTCAACTCCAAAATTGGTGGCATACTCTGATGCTGATTATGCTGGGTCCCTGGACGATCGACGGTCAACCAGTGATTTTTGCACATACTTTGGAGGACACCTGATTACCTGGCGGAGTAAGAAACAAGCTGTTATTGCGCGATCCTCAACTGAAGCAGAATACCGGGCAATGACATCTGTGGTCTCTGAACTCACATGACTTGAGAGCCTCCTGACTGACCTTGGTGTAAAACTTCCTTCACCAGCTCTCCTTTTGTGTGATAGTCAAGCTGCTATACACATTGCCAAGAACCCGGTCTTCCACGAAAGAACGAATCATATTGAAGTAGATTGCCATTTCGTCCGGGAGAAAGTTCAAATGAAGAAGCTAGAGTTAAAACATGTTCCCGGTACCGAACAAGTGGCGGATGTCCTCACAAAGGCCCTATCCAGTACTCTCTTCTATCAATGCCTGTCCAAGCTTGGCTCCTACGACTTGTACGCTCCAGCTTGCGGGGGAGTGTTGGAAAAACCCATGTAAAGAGCCCGTATTTGAGCCCATTTATTCTTCTCTTCTTTAGTCCCACATTTTGTATAGGATTTCTTCTCTCTTTCTCCCTCCTATATATATGTACTCTCTGTTTGTATTTAGACTAAGAAATATACAAGCTTTGTTCTAGTCTACAATAATAAAAATAAATAAACTCAATGCTAATCTTTGATGTAAACCTATCATGATTGGAAAATCTGTAGTCACTTCACCACACTTCTTTATTAGTTTTCTCCCCATCATACATCTCGTACGAATTTCAATATATCTTTAACTTAACATCTTTCATTAAAGCACATAAAATCAAATCTTTGATCTAGAGCATATGTCTTGTCAGGATCAATAAAAATTATATGAAGATATCTTCTTGGCTCTCTATTTTCTATTAATACCAAAATTACTTATGTTGTCGATCTTCTTGCCATGAAGCCAAATTGATTATCTTAAATGATGCTATTTTTTGAATTCTACGCTCCAGACTCTTTCTCATAGCTTGATTTCCCGAGTCATAAGTTTTATTCCTTTATAATTATTACAATCCTAAACATCTCATTTGTTATTAAATATTGGCACACAAGTAATATTTCTCTGATCATTTGACATTCTCTTAGTCTTCAAATTTCTTTGAAAAGTCTCGTCAATTAGTCCACTACAATGTGCTTCATAACTTTATAAATCTCAATAACTATCTCATCAGGATCTAAAATATTATTTTATACATCTACTCCAAAGCTTGTTTCACTTAATTTTTTGGATCTATCTATAAAATAACTCATTATTTTGTTCATTTTGCTATTCCAAAATATACCCCTCCTTAAAATTCTCACTTAACACCAAAAATTACTTACCCTGCAGATCTTCTTGACATGAAAACAAATTGTGATGCTATTTTTTGAAGTCTACGCTTCATAAATCTTTCTCATAGCTTCATTGTCTGACCTTATAAATTTGTTTCCTTTAGAATTAACACAATCCTGAATATTTCATTAGTTTCTTAAATGTTGGCACAACAAATGCTTTTTCTTTAGTCATTTGACATCCTATTAGTTTTCAAAATTTAATTGAAAAGACTTGTCAATCAATCCACTACAATATCATTTAGAGCTCTCCAAATCTCAATAGTCAATAGGTATTTCATCAAGACCTAAGAGCGTTGGATGGTCCAGCATGAACCAAAAAAAGGCATGCAACTATTAGTCCCACACCGCCTATCCAGACTTTCCACTCGTGCTTATAATAGGCCCCACCTCTCCCATCCTTGACCCGAGTTTTGAAATGGAAAATGAGTGCGGTGGTTTAACATGATATCATTGGTAGGTTCATGCTGAGGGGGCGTGTTGGACGGTCCAACATGAACCAAAAAAAGGCATGCCAAGATTAGTCTCACACCGCCTACCCAGACGATCCACTCGTGCTTATAATAAGCCTTCTTCTCCAGTCCTTGACCTGGGTTTTGAAATGGACAATGAGTGTTATGGTTTAACAATAACTTACATTTCTACATCTTCAAGCTTATCCACTTCATTTTGTCAGATCTATCTACAACTTACCTCATTTTTTGTTAATTTTGTTATTCCTAATTATTTTTCTTTTAAAATTATCGTTTAATAACTTCTCAAGAATAATATTTTGATATTTCCTTGATGTTTTCATCTTATATCCCCGGTGATATTCATTTTTTCCTACTTTTAAACACTTTTTTTCCTTTCTTATTTTTTGCATCTACTTACTCCATGACTACATCTCTATATCAATAAATGATCTATTTCTAATTTATCCTGGAACATTCATGATAATCTTCCTATTGGATTTAGACATTTAGTCATTTATCCCACATCAGATTTGACCATATTAAAAAAACTACAGTTTACCTATTTTAACAATTGTTAAGGTTAACACTTCCCTTCATTTTAAATTAGACTACTTATTTTAGAAATTTATTTATTTTTATTATATTTCGTTATTCATTTGAATTTTACTCTTATAATTACTACAAGTTAATGGGTCAAATTTTCTCCTAAAATCACTTTACAATCTTTGCAAGAAGGTTTATCTTCTATGAAAAAATAAGTGATTATGATCCTGTGAGTCCACGTTTGTATGTAATCAAATTTCTTCTCTTTTCTTAAATAAGCGTTTGCTACTGAGACATCCCATTTTGGGCGATGCATTAATTATCTATGATAATATTGTGGAGCGTTGAAGAGGAGTGGCGTGTGGGTGATGGTGGTTCCAGAAGTCTCAAACCGGAGCAAGGAATTTCATTGGTCAACTTTTAATTTTAGGTATTTGGGTGATTATAAGATATTTGCTACACATCTTGTATTACGACTTCCATAAGAAAAGCTTAAATATATTTGAAACAATTCCTTGTGTTTAGAATTAACCAGTTATTAGTAGATGAAATATGAACTAGTAATTATTTTAGCTCTGTTATTGGTGAAGTATTAAATCAGATCTAACTTCGTGCACCTTATCTGTAAAGAAGAGAATAGTAGTTCAAATCCCTGCGAAAAATATCATATCTAACTTGGTATGATTTAAAAATAAGTGTAGTGTTTGGACGGAAGAACAATATTTCTCATCTTTGTTCTTTTAATGTAAATCTTTAAAAGCAGTAAACACTCGACTATGTTATGGACAGTAAATTTTGTAGCAGTCATAGCACATGTAAGTAACGTTATTAAAGTAGATATTTATTTTCCTCATCTTTTTGTTTGAACTAGTGATATGTTAATTTTTTGAGTGATTAGAGCAGGATTTTTTATATATACTTGGGGTGAGTTAGAAAGATATGTCCGAGAAACAACCGATTTCCTAACTATGTTGTGTCAGATGTTGGACTTCATAAACCAAGGTTCATCCACACCACAATAATCTTCTTCTACAAGTGCTATACTTGCCATTTGATAAGGAAGACTTTGTGGTATCTAAAATCGAGGTTAACACAAAAGATTTTGAGTTATAGGACTGAAGTCCTTTTGATGTGCTGAGCAAAGATGTATCTAAAGGCGATTAATAGTTGGAATACTATTATAAACAGATGGTGGTGGGGATTTTGTATCCTGAAGGTTATATTGGTATGATGGTGTAAATTCAGTATTGTAGAAAAGAACAAAACCTTGTATATACTTCTTATTTTTTAAATACAAAGTATGAATACATATATATAGGAGGAAGAAAGAGAGAGGAGTCCCCTATACATGGTGTGGGAGTAAGGTAAAGAAAGAAGTAGGAAACTAAAATGGACCCAATATGTGCCTTTATATGGACTTTTCTAACACTCCCCCGTAAGCTGGAGCGTACAAGTCGTAGGCACCCAACTTGGACAGGAACTGATAAAATATGGTACTTAGTAGGGTCTTGGTGTGAATATCAACAACTTGGTCAGTACCCGAAACATGCTTTAATTCTAGCTTCTTCATTTGAACTTTCTCCCAGACGAAGTGACTGTCCACTTCAATGTGTTTCGTTCTTTCGTGAAAGACCGGATTCTTGGCTATGTGTATAGCGGCTTGACTGTTACATAGTAAGATAGCTGGTGAGAGAAGTTTTACTCCTAGATCAGCGAGGAGACTTTCAAGCCATGTGAGCTCAGAAACAACTGACGCCATCGAACGATATTCCGCTTCAGCTGAAGATCGAGCAATCACAACTTGTTTCTTACTTCGCTAGGTAACAAGGTGACCTCAAAAGTAGGTACAAAATCAACTGGTAGACCGCTGATCATCCAATGAACCAGCATAATCTGCATCGGAATACGCAATCAAAGTTGGAATAAAGGATGAGGTTTTGTAAATCAGCTCTTGACCAGGGTCTGTTTTTAGATATCTTAGGATGCGTTCGATGACCTGAAGATGAGACATTCGAGGGGAATGCATAAACCGGCTGACAACCCCAACAACAAATGATATATCTGGTCTTGTGACCGTTAGGTAAATCAGTTTTCCAACAAGTCGTCGATAATAATCTGGATTTGGAAGAGGAAGATCATCATCAGAGGAATGTGCACACAGCTTGTGATTGACATCCATAGGAGTGTTAATCGACTTGCATCCAGAGTAGCCAGCATCCTGAAGAAGATCGAGACAGTACTTTCGTTGAGAGAGGACAAGTCCATCAGGACGTCTCGCGATCTCAAGACCAAGGAAGTATCGAAGGTTCCCCAGATCTTTTGTTTGAAAGACGGAGCTAAAGTGTTGTTTGACTCCTTGTATTTCCTTTGAATCATTTTCAGTGATTAGTATGTCATCAACATATACCAACAGAAGAACCGTTCCTGTTATTCGATGTCGAGTGAACAGAGAGAAGTCTGTCGAGCTCCGAGTAAAGCCCACTTCCCGAATAGTTTTACTGAACTTGTCAAACCATGCCCGAGGGGATTGTTTGAGACCATAGATTGACTTCTTAAGATGACAAACTCGGGACTCCCCCGTGGTCTCAAACCCGAGAGACTGTTGCATGTAGACTGTTTCTTGTAGGTCACCATTTAAAAATGCATTCTTGATATCCAGTTGATGTAAGGGTCATTGGCGATGCACAATCACGGAGAGGAGGACACGAACTGAGTTGAGCTTGGCTACTAGAGAGAATGTTTCCTCATAATCGAGACCTTGTTGTTGGGTAAAGCCACGAGCCACCAGTCGGGCTTTCAGACGATCAATTGTCCCATCAGGAGCATGTTTGATGACAAAGACCCATTTACACCCAACAGGAGTCTGGCCTGGAGGGAGAAGGACTAGGTCCCATGTCTGGTTAGCCCAGAGGGCTGTCCGCCAGCCTGGATGTTGGAGAGCCTCCTGCACAGAGTTACGTACAGAAATAGAAGATAATGAAGTAACAAAGTGTTGAAGCGGTGGGGACAGGCGATGTAAGGATACATAGTTCGCCATGGGATGAGCGGTGGACACCGGTGCCGGATCAGTAGGGCGCAAAGTGTCAGAGGTTGACGCCGACTGTATTGGAGCAACGGAGCGAGGAGGGAGACAGGTGTAGACACAGATAAGAGGTGGCTTGTGGAGAGCGGGAGCAGGGTCAGGAAGGAGTAGTGGAGCGGTAACGGGAACGACAGGTCGTGGGAAGGGTTGCAGTGGAGGAGGTGGGGTTGGTGCGGAGAAGAAATGTTGATCCTCCTGAAAGGTAACATCAGTAGAAACAATCACTTTTTGGGTAGTAGGAGAGTAGCAAACATAGCCTTTCTGAGTACGTGAATAGCCGACAAACATGTGTTTGGCCAAGTAGGTGAACGTAGCAAGTACAACCAAATATGTGGGGCGTGAGAGAGAATGCCGGAGTGGAGGGAAAAATGAGGCTAAACTGAGTAGCATTTTGGAGGACGGAGGAAGGGAGACGGTTAATGAGATAAAATGTCGTGGACAACGCAAAGTTTCAATAGGCTTTGGGGACCTGCATGTGAATTATGAGAGAACGAGCAACATCGAGCAGATGTCTATTTTTCCGTTCATCAACGCTGTTTTGTTGGGGGGTATAGACACGTAACGTCTGGTGAATGATCCCAAATTCAGAGGAGAGATTAGCAAATTCATGCTAGTATATTCGCGAGCATTATCTGTCCGGAGAGTTTTTATGTTTTCGGAAAACTGCGTGCGAATCTCAAGAACGAAAGCCCAAAATACACGGGGAAGCTCAGAGCGATCACGAATAAATACAACCATGTTGTGCGAGAATAATCATCAATAAAGGTGATGAAATAGCGATAACCAGAGATACTAGTAATTTTGTACAGACCCCAAACATCGGAATGCACTAAAACAAAAGGAGCAGAGCTCCAAGTACAATGAGGAGGAAAAGAGGAACGTTATTGTTTTCCCAAAATACATGATTCACACTTAAAAGTAGAAAGAGAGATATCTGGAAGAGCCTTCTGAAGGACTGGAAGAGGGGCATGCCCAAGACGCAGATGACAATCAACGGAGGAGACTGGGGAGAGGATGGTAAGAGAAACATCAAGAAGGAAGAGCCCGATTTGCAGTCTTCCTTTACCAATGATACACTGCGTCTGTCAATCCTGTATCAGAAAAGAAGAAGTGAATGTTACTGAGCAATTCAAATCGGTAGTGAGGCGACTAACAGAAAGGAAATTAAACGGGGAGCCCGGAACATGAAGAGCCGAGCGGAGAGAGATAGAAGAATTGAGAGGGATATCAGCAGAGCCGGAGACAAGGACTGTGTCGCCATTGGCCACTGTGATATACTTAGGATGAGGAGAATCCAAGTATTGATGTGGTCTCTGCGAGGTGATATGGTGGGTAGCACTTGAATCCACTATCCAGCGCGGACTAGTGGAGAGACAAACAATACCTTCATTGGAGATGGAGGCGACGAAGGCAGGTGGGTGGCGGAGCATCCCGTGAAGTTGCTGGAGCTGGAGGCGAACCACGTCAAGATCAACACGAGTGGCAGAGGGATTGTCAGCGACAATATAAGCAGTTAGATGAGGAGGACGACCATGTTTGCGGTAGCAGGTTGCCTCAAGATGTCCATCCTTTCCGCAGAACGAACACTTAGGACGTGGCCGGCCTCCGCGACCCCCGCCCCGAGAGCTTGAACGTCCTCCACGAGCAGCGGGAGGGAGAGGTAGGAATGGCGCAGACGAGTGCTGAAGAAGGACCGGTGAGGGAGGTCCAGTAGTATCAGGAGGTGGTGAAACTTTTAGCAACATGGAGTATACATCAAATAATGACGGGGTAGTAGCAGACGAAAGGATCTGAGCCCGAATACTCTGAAGGTGAAGCGGGACACAGGCCATCATTATGGCAATACAAATAACCTCTTTTTGAGCACGTTGGGCAGCTAGATCCGTAGTGGAGGGCTGATGTTGAATCCAAACTTCAGCAAGAGTCTTAGCCCAAGCAACAAATGAGGTTCAGTCGGCAGCCCCGCCAGTGTCAAGAGTTTGAAGTTCGGTAATTATGCCATACAAGTGCTGGAGACTGTCCTTGCCGGAGTACAAGGAGTGGAGCTCCTCCCATATTGCCTTAGCCGTCTCGTGATACATGGTCATGTGGTAAGGTTCGCCATCAAGTGAGTTGAGAAGCCACGTCTGAACACAACCATCGTTACGCAGCCAGTCATCAGTAGGATCAGAAGGAGGCTCCTTAGTGAGATGAAACAGAAGTCCCTTGGACTAAAAAACCCGTCTGACAGAGTGCACCCATTCGACGAAGTTTTTCTTCCCAGTCAGGGAGATGATGGTGATTCTTAGCTCGTCGCGCAGTTCGGGAGTGGGGAGCAAGCGGGCTGCAGGAGAGGAGGTGGTTTGCTGGTAAGGATTCTCTGAAGGATTAATGGAGGAACCCATTTGGATGCAACAGTTAGAGTGGCTAGAGCAGAGAGATCGGCAAGAAGGGAGACTGCTGGGAGACTACTGGAAAACCATGGTAAAATAGGAGACCGCAGAGGGAGACGCCGACTGGTAGCTACGGATAAGGAGGCCGCTGGTAGCTGGATAAGGAGGCCGCTGGGAGGCCGTTGGATAAGGAGGCTGCTAGGAGACCGTTGAAGAAGAAGGTCGCTGGTAGCTGCGGTTAGAGGGAGATCGCGCGAGCAGAGGGAGACGCCGACTGGTAGCTGCGGTTAGAGGGAGATCGCACGAGCAGAGGAAGTCTGCTGAGAGGAGGAGACCGCGAGCAGCGAGAAGGAGACCGCCTAGGAGCGGAGCGAGCAACGAGCAGGAGGAGCGGGGCCCACTTGTTAGAAGGGAGGAGGCTATAAGAGAGCCGAGGAGAAGAGGAAGCGGGAAGGGGATTGGAGACCGCAAGGGAGCTGCGGTTAGAAGAACTGGATACAACATGGGAGGCGAAGAGCACGACAGAGAGCAGGCGGATTTGAGACTGCAGGGGAGCTGCGGTTAGAAAAAAATAGGAGACCGCAGGTTTAGACCGATGCTCTGATACCATGTAGAAAAGAACAAAACCTTGTATATACTTCTTATTTTTTAAATACAAAGTATGAATATATATATATATATATATATATATATATATAGGAGGGAGAAAGAGAGAGGAGTCCCCTATACACGGGATGAGACTAAAGTAAAGAAAGAAGAAGTAGGAAACTAAAAGGGCCCCAATATGGGTCTTTACGTGGACTTTTCTAACAAGTATCTCTGTTCAACAATTAATTGTATTTGGATTCATTCTCTTTATGAATTTTATTTTGCAAGTGATTTTAGTGTTGTTGAAGCCAGGAAAATCCCAACTCCAAATGTTCGGACCTAGGTGTAGCCTAACTTTACTGATCCCGCGGTTGAACGCCACAACTCTAATGGATAAAGCAAGAGAGAGATGTCTACAAGCACACCCCAGGTGCTTCAGTAGGGAGGTCCCGCCGCGTACCCGGAAGTCTAGAAAAACTTCCCCTCCAAAATCAATGGCTGAGCTAGGTACGAGGAAGACATGGACTTGGCGAATACGAAACTTTTTGGGGCGGGGGGAGGTCAACCTCTTCCAAAATGTCATTCCGGGGGGGGGGGGTATGGTTACTCGCCCATACTCACGAGTTACAATGAGTACTCGCCCATACTCACTTCTTTGAGGATGTTCAGTACTCTACTGGCGAGGTCTGTGAATAGCCGTCTCTTTAGGCATTTCTGATCTCAACGAATTATAGGTTATACAAATGTCGTTTCTCATTTTTTGTTTGTTTATAAAGAGGATTTCAGTTGTATTATTAGTTAGGTCTTCTCATGTAGATGTTTATATTATCTACTAACAAATATCTCCTCGTTTAATCTCCATCCATTTTATTATTATTTTTTCAACCTTGTGAGATCTATCTATACAACCCAAGACCGCCTCAACCACCTCGCCAAGATCCTACAACATGCTAGACGGGTCAAGTATTTTGCCGGGGCGGCTATTCGCAGGCAAGCCCCCTCTGGATTGTCTATAAATAGGACCCCAGGGCACAAGAAAAAAATACAAGTTGACCCCCCCAGATTCCCCTTTACCAAGCCCGTGCCTTCCTTGTGCCTACTTCAACTTTGACTTTTAGGAGGGGAAGTTCCTATAAACTTCTGGGTGTGCGGTGAGACCTCCTCATTGTAGCACGCGGGTCTAATTTGTAGATAATCAGGCTTCTCTCTCTCTTTCTCTCTCTCCCTCTTACCATCAGATCCGTGGTGTTAGACCGCAGGGTCAGTAACCTTAGGGTACCCCTTAGGTCCGAACTTTAGTGAACCGGTTTCTTGGTTCCAACACCATCATTTCCTCTTATTTACTCGCTGATCGAACATATTGTTACCTGATACAACCCTTAACCCTCTGGTGGAGATCAACCCCGATCAGGTCGACGTAAAAGTATCTGCCGCCGCACCCGACCGGATCACTATCAGCCCTGAGTCTACCATTTTTTATTTGTGTCACTTTTGGCCTTTGTAATTTGTGTAATTTGTATTTTTATGTGTGGATATATACATATATATATATAAATATAATACTTAAAGTATAACTATTTATATATATTTATATATGAAGACTAACCTAAGAGCCAGCCGGTCCGTCTCCCACCTCCCCGATAAAAAGTCGCACGACTTCTTCCCGGTTCTGTGAAACCCGCAGGTTAGGGCTCGCAACCATGACAATGGATTCCGCCATTTCCGGCCTCAAATCAAAGTGAGAGTCACGCTCGACCTCTCGCCGACGCCGCACCCCACCTGCCACTCTCCCGGGCAGTTTCTGCACAGGACCACTTCGTCCACGTCCAAGCTCCGCCATGGCTGCTCATGGAGGTTACCTCCATTACTAACATAACACATCAATTTGCAAAGGTTTTGTTTCCCTCTTCTATTTGAGAAAGTGAAGATTTATGAGATCTTTCCAAGTCCCACTTTTCCTTAGTAAGAGATTCGATAGTGGAATGGGACTTAGCAAGAGCTCCTTCAAGTTCTTTCACCCTTGCCAAAGAGTGTTTGCACTCTTGGCAAGTCATCTCTTACTAAGGAAAAGTGGGACTTGGAAAGATCTCATAAATCTTCACTTTCTCAAATAGAAGAGGGAAACAAAACCTTTGCAAATTGATGTGTTATGTTAGTAATGGAGGTGGAGAAAGCTCAACACTTTAGGTCGAATTGAACTTTGACCTGAGGTGGAGAAAAACTCAACACCCTTAGTCGAGCCGAGCTCGACCTGAGGTGGAAGGCAAACCTTTCTCCACTTAACAACCCTCCTCTCAACTGGAGGTGGAGAAAGCTCAACACCTTAAGTCGAATTGAACTTTGAGATCAGAGAATATAACTTATCATTCTGGAATAAATCTGCTGAAGAGATTTTTTGTCGATCTGAAGGTTGAGTTCGTCGAACGGAAGGTTGAGTTCGTCGAACTGAACATCTGATAAAGATTCATCAAACGCAGACTGGAGTTCGTCGATCTCAAGTTGGAGTTCGTCGAACTGAATATTTCGTCGACCGCTGAGTTTGACTCGAGCTGTAGTCTTCTCTGTCCATGATTCTTTATTGGAAGTTCTATCTTCACTTTCAGCCCAACATAAAGGTGTTCGCCAACATTATATCAATTTTGCAGGGCCTCAAAGGTGTCACCAATACATGCCCATAAACTATTATTATTGACATATACTACCAACGTAATGTAATTTTCTCACTTACCAAGATGTTCTTCAACGTATCTTCTATGATGTTGATGGTACGCTCTATTTATATTTGTATCTACCTGAGGATAATGAAATGTTTCACCAAAAGATGCTTTTTCTTGTATACAATGTCTGTATTATATATCTATATCTATACAATATATATAAAGTTATTCTGCATTGCTACAGTACCCTCCTGTCCGTCGCAAACTCATACAAGAAAAAACTAACTTTTAAAAAGGAATCGTTAATATAATCTTATCTGAGATATTTAAATATATTTTCTTATAAAATATTCTGAAACTTCGGTCGCAAACTCTGATAAATTTAAGTAAAATTTAAATTTCATAAAAATAGGGAATGACTGTATTTGTTTTTTTTTGGGCTGGAGTGGAAGATTAACGTGGATCGTCTGTAATTTCCGTGGGAGTGATGATGAACAGTAACATCAAAACTCCTGTTTGATTTCTATTTCATTGGATTGTGTTGTTTGATCTGTTATTTTGTGGCCGTAGAGTGAATGTCGGAGAACCAAATTCTGTGAGCTTGATTTTGGGAAATTTCTTTGTTTTTTTTTTGAGATTTCGTTGGAACCACTTTGTGAGAGTGAGCGAATTGCTTCCGTGGTGCCCGTGCGTGACAGGGGCCGACTTCGGAACGGGAGATCGAAGATGACGAAGAATTCCTCGCGGGATCGCCGTCGACTTCGATTGCGGAAAGACGCCTCTTTCCGTGGGCAATTTGTTTCCTTCTCTTCCTTTGCGTGCGTCTAAATTTTCTCTTAGGATTTTAGATTCATTTGCTGGATCTTCGATTGGGTTTTGTCAGCAAACGCTACGTCGAAAACTCCAAACGGAAACGTATTTGGAGTTCACGATTTCCGTTTGCCACGACAAGGGGGACGAAACGAAGGTTGCGAACTTCCTTCCCCGGATTTAGAATTGAATCAATTTTCAAGAAAAATCATTTTAAACAAAAATAGTAATTTTGTGCTTTACAAAAATCTAGTTGCTTAATTTCTTAAAGTGCGTGCAACGCCCGTTCAAAATTCTATTGTTACTTGCATGCATTTATGGATTCTTAGAAATAACTGACAAGCGCCCCTATTCGCCGTCCTGCATCACCCTCATTAAGACGATTTTTGATCAAGGTAATTTAACTTGGAAAATCATGTATTGTATCATAATCACCATCACTCTTGTCACCATTAATTAGCCTTATTTGGTCTCTTTGGATCCATGGGTCAGATTGCAGATTGATGATCATATTAGATCTTGAAGATGCTTTTGATTTTAGATTCGGTTCGTTACAATCAAGGAGTTGATCAAGATTCCATAAATGAACTTTCCCGTATGACCGAGATTGGAACTAGGGAAGCTATGACCTCCCAATTTCCCTTGATTTGAATATTCAAATATTCGAACTATGGGAGAAATATGTGACCTATTTGACTTATTTGATATATTTTGTTAAGTTTGTTATTTTGCTCCTACATAAGTCTTTTTAAAGACACCCAATCTTAATGTAAAATTCAACCCATCCTATTCAGTAAATACAAGTCTTTTAGTATTCTCTTTCCCTCTTTTAAGGTTCCCCACAATATTTTGAGGAACCTCTTTATTCTTCTTTCATCTATAATTTTCTTATCCTTTCGCTTCATATTATTCCCATAGATATGACAAACAATGCTTCTGGCTTCCCCATTTTTATGGGGATCATGATTCGAAATTGTATCATCGGGGCCCTCACGGGTTTACATACACAGGAGAGTTATAATCATTGTTTGGATGATCCGTCGTGTTTGGATTGACAACAACATATTTTTTATTCATAGGATTTTACAACCATCATGATGAGATGATCTGGGCCATTCATAGTAGTTGTCCTAGGCCATTTTTCCTACAAATACAAGCATATGGGGATGATTTTGGCACCGAAGATTTTGGACAGATTTCCAGAATTTCTCGGTCCTCCCCACGATACCGAAGCCGTGGAACCTAGCTGCTGAAGCTTACGCCACTTACCTTCCTCCTCCTAGCCAACCACCTTTCCCCTTCCCATTTCCCCTCAAAACCAGCCAGACACCATCACCAATTCCAGACATTTCCTTCAACCACCAACCGACCACCACGTTGTTCCACTCCAATCACCCCACTTCCTGCAACCACCATAACTAGCCCTCACTACAAGTAGCCACAACTATCCACTTCCTTCCCCATAATTACCCACTTCCTCCACACTTCCTTCCCCATAACTACCCACTTCCTCCACACTTCCACCAGCTACCATAACTACCTTCCCACTTTCAATAATCATCATAGCTACCTCTCCACTTCCAATAACCACCATAACTACATCCTCACTTACTGTAACTACTTAATTGCCCACTTAATATTTAATTTCCTGCAGGGAACCATCCACTATCCCCTCTCTAACTGCTGAAAACTGCCCACTTTCACCCTCCAACTGCAAGAAACCACCCACTATCCTCTTCAACTGCTGGAAACTTCCATTTTCCCTTTGCCCAGCCCATTCTCATTCATCCCAGCCACTGGACTAGCCTCCCCCTACCTGTTGTTCGTCGCTAGACTCTTCCCAGCACCCAGAATCCCCAGGAAACTGCACCCAGCCACAACACACTTCCAACCCCTCTCTCAGCCTGCCAGAACCTTCCCATCTCCACAACAGGCTCCTGAAACCCTCCCCAAACCCTTCCAGCATGCCAGAAAACTTATCCCAGTCTCCTCCCAGCTTTCCAGACACTCTCCCAACTCCTCCTAAGGTCTACACCCCCACCCACAGCTACCGACCACCTCTACCAGCCTTGGAAATATCTCCTCTAGCCACTAGAATCCAACTACAGCTTTCCATCCTCCCTCACAGCCCCTTCCAAGGCCTAATCGTTGGCTGTTCACACTTCCTCGGTCACCAAAACATCATGTCCATCCACATTCTCCTATGCTTGTGTAAGTTCTTATTTGAAGTTTATTTCTTGTTCGTTTTGTATAGATTGATATCATACCATTATGGATGTGTGTTCGCAGTTGTTTTTCTTCTTGAAATTGTTCAACTTGTAGTGTGCATTCACTATATATTTATTTTATGCGCTCTCCCCTCACATGAACTTAAAATCGCAAGCTTTCTCTATTCCTTTGTAACCATTTGTGATATACATGTTGTAGCCTCAAATACTCTTTATTGTTGGCAATGTATCATTGGAATTGTTATCAAGTGCATGTGCATTATTACTAGATCCTAATCGGGTTTCCCCGTCATTACACCACTAGGGATTCCGTAGCTCACACCACACTCCTACCTAACCTTCGAGGGACTAACAGAAGCTACAATGCTAGCGACTTCTTCCTGCGGTTGGTGTGTATTGCATCAACGATTCTTGGATAAGTGATTTACTACGATATGTGTTAAACTTATACGAGCCTACTTCGGGATTTCGTCGGAGGTGGCGGTGGAGGCGGAGATACTAGGGGAGCCGTGCTCAACCCTAACCCTAGAAATGAGGGGAAGAAGAGAAGAACTAGAGGGAGAGAAGAGGTGACTTGAGAAAGAAGGAGAAGAGTTAGAGAGATGAGAAATTTTGGTTTCATTCTTTCACATCCCATACAAGACCTAAGGGGGCCTATATATAGGACCCGATGGCATGGGCGTAAATACTCCATATAAAGAAAATGCGTAAAACACTAAAACGCTAATAACTCGTAATCACGACTTGACTCGATACGACTCGACTCATACAACTCGATTATTACACTCGCTAATACAACTCGACTCAATACAACTTGACTCAATACCTAAAGAGATAATAATATAACCGCTAGATAACTGACAGTGTGAGACTCATACCAAAAACACATAATAGATCCATTGAAGAACCATCCAACTTGAGGATTTGTTATGTTTCCACCAGCTAACGCCGTTGCTGGCACCACCGCTATCCTTGCCAAGCACACCCGACTACCACTGTTGTCATCGACCATCAATTTGTTACCGGAAAATTTTCGACGAACTTTTTGTAAACTGCTATGAGATCATTAAGGAGACTCCAACTAACACAGGTCAGGTCTTAGAGGGAACAGTCCAAGAGAAGATCAAAAGAGGCCGCTGGAGGCTTCTAATATGCTTCAAATACAACTTTTTTACTTTGAAAGAAGTGTCATGTCTATTTGTTTTTTTATTAGAGTCTTTTTCAAGAAGTCCGTGAATCATTTTTATCTCTGTGTAGTCCGACACTATCGATTTTGCATCAAGAAGTGCATGGTTAGACATATCAACTAGGTATCATAGTGTCTATTTTTGGTGTAGCGTAAAAACAAAGAGAGCTACAAAAATTTGGGGAATCTTTCTTTAATTTGATTATGTTTTGAGTCCATGAAGGAAACAAATCGAATTGTAATGGAAATTAGAGATATTATGAGTTCCAAAACATGTGAGTTGGTTAGCCAAGTAGTTACGCTATCAGAGAAGTGACTTCTATGCTTTAGTGGATGAAGCTTCAAATTTAAACACTACCTCAGAATGTAGACATTGAAATCAGTCGTTGTGCTTCTTGTTCAATCTCTTGTGACCTATATGATTCCTTTTGTCACCCTTACCCAGCCTTGAGATCTCCTTCCTCTTCTTAAGCTATTAGTATGACAAAGTTCTTGAGATATTAATGAAATGTCTTATCTTTAATTCAACTTGTAGATACTTGAATGGACCAGTAGTAGACTTCCCAAGCACACAATCATTTGCTAGAGATTCACCATTCGCTAGTACCACACGAAATAATTCGGTTATAAGTCTTGCACAAATTGTCTTTCCCCTTAGCGTGGCAGTTTCCATTTTGTGTTCTACGCCTTACGATATTCCAACCGACGGGACTCCTTCCAAATCGGGTACTTGACGACATTTGAGAGCAACACCCTTTAGATACCCATTCCACCATGCTAATCCATGGCGGTGAACTTTAATCACACAAATGCACATTCTATAATGTGTCATACTCCTAAATATTGCATCATACTTCACATCTAACTTCTCAGCATTCACCATTCAATCAAAGTCTGAAATGTCAATCTTGGCCTCTGTTACCTAGTGGAGAAGATAAGGGGATGAGAAGGTAAAATCTAAGAGGAACTCTGTTGGCCGGCCATAGGCTCAAAATTTCTATCTATCCAAGATAACTCATAATAAAAATTTCTATCTATCCAAGATAATACATAATAAAACAAAGCTGGGAAATATGAAGGCTGATGTCGCCTAGGCCTTCTTGTCTTAGGTGTTGTCCTGGATAAACACGCCAAACCCCCGATGCACCCTCACAACTATTTGATAATCCGCTTCCGCAACAATATCGCCTTCTGGAAAATTTGTCTTGTCATCAATGCAATAGTTAGGAAACTGAGCGCGGAAGTCCTCGTGGTCTATCCACGCCGCGTCGGTCGGGAATCGATGCTGCCAAGCCACCAGTACCTGATCCCGAGTCTCCCCGTTGGTCGGCTCTGATCTGCTGTGATGTACACAAGTGATGTGTCTGTAGCAACATAAATTGGCAACTTGTCCTTGACCGGATGGTCTCCCACAACTCGCTTGAGTTGCGATACGTGAAGGACGAGATGGATGCGGCTCTTCTCAGGGAGCCTTGGGCGGTATGCTACCTCGCCAATATGCGCTATTACCGTGAAAGGTCCGTTGAAGCGGACGAATAACTTGCGATGCAAAAATGTTGCCATCGAGGTCTACCGATTTGGGCGGAGCTTGACAAATTGAGTCTTCAACCTCGAAAAGGGACATGCTGATGTCGTTTGTTTGCTTGATTGAGCATCTTCTGTTGCGCTCGTTGCAAATGGAATTTTAAGTGGCACACAATTTCATCCATGTCTAGTAGCTGAGTGCGAAATGCCTCTATCTTGCACTCTCTGGGCAAATGCTGTAAAGTTGTAGGTTCGGGGAGGCCGTAAACCTCTTGGTACGGTGTCATGCCCGTCGTGTAATGAAAGGAGGTGCCATACACAACCATTTCTTCCAATCTCGTGAGCGGTTGGATGTAAAGCATTGGTGATCCAAACATCGGTTCAGAACCTCAGATTGGCCGTCGGTTTGGGGGTGGCGGGCCGATCTCATCAACAACTGCGTGCTCATGAAAAACTTCGGTCAAAATGTGCTCATGAACAACTCCCGTGGAATCCATGCAGGCGCACGACGCCCGAGATTAAAGCCTTTGCCACAATAGATGTCGTAAAGGGATGCCGGTGTGAAAGGAAACGTGCATACTTGGACAAGTGGTCCACCACCACTAGGATGCAATCACCGCCGAAGGGCCGAGGCAGACGCCAGACGCGTGATGAAATTTATAGCTAGATCATCCCAAATCAGGCCAGGAACGAGTAATGGTTGTAGCAGGTCCCCTGGAAAAGTGGCTTCGTACTTGGAGCGTTGACAAATCAAACATGTTGCCATGAACTCCACCTAATGTAACACCCCTTTCTAGTAAAGGGCGGAGGGTAGGCGACGGTAGGTGTGGAAGGTGCCGACATGACCCGCCAACGGAGTAATTTGCAACTCCGCTAGAATCCTAGGGATGCACATCAATGATGGAGATAATATGAGTTGGTTCTGATAGTGCAGTTGGCCACCAATGAGGGTATACGGGGGCATGCGGTAGGGTCAACCCTCACACTCTCCAAAATGGATCGTAGTGTTGAATCAATTTCCACCTCGCTCTGAATGGTACTAGCTTCCTGCCACAGTGGTCGGGAAATGACAACCAATTCATCCGACTCAGACTGACACGACAAGGCATCGACGACCTTGTTGGTCTTGCCCAAATGGAGCTCGACGGTAAAATCATAACCCAGAAGCTTTGACATCCAAATCTGTTGTGCAAGTGTCGACATTTTTTGGCTCAGAAGGTATCTCAGACTGCGGTGATCTGTGAGCACTGTAAACCCGAGGCACCCTCATGACCGTCTGAATCCGCCTCCGTAACAGCCTCCGGCTTAACGGCCTTTGGCTGAGATGATGGTGTTCGGTTGTCTCATGTAGCTCGACTTCTTACTAACTCCCTTCTTTTTCCTCAAAGTCTCTATCACAATCACCTTTATGTTCCCATATTAACTTTTGTTAAAGTCGCCTTCTCACCTTAGATTCATGGTCACTGGTGGGATTGTTGTTCCTTCCTCTCGATTTTTCAAGTAGCTTGCGCTTGCATGGGTGATTGCCAATTTACCTGAGCATTTGTCTTTGGGTTGTGGATGACTTGAACATCATCTTTTTCAGCGTCTAAGTACCATCCTTTTTAAGGATCCAACATTTGAATGAATACCTCTAAAGGTTCATTCACCATAGACTTCCTGACATGGATGCCACAACGCACCTCTGTGCTTCGAATTGTTGAAAAATCTTCCATTTTGTTGGTGCTGCCTTTGTGTGTGTGTTGTGAATCCACAGTTACAAAATCTTGTTGTTCTGCTACCAAATTGTTATGGTCCGATCATGATGTGTTTGCATAACTACTTGTGCCATATACTCACAAATATCAAATATAGATGGAGAGAGAGATAAGAAGTAAGTTGAAAAGAAGCACACCGTGAAACTTCATGTTATTCCTTTGCTTTATTTATTTCTTCAGTTGCTTTTCTCTGCTTACATTATAGAATACTATGAATGTTATGTTTGCATCTACATGTATAAGTATAACCCTTGACTGCCTACCCCTCAAACTGGTTGAGGATAATGTGATGGAGATCAGTCAGATGCACTTCAGGACCTGCTTGGGGTCAGTTTTCTCTATTGCCGTATTTAGGACCATTGGATGGGACAGGGAATCCACAATCGCGTCCAGAGCGTTGTTTCCAATTTTATTTATTTATTTTTAGTCATATTTTGGAACTCAGGAAAAATGCCACAATAAGGCGATCTGGGCAAGCCCTTGCGACATTTAACGTAAACCTGGTTACTTATTTATATCGAGTATTAGGGTTCCTAGAGGTTGAAACTAAGGGTCCGTTTGGCACGGCAATGACAGTCGTGAATGCGGCGGTTATGAACCATCATCTCTAATGCCCGATCTCACCTAAGGAACTCCATCCACTTTTATGTTCAAAAGTAAATATTTTCCCCGTTGGTAGTCATAACTGTTGTCTTATCAAATGCACATTTTATGGCAGTGGTGGTTTTATCTGAACTCACCCGAGTATAAAAGCCGCCCCAAACGAATCGTTCATTGCTCCCTTAGTTCTAGGAATCTAATAATACCATGGCTTCCACTAGGGCTCGATCTGCCCGGACTACTCATGGGTTAGATCGCTCAATTTGCTACTGGTCCAGGTTATCCCACTTAGTCCTTTATTGAGTTGGGCTATCCCTCGACTTTCTACCAAGCAGTGATATCCGCTAGTTCTTCCCAATGGGCTAAGTTAGGCCTTCCCAACCTCATTTTGAAAGCAATATATGAAATTTTGTTGTGATTTATCCCGATATAGTTTTTAGTTTTTACCCACTCTGATGTTTACTTGGTGTTTCATTGTTCTGTATTATTATTTTATAATATCCCAATGTTTTCTGTTGTGTTTGTGGGTATTGGTCTAGCCTATATATTAGCATGTAATAGAGAGCATATTGTTATCTTGCTTTTGTTTTAACTTTTATTTGAATATTGCATGTTGTGTTTATGGGTATCGGCCGGACCCATGTCATAGCGTGTAATAGAGATATCGTGCTATTATCTTGCTTCTGTTTTAGGTGTATGTGTTTTGACTTAAATCCTAGTTTCTCATTAGCACATGCCTATATGGCTCTATAGTTTTTATCTAACTCCCTCAAGCCATCTTCTCCCTTTTTCTTTCACAGTTTGCTATCTAAGATCTCAATCTTTTTACTGTTGATTGATTGATTTGTATCTTGTTGGTGACAGCAAGACTTACTGTCCATATTGCACAACAGTGAAGGACCTGTTCTCCAAGTTGGGCGCCAAATACAAAGTAATTGAGTTGGATAAGGAAAGTGAGTTGAGTTTTTCTGCTTGCATGTCATTTTCATTTCTTCTATAAAAACTGCTTTACTTTATTTCTTTTAAATTGGTGATTGTTTTTAAACTTCCTGATATGTAGAGCAATTTTGGCTCAAGCCTAATGCGTTAGTGTTCTTTGGATTTTTTGCAAATGTAGTTTTTTTTTAACTGATAAATGTTTTAACTTACAAATTAGAACATCATTAAGTTGGTGACATTTTTTCTGAAGTAGCTAAGTCATGAAAGCTGGTAATCTCAGCATTGTTTTTGAAACTTATCTGTCTTTTTATAAGAATACTTTGATGTGTTATTGTTTACAAATTGTGATAATGTTTATCTAATATTTTTATATGTTTTAGCTTTGTTACAATTCTTTGGGATTCTGATTTCTACTAGGACAATGCTTGAATGATAATAATTTGGACATGGGGCTAGTGGCGATATGAAATTAGGGGAAGATATGGGGGAACTATCCGTGGAAAGGAAACATAGATATGATAATAATTCAAAGGAAAGATGAGAAGAAGAAAATATGTAATAGAAGCACTAAGTTAGATTTGCTACCCAAAAATAAAATACAAAAATCACCAAATTTGAGCTGCTATAATAACAGTGTTAGGGAGCGGCACGGGAAACTAAGCTAAATGAGATACACTGTGGAAAACACATATTTAACCCCAAAATCTCAACCCATGATGAGGGCAATCACGCGATATTTTCACAACAACATTTATTTATCATATCTGATATAAAGACTAAATGAATGTTTTCGCATGCCCCAACATTCTCTCACTCACGCGAGAGCTCTCCATAATGGTCTTCTTTGTCCCTTGAATGGAAGCTTTTCAACATCATCCAATTTCATGCACTAAGAGCAAACTCAACCACTTAGGGAGTCACAGACTCTTTTGTTCAACCATTCATGAAGCAACCAAGACCCATGAGAGCCACAAACACCATGAACATACTTAATCCCGACCGATCATTCAAACTCGAATACCACTTGTTAGAGAACGATCAAGGTGGAACTGATCTTTGGCAATCCAAAAGCTCAAGTTCATGGTAAGGGCCAACCTGTGTGACATTTTTATACCAACATATGTTTATTCTATTCAGTATTAGAGTAAATCAGTACTCTTGTGTGCCTCAACACACAACACGTACACTAAATCTTTTGAAAGAACTTAGAATGTGGAATATTGCTAGTTTACTCTTTCTTTGTTATGCTACAATTGCATATATTGATTGTAATAAAGCTCTTACAAACATTTGTTTACTTGTTTTGAGACTCTCTTCTACTCTAAATTTTCATCAATCTAGTTCTACCAATTCTCTGCTTAATGTGGTTCATACACATATTACAGAAAATAGATTGCTAATCTAATTGCTCATGTTTTCAATTTAAGGTGATGGATCCGAGATACAATCCGCACTCTTTGAATGGACCCGTCAGCGTACAGTCCCTAATGTGTTCATCTCCGGAAAACACATTGGTGGCTGTGATAGTATGTCATCTATTCTCTCCAATCATCAGCAATTTGCCTCCTTTCTGTTAGTTCTAGGGCATTTTCTCAATTAAATTCTGTGCACATGACTGCAGATGTCATGGAAAAGCACAAAGCAGGCGCACTCGTGCCCCTACTGACCGAGTCCGGAGCTCTCGCTAGCTCGACGTCGTCCTGAACTCTTTGAGTTTTGACCGAGCGAATGCTGAATAAACAGGCCTGGAACATGTTATTCTGTTTGTAATAATGAATATATATACTGTTTTACGCATACTTTATTTATTTTCTGCTGACACATGAAATGGATAGTTTTTTCTTCGCAGCATGTCTTGTGAACTCTTATGTATACTCAAATTATATCTTTGCAAGAGCTCTGTTTGTGAGAGCAGTAAACACAGTTGAGAAAAATGCAGGTGACATTTGGCTGGTTGTGTTCGCGAACATTGTTTTCCAAATAGTGTGTTTTAGGGCAAAACACTGCTGTATATGCATGCATATACGGTAGCTGTCATGAGCGCCCGGACACCAGAGGAATTTGTTCAACATAAACCTTGCCACAAAGTTTCAAAAGTAGGTAAAACTAACACCACTATGTTTATTGCCACATATTAACACCTACACCGCTCAAATACACTTGCAATCGTTTGGTTTACTTGATGCTGCTTTGAATGCAGAAATCTCATGTTAGAGTGCATTAGAGATGCCTTATGGGCTGCTAGCTTTTTCCATAGGAATTTCCCTCGATCGAGTTTCCATTTGGACATGAATGGGAGAGTGATCAGATCCCTTTCCGAATACAATAGTAGATCCTATAAACACACAAATTTTGTGAACATTGCATAACAAATTTCAAGAAAACCACAAATGCTCCTAGATTTATTAAGAGAATTGTGAGAAGCACATCATTTTTGACTATTCAGTTTTATTATTTGCAGACAAAAAAAGACTGATATATGCCAACACACTTTAATAAAAAATTCACAAGTAGCCTCGTGCATAAGTTGAGTTGGTGGCGTTTGGTTGGGAGGTTTTATCAAAAGTAGCGTTTGCTTGGGCTTATTACTGGACCGGCGTTTATTAGCAGGCGCGCTAATGTATTAGGATAGAGCCGCAGGTTTCTGCTGCTTCTTCGTGCGTCTAGAGGCGCGTGTCTGCGGAAGGCGGAAGGTATCACAGGTTTCTCCTTCCTTGTCGATCGTTCATTTCCGTCGCCTGGTTCACCCGCGCCTTCCCCACAAAAACCTCCGGCCTCTCCCTCCGAAGCCTTAGATTCAGCCAGATCCAGGTCACCTTCGGCGTCTCCGACCTCCTTCTTCAGTTCTCCTTCCGGCTACAGGATATATACCTCTCACGATTCCTCTTGTTTTTTTCTGTAGCTTCCGCGATTCTCCTGTTTTTCCTTCCTGTAGCTTTTGTAAAGTAGATATTTTTACTATTGGTAGCTTTATTATCATATTTACTGATGGCATCATTCAACTGGAGCCATGAAGATGGACAGTTTCTATTAATGGATGAGAAAACTTTGGTTCCTTTAGATCTACTGCTAGATGAGAAAACTTTGGCATGCAATGTGCATATGTGGGTGTGTTTGTGGCGAGATAAATGGATCAGGAGCAAAGATATTTGAGTTAATTAGCCAAGCATGAGACATGGACTGTATGTATTGTTAGCAGATAAAAATATTATTATATTAGGGTTTATTATATGGTTAAAAATGTATACAAGTCATAGTTTCCCTCATATTTCATAAATTGTCATTTTCTTGGTGTCATATTATGAAAAAAATATCTTTTTTATATATTTTTGTGATTGGTAATTATTTTATGAAAAAAAAAATTCATTCAAGACTGCGTTTTGTTTTCAAACAAATTTTTCAAAATTTTATTTTGAAAACTCCATTTCACCCAAACAGTTTTTTAAAAAACTCTACTTTTCAGAAACAACATTTTTCTCAAACTACATTTCATATCAACAACTTTTCATCAGCAACATCCCAACTAAACAGAGCCTTAGAGTTGGAGACTTGGGGTAGGATGAGAAGAAGGGGATGATGACATTCTTAAGGTGCATGCATATAGGAGAGATATTTAGGTATGTGTAACGCATAGTGATTATAATAGATCACCGTGCGGGAGCAAATACATCCATATGATCTGCGATTTCAATGGTGTAGATTGTTTGCGAAAATATACGGCCGTATTTGTGTAATACAGTTGTATTGAAAAGTCATCGTATTCTAGATACATCATGCACGAAAAATTGCGCTCGCGGAAATATGCGACGGAATCAGAGGTCACGCACGACAATCCATGGTACGTTACACGCACCAACATTTTTGTTTCTGCATATAGAGTGGTGTGGCGCTTCATCGCGCATTGCGGTTGAAATTCAACGAATGACACTAAAGTGGTTGTATCAGGGGACAGGTGCATGATTGATGGAAAAGGAATGCGGGACATCAGTGAAGGTAGAGGGATGGAACAATGGGAAGGTTGTTGCAAGGGTATTGACGATGTGCTCAGAGATTGTGACAGAGAAATAGCGAGGGCGAAAGTTTAGTATGCAGGCGAAAATGTGAAAGGAGAAGGTGAGGAAAGTCATTGGACAATGAGGGGTCGTCGAGCTAGAATCTCAAGATGTTTGGCTTCTGAAAATAGTGATCGTTGAAACGAATAACATGGTAAAGGCAGATTGCGCACAATTGCTCACAGAGGAGGACCAACAACAATAGAGAATGTGATCAATGAGCGTATATGGGTAGGCAGGTAAATGGTTCGGTCAAGCTTTGGGCAAAACAGAAATCGAACCAACTATCATCGGTTTTCACACACTGCAAACCGAAGTCGAACCGAATCGACATGGTTCAGTTTTCGATATAATCAACTCCTAATAAAATTTGCCCAAAATATTTTCTTTGGATTCTTATTAATTTTTTGCCTTCAATGCTAAATTGACTTAGGTTTATAGTTAACTTACAAAAATTAATCTTAGATTTATATATTTTTAAATAATTTATTGTGTTATATAATATATAACTCGTGCTTAGTGTAGTTTAATGGACATTAATTATGAATACAATTCGTGTTTTTTTGTATTTGATCAAGCAACGAAAAAAAGCAACGAAAAAATTGATGTAAACATGTATATTACAATGATTTGGGATAATGTTATAACTGAACTAGTCAAGTTAAGTTGAGACGTAACTTACACATTTATAATTATTAGTTTACCTATTTTTATGTTAATTATGCTACACAAAACTAAGTTGGATGTCTTGACATACAAAATCATAATACATAAACTTTACTAGTATTATTTATTCTCTAATTGTTAAGGTTCGATTCAAATTTTTTTTTTTTTCGGTTTACACAACCAACAACGAATCGAAATGGTGGCGCTTTCAGCCCCAAATAAATATTTTTTATAGAGCACCGTCCATTGGAATCATACACAAGGTTTGGCTCTGTTTGTTTTGGCGTTTTTGCTCCATCTCCATTGGGCAGAAAACGCCAACGCTAAAATAAATTGTTTGGTAACCCTCCAATTCCGCGACCACCGCTCCTCACTGCCTCTCTTGTCCAAATTTTTTGGTGTGTCCGATACACATATGTGTGTTCGCCAATAAATAGGCGGGTCTTTTCTGCGGGCCCCACTTTATTTTCCTCCTTCCGATCCCGCCCGTTCTCTAGGGTTTCGAAAACCAAAATCACGCAGACGTGTTCCAGCGACCGCACTTCCTCCTTATGGTTGCTAGATCGCTGGATTTGTTGGTGCCAGTCGCTCCAACGCATTTTTGCTGCGACATACTGCTCTGCCGACTATTCGACGAACCCATTCGTGCCAGTAACGTTTCAAAACTTCCAGATGGAGGCAGAGAAATCAGCTAATATGGCAGATGACGAGAAAACTTCCAGTAAGCCAGACAATGTAAGTGAACAATTCTCTGTCCATGCGTACTTTCATTTTAAAACTGAAATCATGTTTATCTTCTTCTAATTGCTGATTGTTTTAGCAATTACATGCGTAATTAGATGCTGATTCATGTTATACTACGATGATAAAAAATTAATGACAATCTTAATGTTCAATTTACCACTTTACGACGATAAATCTTCAAACAATATAGCCGATGTCGATAAATCTTCTAATAAGCCAGACAATGTAAGTGAACAACCTCATTTATATGCAGACCAATTTCAATAGTATGCACTCCAAAGATAAATGCAGACCATAATCCTCGCCGCCGTCGTAACAAACATATCCGAAGAAAAAAAAAACTCGTAGTCTGTGCCCGCCCTTCATTTCCTCTCGCTCTTTGCCCTCACTTCCTCTCACTCTGATCGCAACGCCGGCCACAATGGAAGGCGTCTCCTACCAGCGCCTCCCCAAGATCAAAATCCGCGAGATGAAGGACGACTACTTCAAGTTTGAGCTCCGGGAGACGGACGCGAGCATGGCCAATGCCCTCCGGCGCGTGATGATCGCAGAGGTGCCGACGATCGCGATCGACTTGGTGGAGATCGAGGCCAACTCATCTGTTCTAAACGACGAGTTCATCGCCCACCGCCTAGGTCTCATTCCCCTCGTCAGTGATGACGCCATGGGGATGCGCTTCTCCCGCGACTGCGACGCCTGCGACGGCGATGGCCAGTGCGAGTACTGCTCCGTTGAGTTCCACCTTAACGTCCGCTGCGATTCGGACCAGACCCTGGATGTAACAAGCAACGACCTACGAAGTACGGAGCCTAGGGTCATTCCCGTCGACGTTGCCTCCCGTTCCCTCGCATCTGAATCCGGCGGCTATGATTCCCAGGAGAGGTCAGTCAGATTTGAGTCTTATCTATGCATCTTTTTTTAGTTTATTTCTCTCTATAGTCTTTTGTAGAATGCATTAAACCCTTAGGTACAAAAATTAAGTTAACATGAGTGTCACTTTCTCATGCTGGCTTGATATAAGAGAAGAGCGATTGTAGCTATGATAGTAATACTCATATTTCAGATAACTTGAGAAGGAAGCTTAAACTTTCTCAGCCTTCCCATCTAAGTCCTTTCTAACTTCTAAGGCTTTGTTTGACTCGGTTGCATCAATGAAAGAATTAGTGGTGAAAAAAATCTGTTGTTTTGCAGAATGGTAGTAAAATCAGTGAAATTGTTTGGAAGTGCACCGCTCCTAGTATTGTTCAGAAATTGAAAATGGTTAACTTTTTGGTAGTGGTGACAAAAACTATGAACAAAAAATTTTCTGTCATCATAAACCTGATAACAATCCATGACAAATGATATAAGTCACTCATAAATTAAAATCCAAAATTCAACATGTACTACAATAATATTTTATAGAATCACAAATATTATCCATACAAATTTTAAACAAAATAGCAAAGATGAATAGACTCTTCTTCAAGCATCAACGTACTTCATCATCAAATCATAGTCGTCGTGAGAAGATTCAACTGCAACAATAATTGGTAGATTATAGGTGTTTGTGTAAAAATTGCTTCTGGATTTCCTTTTGCTACCTTGTTGACATGCTAATAGCAGCTGAAATATATTTCTTCTGATTGTGAGGAATATGATTGCCATCTAGTCAAAATTTCACTCGTAAAGTGTGAGATCCCTAGTTCATAAATGACCATTGTCCGTGTTCTAGAAAGGGATTTCTTTCTAGGTTTCTGATTGCAACTGATGCTTTTTTATCTCTTAATTCCTGTGAAGGACTTCACTTGACCGAAAGCAATTTTAGTCTTCTTGTCAGCTTACGAGTTGGTTTTGCTTAGCCCACACCAATACTTCATTGAATTTAAGTTTCCTTTGCTTCCATGTTTCTGTCTGTTACACTGCATTGTGATGAATTCTGACTGTAGGGGCATAATAATTGTGAAGTTGCGGCGTGGACAAGAACTGAGATTAAGGGCAATTGCGAGAAAAGGAATCGGCAAGGATCATGCAAAGTGGTCTCCCGCTGCCACTGTAACCTTTTTGTATGAACCGGAGATTCATATTAATGAGGAGCTTATGGAAACCTTAACACTCGAGGAGAAAAGAAGTTGGGTTGAAAGCAGCCCTACCAAAGTTTTTGACATTGATCCTGATACATATCAGGTTAGCTCTGTTTTCCTCTTAATTTCCAGATATCACCAGTACATCGAAGATTCTTTTGTAATCAGCTCAGTTTGTACTAAAACCTCCAAAATTTAACACACAACAGATGCACATTTTGTTAAATATTACTTTATTGTTTTACAAGAAAGATCTTTGCTTAATATAAAGTTCTATTTTTTCCATTTCATTTTTTAATTCTTGAAGTTGGTTTGTGTAATATACTAGTTCGAGTGTGAATACTCCATGTTTAGAAATCATTTGAACAATTATTACATTGAGCATCTTAGTTTTAATTGTCATAGATAAATTGACCCTAAGACAAATTTACCATTAGATTGATTACATGTTTAATAGTCTTGCTGTAAATTGGCCTTGCATATTTAAAGGTTTGCCTGCCTTTGAAATTCCTTTGCGTATTCTTGTTTATGAGATTCCATACAATGTAAATGTTTAATATGCATGATTGATTCTTGGCTATCCAATGTGGAAACCTCGGGAAATATAGCATCTTTACAAATTCAATGAAAACAAAGTACTATAATGGAAACAGTTCAGTTGATGTTTTATGTACTCTGAAATAAGCATGCAGATTAAGCTTCACTTTTGTAAATGTAGTTTACAATTAAAAAGCTACTAAAAAAGATAGTTTAGATGGTTGTCTTATTTACTTCAAAGTGAGGATACATTACTTAGTTATCACGCATTTTATTAAGACGTTCTTCGGGAAGAATTCACATGGATCTGTTATTTACTGCAAAATCTGAATAGACGACCTAATTATTACACATTAATTTAGAACATTCCTAAATCCTAAGAACACAATTTTTGTTTGGCTGTATTTGGATGCCAAAAAATACTTTCCTCTTCATCCACGTCTCTCCTACGCATTCTCACATTTTTTAATCCCTCTTATCCATGAATTAATTATTTTACTTTTTCAAAGTGCTTCTCCACTTATTCATCATCTCTCTTGCTCTCGGCCCTCCCTTCCTCCCTTCCTCCCTCTCCTTCTCTTTTTTATTTTTATTTTCTCCTTTTCTTATCTCTGTCCTCCAAGAATTGTGCCCCTGATTGTTGACGCCTGGAAAATCCTGGCCCCAAAATTCGAATCAATGCGGCCTAAGGCTACTTGCCCAGTGGTTCAGCGAGAAGGTTTGGGTTAGCCACTACGGATAAAACGGAGAGATGAGGGACACAACCCCAGGTGCTGCGGCAGGGAGGTCCCACCATGTACCCAGAAGCTCTAAAGAGTCTTCTCCTCCAAAACCACGAATGGCCGAGCTCGGTACTAGGTAGGCACTTGTTAGGGAAGATTCTTGATTGTCAAAGGGGGAGGGGTGCAGCTCTGATTTTGACAAGTGCCATTTCTAGTACCCCTGGGGGTCTATTTATAGACAAATCCTAGGGGGGGGGGGGGAGCAGATGACTATCCCTGACCCCCTAGAGTTGGTTTTTTAGACAAGGCAATATGTGGGCGAGCAGGTAAGGACCTCAGGTCTAACAGGCGAGTTGGTTGGCTAAGTCGCCTATAGGCGAGTAGGTCCGAGTTCACGGCTTCCTCGCCTGGCCGGGCAGGGAACGCCGGGCAGGGCTTTCCTCCTCGTCATGGGGCGAGCGAGTACCTTCTCGCACAACCAAAGACCTTGATCTTCCTTCGTCTTCTGGATTGTTGACTTCTGCCTTGACCTTCTGACCTTGACCTTCGCCTACGTGGCCTTTAGTGGGGCCCACCCTCAGAGAATGAGGGTTGTACACAATCCCCGCTCTTTGCGAGCAACGTAGTTGGTCGGAAAGAATCATCCAAACCTTATTCGACGAGCTTCTTCTGGCGGGAAACCTACCTACTCGGCAGGCCTAGGACCCCCGTAAGTCTATAAATAGAGGGGGGTGGTCCTTCCTTGGCACGCCACTTTTTTATAATCGACGAGATGCTGTCTGCCGAACAGATGCTCGCGAAGACCGAGCTGTTGATGAAATTAATGAAGAAGACGAAAAGCTCAGATACTCGCAAGAGAAAAAGAGGAGCCTCCGATCGTCGCCTCAGCCCCTTGGCCGAGGAGGTTCCTCGGGCGAATCCGGCGACCTCCGCGCCTGAGCCTTCCCTTGCGCCGTTGACTACGGAGAGGTTGGGGGACGAGGTTACTCTAACTGCTGCAGAGGAAGAACCCCAGAACGTTAACCCGGACCCTCTCCGAGAAGGTAAGCGCCTTGTCGAGATACTGCGATCCTTGTGCGGACTTTTCGTTGATGCCGACGTTCTTTTGCAGGTGAACCTCCCGCGGAGGCGAATACGCAGACGTCCCCGGTGGTAGAGCGCGTAGGTTCCGAGCACCTACCGCCTCCACCGGTCCTTCCCGCAGGGGTCGTCCCCGAGCGAGAACCCCTTCAGCCACCATCCCCCATTCCTGAGCGCGCGATAGGCGGGAATCGGATACTGCTAAAAAACTCCCGGGTCACTATTGCTGGAGGAAGGGGAGAGGGAGGATCTTCCTCGGTTGTCCCCACGACTCAGCTTCCTCGGCGCCCTGACAGCGGGCCGTCGTCCCATAACGGACGGGGTGGGCGCTCAGGGGGCCGGCATACTCCTCGGCGCTCGCCTTCTCCTCGCAGATCTCCTCGGCGAAGGCTCAGTCCTCGTCGGACTCCATCTCCTCGTCGGGTTGCCTCCCCCCCCCCCCCGCCGGGACGTTCCTCGGCGGTCACCTTCTCCTCCTCGTCATCAACCGAGGGCGGCACCTGTGCGGGCAGGTATAATTATCGTAAAGTGCTGTTTTTAGGTGGTTCTTTTTCTAACTCGCCATCTTCCAGCCCGCGCCACGTCTCCGGGGTCTGCTTTTATCGATGCGCTCGGACTTCCTACTCGCGAGTATAGGACGAAGATGGCCTCCGCCTACCTCGACCTGGAGATAAAGGTAGATAGGTTGCTGGCCTACGAGGTTCATCGGCGAATAACCTCGCTTGAAGGGCGCGTCTCAAATATCGAAGAGTTCGAGCATCGGCTACAGATGGCAGAGGGAAAGCACTATCTCGTCACCGAGTTGGACAGTCGGATGGTCGACATAGAACATCGCTACGAGGCGCTGAGGGCGGAAGTGCGTAGCCTTCGTGCGAGCATTGGGTCCCTCGGGACGTTGAATCGTATGGAGGAGCACATCCGGCTTGGCGAGGAACTCTTGGCGAGAGCGAATGAGCAGATGGCCTTCGCGCGTCAGCTGGGATTCAACGGGCGGCTTGGTGCAACCTCGGATAGGCGCGGCGATCCTCCTGTCCTTTAGGATTGCTTGTTGATTTGTATTTTTAGAACATTATTCTGCGAGTATTGTAATAATCTAGACTTGACTGCGTGCTGCGACTTTAAACCATATCGTTTGATCGCGTTTATGTTGGCTTTGTCTTCTGCAGGGTTTCTTGCGTTTTTTGTAGATCGTCGCCTAGACGCGAGAAGGGTAGTTAGCACTCCGCGCATAGGTAGGTTGATCGATTTTTATGTTGGCGAGTAGGTAGGAACCTTGCACGTATTATCGTCGCGACCCCCCCCCCCCCCCCCCCCCCCCTTTCCCTTTTGCCGATTTCTATAAATAGAGGGGGTAGGGGTCCAAAATCGGCGCGCTTTCTCGGACTTCTTCAATTGTCTTTCCTCCTCGCCTCCTTCTACCTACTCGCTGCGATGACGCCCTCTTTGGAAGCTGAGACCCGCCGCTTAACTTATGCCGAGAACTTCATCGCGCATAAGTTCAAGAAACCCGTCACCCGCGCGGACGATCTGGAGAGATTCGTCCATCAACACCTCGCGCAAGGCTTCCGGGTCGGCCTTCCCGCTCCCCACGAGCGGATCAACACCTTTTCGGAGGGCAAGCTCGCCTTCTCCCTGTCGCATTTCGAGGTCGGCCTGCGCCTTCCTCTCTGGCCCGAGTTCTGCCAGATCCTCCGGTACTATGGCTGGGTCCCCGCTCAGATTAATACGAATGTGGTAGCGATGATCATCGGCTACCTCTGCTTCCTTCGGAGCGAGAAGATCGCTTTCGACTTGGACGTCTTCCGCAAGATCTTCTACATGGGAGCGACCAAGGATGGGGTGATCTTCTTCGGCAGCCATCACTGTAAGGTGGTCGGGACTTCGAACAAGGTCCACCGGTGGAGCGAGAAGTTCATCTTCGTCACAGGTAACTTCTCGCACATACCAAATCGCCCTCAGCAAAGACCTTCCGGGGCGCTCGCCACCCCATCGCTCCGGGGCCGGCGCGAGGAACTCTTCCTCGCCTTAAAGAACAAGAAACTCGATATCGAGTTCTGGCGAAGGGACGTGGACCACCTCGCCTTTGTGCAGCCTGCCGAGGGTAACCTTCCTTAGTCGCTGGTATTTAATAAGTTTTACCTTTGTTTCTTGGTCTAACGACCGTCTTCAGCTTGTCGCCATCTTCCCTCCACGGTTCTGCCTATGGGGGGTCAGACCCCACCTCCTCGGTCTCCCGCGGTCGATCCGGCGACAACGCAACAAGGCGAGGAGGAAGATGGCGAGCAGGGGTCTCCTGTCGCGGAGATCAATCTTGGGGTGGGCGCCGAGGCTGAGATCCTTCGCGCAGCTGGATGGCCGGCCGAGGACGAACCTCCTGCGACCAAGAAAAGGAAAAGAAAGGAAGTTGCCCGGCGCGTGGCGGAGCAGCGTGCTCGCGAGGAGGAAGATAACGTCCCTGAGAACCATCCCAACTTTGGGCAGGGTTCGCTGAACAGGGGCTTGGATGGCGAGCCGCTGATTACCTGGAGCCGGGAGCGTAGCGAGGTGATCTTGAGCACTCGCCTGCCTTCGTGGAGCGAGGATGAGGTCCCGAACGATGATGCCTTCAGCGTCTTGTTCGGCCTTTATGGTCGCGATGATGCGAAGGTCCTGCAGGAGGTTTCTCCTCGCTTTCTCGCCGACCAGGGGTCGCGAGCAATGCTGCGAGCTTCTGAGTTATTTCATCAAACAGCGCAGAATCTTCTTGGCTCTGAACTGGAGCTCACGCTTCATCGAAAGCTGACGATGGAGGCCGAGAAGCGGGAGAACGAGGCCCTGAGGCGCACCAAGGCGGCCGAGGATAAAGCCGAATCCAGTCGGAGCTTCGAGGTGGTCTTGGTACATTGCGCGAGCTTGGATTAGAAACTCGCTGGCTTTTCTTCGTACCTTCTAACCTGGCCTTCTCGCCTGTACAGAAAGAGCAGTTGGTGGCGGCGGAGACGATCTCCAAGCTCGAGTGCGACCTGCGGGCGAGCCAAGTCTTGCTGGAGGCGTCGCAGGTTCGTAACGCCGAGCTGGAATCGAGGATGGCTGCACTTTCCTTTTCGGAAGCCGGACCTTCTCGCCGAACTCCTGGATCGTTCATGACGCCGCAGGAGCTCTCGTCTCTTCGACGAGAGATTGCCCTAGCCGCCGGGGACTTAGTTTTTGCGAAGCTTTCGGTGGCCGGCTTGCTGGCGCCTGGGGCGGATAGCTTGACGACGGAGGGGCTTCTGTCAGATATCTTGAACGCCAGCGAGGAGGAAGACGACGAGGAAGAGAACGAGTCGGATTCAGCCGATTATGCTCCCTCGCCTAAGTGAACCTTTTGTTATTTAACAGTTTTGATGCTTCTCGCGGCTCTGCGAGCATATTTTTGGTAGATAGCATTCCTTTTAATAGTAATATTTATTTGCTTGGTGAATCTTCCTTGTGCTGGTGTGATGTCGCTAGGCTCATAGGCTCGCTTGTGTATGTTTGCTTGTCTTCCTCGTCAGGACGACTTAGGATGAGATCGGATTTGCCGACAATCTACCTCGCTTGCTCCTTCACCCCGCTCGTCCATATCTTGGATACTCGCCAAAACCAGCTACTCGCATTCAAACTCGCGAATTAGTTTCCTACTCGCACGCTGACTGTCGAGAAGGGGCCGTTGGATATGAGAAGCTGATCGGGGCCAAGGGGACTCATATTCCCGATAGCCTTCCTTCTAGTGCGGGGTTGATGCCATTTGAAGAGAACGACTTAGTAGGGAATGACTGTCGGGGAGGTTCCAGAGGAGCACCTTCCAAAGGAACACAACATCCCAAGGTCTCCATCATGTTGTTGAAGAGGTCGACACAGTAGGGAATGACTGTCGGGGAGGTTCCAGAGGAGCACCTTCCAAAGGAACACAACATCCCAAGGTCTCCATCCTGTTGTTGAAGAGGTCGACACAGTAGGGAATGACTGTCGGGGAGGTTCCAGAGGAGCACCTTCCAAAGGAACACAACATCCCAAGGTTTCCATCCTGCTGTTGAAGAGGTCGACACAGTAGGGAATGACTGTCGGGGAGGTTCCAGAGGAGCACCTTCCAAAGGAACACAACATCCCAAGGTCTCCATCCTACTGTTGAAGAGGTCGACACAGTAGGGAATGACTGTCGGGGAGGTTCCAGAGGAGCACCTTCCAAAGGAACACAACATCCCAAGGTCTCCATCCTACTCGGATGCTGGATGCCGACCCTACCTGTTCCCTGTTGCTCAACAATTAAACGGGGAGTTAAGCACACTTAAGTACTTTAACTCACACGATTGGAGGAAGTAATTAGAGACGAATTGCTTGTTACGGGCTCTCAGCCTTCGAGGGTACGCAACACCTTTATTCAAGGGTCCCCTGATGGGTTAAGTCGATCATCTCTTTGTCAAATGGGGAGGTCGGCGTCCAGATTTCTTCCTGATAACCTCTCCAGTCGGATGAGAAATGCGGTCAGTGGGAACCACGACCAACGTGCAAGGGGGGAGCTGATCTCGACCGTCAGTGCAGAGGCTTGGACTTAAGGGAACGCACAACCGAGGCACTGTCCCATCATCCGTTCTGGGGTTTACGAGAATCAAGTCGGAGGCCAGTTTCCCAACCTGACTAGGAGATCAACTTCACCTGCTTTCTTATTTTAAGGCTTGCTATTATGGAAAATCTTCCTCGTCCCTTGTTTCAGGGGATTTATTATTTTAAGTAACCAATTTACAGAAGAGAAGGGTATACATCCTCGCTTAGGGATAAAACCTCTTTAGATCATCGCCGCTCCATGTGTTCCCCAAGAGCTCCCCTTCCTGATTCTGTAGGCGATACCCTCCTGTTGCGAGTGCTTCATGGACAATGAGAGGTCCCTCCCAATTGCGAGTGCTTCATGGACAATGAGAGGTCCCTCCCAATTAGGATTGAGCTTTCATACGGCCGCCGATCTCCCAGTTGCGTCCACTTTCTTCAGGACTAGGTCACCTGCTTGGAAGTGCTTGAGACGAACGTGCTTGTCGAAGTGTCTTGCCATACGACGCTTGATCTCCTCCTGCCTAGCCGAGGCTAGATCTCGGAGCTCTTCGATGTAGTCGAGGGACAGCTTCTGGGCTTCCTCATTCTCCAGTCTCCATTCCTCGTCTCTGTCTTCCGCCGCAATCACCCTAGGACTTCTGACCTCGAACTCTACCGGGATGAGAGCTTCGGACCCGTGAGAGAGTTTGAACGGGGTTTCCCCTGTGGCTGAACTAGGAGTGGTTCTCAAAGCCCACAACACCGAGGGGAGCTGCTCCGCCCAATTACCTCTTAGGTTCTCGACTTTCTTCTTTAGTAGGTTGATAATTAACTTGTTGGCGGCCTCCACTTGTCCATTGCTCCGGGGATGATGTACTGACGCGAACCTGAGATTGGTTCCGAGCTGTCTGCAAAAATCCTCCAGCTCTAAACTGGCGAACTGTGGACCGTTGTCGGTGACGATGGCGAGGTGAATCCCGAATTTGCAGGCGATTTCTCCCCAAATGAAGTTCTTCACGACTTGAGAGGTGGTTTTGGCCAGAGCCTTGGCCTCAATCCACTTAGAGAAGTAGTCGATCATGACGAGGACGAACCTCCTCTGGCCGCTAGCTGGAGGAAAGGGACCTATCAAATCCATTCCTCAGATAGCGAACAGCCATGGGGCGGTGATCGAACGAAGATGCTGGGCCGGCTGCAGATGAAGGGGGGCGAACAGTTGGCACTTCTGGCACTTTTTCGAGAAGGCTTCCGCATCTTTGCGAATAGTGGGCCAGAAGTAGCCATGTCTCAGGATCCTTTGCTCCAAAGTGCGAGTCCCAGAATGGCTTCCGCACTCTCCCGAGTGGATCTCTTCCAACACTCGAGGTACTTTTTCTCCAGAGACACATCTAGCCAGAGGGCCCGAGATGGTCTTGCGATATAGCTCCCCATCTTGCAATAAGTAATAGGCCGCCTTGTACCGAAACCTCCTTTGATCCCCTTCTTCTGCTGGAAGTTGCCCAGAATTTAGAAAGGAAATGAACGGATCCATCCACGAGGGACGATGATCGATCTCCATCATCTCTCCTTCCTCAATGGATGGTCGAAACAACTCTGTGATTGTCCCTCCTGCCCTTGGCCCATACTTGGCCAGACGATCTGCTGCCGAGTTCTCTTCCCTTGGTACGTGCTCGACGAAGAAGGATTGAAAGCTTCCAATCAATCCTTTCACCTTTACGAGGTACTTTTGTAGAATGGTGTCGCGTACTTCGAACTCTCCCCGAATCTGAGACGCGACTACCATTGAATCGGTGAAAGCCATGACGTCTTGAATGCCCAGCTCCTTTGCGAGGCGCAGGCCTGCTATGATGGCCTCGTACTCAGCCTGATTGTTCGTTACGGGGAAGAGGATCTCGACTGCTTGCTCGATCCTAGTTCCCTGTGGGCTGACAAGAACGATGCCAACCCCCACAGAGCTCCTGCCTGAGGCTCCGTCCACGAACATCTTCCAAGGGATGGGAGTAGAAGCCTCCTTTCCCGGTTCCACTTCCACCGAGAAGTCGGGCAAGAAATCTGCTACTGCCTGTGCTTTGATCGCCACCCGGGGCGAGAAGGAAATGTCGAACTCACTGAGTTCTACCGACCATTTCGCCAACCTTCCCGAATGCTCCACTCCTTCCAGGATATTTCGGAGAGGATGATCAGTTATGACCCGGATGGAGTGAGCTTGAAAATAAGGCCGCAGCTTCCGTGCCGACACCACCAAGGCGAAGACGAGCTTCTCCAAGATTGGATATTTCAACTCCGCCTTCCTGAGCACCTGGCTGACATAGTAGATTGGGAGCTGCTTCTTTCCTTCTTCCCGAACCAATACGGAACTTACCGCTTCCACCCCTACTCCCAAATAAAGGAGTAGGTCTTCACCTTCCTTCGGGCTCTGAAGGAGAGGTGTCTGAGTCAACTGCTCCTTCAGACTTCCGATTGCCTTTTCGCATTCGGCGGACCATGCGAAATTCTCAGTTTTGCGGAGTGTTTTGAAGAATGGAGAGCACTTCTCCCCGGCCTTGGATAGAAAGCGGCTGAGACCTGCCAACCTTCCTGTCAGCCTCTGAACTTCCTTCATGGTCTTCGGTGAGGCCATCTCTAGGATTGCCTTCACCTTGTCGTGGTTCGGCTCTACCCCTCCTGGGGTGATGAGATGTCCCAGAAACTTCCCCCTTCCAGCTCCGAACACGCATTTCGCCGGATTGAGCCGCATCTTGAACTTCCTCAGCGTCGCGAAGGTCTCCACCAGATCTGCTATATGCTCCGGGACGCTCTTGCTCTTAATCAAGAGGTCGTCCACGTACACCTCCAGGTTCCTTCCCTTCTGCTCCTTGAAGACAAGGTCCATCATCCGCTGGTAGGTTGCTCCTGCATTTTTTAGCCCAAAGGGCATCATTTTATAGCTATAGCACCCGTCCCCAGTGATGAAGAAAACATCGCGGCAATCGGGGGGATACATCCGGATCTGGTGGTATCCCGAAAACGCATCAAGAAACTCATTACAGGGAAACCGACGGCTGAATCAACCAGCGCGTCGATTCGAGGCAAGGGATAACAATCCTTGGGGCAGCTTTTATTTAATAAAGAGAAGTCCACACACATTCTCCAGCTGCCTACAACCTTCTTAACCATTACAACATTGGAGACCCAGCCTGGGTACTGGATCTCCGACACAAAACCTGCATCCAGCAGCTTCTTCACCTCTTCACGGATAGGTCCGGCCAACACGGTGGCGGTGGACCTCTTCTTCTGGCTGACGGGCTTCACCGCGGGGTCGAGGTTGAGGTGGTGGCAGGCAACCTCTGGGTCGATCCCGGGCATCTCAGCAGCACTCCAGGCGAAGATGTCAACGTTATCTTGCAGGCACGTTGCCATCTCCACCTTCTCGGTGACCTTCAGCGATCCACCGATCTTCAGCAGCCCCGATACTCCCGCTGCGGAGAGTACCTCGATCTCCTCCACCTCCTCGGACGCCTCCAGCCGGGCCGTGCCTCCAGTTACCCTCTCGAACTCCTCCGCGTCAGCCATCCAACTGATGGTGCTAACCGAGCTGAGGTAGCACTCGCGGGCGGCTCTTGGATCGCTCCTGATCCTCACCTGGACGTCCCCTTGGCAATATTTGAGGCACTGGTGGTAGGAGGATGGGACGGCCTTGAAGGTGTTAAGAAGCGGCCTCCCGAAGATGGCTTTGTAGCAGCTCGGGGCGTCCACGATGACGAAACGGCACTGGAGAGGGGTGCCCCCGAGTGTTACGAGGAGATCTACTCCTCTCTCCACCTCTTGCTTCTCTCCGGAGAAGCCAAAGAGGGGACCATCCGGCTTTCGAACCCTTCCTGCGCCGACTCCCAGCCCGTCAAACGTCTTCTTGAAAATGACGTTTACGGAACTACCGTTATCGATCAGGATTCGATCAACGGTAAAGTCTTCTACGGCGGCCTGGATTACGAGGGCGTCATGAAAGGGGTTCTCATTCCCTAGCATGTCTTCTTCGGAGAAGGTGATCTCCTCCAACGGGGGCGGTGCCTGCGAGGTCGAAGCGACGCTCCTTCGATAGATTTGATGGAGACTTCCCTTGCGGGAAGCTCCTATCCCCGCACCCCCGTGGATCACCCCTATTCCTCTACCTCCTGGGGCCACTTCTCCTCGACCTCCGTGGTCGACTCGGTCCTCGTTCCTTCTTCGGCCGGCGTCCTGAACCGCCGGCTGCTCGACCGGAGCTTCTATTCTCCGCTGCTCTCCTCCTGCCTCTCCTGCTGCCAACCTTCTTCTGGTTTCCCAAAAGTCCGGGCAGGCCATCGTGCCATGCCCTTCCACCTGGTGGAGTTCACAGTAGAGAGGAACCTCCTCTACCTGTGGCCTCCTCTGCTTCTTATTCTTCCGCCCCTGGCGGTTGCCGCGCCTGGCAACCGCCATTGCTTCCTCCCTTCTTCTCTCCTGGCGCCCCTCTGGCCTGTCGTAACGCCTTCTCTCCGGGGATCTCCTTCCCCGCTCCTGATGTTGGGGTCCCCTGGCCGGCTTCCACGGTGGCCGGTAAGCGGGGACTTGGTAGCGTCTTTCTTCCTCCCGACGCTCTGGGGCCACGATGAGCCTCCTCTCCTCGTTCCTTCTCGGCTCCTCCCTCCTGGGTTCTCTTTCTCTCCTCTCCTCTCTGCCTCTTCCTTCTGGCTTCCGCTTCTCCGCCCTCCTGGGCTCTTCCTTCTTCCTCTTCTCGGGGGGACTTTCCTCCTCCTCCTCTTCCTCGTCTTCCTTGGTCACTCGGGTGAGCCTGGCTAGGAAGCCGCGGTTGGAAGCTTCACCCTGGACGAACTGGTTGGCTCTTTCGATGAGGTTGGCGTAGGAGTAGGGAGGATTCCTACCGATCTCCAACTTAAAGAGGCCCTCGCGGAGGCCGAAGGTTAGGGCCAACCGCAGGGTGCGACCATCCACCTCCTGGATGTGTAGCACCTCTTCCTGGAAGCGATCGATGTAGTCCCCCAGCGTTTCTTTTGGCCCCTGGGTCAGATGGAAAAGGGCCGTAGCCTCCTTCTTCAACTTCTTTGTCGTGGCGAACCGCATGTTCAGCCCCCGACAAAGGTCTTCAAAGCAGTAGATGGAGCCTTCCGGCAACTGGTGAAACCAGTCCCTTGCCTTCCCTCGAAGGGAAATCGCGAACAGCCTACACTTGAAGGCGTCCGACATGGTCCGAAGGGAAGCGACATCCTCGAACCACTGGATATGACGGATAGGGTCCTCTCTCCCCGAGTAGTAATTCATCGAGGGATCTCTGAACCCCTCCGGCACTGGCGCGACGAGGATCTCCTCGCAGAACGGGCTCCTCCCCCCTATCTGGCGACGATCATCATCTGGCCGAGTATCTCCCCCATACTCGCTCACCTGGCGAGTATGATAGAATCTCGCCTGCTCATCCTCCGGTTCCGCCAGGTCCTTGAGACGCTTGCAAACCAAACTGTGACTTCTTCGGTCGCTCGAACTCCTCGGCGTGCGCCTTTCCTGCTCGCTGAGTGCGAGCACCTTCCTCGGACGGGCCCGGGCGATGAGGTGAGGTCGCCGTTCCTTCCGTGCGAGGTAGAAGAGCCGCTCGCATGGTGCCTTCCATCCTTTGCGCGAATTCTTCGAAGACAGCCAACGATACGAACTCGCCGCCTCGAGCCGAGTTTCCCGCCACCTCCTCGTGGCCGCTAGCTGCTACCATCTCACTTTTCTACCAGACTTTCTTCCTCTGGCCGCGATCCACGCTCACCGCACCAAAGTGTTGACGCCTGGAAAATCCTGGCCCCAAAATTCGAATCAATGCGGCCTGAGGCTACTTGCCCAGTGGTTCAGCGAGAAGGTTTGGGTTAGCCACTACGGATAAAACGGAGAGATAATGGACACAACCCCAGGTGCTGCGGCAGGGAGGTCCCACCACGTACCCAGAAGCTCTAAAGAGTCTTCTCCTCCAAAACCACGAATGGCCGAGCTCGGTACTAGGTAGGCACTTGTTAGGGAAGATTCTTGATTGTCAAAGGGGGAGGGGTGCAGCTCTGATTTTGACAAGTGTCATTTCTAGTATCCCTGAGGGTCTATTTATAGACAAATCCTAGGGGGGGGGGGGGGAGCAGATGACTATCCCTGACCCCCTAGAGTTGGTTTTTTAGACAAGGCAATATGTGGGCGAGCAGGTAAGGACCTCAGGCCTAACAGGCGAGTTGGTTGGCTAAGTCGCCTATAGGCGAGTAGGTCCGAGTTCACGGCTTCCTCGCCTGGCCGGGCAGGGAACGCCGGGCAGGGCTTTCCTCCTCGTCATGGGGCGAGCGAGTACCTTCTCGCACAACCAAAGACCTTGATCTTCCTTCGTCTTCTGGATTGTTGACTTCTGCCTTGACCTTCTGACCTTGACCTCCGCCTACGTGGCCTTTAGTGGGGCCCACCCTCGGAGAATGAGGGTTGTACACTGATATTTTTCTATAGTTTTGTATTCCAAAGAATAAATGGAGGATACGAAACAATAGATAGGTTATCTCCATTATGACTTGAGATCACAGATTCAAATCACGTAAACAATTTCCACTCAATTTGGATTAAGATTATGTACATCGTTCTCTTATTATTGGAAGCATTGGTGCCCCAGAAGTCTTTCCAAGATCTGATTTGGTAATTATATATATATATAATTTAGGGTCTGCCTTGCCGCCTTTTATTTATGGTTTGATTTTATTCATAATGAAGAACTTGTCAAAGTTATAGAACATTCTATATTTTTTTAGAAACCTCTAAATGACTGGAAAATTTATAGAACTTCACAAGAATTTTATAGGAGTTGAAGAGATACTTCTAACATCAAGACTGCATCAAATCATCCATTCATCACAATTGGATTGCCCTTTCTTATTAGAGCTTGGATATCAATGGTATCCTGACAGACCCTCACCCCCTCTAATAAGGATTCTCGAATCTAAGGGATTCTCGAATCTAAGGGATTCTCGAATCTTAGGGATTCTCTCTTTCTATTCACAAATGTCCCAAATCCTAAGGATTCTCGAATCTTGTATGCATATTGAGGACATCCAATGCTTTCTCATCAGTATATGAATATAGGTTAACCAAATACTCTTTGAATCAAGTTTAGAGGGAGCATACAATATTCGAGAATCCTTAAGCCTCTCTTTATGTTTTTCTCTCTTATTGAGGGGATTCAATAAATAATGCAAAAATGTTAATTATTAGTTGACAATCATATATCTGTGGTAAACATTTCATCTTAGTCCTTTATCTATTCTATTTTTTTAGCAATGTTAAAAGCATACTTGACGCAGGGTAGCTTGTGTGACGAGGGTGTGCCGACACTAAGGTAACCCTAAGTGATTGTGATGCAAGATGGATTCAAATAAATGTAACCTAAATGAAATGCAAATGGTTTTTAAGACTTTTAATCCGGAGATAAAATTTTACAGTGATGATTTTATAAGCGAAGCAAATTAACCCAAGATGACTACTAATTTTCCGGTGCGCAAGCAAACCACGCTAACATTCACACAAAGTGCTATCTATTACAATTTTCATGAGTGAGCTCCATAGAAACAAGACAATAAAGAATAAATGCACTAAGAAATCAAAGTACCCAAACAAATATGCTATGTTTTCCAATATTCAATAAAGAAGGAAATAAGCACAATACAATAATACTCACGTAGCAATAGTGATCCGGCGACAATGGTAGGCGTGGTTCCACGAGACGAATGCAGTAACTGTAATGGAAGGGAAACTTAAAATGGCTTTGGCCAGGGAAATTGTCGTTCCCTGGTAGTAGACAGAACAGGCGAAATGTGCAATGACTTGCGGTTTACAGGAGGCCCTACGACGGAGAAAAAATGGATGAAGGTGGGAGGAAGAAGCACAGTGGATTGAGGGAATTTGCAGAGATCTGCGACTGTGACGGTGGTTCCACGACATAGGTAGAGGAGCGACAGTTAGCAGTCGAGCGACTTCACGCTGAGGAAGAAGAACAGTGGCGGGGGGTAGTTTGCGGTGACGTGCGGAGGCGGATGGTGGTTCCACGGGAAAACAAAATAGAATGAGGAAGCGTCGATCTGGTGTAGAGGAGGTCGACGGGATCGACGGAAATGACGCTGGGCTGCCGTCAATTAGGGCCGGTGACGGGAACAGGAGATGTTGCTCTGCTCGTCGATGGAGGAGGAGAATCGATCCGATGAAATCGAGAGGCTGGCTCTCGTTCCCGTCGAGGAAGAAGCCGATGAATAGAAATTATGCAGCGGTTTTCTCCTTCGTGGGTGAGGGAATCGTGGGTTAGAGGGGGGGGGGGGGGGGGGGGGGACAGTGGAAACACACATGAATAGGAAAATAAGGGAAATAAAGAATGGGAAAATGAAAAGGAAACCGGGGCGTCGCACCCGGGTCTCGCGACATCGCACCACGGATGATTGTCGGTCTGGAATATCTCACAAATCAACAATCCAATGAAATGAGAACATCCGCTCCTATTTATAACAAGCGGGGCTGGTTGGGCACCAGGCGTGAACGACTATGATAAACTGACGAGCCGGATGCGCTCGCGGTCTCGAATCTCCGATCCGATCATCACCTCTTGCGCGAATATACGAAAGTGGGCCCCGCCGACTGGTGACCCGTAGTCCAGTGCCAATCTCCATCAACACCTAATGCAGATGGCTATTAACACGCCAAACTTTTAAAAACACAAAAAAATCTAACACCAAGCTTTAAGCGCACACCGAAATTTACTTCACCCGCCCTAGCCTTCGTTCTCGTGACGAAAGCCGCACGAAGGAGAAATCGCCTCTGCCGAACGAAATCGACAACTTTTTCGAAGTCCTTCGTCGTCTTCTAATTTGCGGGAAATCCCTTGTAAAAGTTGGTACACGAAAGGGTTTTGGGGTATTGTATGTGAGAGGGAGTGAGGGGGAGGGATAGGGGCTGTCAGTGAGGAGGAGATGCAACAATGTGAAGCGGCGATGCCGATGGCGGAGATGGACAGAGGTGGCAGAGGGTGCAAGACGGAGAGGATTTTAGTGTCGGTGAGGTTGAGGCCGCTAAGCGAGGTGATCTTAGCCAATGATCTTTCCGAGTAGGCATGTGCGTAAAAAACCGAAACCGCTCGAACCGAGCCGAACCGATTCAACCGAACCGACTTTTGAGCCGAACCGACTGGTTCGGTTTCGGTTTGTGGTGTCTGAAAACCGACCCATATTCGGTTCGGTCTGGTTTTCACCATGGAAAAACCGGCTGAACCGAACCGACCAACAGAGTAAAAGTATTAAAATAAAATATCATAATTAAATTTTGTCCTTCTTAGCTGTTTTTTTATAAAAAGTATTAAATTTTCTTTTATGCATGCTTTCTTAGGGCCGAAAGTTCCTGTATAAAATAATAATTATAGTTTAAAAATATTGTAGAATTTTATGATAGAACACATGTACCTAAAAAATACTAAATTACGAAGCAAAGTAGAAAATCGAACCGACGGGTAAAAAACCAAACCAACCCGATTGGATTCGGTTCGGTTTCGGTTTTGGGTGTGTAAAAACCGAGGCTATTCGGTTCGGTTTCGGTTTTACATAAAACCGAACCGCTTACATGCCTATTTCCGAGTGGGAGTGTATCAATGACGCAACCATCAACTTCAGGAGCAGCCTTCCGGATAGGCACACACCTCCCATTGCCTACACTTTCGGTGAGCATTTTGGCTCTTCGTTTTGTTACTGTTCGCTATTTCATTCATAATTTATTGGTTCCGTGTTCTGAATGCTGGATTATGGAATGTTTTGGAAGAAGAGGTATTCTAGGGTTAGTGTGGATTATCTACGGGGTTTCTTATGTTTCTCTTTAGTTAGACTATGTAACATAGCAGTTATTTCAGCTCCCACTGAAGCGCTGCTTTCTTCAAATGATGTAGTTAAAAGAGCTTACCGAACAGTTCTATTGGAGGTTTGAATTTTTTTTTCAATTGCAAAGTATTAGTTCTCTCCCCGTTGGTTTGTCGCCTTAATTGTCGAATATGTCGCTTTTATTTTGTTCCTCTTCTTTCTTAGCTGATTATTTAATTAGTAATATAAAAAATGGAGAGAAAATCATAGCATTTTGATGTGTGAATAACAAATTTTGTATTTGGTGTGGCAATAACATGATGTTGTGAAAATAAAATTGATGCAGGACGGGCATCACCACAGCCCAGGGGTCCCACCGGGAGTCCACCCAATGAGTCTTATCAGGTCCCGCAGACCGTACACCCCAACTCATCCCCGGCCCCACCGCAGGGCCGATAGGTTGTTGAGGTCAGGGCTCGATCCCCCGACCTCCTTGATAAAGAGTCCTGCATCAAAAATATTATGGTGTCTTAATATAATTTGGTTGTCAATAGTGAAAATCGGCGTGCTTTTAACATTGCTCTTTTTTTGCATGGTAGCATTTATTTTTCATGCATGAAACCCAAAGTTATATTCATGATTTCATGGCTATGTATGTAATTGGTCCTCATCTTAAGCCTCAAAAAAATTTAATTTCTCATTTATTTCTAAATTGTACATTATGTTTGCATATAAGACCGATGGATTCTATTAGTATTCCCTGCATATGATCTTTATTTTGGATGAGATTACTGATCTGCTGTTAGACTGCCATATCTAGATTTAGAATCAAGGAGGATGAGCAAGGTAACCCTTCCCCAGCCCTAGATGCAAAGGGGGTAATTTACGTTTTTTGTATAGTGAGGTATGAAGCATCAATTGCCGATCAAAGTTTAGGTGTAGCCTTGATTGCAAGTTTGAAATCAAGGCTGAAATGATTATATACATTATATGGAGCTTAAAGAGAATTAATATAGTATGAAACTAGTCTTGAGAATGTTTTAAGATATTTATTGATTAATCCTTGATATAGGAGTTTATAACTGTTGCAAATTTGAATCTAATAATTGTTCAATACAATTACTCCTTAATATATAGGAGCTAAGAAGCACCGGTACGGGTACGGGTACCGGGTACGATACGTATCCGGTACGGCGGTGCAGCAAATTTTAAAAAACAAGGATACGGGTACGGCGGGATACGTTGTATTAAATATAATAAATATATATGTATATATATTAAAAATGCAATTATAAATTCTCAAAACAATAAAACATGAAGCATAAATAATCAATTGAAGTAAATCTACTTGTTGCTGAAGTAGAAGTTGAACAAGTGTCACTAATCGAAAATTCTGGAATTTCTGTGCAGGAATTTAGTGAATTTTTGTACAGAAATTCCTGCACAGGAATTTCTGTGCAGGAATTCAGTAAGAATTTCTGTACAGGAATTGAGAATTCCTGTACAGGAATTGAGAATTCCTGTACAGAAATTGAGAATTCCTGTACAGAAATTGAGAATTCCTGTACAGAAATTGAGAATTCCTGTACAGAAATTGAGAATTCCTGTACAGAAATTGAGAATTCCTGTACAGAAATTCATGTACAGGAATTGAGAATTCTTTTACAGGAATTTCTGTACAGGAATTCAGAATTCCTGTACAGGAATTCTGAATTCCTGTGAGAATTCCTGTGAGACGAAGAAGAAGAAGAAGGACTTACAGAAGAAGAAGAAGAAGGACTTACAGAAGAAGAAGAAGAAGGATTTACAGAAGAAGAAGAAGAAGGACTTACAGAAGAAGAAGAAGAAGGATTTACGGAAGAAGAAGAAGAAGAAGGACTTACAGAAGAAGGACTTACGGAAGAAGAAGAAGAAGAAGGACTTACAGAAGAAGAAGAAGAAGAAGGACTTACAGAAGAAGAAGAAGAAGAACTTACAGAAGAAGAAGAAGGACTTACAGAAGAAGGACTTACAGGAGCAGAGGAGCGAGCGGAAGACTTGCTGCGGGAGCGTACGCAGACTCGTTGCGGGAGCGTAAGCAGAGGAACGGGAGCGTAAGCGGGGCAGAGGAGCGACAAACCTAATTTAGCGATAATTAGGCGTATCGCGACGTGCCATACGCGTACTCGTACCGGAAACGTACCCGGTACGGGTACGGGCTTGTTTTGGTCGTATCCGTGCTTCATAGTATAGGAGTAAGAAATGCAGGAAAGGGAAATACGCAAAATAAAACACATTTAATTTCAATACAATCTCCAACACTTCACCTCAAGTTGGGCGTGTGATTACCTAACCTGCCCATAATTTTTTCAAAGGAACTCAGACTCAATCCCTTAGTGAGCACGTCTGTCTGTTGTTGATCAGAAGGAACGAATGGTGCACTCACGTTTCCCCTCAATATGTTTTCTTTGATGAAATGTTTGTCAACTTCCACATGTTTAGTGCGGTCACATTGGATAGGATTGTGCGCAATGCTGATTGTTGTCTTGCTGTCACAGTAAAGCCGGATTGGCCCCTTCCGTTCAATGCCTAGATCACTCATAATGGTCTGGATCCACAATCCTTCACAGATTTCATGTGTCCTAGCTTTAAACTCTGTAGGATCAAGCGCAACCAACTCTCCCAAAAGCCCGGACTGATGGGAAGGACGCTACTTTTTCTTTAAGGAAGTAGGAAAGGCGCTACGGGTCAAGTGAAGGAACGCTGGACCCAACAATCCCCCCCCCCCCCCCCCCCCCCCCCCCCCCCCCCCCGCCCAGCACGACCCGCAAGCTTAGAGGTGCTCCACATGGCTCAGAGGTGGCGCACCACATGGCTCAGAGGTGGCTTTTCACATGGCCGCGATCGCCTGACCCGCCGGGACCCTCACAGGTAGAGAAATTTCAGGATTTAATCAGCCCCCCTCCTCCCCGGCCTCGAACCCGCAACCTGCTTTGATACCACTTGTAGGATCAAGCGCAACCAACTCTCCCAAAAGCCCGGACTGATGGGAAGGGCGCTACTTTTTCTTTAAGGAAGTAGGAAAGACGCTACGGGTCAAGTGAAGGAACGCTGGACCCAACAAACTCTGCTTCAACACTTGACCTGACAACCACACATTGTTTTTTTGCTTTTCCAGGTCACAAGATTGCCACCAACCAGAGAGCAATACCCAGACGTGAACCTCCAGTCATCAACGAATCCCGCCCAATCAACATCTGTGTAGACTTCAATTGTCAACTCTTTACCGGGTGAGAACGGGATACCCCTTCCTGGAGAGGACTTGAGATATCGTGAGATCCTGTGAGCACATCCAAGTGCCGAGACCTCAGTGAATGCATGTGTTGACTGATAACCCCAACAACGTATGAGATGTTTGGACGGATATGGGATAAGTAGATAAGCCTCCCCACCAGGCGTTGGAATCTAGTGATGTCATCAACAACTTCATCATCGTTTCTTCCTAGCTTATGGTTGGCCTCAATAGGGGTTTCTGCAGGTCTACACCCACTCATCCCTGATGTCTCTGGCAAGTCGAGGATGTACTTTCTCTGAGAAATGATGATCCCATGCCTAGATCTGGCGACTTCAATACCCATAAAATACTTGAGATTCCCAAGGTCTTTTACCTCGAATTCCCTTGCTAGTCTCTCCTTCATATTTTTGATTTCTTCTATGTCATCCCTTGTTGTAACAATATCATCAACATAGACAATAAAAGCGGTCAATTTTCCTTGTCGGTACTTTATAAATAAGGTGTGGTCGGCATTGCTCTATTTGTAACTAAATGTCATCATGACTCTATGAAACCTCCCAAACCAGGCTCGAGGAGTCTGTTTCAAGCCGTCTAGAGCCTTCTTCAACCTGCAAACCTTTCCTCCTGATCCTTCTTGAGCAAGACCAGGAGGTAGGGACATGTAGACTTCCTCCTCTAAATCTCCATGAAGGAGGACATTCTTCACGTTTAACTGACTGAGGTTCTACCCTTTACACGCTGCACAAGAGAGCAGAATTCTAATGAAGTTCATCTTTGCTACAAGAGCAAATGTTTCTTGATAGTCAATCCAATCTATCCGAGTATAAAATGTAGCCACCAATCTTACCTTGTACCGTTTAACAAGTCCATGTGAGTTTTACTTCACAGAGAAAATCCACTTGCATCCAATCACAGTCTTCCCTGGAGGAAGGTGCATCAAATCCCACGTACAGTTTTTCAAGAGCCATCATTTCCTCAAACATTGTTTTCTTCCACTCATGGTGCCCAAGGGCTTCTTGCCAAGAAGAGGGGACCGATATGGAAGACAGAGAGGTGACACATGTTCTATGCGAAAGAGACAAAGAGTCATAAGTCACAAAGCGAGATAGAGGATGTTGGGTAGAAGTACGAATACCTCCTTGAGGATGGATCTGGTGCTGGACCAGGTATCGTGGCGAAGCTTGTGTATTTGTGCCCCTATGTCCCCGAGTATAAACCTGCAAAGGAGGGGGTGATATCACTTGACCAATGAGAGTAGTAGGACTAGGAGGCTTAAATGAAGGGGAAATTGGTAGAGGAAGAGAAGGGGAGCTTTGAGCTCACTTCCAGGGTAAAGGACTCCCTATGAAGTGAGTCCCCGTAGTAAGTTTCAGATTTTCAAAAAGTGACATCCATAGTAACAAAGGTCCTTTTGGTCACAGGATGAAGACATTTATAGCCTTTTGGGGTTGGAGAATAACCAATGAAGACACACCGCAGAGCACGGGAATCAAGTTTGGATTTGTGATGCACATGAACTAAGCACACACATCCAAAGATACAAGGGGGATTTTAGTGGGAGTAACATGAAGGGTGTCCAGAGGAGTTTTATGTCCAAGGACACGGATATGCATGCTATTAATGAGGTAAGAGGCGGTAAGAACTGCATCCCTCAATAAGATTCAGGAAGGTGCATCTTAAGTAAGAGGCACCGAGCAACCTCAAGAAGGTGACAATTCTTGCGCTCAGCGACGCCATTCTGAGCAGCAGTGTAAACACATGAGGTTTGGTGGATGATTCCCGGGTCACTGAGGTAACTCTCAAACCTAGAATCAATGTACTCTCGACCGTTGTCGATACGCAAGACTTTAATAGTAGCATTGAACTGGGTATCAATCATTTTATGGAAGCGGTGAAAGAGAGAAAACACGTCATTTTTTGTTTTTCCTCAAGTAAACCCACATGCAAGTATGCAACGAGAAAAACATTCTACGAAAATAACAAACCACTAACAACCATAAATAGACGCAACTGGGCAAGAGCCCCAAATATCAGTATGGATAATGGCACTAGGAGGTGAAACATTAGGAAGAGAAACATGGTGATGTTTACTAAGTTCACATACTTCACAATGGAAAACATTATGCAAAAAAGTTGACACAGTAGGAAACAAAAAATTCATTGTAGAAATATAAGGTTGGCCTAAGCGACAGTGCCATGAATCCAAATCGGAAGACTGATCCACATGAAGTGCCTTTGGTGGGGCAACAAGGCTAGAGATAGTAGAGTCGGAGGGGTCAAACATGTAGAGGCCTTCACACAGTCTACCAACGTCAATCACTTTCCCCGTCTTCAGGTCCTAAAAGATATAAGAAGTGGGAAAAAAGTCATGGAACATTGCGAGTAAACTTTGAAAGATGGAGAACATAAGCGAGAGTAAGTAAGGAGCAGGATATGGAACCTTTCCCTGCAATAGGGGAGAAGGATCCATCGACAATGCTCACTTTTTCCCTACCAGATGAAGGGTTGTAGACACAAAAACTGTAGCAGACCCAGTCATGTGGTATGTAGCCCCGGAGTTAATAAGCCAATGAGAAGAGGGGCGAGTGGTGCAAAATGTGCATCTGGAAGGCCTTGGTGAGCATAAGAAGATGAGGATGAACTAGATGGCTCAAAAGGAGGTCCATGCATCAGGCGACGGAAGGTCTGTATTTCTTCAGCAGAAAAGGGCAGGAGGAACACCGGTAGGATCTGGACAACAGTGGAGAGAAGAGTTCTCCATGGTATTCGAAAGATGCGCAGATCGAGGTGGAGATGGGCGACGTTGAGAACGACCATAGCCACGACCTCCTCGAGGAGCAGGACCTCCTGTTGGAGGAGGAAAGTCATGAAGCTTGAAGCATTTGTCCCGAGTATGACGGATCTTCACGCAATAATCACAGACCAAATGGTCCTTCTCCATGGACTTTGGCCTAGTGTCGCGGGTAGGACGACCACCATGGTTGAAGTGAACAGCAATAGCGGAGCCCTCTGAGCCAGAGTCAGGAAGTAAAGTCTGTCGGCGATCAAATTCTTGATGCACAAGACTGTAAACCTCTGGTAGAGAGGGTAGGGGGTAACACCCAAGAATCTGAACACTAATAGGATCAAAATCACGATACAAACATGAAGAAATTCAAAAATCCGGTTGCTTTCTTCCCTAGCCCGAACCAACACTTCATCTTCGGGAGACGCAAGAGTAAGCGAATCGAAGTGATCATATTCCTGATAAATTTGGGTAAATTCTAAGTAGTGGGCCGAGGGAGGACAATCACCCTGTCTTAGAAGAAATATCTGTCACCGCAATTGAAAGATTTGAGCGGCTTTCCCCCGACATGAATAGGTGATCTCAACATGCTTCCAGAGATCAGAAACAGTATCCAGGAACAAGTAATTGCGGGCAATAGATTCCAACATAGAGTTGAGAAGTCATGACATCGCTAAGGAATTTTCAGACTCCCATTGCAACCACGCTGGCGATGTCAGTGCGGGTTCCCTAGCGGTGCCACTGACATATCCAAACATATGGCGGCTCTTTAGTGCAAGAGTGATGGAGCGAGCACACGAGAGATAGTTCGTGTCATCCAGTTTCATGGTTGTAATTTGAGGGGTGTCGTGGTCAAGATTTACACGGCCAGATCCCATAGAGGACATTGGAGTAGAAGAGACGCCTCCGCCGGATGACGTATGCGGAGAATCAACACTCCTAGACATAACAAACCGAGAATAGAAATCAAAGAATTGCTGAAATAAAGTGTAGAAGCACGGAACCATGGTTTCACTCAGAGAAAGAGATGAAAATGAAGTCGATCCCGACAATAGAACCATCCAAGAAAGCCAAATCAGGTATAGGAAGGAGGAAGAACCATCCCCTTAGGAAAAAGGAAATCGGACGCAGGAACGAAGGGAATCAAACCCCATGTGCCCGGCGTCCCCTATCATCGATCGACACAAACCGCGACCGAAGGCGGGTCGGGAGCTGGTACGTGAGTGTCTGAGGCGGGAGGCAGGACGCGAGCGACTAGAGACGTTGGGGAGCATCTGAGGCGGGAGGCGCGAGCGTTGGGAGCGGCAACGTGGAGCAAGCTCGCGAACGGCGCTTGGGGAGGAACGAGTGACCGAGGATTAGGTTGACTCTGATACCATGCCGCAAATTAGAATCCAATAATTGTTCAATACAATTACTCCTTAATATATAGGAGTAAGAAATACAGGGAAAGAGAAATATGCAAAATAAAACACATTTAATTTCAATACAATCTCCAACAATAACTCTTCCTTGACCTTCTTCCTAAATTCTTCTTTCCCTATAGTCTCCTTCTTCCGCCAACTCATTTTTACTTGAGCCTCATTGCATAAGATCCTTCAGTGGAAGCACCAAAAAAATGGGGATTAGGAAATGAGGTTATTTTATACCCTCTGACTCTGTGTATACATGCTAACCTTTTGCCATCTATGCAGCTGGAAACTATCTTGTACCTATTACATCAATCTCTTCTTACTCTCATTCTTATGTTCTTCTAAATGGGGAAGAAGAAAGAGGTTCGAAAGGGAAATTTGTGAGAAGATAATATGGGCAAAGACATAAGGGTCAGGGAGCTTTCTCCAATGGAGTGAAGAGAGGAAAGGTTTTCATGTGGAGGAAAGGATGAAATGAACAGATGTTTTCTAGAAGAGGAATAAACAAATACAAAGTTAAAATAATTATACAAGACCTGCACATATTTGATTACAAGAACTAAGCCTCACTATAAGTTTTCTCTTCCCATCTTTTTTTCCTTTCTACATCTGCACATAATATTCACGTCATTGTCTTGCCTTTCTTCCTTCTCCATAAGATTCGCTCTTTTATAGTGCGTGCAAAGGGCAATTAAAGAAGATTCTAGAAGGAACTTTTCTAACCTCATCCATTCCGGTTGTAACCCACTCCTTAATGAAGATGAGTTGCATTTTTATCAATGCAAGAAAGTGTGTAGTCTCTCATCTGTTCTATGTCTAACCCCCTGCTTAATGAAAAGTTGTATTTGTGAATACAGTGGGGGTTGCTGAAGTCATGCATTAATGAAGAATATGAAAATACATGCATGGATTAATTCTTGGAAGCTTCATGAATTTTAAAGATCCTCTCTTGTGCCCCACCTCTTTTAATTAAACCACTTGACCTAAGGCTTGATTGCCCGCCCCTAGTTCAGACTAAGGGAGGTGGAGCTGCCCCTCTTTGATTTTAACCGAGAGGGTTCACTTCTTTTTCTTAAATCATCCCTCGACTTGGCCCACTAATATGATATTGTTGGGAAAAATTCTCTTGATTTGATGGTACAAGACTATTTTTGATTGATGATAAGACAACTTATATTTGTCGGCGATGACCGACCACCTATTCGATCGCCGAGTGGGCGTTCGCCGATCGGGGACTCGATCACCGACCGGGAGTTCGCGGATCGGGGACTAGATCGCCGACCGGGCTTAATAAATAGTAAATGATCCATTGGACATACTTACAATTATGTTTGCATTCACTTGCTTGAGCAGGTTAAGCTGGTCGATCCTGAGGCGTACTCTTACGACGAAGAGGTGATCAAGAAGGCCGAGGCCATGGGCAAGCCAGGGCTTGTCGAAATCTATGCGAAAGAAGACAGCTTCATCTTCACTGTCGAGTCTACCGGCGCGATCAAGGCTTATCAGATGGTGATAAATGCGATCGAAATACTGAAGCAAAAGCTTGATGCCGTTCGCCTGCAAGATTCCGAGGAGCCCGACATGGTAGAACTGACCCAACATCTCTGATGCGGGGGATATCGTCTAATTGTTAGGTTCGATTTCGCTTCTTTACTCAATGCCTTGCTACATTTATGCACCGTTATCTCGCAAATCCATCTCGCTAGATTCAAATCTTATCTATGTTTTAGGGTTAGAGTCATGTTTTTTTTGTGACTAGACATTAATTCAGTTCTCTTTCTCTTATGATTTATGACTCTTTTATGCAGCTGATGAATTTGTTAATTTCACTATTTGAGAGTGTCTATGCTGTATGATCAAGCATTTGACCTCATTGCTTCTCCTTGCCTCTGGGAGAAGTGATCACGATTCCTTCGCAGTATGAAATTGAATAACATAAGCAGTCGAACACGTAGTTTTCCGATGCCCCGACGCTACATTACAAACATTTATTGTTTTTAAATAGACTACTAAGAAAAATAATGTGGGCTCAGGTTTTGACATTACTAGTATTATAGGATATTAATATTAAGTACTAAGACATTACTAGTATTTAGTAGTCTGAAGTACCAAGACATTACTAGTATTATAGGATACAGGCTCTGTTAGGGGACGGTGGAAAAGCAGTGGTGGAAATCCAGTGGTGGCATTAGAGCGGTTCAGGAAGCTGTGTTGAAAAAAGCTGCAACTGTTTGGAAAATCTTAGTTAAATGCTTTTCAAAAAGTGAGTTTTTCTATTTGGAAGAACAACTTTTTAACAATAACGGTTTAGCTTTTTATTAATAAAATTGTGTTTCATGTTAATTATTTAGCACATATGTAAATAAATATTATATAAATTCTAAATAAGCAGGTTGCGCAAAAGGCCAGCGGAGAAAAGCAAAAGTTGTGAATGGTTGAAGAAAATCTTTGAATAAGAGGAAAAGCATGTTGGATCGCTCAAAAAACCACCAATTCACCATTTTTTTGTAAAAGCTCTTTTGAAAAAGCTCCTCATCCAAACAATCTAAAAATCACGGTGATATTGGGAATAAAGCTTTTCTCATCGCCACCGCCGCGCCAAACAAAGTCAGCTCATGTTATGATGGTTAGGACGACTCAAAGATTGTCAAAAAATGGCTTGAGTTTGAACTGATCAAGCTCAATTGATCTGCTGAGCCGGAGTCAAACTTGAACTTAACTTTTCTAATTATATCTAAATTGGTCTAGATTTTAAAAGGCGATTGTTATCCGCACTACAGTTTTGGCTATCTGCACTCTTTTTGTATGAGTTATTACGCGCCTTTTAGAAATACGCCTTTTACATACATTTTTAGGAAAAGTGCTCAACACGAAAGTTGTAGATCTCGTTGAGATCTACAATTTTCGTGTTCAACACTTTTCCTAAATATGCATGTACAAGACGTATTTCCAAAAATTCGTTATAGTTACACACTTATTTCAATCAGGGCAGCAATACTTCTTGTGCGTGCATTTTTAGGAAAAGTGTTAAACATGAAAGTTGTAAATCTCGATGAGATCTACAACTTTCGTGTTGATAACTTTTCCTAAAAACTCGCGCACAAGACATTTCCGAAATGCGCATAATAACTCATACAAAAAGAGTGCAGATAGCCAAAACTGTAGTGCGGATAATAATCGCCTTTTAAAATCAAAGAAATTTCAATCCGCTCAAAATCAGCTTTAAACCAATTTGAGCTCATGTCGATTTTGAGTCGGCATAAATTACTTTGAACCAACTTCAAGCATACAAAATATCCATCGCAACCATACAAATTATCAAAATTAAAGCTAACCGCGGAGTCTAGCAATGCATTTTACATAAATTAAACTAATTACTATTTAAATTACACTAATTGCTATTTAAATAATGAACTAATTACTATTTAAATAATGAACTAATTACTATTTAAATAATGAACTAATTACTATTTTAAAATGGAGAAGGTTGGGTTCACCCCTCTTATGAAACCCCGACCCATCTAATTACAAACAAATCAATTGGGTGACCCTTTTAAAACCCATTTTAATTATTATTATATAAACAGATCATTTCAATTATTATTATATAAATAAATACAGTAGCTGCACTTTGAAGCAAACCTAGAGGTGGAGAGAAATTATTGGGAACACTCTTTGAAAAACAAATAAATAATAATCTAATGTCACAATTATTTAAGTATCATTTGCATCCGCATTTACGCTCAATGTACATTCACATATTATAAGTCACAATTTTACGCGCACATAAATTTGCACGTAAAAGCGAGCGTAGGCATATATTATCTTTGTAACAAACATTAGGCACTTGAAAATAAACAAAAAACTACATTTTGGAAGCAGAAGTTCAAACACATCTAGTATAATATAACAAAAGTTAAAAACTCACTGATTACAATATAAAATAGCATATGCCTACACACAACATGCCTTCCAAGGAGCATACATTTACAAGGTTTAGTAGTAGTGTCTTGGGATTATGATGTTCATCAACAATCTAAACCTTCAGCATAAGAGAATTGTATGCAGAAAGATGGAGAAATGGCAAAAAAGCATGTGGGAGCATTACGCAGACTAGTATCTCCCCTGATTGTTTCATCCGATCATTGAGCGAGATGAAGATCTGCGGCGGCAGAGGGCCATTCCATGACATTATTGTCTCCTGAATGACTGAATATCACAACAAATAATATAGAAAATGGTAAATTAAACATCAAATTGATGGGAACAATTGTAAATAAATAACCGGTTGTATGTTGTGCGGCGAAGATAACTCACATCAAAGTTTTTTGATGCTTCTCTAATTTGTTCTGCAACTTCTTGCTTGGTCTGTTCGGCTGTGAAAAAATGGAGTAGCGCAGTTCTATAATGTGACAAATTCCACGGTAATTCTACTTCGCTGATTCTGTAATGACTCGGTTGGTCCGGCTCAGGCTCGGTTCAGCCCAAGACATCAATTTTATTAAGCAGTAATTATAAGGCACAACACTTGCAGTCTCCCTCCTCTTTCTCCTTCAACCATATTCACATATCTATGATCTAAATAGGGGAGGAGAGCAGATTTCGAAGAAAAGGGAGATGAGAATATGGTTCGAGGAGAAAGAGGAAGATACCATAAGAGACTCAAAGAGATTTATTAATCAATGAATTCTTTTTCTTACAGACCTTAATCCTTGTGTATAGGATTCCAAGTCATTACATTCCCCACCAATTCCCTGCAGTGGGCTGACTCGCTTGAACCTAGCCTGAACCAGGCTAAACTTGGCCAACTGAACCATTAAAACTAAACAGATACATAAAAGATGGCGCTTTTTACCTTTGATGGACAAATCCTGCAATGTTTTAGATGTCCTCACAGCAAATCTTTGAAATGATTGGCTGCTCAAACAAGGGGGGAAACAAATTGTAAAATCCGTGTTTTAATGAATTTAGGGTTATTTGTTATCAGTTGTTTTATTAACTTGAATTCCCTCATTTAATTGGCTAACACGGTGCCAAAAAACAGTGCTGCAGCAGAATTATTATTTTGATCAACACAATGTTCAAACAGCACTAATAAATTAAAGACTGACTGATGAGCAAAAAATTAAAGTTCAAAAACTGCAAGAAGTCAATGGTTACAAGAACATGGATGGTGAGGGGAATAATTTATATGGCTTCAATTGCTGCTGGCCCAGAGATCGTCATACTCACCGGTGGGTAGAAAAGAAAAAAAATAAAGCAGTTTTTTTGAGAAATTAAATTAAAACACAATAAATTTCACAATAACATAACAAGGAGAAAAATACCAAGAAAAATCTAAAGTTTTGAAAAAAGAAATCATAGATATGCTTATTTATAACAGTACATTGTCTATTTCTATTAAGAAATGATTCTACAAATAAATCTTAAAATAAAATAATTATAACAAAACACCTGAAACTTAAATAAAAGAACATAACTTAAAATATAAATGGAGGGAAAATGTATAATAAAAAATACGCATATAACGATATCACGCGGTAGTTCTAAGACTCCTCCGATATTGGAATAACAAAAACTATTGATAAAGCTTTATCCTCAGAAATTAAACTAATAACATCTTCAATAAAGAGAAGCAACAGCACCCAACATCAGCATCAAAAACCTTACATAAACTATATTTGAGTCCGGCTTTATGAATCCTCATTTATCATTCGTTTCTATTGTTCAATTTAACACTTTTATTCCTACCACACTCAACATAGATATCAACGACATTTTACTGTCCAGCATTCAAATACGTACAACATTGTCAACCTAATAACAATTTTAATAAATTTAATTCTCTAATATATCCTCTTATCTCATAGTATTCCCGAGGCACCTCTTCATTTTAATTACCGAACTTTAACACAAGAGATTATATGCTCATTTATATTATCATTTTCTGGAATAATCAATCTATGGTACTTAAACCTATCACACCTAGGTAGTTCTGGAGGTTATATCCTTCAATTACCCAATCTTATCACATTGTATTCGTGATGCACTTCTCCATGTTGATTATCCATACTTAACTCTAGAAGTTACATTCATATTTATATTCTCATTCTTCTAAATAACCGATCCAAGGTACTAAAATCTACCACATGAAGGTAGCTCTACAGGCTTTATCCTTCAATTACCTAACATTATCACATGGTACTCCGAACACACTTCTCCATGTTAACTACTCAAGGTTAACTATCGTGATTATATCCCCATTTATATTCTCATTCTTCGGCATAATCAATCCAAGGCTCTTAAACCTATCATGCGGCCTATGTAGATATTTATTTTCGAATAAGATAAACTGATAAATTTTAATACACCCACCCTAAAATTGTATATGAAGTACTCAAATTTTGTTATGCTAACTCGAAGTCCTCTATCTTCTAAACAACGCTTCATTGCTCTATTTTTTTAAATGTAATTCTATAAATGTCTTGGTATTAGAACTATGCATTAGAAAAAGCATACATCTCACTTTGCATATCTTTTATAAGCATCTCCAAGACTCAAAGATGAATCTTGATGTGAATTTATTGTGATTAGAGAACTACACTACTACTTCCAATATTAGTTAATGCTTCTTCATACATATCCTTGACAACTTCACCATATCTTTAATACACATTTATTTCTTAAAATGTATCAGATCAATTACCATGATACTTGATCATATGTTTTTAGATCAATAAAAATCCTATGAAAATCATTTGTTTGCTCTATATATTTTCCACCAATTATCTTAACATAAAAATCATTTTCATGCTTGACTCCCAAGCATGAAACGGAATTAATTTTTTGAGATTGATGTATTTATTTTATAAACATATGCTCCATAACTCTCTCTCTCTCTAATTCTCTCCTTATCAAACTCATAGGTTCGATTCCTTTTTAATTAGCGCAATCTTGAATATTTAGATTTGTTCTTAAATAAGAACAAATACAGTTTTTCTCTAATAATCTGGCATACTCTTAGTATTAAAATTTCATTGAAAACACTTGTCAATCACTCCAACGCAATATCTCATATAGTGTTCCAAAATTCAACATGTATCTCATTAGGACCCAAGGTATTACCTTTATACATCTTCAAAACAAATTTGACTTTCTTTTTTAGATCAATTTATAATATACTCAATTATTTTGATCTTATGGTCTTCAAAATAATTTCTTATTTAAAACTCTCATGTAGTTCAAAATAATATTTCATTTCTTACTGCATCTTCATTTTAAATTAATATCCCATTGCTTTCTAATGCATCTAATTTGATCGAAGACTCTAAATCTCGTGTATTTAGTACTAACTATTCTACATCTCTCACTGACTCACTTAGTATCAAGTATATTATACAAATCACCAAAAAATGTATCCTTTGCTTTGTTCACTACATTTTTAGTAATATTTTTAGTTTTCTTATAATTCATATAAGGATCGGCAATATTTAATGTGTCACCATTCAAAAAGCACATTTCTTTCCTTCATAAAATTGTGTACTTCTCCGCACCACAATCAGTTTTTTTTTATCAACAAATGATCCATTTCAAGACTCTCATGTAACATTTACAACAATTTTCTCAGGGAATATTAATTTTATCCCACATCCAATTTGGCTCCACCAAACAGCCCCAATTTATCATATTACTAATCAATTTTTCACATTTCAACTCACATACTTTATATTCGGGCAATTATTTATTTTAAGTGTTTTCTTTATACTCATAAATTTACCTCCATAACCACTACTCCATATTGCATGGTAGACTCTCTTGCCATATCACCTAACATTTTTTGCAAAAAGATTTACCTTTCCTACCAAATATCTAAGTATTTACCCAACCGATAAACATGTCCACTAATTATCTAGTATTTGCAATTAAATTCCTCAAATACCAAGTAGTAAATCTAATTTTAGTATTGAACCTAAGTGACTGTTGTTTACATTTCATCATAATTAGGATAGATAGTAGCACATCATTACTGGAGAATGCCCTAGCACTAGTAAAATTCAAAAGTAAATCCATAACAGTGATATTGACAATAAATTTGTTGGTGGTTGTCAACCTAACATCAACTATCAATCTTTCTCATGTGAGATAGAGACCTGTTCCTAAGCATCTAAATAAATTTCATTCCTTGTGTTAAACATTCATATAATCATATCTAAATTTAAGTTTGCTATGCAAAATTAACGAAGTATAAGACGCGGTAACAAAGTGCGTGAATGTACACACTCTCCTCTGGTTATGAAATGTTCATACAAAAAAACTCATCACCGCCAACGGAAAATGAAAGTAGAGTAGATTGATAACTATTTCCTATAGTTCAGTGAAGCTCTTGAGAAAAATATATGAAGTTAGAAATCCTACTCATGCACTGGTCCTAATTATCCAGATGGATAGGAACAACCTAAGGGGAAGATAAAAATTATCATCAACGACAACAAAAAATATGTGAAATCATTGAGGGACTACTGCAAATAACACAATTATAGTGAAGCCAAGGAGCTAAATATCAAACTCATCAGAAGCAAGGTTGCTAATCATATTTGATAATTGCTCAAACTTAAAGTTACCCCATTAGGAGATCATAAGAGATTAAAAAGTTGATAGAGATGGCTCGATTCGGCTTGATAATTAGCTAAACCCTAAAAATCAATCATCTTTCATTCAACACGAACTTGACTCGCATCAAATTTTCAAGTTTGGTGTGCCATTGACTAGCTACAACTCAATACAATATTGATAATACTTTTTTTTAATCGTTGAGGCTCAGAGTCTGTTTCCAACATTGTTCTTCTGTCAGTACTTCTTCATCTTCTTCTTCCTCCTCTTTAACCCTAAACCTAAAACCGGCTGCCTTCTTCAACATCAACTGAACAGAAGAATTGAAATTTGGCTCTCAACTTCAATTCACATGAGTTTTGATTTTGGACCAAAACCAATTCCCCCCTCTCAAAACCATCTGAACGAACGGAGCCTATATAAGAGGATTCCTACTATTTTGGTATCTTAATTGAGAAGTAATTGGAAAATAGTATATTCTTCCCTCTAAAAAATCAAGTTATAGCATAGATACTGTTGGAGGGGTATGCAAATGGACTACTATTATGTAAAATTCCTGTCGGTGAGAAATATCGCATGGTTGATTATCTTCATGAACGGCTATGAGAAGTTCCTCGTAGAATATATCCAAAGCAGCAGCATCTAGCTTCATCGTTGGTCAAGATGTCAGCAAAGTTTCATCTTCGAAGCCAAGTCACGCAACTCAGAGTAAAACCAGAAAACAAAGAATCTTAAAAGTACATCAATCGACGAAGAAATTACTTGTTGGCAAGCCCTTCAACCACCAATTCGTTGACGACGTAGCTGAGGATTCGGCCGATGAAGTTTCCGCCCGCCATATCCGCCGATTAGAGAGTCTCTTGATCGAAAACAGGTATTGAAGAGCTGCTTATAGGGGCGGAGTTCCCTTTAGCCAAGGAAGCAGCGAGGGAACCTACGCCCGTGAGAAACAACCCTAAATTGAGAACTCCGGTTCTTGCGGTCTTGACGGCTTGACCAGTGAAAATAAGTTCCCCAAACAGAGTCATAGAGGAGGGGCAAGCTGTTATTTAATTTAGAGTGATTTATGAGCAATTTTATACACAGATCTGTTTTGGCTGTATGCAGGCCGTGTATATATGTGTGCCGCTAATTATTTTATGCTGGTCAAATTTAATATATGTATTATAGGTCAATTATTTCATATCCAAAATTGGTCAAAATTGAAGATAAACCTGAACGAAGGTTGATACGGGCCATCATTTTTCGCCCGCGACTACGGGGTAAATGCCCACAGATTTAAGAGCACAATTCTTTGCACAAATATTTAATATTCACATTTCGTAAATCAGCAATCCTAGAACTATCTTTTGATGGGTTTAGTTCTCTGCTTCTGCAGAACAAAGAGCTGATGCATATAACAGGCGGCGGCCACATGATATCTTCATCAGCTTCAGCAAATATGGTGCTAGTTTTTTGTTTGTATAATAATCCCAGAGTTCTGTTGTCTCTGTTGTATCCCCTTTCATTCTTAAATATGATTAAACACGTGTTTGTATAGCTTGCATTTTTATTTTCCCTTCTAATTCTGTTAATTGAGGCCAAATAATTGGTTCCGGGATAATATCAAGGTCTTCAAGTTGTCTGCAACCAAGACTTCAGGTAAAATAAGTCTAGCTTTTATTTTGCCATTAAATATGAAGCTTAATGTCTTAATAAAGAGGAAACCCTTTAGATGTTAGCCGCGGGTGGAATCGCCCGCGGAGATGGTCGCCGGCGGAAGCGGTAGATGGTCGTCGGCGAAGGTGGGAGATGGTCGCCGGTGGAGGCGGCGGAGTTGGTCGCGGGCGGCTGCGGAATCGCGGCGACAAAGATGGACGGGAGGCGACGGAGATGGTCGTCATCCATTGCCTGCATGTTGAAAAAAGAAAATGAGTTTTTTTTTTAAATGTGGCCTACATACAGCCAAAACAGGCCTGCGTATAACATTGCTCTAAAATGTGGCCCACATGATATCTTCTCGACTAAGCTTGACGTGTTTCCCCTTGAATTTGGTTGATCAAATTCCCATTTTATGATTTTTTTTACTACTTATTATTTCATGATGTATATAGATTTCCACATTTTTGTTTCTATAATAATAATTTTTCTCGACACCAAGATGAAATATTTGCACCATACAAGTACAATTAGAGAAGATTTTAGCCCAAGCTTCTACTCACATCAATTATGGTCCGGTTCATGCGATCATAACTGCTCAATCGGTGAAAATAAGTCCCTCAAACAGAGCCTTATACGCATTTACATCGCTAGCTACTACTCTATTGATGCCTGGTGTTGAGATGACAGCCTAGGACAAACTAACAAAAAAAAAACAACAAAATAGATTCTTAGGCTTAGTTTGTCGTGATTTTTTTTTTGCTCTTGTTTGAAAAAAAAGATCACCGCCATAGAATGTATGTTTGGCATGACAATGATTATGACTGACATAAGAAAAGAAAACTAGTTTTGAACATAAAAATGAATGAAATTTCTTAGTGAGGTTGGACGTTCATGAACGACGATTTGTAATCACAGTATTTGTGACCTCCACCGCCGCGCCAAACAAAGCATTTATATCACTATTTGTTTGCAGTACTTAGTTCATAAGGATCGCATATCCATATAACCTTCGGAAATATTCCTTAATATGACATATAATGCTCAAATACTCACTATATATTTTTGTCGTTGTTACACCCTCAACTATCGAACACACAACTTCCGTAAAAGAGACGGACAATACGCACGTTATGGGATTAGTTCTTTGATGTTGAGCATTGGTTCCATGGTTTGTCTATAAAAAATGATCGAAAGAGATTGGTGATCGCTAAGAAAGGATGAGATGAGTTTGTGGGAACCAAAAATAGGATATCATGCCTTTGAAAATGGGTTGAATTTTCTGTACGTGATTTGCATCATGAGCATGGTGTGTGAACATTTTTTCCTGCAAATTTACAGTTGTAACTAAGGTTACAGTTGTAATGAACTGTATTTTAACACTTATTTTTGCAAAAATACAGTTGTACATTCGTTAAAAAAAGACTTTGTGACTTACGTTGCAACTGTAATTTTGCAGGCCATGCTCATTGTGCGAATCACGTACAGAAAATTCTCAATCTAGTAAAATATCTAGGTTATTGTATGACGAATATATTAAGAGGTTTATTTGGCACAGTAGTTGCACTCATGAACCGTTGTTAGTGAACACTCAACCTCACCTAAGAAACTTCGTTCATTTTTATGTTCAAAATTATGTTTCATATATTCCACGACCATTGCGCACTCCTCATAACACAAGAAATTGAGGGTGCGTTTGGTTCGGCTTATAAGGCCCGGTGCGGCAGAAACGAAATGGAGGTCTCGCTGTAAGCGCTGTTTGGCGCTGCTGATGGACGAAACGGAGGTTATTCAAAACCTCCGTTTCTTTGTTAAGGCCAGACGCGGGTTCAACCCCCAGTCCAGCCGCGCGTCCTCATTTTAGGTTATCCTGCTGCCGATCTTCGCTCCCAGGCCTCGCGCGCTCCATTCTTCTCGCAGGGCTTCTCCGCTCCCGATCTCCGACGGCGTCGACTACATACGCCGGCCATTCATCTTCCCTCCTGATCTCCGACGGCCACGCCTCCGCCGCCGCCTTACTTCCCTCCTGATCTCCGACGGCCACGCCTCCGCCCTTTTCCGCCGGCACATTTCCAGATCTATACCAATTTCTGATCTCCAAACTCAGGTATATTCTCATCTACCTCTTCTACTTCTTCTACTCCATTAGATAGATCTATGTGTGTTCTGTGTGTGTGTATGTATCTATGTGTGTATGTGTGCTGTGTGTGTGTGTATCTGTGTGCTGTGTGTGTGTGCGCTCTCCAAACTCAGGCTGTGTGTGTATCTATGTGTGTGTATCTATATGTGTGTATCTATATGTGTGTGTGTTGTGTGTGTGTATGTATCTATGTGTGCTGTGTGTGTGTGTGTGCTCTCCAAACTCAGGCTGTTTGTATATGTGTGTGTATCTATGTGCTGTGTGTATATGTATGTGTGCTGTGTGTGTATGTGTGTTGTGTATATGTATGTGTGCTGTGTATCTATGTGTGTATGTGTGTGTGCTGTATATATATATATATGTGTGTGTGTGTGTGTGCTGTTTGTATATGTATGTGTGTGTGTGCTTGATTGTGTGTGTAGTGTATATGTTTGTGTGTGTGTGCTTGATTGTGTGTGTAGTGTATATGTTTGTGTGTGTGTTCTTGATTGTGTGTGTAGTGTATATGTTTGTGTGTGTGTGTGTTATATGTTTTGGTGTGTGTTTGTTTGTTATATGTTATATGTATGTGTGTTTATTTGTATGTGTGTGTGTGTGTTTTATGTGTGTATGTGTGTGTGAGTGTGTGTGTGTGTTTATATGTTTATGAGTGTGTGTTTATATGTATGAGTGTGTGTATGTGTGTGTGTATGTGTGTGTGTGTGTATATATGTGTGTGTGGTTGTGTATATATATGTTTGTATGTGTGTGTTTTATGTGTGTATGTGTGTGTGTTTGTATTTGTTTATAAATATGTGTGTGTATATGTATGTGTGTGTGTGTGTTTATAAATATGTGTGTTTATATATATGTTTGTGTGTGTGTGTGTGGCTGTGTATATATGTGTGTGTGTGTGTGTATGTGTTTATGTAAATGTGTGTGTGTGTATATGTATGTGTGTGTGTTTATAAATATGGGGGGGGGGGGGGTCTGAATTTATATGCTTGTGTGTGTATGTGTGGCTGTGTATATATATGTTTGTATGTATGTGTGTATGAGTGTGTGTGTGTGTGGCTATATATATATATATATGTGTGTGTGGGGGGGGGGGGGGGGGGGGGGGGGGCTGTATATATATATATGTATGTGTGTGGCTGTATATATTTATGTATGTGTGTGTTTATGTGTGTGTGTGTGTGTGTATGTGTGTGTGTTTGTGTGTGTATGTGTATACATATATGTATGTGTGTGTATATGTGTGTTTATGTGTGTGTGTGTGTGTGTGTGTGTGTGTTTGTATGTGTGTGTGTTTACATGTTTATATGTTTATTTGTTTATATGTTTGATTTTTTTTTTTAAGATGGGTAAGGCGAAAGACGGTGGTGTGTCTGCTATTTGGGATGCAAATGATGTTCTGATTTTTTGCGATATATGCATTCATGAAATAGAGCTTGGTAACCGACCCACAACCCATTTTAGTAAAGAGGGCTGGTTAAATGTGACTACAAAATTTCAACTACAAACTGGAAAAAAGTACGATAAAGTTCAAATGAAGAACAAATGGGATCATTTGAAGAAGGAGTGGAAAATTTGGAGTGAGCTAAAACGTGAGTCCACTAGTTTGGGTTGGAATCTGACTACAAAGACTATAGATGCTTCGGACGAGTGGTGGACTGAGAGATTGAAGATATTCATTTATTTAAAAATGATGATTTAACTTTATGTTCAATTATTTGCCCTTCCTAATTTGTGTTATAATATTGTAGGTTGTCCCAGCGGCCAAAAAGTTCAGATATGCGGGCATCCCCCCTGAGTTAGAGGAACGATTGAGCAGGATGTTCGATTCAGTTATTGCATGTGGACGTCATGCTACCATTCCTGACTTAAGGAGTAATCCACCAGAGTCTACCGACGAGAGAGCGTTGTCCGGTGGGGAGAATGACATCCAGGAGGATAATGTTGCACCACCTCCCCCCGAGGTCACATCGGCGAGGAAGAGGAAGAAAGGAAAGAGAAGTGCCACCAGCTCCATCTTAGAAGATCTGGCAGAATCTTCAAAGACCATCAGTCGATGCATTCAGGAACATCCAAAGAGCAACCCTTATACTATTACTCAGGCATTAGAGCGGTTAAGTGGATACCCCGGCGTTGTAGCGGACGAGAAATTCTATGACTTTGCCATCACATTTCTGTTGGACAAAGGTCATAGAGAGGCATTTATGTTCCTACCCGAGGGTATGAACATAAAGTGGATTTATAACCGCACAATGGTGTGGGGGGTAGAATTATTCTGGTTAGGGTCATGGACTTTGGGACTGTTATTTTTATTGTGTTTGGATATTTATAGTATTTCTACTGTTGCTACTGTTAGACTGTTATTCATGTTTGACTGTTACTGTTATTCTGCTACAATGTTGGATATTTCTAGTATTTGTATGTTTCTGCTAGACTGTTTACGACGTTTTATGTTATTGTTGTTGTGGTTGTGTTTAGACATTATTCTTATTAATGTCCTGTCTTTTGTGTATCAGAATATGTCTACCAATGACTCTGATGATTCAGAAGATAGCTTTGAGGCTATTCAAAATTATGCGATCGCACATCATCAAAATGTGGTAGCAGCAGTTAGTATCTTAGCTGAAACCAGTTCTCTTTTCAACCAACCAGTACCTTGCATGACTTCGAAGCAAACAGGTGATAAATGGGTAGGAGAAATGCTAGCAGGTTCGACAGTCCGGTTTCATAATTCATTTCGGATGTCCCAAGATATTTTTATGGATCTATTGCATATCTTGGAGGAGAAGTACGGATTTCACGGGACGAGACGAACTGCATCTAGAGAGATTTTTGCACTGACCTTGGACATACTGTCTCATAACGAGGTCATGGGGAAGACATGTGAGCGGTTTCAGCACTCGACAGAGACTGCTAGCAGGTTTTTTGGAGAAGGCATTCGCGTGTTGATACTACTGGCGGCCGAAGTGATTCAACCATTAGATAGATCTTTCAGTAGCACACCGCCAGAGATTCTGTATGACACACGTTACATGCCATTCTTTAAAGATTGTGTCGGTGCAATTGATGGAACACATGTTCATGCATGCGTACCTGTTCGTGATCAAGTACCGTACATTGGGAGACATGGCATGCCAACACAAAATGTGATGGCTGCTTGTGATTTCAACATGTGTTTCACGTTTGTTATGCCAGGTTGGGAAGGCTCTGCGCATGATAGCCGCATTTTCAATTATGCGCTTCGGGATCCCCGTTACAAATTTCCACATCCACCACCAGGTAATAAGATTTCTACTCCATTTTTTATACTTCTCACCTTTGAAGCATAACGAATTTTGATCCTGGTTTTCAGGAAAATATTACTTGGTGGACTCTGGGTATCCGCTACAAAGGGGATACTTGAAACCATATCCAGAGACACGTTATCATCTCCCGGACTTTGCTCGTGGCGGGCGTGCACCGGAAGGACGCCGAGAGATATTCAATCACGCGCACTCATCCCTTAGAAGTGTCAATGAAAGATCGTTCGGGATTTGGAAGAAAAAGTGGGCCATATTGCGTGATATGCCGAGCTACAGCTTCGCCAAACAAACCGATATTGTGATGGCGACAATGGCATTGCATAATTTTATTCGGAGGCACCCGTCGCGGAGGGATATTGATTTCAATGAGTTCGAGCAGGGAGGTGGTGATGAGGGGGTGAGCACACAAGGGCATCAAGTAGTTTGTCCTGATACAGCAGGCGGGGTAGATGAGATGATCACGTTGCGTGAAAATATAGCGCAACAGTTGTACACTTCTAGATCTTAGATGGTGAGATTAATTATTGGTATTTATATCTATTATAGTCAGTATTATCAAGATTGTGTATTTTATGGAACAACAAATTTTTTTTTTCAAAAACTCCATTTAACCCAAACAAAATTTATAAAACTCTATTTCAATAAGCACTGAGAACTCCATTTCACCCAAACAGTTTTTTAACAAAACTTCATTTCTCAGAAACAGCTCTTTTTCAAAACTCCATTTCTGATCAGCAGCTTTTCATCAACAACAGCCCAACCAAACGGACCCTGAATAATTGCTATATATATATGTTTAATATAAAGAATTTATTTTATAATGTTTATTAAAAGATATATCTCTTAAAAAGTAAAATTCACATTTATTTGTGTATCTAAATGAAATATAATCTCTAAAATATTGAATAATCATTATTTCCTTCTCCATACAATGCAACTTGCAAGGTTATTTCCTTATTTAAGAAGCGGGCAATCATGGGCCGTCCATCTGGCAATCTAGGAGGGAGATTCTAAGTAGCCCGCGACTTCTCTTTCTTGTTCCGGTGTTCCCACTGCGAATTATATTAGTTTATTACCAGAAATGTCCGATTTCTTCTTCACAAGCAAGGAACCATTTCGGTGGGATCGGGGGGTAAATATGTCATTTAATAATATTTATTTTAATATTGTAAAGAAACTTAGGCGTGAGGGGAAGAGGTGAGAGAGAGAGAGAGAGAGAGGGATAGAGAGGAAAGAGAAGTGGGGTTGTTGGAGGAGGAGGAGGAGAGATGAGAGAGGCGTCTTCTTCTTTCTGTGTGGCCTCTGATCTCGTAGTAATCTGAGATTTTTTAGGGTTTTAAGTGTAATCTGATGTATAATCTTCGATCAATAGGCCGTCAGCAAAAAAATTCCATTTTCAGAAATTATTTGGAACATTAGTGCGCCGATAATTTGGAGGTCGTAAAGGATCGATCAGTTCCCGAAGGTGAAATCCGATATTGTATTGTTTTCCCCCCTTTTTGATATTTTTTTTGCACATTTTCTTGATAAATTGCATGTTGTCTTACCATCCATTTTCCCCTTTTCCTAATTTCTACTCTCCCGATTCTTTCGGAATTTTGACTTCGTGTATTGGCCTTCTTTGATTTATGTTAATTACGCCGGGTAATCTGAGAAAAAAATCCTTGGAAAAATGTTCATTGTCTTCTTGAAACGTTTCTTGCCCTAGTTTGCGAATCTGTGCGTTTTATGTTTTGTTCCCAAATGTTTGTATGAGATCGATTTGCCTTGAAATCTAGGGCATAAACCGAGGACCCATGCTTCCTACGCAGAATGCAGAAGAAATTGTTTTTGTTCATGCATTTAATTAATAATTTTCTCCTTTATTCCTCTTTCATGTTACTGGTTATAGCAACTATTTCTCTACATGATATAGTTATTCTTCATTTTATTGCAATTATACCTCATGTTGATAATTGATTTGTGTGCTAAGTGCTGAAATTTTTCCCCTACTTTCTGATCATGAATAAGAAGCACTTGCTGCTTTCTATTTTTGTATTTATCCTACAGGAAAAAGATGTTGGGAGGTAATACTGCTAATCAAGTATTTCCATTCTTCTTGGAGGAGAATCCGCTGTATTATGATTCTAATGCATCGACACAACTCCAGCTATTTGGGGGTGGTGAGTAAAGTTCCTCAGCTTTTTTCTTTTTTCTTCCATTTTCTTCTTTCTTTTGTTTGTGATTATGATTATTCCTCATTTTTATGGAAATCTGGAAATCTGGAAATCTTCACGATGGTGGTGCTGTAGTCAGGAAGTTGGTGGAGTTTGGTTTTAGATCATTTTAATTATTACTGAGGTTACAAATGTCAACTGTTCTATAGTTATCGTGTTTCCATGTGCTTTGACCTTGTGTGTGTGTTTTAGATTATTTTCATTATCAGTATCTTATGTGTGATATGTTTTGTTAATGTTGAGTTTACAAACATACTTTGACCTTCTGTGTGTGTGTGTGTGTGTGTGTTGATTTAAGTCTTTCATAATTTAGTTTTCTTATGATCATTCCTTCCATATATATTGTTAAAAGTAATTTGATTCATGCGTACGAATAAGATCATTGCGAGAATAATCTGCGAAAGAATGAAATATTTGTAGAGTAAAATTAGCTACAAAATAAAATTAAATTGGATGAAGGACAATAAGCCTAAGAAGAAGACTTTATAGCATATAACATCCTTGTGCGTGATTCGTCGCGGCTATTGTTTCCACGTGTTTTGACCTTGTGCTTGTGTGTGTGCGTTTTAGATTATTTTCATTAGTATCTTATGTGGTATGTTTGCTAATGTTGAGGTTGCAAACATCAACTGTTCTATGGTTATTGAGGTTCCATGTGTTTTTGACCTTTTGTTTGTGTGTGCGTGTTGCTTTAAGACATCTAGTAGAATATTAGCTAAAACTATTACCTTTTGTGGTTCTTAATCTCTCATAATCTAGTTTTCTTATGATCATTCCTTCCACATATTTTGTTAAAAGCAACTTCATTCATGCGTATGAATAAAATCATCACGAGAATAATCTAGCATTGCGAAAGAATGAAATATTTGTATAGTAAAATTAGTAAATAGAATGAAGGACAATAAGCCTATGAAGAAGAGGTTGAATCTCGCTTTTATAGCATATAACATCCTTGTGCGTGATTCTCCGCGGCTATTATTTCTAAGGTCGCTTGTTTCTTGTGAGGCTCGTTCGTCACTTCCATTGTAAGCAAGATAGGGTAGAAGTTTAATGTAAAATCACACTCCTTTATGAACCCATGATGATAAAGAAGGCTAAAGAAAAATCATATTGAGAACCAACGCATGATATCTTGAATATTTAGTAAATTTGCTGTTTGCTCCTTTTAAAAATTTTCTCTTCTATGGTCAAGCAAGCAAGGGGGGTAATATATGAAGAGGAAGGCCCAATGTTGTACACTACTGTTAGCCGTGTAACTAGGACCAGTTCTATTGCTCTTCTCATCTACCACTCAGCTAAATGGTGGTAAGATTTATGGAGCTAGTGGTTGGAAGTTTAAACAAATTTGCCGTCCTCCAAAAACACTTATATTTCCTCCTTTCTCTTTTAATTTTAAACCCTCATAAAACCAAGTTAAACTAATATTTTTGAATTTCTTTGTATGTTCATAAGGAAATTAATGTGAACCATAACTTTATTTTGATTAGTCCAAAACAGTTTGATATGCATATGAAAGATAGTAGTCATTCAAATGCTCTGATACCTTAGAATTTACCGTCTTGTGTACCTTTTATTAAAGTCTTGTGTACCTTTTATTAAAGTGTACGACAACACGTGATTTATTGAATGTAATTTACTCCCTAGAAGTTTCAGACAGAAGGTTGTACTATTTTAGTTTAGACTTATTATATATAACACTATCATGTATAGTTTCCAGGCAATTTCTATTATGACCCTAAGAGCTCTTGATGGCCTTTAGTTACATGGAGCAGTCCTTTGCACTGATCATATTAGTCAATTGAAAAGAAGAGAGAAACCACCTACACATGGACTAGTTTTACTTCTCTTTCATAAATTTCCCCTTCCGGTGGTCTCACGGCTGATTAAATATTGGCGTTTTCTCCTTAAATATGCTTCAGATTGAGTATAAATGGGTTTTGGAAAGAGTGTTGTCTTTGACCCATTTATCTTTATGCCAGTGTGGTTTCTTAATAATGGATCAGTTCTGCCTTCCTCTTTAGGGATTTAGGCTAAAACCATGTAAATATTAGTGTCCTTTGACGTATTTGACCTGTTTTCTATCGACTTTATGTGCGTTTATTAAATTGATCATTGAGTTCATCTTTGTGGGTACTTCTGTTAAATAAGCTGTTCGTTCTACCATTTTTTTCCTGTTTATAGAAACTTTTTAGGAACTAAACTTCGGGTCCGTTTGGCGCGGCGTATTTGCTCTAGTGAGTTTGGACAAAAATGCTATTGTCATCAAATATGTGTTTGACATGACAACGGTTATGACCGCCACTAAGAGAAAGAAATAATTTTGAACATAAAAGTGAACAGAGTTCCATAGGTGAGGTCGGGTGTTCACGAACGACGGTTCGTAACCACCGCATTCACAACCACCTCCACTGTGCCAAACGGACCCTTCATCTAGCAAATTCACATGTCTTCATTGATGATACTTGTGTGCACTTCTATCTATTTTAAAACAAAAGAAATAAATGGCCAGGTTAATTAGATGCCCCTCTACCCACTTTTGGTGATTATGATGATTTGAAAACTATGGTTGAATTCATGTATCTTATTATTATTTGGAGGCACATTGTTGAAATCAGCTTGTTTAAAGTGAATTTGTGTAGTTTTTTTTTGTTATTCTTGTCTGTTGCCAGCTTGTTAGCAGATGATCTTGTTGATTTCTTTGATTGCATTCTCCATTGCAGTTTCTGCTGTCTGTAATACTGATCAGGTAAACATCAAAATTAATGATAATAACAATGAAGCATCTGCTTTGAACCTACCGATGAGGAGACACATGGAGCCGGAAGACTTCACAAGGCGGAACAATCTACAGATCTCCTTAAACAATCTATTTCGTGATGAAACCGATAGATCGATGAGCATTCCCAATACGAATACCGTGTCCACTGGTCTGAGATTGTCGTACGATGATGAGGAGCGGCATTCCTCGGTCACAACAGCAAGCGGGAGCATGTCATCTCTCGCCCTCACCACAAGTTTTCTCGATAGTTTTGGTCCTGAGATCGAGCATCAAAACGAAGAATTCAACTGCTACCTAAGAATGCAGGTGCATATGTTTGTCTGCCTGTGATTTCTTTCTTATATAAAATTTGAATGCAGTTGACAGCAATACTGGAAGAACTATAGACAATTATTTACTATTGGAAATCTCTTGCTCTTTCTAGTTAGCAGCTTTATGATAATATATATACTGGATGGGGAGTAAAAGCTTTTAAAGAGCATATATTTATCTACATATATCTTAATATTATGATAGCTGAATCAATATTACAGATGTCAGAAGTAAAATTCTCTGGGATTTGTTTGCACCCAAAAAAACTTGGAAATTTGAAGAAAAACAGCAATTTTCTTTGTTATACTTCTGAATGCAGGAGGAACAGCTTCTAAGAGGTGTGAGAGAGATGAACCAGCGGCACGTGGCTTCTTTCATGAACATGATCGATCGAGAACTATCCAGAAAGCTCCGGGACAAGGACCTGGAGATGGAGCTGATGGCCCGGAAGAACCGGGAGCTCGCCGACCAGATCCGCCAGGCCGCCGCCGAGGCTCACACATGGCAGCAGCGCGCGCAGTACAACGAGTCGGTCGTGCACGCTCTGCGGAGCAGCCTCCAGCACATGATGGCTCAGGGTGCGGCGGCGGCGACCGCGGCCAACCACGCGAGGGAGGGATGCGGTGAGAGCGAGGTGGACGACGCCGCTTCGTCCATGTACCCTAATTCCGTTCTGGATGGTGGGAGGCGCGCGCTGAGCATGTCTTGCAAGGGTTGCTGCAGAGGGAAGAAGTCATGCATGCTTTTGCTGCCCTGCAGGCACTTGTGCCTGTGCAGGGATTGTGAGGCGATGGTGGATGCTTGCCCTGTTTGCTTTATTAGGAAGACTGCAAGTGTTGAGGTGTACATGCCATGATAGTTTTAGAGAGAGAAAGGGGGAGAGAGGAAGAAGAGATAGAGAGAGAGTCCTTGGCCTTGTTGTTTGTTAAGACTAATGAACTGGTGTGTACCACAAGCCCAGCTGTGCTTGCTGGAGCACTAATTCCCACAGTACATGGTATTTACTCTGAAAAAAATCAGTCATTTTTGTGGTTTTGCAGCTTTATTTGCTATCAGTATGCGCATTTGCTTTGTAGATGCTCTAATTTTGGTGAACATTGTGTTTGATTCGTAATTATTTGGTAATCCTTTTAGTTTTTTTTTTAATATATAATTTGAATTTTATATTTACTTGTTATTATTAAGGTCTGTAGTAAGTGAATAAGGGATGTTGATTTTTTTTCCTCGCATTTGTTTTACCAGTTTGATTGTTTACTTTTGTGGAGAAGCAGATTAAGCTGTCTAATACTTCAAAATCATTAAAAACTACTGTGAAAATTAGGTGAAGTTATATTTTGCCTATTTTTCTATTATATTTATATTTTAAAATATTATTTTTCATATATTTTAAAATATTATTTTTACTTTGTTTTCACTCGCTTTATATTTTTTACATTTGTGCTATTTATTTGATGTTATTTTATCTATACTTGCATGCATGCACATATATACATGCATTTAATTTACAGGTTCTTCGTGTCTCACCTTTATACCTGAAGAGTGTAAAAAAATGTCAAGAGAGCCCAAATTCATGCTAAAAATGTAATATAATAATTATATGAGTATTTTTTGGTGGCGCTGAATGTACCGAGTATTTCTCGATATTATTTGCCTACTTCATAGCCTATGCGACGAAGTGGAGTTCGCTGAAAGATAGAGATGAGCTTGTTTATTAATAAGGCACTATCACATGAATGCGTCTAAATTCTCCCCTTTAAATACCGAAGTTCACAAACTAAGATTTGGGCTTTTGGAGGAGAAATGGATAAGGTATACAAGTATCATGATTCGCTATATTCGAGTTGCACACCTCCATTGAAGAATATTTAATAACATTTATGCACAAAAAAACTCCCTTGAAAATTTACCTAATGTAAACTTATAAGGGAGGTTTATGTAATTTCAAAAGTAAGAAGAGTGCAAACGGTAATTATGCTAACTTCCAGGGGAAGTTTTAGTATATATATATATAAATAATTACCCAAACTTCCCCTATAAATTAGCATAATTACTGAGTGAACCCCTCTTAGTTTCGAAATTACAAAAACCTCCCCTTAAGTTTTCATTTCATTACAAAAATCTCCCCTTAAGTTTTCAGCATCCATGAACAAAAATACCCCTTGGACACTGTTCACTGAGGGGGGTATTTTTGTGCATGGATGTTATGAAATGAAAACTTCAGGGGAGGTTTTTGTAATGAAATGAAAACTTCATGGGAGGTTTTTGTAATGAAATGAAAACTTAAGAGAAGGTTTTTGTAATTTTGAAACTAAGAGGGGTGCTCTGAGTAATTTAGCAAAGTAAGAGGGGAGGTCGCGGTAAATGGCCCTATATATATAAATATATATATAGATATATCAGAAGATCTAACAAATATAAAGAAGGAAAAGCACGAAAAAAACTAAAGAGCATGCGTCAAAATCATCATTACACCCACAGGACACACTTTAATAATAATAATATTATTATCATATATTATTATAGTCAAAAGGGAGCATCGAAACAAGTCCAATAAAAATCAATAAAGCCTCAGACTATTTTATATAGCACACACAATCCCACCAAAAAAACACTTGCAAATGCCACCAAAATAATAATTATGCGGTCAGACAATATACGAGCATCTCCGCATGGGCAGCGGCGCCCTCACGACCTGTTTGCACGAGCAAAGGTCGCACGGGCATGTAACATCATCCATTGATACAGGCAGCTTTAAACTGCAGAGCTATGATCCATTCTGCCATGATCATCTTGGAACCAAACTTGTAAAAAACACAATCTTTTTTAATAATAATAATAAAAAAAAAAGGGTCTGGGCAGTTGTCACTTAACTGCAGTTTAGGAAGAACAAGTAAATCAGGGCATTAAATGGCATAACCAAGCTGGCTGGCTTCCTGATGCTCTGCTCCATCAGCTAGCTCTGGAATCAGTAGCACGATCAGCTTCAGGTAAAATCATGCCCTCCTCTTCATCTGCTGGAATTAAGCCTTCCTCTTCCTCCTCCCCGTTCTCCGGAGCTGCTGTAGACTCTGCTGCTCCATTCAATAGTTTTCCGGACTCTAGCAACCCGCCTTGATGCTTGAGCGCCCTCTCCGTTTCCCCGAGACTGTGCGGCGGAGACAGCCTCGACTGCTCCGAGACGGCCGACAACCCTCTTCCGCTGCTTCCATTCTCCATTTGATGCCTGAACGGAGGAGTCTGGGATCTCGGCCTCTGCCTCGGTGGGCTTAGTGAGCCGTCATGAGATACTGGTCCACAAGCACTGATGGCGCGATCTTGCTCCATTAGGGATTCATTCTTGGAGACGGACGATATCCTTCCGCGATCATCAGCTGAATTTTGCAAATTGGATGGCGGGGACGGCCTGCGGAAACGATCAATAGTATTATCTTTCTCCGAGCGCGGAGATGGAGGAGAGCGGTGGCGATCGGACGGCATCTCTCCCTTGGGCGGAGGAGTCCCGCCATATCGATCAGACGTTATCCCTCTCTTCGGTGGTGATGGCCCGCGATATCGATCGGACGTTATCTCTCTCTTCGGTGGTGATGGCCGGCGATATCGATCGGACGTTATCTCTCTCTTCAGTGGTGATGGCCCGCGATATCCATCGGGCGATATCTCTCTCTTGGGTGGCGACGGCCCGCGATGTCGATCAGACGATCTCTCTCTCTTGGGCGGCGACGGTCCACGATATCGATCAGATGATCTCTCTCTCTTGGGCGGCGACGGCCCGCGATATCGATCGGACGATATCTCCCTCTTGGGCGGCGACCGCCCGCGATATCGATCGGACGATCTCTCTCTCTTGGGCGGTGATGTCCCGCGATATCGATCGGATGATATTTCTCTCTTGGGTGATTGTCCTCCACAGTCATTTGATGTTTCAATTCTTTTGCGAGGGGGTGATTGTCTTCCGAGGTCATTTGATGTCTCGCTTCTTTTCCGGGGAGGTGATTGTCTTCCGCGGTCATTTGATGGTTCGTTTCTTCTCCGAGGCGGAGATTGTCCCGGGCGGTCATTTGATGTTCGGATTCTTTTCCGAGGCGGCGATTGTCCTGCACGGTCATTGGATGTTTGGATTCTTTTCCGAGGAGGCGGTGATTGTCCCGTGTAATGATGATGGTCAACTGATGTCTCCTTCCTTTGGGATGGTGGCGATTTGCCAGGGAGCCCAGCCACGGCAGACCTTCCGTCAGTCCGTCCTCCGATACTCCGACTCCTGCTCCTGCTCCGGCTGCGAGTATTATCCAAGCTCCTGCTTCGGCTCCGGCCGCCGCCCAATACGCTGCGTCCTCTTCTCGGGCTCGGGCTACTATAGCTACGGCTGCGGCTACGCTCACTGCCTCTCGAGATTCCTTTTGCATCATTATGAACATGCTTATCCAAAGAACGACCTTCCGGACGGCTATTTCTGTAGGCAAATCAAGTGTTAAAAGTGAGTACCAGGCATGAAATGTTTAATAATAAAAAGGGTTAATTATAGAGACTTCCCCTAGGATTTTGAATAATTATAAATACCTTCCCTTTACTTTTTAAAATTATTAAAACCTCCCGTCCGATTTTTTATTGTTAGTTTTTTCGACATTAACCACCACTCTTGAGGGATGCACTAGTAATGTATGTTAACTGAGTGGGTGTATATTGTAACTTTGCAAACTCATAGAGGAGATATTTGTTATTTCTAAAAGTAGAGGAGAGGTCTTTGTAATTATGCCAAGTCTCAACAGTAATAAATATGGAAAACAGGAATTATAAACTTCAAATAATAAATCTAGATTGCAAGCGAGTAGTATAATGGTAATTCCATTTCTTCATGGAAATGTTTGCTTTCGGGAGAAATCGGAGAGAAAGGAAGATAAAATACCTGGTGCGAGTATCTCGATCACGCCCATAGCTATTGCGGTCATTGCCATTGTCTACTCTGTTTGAAGATGATATATCATTCCCAATCCTTCCACCATTGGTGGAATCACCCCGACCCATGATTCGGCCTCCTCTATCACGAATACTAGTACCAGAACCCCAACGTCTCGACTTCCCACCATATCCACCACGGGCCGCCATGTCTCGGAGTTCCGGCGGTACACGCTGATCAGCCCCTTCCAAAACTTTGACGAGATCGCGAGCATACTTAGAATCGTGATCGGAAAAGAATGTGTAAGAAACTCCGGTGGCACCTGCCCGGCCAGTTCTACCAATCCTATGAACATAGTCTTCAACACCAGTAGGAAAATCATAGTTAATCACAACCCTGTAAGGAGAAACAAATAGCATTACATGAATTTAAAGTTCTGCAACTCAACAATATGAAGACAAGAAGTAAAATAAAACTGTGGCATGCCTGATATCTTTAATGTCTAATCCTCGAGCTGCAACATCAGTAGCAACAAGTATGGGAGATCTCCCAGTTTTAAATTGGTTCAGAACCCTATCCCGGTCACCCTGCGATTTGTCGCCGTGAATAGCAGCAGCTACAAACTGACGAGCAAGAGTCCGTGCTAGCTGGTCACACATTCTCTTTGTAGAGCAAAAAATTAGGACCTTAGAGCCTGCATCCTGCGACCGCAATATTTGCTCCAATCTCCTTTGCTTTTCGAGTGGCTTCATCATTTCTATGTACTGTAATTATTACAAAATGTTAGTGATGGCGACCAATAACTAAAAGAATCAGAGTTTTCCATACCTGGGTAATAGCTTTGTTGGCAACAAGTTCGTCGATATTTCCAATGTTAACCTGAATAGGATTAACAAGCAAATCTGCAGCAATTTTTCTCACTTCTTTGGGCCAAGTTGCGGTGAACATTAGAGTCTGACGATGATTCGGTATTTCTTTTACAATCTTCCTTATTTGTGGCTCAAATCCCATGTCTAACATGCGGTCTGCCTCATCGAGAACTAAATATGAGACCTGGCGTAGGCTGATTCGTCTCATCTCCAAAATGTCGTTCAATCTTCCAGGAGTAGCGACGACGATGTCCACTCCTCGATCCAAGTCTCTTAACTGCGGGCCTTTTGGTGCACCTCCATATAAACACTTCAACCCAAGATGATAATGTGAGAACAAATAAACATGCAGAAATGTAATATAATCAAATGGCGAAGTTACCAGATACATGAGAGTGCTTCTACAACACGTTAAGGTACAACATTAGAATGCAAAATAATAAGAATACATAGGAGCGAGCATTCTCTAATATTAACTTCCACCAAGATATTTCAAGGGAAGAAGAGAGAAAAACTCTTACTAAAGCTAGTAAGAAAATAAACCTACCATGCAAACAATAACCTAAGATAAAATAACACCATATAGCTTGCTTTAATTCGGAGGGATTTAGTAAGCACCAAATTTATGTGTATACTTCAAAAAGGAAGAAAATTAAGCTGTTGCACACTGACAATACAGTGTTTCAGTTTAGAGGGCTTTTAAGTGCCAAAATGGTGCAAAGCGGGGAAGAGAGAGCTCTTACTGTGCATGAAATTTTTGATGATCTCCCAAACTTCTCAGCCTCATCCTGTATCTGGGTTGCTAGTTCTCTAGTTGGCGAAAGAACTAACACAGTTGGACCCAATTTGGAACTGTTACGAAGGCGTTTAATGTGAACAAACCCTGGGAAGAGATAACCAATTGTTTTCCCAGAACCGGTCTTTGCAATAGCCACAACATCCCGGCTTTGTAATGTGATGGGCCATGACTGGGCCTGAATTGGAGTAGGAGAAGAGAAACCTGCATGTTGTACCTGGAAAAGCAAAAAACCCGCAACCCTCCATGAGGAGGACCGTTCTTTAATTCTATAATCTCTTGGTTCTTTTTCTACTTGTCATATTTGGAAGTTAACTCGAACATTTAGCTAACGCCAGAAGACGTGTACTCTCTGAATGCGGGCGGTCGGTTGCTTGCAGATAGATGCAAGCTGGAGCCGTAGAAAGGGCCTTCACTTTGATCGACTGAGTGGCAGCTTGAACCAAATCGCCGAAGCATCCCAGCCACGTGAGACTGGTGACATGGAAGGCACCCCAACAATTGGTCCACCGCACGGGCAACTCCAGCTACATGCGGGCCACCCAGGGAGGGTAGCAGCTAGAGAAGTGGTGCTTTGGAAAGCCCTTCCAGAAAATAGTCCACCATAAAGGGTGCTCCAGCTATATGCAGCCCTCACAAAGGAGGGCAGCACAACGCATCACAGTACGACATTAGCTCCTCCCTGGGAGCAAATATCGCACCTGCGACCAAAGTACAAAATGGCAAGAAAAATAAATGGGCATAAACCTGAAATAAAATAAAATAAATTGAACCTCCTGCAATTGAAAATTAATTATAGCATGCATGATAGTTACAAGCACTGAATACTTGTATTACCCACTGCAGGCAGAAAAAAGTTTTGAAAATTCAAAATATCAGCGTGGCATACCTCTTTAAGCATTTCAGGCAGAAAACCTGTAGACTCAAATGTCATGTAAGGGGCAGGAACATCATCACCCTAAAAATTATTATGAAAACATCGTGTCAGTGACCTCAGAAACTCGATATAAATTAACACAAACTTACTGCATGGTAAGGGATATTTAAGCATCAGCATTCCTTTCTTTAGAGGCAATAAAGAGAATTAAAAAAAACATCTAAATTCAGAAATGCAACCTATGGAGTGATGAATGCATTCCACACATGCAGATTCCGTTAGACCTGCAGGTCCCCATACCCACAATAGTCACTTAAGTACTAAAAACCCTTCCTAAAACCTCAGTGTCCTAATCTGAACTCTATAAACCAAATTTCTTTGGGTAAAAGGAACAGTACTCTTGTATATGTATGCCATGCACAAAGCTTCCATGACTGCACAATAAATCAAAAAGCACACTCAACCTACTATACAAGTATACATTCATCAACACATCTGCCTGTATATACATGTCATCATAAAATTTCAATCGCAAGTCAAAATGAGAATTAATATTGTTTTATGCTGGTACAAATCTCAAGTATGCAGAAAAACTGTTTTTCTAGATTATCTGCTCAATACCAGGTCACAGACTGGGTTGTATTGAGAAGAATTACTCATTTCACCTGATGATGGTCAATAGCCATATCAATACGTATATATAGTATCACTTGATCAAATCAGAATAAAATTTATCGAATGCAACTTACCCACACCCTTCCGAAATATTCATCACCTGGCACACAAATATGATAAATAACACTATTAGCTAAAACTATTTGCCTCAGTTTTCTTGAAGTCCTGCTGCTGAAAATGTAGCTCTACATAAGGAAAAACTAATGTAGTTGTGTGAAATACTACAGATCTGGGCATAGGATTCTAACATGATATCAGAACAAGTTAGGCCCAACAGAACACTCACACACCAATCAATTAAAAACTAAATAAATGGTGTGTTAAAAGGAAAAAGACACAACACGAGAGGGTACATGTTGACGATATAATCCCAGGTAAAAAAACTTACAGCCTTAGCACTTAATATAGATCGCAAGGTCCTCTGCCATGAAATCTCCCATGGCCACGGCCACCACGTGGGGTAGAACCATGGAGCTTAAAGCAGGTCTCGTTTTACCGCGATGATCACAAACAAGATGATCTTTGTTCGTAGTCCTGTGCTTGAAATCTCGTGAGGAGTGTCCTCCTGAGTTCGAGTATGTAATAAAAGCAAAGCCTTCTTGTGCATGTTCGGGTAGCCATGAATGTCTACGATTATATTCTTGTTGAACAAGACTATAAACCTCTGGTAAGGATGGAATAGGGATGCAATCTAGAATCTGCACAATGATCTTATCAAAATTTGCACAATGATATGATCAAAATCCCTATGAAAATCGTGTAAGAACTCAAACACATGGTTGCAATCTTCTTGTGCCCTAAAGAGCAGCTCATCACCATGGCAAAGCTGGTAAGGGAATGAAAGTGGTCATATTCTTGATATAATTGAGTGAACTCAAAATAATAGGCAAATGGAGGACGGTCACATTGACGAAGGAGAAAGATCTTCTTTCTTAGTTGAAATATCTGGGCAAATTCCCTTTTCTAGAGTAGGTGGATTCAACCCTCTTCCAAATATTGGTGGCGGTGTAAAGGAACAAGTAGTTGCAAGCTATCGACTCCTGCATAGATTATGTTATGGGCCTCAAGCCCAATTATCTAGTATTTTATTATGTGTTATGTTCGAGTCTAGTTGGGGTTTAGGGTTTGGTTTAGCCCATTGTTTGTTGTATTTAAGCTTATGCCACGATATCCTCTTAAATAAGGAGACTCGGGGGTCATGTAATAGCATCAAGAAGTATTTTATTTTCCCTTGTCTCGTTTTATGAGATTTTGGTAGCTCTCTCGACTCGAGCAAGTCCCGCTTAGGCAACTGCGGTTCTGGCTCCGTAGTATCTTCCCCGTCTCCGGTCTCCACTCCGGCAAGCTTGTAACATCTTGGTATCAGAGATATTCGATGCTTCCACCCACCTTCACCACCCATGGCTCCCAGATTCCTCCTCTTGCGGCTACAACACATCGTTTCTATGAGTAAACCGACGACTCCCTCGATAATCCACGACTTTCCACACTCTGACAATCCTCCAACCGCAACTGTGTTTCGTTGACCCACTATTGTCACGAGAACCACCTTTCATCCTTTCGGCATCCATCAATAGGGACGCAACAGACTTCCAGGTGATTCCGACGAGCTTCGGGTATTCAACTCCGCAAGCCACCACTCCGACGCCAGCAACTGTCCGCACGAACATGTCGTAGTACTTCCGCTCTTCTTCCCGTCGAGACACACCGCTGGAGTTTACCCAAACGACACCTGTGGAACAGACCGTTGTTCTTCGTTCCGCTCTTCTTTCCATCGAGACGCGCCGCTGGAACCCGCCCTTCTTGCGTCAGCCCTTCCGCTCTTTGTTCCGCAAGCAACGTCCAATCAACGTCATCGTTCCTGCTGTTTGACTCAGACATCGAACCCTGCGCCGGCCACCGTCATGCTGCTTTTCTCCTTCCGTCTTTACCCTTTTCGGGACTCCGCACAGCAGCCGCTTGCAGGTCCTTGCATCGGGATCGCCTCCTGTTTATCACGTCTAATTGGTTCAGCACCTGGAAGTCATTTAAGTAATCTCCGCTCATATTAAATTTTATTTAAAGGGGGAAGGACACGGTAGCACAACGAGATCGGGATATTTTAGTATCGACAACATTGAGAAGTGTCGTGGATCTCGCTGCATCCCAAATTCACCCGCTTTCTCTCACTCCGCTCATCATATGAAAGACTAGCCCAATTTCTTGGATTCTATGAACCGGGTCCACTCAGTTATACTATTATGGATGCACACATTCAGGAAGTAAAAGCACACTTTCGGGACACCGTCGCACGTCATCGGAACAACGTGACCACCATCACCACCAAGCTTAATGGACTAACAGTCGCCCCTCCCATTGTTACCACCCCACCGACGAATCACGCTAGCAACAATCAAGTCCCTCCACCGCCACTCATCCGCCACGAGCCACCGCCATTGGCCCTCGTACGCCCTGAGGCTATTAAACTACTATGATAACCTAAGTGGTATTTTCCGACTTGCGATGGGAAGACGAACCAATTGGGTTGGCTCACTAGGTGCGAACAATTTTTTCACCAGCAACAAACACTGGCAGCAGATCAGATTCATCTAGCATCCTTCAATCTACTGGACTCAGCTCTGCTTTAAGCCACTAGTCTCCTCACCGACCAGTCGTGCTGTCATGGGACAACGTTAAGCGATTCTGCAACTTGCATTTCGGTCCTCTCATCCGCAACAACCTCCTCAGGGAGCTCACAACTTTACGACATACGGGATCCATAGACGATTATCTCGAACAATTTTAGATTCTCCTGGCACATGTCACGCTGACCTTGCCCTCGGGGATGCAAGTCGCCATCTTCCCACCGGACTTCGTGACCACCTACAACTGAATGTCGAATTTGAAACTCCTCGAGACTTAGTGACTGCTATGAGCAAAAATAGAGGGATAAATCACTTATTAGGAGCGATCGAGTCCTGATAACAGTATAACACATACTCCGAAGGTTTGAGGGCCATAGGAGAGCCAGTTGCTCGGTAGAGAACGATGGAGGTCATAACAACGAGACACTAACTTGGCTCTGATACCATGTAAGAACCGTAATTCATTAATTAATGATAAAAGGTGGGACACTACTTTATATATAAAGAGTATACAATAATTAGAGTTGTCACTTAGAATAAAAAAACGGACCAGAACTGCAAAGAACCGGACCGATCCGTTTGCGAATTATTAGTGTCTGGTTTGAATTTTGGAACCGTAAACAACAATGGTCAGGGTGCGGTTCTTTCATTTTAATAATTGGAACGAAAGCGGAACTGAAACCACAACATACAAGTCTCACGTAGTTTCGGAATTTCTAGACCCGATCTGAACCGGACCGAAGCAGAACAGAACTGCAATCCATTTACTATTATTATTTTATTATAATATATTTGTCTATTAAACCGATCACAAGAATAGCAGTTACAATACCAATAAGCCAAAAAAGAATCCTTCCAATAGTATATGTCATTTCCCCTATTATTTTTCATCAAGTGCTCATGTTAGAGAAAAAACAGTCATGGATAATTATGAGGATAGTATCCTTCCAAATGGGATAAGAGGATTCCTACTCTTTTGATTTCTTAATTGAAAAATTAATTGAAAAAAAAACAGTAAGTACAAAAATAAGAAATAAACCCCAGTATCGACTGGTACGATTCAATTCAACACTTTGTTCATTCAGGTTTGATTGTGACATAGCTCTATAATTTGAATTAGATTTATCGTTGGACAAACTGCATTGCTGATATTGACCCTAAAAAAGAAACAATAGATACATCCAGTTCATGAACAGCCAACCATCGCACTGTAAAAATTGGATAGGTTCCAATTTTTATGGTTACTGAGAACCTCCTAAAAGGATTTATGAATTCATAGAGTTGTTCCAAAGAATCAAAAAGGTCAGCTATTAATGGAATCCCTTGTCAGCTTTCTGTGAAATACTCATTTGGTTGAGGACTTCCAAAAACGTCATAAGCTAAATTTGTACTAACGAATAACCAACCCGCAAAGAATAGGGAAGGTATAGTAATGTTATGAATGACCCAATATCAAATTCTAATAATAAAATCAGCAAAAAAATGTTCTCCCGCCGCCCTTTATATAAAAAGTCAAAACCCACCCAGATATCCTAGGTCACGCCCTCTACGCGAGCTCCTTCCTCTTCCTGGAATCCAAAGAGGCGACATTGACTCCTCCGCATCTCCTATCCAACTCCCCCACTGCATACTTGACGGCGACTGGAGCCTTGCCCGAAGCCGACGATCAAACTTCCTCGACTCCAAAGAGGCGGTTGGAGCCTTCACCCGAAGCCGACGATCAATCTACTTTTGGATTGTGTGACGAGGTGGAATTTCACATATCATATTGTTACGCCCCGGGACGAGGCCAGGTTATTTGGCCGGCAATACAAGCGGCGGCAGAGGAAAGACGGAGGCGGCAACGGGGCTGAACCAACTGGTTCAGCCCCCTCTTTATAGAATCGGCCCAAGGGGGGGTTGAACCCACCCGGTTCAGCACCCATTGGGGCCGGCTGGCCCTTGGGTTGGCTGGCCTTGGGTCCGGGTATAAATATACCTGGACCCCCTCTTTTGATGGCATACAAGATATTTTCAAGGTATTCTCCTTCTTCTAAACCCTAGCCTCCTTCTTCTCTAGTTCCTTCCCCCTCTCTCTAGTAGCTTCATAACAATTGGTATCAAAGCCTTCATCCTCCGACAATGGTCACCACTCGCACGCAAGAGATCACCCGCTTGGAAACCCTGGAGGAAAACTATGGCGGATTGGCTGATTCGGTAACAGCAATCGAGCAGGAGATGCGGACCTCTACGCAGCGCTTAGAGGATCGTATAGAGGCACGAATGGATGAGCTCAAGGCGATGTTGAGAGGGAAGGCCGTGAGCGAGGAAGAGCCAATCGGCGGAAGGCCCGATCGGTCGGCGGAGGCATCGGGAACGCCCGATCCGGCGCGCGTCGGCTTGGGAGCGTCGGGATTGGGGGATACGCTGCTGGCGGCTTGCCCCGACCTTGGGGGACCAGCGGCGAGGCACCTGGAGGTGCGGCTTGGTCGGCAGCTGCAGTTGGAGGCGGTGGAGGCGTCGGCCCCAGCTACGCTGGACCGATAGAGTGCGGGCCATACAGGCTCCCAGGAGGCGTTCCGACTGTTGCTGGGGGAGTCGATTGGGGCCGGCAGCAATGGCAGCGGACGGATGCTCGATACCGGCATCATACGGCCTAACACTAGTTCCTTCTCAGCTCCGATCATTCTCGTTAAGGACGGGTCCTGGCGGTTTTGTGTGGACTATCGGGCCTTGAATAGCATCACTGTGAAGGATATGTTTCTGATTCCCTTGATTGAAGAGCTGTTAGACGAGCTACATGGGGCGACTGTGTTCACCAAGCTTGATTTACGATCAGGTTACTACCAGATTCGCATGCGAGAGGAAGATATCCACAAGACAGCATTCCGCACTCATGACGGTCATTATGAGTTCTTGGTGATGGCCAATGTGTTGACGGGAGGACCGTCCACCTTCCAGGCTAATATGAATGAGATCTTCCGTTCGCTGCTTCGTCTCTTTGTGCTGATATTTTTGGATGACATACTCATATACAACGCTACCTGGGATGACCACTTGAGCCGCGTTGCACAGGTATTCTCCATTTTGCGCCAGCATCAGCTCTTTGCGAAGCGGTTGAAGTGTTCTTTTGGTCAAAAGGAGGTGGAATATTTGGGGCATCTGGTTTCGGCTGAAGGGTTTAAGGCGGACCCTCAGAAGATTGAGAGCATGGTGTCGTGGCCACGACCTCAGACTATTCAGGCCTTGCGGGGCTTCTTGGGGCTCACGGGCTACTGCAGGCGTTTCGTGCGGGACTATGGGAAGATTGCCAGGCCGTTGACACAGTTGTTACAGAGGGACGCCTTCTCTTGGCAGGATGAGGCTGAGTCAGCTTTTCAGGCACTCAAACGGGCTATGACGACGACTCCAGTTTTGGCACTCCAGGACTTCTCCAAGGAGTTCGTCGTGGAGACGGACACATCGGGAGTGGGACTAGGTGTCGTGCTAATGCAGGAGGGACGGCCGTTAGCTTTCTACAGCAAGGCTTTGGACCCACGGACATTAGGCCTTTCCGCCTACGAAAAGGAGGTGTTGGCGGTTATTCACGCGGTGGCATTGTGGCGACCATACCTGCTGGGACGTCATTTCAAAATACGGACTGATCATCAGAGTTTGAAGCATTTTTTAGAACAGCGGGTCTCTTCCCCTCTCCAACAGAAATGGGTCACCAAGCTTTTGGGGTATGACTACGAGATTGTTTATCGGCAAAGGAAGGACAATCGGGTTGCTGATGCACTATCCCGTTTGCCTGAGAGCGCTATAGCCCAACTTTCTACACCTCAGTTGGACTCTATTGACGAGATTCAGGAGGAGGTACAGCGAGACCCCGAGTTGCGGGGCATTGTGGAGGATCTGCAGCAGGCACGAGAGACAGCCCCCGGTTATCATCTGCAGAATGACCGGCTATACTATCGGGGACGGGTAGTCCTACCCTCTCAGTCGGCTTGGAGGACGGTCATGATGCATGAGTTCCATTCGTCCCCGACGGGTGGTCACGCAGGTGTTCTCCGTACTCTTCAGCGGGCACGGGCCAATGTGTTTTGGAAAGGGATGCGACGGGATATCCAGTTATTTGTTTAGCAATGTGATGTTTGCCAGCGACAGAAGTACGAGACCACTTCCCCGGTCGGGCTACTTACACCCTTGGAGATTCCACACCAGATTTGGGATATGGTATCCATGGATTTCATTGATGGCTTGCCGCGGTCTAAGGGTAAGACGGTCATCATGCGGTGGTTGATAAATTGTCAAAGTACGCACATTTCATCGCATTGAGTCACCCTTACACCGGTGAGTCTGTTGTTGCTCTGTTTTCTCGAGAGATTGTTCGGCTTCATGGCATCCCTCGGGCGATCATCTCGGATCGCGATCCGACCTTTGTTGGCCGCTTTTGGAAGGAGCTCTTCCGTTTACAGGGGACCTCCTTGCGTTTCAGCACGGCTCACCATCCGCAGACAGATGGTCAAACTGAGGTGTTGAATTGGGGTGTCGAGACATACCTCCGATGCTTTGTTATGGATGAGCCGCGGACTTGGACGAGTTGGTTGCATTGGGCTGAGTACTGCTTCAACACTTCCTATCATTCAGCCAGCAAGCTCACTCCCTTTGAGGTAGTATACGGGCGACCACCTCCTTCTCTGAGCAGTTACGAGCCGGGTAGTACGGCAGTGGCAGCAGTTGACCGTGCACTTCATGATCGTGACCGCACACTCGCTACCTTGCGCGAGAATCTCCGGACAGCACAGGATCATATGAAGGCCCAGGCTGACAAGCATCGGACAGAGAGCGAATTTCAGGTGGGGGACGATGTGTTTCTCAAGCTCCGCCCCTATCGGCAGTTGTCCGTAGCACAGCGGTCGAATCAGAAGCTTGCACCCCGTTATTATGGTCCATTTCGGATCACCCGACGGGTTGGCCCAGTTGCTTATACGTTGGCGTTGCCTGAAGGGAGTCGGATACATCCAACCTTCCACGTCTCCTTGTTGAAGCGGAAGATTGGTGATACTCCCCATGTCACTCCCCGTCTTCCCGAGGCCACTAGTGGGGGCGAGCTGCGCCCGATTCCTGAAGATGTACTGTTGATCAAATGGAAACGGCGAGGCACGTCGTACTGTCCTGAGCTGCTGGTCAAGTGGAAGGACTTGGCCGTTGAACACAACACTTGGGTGGATTTGCTGGAATTCCGGGAGCTTTACCTCGATTACCACCTTGGGGACAAGCTGATTTTTTATGGGGAAGGGAATGTTACGCCCCCGGACGAGGCCAGGTTATTTGGCCGGCAATATAAGCGGCGGCAGAGGAAAGACGGAGGCGGCAACGGGGCTGAACCAACTGGTTCAGCCCCCTCTTTATAGAATCGGCCCAAGGGGGGGGGCTGAACCCACCCGGTTCAGCCCCCATTGAGGCCGGCCGGCCCTTGGGTTGGCTGGCCCTGGGTCCGGGTATAAATATACCTGGACCCCCTCTTTTGATGGCATGCAAGATATTTTCAAGGTATTCTCCTTCTTCTAAACCCTAGACTCCTTCTCTAGTTCCTTCCCCCTCTCTCTAGTAGCTTCATAACACATATGTTGAAAAGGATTGTAGAACATAAAAAAGTTCTTTATAGATTCAATTTTGTTGAGAGTTTCAAGCATCCACCTATAGAAAATAATTGGTCCATTGCTCAAGAATTATGCAACTTTCTTAAGTTTTTGATGATTCAGCCAATATTTTCTTAACCACTAGTACTCCAACAGCTAATTTGTATATTTTCCAAGTCTGCATGATTCAAATGCACTTGACAGGAATTAGAATTCTTTACTTATTTCAAAAATGCAAGTGGCTACTGGCTATGTTTGAAAAGTTTACACAATATTGAGAAGATTATTATATGGTGTTAGCCAGAGCTGTTGCACTTGATCCAGGGAGAAAATTGGATTTCGTGATTTTTTGTTATACTGAAGTATATAACGATTGTAGTAAAATATATTTCAAAGATGTGTTCGAAGAGCTTTCAAATTTATTCAATTGGCATAAGAAAAAGGTGAATGCTGCTAAACATAATAGTGTTCCAAAAGATATTTGTGATGAGTCATCTTCCTTGGTGAGCTCTAATGAATATTTAAGCATGAATGATTTCTTAAAGTTTAAAGCAGAAATAAAGAAGAAATATCAAAAACCGAGTTGGAGATATATTTACAAGAACCAATATATATTTAATTTTAAAAAAAATTATAGAATACACTTTTATTTTTTTATTTTAATAGTGGGATAAAGGCTTGAGTGTTGTTGTTGTACACATTTATTTTTTTTGTACTTAATATCTTTTGTTCTTTTAGTTTTCTCCGGATGATGCAACCTTTGATATTCTAAAGTATTGGGAAATTAATGAGAGAAACTGTCCAATATTAGTTGTAATGGCAAGTGATATTTTGGCGATTCTTGTTTCAACAGTGGCTTCAAAGTCTGCATTTAGCATGGGTTTTAGAGTAATTCAAACGAAACGTACATGTCTAAAGCCGTATACCATCTAAGCACTTATTTGGTACAAGATTGGCTAAGAGAGAAATTCTCATCTCCTTCAATGTCAAAAGGTAAAGTAAATGATTAGATTTAAGTTTACTTAGAATGTTACATTAAAATTTCGCATTTAGTTAGTTTCTAGTTTTTTGTATTGCATAGATATACGTTTTGATGACTATAATATCGATGAAGGTTAAGATAACAAAATTGATAAGTCTACTTTAGAGGTAATTTAGAACTATTGTTGGAAAGATGTGAGCACTAGTAAATCTTTTTATGTGAAACCTTGCGATTAATATTTATTTTTCATAAGTAGTAAATGAGAAGAGAAGGCGTTGAACTTTTGGAGAAAAGGTACTTGTTTTTTTATCTTCAATTCCTTTTAGCGTTCGTTTAGCCTAGTGTCGTTCCAATTTTATCAAACATTTGCGAAGAGACAAACATCTGTTTAGCCTAGTCTTCGAAGAAAAGCTTCCATTATTATTCTTTTCAATGAACTAAAATTGAATTTAACATTAAATAAGAATAGGATTTGAAGATTACTATATTGCAGATAGAACTAACATTTGTATAATTTGAATTATTCAATGATGGACCCTGTTGTTGGAACCGAGAACTCGATTCTCGAAGTTCGGACACCAGAAAGGGTGCTGCTCGCCCTTACTTCTACCGAGCGAGAACTAACGACTAGACACTCGAAACTTAGGATACTCGCAAGACAACTAGATCCTCCAAACAGACCTCTGAGCCGCAGCGAGGAGGTCCCGCCACAAATCCGAAAGATCTAAAGATCTTTCCCTCCCAAACCAAGACTAAGCTCGGCACCTCAGAAATCCGGAGAGCAGAAAGGAGGAAGCTCTCTCTAGGATTCCAAAATCAGATCTCTTTTAAGGTGCTATGTGGGTCTATTTATAGGACTCTAAAAATGGCCTGCGGATATCAAGCTCCGCCTTTTGATTTTTCCTAAACGCAGCTCAAAATGGTCTGCGGATAGCAACAACCTACTATTTAAAATTACCAGAGACAGACCACAAAATACTTGGCGAGTGCTTCCTCTTGACGCACTCGCCCAGGGAGCCGAATGCTCTTGCTGAGCTGGGCACTCGCACCCGCCTGCCCCCGTACTGCCAGGGGCTAAATACTCCCATGACGGTGCATGATTCTTGTCTCCTTTCCCAGGACCGGCGAGCCCCTTAGTCCTAGCACCCGAGCGAGTGCTCTGTTCAGCCGGGAGCTACACTCGCTCCAACTCAGGTGCATTCGTCGACACCTCTGGGTCGACTCGCCGAATACAAGGTTGTACACCTGCCACAATACAACGAAAAATATTCTTAAGCAATTAAGATTCCAGTGATGTCTGTGTCTATTCTAGTAGGTAATGGTTAACATAATCCCCGTGCAATTGCATGCATTATTAAGTATCCATGTCAAAGTGATATGAATGTAGATATTACACTTAATGCCAGAAGATCCAAGAATGTCTCATTGAATATTCTTTAAAAGTGACGTGTACTTTTAAATAAAGATATATATACTATTCATGTTCAAAGAATGAGGGTTATTTCTATTGATTTATAGCTTTTTACCATCAAATATTTTAGATCGTAAAAGACACTAGTATGAAAGGCCTAACCTATTGACATAATTATGTCCAAGTTAACTTGAATTCAACTTTGAAGCAGTCCTTCACAGACACTGTCACATGTGCATTACATAATGTTCATTCAAGAATGTGATGCAAGATGACATGCATGCTGTATCATTAGAACTAGCAATGCAGCATCTTATCCAAAATCCCAGTAGTTACCATAAAATTTTTTTCCTCACCTGCTTTTAGTCTCTTCCCGGAGGACTTTCTTCTTCCTGAATTTTTTTTCTTTGAATTAGATGTGGGATATATACTTTAAGAAGAAAATGAGTGATGATTGCATATAATTGGTTTCCGTCTTTTATCAACTTAGCTTAGTTATCTTATTATGAGTTTGGTATTTTTATCGAACTGCCATAGTGACAGAGTTACTGCTTTATGGCTATATTAAAGGGGTCAACAGTGCCGTCTTCGAGTCTCATGGCATGACCCAAGCAAGCATTTATGATTGCGCAACTGAGACATTTACTGCAATTCGTACTGAGTTATGATACATATTTTTACTGTGAGCACGAATTGCCCTCAAGTGTATTTTCATTCAAATTTATTACTGAATTGTTATTGTCTTTTGCATGTAGTGTCCGGTCCTTTGTTGGTGGAGAGAAAGCAGATGCATTGGATATTTGGTAAAAGATGTGTCATTTGTTCGCTTGAGAAAGATAATATAATAAATGAATTGCTTTTAGTGAAAGAACAATCTAGCCACATGGTTGCTGCGGAGGGACTGTTTTACTTTTTAGGGATATTCCTGTTCCTTTTATATTTTTATCAATATTAACGGTTTTGTATAATTCATCTGTCATTCTACATTTCTACTAGTAAAAAAACTTGGATATCCATAATCCTATGTACCATATATTTTTATATACATTTACATATAAATATACAAATTTTTAAATATATATATATATGTGTGTGTGTGTTCATATTTTATTTTTCGAAATTCCATCCTATTACCGGCCAAGATTCTCGCAGTCGATGTTTTCATCTTTATTAGTCACGCCTTCATGTAAACATATTTAGCTGATTTTGTCATTAGTATTATTAGCTTATTTAGCATATTTTCTCATTAGTAGAAGGTGATTTGATCTTAGATGTTTACTGATTGCAATGTGCATTCTAAGAGTAATCGAAACCAAAACTATATGCACGACGGTTCCAAAAATTATGTTGGAACCGAAATCGGAACAAATACCGGTCAAACCAAAAAAGCTTTTGGTTCTAGTTTGAAGAGTCATTACCTTAATAATTCGGCCCACGGTTTTAGGATAACCGGAACCGTGACAGCTCTAACAAAAATACTTTTACAGTTTTCCTATGACAAATTCGCTGCATTAGAAAGATGACGTTGGATTGAGCCTTTTTCAAAAATTGCTCAAGTCATACTAGTCCACGGGTCGTATGTATTATGGTCCAATACACTCGACTCAGCACTAGATTTGACGCCAAGCCTGAGAGGCAATTTGTAGAATACAAATACATGACAGTATCTGTCAAATCTAGAACAAACTAAAATCAATGTAAAAAAATTGTTTATCTTGTCAAGACCAAAATTTTGACCTATCAACTCTACTTCTGATGTTCCTTCGTGATAACTCAATATTCGTACATCATCATCCATGTGAGAGGTGCGTGGTGAAATATATCAATTTTTTCATATATTTTTTTATGAATTTGAGACTAAAAAACTCATCCAGCTCATGACTTTCTTATAATCATATCTTATAAGAATTATGTTAGTAGCATATACAAGAAGTAAAATCGGTATGATGATAGAACATTGAACCATCCTAAACTTAGTTAACCCTTGGGTGGAGAATTTTCCAAACCATGCTCTGGAGAATATTCCAATCCATATAATGTGTTTTCAGCTTGCACACAATCTGGGAGCACTCCCCATGGGCAGACAATTCAGGAGGTTGCTCCATGTAAGCTTTTTCATCTAGGTTACTCCATATAAGCCTTTTTCATCCAGGTTACTCCATATAAGCCTTTTTTAATCTAGGTTACTACATATAAGCATTTTCATCTAGTTTACTCCATATAAGCATTTTCATCTAGTTCACTCCATATAAGCATTTTCATCTAGTTTACTCCATATAAGCATTTTCATCTAGTTTACTCCATATAAGCATTTTCATCTAGTTAACTCCATATAAGCTTTTTCATCTAGTTAACTCCATATAAGCTTTTTCATCTAGTTTACTCCATATAAGCTTTTTCATCTAGTTTACTCCATATAAGCTTTTTCATCTAGTTTACTCCATAAGCTTTTTCATCTAGTTTACTCCATATAAGCTTTTTCATCTAGTTTACTCCATATAAGCTTTTTCATCTAGTTTACTCCATATAAGCTTTTTCATCTAGTTTACTCCATATAAGCTTTTTCATCTAGTTTATTACGTAGAAAAAGTGAAAGCATTCAATACATCTAGAAAGTGAAAGCATTCAATACATCTAGTTGATGTACAACAAAGCCCGTGAAGCAAAAAGAGAGATGATCAATTGTATGGAAATCATTTTAGCAACATGAGAAATAGCATCTAAGAAGTTAATTTCACTCATCATCGTGGGGCATCATCTCTCATTATTGACAGCCGCTTAAACAATTTTCAAAATGTGAGTAGTTGGCAATTTGGTAAAAAAAATTTGAAACCCGAGGATGATGACTCAAAAGAAACATACACGGTTGGGTGAGCAGTACAAGTAACACACGCACTTTCTAGAGCAATAGCTAAGCAAATTCTTGAATCTGAACCTACTAACGATACAAAGGAGACGAATAAAGGGTTGTTATCAAGTCAAAATATTCATATAGCTTGTTATGACATTAAACCCGTTCATAACTACGAATTTGAGGAAGAAAACATTATAAAGGAGATATGACAGACTGATTTGAAGGAGGCAAACTCATCATCCCAGAGAAAGAAGGTCGACATAGTGGCAAGCTAACAGAGGATTAAAGTTAACTATGGCAGAAACTATTATACCATGTAATAATAAATAATTGTGAAGTGTCCCGCTGCAAAGAAGTCAGGTGTAAAGTTGCAGTGGAATCACCGGCCTCCTCTCGCAGGTGCGATTGTTTGGCTCAACCCTCAGGTCACAGACTCAAGGCTCTCTGGTAGAGTAAAATCAGATAAGACAAATGAACTTGGTACGGATATGATCAAATTTCTAACAGCTATAATAAAATACCAAAATTCAAGTAAAAACAGTACTATAGAGATCAGTTGTGTACATCATAAAACACTAATTCTATTTGTTTTTAACAAATACATATCAATCAATCAAGAAGTTGAAAGGCGTTTGACATTTACAAGTATCCAAAGCTTATGAAAATCAATATAACTAGGAGCAAGAACAATGGGCAAAAATAGTCATACCACCAAAACTGCCAACATCTATAATTCAGGATAGAAAAGAAAATCAATTCAACATATACTACCCAAAGTTGGATACCATATATTACAACTTCACTGTCATCTTGTTTTAGAAAATGCAACAAAAATGCATGGGAGCCTAGCTAGAAAATCATAATTCAGAATACCAAAAATACAATACAAGCGCATTAAGCAATATTGCAACTAAGCTGAAAACTCACTGAGACGGTTATTTCATGCTGGCGACGGTATGCCTCGGCAGATAAACTAACTCTAGCATCAGATGACACGTGACTTCTCGTAGAATTCCTTGAATGAGCTGCACCATGCGTCCCAGAAGACCCATGCGCTGCATCAGCTGAGCCGTGTCCTGAACGTTCATTGCTAACTCTAGCAACTTGATGCTGAAAAAGGAATTCATGCCATATCAGATAGAATGCGATTGAAGCCTTTTCCACATTCATTAAACGAAAATTAAGCTTTTAAATTCTATACGCTTCAGCTTCACTTCTAGCACAACCTAATTGTCAAAAGCATGTAGTCCTTTGCTTTAATGATGTTGGGTAAAGAACCACAAACACACAATTTGCGCATCGGAAGAACATATGAACATGTCTCTCAAATCACTACAGTGCTCTTGAAGGTAACTAGATTGTATTCATGTGAGAACAGTTGAAGAAGCTTCAAACATAATTAAGTTTTGCTATTCCACCAGACAAAAGAGAGCATATATTCCGCTATACCCAATCTCCTAAGAATGTATATTGGAAAGAATGGCAAAAAAATTATTCCAGAATAAGTAGCAGTTCAAACGCATCTAGCATAGATCGTAATTTGCTACTCAGGCAGACAGTACCTGATGGCTCCGATATCGCCCATCTCCATCATGTTTTTGATGAACCTGGACGGATGAGAGCGGCGCCAGCTTCGGAAGCGGCGGCGGTGGGGGGAGCTGCTCCTCCGAAACAGGTCTTTGGTACTGCGTCAGATTAGTCACGGGATTCCAGTAGTAGAGATACCCCGTGCTCCCATCGACTAAGCCCTTCCACGGCTTCGGTAGCGTCGGGTCCTCCGGAGCATACCGCGGCCCGCTTCCCTGAGAAGCAGTCGCCGTGGCCGTCATATTCGGGAAAACACCGGCACCTAGATCTCGAAAGCCAGGCAGTAACCCTAGGATTCAGATGGGTAGGATGGCAAGTGGATAGAAGAATAAATAGCACCGATAGTTTTGGGGTTTCTCCGTCTAGATCTACAGATCACAAATCGGACAAGCAAGATAGAACGATAGAAGAAAAAGACGGTAAGGAATTGCTCCAACTTCCCTCGAAGAGAAATTGTGGGAGCAAGAAATAAATCTAGGGTTGAAGATACAACCAGAGGTCCAGATGCTTCCCCTCACTTTCCCTAGCACGAGTCTAGGGTTACGCGGCTAGGAGAGTAGCAACAGGAAGGTTACTTCGCAGTTTAGCGCAAATTAAAGCGCTGCGTCATCGGTAATATTCCAGGAAAGTTACTTCGCATATTACTAAAGTATTATGTTGGCTTTTTAAGGGTCGATTTATTAGAGAGATTTTGAACTTTATACTCCATTTGTTTTCCAGTTTTTTCTAAAATTATCTACACTGAAAAAAATCTGATTGGTAAATATTTTTTATTCTCAAACACTTTAAAACGTCTTTTTTGACTTTCAACGTCAAAATTGTCCCCTCCGTCCATTCTCACGGCTTCATTCATGCCGCTCTCATTCCAACACACCAAAATGCCACCGCCGAAACCAAGGTAGTCATAGTTATCATACAGAGATGATGCTCATGAAAGCTGTCAGAAATAGAGTTTAAAAAAGGCAATCGTTAACCGCACCCTAGTTTTGGCTATCCGCAGCCCATTTTAATGAAGTATTACGCATTTTTTTAGAAATACGTCTTGTACAAGCATTTTTAGGAAAAGTGTTCAACACGAAAGTTGTAGATATCGTCGATATCTACAACTTTCGTGTTGAACACTTTTGCTAAAAAGGAACGCACAAGACGTATTGCCGCTCGAATTGAAACATAGGCGTAACTATAACGAATGTTTAGAAATACGCATTGTGCATACATTTTTAGGAAAAATGTTTAACACGAAAGTTGTAGATCTCAATGATATCTACAACTTTCGTGTTGAACAATTTTCCTAAAAATGCTTGTACAAGGTGTATTTCCAAAAAAATGCATAATACTTCATAAAAATGAGTTGCGGATAGCCAAAACTGGGGTGCGGTTAACAATTGCCTTAAAAAAATAGTTGGTATAAACTCCATTTTCAACTTCAGTTCAATGACCGACTATTGATATCACATAGTTGGTGTGAGTTCCAACTAGTTAACCGAGGCTTCATTTGGTGAGATGTTTTCACGTCGGTGTGGGAGCAACCGCCGCCACAAGGCGGAAAAATAAACGCCCGCCGACGCTGAATCAAATGAGGCCTAAGGAGTGGATTCCTTTCGTCTCCAACCCACCGAATTCCCGCCGCTGAATCAAATGAGGCCTAAGGAGTGGATTCCTTTCGAGCGGCGTAGAGGAAGACCAGCGGAAGAAGAAAATGACTAACGGAAGAAGAAGAAGACAATGTTTATTTTCATTTTCACTGGCGTTGCATGACGAACCAGAAGCAGCAACTGTCGATTAGCAAAGAGATTGGGGTGAGTAGCTTGATGGCAATCAGATCTGGAGTCAGGATTGTTGTAGAGGTAGGAGATTGAGAGAGCGACACGAGAGCGTTGTCGAGGAGAACGAATCTGTCGAGAGCTCTCCATGTAGTGGAGAGGCCGATCGGGAAGAGACAGGAGAACGAGTTGCGAGAGAGAAGAGGCGATAAATGCGTCATTCGGACCGAAGAACAGAGACTACGAGTGCGGATATGGAGTCAGAATTTTCAAAACAAGCACCCCCAAATGCTGCATTTAATCAAAACGATGTTTTGACCTGCCGCACTGGAGCCCATCGACTCAACCAAGCGTATCGGTAACCTTGGTTTGCCAACGAAGGTTCTCAAGATGATTGAGAGCTCAATTGGTGGAGCAGTACTTGTCCGGACCGGCAGCATCCAAAGGCTGACCTGAGCCCGTGCCAATCAAGCACTCCGGAGCGACAGGTTCCGCGAGACCAAAACTGCAGAACACGACACCCTTCTGGGTTTGAGCCCGGGGCTACCACGACGTCACGCCCCGCATGCGCCCTGCCTTTAATCCCTAGACGGGCCGTGAAAGTTTCCCCCCGTCGTGTCATTGCCTATTTTCTTCATTCTACTAATAAATTTTAAAAAAGTCATTATAGTAGAGCAATGTTATATGCAGTCCGCTTTTGGCTTTATGCGACCACGGATATATGCATGCCAAAAATTGTTCATGCAGGCCAAATTTAATATTTACAGACCATATTCAAAAATTAAATTAATATTTTCTTAAATAAATCACCAAGCAAAATATAGCATTCATAAAAGCCAAATAAATACATTTTTGCAGTCTATTTGATCCACAATAATGTCCAACAAAATACCTTATAATCATTTTGATTCTATATATCACAAAAAATATGTTTGTGGCTACCCATTTCAAGGCTTCAATCAATAAAAGACGTGTAAAATCACAAAAACATCGGGCTTTATTTATGCACAAAACACTATCCTTTAATTAAATTCAGATGCATAGCACGATTTTCAACATTTTGGATAAATAGAGTCTTTTCGAAAATAAAAAAATAAGTTATAGAGGAAGAGAGAGGACCTCGCCGACCGGAGAAGGGAAGGAGTGTTGGATCTTACGGCGCCCTTAGAGGGGGGTGAATAAGGGAATAAAATTCTTTTTATAAATTTTAAGATAATTATTAAGTTGTTTTTGATTAATAGGAAATAAGATGACAAATTAGTAATAACAATTTTGCAATAATGAAATTTTACGCCAATCGAGAGAAATCAAATAAATACAAATATAATCATGATTGCATTATATAAAAAGAGTATTTACAAAATTTGATTTCAATATCGCTAGAAATCGGAGGCGTACAAAAGTGAATTTCTTTTCTTTTTCTATACCGACTTGTATCCCCACAAACCGGTTGGCTTTAGTCTATCCTTCCCGGATAAAGCCTCAAGCCGTTCTAGCCAATCCTTCCCCGGATATTGCCTCGAGCCCCCCTAGATCTAATCACCTAGAACTAGTCGCCAACACAAGGCGAATTTCCCCCTAAGTCCTACCCAGACCTAGTCGCCAACACAAGACGAATTAAATACAAAAATACAAATAAAGAAGTGAAGTAAATAACAAGCAAACTCCCTCCTGAGATTTCTGGAGATGAGGATGAAGGATCGCTGAAGCACAAACGAGGTCGAAGCGATCGTTCTTCGGATGTAGCGTGATGACTTCCTTCTCCAGAATTTCTTCTTTGACTTTGAGTGGAAGATGATGATTTGGCAGAGTAGCAGCACGAGAGTTTGGGCACAAGTAATGTCTCTGGAAGTTCTAACCAAAACGAGAGAGAGCCCAGCATTTTATAGAACTTGGAGCTAGCGCCTGCGGTAGCGTTCGTGTGGAGCGGTTGCGAAACCGTCGGCGGCGTGGCGCTGTGCACGAACTTGAGATGGCGACTGGCGGTAGCGATAGCGCTGGCGGTAGCGGTAGCGGTAGCGGTTGCGAAACCGTCGCTGTGCACGAACTGGAGATAGCGTCTGGCGGTAGCGATAGCGCTGGCGGTAGTGCTGGCGTTAGCGATAGCGCTGGCGGTAGCGCTGCTCCTTTCAAAAGATTGTTTCAAGCTGCTTTATACATGTGAAGTATTGCACCTATAGTTCCTGCACACTATAAACACACTACAAGCAATATCAAATACAATATGAGATTTGTTATTCTCAAACAAAGGGATGTGACACACATGTCCAACAAGGAGGTGGTCGGCCGGAGAGAATCACTGACCGGAGTCGCCGGAGGAGGGAGAGGAGATCAGAGAGGAAGCTCGGTCTCGTCAAGTGGCTGCAGGTTGAAAAGGAAAAGTGATAACTTTTTTAAAAAAACTGTAGTCTGCATATAGTCAAAACCGGTCTACGCTTAACATCGCTATTTTTAAAAAACTGTGATCTGTATATAGCCAAAACCGCTTGCGTTTAACATCGCTCTTATAGTATTATTAGCAAAATTGTTTCTAGTGTTGATCTCTACCCACTTCTATACGACATGAATACGGTTCTTCAATCTCTCACTGGTCAACTATCCATGATTCCTTCTCCGCGATGACATCGGTAGAGCGAGATGGTGAGAGGGTGATGTGGTTGTCTAAGGGCTCATATGGATGGACGATGACTGTCGGAGACAGGACGCAACGCCGGGCTGGAGCCCAAACGACGCGGGAGCAGAGTCGCCAAATGCCACGTTGTAGCGCAAACTCTCCGCCAAATGCAATCCAAGGATCTGCTTGAGAATCCGGTAGCGCTTAGGCTCTGGTGGAGCTCCTTTTGGAAGGAGAATGGATATCCAAGTTTGGTTCAAATGAAACATGCCGTACCGAAGCTTGAACGATTTCCAGACAACACATGAATCTCTAGCGGCAAATGAAGTTCATCGTAGCGGAGCGAAAATGACCTCCCGAACATAGTCCAGTCAAAGGCAATACCCTCGCCATAACTAAGCAAGAGCAAGGACGACCACAAAGAACTTCAGTTGAGCTTACGAGGGTCCTTTTGAGTGAGCAAGTGTTGATGAACGATTTGCGAGCTTTTCAAAGACATTTTCTCTACACAAAAATATATGACAATAGAAATATGCATACAATAATAATAATAATCAACTAGCCGGAACCCATATTTCGCTAACCAGAGTCGTCCTAATTGATTTCAATTTCTATGCATGAAAATCAGAACCCGGCTAAGCAGGCACGAGTTATATTGTAGACATGTCAAGCTGAACTCAGCCAATTGACGAACTAACTAAGTGAGCACAAAAACTAACATAAAGAGTATTACAGATAAAAGAAAAATACATCACATAATAAAGATAAATAAATTCGCATATAGGCGACTTCATCACGCATACGATTACAACATGGAATCGCCAATACCGCGTAAAAAATAATAATGTTACAAAAGAAAGTTACATGAGATACAGAAAAAATAAATACACTTCAAACCATAGGTGCAGGGTCGCGGCGATGTGAGGTCTGTACATGACAGCCCAGCTCGCGAGCCGCTCGGAACTCTTCATTGGTTCTCGCCATATCTCCTCGCAGCGACGGATATGATCTATCATCCACGACAAGTTGCCAATGGAGCATGCACTCGCATGAAGCCCATGGAGGTCATCCTTCTACAGATTCTGGCGATGCTCCAGATCGGAGCAGATCGGCAACTGGACTCAGCTCGCACGTCGCCACCGTCCTTAATTGCTAGTCGAAGTAGACGATGGCAGCTGCGAGACGAGACCGCAACTCACTAGAGATTTGACCGGAGAAGCAGCCCGGTCTGCAAAAAACAATGCGAGAATTTAGGAAGGAATCATCCCTTTGAATGTCAGGAACAAAGGTCACCTACCAGAATGAAGATCATCAGAAGTCCTCTCATCCAGATGAGGCGAGCGGCGACGCGGTATCGACGGCTCGTTATGCTGAAAAAGGAATTCATGCCATATCAGATGGAACAGGATTGAAGCCTATTTCACATTCATTAAAAGAAAATTAAACGTTTAAATGCTGTACGCTTCAGCTTCACTTCTAGCACAACCTAACGGTCAAAAGAATGAAGTCCTTTGCTTTAAAGATGCTGGGTAAAAGACCACAAACACACAATTTGTGCATCAGAAGAACATACCCAACATGTCTCTAAAAACACTACAGTCCTCTTGAAGGCAACTAGATATTGTATTCATGCGAGAAACATTTGAAGAAGCTGCAAACATAAGCAGAATCAAAGATGCTAATCAAGATAGATAAATATATAAATATGTATAGAGTAATTGACAGAATGCACTCTCGAATTGCAAGGTTTTGGCAAAATGCAATATCCTAAATTGTTAAATTTGGAAAAATGCACCCCCAATTAGAATAAGTCTTGCACTTTGCACCATAGGCTTAAAAACTAAGGGTATTTTGGTCTGATTTTTAGGCTTTTTGGCAGAATGCACCCCCCAATATAACCGTTTTGGCGCAGGTGCACCATAAATATTTTAATATTGTAGTTTGCACCCCCCCCCCCCCCCCCCCCCCCCCCCCCCCCAATATGTTATTCTTGGCAGTTTACACCCTAGCGCTTTTGGGTCTCATTTTTCACGAGTGTTCAGCCACGGGCCATGAGAAACTCCGTCATGTCCGCCGAGAGGTCTTCTTCCCTCTCGATCCCTTGCCGCCGACGCCTTGGTGCACCATTTTCACCGAGCAGTTGAGATTCTGCCCCTTTCATCTCCGGCGAGCGGTTGACATACCGTTCGAGCGCCATTTCCGAGCCATCTCAACCTCCAGCAGGTATACCGAGCCATCGAGTTCTAGCTTTTCAGATCTTTATTCTACATTTCCCTTCCAGATTTCTATTCATAGCGAAAATAGCAAATAGCGGTCTAAAATTCTCATTTTTCAGCGAATATAAAAAAAAATATGGAAAATCTCCATACTTTTCTCAGCAAGAAAATCAAAAAAATATTTTAACTACCCTAGTTATTAAGCGGGAACAAAATTATCTTTCATAAAATTTTTCAGGTCAGAATCGATTTTCTGTCAGTATATGCGCACGAGACTAGGCACCGAGTATACCACGTCCTCCTCCCATATGACGGCCGAGCGGGACACGGGTCATGGTCCTACAGCGATTGATGAACTCCGCCAGGAGTTTAATGATCAGTTGACGGACATTAGGGAGATGCTTCACGAACTGAGATTAAATCCAACGGCTCCCCAAGTTCCTGCAGCCCGCCAACGTGATGAAGGGAATAATAATAATAATAATGAACACGTCCCGTGTGCGCCATACGAGTTTGATATTACTAGGTCTGTCCGGGTCAAACCCCCTTCGTACGATGGGCTCAGTGAACCCCAAGTATTTTTAGACTGGGTTATGGAGATAGAGTGTTATTTCGAGTGGCACAACTTGACCGACGAACAAAAGGTGTGAGTCGCGAGGATGAAACTGTTAGGTAGAGCTAAGGTATTTTGGTTGAATGAAGAACGGCGTCTAGGTGCGGTGAACGGCTTACCACCAATTGGTTGGGCAGGCATGAAGGCCATGTTGACAGACCAGTACGTCCCTGCGTACCATCGGACTCAAATATTTGATGACTTAGCTACCCTTAGACAAGGGAATAAGCCGGTCGCTGATTACATAAGCTTTCTCAAGGACATGATGGTCAGGTGCGATGTTAGGGAGATGCCAGAGATCACCCTCTCTAGGTTCCGTAAGGGGCTTAACCCCGACATTCAGGGTAAGCTCCTACGTTATGGTCACACCGACTTAAACACCACCTTTAATGCCGCCTTGGATATTGTGAAACACAACGCTCTCAAGTCCAAGACTCGTTCGTTTCAGAAGGGAAGGTCCATCTTAGGACCCCCCCCCCCCCCCCCCCCCCCCCCCCCCCAATCCACCCATAAGGATAAGGGTAAGTTCCGGTCCGTTGACTCGAACTCTGTTGTCATTACGGCTAGAAATATAAGAAACTCAACTGGTGAGAGAGTTCCCATGGGCAGGATTAGCAAAACGAATGCAACTTGTTTTGCTTGTGGAATTCAGGGTCATTATGCTAGTGAATGCCCTACCAAGCCCCTAGCCCTTTTAGATACGTCGTCTGAATCCGCCGAGCTTGTGTATGAGGTCGGGGAAGAATCTGATTCGGAAGGAGTGCCTAGCGATTTAGTGGATGATGTTAATATGATGGTGATGAGGTGTATTTTGGCTACTCCTCGTGCCTCAGATGATTGAAATAAGACGAATATTTTCTCTTTAAATTTCAAGAGTGGAGAGAAGTGGTGTAAGTTGATCATTGATAGCGGAAGTTGTATGAATGTGATTTCGGAAAATGCGGTGTCACGAATGTTGTTAACCACCGAACCTCACCTCCACCCATATAAGGTTGCTTGGGTGAATAAGACATCCTTCCGGTTTCGAAGCGTTGTTTGGTTCCCCTTTCCATCAAGGCTTATACTGAAAAGGTTTGGTGTGACGTCATCCCCATGGATGTTTGTCATGTTCTATTAGGATGTCCATGGCTTTACGACCATGATGTTACTCACTTAGGGCGATCTAACACCTACGAGTTCAAATTCCATGGCAAGACCATTATTTTAAAGCCCACTCCGCATAAGGATCCTACTGTCCCCTCTAAGGACACGATTGTCCCGGTAGAAAAGCAAACGTTAAGTTTGATAGGTAAGAAGGAGTTCGCGTGTGATACCTTTTTGGATGGTGTCATGTATGCGTTAGTTTGCTTACAAGTCAAGGAAGATGTGTCTACATCGGAGAGCTTACCGCCAGCGTTGAGGAAACTCTTAGAAGAGTTTATGGATGTGTATCCGGACGAGTTACCGTCCATGTTACCCCCTTGCGGGACATCCAACATGCGATAGATTTCATTCCGGGTTCCTCGTTACCCAACCTTCCTCACTATTGGTTAAACCCTTCCGCACACTTAGAGTTGCAAACTCAAATTTCTGAATTATTAAAAAAAGGGTTCAACCGTCATAGCAAGAGTCCGTGTGTCGTACCCGCTTTACTTGCTCCCAAGAAAGACGGCTCTTGGAGGATGTGTGTGGATAGTCGAGCTATAAATAAAATTACTATTAAATATCGATTTCCCAGCCCTCGCTTGGACGACTTATTGGATATGCTAGCAGGAGCCACGATCTTCTCGAAATTGGACCTTATGAGTGGCTACCACCAGATCCGAATTAGGGAGGGTCACGAGTGGAAGACCGCCTTCAAGTCTAAGGAAGGGCTCTACGAGTGGTTAGTGATGTCGTTTGGGCTTTCCAATGCCCCGAGTACTTTTTCTAGGATGATGTCTCATGTCTTCCAGCCTTTCGTGGGAAAGTTCATAGTAGTGTATTTTGATGACATCCTCGTTTTTAGTACTTCTACGACCGATCATGAGTCGCATTTGAGGATTACCACGTTGAGATCGAAAAAATTATTCGTCAATATCAAGAAGTGCACTTTCTATGTGACGTCGGTAGAATTCCTTGGATATATTGTGAGTTCGAAAGGCATACATGTGGATCCTAAGAAGGTCCAAGCCATTAAGGATTGGCCGGAACCCACCAACATACGAGATGTTAGGAGTTTTCACGGCTTAGCGACCTTTTACCGCCGGTTCATTCGAGATTTTAGTATTATCATGACACCGATCACTGAATGTTTGAAGAAGGGCGATTTCACTTGGACCAAATCGGCCACGAAGGCCTTCCAAACGATTAAGTCACGAATGTCAGAAGCGCCTCTTTTGCGGTTGTCGGATTTTAATAAGGTTTTTGAGTTGTCCTGTGATGCGTCTGGAGTCGGCATTGGGGGTGTATTGAGTCAGGAGGGCCACCCGATTGGATATTTTAGTGAGAAACTCGCGGGCCCGAAGTTGAATTATTCTAATTATGATAAAGAGTTTTACACTATTATTCGTTGTCTCCAACATTGGCGGCATTATCTACTCCATGCGGAGTTTGTTATCCGGTCCGATCACGATGCTTTGAGATTTGTCAACCCCAAGGTAAGGTCAGCCCCCGACATGCCAAATGGGTCTCCTATCTTCAGGAGTACACATTTATAATAAAACATCTTAAGGGAACTCTAAATCATGTGGCAGACGCCCTTAGTCGTGTCTCTTTACTATTGTCTACGCTTGAAGTGAAAGTTATTGGGTTCGATAAGATTAAGGATGAATACGTCCATTGTCCGGATTTCAAGGACATCTATTTATCCGCTCAAGGCGACGCCCCCTCTACTATTTCCGCCTACTATATCCGAGACGGTTACTTATTTAAGCACTCGAAGCTATGTATCCCTCGTTCCTCCCTACGCCATTTCATTGTTTGGGAGTTGCATAGCGGCGGTTTAGGTGATCATTTTGGTCGCGACAAGACCATTACGTTAGTAGAAGACAAGTTTCATTGGCCCGGTCTCAAATCTACGGTTAAACAAAATTGTGGGGAGTTGCCGTGTGTGTCAACTAGCTAAGGGTAATAAGACGAATGCTGGTCTGTATACCCCTCTTCCGATTCCTTCCGTCCCTTGGGAGGACGTTAGCATGGACTTTATTTTGGGTCTACCCACCACTTTTAGACGTCATGACTCTATCCTGGTCGTAGTAGATCGGTTTTCCAAAATGGCTTACTTTATTGCTTGCAATAAGACCAACGATGTGTCGCATATGGCGAAATTATATTTTAAGGAAGTCGTGGGGCATCGGGGCATTCCCAAGACAATAGTGACTAATGGGGACGTTAAATTTACTAGCTATTTTTGGAAGACCCTTTGGAAGCTTATGGGCACCAAACTCTTGTTTTCTTCAGCCTACCATCCGCAAATGGATGGGCAAACAGAAGTAGTAAACAGAAGTCTGGGTAGTTTACTTCGATGTCTTGTGGGTGACCACAAGGGTACTTGGGACTTGATCCTTCCCCATGCTCAGTTAGCGTACAATAATTCTAAAAATAGGTCCACGGGTTTATCACCTAATGAAATCGTGCATGGCCATAAGGCACCTGTGCCACTTGACTTGATTTCGTTACCTCCATCTTATAAGTCAAGTCACTTTGCACAAGAGTTTGCCTCCCATGTTCACAATTTACATAAGCACATTAATAAAGCGTTAGCCACCTAATATGCATCTTATCAATCTCATGCTAACTTACATAGGAGAGCATCTCACTTTAATATTGGTGATTTAGTCTTGGTGCGTCTCATCCCTGAACGGCTGCCTTGGGGCACCATAAAAAAATTAGCAAATCGACGAGCCGGTCCTTTACGAATCTTAAAGAAATTAGGAGAAAACGCATATCTTTTGGAGTTACCCACTGATTGGGGTATATCCCTTATTTTCAATGTATCGGATTTAACGTCATATGTTTCTCCACCACTTGAACTATCTGCCTCTCTGTTTATTTCCACCGAGTCCTCTAACGGGTTGGGGGGTGAGCTTGTCCCTGGATCGCTCTCTCCATCGGTTTCCACTGGAGGTACGTTGAATGTTGCTGTAGAAACTTTTTCTCCTTCTTTGACTAATGCTTTTCCAAGGTTCCCCAAGACCGCCTTTTTGCCTGACAGGATCCTCAAAGATGAAGTGGTCACATCTCCTGGTGGTGACATTCGCCGCTACTTGATCCGATGGCGTGATTGTCCGGCCTCCGACGACTCTTGGCTACCTGAGTCGGAGGTGGCTCTTTTGGATGATGCTCTTATGCGTCGGTACATTCAAGCCAATTCATCGGTGATGAGTACTTTTGAGCGGGGGAGGATTGATGGAGACGACGACCCCCAACATGTTGATGATGGTGCCGACATGCTTAAGGAAGATCTTTCGCCCTCTCCATCCAAAGAGTTGCGGCGGCGTGGCAACTTTGATGATCGACGCTACAACCTCCGCCCTCGGCGCAAGACTTTTATTTAATATTTATAATGCTTCTTTTTATTTCCTTGATGTATTATTTAATTTGTGGACTGTTTTTCATTTTGGCCTGCATTTAGCCATGTTTTTATTTTGACTTGGGCTGCCTATAGCCGGGATTTTTGTAAGCCTTATATAAGGCCTTTTGATGATGGATTAGTTAGTGAATGTTAAAGAAAACCCTAAATTGGACTTCCTCTCCTCCTCCTCTTTCCCTCTTCAATTCTCTACCACATCTTCCCCTCCTCCTCTCTAATATCTTGCAAGACGAAAGCTACTCTCTCGTCCTCCCTTGAAGGGATCGGCCAACCCAAGATCCTCCCTCTTGGTGGATTTCGGCCAAGGTGCCAAGGCTCCGTGGCTTTGGGAAATCATCTCCGTCGTGAAGCGAGGAAGGCGGACGTGTTTCTCTCCATTCGGCGCGACTCCGGTGGGATCGTTGAAGAGCGATCATATTTTGGAGAATCTATTTCCGAGCGGGGTAACGAAATCTCTACCTTTTGCGTGTTTCCCTCTAGATTGTTCTTGTGGTGGGTAAACTTTGGCGTTGCCTTCGATAACGTTGATTTAATAGTGGTTTTGTTTTCTTCAATCGATTTTGTTGTTTATCTTGATTTATCTAAGTTCGTGAGGATTGACGAACCTCGTTTTCTTTTTGTTAAGAGAGATCTACCTTTTCCGAATCGTTAGTTTTCGGTGGATCTCTTTTGGTACAACACTCGCTCGAACGGACCGGGTGGGTCCTATTAGCTTGAGAGAATATTGACCTATAGCCCTTATTCGATCTCTAAGGGTGTGGCTAACCCGTACGTTAGCATTTGTTTGATAAAATTGCAAAACAAAAAATCGCATGGCTACGTTTTCGTTGGTGTGACCGTAGAATTGGATCGTGGAGGGCGTCCTCGAACCGTTAATCCGTGTAGTTGTGTCGGAGGGCAAACCTACATCATCTATTCTGGATTTCCCTTCCAGATTTATATTCTTAGCCATCGATTTTACGACTCATATATGGCCGAATTTTGTAAACAAATTTTGTAATATGATGGAGAACAATCTTTATGCTTGGAATTTAGAGAAACAAAGTTTTTTATTATTAAATTAGAAAAGTTTGCTTTGGATTGTTTAATATGTTAATTTGATGGTGGATCATGTAGGTTTCATAAAATTCTCAGAGATCATTAAGGCTTCATTTGGTAAGGCGTCTCGAGCTGGAAAGGGAGGAAATGCCGCCCGTGGTAGGGACCGGAGAGGGAGGGCTGCGACCCCAGCCGGCGCTTTTTTGGCGTTCCGCAGAGGGAGGCGGGAGCAAACGCTGCAGCGCACGCCTCCCACGCGTTTGCTTTCCGCCTTGCGGTGGCGGTTGTTCCCGCACCAACAAATGAAGCCTAAATTTCATGCGGTCAAACTCGAAATATTCAGCAAAAATACTAAGAAATGAGCACATAAATATTTTGGATGATTTAATATGTTAATTTTCATGTTAATTTGATGGTGGATCACGCCGGTTTCATAAAATTCTCGAAGATCGTTAAATTTCATGCGGCCAAACTCAAAATATTCGGCCAAAACACTAAGAAATGAGCACATAAATATTTTGGATGATTTAATATGTTAATTTGATGGTGGATCACGTCGGTTTCGTAAAATTCTCGAAGATTGTTAAATTTCTTGTGGCCAAACTCAAAATATTCAGCCAAAACATTAAGAAATGAGCACATTTTAATCATAGAATGATAGTCTCCAACAATAGATGCAGTATATTTTTCCAGGAAACAATAAATTGCAATATGACTTTTCTCAAAGGAAAAAAATCAAATATCTTAACTACAAAAAAAAACAATGCAAAATCATCACATTTATGGATGGTAACTTTTATTCAAAAGAACATCCGAGTAGGTATGACATAAATTTTAGAACAACAACAACACTCAAGCCTTTATCCCACCATAGTGGGGTCGGCTATATGGATCCTTTGTCACCATTGCGCCCTATCTTTAATCATAGCCTCACTAATGCCTAAGTACATCATGCCTTTCCTTATAGTTTCATTCCAAGTCTTTTTTGGTCTACCCCTCCCCCGTTTAACATGTCTAGTGACTAAACTCTCACAACGCCTAACAGGTGCCTCTAATGGTCTCCTATGTACATGTCCGAACCATCTTAAACGAGCTTCTCGCATCTTCTCTACAATTGGCGTCACTCCTGTCTTATCCCTGATACATTCATTCCTAATTTTATCCAGTCTCGTGTGACCACACATCCACCTAAGCATTCTCATCTTCGCAACTCCCATTTTTTGCTCATGTACACTGTTGAAACCAATAAATTGGTCTCTCGAGGAGTTCGGGCCCTCAACAAGTTGAGGGGTGACCAACACTTACTCCTCCCAAGGGAGAGCTCTAGGCTAAGAGGCTAAGGAACTAGGAACAAGACCAAGGGCTTAGCGAGGAGGTCCCACCACACACCCGAAAGATCTTAGAGCGCTTCCCCTCCCAAGCCAATGCTAAGCAATTGGACACCTTTGGAGGCTCTCTCCATCCAACAAAGTAACATAGGAGGAGAGGAGGCCAAGAGAGAAGTGCCTCCAAATGGTGCCCCATTGGGCTTATTTATAGATTTCTGAATTTGGTCTGCCAATAACCACAAACTGGCCTACAAGATTACGAAAATACCCCCGGATTTGGTCTGCGAACAGCCAGATCCCGCTGTTCGGAGGCGCTAAACGCAGACCGAACCTCCTTACTGGAGCTGGGGCGAGGGAGGCAGGCCTCCTCCCTTGCTCGCCCCCCTTACTGGGCTAGGCGAGCCGGGAGGTCGCCCCTCCTGGACTCGCCCCCTTACAAGGGGCGGGGGCGAGAGGGGCTGAGCCTCCTCCTCTCCCCCCCCCCCCCCCCCCCCTTTACAAGGGGCGGGGGCGAGAGGGGTTGGGCCTCCTCCTCTCGCCCCCCCTTTACAAGGGGCGGGGGTGAAAGCGGCTGAGCCTCCTCCTCTCGCCCCCCTTACAAGGGGCGGGGGCGAGAGGGGCTGAGCCTCCTCCTCTCGCCCCCCTTACAAGGGGCGGGGGCGAGAGGGGCTGGGCCTCCTCCTCTCGCCCCCCTTGCGGGCTGGGCGAGCGGGAGACCTCCGCCTCCACCGCTCGCCCCCCTCTCCACGCCTGTGACCATGCTTAAAAAACAATGTTCTAAAGGGACCCTGGGTCCCGGGGGTCCACTCGGCGAATACAGGGTTGTACATACACCATTCACTGCCCAACCCACAGAACCGTAGAGCATTTTTGGTTTAATTGCAGTACGATAAAACTTGCCTTTAAGTTTTAATGGTACTTTACGATCACATAAGATCTCAGACGCACCTCTCCACTTCAACCAACCTGCTTGGATTCTATGTATCACATCTTTATCTAAACCCTAAGACATAAATTTTAGAACAAACCAAAATTTCTTTAAAAAAATCTTATTAAGAAGAGCATCTACAAAAAATTTCTTACAAAAAATCAATCATCGATGATTGTTATCACGCAATTGGTGTGAGTTCCAGCTAGTTAACGAAGGAGTGGATTCCTCTGCCGCGGTGTAGAAGAAGACCGGCGGAAGAAGAAGAAAAAGGCCGGCGAAAGAGAAGAGGAAGCTGTTTGTTTTGATTTTCACCGGCGTTCTAATTAGCAAGCCAGAAGCAGCGCAGATGCCGATTAGCGAAGAGATCGGGGCGAGTAGCTTAATGACGATCAGATCTGGAGTCGGGGTCGCTGTAGAGGTAGGAGATTGAGACCTCAACCTGAGACACTGTCAAGGAGAACGAATTTGTCGGGAGCTCGACGTGCACTGGAGAGGCGGATCAGGGAGAATCAGGAGAGCAAGTTGTGAAAGAGAAGAGGGGATAAGTGCGCCGTTCGGAGAGAAGCAAACAAAGGCTACGGGTGCGGCTAGTTTTTCACCTAGAATCAACTTTTTTTTAGAAATTGAGTTTTTAAAACTAGCGCCTCCAAACGCTACATTTATGCTTCATTTGGTAGGGCGTTTTCCCGCCGGTGCGGGAGCAACCGCCACCACAAGGCGGAAATACAAACGCCCGTGCGCGCGGACGGCGGCGTTTGCTCCCGCAAATCTTCGCAAAAGCCCCCAAACCGCCCCGTCTCCAACCCCACCTCTGGTTGCTCCCGCCCCGTCTCCCGCCGCCTTTCCAAATGAAGCCTTAAATCCAAATGACATATTCGGACTGCCGCACAGGAACCCATCAGCTCCACCAAACGCACCAGTAACCTCTATTTGCCAACAGAGGTTCTCGAAATGATTGAGAGCTCAATTGGTGGAGCAATACTTGTCTACCTGGCAGCGGCCGGAGGCTGACTTGAGCCCTTGCCAATCGAGCACTCCGGCGGTGCAGGTTCTGCGAGACCAAAATCGCGGAACATCGTTCCCTTTGGGGCTGGAACCTGGGGCTCCTGTGGCATTGCGTCCCGCACAAGTCCTGCCTCAGACAGTCAACTAGTTCCAAATGGGCCCTGAAAGTTTCCCCTCGTTGAGCCACGTTAGGTCGTTGCCTATTTTCTTCATTCAACTATAGATTCTAAAAATGTATTATAGTACTATTAGCAAAGTTGTTTCTAGTGCTAATCTCTACCCACTTTTACACGCACAAATAGGGTTTTTCAATATCTCTCTGCTCTACTGTCCCACGATTTAAAAACCGGACCGGCCGGTTCGACCAGTCGGACCGTGAACCGGCCAGGTATCCGGTCCGGTCAAGCATAGGAATCGGCCCAGCCAAGAACCATTGTAGAAGCGGGTAACCAGGCGGGCTAACCGCGGACCCGGGAACCGGCCCGAATTAGTGAAAACCGCCCAGTCCAAAACAAGTTAAATAAATAACTTTTTTTATTCCAAAAAGACACTGAGAGGGAAATTTGAACCGGCGACCTCATGGATAAATATAACTATTCATACAAGTATGCCAACAACAGCTTATGTTTTCTTTTGAGCTACCATATAAAAAAAATAAGCTTTCTTTTGAGCTACCATATAAAAAAAATAAGCTTTCTTTTGAGCTACCATATAAAAAAAAATTATTATAATTTTTATGTATAAAATATATAGAAATAAAATCTACATATATTATATATAATAGTTAATAAATTATTAAAAAAAATTTATGACAATAATTTAATATATTTATGCATATTCACATATGGTGGGTGCATTTTTATTTACATGAGTTTTAATCTAATATGAATTATAAAAAGTCAAGGAAAAATTATTAATTTATGTATGGTATAATATTTTAATTTAGGTAGAATCGATATATGAATATAAATTAGAGTATGTAAAGTTACACGATAATGTTGAATATTTTTTTATGCATGTGATAAATATAATAATGTATTAAAGTTTATTTTATCATTAGATTAGTATTATTTTAATTATTTTTATAGTTTTTATGTATTTATGGTTCAACCCCGGTCGAACCGGTTCGACCGATCAGACCTTGAACCTTTCGTTCATCAGGTTCATTGACCGGTCCGGTTCTGAAAACCTTGCTACTGTCGGTGATTTCTTCTCTGCGATGACCAGTGGCGGACCCAGGATTTTCGTCCGACCCGGGCACCAAGTAAAAAACATTAGATTTTTAATAATTTTTAATTCAAAAACTCAAAAATATTATTGCAAACTAAGTTCTTTGGTGTTGATTTTGAATAAAAAATTTCCATCACAATTTACAAAGCACAACAGCAATTGAAACCTAATTAAAGCAATTAACATTCATGAGCAAACTAACGAATTAAACTATATTGTGCACATCTTAAATTAAATTGAAAAACTAAAACATGCCTTTGAGAATTGAGAACCAATATAAGATCAATTTCAACTCCAGTTCTCCTGATTTTGAAGAAGCTTTTCTTAGTTTTTGCAATGACCATTTTGTCGCCAAGAGAGAATCCAAAGCTCTTCTCCAGTAAGGCTCTGTTTGGTTGGACTGTTGTTGATGGGAAACTGCTGATTATAATGGAGTTTGAGATAAGTGTTGTTTCTAAAAAACAAAATTTTGTAAAAAAACTGTTTGGGTTAAATGGAGTTTGCAAAACAGAGTTTTGAAAAAGTTGTTTGAATACAAAACAGAGTTTTGGGTTAAAAAAAAATCTCAAACAATCGGAACAGCTCAAAATCACATCGACTAAACATCTTATTACATAATTGCTCAAAATCACATTGTTATATACTTATATATATTTTTTCCAGAAGATATAAGATTGATATTGATAGATTTTTAAGCTTTTGGTTTGAATACGAGTTTTAGGCCAAATTTTGCACCTATTGATTCACATTCCCTAACATTCATGCTTTGCTATTCTTTTCATTATGTTTATAACAAGAAATTTGATTTTCAATTCCAGACTCTTGAGAATGGGCATCAAGTACCACGGCAAAAACCTAAGATTGAAAAGGTACGAGATTTGTTAAATGAAAGCCATTAGTAAGACAATCTGAAATGAAATTTTTACTCAACCTTACTTTTGTTTTTGTAGGTGCCAGTTGTAGTTTCTTTTGCTCCTGTCTTAATAAAACAAAAGTCCCTAACCGACAGACAACAAGTACGAAATCACAATCAAAATTAGTAATAGTTAGATTCTTAAACACCACGCTCAATCATAATTCTTTCCTTTTTCACATCAACAGGAAAACCATGATGCTTTAATTAGATGTCTTATTGAAGGAAGACGAGATTTGACAAAAAGAGATCAGCAGCTGCTTTGATCCAGTGGCATTCATTTGATAACAACAATACTACTAAACATCTAATATGAAGCTACAGGAACTCTGATCGATGGCAACAATACTACTAAACACTGAACTCTGACCAATGGCAGCCCGGAGGAGAAAGTGCGGGATGGGCTGAAAGATGACCTGGATCTGGATGGATCTAGGGCTTCGAAGGGAGAGGCCGAGAGGCCGGAGGTTTCCGTCGGGAAGAGGAGACGCGTGCGGTGACCTGGATCTGATGGTTTCCGTTGGGAAGAGGAGAAGCGGGCCGTCGATCGAGAACGAAGGAGGAAGGGCGCGGGGTATTGCAAGGGTGTCGCGAGAAATCAGAAAAGCGGAGCGGAGAGGCACGTCTGGAGAAATAAACTGTGGATGGCGTATAGAAGGAATGGCGGATGAAAATAAACGGTGTTTACTAGATAAGCCGAATCAAACACTGCTTTTAGCGTAAACTGTGTTTTTCGCCATCCGCACCGGAGCCTATCAGCCCAACCAAACGCCCCCTAAAACTCAACACTCACTTTGTCAATGCTGCCCTAAAAGAGAAAGCAGAAGCTGCTTCTTTTTGAAAGAAGAGATATTGAATTGTTGAAGAGTGAAAAAACTCTTCTTAAAAAAAACCTCTGGATTGTTCTTGAGGACAAGGAAAAGCTCACTGCAGAGCTTAACAAAGCTAAAGGGTGATTTGACTCTTTGAATAAGAGAAACAGAGAACTCAATAACATAATTGAAAATCTGTCTACCAGTAAGAGATTGAGGCTTGGAGCTGATCATTCCACTGGGAATAGTCAAACCCTGATTTGATAATGAAGGAACATGCTGTATCAACAGTTATGAAATCTTTAACCACACTATATGCCCTAAGGATACTCGCAAATGAGAAATTGTCCGAAAACATACTTGCATAAATCTAGAAAACTGAAATCTAGAATCAGAGGCTCAGAGGCCAACGGCAGAAAACTGGGCATTAATAAAAAAACTAAGCCCACATGAATCAACACCAAAAAACACATGAATAAACACCAAAAAACACATGAATAAACACCAAAAAACACATGAATCAACACCAAAAAACACATGAATCAACACCAAAAAACACATGAATCAAAACTGGGCACTGACTGGCGCCCAACAACAGAAAATTGAAATCTGGAATGGATTGGAAATCTGGAATGGAACCCAGACAAGGTCTCTTAGGCCACCAGAGTTCTGGAACTAAAAATCAAAGTAAGGTGGAGATTTGAAACTGGAAGATAAAATCTAGAATGGATTTAGAAATCTGGAATGGAACCTGGACAAGCTCGCTTGGGCCACCGGAGTTATGGAACTGAGAAACGTAGTAAGGTGGAGATCTGGAATTGGAAACTGCCTTAGATGAAACGGCCGGAGAACCAGGAGTAGCTCCATCGTCGACGTCGCAGCTAGAGCTCGCTCGTCGGCATCATCGTCGATTTTAGGGCACAACGTATTGCGGCCTGCGGCGGGAGCATGGAGAAGCTCGGGCGCTGGAAATTTACAAAATATAAATTATGATATTTTTACGGTCATTTTAAGTGCTCATATGTATATATTTTGAAATTAAAAACGACTCGAAAAGAATACAGTTGTATTTACAACTATAATTTGAACTGTAATTTTCTGATATAAATTAGTCGGAAAAAAAAGTTTAAACAGTAATTTTTGGATTGCAATTTAGAACTGTATTTTTGAGCAAAAAAAAGTCCACACACGATCCTTCCTATATGTTTGGCGTATATAAAATTTTCCCCAATTGGATGGACGATGTTTGTTGAATGCAGAACGCAACGCAGGGCTGGATCCCCCAGCTCCAGCCTTAACGGCGCGACAGAAGAGTCACTGAACGTCGTCGCATCGCATGCCCCATCCCACCTCTGCCCGACGTCACGTCAGAGAGACAACTCTCCGCCAAACGCAACCTAAGGCCCTGTTTGAGAATCTTGTAGCATTTAAGCTCTGATGGGGTGTATGGGGTGTGACTGTGTGAGTGGAGCTCCTTTTGGAAGGAGAATCGATATCCAAGTTTGGTTCAAATGAAACGTGTCGTACTGGAGCTTGAACGATTTTCCAGACAACAGATGAATCTCTAGTGGTAAATGGAGTCTGTCATAGCAGAGCAAAAATGACCTCTCAAACAGAGTCCTAGTGCAAGCAATAACGCTCGCCATAACTAAGCAAGAGCAAACTTCTTGTGATGCTTCCGCGAGAATGAGAATCTTGATAGACTGAGAGTTGGTGAGAGCAGGGAGCAGAGCGATTTTTGGGACCGATCACCGTTTCCAAATTTTCGTTCGGAACGAATGACGAGGGGACGCCTGCAATCCACTTTTTGCGCGTGGGCCGGAGATAGAGAGAGAAAGTCATTTTAGGTGATCAAAATTCGCCGATGAGATCAAAAGGAGATTACCCTTACGGAAAAAAATTACGTCCAAATTCCGGTCCCAAGAATTTTCGGAGAGCAGGACGACTACTGAGAACTTATGTTGAGCTTGTGAAGGTCCTCCTTACGGTGGTTCTTTTGAGTGAGCAAGTATTAATGAACTATTTGCGGGCTCTTCAAAGACATTTTCCCTACACTAAAAGATATGACAATAAAAAGCATAAAATACAAAAAAAAAACGACTAGCCGGACCTCTTTTACACTGAACAGAGTGGTGCTAGTTGATTTCAATTTCCATGAACGGAAAACCGATAACCTTGTGTTATGTGATGTCATCATTATATATTAGGGGGTGTCATCATTACTCCTTTATCTAGTTAATAGGAGCTATAGGCCTCGAGCCCCGGGCATAGTTCATCATTACTAGCTAGTTATTAGGTATAATTATTGTTGTTGTCTTTTATGTGTTGTAAAGCCTATATAAAGGCATTTGTATGGGTGTATGAGGTAAGTAAGAAGTAATCCAATTTCCTTTCTATTGAGTGAGATTATTGGTGGCTCTCTCCTCCAACGAGCAACCCCGCATAGGCAGCCGCAGTAACGGGCTCCATAGTATCCTCCACCACCGTCATCTCCGGCTTCGACCACTACTCCGGCCACCGCTCCGAGTAGGCCCATAACAACTTGGTATCAGAGCTCACTGACTCTTCTTCCGTCGCCTCCTTCGCCGCTACAACCAACACGGGTTCAGTCCGACAAAAGCAACGCAAGCTGCGCCATCCTCTTGGGGTCATTAACGACGAATCAGCCGCACCAGATCGGGCCGCAGCTTCCCTGGCAACTGCCTGTGTGGGACTCCAGCGACGCCGCTCTGCTGCGTCTCCAACGATTCATCCACGACGGTCGACGACGCCCCTGTCGCTCTCGTAACAGCGTCTTCCTCGTCGCCTTCACGCGACGTAACTGTCGCGTCTTCCTCGTCGCCTTCACGACGACGTCTCCAACGGTTCGTCCCTCGATCGACCTGCCCCGGCAACGCCCTTCGTTCCTCGATCAACCTGCAGACTTATTCCCTCGAGCCCCTAAGTCACCGCACGAGCATCTCCCTGCTACATCGAGCACAGTGGCCATCGACCGGCCGCTGAGTCTGTTCCCTCCTACATCGAGCACAATGCGCCAGCTGGGTCTGCTCCCTCACGTCAGCCACACCACAATCAATCCATTGTGGGCCCCCTTGTCTATTCATATCAACCCAACATTTTATCATTTAGAGGACCGTGAGCAAAATTCTGTCACTATTGGGCGACGACGGGGCTCTCGTGGATTCTTAATCATCCGACGCGACTCAATCGGACCGTCCTATCACCCGCTCTTTCTCTCGCTCCACTCATCATATGGAAGACTCCCACAATTTCTTGGAGGCCATGAACCGGCTCCACTCAGTTATATCTGCCATAGATGCACGCCTTCAGGAAATAGAAGCACGTCATCGGGACGACATGACAACCCTCACCACAAAGCTTAATGAACTCACAACCGCACCGCTCGTTGTTACCACTCCACCCCTGGAGCACGCCAGTAGCAGTCAAGTCCCGCTCCCGCCGCTCATCCGCCACGAGCCACAACCCCCGACACTTGTACGCCCTGACGCTGCTATTCTTCTGCGTCATACCCGACTGGAATTCCCCACCTACGAGGGAAAAACTGATCACTTGGGCTAGCTCACCAAGTGAGAGCAATTTTTCGTCCACCAACAAACTCCGGCAGCAGAACACCTTCACCTAGCATCATTTCACATGCTTGACTCCGCTCTATTGTGGGCTTCTCGTCTCCTCACAGACCAGCCGAACCTGATGTGGGCTGACTTCAAACGGTACTGCAACTTGCGTTTCGGTCCTCCTATCCGCAGCAACCCCCACGACAAACGCGGTCCGTGGACGAGTACCTGGAACAATTTCAGCTTCTTTTGGCGCATGTTACCCTTACCCCGGAAATGCAAATCGCCATTTTCACCGCTGGACTCCGCGACCGCCTACGACTAGATGTCGAATTTGAGGCCCCTCCAGATTTAGTGATTGTTATTAGTCTGGCCAGGCTCTGCGACCGTCGCCTCCAGCTGACACAAGAGGCATACCTGCTCCCCAACAATAACATTCAGCAGGGCCGTCTCGAGGGTCCTCCAGCTCCACCGGTCCGCCGATTATCTCGGGCCGAGATGTTGGAACGTCGCGCTCATGGATTATGTTATAACTGCGACGAGCAGTACAATCGTGGACACAGGTGCAAAAAGCCTTTCTACCTGCACGTCGAGGATTCTGACGAGGAAGGCATCAGATGAACTGTACACCATCATGGCCCTCCCTCGAGCTTGAGGTCAAGCTCGTTTTTAAGACCGGGTGTGATGTTATGGGATGTTATCATTATATATTAGGGGGTGTCATCATTACTCCTTTATCTAGTTAATAGGAGCTGTAGGTCTCGAGCCGCGGGCCTAGTTCATCATTACTAGCTAGTTATTAGGTATCATTATTGTTGTTGTCTTTTATGTGTTGTAAAGCCTATATAAAGGCATTTGTATGGGTGTATGAGGTAAGTAAGAAGTAATCCAATTTACTTTCTATTGAGTGAGATTATTGGTGGCTCTCTCCTCCAACGAGCAACCCCGCATAAGCAGTCGCGGTACCGGGCTCCATAGTATCCTCCACCACCGTCATCTCCGGCTCCGACCACTACTCCGGCCACCGCTCCGAGTAGGCCCATAACACCTTGCTCCCCGGGTAGGGTAGGGTTTTCTATAGCTAGAAATTAAGAAAACTTTCATGACTATTGATTCATGTTTGTTCTATTTATATACGAGGATCCGTTTTATCTTGTTTTTATTGAAATTTGCTTTCAAACCTTATTATATGCTCTCACCACCCAAGAAAGATCCAAATCTTGCAATGAGAAAAAATTGGTAGCACAAAATTTGGATCTTTTTCTTGAGAAATTACAAATATATATAATACTCACGCGAGACTTAAGGCTCGGCGAAGCCTCAGAAGGAAGACATCTAAAAGTCATTTTTGAAGTGACTATGCTCTCTTACACCACACCACGTATGTGTAACGTGTGTGTATCATCTAACCATCTAGGCCATACCCGCCTCTTGAAATTTAGTGATCTGCTTTGAGATTTGAAGATGACCGCGCACCCACTTGACTGGACGAGAATGGGGTGTTGCGGAATGCTCCCACCGAGGATGACTTCTGGATGAGGATCCCTAAGAGTGGTTGCCTAAGAAGGGATCTGTCGGATGGGCTTTGCGATTAGACTCTTCTCGGCATGCTCATCCTCCACAATGCATATCTGCCCTTTCGTGAAATTATCCCGAGAACATTTTCCCTTCACGCAAAATATAAGACTCTAATAAAATGTTTTTTTGGCCTCTTGCCCTACTATTTTTAGAAGATTATCCTCAATACATTCGGTCAATATCTACATTTACTCTTCAATAGAAACATAAGATTTAATATGATAATTGTCCCAGCATCTCATCCATCCAAGTCGATGGGAGGTTGGATGGGCACGAGTGAAGTGGAGTCGTACTAAAACTAAGACTTGCACATTTTTGTATTATCGCGTCCATGTAATTTGGCTAGGCTTTTCGAAACAATGCGGTGAGATGATGAGCCCGCACCTCATAGCGAACACCAATCCGAAAGCCCGAGATCACACGATAACTTAGAAAAAGATTATCAATAAAGGACGTCGATTCGTTTGACTACGAATTCAAAATTTCATTAGGCACGTGCCACCATTGATTATCATGTGACATTGTAAAGTTTGCCTTCGTTCTCAGTGCATGGCGAGGAGCGAAGAATACTTTTCTAGGGTTATGGTGAATGCATCTTAAGAAAAAAATGTTTGCTAGTGTTTTATATGCAAGAAGGAAATGGTCATGAGGACTAGTCTTCTTCTAGTATGTATTGGTGGGGGAAAACTTATTTGACTTGAATTTCAGGGGAAGTCGAGATGGATTGTGTCGGATTGCATGTCGGGGTTGTTTTGAGTCGATGTGGTTACTAGGGGATCGAAGATGAAAGAAAAGGGATTTGTCGTGTCGAAAGATAAGAACTATCATCGAGCAAGAGACCACTAGCTCCTATAATAGGGGTGAGAAGTGAAGGAACAAAAAAAATTTCACTTAAAATATTTATTTGTTATGCCCCTTGTGGCCACATGAGGTTTCACTTATATCTACTATATACTAGTATGCTAAGATTTTAGAGGAGTTGATGTTCCTGTGATGTCATACTTTATTTCAATAGTCAAAATTAAGTACATTAAAAAAAAAGTGAGTTGTGAGTTGTGAGACCAAACTTCCAACCACACCAATCCAAATAAAAGGACAGTTCGGTGCACAAAGCATCCCCGCACGAGAGTCCGGGAAGAGTCCCAAGACAAGGGTGAAATGTAAGCAAACTTGAAAGGTTGTGTCGACATGCTAATGCAAACCTACGTGAATGTGCGGAATGATTGCGACAAAGTCTAAGTTATTAAAGGCGCAAGGCGCACCCAGGCGCAAAGGGGCCCTGGAGCCTAGGCGCAAGGCGCAGGCGCGCGCCCGAGGCACGTGAGGCGCAAAAATGGGGAAAAAATAAAATCAGCGAATTGAGCGCCCAATTCATGGAAAATCAGCGAATTGGGCGACCAATTCGCAGAAATTCAGCGAATTGGGCGCCCAATTCATGAAAATTCAGCGAATTGGGCGCCAATTCGTGAAAATTCAGCGAATTGGGCGCCAATTCATGAAAATTCAGCGAATTTGGTGCCCAATTCGCTGAAATCAATTCGCAGAATTTTCATGAATTGGGCGCCAAATTCGCAGAATTTTCATGAATTGGGCGCCCAATTCGCTGAATTTCTGCGAATTGGGTGCCAAATTTGCTGAAATTCAGCGATTGGGCGTCTAGGTGCGCCTCAGGCACATCGCCCGTCTAGGCCTTGTTGGGGCGCAACGGGGTGCGCCCGGTGCGCCCGGCGCCTCAGGCGCGCCTAGGCGCGCGCCTTGATAACATAGGACCAAGTCCAACCCTAAGTTATCAAGGCGCGCGCCTAGGCGCGCCTGAGGCGCCGGGCGCACCCCGTTGCGCCCCAGCAAGGGCTAGGCGGGCGATGTGCCTGAGGCGCGCCTGAGGCGTGCCAAGGCGCACCCGAGGCGCACCTAGTCGCCCAATTCGCTGAAATTCAGCGAATTGGGCGCCCAATTCGCTGAAATTCAGCGATTTGGGCGCCCAATTCGCTGAATTTCAGCGATTTGGGCGCCCAATTCGCTGAATTTCAGCTAATAATTTCAGCTAATTGGGCGCCCCATTCGTTGATTTTCCATGCATTGGGCGCCCAATTCACTGATTTTATTTTTTCCCCATTTTTGCGCCTCACGTGCCTCAGGCGCGCGCCTGGGCTCCAGGGCCCCTTTGCGCCTCAGTGCGCCTTGCGCCTTTAATAACTTAGGTCCAACCTAAATGATGCATGCATGTTTAACAATTAATCTGTAAACAAAATAACAGCAATTATAATTATATAATTTTATCAGCTAAGCAAATCTACACAATGTGAATCTTCAATTTTCAAGCGCACGAACAATATCAAAAAAATTCTCCTCACGAAAGATTTTCAACCACAACTGGCACGAATAAGTTTATAGGATTTAAAAGAAACTAAGCAATGACACTTGCAATCTCAATATCCAAGCACATAGCAATAACCACAAGTGGCACAAATAATTTTATAGGATTCAAAAGAAACAAAGCAATATTACTTGCAATCTCAATATCCAAGCACATATAGTATGTCCATCCAAAATCCAATACAAAAAATAAAATAACACAAAAACGATAATACTCACAAACACTGAGATCCGGCGATGGCGGAATGCGACGAATATCTACGGGTTGGGAAGCGACGACACAGTGTTCTGAGGTGTTGGAATGTGAAAGTTTCTTCTGTAGCTTTTCGGTACTATTTTGGAGTAAGGGAGGGGATGTGTTGTTGTGTTAGGATTACGAAACAAGTAGTGGAATGGTGGCTGGGTAAGCGAATTGGGAAGTTGATTAGTACAGGAAGTTGGTTATGTAGACTTTGCGGGTATGATGTGCAAGGGGGCCACTGCTGAGTGGTCGACTGGAAAAGGAAATGGATTAGCCGCCTGCTGGTTGGGGAAGCTGGGAAGAAAAGCTGAGTCGCCGGATGAGGAGTCGACGGCGGGGTGGTTCCACGGAGGTACGCGCAGAGAGGAAGAATTGAGAAGTCGATGGTGGGACTGTAGATTTCACGGCAGAGAAGAGGGTTATCCGGCGTTGGGAGAGGGGAAGGGGAAGAGGGAAGGAGGCTTTCAGCGGCTTAGGACTTGCGGCGGGGAGGACTTCGATCCTTCCCGTCGAGGAAGAAGATGAACAGGAGGGGAGGGGCGCTAGGTGATGTTAGCGGCAGAGAGGGGAGACGATTTGACTGAGGGCCTTCAGTCTCCGTCTGTTCGATGTACAGTTCAGAGAAATAGTGGGTAGAAAATGGAACAGAAACAAAAAGATAACCGAAATTAATCGGGACGTCGCACCCCGGGAACTCACGATCTCGCACCATGAATAATTGTCGGATTTGGATTCGCTCAGAAATTCAACAATGCTGAAAGATGAGAACCTCCACCACTATTTATAATGAGAGGGGTCTCACCCGTCTATGATTGGTCGTTACGTCCAGTGTCCTAAAATACTAAACGCATGCCCGAATAAAAAAATAAAATACAAAGAAATATATAAAAATGACGCTCTCGACACGCTCGTAGTCTCAGATCGCCGATCCGATCAATGCATCTCATGCAAATATACAAAAATGGGTCCTGCCGAGTGGTGGCCCGATCTCCTCCAACGATCACGATCACGCGGCTAATCCTCGTCATAAGGACGTGTGAAGCAACGCAGTTTTCAAGGATGCGCGGCTTATTTGCTCCGGTGAGTTTGGACAAAAAGGTCATTGTCATACCATACATGCTCAAAACTAGTTTCTTTTCTTGGTAACGGTAGTAACATTTGTCATATCAAACATACATTCTATGACAATGACGTTTTTGTCCAAACTCACCGGAGCAAATAAGCCGAGCCAAACGAGTTTAAATTCATCTCAAATTATATATAAACTTCATCGAGCTTGACACATTTATATACGCAAATGTCATCGAACCATTTCTCTCGTAGTCTTCGCTATGACTTTCTGTCTTTGAACCCGTGCTGATCATCACGATTGTGGTGGCCTAGCATCCTATAATTGTTGTACTCTTATTCTCAATTTCTCCTTACTCCACTTCAGTTGAAAGTAGATGAATCTAATCAAGATCTAAGAGAACAATGTTCTTGCATTTATTCGCTAGTATGCATCTAACTCATGTTACATAAATTTCAATCTTTCGAACATGCCAAAGGGCACTTAAACATTGCGAAGGCCAACCAATGTAATGAAATGAGGGCAAAAATTTAGAAAATTGAGCTTACAAGATTTTTAGGGTCCAAATAGCGAACCTTGATTTTATGGTTTAGGGTGTTCAGACCTTAAACCCTTAGGATTTGAACACCCCTATAGATCAGTAGATGGATCAAAGGAGAACACAAAACTACTAAAAGTAAATAACAAGAGCTTTCATATGTTTCAACAACGAAAAAGGAAACCTTTGCGGTACACAAACAGGCGGAAGGACACTGCACCTTGCACCCAGCACCGCCACCGGCAATGGACACCACCGGCCACGTATGAGCTCCTCCGCGGGCAAGCTCCCCAGCAAGGAGTGGCTGTTGCGATCCTTCAACTCCCGGTTGGGTTAAGGCTCCGTCTGGCACGGTATTTTTTCTCCGGTGAGTTTAGATAAAAACACCACTGTGATAGAATGTATGTTTGGCATGACGACGGTTATCACTCACACCAAGAAAAGAAAACTAGTTTTGAACATAAAAGAGGAAGAAGTTCCTTTGGTGAGGTGGGTACTCACGAACAACGTTCATAACCACCGCGTTCACGGACGCCACCGTCATGCCAAACTGAGCCTAAGTCTATGACAATTCATGGGGGAAAGCAGCTTTAACTCGCACTATTAACATTATACAGCAAAAGAAACCATGTCCAGAGCTTCTAAACCATGAACCAGCTCGCCATTGAGTTAGATCAATAATAGTACCATTTATATATGCGGCGAACGTATATCAGACTCCACATCTCCAACAAGCGAGAACTTCAAACATACATTGGCTAGGTAAGATTCGACTTTTGAAACATGGAGAACATTTATTTACAAGCACAGGACACAGAAGGCAGCATCTGAGCAGTTTGGGCACAAAATCTATTCTATGCTAAATTCAAGCTCTTGCAAATATTCAAATGGAGGATTAGTTTTTCAACACATGCAATATGTACAAAAACTACAATCCCATTCTTTCAGCAGTTATCTATAGTGCATGTAAACATTAAAAAAAAATATTCATGCAAAAACATAATGCATAGCACTGGATGAAGATCTGAATATTTTTATATCAACTAAATTTAAGCTTACAATATATAATTAGATGGGAAGAAAGTGGAAAAGTATTAAAAAAACAAAGTAAAAACTAAAGAAGACTTCATTTTTGAATAGCTTTCTCTCCACTGCCATTTTCATTGCCTTGATGCTGCAACCTGTTTTGTCCATGCAAAACCTGGCTGGAGAAGGTAATTGGCCACGTGCGGTCCCAACATGAACACAAACCAGAAACAGTGATATGACAGCTGCATCAGTAGGAGGAATACTCACATAAAGAAGCACAAGCATCAAAAAATTATTCGTAGATCAACCTTTTTCGATAGGTTTTGGAGGATCGGTTTTCTGATTTTTTACAAACAATTTCACCAATCTACTGGTTATACATTTATATGTTGAGAGTTTCTTGGAACTTATAAATTTTTGTAGCTTTCATGAGATGATACATGTTCTAATCATGCAGGCCCCAAAAATCTTTTGTATTTATACATTTCATCTAAAGTGCCACACTTAGTAGTATATCACCTAAATATTTTTAGCATAACAACAATACTAGTTCCGCTCGTGGATTTTTCCGGTGTTCTCGTTCTCCATTGATTATTTGAGGTTTAGAGTAGATTTAATTGCAAGGCAGTTAAATTTTTTGTGGTAAAATGTTAAGCATGTAAATAAAAGACTTGGGGCTAAGGTAAGAATGATCATTCACATCCTAATTGATTTTCGCATCTACTGTACTTGACTTAAAATCACAATTTACTTTTGCTTAATTTTACTTATGTATCAAGTTTGATCAATGTTTATAACAATTTAATCATTCATCAAACATGTGTAATAGATATGAATCAATAGATAGAGTACATAAAATAGTATAAAAATCACCAACCAATATCATTAAACTGTCAATCCAATTCATTTGAAAAACACTATACCTACAAAACCAAAAAAACAGAAACTTTTATCCAGTTCATGATCAACTGGTTGTCACAATTTTTGAATCATGCAAGCTACTAGTCTTAATGATGCTAAATAGAAGAAATGTTACTGGTCTTACATTCAAAGGTCATAATCTAGGTTCTAAATAAATAAAAAGAATATAATTTCTGTTTTCTAGCCAGAATGGATGAAAATCTATACCGGAAGAATCATCGAAGGTGGTGGAGGAGACTGTGGAGCCACATGGCTTCTAATCTTTCTTCCATTAGCTATACCTGCCGTTGGACTATTAGCAGCACTAATATCCCAGAAGCTCCTCTTCTTAGCCGTTGGCTGAGGAGAAGCGAATTGATGTCTTGAGCTCTTCAAATCATCATTACGCAAATTCATGCCTTCTCGGTGAATTGGTTTCTGAGCTCCTTTTGAAATAATTTCACGAATAAAATCATCCTTTTGCTTGAGCTGAACACCATGCTCCTTTCTGAGTCTCTTGATTTCAAATTCCAGCTCCTTTACTCTCTTTTGCAGCTCTTGGGTCACTCTCTCATTCACTCTTTTGGCAGAATCCGGTGTGCCAAAGCAGTTTCCGCCCCCGAGAATGGATCGTTTTGGCTTGCGGTTCATTGAGTTTGGTGTGGAGAGGAGATGGGAGGAGTGGGCAGGGGGCGGAGGCAGCATCTGGGGGGATTGTGAGGATAGTGCTTGAGCCTGGAGATTTAGGAGCTTCTGTTGGAGCCGAACTGCTTGTTGTCTTAGCTCACTGTTTTCGTTTTGCAGTTCAAGGAGTAGTTTGGTCTGTCCAGTTTCTGGGATATCCGCTGTTTCGTCAATCGCCGAGGATGCCTAAGGTGAAATTAAGCATGATTGAATAAAATCAAAAACATCATCATTATTATTAGCCAACATCTTTAATCAGTAAGTATTTAGGGTCCGTTTGGCGTGGCTGTGGCGGCCGCAAAATGGACGTGAACTCTAGTTTTTGAACGCCCAACCCGCCCCTAGAACCACATCCGCTTTTAGGCTCAAAATGATTTTTTTTTGCGGAGGCACTCACAATCGGTGTGGTGCCAAACATGTTTTTACGGCATTGACATTTTTGTCCACACGCACCGGAGCAAAAGCGTAAAGCATGCTTTTTGAATCTCATTTATGCAAATCATCTTGCACTACTTCAATGATATAAAAACAAGCTATCAATCCAAAGTGTGTGCTTGTATAATCTACAGCCTCATGAAAGCTATTTGGTGTCTAATTCACGAATCTTAATTTCCCTTTCATTCTGATTTGATTGAGTGATGCATGAGTTTAAATCTCTTGTATGTAAATCATATTGCAGTAACACAAAAACAAAGTATCAATCAAAGTACGTATTTTCAACAATACATGAAAAATCTTTTAATTTCCTTTCACAATTGAATATGCTAGCTTTCTGAGAATGAAAATGGTATATTTTCATCCTTATCATTGCAATCAAATCCACATACCAGCATCATTTGCACACAAATGAATATGGGCATGTAGAGAGTACTATTAAAAAGGTAGTACTAGGGTTTACTTAGGTTCCTTGAACACAAAATATATTTCCAAAATGGTTTTGCTTCCATTCATCTGTATGTGAAAAAAATGCAGATTATCACATAAATGTTGAAGGTGTTTGCAGAGTTAAAAAATAATATTTGTTCTAGCTACATCCAACCAAATGAAGGAAAAAAACTAGCAAATTAGTACTAGGCTTCATTTAGGTTGCTTGAAGACATAAAACATTTTTCCAAAATTGATGGTTTTGTTTTCATTCATTTGTATGTGAAACTAGAATGTGAATTTTGAAGGTGTTTACAGAGTTAAACAAAACGTATTCCAACTACATCTAACCAAATTAATTATAGTTAAGAACATGATTTCGATAAAAACACAAATTGAGAAACTGAAGTAGGAAAAGGAACAAACTTTAGTTCGTATCTCCTTGGCGCGATCGGCCCAATGAAGTGTATTTTGAGTCTCACTGAAAGAAAGATGGCCAGGGCTAATATTAGCGATCATGACAGTATTGCATGGTCCACCCAACGAGTCCTTGAGGAGCTGAGTGAGCTTTGAATTACGGTAAGGGATGTGCCTCTTTCCCTCCACAAGCGCATTAATGCAACTACTCAATGCTAGGAGTGATCGGTTTATATTCGCCCCCTCAATTGATCTTTGTGTTCTCAAATCAGTTGCAAGAGCTCTCTCTGACCCAGCTAAATCAATAAGAGACAGCTTGCCTACCCTTGTGACCACATTTAGTGATTCTTTGGCTTGATATTCTGTAATAATCTGTGATTGAAGTAACTAAAGTCACTGATTTGAACTAGCAAAACTAATGAGAGGTGAAGTGGATGATGAGGGTACTTGAAGAATGGCATGTGATCTCGAGGAGGTCTCATTGACTCGTGTGGGCTCAGTTGTCCGGTTTCGATTTCCTTGCAGAAGTAATTGCATAACCTGAAAGAGATGTGAATTGAGCAATGGTGTGCCCATAACTATAGTTCATAGAATTAAGAAAGATGATAATGTTTTGTGTGGTTGAATTACTTCATCTGTTGAGTAAGCTCTGTACTGAGTTAGCCCAGCTGCTATGGTTCCCTGAAAAATGTGGAAGTCATTGTGCTCAGATCTTAGTGTGTAATGATTTTCTATTAAACTCTTCATATTATACAAAAATAGGATAATAACAAAAAACTATTGTGACTTTGTATAATTAAATGGACCTTCCCTCTAAGCTAAATATAAATATAGGTATAAATATGAAAGTTACAAACATGTAATCTATCAGCAAAAGTTGGAAGACACTTTAATTCTTTACAAACATACCTGTTTGTCTTCTCTGAGGACAAGAGGCCGCCCAGGCGACAACAAGTCTCTCACAGTCTCATTATAGACCTCAAGATAGGAGAGAAGCAATGAGTAGCTTCCATTAAAGCTCCTCTGTCTAATTTTTGAGAAGAGGTCTTTTATAGCCAACACCATAACTCCAGGGTTCTCAAGTGTCCCGAGCATCGTGTACGTTTTCCCCGCACCTGTCGCACCGTAGCAAAATACAGTGCCATTCCTTCCTTGAAGAACACCTTCCACTAGTTCCGTAGTTCTACATATAAGCACATGATGGAAAATGTTGGTTTTATATGCCAAGAAATTACACATAACAAATGCAAAACCTTATATCAAGAAAAAAGTGTTCTTTAACATCTATCTAATCAACAATTTTAATGATATTTTAGTGCTATATGTTATAAGAAGATGTGATATTGATATTTTTCTCTCACACAACGCTTTTCTTATATAAAATGTAAAATAAAAAAATGTATATGTTGAAAGTGTGCTGGCTTTGTGGCTGCTGAAAATAATGCTCATCCGAAAAAGTATAAACTTTATAAAACTAAGCATCTCCGGGAGGAAAAGGAAGTAGTTGTGGCTTTGAGTTTCTTCCTTTTTCATTCTTGAGTTTTTCAATTGTTTTGCTATGAAATTCAAAATCAGTTTAATACTCGCCTCAAAATTTTTTGTACCTATAATGTGAAAGGGTACATGAGTCAATCATTCTCCTTTTATACTTCTCCTGACTTTATTCATCAAACTAGTTGTGCTCATAAATCACAGCGAAATTGTGTCGTCAAGAGAAAAAATCATCATCTCCTCGATGTTGCCCGCATTTCGCTATGATAAATCAATTTCCTTCGCTCATACTGAGGACATGCTATTCTTGAACAATGTTATTTGATTAATCAAATACCATCTTCTACTCTAAAGGGATAATCACCCTTCTCCATTTTTTCTTCCAGATTCTTCTCTTTTTCCTGTACTCCATGTATATTTAGATGTATTGCCATTGTCCATGTTCATTCCCAAGGTCGAGACAACAATATATCTAAATATATCTCTAATGAATATATGTTAGTGATGTGACGTGGTACTTTAGGGATGGTGCCATGCACAACAAAACGTTCCAATGAGCAATTACGGTAAGTGCTGAAATTATTAAATATGTTCACAAGCATTCATGTTTGAGATTCGAACGCTAGATAAACAAACAAATTTAATTGAATTAAAGTTGAAAATGCTTCAATTATATACTAAATAAATAATTTCTGCCAATAGGATAAGTCATGAGAAAACACACAAATTAACATCCAAAATAATATGATTTTTCACCAAATACACAACGATAAGTAATTTAGGCTTCAAACAAGAATGATGGGGATCATGGCACATATGAGCCTACATGATTTTTGAGTAAATATGCGATTCATGATTTTTTGTTATTTTTGCAAGTTCATGAACTTTATTGTGTGTTTTTTGGAGACCGTCGTGATCGGAGAATCATGATCGTCTGTGGCGGCTCCTTAGTCTATAAATAGAGATAGAAACCTCATTTAGAATTCATTGGAAGACAGAGATACAAATTCCTCTTTTGATCATTGATGTTGAAGACGAAATCTGAGTGCGACGCTTGGAAGACCTCCCTCCCCTCATCTTCTTAGGCCTTAGCTGACTACCTTCCTCCCCACTCCACTTCCCCTCCCACCTTAGCTGGTCATCCACAACCCTGCTCCATTCAGCTTCAATTTTCCGGCGACCACCAACATCACTTCCGTTCATCACCACCACCACCTGTGACCACCACCGGTTACCCTTGGCCAAAATCACTCATGTCCCTCATTCCCCCACTCTCCCTTGATCTCCTCTCTTCCACTACCCACATTTTCCCTGCCCACGCACAACTCAACCCTTCTAATTTCCCACTTCTCATCATATAATTCACGTCTACTACTCACTAGACCATCTCATATCCCCTAATCGACCACCCCTTGATCCACCCTTCACCAGAGTGCATGTAGCCAAGCCCGTCCACGTGTTATGTCCAGAGAACTTGTTGAAATTGCTTCTGGAATTTCATTCAAGGTGTTGGAATTCTCCTACTCATAGGGATCCTCCCTGACCCCCTCCAACATCCACTAGAACTCCCCAAATCCCTGCCCAATCCCTCTCCCATAAACTAGGCGCCTCTTTCCCATCCTATACTACTTTCCCATCACCTCTGCCACCATTACCCAGCCATTTAAAACAGTCCTGCAGCTTCATACAGCCATGGGTCCTCTTCCAACTGCCCTTATGCAGCCTCCTATTGCGCCTCTGACCATCGGCACCTTCACGGGCATTCCCCGAGCCTTCTACCCATAAATATTATGAGTTATAGCTTAATTGCATTGAATCTTAGTGTAGAATTGTGTGTTTATTTTCTGTTTATTTTTGTTGCGGGTCGCTTAGGGCTCTTGGTAGACCGGTTCAACTGAACCGCCTTAGCTCGGGAGCAATCTAAGCGCGCATACAGTCAATTTGAGATTGTTGAGTACACTGGGACTTTTTAGCGTGGAAAACCCAGAAAGGGTGAAAAAACACGTGGTCGGAGCGGTGCCGACCAAATTTCACTATCTCTTGAGAGGTTACAACTGGATGCTAAGAGATCGAGTGCGACAGGCCGCTACTCGTTACAATAATAGAGAGAAAGAGGGAGAGCACTCCGAGGATGACAGGCCACCCCTTGGAAAAACTAAGTACTTTTCCTACGAGCACAGCAGTGAACTAAAGTGAGAAGGCCGTGCCTGCTTTCCGGAGGACAGAAGTGAGACAGCCCTGTCTGCTTTCGAGAGGACAGAAGTGAGACTGTCTTGCCCGCTTTCCTGAGAACGGAAGCGAGAGCCTTGTCCGCTTTCGAGAACGAAAGCGGGAGCCTTGTCCGCTTTCTTGGGAACGAAAGCGAGAACCTTGTCCGCTTTCGCGAATAAGGATTTCTCTAAGTCCTCGAAGATGATCTTCAAGCGCCGAAGGAGAAATCCGTGGAAATCTTCAAGGAGCTCTCCCTGGTCTCAAAGTCCGGCCCCTTTAAATGAAGCCTTGGGGGCCTTTTTATAGCTTTTGCCGGGGGTAGCCCGGTAATTTCGCCGTCGTAACCACCATAACCACCTTGGCTGACGAATCATATTTCTCGATTTGGGGCACTCGGATCACCATTTTTCATAAATGACTGTCTTGCCCTTTGAGGAAAGGCGACAAACTGTTCCTGAAAAGTGAGAAACTGAAAAGACAAAAAGTGAGCGAAGCGAGGCGTAAAAGTGAGCGGGGCTGAAAAGCGAGCGAGGTGAGGCGAAAAAGTGAGAATGCTCAGAGCGCGCTCAGAAGCGTTCTGAGCGCGCAACGAACATGGAAGCACTTTGAATACGCTTGGGGGCGTTCTGAGCGCTCTCAGAAGCGTTCTGAGCGCGTAACGAACGTGAAAGCACCTTGGACGTGCTTAGAGACGTTTCGAGTGTGCGCGAACATGGAGACGTTCAGGATGATACGCATAAATCGAGAAGTTGATCCCCAAAGGGAAATCAGGGTCTGGCGCTTTTGGCGAGAGTGCGAATACGGGAGGACCATTTGCAAGCCCCCCGGTGAGGAACATCTGCGGAAGAGGAAGGCCAACCGCCCCTCGCGCTGAGTGAGGGTGGCCCGGCCGCACCTGGAAAAGTGCGGCTTGGCCGCACCCCAAGGGGGGCGGCCGAGCGGCCGCACCCAAGGGGGGTGCGGCCCGGCCGCACCCCATGGGGGGGGGGGGGGTGCGGCTTGGCCGCACCCCAAGTGGGGTGCGGCTTGGCCGCACCCCATGGGGGGTGCGGCTTGGCCGCACCCCATGGTGGGGTGCGGCCTGGCCGCACCCCATGGGGGGTGCGGCTTGGCCGCACCCCATGGTGGGGTGCGGCCTGGCCGCACCCCATGGTGGGGTGCGGCTTGGCCGCACCCCATGCAGGGGCGCGGCTTGGCCGCACCCCATGAGGGGCGCGGCTTGGCCGCACCCCTCTCGGGTGCGGCTTGCCCGGCGGAGGCCGCACCCCGTGTGGGGTGCGGTCCGGCTTGCTCTGCTCGCCGGCGGGAGCGGGTGGTGTTGGTGTTTACGCGGTGGTTGGCGCGCTTAATGCGCGGTTTTGAATGGAGGGAATGGCGGTTCCGCTTTAAACTCCCCACTAGAGTAGTGGATGAAGTGGTTGGTTAGAGTAACCGCCGCCCGGTTCTCCATAAGAAGAGAGCCCATGATGAATCCTCATCATAAGCCCCCCAAACCTTCGGAGTCCGTTCTTTTATTTGAAGGAGTGCGAAGGTTTTCTCTTGAATCTTACTCCGGTCATCTTCATCGTGGGCGGCGCGTTGGTCATGGTGGAGGTAAGTTTTTGTTTTTACCGTGAAAAAAAAGGGGGGACGGCGGAGCGCGCCCGTAAGGGTGGTTTCGACCGAGGGGAGGCGACGCTGGAGGCTGGCGTTCGCTGCGCGCGGTGGGCGGTCGTGCGCGCAGACGCCGGGCGGCCGCGCGTGTGGTGTTCGGGAGGATGAGTTTGTTCCCATCCCAGGTTTTCCTGGCCGAGAGGGGTTGTCAAAGGCCTTGCTCTCTATTTCTAGTTGCGTGGATGAACGCCGGCTGCACTCTGTGGGACTTTCCTGGGATCCGGAGCGGGAGGCTGCCGTTCCATTAGACCGTGGGAGGAAGCGGAAGATCGTCTTCAAGAACTGTCCTTCTGACCCGCGTCCCACTCCGCCGGCACCTACGAGTTATGACGACGAGGCGGCCCGAGCCGTCCTAGAGGAGAGCCGACTTTGCCTGATCCGGAGGTGGAGATCTTGGCGCCTCCTCCTGCCGTTCAGGTCCCACAGGAGGATTTGCCGCCACCACCTCCTCTTATGCCGGCGAAGCGCGTTTCCTCTTCTCTTCAGGCGATGGCCTTTGCGGTAAATGAAGTTCTCCTTTCATTATTTAGCCTTTCTTCTTCGTTGTTATTTGCTTTTGCTAACCACTTAGCTTTTGCAGGCGGAGGCTTTGACCAGTGTTGCCGTTACGTGGAACGACCATTATGTGAGTCTCAAGGACAATTATTTCGCCCTTCAGGAGGAGTTACGTGTGGCGAGATGCGAGATGTCCGCCTTGCAGGAGAGAAGAGACCGAGATTCAGTCCGCGTTCAGCAGCTGGAGGCTGATATTGGGAAGCTGCGCGCAGAGTGCGGTGGTGACAAGGCGCTCGCGGAGGATGCCCTTCGTCAGTTGTCGGATGCACATGGGGAGATGTTCCGCCTGGAAGGAGAGTTGGGCTTCCTACGGAGCTAGGTGGACCGGCTGTTGTCGATCGAGCAGAGGCTCGAGGGGGCCAAGGCGACCGGGGTGGCCGAGTACAAGGACTCCCTCGCTTTTGCGGAGGAGCGTTTCCAGATGATGGAGGAGATTCGGGCTGAGGTGATGACGTCGGAGGTAGAGCCCCTAATAGCGGACGAGTGTGAGGTCTCCTTTCAGAGAGGCATTCAGAAGACCCTTCGCATGATGAGGAGGAAGTTCGGGTGTGACACCACCGGCCTTGGAGCCGGAGACCTTTCTGGAGATGACTACTCGGATGTAGCCGAGGACTGATGCTGTCTATCTCTCTTTTTCCTGTTTTTAGTTTTGTTGCTTGTTTGCGTGTTTGCCGGATGTGGATGTATCTCTTTTATTGTATATATCGTACTTGTTTGTTTGCACGATCTTGTAAACCTGGTTGTTAGCACCTGCATAGCCCGATCATTTTCAAAGTTACAGATGAGCTTGCGCGGACCTGAGCCCGCGGCTTTTATATTATAGGTGCACGAGTCTGGCCCGCGGCTTTTACATAATAAAATAGGTGCACGGGTCTGGCCCGCGGCTTTTACATAATAAAATAGGTGCACGGGTCTGGCCCGCGGCTTTTACATAATAAAATAGGTGCACGGGTCTGGCCCGCGGCTTTTACATAATAAAATAGGTGCACGGGTCTGGCCCGCGGCTTTTACATAATAAAATAGGTGCACGGGTCTGGCCCGCGGCTTTTTGCACAAGTCTGGCTCGCGGCTTGGCCGGTGAATAGCTTTTGTATTCAAACCGAGGGTAAACGTAAGGGGGGCAGGCCCCTACGATGCACGAGTCTGGCTCGCGGCTTTTTGCACGAGTCTGGCTCGCGGCTTTTTCGCACGAGTCTGGCTCGCGGTTTTTTCGCACGAGTCTGGCTCGCGGCTTTTTTGCACGAGTCTGGCTCGCGGCTTGGCCGGTGAATAGCGTTTGTATTCAAACCGAGGGTAGACGCAAGGGGGGCAGGCCCTTACGACACCGGGACCTGGCGGCGGAGGAGAAGGGCGGACCTTCAATCGACGGCGGTACAAGGCCCCCGGGGCCAGCCCCGAAGCGGTTCCTGTAGTAGAACAGTTTAGAACAGATAGAAGATAACTAGTAAATGAACGTTGATACATGCGTAAGTGCAATCATACGGCTTCTGAGCCAGTAGGTTTTTGATACAAATTTTATGAGAGGAAGAAATAATGTTGCGCTCTCGTTGCGCTATGCTTGCCCGAGCTTGTTCAGTATGGTGGGCGGCCGTGACCCGGTGGCTGATCCTTGGTGGTACTCTTCTGTGTTTCTTTACGGAAGGCCTCCAGGTGTCCCGACTGGATGAGACGCTCAATCTCCTCCTTCAGCCTTGCGCAGTGCTCCGTTCGGTGTCCTCGGCCTTTGTGGAAGTGGCAAAACTGGGATTGATCTCCCCTGTGTAGGGAGAGCGCCCTGGGCCAGTTGATAACCTTGCTGTTGCAGATTATGGACAAAATGTGCTCGCGGGAGGTGTTTAGCGGAGTGTAGATCTGGGGGTTTTGACTTAATAGCCCTTGGGAGAGGCCCGCTTGGCTCTGAGTGAGCAGTTCGAATTGCTGCTGTTGGCCCTTTCTCTTGCGATTTGCATCGACTGCCTGCAGACTTGTCGGTGCCTGGGGTTTGACTTCTTCTGTCAATGCGGGATTTGCGCGGTCCTTTCGTGCGCTTTGCCTTTCAGGCTTTGGTTCTGTTGCCGTGTCGCTGCTGATCCAAGGGAGCTTGGAGGCAGGTGTGTCGAAACCATGCAGTGCGTTCCTAAGGATATTCCCTTTATTGGTCATGCGCCCTGACATGGAAACGTCATGGTCCAGGGCGTCCAGTACGAGGCTCCCGAATATTGCGTCGTAGGGGGAGTCCGCCTCGGCGACGACGAACTGAACGTCGTACTGGACTGGTTCTGAGTGCCTCCCTACTTGGACGGGGAGGGCGATGACTCCTACAGTGGGTACCGTAGTTCCGTCTGGGAGTTCCGCGCTGCTGGCCCTGAGTTTGAGGTTACCGCTTAGGAGTTTGAGCCGCACTACGGCGGCTAGGAACAAGAGGTTGAAGGGGATGCGATGTGTTATCAACGCTCTTCTTAGCTTGCGGGGTGGGCTGCCTATGCTTGCGTCTAAGGCGAAGTCCATCCATGCACAGGGTCGTTCCTGGCGAATATTTGTGCGGACCTTTTCTTGCTGCTTGCTCCATTCCGTTCCCCTCGGGCGGGTCGGTTCGTTCATGCCTGGCTTTTCTTCTCCTTGGATCCTTGGGGAGCGTGCCTCATGCCATTCGACGAACAGTTGGGAGAACTCAGTGAAGTTGTGAACTGCTCCGTTTGGCAAAGATTCATACCAGCGGAGGGCATCTCCGCGTAGTGTCTTGGTGAAGATCTTGCAACTGATTTGGTCGGGAAGTCCGAGCGTTCGCGTCGTCATCAAGAAGTGATTAACGTGCTTGTACGGATCTTCTGCTCCGTGGAACTCCTTGCAATGCGAGCTTTAGCCACGACGGAACTGGGTATGCTAAAATTGACCTTGACAGGGGGGACTGTCTTTGTTGATGCGAGACATCATTCAGCTCCTGCCCTGCCGCGAGAGGGGCCGGTTTGTCCGTTGATCCAAGCCACGTGGGCAGGACGGGAGTAGCGAGGAGCGCTCCTTTTGCCGGGTTCTCCGGGATTGAGGAACTGCATGCGTCGGATATTTCGGGGGAGGTGTCCACTTTTGCTGGTTCCGTTAACTCCGGAGAAGCGGGCGCTGCGCTCAGGAATCCTTTGCTTGGTTTTTGGGAATCCATTCCCACAGACGGCGCCAAACTGTTGCGGGTCACTTAGGGCTCTTGGTAGACCGGTTCAACTGAACCGCCTTAGCTCGGGAGCAATCTAAGCGCGCATACAGTCAATTTGAGATTGTTGAGTACACTGGGACTTTTTAGCGTGGAAAACCCGGAAAGGGTGAAAAACCACGTGGTCGGAGCGGTGCCGACCAAATTTCACTATCTCTTGAGAGGTTACAACTGGATGCTAAGAGATCGAGTGCGACAGGTCGCTACTCGTTACAATAATAGAGAGAAAGAGGGAGAGCACTCCGAGGATGACAGGCCACCCCTCGAAAAAACTAAGTACTTTACCTACGAGCACAGCAGTGAACTAAAGTGAGAAGGCCGTGCCTGCTTTCCGGAGGACAGAAGTGAGACAGCCCTGTCTGCTTTCGAGAGGACAGAAGTGAGACTGTCTTGCCCGCTTTCCTGAGAACGGAAGCGAGAGCCTTGTCCGCTTTCGAGAACGAAAGCGGGAGCCTTGTCCGCTTTCTTGGGAACGAAAGCGAGAACCTTGTCCGCTTTCGCGAATAAGGATTTCTCTAAGTCCTCGAAGATGATCTTCAAGCGCCGAAGGAGAAATCCGTGGAAATCTTCAAGGAGCTCTCCCTGGTCTCAAAGTCCGGCCCCTTTAAATGAAGCCTTGGGGGCCTTTTTATAGCTTTTGCCGGGGGTAGCCCGGTAATTTCGCCGTCGTAACCACCATAACCACCTTGGCTGACGAATCATATTTCTCGATTTGGGGCACTCGGATCACCATTTTTCATAAATGACTGTCTTGCCCTTTGAGGAAAGGCGACAAACTGTTCCTGAAAAGTGAGAAACTGAAAAGACAAAAAGTGAGCGAGGCGAGGCGTAAAAGTGAGCGGGGCTGAAAAGCGAGCGAGGTGAGGCGAAAAAGTGAGAATGCTCAGAGCGCGCTCAGAAGCGTTCTGAGCGCGCAACGAACATGGAAGCGCTTTGAATACGCTTGGGGGCGTTCTGAGCGCTCTCAGAAGCGTTCTGAGCGCGTAACGAACGTGAAAGCACCTTGGACGTGCTTAGAGACGTTTCGAGTGTGCGCGAACATGGAGACGTTCAGGATGATACGCATAAATCGAGAAGTTGATCCCCAAAGGGAAATCAGGGTCTGGCGCTTTTGGCGAGAGTGCGAATACGGGAGGACCATTTGCAAGCCCCCCGGTGAGGAAAATCTGCGGAAGAGGAAGGCCAAACGCCCCTCGCGCTGAGTGAGGGTGGCCCGGCCGCACCTGGAAAAGTGCGGCTTGGCCGCACCCCAAGGGGGGCGGCCGAGCGGCCGCACCCAAGGGGGGTGCGGCCCGGCCGCACCCCATGGGGGGGGGGGGGGGCGGTGCGGCCTGGCCGCACCCCATGGAGGGGCGCGGCTTGGCCGCACCCCATGGAGGGGCGCGGCTTGGCCGCACCCCATGAGGGGTGCGGCTTGCCCGGCGGAGGCCGCACCCCGTGTGGGGTGCGGTCCGGCGCGCTCCGCTCGCCGGCGGGAGCGGGTGGTGTTGGTGTTTACGCGGTGGTTGGCGCGCTTAATGCGCGGTTTTGAATGGAGGGAATGGCGGTTCCGCTTTAAACTCCCCACTAGAGTAGTGGATGAAGTGGTTGGTTAGAGTAACCGCCGCCCGGTTCTCCATAAGAAGAGAGCCCATGATGAATCCTCATCAATTTTATTATTGAAAATTTAGTTCCCCGGCATGGTACTTTAGGTCATAGAGTTGTTTTAGGACTTGTCCCTGCGTCAAAGAATTTACATAAGAAATAGGTGTCCGGAGAGGAGCTAATTGCTGATTTCTAGACTGTATAACAATATAAATGTGGTTCTGCACATATTTCAGAATCCCGGGAAGTAGCCAGCAGTAATGGTGGATCTCGGTGGGGATGTGGACTGCTGGAAGGGCGGGGGAAGGCAATGGGTTGCTGGGAGGCAATGGGTTATATAGATCAAAGATCAAATTAGGCTTCTGTAGGTTTTTGTATCTACCTTCTCTTCTTCATCTTCCTTCTTTAGTTTTTCTCCAATACGCATGGGAGTAAGAGAGGAATTACTCTAAGTGATGCCAAATATTCCGAGCAAGGTTAGGGCATATCTCTCTAGACTGGTGAATCTGCATCCGGGTTTTTGACTTGGAGGCCGAGAAAGTATTTCATAAGTTTTAGATCGGACATCTCAAATTTCTTTTTCCTATTTTCTTTGAACTCATTCGTGTTGTGCGGATTGGTCCCTGAGAAGATAAGATCATCGACATATATGGAGAGTATTAGAAAGTCCCCTTTTTGATCTTGCTTGATGTAGAGAGATGTTTCATTTGAGAATTTTGTGAATCCATTAGTGAAGATAATGAATTTTACAATTCCAAGCTCGAGGAGCTTGTTTTATTCCATATAGCGCCTTGTGTAGTTTGTTACTTTATATTCCTGTTTGGGGATGATGTATCATCTTGGCTGATCAACATGGACTTCTTTTTTTATCTCTCCTTTCAGAAAAGCCGACTTAACATCCCGCCGGTGTACATATAATTTGTTTTGAGCCGCAATAGCAAGAAGGATTCAAATTGTTTCCATTCGAGCTACATGGTAAATGCTTCATTATAGTCCCGACCTGGTTTTTGTGAGTAGCCCTAATCTACTAAACGAGCTTTATGTTTCTGAATTGAGTTGTCTTTATTTATTTTAGTTTTATATAACCATTTAAGACCAATAGCTTCCCTCGATCTGTCTACTAGTTCTCATGTCTCATTTTTCTTTATCATATCCATCTCTGCATCCAAGGCTTCTTTCCAGTGTTGTTCTTTGGATGCTTCATTGAAGGATTGTGGTTCTTTTGCTTTGAATACCAGTGTCAAATTGCAGTTTGTGTACATAACATCAATAGTTCTGAATTTTTAGAAGATGATGAATCAAAAGAATGTCAAATATATCCAGAGTAACTTATAGTGATGAGTTCTCTAGAACTGGATGGACGAGTGAGATGATCTGCCTCTTGTTGGATAGTCTCCTCTCCAACCTCCAAGGAGCCAAATTGATTCTGATCCTAAGGACAGTCCCTCTTCCATTGATTATTTTCTTTGATGATCACATCTCAGTTGTTGATGAGCTTCTGGGTGCAAGGATTGAAAAGGCGATATACTTAAGATTCCTCACAATATCCCACGAGTATTGTCTTTTCTCCTTTTTGTTGCAACTTGTCTTTCTTCTTCCTCACAATATCCCACGAGTATTGTCTTTTCTCCTTTTTGTTGCAACTTGTCTTTCTTCCTCCAAGAATTAGGTTGTAAGTAATACAGTCAAAAATTCTCAGATGCATCACAGTTGCCTTTTGAGAGTTTCATACTTCAGAGGGAGTTCAGTTCTTTAGAGCTTTAGTGTGAGCTCTGTTTTGTAGATAAACAACTGCATTAACGACATTAGCCCAGAAAGTTTTGGGCATATTTTTATGTTGAAGCATGCTCCTTGCCATTTCGACAATGGTTTTGTTTCTTCTTTCAACAACCTCATTGTGATGAGGAACGTCTTACAGATTATTCTCTCTTTATCTCCTTCTTTTGTAGTCATTTGAGAATTTATTAGAGGTGAATTCACCTTTTCTATTCATTCTTAGAATTTGTATTTGTTTGTTTGATGTATTTTCCACCGAAGCTTTGAAGTGGAGAGAGTAGCCAAAGTCTTATGATTTTTATTTAAGAATTACACTCACATCATCCTAGTGAAGTCATCCACAAGTGGAGGTAATACCTCTTGCTTGACCATGATGGGATGGATGCAGGCCCCCGCAGATTAGTATGAAACAACTCAGGTAGATTACATGATTTCCATATGGGTGTGTCATTAAAGACAATTCTGTGAATTTTGTTTAACGCACACCCTTCACATGCTTTAGAATTATGGCGTAGTCTGGTTAACCTATTACCAGTTCTTCATTGAGCAATTTTATGAGGTCATTGAAATTCAGGTGTCCATACCATAGATGCAAGTTGTGGAGACATGTCTTGCTACAATGATTTGCGTGCTCTTGTGAAGTAATCATTACCATGAGGATTACTTTATTGATAATCATGTTGACAGTAATAATATGTTCTCCAGAGGTTTTTTTGATGATGTTGCATTGCTCCATATCAAATATGAGCTTGTAGCCGGAGGAGGGGATGATAGTGGAGGGGGATACTTTGAAGCCGAAATCGCAACTGCCTAAGCGAGGCGTGCTCTGAGAGAGAGAGAGCTTACCACAATTTCATACAAGACAAAGAAATAGACTAAACTTTTGAATGTCTTCATTCCATACAACCCATGCTTTTAAATAGGCCTACAAGACTCATAATAACAATCATTACCATCAATTATGTATCGTTAGTATGTCGTGTCTTTTATTATTATCGTTTTAATGACTCGACATTAATGATAAAGGAGAAGACCTCTCGAGGAGGCTATGTATTTTTCCCCAAGGTGGTCCCGCTAGCCGGGCTTTCACTAGCCGGCAGGGATGGAGGACCTCTCGAGGAGGCTTTATGTTCTCTCAAAGTAGCTCCGTTAGCCGGATTCCCAGCGACGCTCGTCGAATATATGCAGGGTTGGACATTTCTTTCCGAGCGTGAGCCACGCTCGAAAAGAGCGGGGATTGTGTACAATCCCGATATTCGCCGAGTATACTCCCTAAGGCTTATTGGAGCATCATGGTAACATCGACCCATGCAGGAAGGGAGGTAGAGGCAAGGGGGACGAGCGGTGAGGGAGGAAGCCTCCCGCTGCCCGACCTACATAGTGGAGCGAGAGGTGGAGGGACAAGACCCCACCCCCAAGGGGGGCGAGCCCGGGCTGCTGCCCGGGGGCTCGCCCCGCTCCCAGCTAGGGGGGCGAGCCCGGGCTGCTGCCCGGGGGCTCGCCCCCGCTCCCAGCTAGGGGGGCGAGCCCGGGCTGCCGTCCGGGGGCTCGCCCCCGCTCCCACCAAGGGGGGCGAGCCCGGGCTGCTGCCCGGGGGCTCGCCCTCGCTCCCACCAAGGGGGGCGAGCCCGGGCTGCTGCCCAGGGGCTCGCCCCCGCTCCCAGCTAGGGGGGCGAGCCCGGGCTGCCGCCCAGGGGCTCGCCCCCGCTCCCAGCTAGGGGGGCGAGCCCGGGCTGCCGCCCGGGGGCTCGCCCCCGCTCCCACCAAGGGGGGCGAGCCCGGGCTGCTGCCCGGGGGCTCGCCCCCGCTCCCACCAAGGGGGGCGAGCCCGGGCTGCTGCCCAGGGGCTCGCCCCCGCTCCCAGCTAGGGGGGGAGCCCGAGCTGCTGCCCGGGGGCTCGCCCCTGCTCCCAGCTAGGGGGGGAGCCCGGGCTGTTGCCCGGGGGCTCGCCCCCGCTCCCAGCTAGGGGGGCGAGCCCGGGCTGCTGCCCAGGGGCTCGCCCCCGCTCCCAGCTAGGGGGGCGAGCCCGGGATGCCGCCCGGGGGCTCGCCCCCGCTCCCACCAAGGGGGGCGAGCCCGGGCTGCTGCCCGGGGGCTCGCCCCCGCTCCCACCAAGGGGGGCGAGCCCGGGCTGCTGCCCAGGGGCTCGCCCCCGCTCCCAGCTAGGGGGGAGAGCCCGGGGTGCTGCCCAGGGGCTCGCCCCCGCTCCCAGCTAGGGGGGCGAGCCCGGGCTGCTGCCCGGGGGCTCGCCCCCGCTCCCAGCAAGGGGGCGAGCCCGGGCCGCCGCCCGGTGATCTCGCCCCCGCCCCCAACATTAAGGGGCGAGAGGAGGAGGGGCGAGCCCTATTGGAGTTATTATTGTAGATATGTATTTTTGTATATTTTATATTTATGGGTGTGGTCTGCCTTTAGCCTGTAATAGCCTTTTCTCTATTTAATATGTTGCTCTCCTAATTGGGAGACAAGCACTTTTATTATTCTCTTCTACATGGTATCAGAGCCAACCTAGGGTTCCCGCATCGCGTTTTTTTTCGATCGATCGTCTTCCGAAGCGCCTTCCCGATCGCTCGTCTTCCCGTCGTGATCGATCGTCTTCCGCAGCGTCTTCCGCAGCCCATCCTTCTCGATCGATCGACGGCTTCTACAGTTTTTCTCGATCGATCGAACGGCGACATCGACGCATCCTTTTGTTCCAGCGATCGACGACGCCGCGTCCTCCTGTTCCAGCGATCGACGACGCCGAACGACGACATCGACGCATCCTCCTGTTCCAGCGATCGACGGGATCTGCGCTTCCTTCTGTTCCAGCGATCGACGACGTCGCGTCCTCCTGTTCCAACGATCGACGACGCCGCGTCCTCTTTCTGTTCCAGCGATCGACTTCTGCAGTTTTTCTTGTTGATCCTCGATCTCCTTTGTGGGAGGGATCTTCGTGTTTCTTGCCTCATGATTCATGGCTTCTACGGACACCTACGAATCCTCCTCGAGGCGGATTACTAGCATCCTTCTGGATGAGCGGAACTATTCTTCTTGGGCTACAACGATGAAGGTGGCCCTTGCTGGTCGAAATAAACTTTCTTGGTTGACTGGCGGCCCTCCACAGCCTCCTGCTGACAAGAAAGATGATTTGATCAAGTGGTCCACGGAGAAATTCATGGTTCTCGGCTGGATCCAGTGCTCGATGGAGCCTCGTATCTTCGGCCAGTTCATGCGTTTTGAAGACATCGCCGAACTTTGGTCCGCCCTTCAGCGCACCTTCGGGCACACACGTGTTGATGCCCAGATTTTTGGTGTCTTTCAGGATATTGCTTCCGCTACTCAGGGGGGGCGGTCTGTTCAGGAGTACTTCACCTACCTTCAGGATCGTTTTCTGGAACTCAACGATCTGGAGCCTCTTAGTGCCCTAAAATCTCCCGAGGATGTCACCCTTATCCGGCAACAACGACAGCGTCGGGAGACCTATCAGTTCTTGATGGGGCTTCGCCCCGAGTATGAGTCCACTCGTGCTCAGATTGTGGGCATGTCTCCTTTGCCAGATCTTCTTGAGGCCTACTCTATTGTCTCTGAGCATGAGAAACGCCTGCAGCGTCACTCATGCCTCTCCGGCGGACGTACTACTTCCTCGCTCCCTACTGAGCAGATGGCTCTTGCAGCTTCTTCTCGTCCTCCCACTTCTGGCTCTCGGAGCCGTGGAGGTCGTGGTTCTTCTACACCGTCTGGGGGACGTGGCTCCTCCGGTGGCCGTAGCTCTACGGGTCCGCCTGGCCCTTGCTCTCATTGTGGGCGTCTCTATCATGACCGCAGCCGTTGCTATCAGCTCTACCCACACCTCCGGGGTTCCGATCGTACTTCGTCTGGTGCTCCGCGCTCTACCGTTGCTGCTGTTGAGTCTTTTGATACTGTCGAGCGTCCTTCAGGAGTCACTGCTTCGGATTTCAGTCACCTGTTGGCCCAGTTTCAGCAGTTTCAGCAGTTCCAGCAATCTCAGTCCTTCACTTCTGCCTCTGCCTCTCCTAGCTCTTCATCCTCAGGTACTCCGTTTGCTTGCTCTGCGACCACGGTTGATCAGGGTTCGTCACCCTGGGTGATTGATTCTGGTGCAACCGACCATATGACTGGTACGTCTTCCCTCCTGCGCCAGGTTGCTCCTTGCTCCCACCGGGATGTGCGCCTTGCTGATGGCTCGTTTACTCCTGTCCTCAGCCAGGGCACGGTCTCTCTCTCTTCCTCTCTCTCCCTTGACTCTGTTCTTCTTGTACCCCACATGGCTCTCAACCTTTTATCTGTTAGTAGTATTACTCGTGCTTTGAACTGCTCAGTCACTTTCTACTCTGATCATTGTGTTTTTCAGGACCTGCGATCCAGGAGGACTTTTGGTACGGGGATTGAGAAGAATGGGATGTACCATCTGGTGATGTCTCCTCCTACTGCTGCTACCACCACCACTGCTGCTCCTGCTTCGTCATCGAGTTTGCTTTGGCATGCCCGTCTCGGTCATGCTAGCCCTCCTCGGATGTTATCTGTTTGCCCTGATGTATCTTTTTCTTTTCCTTTTCATTGTGATGTTTGCGAATTGTCCAAACACACACGCAGTACCTATGTATCTTCTGTTAGTCGTGCTACTTCTTGTTTTGAGTTGATACATTCTGATGTTTGGGGCCCTGCCCCTATTGTTTCTTTTGATGGATTCTCGTACTTTGTCACTTTTATTGATGACTACTCTCGCTGTTTATGGGTTTACCTTCTGAAGCGTAAATCTGACGTTCTTTCTGTTTACACTCACTTTGCTGTTATGATACAGACACAACATGGCAAGTCTGTTCAAATTCTTCGCTCTGACAGTGGCGGAGAATACACCTCCCGCTCCTTTGACATGTTTCTTCGTTCTAAAGGCACCCTCCACCAGTTTTCGTGTCCGGCCACCCCCGAGCAAAATGGCGTGGCCGAACGCAAAAACCGTCACCTGTTGGACACTGTTCGATGCCTTCTTCGAGGCATGCATGTTCCTAAATCCTACTGGAGTGCTGCTCTCCTTACTGCGGCCTTTCTTATCAATCGAACTCCGTCCCGCCCCCTTGGCGGTATTGCCCCCTACAGTCTTCTCCACCCTTCCGCCTCTGTTTTTCCCATCCCTCTTCGGGTCTTTGGCTGTGTGTGTTTTGTCCAGGACCGGCGCCCTTCCCGGACAAAACTCGACGATCGGGCTGTCCGTTGTCTCTTTCTCGGCTACTCGACTACCACTAAGGGGTATCGCTGTTATGATCCCCGTCTCCGTCGTATCATTCACTCTCGTGATGTGACGTTTCACGAGGAGGTACCCTTCTTTCCCTCTCCCTCGACTACCCCAGCCCCTCCTACTATTGTCCAACCTATCCCGATCGTTCCCGCTATTTCATCACCATCACCTCCGCCTGTCCTACTTACTTACACTCGTCGCCGCGCGCCCCCACCACATGTTACTCCCATTTCTCCCTCAGTCCCGGATCCATTGCTCCTTCCGGTTACAGGTACCTCTCTTGAGCCTTCTCCCTCTACTACTTCTGATGATTTACCTATTGCCTTGCGCAAGGGCCATCGTGCTTGTGTTCGTTCCTCTGTTACTGAGCACCCGCTGGCTAGTGTTGTTTCCTACCAGCGGTTCTCTCCCTCTTACCAGGTGTTTGTGGCTGCTGCTGATTCGGTTCGAATCCCTGCTTCCACTGCTGAGGCGCTCCTTGATTCGCGGTGGGTTCGGGCCATGGAGGAAGAGATGTCTGCTCTTCGTCATACCGGGACGTGGTCCCTTGTTCCCCTGCCTCCCGGGAAACGCACCGTTGGGTGCAAATGGGTCTACACTGTGAAATATGGTGCTGATGGTTCGATTGATCGCTACAAGGCTCGCTTGGTGGCTAAGGGATTTACTCAGGCTCCTGATGAGTTTGGGGCCTCGTTTGCTCCCGTGGCCAAGCTGACTAGTGTTCGTCTTCTGCTCTCCCTTGCGGCATCCCGGGCATGGCCTCTCTACCAGCTCGACGTCAAGAATGCTTTCCTCCATGGCACCTTACAGGAGGAGGTTTATATGGCTCCTCCACCGGGATTTGCCCTTCAGGGGGAGTATTCGGGCAGGGTCTGTCGTCTGCACAAATCCCTGTATGGCCTGAAGCAATCTCCACGTGCCTGGTTTGACCGGTTCAGCACTGTTATCCTTCAGATAGGCTTCACTCAGTGTCATGCGGATCACACTTGCTTTGTTCGCGCCATGCCAGATGGCCGTCGTGCCATTGTCTTGGTCTATGTTGACGACATTATTCTTACTGGGGATGACTCTGCTGGTATTTCTGAGGTGAAAGCTACTCTCCGCGCCGCTTTTGAGGTGAAAGATCTTGGATCTCTCCGTTATTTCCTTGGGATTGAAGTGGCTCGCTCTCGACAGGGCATCTCCATATCCCAGCGAAAGTACACCTTGGATCTCCTCCGGGATTCTGGTCTCCTGGGCTGTCGTCCTGTGCGTACGCCTATGGATATCAATCATCGTCTTCATGCTGAATCTGGTGATCCTCTACCAGACCCTTCTCAGTACCAGCGTCTGGTTGGCCGCCTGATATACTTGACAAATACGAGGCCAGACATCAGCTTCTCAGTAGGTGTTCTGAGTCAGTTTATGCATTCTCCTAGGACTGCTCATCTTGAGGCAGCTCGGCGTGTTCTTCGCTATCTCAAGCATGCTCCGGGTCTTGGGCTATTCTATCGGACTGACAGTGCCTCCAGTCTCTCCTGCTTCACTGATGCTGATTTTGCTGGCTCTTTGACTGATCGACGCTCTACCACCGGCCTCTGTGTGTTTCATGGGGATCATCTTGTTTCATGGCGGAGTAAGAAACAACACATTGTATCGCGCTCGTCCGCTGAGTCCGAATACCGTGCCATGGCACACGGTGTTACTGAGTTGATTTGGCTTCGATCGTTGCTGGCTGAACTTGGTCTATCTCTGACCACTGGCTCGACTCTCTACTGTGACAATAAGTCAGCTCTTCTTCTCACTCAGGATTCAGTACTTCATGAGCGCACCAAGCACATTGAAATGGATGTTCACTTTCTTCGTGATCATGTTCGTACTGGGACCATCCTTCCTACTTAGTAAGGGGCGAGCTTCTCTCGCCCCCACGCCCAGTAGGGGACGAGCCCAGGAGGGCATTCGGTCTGCGTTTAGCGTCGTGGAACGGCGGGATTTGGCTATTCGCAGGCCAAGTCCGGGGTATTTTGGTAATTTCACGGACCGGTTTTTGGTTATTCGCAGCCCAACTTCAGAAATCCTATAAATAGGACCAAGGGGGCACAATTTGGAGGAAGCTCATGGTAGGCTAGCTCTCTCTCTCTCTCTCTCTCTCTCTCTCTCTCTCTCTCTCTCTCTCTCTCTCTCTCTCTCTCTCCCCAAGTCTCTCTAGTGGATGAGGAGAGCCTCCAGTGGTGCCCAAGCTTAGTAGTGGCTTGGGAGGGGAAGTTCCTAAGGGGCTTCCGGGTATGTGGCGGGACCTCCCCACTAAGCCCTTGGTTCAGTCCATAGTTCCTCAACCTTCAACCTAGAGCTCTCCCTTGGGGGGAGTAAGGGTTGGTCGCCCCTCATCTCGGTGAGGGCCCCGAACTCCACAAGAGACCGAGAAATCGGTTTCAACACCAAATATATCTCAAGGGATGCGATCTATAAGGAGGCTCACAGAGCAATCCAAAGGAAATTTCTTCATGGAAATGATAATCATCTTGAAAAATGTTCGAGTCATCGACACTAGGATGCCACTCTAAGATGTATCAAACTCCTCAACGGGAGGGTTCACCGGGAGGGTATAATAAAATTCATCATGAATGCGACGAGTGCCAGAACAGGTTCCCGGCATATCAAGAGTGCCCTCAAGCATTAGAGAGGCAATCACTAAGTACTCAACACTAGGCTCGAGATACTAAGGGGAGAGATAACTCAGGGATATACTTGAGAAATTTCAAGGATCTTGTGCTCAAAAATGAATTACTCACAAGAATCTCATCATGCCTAACTCTAGTGTTTTGCTCGTGTCGCTCTTGGAAATAATCTCAACAATCGCAACATTATCTCCCGCATAATACACTATCAGGTTAGGAGTAGATTCATTCTCACCATACAACATATTTTTTCAGATGCATGGGAGTTAATATTAATTGTCTTCGCTCTTAAGAGTTTAAGGTCTCATAGCCCTTTATCAATTTTAAGGTTCTACAAAGGTTTTCTATAACTTTTCTAGTTGAGGTTTATACTTAAATAAGATCCTTACCTAACAAAGGCGAACTATTTGATAAATCCCCAAGGTCCCCCACTTAAGGTATTCTCCATATTGGATGAGCATCCCATGGACACTATGCCATAAGTAGTCATCTATGTTGGTTGACCGAGCATACTTGGGTGCTCCCAAGGGCTTTTAGAGCCACCTAAATGAATTCATATGGTTGGCCAAACATTCAATAATGATTTTAATGGTTGTCCGAGTGTCACATCTTGGCCCGGACATAATCTACTTAAAGTAATAAAGGATACTAATGGTCAATCAAGTTTATCTCCTTCGAGAACGTCCACAATATCAATGGCAATGCCTATATTATAGCTTTAACTGAGACATTTGGGCTCTCCAAAATGTTTATTGTGATTGATCTCACACAATTCAATCTCGATGCATTGTACCCAAAGACCTATAGTAGAACTAGCGGACGAATTCTTCACAAGAGACAATATTTGAAGCAGACATCATCTTATTGTAGTTGTGAGAACTCTTCGTGATCATTCCACATGAGTGCTATGTGGGTTCTTCCCCAATCCGCAGGTGTCTCAGACCCCATGTTAGCACCATTTACGACGTGTGTCCTCCAACACCATCAACATTAACTTCCATCTCACCTTAACGCTACTTTCAACACATATTCACTAAAATATAACTTATTTTATTCTTTTTAATTTTGGTTTCCCACCAAAAATATTTTTGTTTAAATACTCATATTGGATGAAAGAGGGATCCTATCTTTGAAATCAATCCCTGTTATTTGTGTGAAATCAATCCCTATTCATCCATTATCCAATGCATTTTTAAAATGGATTGTAGAAGACTGAATCTATCAAATTTATAACTACTCAGAAGAACAAAAGAAAACTGAAGAAATGCAATGCAACCAAACAAGAACTACTCACGTGGTTAAGTACACCTCTTGTTGTGAAGTAGACTCCGGGAAGGCGGCATCGAAGCAGAAATGGCGTCCTCGAACTCTCTTGAGCCTAAGGTAGTCCGTCTCCGAGGCAAACTCAGTGAGGTACACATCTCTTCTGTTCACAATCCTAACACACCTTCTCGACCCCACCTCCTCTTTCTTTCCCATTGGCCTTAGCCGCACAAACACCATTATCCGGCTCCCCGTATCTCCGGAGGCCTCCGAATCCTCACTAGTTTTCTTGTAAGCCGTCAAACCTCTCCCATCCAGCACCGACCCCATGGAACTCCTCCTTGCAGGAGCTCTGGCGGCTGTCCCCGCTTTCCTGGGCATGGAGCAGGGCACAATCCTGTTGGGTATGTTCAAATCTTGGTTCTCCTTGGCTTCGTTTCTGGATAAAAATGTCGGCTTCATCCTTGGAATTACAGCTTCTCCGTCTCTGTTCTTCTTCTCATGTTCTTGTCCTTGCTTTTCATCTTCTCCGGACTTCTTATGACTGGAATCGAGGAGATCGATGCTTGGGTGATGGGTTGGAGCTAAGGGCTGCCTGTGCTGCTCGTATAAGACGGTTAGGGCTTTCATTTTCTCCTTAAGGCCCTGATGTGGATTTCTGATAATGGATTTGTGGCGAGCTGGTGATTGAAAAAGCTCGCCGGAACTCCCGCCGGAGAGCTGCGACCGTGTGGAAACTGGCATCTCGTATAGAAACCACGGAAGGAAATTTCAATGAGATGGTCGGGAAAGTGGATGATCCCGCATTGATTTTGCCGAATCTTTCAACAATCTAGAAGTGCATATCCCGATTTCTTACAAGAGAAATGGTTTCTTTGAGAATAGTGGAAAAGGAAAAGGAGAGGGATTGAAGTATTAGAAGTCGAGTTCTGAGGTATCGACTAATTCCGAGTTAGGTTTTCTGTAGTAGCAGGAGAAGCTGACTGGGAGTTTCAGTGCAGAGAAAAGAGTGTAAAAAAAATGATCTGGGCGAATCAGAGCCGTTAGTGCCTCCGTAACGGACGGTTGGTAAGAGAGCTAAACTACCTATGGGTTTTTTGAAATCTCGGCGAAGTTAACGGTCGGAAAGAGACGAGGGCCCCTAACGGTCGTCCTTAAAAATAGCGAGCTAACTAAAGGATCAAATCAGATTGATCCTCTCGGACCTTCGGAAGTGTTAATAATACATTTCCAAAGATTTGTGGGGCCCGCATAACTATGCAAGAGAAACAGTAAGGATCATCCGTACATAACTATGCACGCGAGCCTCATCCCCAGTTGCGACAGCATCACTGTCATGACAGTGTCACGGTGCGGCGACACACGCGACTCACAACTGATATCTAATAAAAAAATAGCAAAAAGCTTAAATCAGTCCCTATAGTTTATGTAGAAGTTGAAATTGGTCCCTAAAGTTTCAAAAGATTGAATTTGGTCCCTATAGTTTTAAACCTTTTTGAAATCAGTCCTAAGTCACTTTTCCATCCAATACTTAACGTTCTCTATAAATTTGGGTGATGAGTAGGATGATGACTAGGATATTTGCTAACTAGATTTTATATACTAATTATTTATTTTATTTAGGCGTTATTATGTGCTCAAATGATGTACTCTTTTTCTAATTGTAGCATTTTTCTGATTAAAAATTTGCAAAATATGTTTCTTATGAAAATACAACTTGCTGGTGGGATTCAAATTGAAGCATTTTTATGATTAAGAAATTGCGGAGCTCAAAACCATAAAAATACAACTCATTGGTGGGATTCAAATTGAAGCATTTTTCTGATTAAGAAATTATGGAACTCAAAACAAAGAACTAATAGTGTTTTAAATTCCAGCATTTTACTGATTACAGACTAAAAAAAACAGAACAATTCTTTACGCCATTAAAGCATACAAGAGAGTAAATATCTAACTATGCTTATAATTATCAGCCGCTTCCTCTTGATCACATGCATATGTGAATACTTCAGGATTCCTCCATCTTCATGATGCGGATGAATTTCTAATTAGATGGAAAAAAAATTAGTCATCATGTATTACTTAAAAATTAAATTCAAGTAAAGATAAAAAACTTACCGACAACTCCTTTTATTATGTCCGGTGATACCACATCTCGCGCATGTAACTGTACCATGTTTACGAATCATCTTAGATTTATTTTTCTCTTCATTAGCATCTATGTTTCGTTTCTTCTTTGGTCTACCCGGTGCTCGCCGACGAATGAGTGGAAGAATTTCAGCTTGTTGTAATGTTGGCCAAAAATTTGAACCATTGGTAGGCAAAATACTATGCTTGTAACATTCAATATAGATATTTTTTTTGAAACAATCCGGGACATAGAGGTATACTTCAAGGTTAAGATAGTGCATACAACTTATGAAATGTCTACATGGCAATCCACTAACCCTCCACTTTCCACAAGAACAGAACCATTTATCCAAGTCAACTATAAATTTGTCAGGTAGATGTACGACCTCAAACACTTTATTGGACGACCATAGAGGCATCCACATTCCACTATTTTTTGCCTCTTCTGCAATTTTTTTGGCAATTTTTGGATTGACATCATTAAGTTGTTTCTCAACTCTCTCTCTAATAGTTGCCCAACGTTGCATCATATAAATACGTATATCCTCGCACATTGTAAGTATCGGTTTATCACGCATATCCAAAATTACGCGATTAAATGCCTCAGACATGTTATTTACTAGGACGTCGCAACGGGGATAACCACTGAATGCATGCTTAAACCATAATGTTTTATCTATATTGATTAGATGATCGTATGCACTTTGTGAAATCAAATGGATTTCATGCATGACTCTAACCCACTCAGCTTCGTATGTTGCATTCGAAGCTTTCCATAACAAAAGTTTTAAATTTTTACTAGGGTATTTCTTTCAAAAGTTGTTATAAAGATGCCGCACACAAAAACGATGATCAACACCGGGCAACAACTCTTTGAATGTTTGTACCAAACCCTGTAAATATAAATATGAAAATATTTAGAATAAAATTAAAGCTCAAACAAGTCTCATTAAAGCTCCAACACATACCTTTTGTTGATCTGAAATGTACGTTATACCAGAGTGCCCAATATCTCTGATTAGGTTAGATAGAAACCAAGTCCATGATTCTTTATTCTCAGCTTCAACAACTGCATATGAAATAGGTAGCATCTGGTCATTTGGTTCTCTGCCAATTGCTGTGAGTAATTGACCACCGTGCGGTCCCTTTAAAAAACATCCATCCAGTCCCACTATAGATCTACATAATTTAAAAGATTCACGACATCCACTAAAACAAACGTATAACCTTTCAAAGCGAGGGACTATGTTTCTTGAAGTTGTTGGATTATCACATAAATGCTCAGGATGCCATGTTAATTTCATAAAGACCGAACTTCCAACATTTGATCTTAATAGTTCCATGCAATAGTGATTAAGATGGTTGTACTGATCTCCGATACTACCTTCCACTAATATGCTTGCTTTGGATTTCGCTCTTAACGCTTTGTTTTTTGTAATACCTGCAACCCATTTTTCCTTAACTTTATCAATAATTTTTTTGACTCTGATGTTGGGCTCTTCACGAACTTTTGCCTCAAGTCTTTTACTTAGCCACTTGGCGCTCAATAATTTGTTCTTGAATTCTCTGCTGCACGAATGATTATCTTTAATAGTCCTGACTTCCCAGGTATCTTTATTTTTCATCGGTGCGGCATATATTTCCCATTCGCATCCGATTTTGCATCTGTATCTAACTCGTTGGTTGTCATTTTTCATCAATTTTAGACCTACACCTGAATGGACAACATATGTTGTTACTGCATCTTTAAAATCATCTTTCGACTTAAACACTAAGCCTGGTTGCCATTTCATATCTTTCATGTCCTTTAACAATGAAAATAGAGGTTGAGTTGATTGAGACTCTTTGATTGTGTCATTATCACTTTCACTTGAAATAGATCGAAGAGAACCCGATGAACATTCATCATCTATATATCCTCCTTCAATTAGATCTACATTTGTCACTCCCTTAATTATATTTATACATTCATCTACAATGGTATTTCTTACATTACCAACTAAATCATCCTCAAATAGATCTTCACCCTCAAATGTAATATCCATAGCACTATCAACACTGCCATCACTGTAATCAACATCATCCATTGTACTATAAAATCAAATAAATGAGACAAGTTAGACAAGTGAGAATTAAACAACTTTTATACTGATAATGTGCAAGAACCATGAATAAATGAGACAGAAGTTTCTTGCAATTTTTTAACTGGGAAAGCTCAAAAATGAAGAACTGCTGGGTTTCTCTGAAAGAAGGGCTAGAAAGTGGCACTTTTCTGCTACATGCTGAGGATTTTTGTAAAAAAATTGCTATTTTATGTTTTTTTCCAAACATAAAAGCTAGAACAAAATCAAAAAATCTGGAAAATCAAAAATCTGGAAAAATCAAAACTCAAAAGGTCTGGAAAATTAAAAATCTGAGGACTTAAGTGGGGAGGGGAGACCATATACCTGACTCGGGAAGAGGGATGGCGGTTTCCGGCGCTCCGACGAAGGCACGCGAGAGGACGTGGAAGAGGGATGACGGTTTCCGGCGCTCCGGCGAAGGCAGGGGAGAGGAATCGTGGGAGGAATGTCTTGAGGCGGCACTGTGCGAGACAAAAAGGAGCGGGACTGTTGTGAAGGTAAGCAGGTAGGGTTTCTTTATTAAGATAAAATATAATAAAGTAAATAAATAACTCAAGCCGTACGCAGAAATAAAATAAAAGAAAATAAATATATAATCTAGTCATCAATGTGCAGCCACTTCATCAACCAGAAGTTATGTGGACGTTAAAAATGGTAGACGGAAAAGTGATTTAGGACTGATTTCAAAAAGGTTTAAAATTATAGGGACCAATTTCAACCATTTGAAACTTTAAGGACCAATTTCAACTTCTACATAAACTATAGGGACTGATTTAGGCTTTTTGCCTAAAAAAATATACCTCATCTGCCGCAACCTCACCCGTGACCCCCTCTCTTCTCTATTTTTTTCGTTCAATGTCACATTTATTTATTTATTTATTTGACATTTACAATTAGATAATATAAAAATTATGAAAACTTAAAATTTTAATCTTGACAATTTTATTTTGACAACTTATTTCGACAATTTAATTTCAACAGCTTGCTTTTTAAATTTTTTTATACATAATTAGATGGAAATTAAAATTTAAATTATTTTGAAATAAAAAAAAATTTTGATTGCATTAAATTAAAAAAATATATAAAATAATATTGACATTATGAATGTTCTGCCAAATGAGAAATTTGGCTTTAAATATAATATAGATAATATAAATGAGAACAACTTAATCATTATAAAAGACTATTAAGGCTATAGCAATAGTCAAATTTGTATGAAATTTTATATTAGAATCTAAGTAATAATCACGACAATTTAACCACCAGTGAAAGCTACCACGATATTGACTTAGGCTCTGTTTGGCGTGGAGTTTTTGATCCGATGAGTTTGAATAAAAACACCATTGTCATAGAACGTATGTTTCACATGACAACGGTTATGGCAACTACCGAGAAAAGAAAACTAAATTTGAACATAACAGTGAATGAAATTCCTTGTGAGATCCGACGTTCATGAACTATGATTCATAACCATCGCGTTCACGGCCGCTACCGCCGTGCCAAAAAGAGCTTTAGTTAAGAATATGGTGATTTTGATTTTAAAAAGCTAGGCAATATAAACATTCACAAATTTATCATAAGTTATCATAAGTACCCCAGAAATTTTATAGGTATATTTTTTATAGAGCAATGTTACGTGCATGCCAAATTTGATTATGTGAATGTTAGTTTTTTGAAGTGAGCTGTCGCCCGGCGACAGTGGCTATCGCCGGCGACAATGTGCGAGTATCGGCGACAATGTGCGAGTATCGGCGACAAACGTACGAGTATCGGCGACAACGTGCGAGTATCGGCGACAACGTGCGAGTATCGGCGATCTCGCCCGGCGGTTGCTCATACTCGCCCCCCTTGAGTTTGCCTATAAATAGAGGGGTACCCCCCCCCCCCCTAAATAACACACCTTCTGACAGTGACGAGTATATACTCTGAGAGTGACGAGTATAGCCATCAGAAGTGGCGAGTATCCTCAACTCGGAGCGAGTTAGAGATACCAGAGTGCTACCCGGCGAGCATCGGACTTGGAGTAAGTTCGGCAGGCGAGCATCGGACTTGGAGTGAGTTCGGCGAGCTCCCTTGAGCGAGTAGCGAGTATAGTGGATATCGCCCAGGCGACAGCGAGAAGGAGAGGAAACGCGCGCGTCAAGCGTGCGAGTATCCTGGAGTGCGAGCAGTGAGCTTGCGAGTATCTGGAGTGCGAGCAGCGAGCCTGCGAGGATCCGAGCTATCGCCCAGGCGACAGTCAATATCGCCCGGCACAGCGAGAAGCGAGCTTCTGTGGCGAGGAGCGAGTATTGGAGCGAGTATCACCATCCTGGTGTGCTCAGGAGGAGAAGCGGACCTTGTCCGTGACCAAAGTCTTACCTTCTTTTGGCTGTTGTGATTCAAGTTGGATGCAACTTGTATTCAGCCGTGTGTTTTTGTAATTAATTGCCTAGTTGAGATATAAAACCTTCTTTATCCATTGTTGGTTCTCTTGATCGATAGTAGACCCAAAAAATCCAACATGGTATCAGAGGAGGGAGGTTGCTGAAGCAGCGCCTGCTATCATAGTTCAAGGTTGTCATCCAAGATGGACGGTGGAGGAGGTTTTGCGAGAGGACTAGGCATTGAGCTGCTTACTCAAACCAACTACAAGAAGTGGATGTCTTGTATGGAGAGCTACCTTCTTGGAGAGGATCTCTGGGAGGTTGTTGGTGGTGGGGAGCAAGAGGAAGTTGTAGCTGCCGGCGATAATGGTCCAGCTGTGAGAGCTTGGAGGAAGACCAACGCCGAGGCGGAGTTCACCTTGAAGAGAGCCATATCACCTAACTTGTTCGACCACATCATAGGTTGCAAGTCAGCGTCTGCGATCTGGATAGCCCTCGATGGGTTATTCAACAAGAAGAATGTGGCGCGGCTACAATTCCTGGAGAATGAGTTGGCGAAGTCGACTCAAGGCGAGATGGCGATATCCACCTTCTTCCTGAAGGTGAAGAACCTATGTGGGGAGATCTCGGCCTTGGATCCTGAAGAGCCAATCTCAGAGGCGAAGTTGAAGCGGCACATACTCCGAGGCTTGAGGAGGGAGTATGTCCCCTTCGTTACTTCCGTGCAAGGATGGGCTATTCAGCCCTCCCTTCTGGAGCTAGAGAACCTGCTATCGTCACAGGAGAGCTTGGCGAAGCAGATGGCGGGAGTATCCATCTCAGGAGGAGATGGCGAGGCCTTGTTCTCAGGAAAGAGGAGATCCTGGGACAAGAGAAAGAAGAACTCCGGAGAGGGACCTTCAACGTCTTCTCAGGGAGATGGGGGGAAGTTCCTTCCTGCCCGTGATGAGAAGGGGAGATACCTTTGCTTTGCCTGTAAGAAGTATGGGCATATGGCAAAGGATTGCCGGTCTAATCTCCAGGCCGGTCATGTTGCTGAGAAAGGTGGAGACCATCAGAGAGGTGGAGACCATCGAAGAGGTGGAGGAAGAGGTGGAGGTCACCAGGGCGGTGAGAGGGGAGACAATTGTTTCCTGCCAGAGATGACGACAACGTCAGTCGATGTCTTAGCCTCCATCAACCTCGAGGACGACTGGATAGTGGATTCCGGTTGCGGGCATCATCTCACAGGAGATATGTCGAAGTTTGCCTCCTCGGCAGCATATGAAGGATCGGATGCTATCATCACTGCGGATGATACGGTACATCCAGTGGAGCGAGAAGGGAAGATGTCCCTTGGGAGTAGAGAGAAGCCAGTGACACTGAAGAGTGTCTATCATGTGCCTGGCATGAAGAAGAACCTCTTCTTAGTGGCGAACGTCGTGGATGCTGGATACCACGTACTGTTTGGACCAAAGGAAGTGAAGTTCTTGAAGAACCTTTCATCTGTCGATGCTGACGTCACGCTCACCGGGAGAAGGGTGAAAGATTTGTATGTCCTGTCTGCAAATGCCTACGTGGACAAGTTGAAGACAAATGACAGCGCTGTGATCTGGCATGAGAGGCTGGGTCATGTGGGGATGGACAAGCTGAAGATGATGGCGGCAAAGGGCCTAGTGAGCGGCCTGCCTCATCTCACTTCCTACGGCGACGGCCATGTGTGCGACGGATGCCAATATGGAAAGTCACATCGACTTCCATTTGACAAGTCGGAGACCAGGTGTAAGGCACCTCTTGAGTGCGTACATGCTGATGTTATGGGGCCGTGCGCCACCCTTACTTATGGAGGCAATAAGTATGCGCTGGTTCTGGTGGATGACTACACCCGCTATACGTGGGTATACTTTCTGAGAGAGAAATCAGAAGTCTTCAACAAGTTCCTCGAGTGGAAGGAGCTTGTGGAGGGGAGGCTGGACCGCAGAGTCAAGAAGCTGAGGAGCGACAATGGAGAGGAGTTTACCTCCAACGAGTTTGCTTCCTTCTGCAGAAGGTTCGGCATTCGGCGGGAGCTCTCCTGCGCTCACACCCCGCAGCAGAATGGGGTGGCAGAGAGGAAGATCCGCCATCTGGTGGAGACTACCAGGAGTTGGCTACATGCCAAGAGCATTCCCAAGGCCTTGTGGGCGGAGGGAATGGCGTGCGCTACTCATGTGATCAACAGGCTACCTCTGAGTCCTAACAGGATGGTGTCTCCACACCAGCTCATGTTCGGGGAGAAGCCCAATGTGGGTCACATGAAGGTGTTCGGTTCTACCTGCTTCGTGCACGTCCCGGACGCTCAGAGAACAAAGTTGGAGCCGAAAGCGAGGAAGTGTATCTTCATCGGCTACGATGAGCGGAAGAAGGGGTGGAAGTGCATGGATCCGCAGACTCACAGGTTCTTCGTCTCGCGTGACGTTGTGTTTGACGAACTGGTCTCATACCAGGGAGTCCCTTCTGTGGAGCTGCCGGAGAGTGGAGAAGCTAGCAGGGAAGAGGAGTGGGTCACTGAGGACCCTACTATGGAGTTGGAGTTATCTTCAAGTGCTCCATTGCCATCTGGCTCAGGAGGAGCATTGGCTCAGGGGGGCTGCGAACTCAAGAAGCAGGGAGAGCACCGCTTCAGGAGGAGCTCAGAGAGGAGCTCAAGCAGAGGAGTCTACCGGAGTGGTAGAAAGTGGCCAAGCCTTGAGGAGGTCGAAGAGGACGATCGTCCCGCCTACTCGTTATAAGGAGGGGAACTTCGTAAGTCTGGTTTCCTGCTTCTTCGCAGGACCACTCGATGAGAGGGAACCTGCCCGCTTTGAGGATGCCGTTGGCATCAAGGAGCGGGACGAGGCCATGGAGGAAGAGATGGAGGCCCTGAAGAAGAACGAGACATGGGACCTGGTTCCCATGGTGGAGGGCATCAAACCTGTCACCTGCAAGTGGGTGTACAAGGTGAAGAAGAGGGCTGATGGAGAAGTGGAGCGGTACAAGGCGAGGCTTGTCGCTCGAGGCTTCTCACAGACCTACGGAGAGGACTACGAGGAGACCTTCAGTCCTGTAGCGAAGATGACGTCGGTGAGGACGATCATTGCTTTGGCAGCGTGCCGAGGTTGGAAGCTATGGCAGCTGGACGTGAAGAACGCGTTCCTATACGGAGAGATCGACAAAGACATATTCATGGTGCAACCACCTGGATACGTGTCCAAGTCCCAGCCGCGTCACGTCTGCAAGCTGAAGAAGGCCCTCTATGGTCTGAAACAGGCGCCGAGAGCCTGGTATGGGAAGATTGCGGAGTACTTACAGTTCTGCGGCTACGATGCCTCAGACTCGGACTCCAGCATGTTCGTGAAGAAGAGTGGAGGTCTTCACGTACTGGTGCTGCTATACGTCGACGACATGATCGTGACAGGGAACAACCCTGGGGAGGTCGCGACGCTGAGAGAGCAGCTTTCCATACGCTTCGAGATGAAGGATCTTGGTGAACTGCACCATTTCCTTGGCCTCCAAGTAGAGAAGAGAAGAGGCGGGCTGGATGTTTCCCAGAGGGCGTATGCCGAGAGGATCGCCGAAAGATTCGGCATGAAAGAAGGGAAGAGCAGTTCCGTTCCTCTGGAGGCTGGGCTGAAGCTTCGGAAGGAAGAAGGGAGGATTCTACCTGATCCGAAGATCTTTCGGGCACTGGTGGGGAGTCTTATATACTTGACTATCACAAGGTCGGACATCGCCTTTGCTGTCGGCCGAGTTAGTCGGTATATGCAGGAGCCGCGAAAGCCTCATCTGGAGGCAGCCAAGGGGATTCTGAAGTACGTGAAGGGCACCCTTGAGATGGGGTTGTCCTATGAGGAGAAGTCTAACTTCAAGCTGCACGGATACACGGATGCAGACTATGGAGGTGACGCTGATGATCGCAAGTCGACATCAGGGTATGTGTTCATGTGTGAAGTCGCTGCTATCTCGTGGTGTAGCAAGAAGCAGGACTCTATTTCCTTTTCTACCACAGAGGCCGAGTACAAGACGTCGTTCTTAGCAGCTCAGGAGTATGTCTGGCTAAGGAGACTAGTGGAGGATGTGGATGAGGAGGTCAGCGGACCTACTGTGCTTCGCGGGGACAATGCGAGTGCATTGAAACTGGTAACCAATCCAGTGTGTCATGCGAGGACCAAACACATTGAGATCGAGCATCACTTCATCAGAGAGAAGGTGCTGGGTGGCTTGATCACTGTGGAGCATGTGAGGAGCGAAGACAACCTTGCGGACATATTCACAAAGCCCCTATCTGCGGGGCCGTTCCGGAGGCTTCGCTCATTGCTTGGAGTTGTTCCCGGAGCTCACTTCAAGGGGGAGTGTTAGTTTTTTGAAGTGAGCTGTCGCCCGGCGACAGTGGCTATCGCCGGCGACAATGTGCGAGTATCGGCGACAATGTGCGAGTATCGGCGACAAACGTACGAGTATCGGCGACAACGTGCGAGTATCGGCGACAGCGTGCGAGTATCGGCGATCTCGCCCGGCGGTTGCTCCTACTCGCCCCCCTTGAGTTTGCCTATAAATAGAGGGGTACCCCCCCCTAAATAACACACCTTCTGACAGTGACGAGTATATACTCTGAGAGTGACGAGTATAGCCATCAGAAGTGACGAGTATCCTCAACTCGGAGCGAGTTAGAGATACCAGAGTGCTACCCGGCGAGCATCGGACTTGGAGTGAGTTCGGCGAGCTCCCTTGAGCGAGTAGCGAGTAGAGTGGATATCGCCCAGGCGACAGCGAGAAGGAGAGGAAGCGCGCGCGTCAAGCGTGCGAGTATCCTGGAGTGCGAGCAGTGAGCTTGCGAGTATCTGGAGTGCGAGCAGCGAGCCTGCGAGGATCCGAGCTATCGCCCAGGCGACAGTCAATATCGCCCGGCACAGCGAGAAGCGAGCTTCTGTGGCGAGGAGCGAGTATTGGAGCGAGTATCACCATCCTGGTGTGCTCAGGAGGAGAAGCGGACCTTGTCCGTGACCAAAGTCTTACCTTCTTTTGGCTGTTGTGATTCAAGTTGGATGCAACTTGTATTCAGCCGTGTGTTTTTGTAATTAATTGCCTAGTTGAGATATAAAACCTTCTTTATCCATTGTTGGTTCTCTTGATCGATAGTAGACCTAAAAAATCCAACAGTGAACACAACAAAATATATTATTTTATTCGTTTTCTATGATAAAAAAGTCCCTTGCGCGTAGGCCCACATCCTTTGGTGAAGAAATCCTATGAAGCCTGTATCCGGTCTCCTTCTGCATGCTTCTCGTCGTTCTCCTCGTCTCCGCACTCTCCTCCCCTATCACCTCCTCCCCCGCACTCTTCTTAGAGAGAGAAGGATTCTGTACACAAGGAAGTGGGTATAAATACACTAGTTCGTTCTACGATTGAAGATGATAGTAAAAGCGAATACGAGGCGGCGGCCCAGCGGCACTGTCTCCCTTTTCACTGATCTTCTCGATCGACGACCCAATTTGCCGCATCCGTCATTCCCCCTCCTTCCTCATGCTTATTCACTTTCTCTTCCCCAAATCCATATTTTACAGGAAAATAAGCTTTTTATTGTTGTTCATAGTGGCGGAACTAGGATTTTATCTTAGCCTGGGCACCACTAAAATTCAAAATGTTCCTTCTTTGATCCAAGTTTATTGCTAGATTTTGCACTTCCTCTATTGGATTCTTGGTGTTTATTAATAAGTTTATATTTTCCTGGTTAGTTGACATTTTTAAAATGAAAAAATAATTTATAAAAATAATGCACAATTTTTTTTTTGCAAGTGAAACCTATTTTACAAAAGAAATTTACAACACGCATTAAAAGCCAAGCTGACAGCTAGTTCTTCCCATGGCTACAGCAGTACATATTGGAAGTTGAAACCTAGCCACCTAGTGGCCTAGGGCTGACAACTACAAATATAGACAAAGGACAAAAGACAATAAAAGCCAAGCTGACAGCTATAAGCCCACACCTAGCTAGGCTCCTATCAATTTTTTTCCAAAATTTATGCTCGGGCACTTGCCTGGGCGTGTCCCTATCTAGTTCCGTCGGTAGTCTTCACTTCACACAACATTCAAGCCGCAGAGACAGGCGGGCTGCAGAGAGAAAATCATACATAAACTCTTTGTTTGATCATCCAAATTTCAGCACAAAACAGAGTTGGTTAAGGAAATATAAAGAAAGCTAGAAGAGTGAAGGAGTCGGCAAGCACAAGACGTTGGGGAAGCCATCTGCAGCCAGTTGCATGAACAACAACGAAAAGCTTGTTGCAGCCAGTTGCATGACATGAAGGAGAAGGGATCCGGTGATCTGCATGCATGAACAATAATGTAGAGATGGGGGTGACACCAGTTCATGATGAGGAGTAACTTTGAGAACGAGAAGATGAGGGTAATTGGATACCCAAATCTTTTCGACGAAGAGAAATGCTTGCTAGCCCATATAATATTTGACTGCAAATAAAATTTCTTTGTGTGCATATAACGTTTGAATGCATATAATCAAACTTGATGTGCACGTGACATTGCTCTTTTTTATCATTATAAATATTTTCTGGCCAGCATAGACACGTGCAATAAAATAATAATCAGAAGAATTCTTTACATAACAGTTATTTTGGATTTGTTTTCAAATCAAAAAAGGTGAAGGGAAGCCTTGGCGCACCGTCTAAAGTGTTGTCGTGTGATCTTAAGATCACGGGTTCGAGTCCTGGATGCAGCCTCTTGCAAAATTGCATGATAAAGTTTGCCTATATTTCACCCTTGTGGTTGGGACCCTTCCCCGGACCGTACTGCGCGCGGGGATTATTTTTATTTTTATTTTTATCAAAAAAAAAGCTGCCTTTTTTTTAAAACTGCTAAACAATTTGCATTCAAAAGAAGAGCTCAACGGTCGGATTGACTCAAAGGCTGACAAATCATCATCCACATGAGTACGCTTCAAATTAATTTATACATAAACTATATATATACTAAATTATAAATTGTTTTCACTGTTTGATATCTTTCTTGAAAAATGCTACTTTTATTCAGATGCACTAGATTTGGCCTATCCTATGTTCGACGATTTGCCTAAATGAAACGCCTCATCCATTTCTGGTCCCATGCTTAGAAGAAATCCAACATTTCAACGGAAACATGTTCTCGTCTTCGTTTCTCCGTCTCTCTACTCCACTTCTTCTCTAAGCTCCATCATAAGGCATAATCTTGGCCTGCGCAAGCCCGAAGAATCTCTTCCTCATTTCCTGAAATGGCAGAACCAACTCCTCGCGCCAGACAAATTCACCATCCCCTCACTTCTAAAGCTCTTCTCAGCTCTCGGAGAACCCCTCCTCCATGGGGAGCATTTCCATGCCCATGCCCTGAAATCAGGACACCTCCATGATCTCTTCGTTAGCACTGGTTTAGTCGAAATGTACTTCAAAAATGGTCAATTTGACTCCCCTCGTCGCTTGTTTGACGAACTCACCGTAAAAGATGTAGTTCTCTTCACTTCCATGATTTCCGGCTTCGCTCAAAATGGACATGGCCATCAAGCTCTGGACTTCCTCTCCAAAATGTTGGGAGAGGGGATTAAGCCCAACAGCATCACCGTTTCAACTGCGTTATCGGCCTCTTCGCAGCTTCAGCATACTTCACTGGGCAGAAGTCTTCATGGCTACTCTCTGCGGCGCGGTATGATGGATAACTCGGATGTCATACTTCAAACTTCTTTGATAAACATGTATGCCAAGTCCGGAAATCTATACTATGCCAGGAGAATCTTCGAAGAAATGCCGGAAAGAAACTCGGTTTCATGGAATCTCATCATAGAGGCATATTTTACAAGCGGGTCATTTGAAATAGCTCTTCATCTGTTCAAGGAAACAGTGAAAGCTGGCTGGAAGCATCTGCCGTCTTCCACACTCTCCCTGGTTCTGCGAATTTGTAGTGTTTCTACTGATTTAAGGAAGGGTAAGGAAATCCACGGCTGCATTGTGAGACGCGGCAATGGAAGTTTGGGTGCAGAGAGTCTTTTTGAATGGAATTCTGTTGTTGACATGTATGTGAAAACCGGAAGCCTGAATTCCGCAGTTTTACTGTTCGACAGAATGCCCGAGAGAAATACAGTAACTTGGACAACTATGATTTCAGGGTACGGCATCCATGGTTTGAGCAGAAAAGCACTGGAAGCATTTGAGGAGATGAAAGAATCAGGAGTTTCACCAGATGGAGTCAGCTTCATCGCCGTGCTCTCAGCTTGCAGCCATGGCGGATTAGTAGACGAAGGTCAAAAACTCTTCCTTTCGATGAAGATGGACTATAGCATCATTCCAAAAATGAAGCACTATGTCTGCATGGTAGATTTATATGGAAGGGCGGGTCGTCTCGATGAAGCGTTTGATTTCATATCAAAAATGCCGATCGAACCCTCCAAGTTTATTTGGGGATCGCTCCTTTCTTCGTGCAGGAAGCACAGAAATCTCGAGTTAGGAGAGGTGGCGATTGAGAAAGCGCTGCTGCTCGACCAATTTGATTCGGGAAATTACCTGTTGATATGCAGAATTTACGCTGATGCGGGTCGCTGGGAGGGTGTCGCCAGAGTTAGATCGAAGATGAAGGAGTTGGGAGTAAAGGCGGGAATCGCCTGTAGCTGGGTGGAAATGAGAGGAAGAGTTTATAGATTCACAGTGAATGATTGTTCCAGCCCAGTTTCAAGAAAGATTTATGATTTTTTGCAGAATCTAATGGAAAAGTCTGGTTTTGTAGCTGATACATCAAATGCAGCTCATAATGTTGATGAAGAGCACAAATGTATCGATCTGTGTGGTCACACGGAGAAGCTCGCACTGGCTTTCTCGCTGATCAGGGTTGGAGATGAGAAAATTATACGGATCGGGAAGAACCTTCGGGTGTGCGGTGACTGCCACGAGCTTTTCAAATTTGTATCCAGGGTGTATGAAAGAGAAATCGTCCTCAAAGATCCGAATCGGTATCACAGGTTCACCCAGGGAAGCTGCTCTTGCCATGATTTCTGGTAAATTTTCAAAGCCCCTGTTAGCATTGTGAAAAATAATACAAGATTGATTGGAGGAATTAACCATCAGGATTTCATGTCATTGCCTGTATTTTATTCCTACTGTTTAGTTTTTGTAATATTCCTTCTGAAAATCATCAGAGTAAGCAAAGGAATTGTAAAAAATAATTGAAAGTTTGAACTATTCACACAAGCTTTGCATAGTTCATGTTCATGTTGCTGGTCGTTCAAAGCTCTCCTAGACCGGTCGAGCTGAATCGCCTTAGCTCGAGAGTGAGCCGAACGTGCAAACAGCCAAAAGTGAGAACCAACATTAGACAACGAGATGTTTATGTGGAAAATCTCAGAAAGGGAAAAAATCACGGGCCATATCCTAGTTCCGAACGATCCACTAGTTTTGTGAGTTACAAAGAGAATTATTTTTCGAGGGTGACAGACCACTGCTCGTTACAAAGATTTTGCTAAGTCCTTTCCACCCTCAGGAGTCGTTCCCGGTGAAGCGTGCTTGTGGTTCACCTTCAGCGCGGAACTTGGTAGTGCTATCCCGAATAGAGCGTTGCGGAGCAGCCTGGAGCAGAACGCTGGAAAGCAGCCTGGAACTAAACGTTCTAGAGCAATCTGGATCCAAGTCACCGTAATCCTCCCCAAGTTCTTGAAGTAAAGATGGAACGTTGAGGGAGATATCTAATGAGAGCCTGAAGGCCGATGCAGATCTTCCAAAAATTATCGCTGGTAAACTCAAGAGGTCCCTCTTCTCCCGATGCGAAAAAGTGTCTTCAAATGGAGGTCTGGCCCCCCTTTTATAGTTTTTGAGGAGGGAGGTCTGGTAACTGCGTCATGCCGATTCCTGGATGAACGAATGAGAATGCTTGATTCTGGGCACACAGATCGCCAATTTCGAGGTTATGACGAGTCTCCCCCCCGGTCACGCTGGGCAGCCCGGGCAGCCTCCCTGGTGGTGCTGGTGGCAGGCGATCGCCGTCGGCGATGGATGATAGTGGCGCATTCCGTGGAGTAGGGATGAGCGGAAGCGCCTTTTGCGGACCATACGAGAGCGGAAGCGCTTCCCGTGGAGCAAGAGCGAGCGGGAGCGCGAGAGCGGTTTCCGCGGAGCAGGAGCGAGCGGGAGCACGAGAGCTTCCCACGGAGCAGGAGCGAGCGGGAGCGCTCTTATGGCGCAGGCAGGAGCAGAAGTGCTCTCTGCGGTGAGGGAGCGTGCGGGAGCGCAAGAGCACTTCCCGCGGAGCTGGACCGTGCGAGAGCGCTTCCCGCGGAACCGGAGCGAGCGGGAGCGCTTCCCGCGGAGTAGGAGCGAGCGGGAGCGCGAGAGTGCTTCCCGCGGAGCAGGAGTGAGCAGGAGCACGAGAGTGCCTCCCGCGGAGCAGGAGTGAGCAGGAGCACGAGAGTGCCTCCCCCGGAGCAGGGCGAGCGGAAACACTCTTATGGAGCAGGCGGGAGTGAAAACGCTCTTTGCGGAGCAGGAGTGATCTGTGGGAGCGCTGTTGGGAAATCAGGTGCAAACCGCATGACACCGCTATAAAAAATTGCAGGGAAACAAGAACACAAAGTAGGCTAAAACTGCGTCCGACAAAACCCGCCGGCGCACAATCACAAGTATATATTAATTAGACAATATATAAAAGCAATTACAAAGAAATAACAAGAGAAGAATGGACCGTCCGGTAGAACACCGCAGATGCGTCAGACGCGCACGATCCGCGGGCGAGTAGAATATCTGGACTGCAATCCGCCTAGCGGATGCACAAGGTTCACTGGAACCTTCAACGTCGAAGTCCGACGTTCAACCCCAACCACCACCGGAGACCAACGCCGCCACCGGAGACAAACGTCACCACCGAGGTCAAAACGTCGTCAAGGCTAACTGCACTCGCGCACGCCTTTAACGTCTACGGCGATCTCCAACAAGCCCGACGACGACTCCCTCTCCAACGCCGGCGGCTCACCTCCAAGACCGGCGACACTACTCTCTCCAACGGCGAAACACCAAGGCCGGCGGCGGCCTCCCCGTCGCACAAGAGAGAGAGAGAACGGGAGAGAGAGAGAAAGAGGAAGTGGACGGGACTCAAATGCTACAGGCCGGCTGATCCTCTCATGTACAGATGACTTCTCCAAAATCCATGCGGCTGATATTCAAAGCTACAGGCGGTTTTAGCATTTTCTTCCTGGCGGTTCCAGCAAATACCACGCACGGGGCTGCAATTTTTCTCACGGTGGAAATGGACTAGGTTTTATATATATCCTAAAACCTAATTATATATATATATATAATCTAATGGATCTCATATGATCCCGAACCAAATATAACAAGCGCTTCCTGCGGAGCAGGAGCGAGCGGGAGCGCAAGAGTACTTTCCGAGGAGCAGCAACCACTCAGCCAGCGGGAGCGCCTCTCGCGGAGCAGGTGCGAGCGGGAGCGCGAGAGCGCTTCCCGCGGAGCAGGAGTGAGCGGAAGCACGAGAGCGCTTCCCGCGGAGCAGGAGCGAGCGGAAGCGCTCTTGTGGAGCGGGCGGGAGCGGATGCACGAAGCTGCTTAGCTGCAGGATTAAGACCGGACACAAAAGTTGGAGCCGCCCTGTGGGTCCGGGTAAGGTTACAATGAGAAACACTTAGTCCTACTCAACCCAAGCTCTTTTAGGGGAACCCCATCAGTTCTTTAAAAGGATTTTGGGATGAAAAATTGAAGGATAAGAATATAGTTTTACCCATATATTTTACTGATTGAAATCATCAAATACATGCAGGATATCATAAACAACCAGTGCAGTTAATTCCAAAATAATTGCAGGTTTTCTATGCTTTAAATCACAATTATCTTCTCTTACGCTTATTTTGGAGATTTAGGGTCCGTTTTGCACGGCGGTGACAGGAGTGAACGCGGTCCTCCGTTTGGTACAGCGTTTTTGCTCTTCTGAGTCGGGAGAAAATCGCCACCATCTGGAAATGGATGGAGTTCCTCAGGTGAGGCCGTGCGCGCTCACGGACGACGGTTCGTAACCGCGGCGTTCACGACCGCCATCACTTTGCCAAACAACAGTTGAACACCGCTCCCGCTCATACGTCACAGCTGTCCCAAATGGAGTCTTGCTGTTCCAAAAGCAATTTCAATCTTCTTATTAGAGATTCATTTTATAAATCACGCAACAAATAGCGACTAATGTTTTGATTTAAAGGTAGTGAGAAACTATGGACATATTCTCCAAATGGTCCTAATTTGACATGTAAATATTTAATGATTATATAAATTAATTATAGAACTTTTATTTAAAAAACAATGATTTATGGACTCGAGAGTGTGGCCATCCTACAGTGTTCAAGTGTACCGGTGTGGGTGCACCAGATCGAGTGGGCTGCGCCCTAGGGCTTCGGGAGTTGTTCTCATGTGAGACTCATTGGACGTCTGCGGTTTCCGACGCTTGCCTTGATTGCACTATGGTGGACCTGAGCAGGGCATCGAGTGCGTGCGACGACCCTATTGCATCTCTCCGCTAGCTCCTCCCAAGGGGCTCCACCGAGCGTGCACCCAAAGAGAAGCGCATAAGTGGGCGCAAAGATAAGCGCAAAATCAATTATAATTCTTCAATCGAATCCAAAATTGGCAGCAAACTTCAGGCTGCCAATTATGTTATCACATGCTATTGACTTAGAAAAGAAATACTAAGTCAGAAGTTCCATACACGAGTGAAATTGGATGTCTCCGGAATACTACGATGTGCACTCACTTACATTTTGCCCATGTAATATGCGCCGTGAGCCGCTACATGGCAAATGCAAGAAAGGAAGACGTGCAGGAAGTGAAGTGGATTCTAGGATATTTGAAATGGATTGCGAGTATTGGTTTGATATATAGCGATGATATCATAAAAGATTCCGACTTGGGCCTTGACGGATATGCTGATGTTAAGTATACAGATGACCTTGATAAATGACGATCGGCGGAATGTTATGTGTTCACACCTGTAGCAGTCACAATTTATATGGAGATCAACTTTTCATTTCGGGCATTTCTATAGATTTACTTGAAGATTTGGATTTGAACTATGGGGTTTTAAAGATTTACTGCTGTTGTGGAAACGAGAGTAGAATGATCAAACAAAATAGAAAATCAAAACACAGAAGACAAATATTTACGTGGTTCACCTCAAAATGGGTTACATCCACGAGTAGCAGCAATACATTTTTCACTAAATCAAGAACAAAGACAAACATGAAGGTGGATGATTTCAGATTTCTGAATACCCTAACCCTACAACCCGAAGGAGTTTCTCATTCATTCATGCAATTGAGGAGAAGAAGACGATCAAACTTTCAAGGATCAATTCTAATGTGAATCCCTGAGACGCTTTCACAACGGTTATTTGTTTGGATAAGTTCAAACTTTGCTTCGGCGTGATTCACATTAAAGGCTCCGCATATGGGCTTGGATAGATAAGTTACCTTCAAACCATTTTGTATCAACGACGAAAAATATTAATTCGGTAGATCTATTGACAGGAGCCCATCCATAAAGCAAAATTTAAAAAAAAGTCTAGTTTTATATTTTCAATCTTGCTTTCTAAATTTTTCTTCAAGATTATTAGTTATAGAAAGTTATTGAATATTGTGGTATTACTTAGTACATAGATTAGTAGAATCTTTTTAGAATATTTTTTGAATTGAATTAGAGAAATGTGTCAAATATTTCTATAATTCTCTCACCTACATGTGAGAGGCTATGATTGTACACGAGTAGATCTCACCCACGAATGAACATGAGTAGATCTATTGACAGGAGTCATGGGCGGACTTACACATGGTCGAGTGTGGGCGGCTACCCACACTGATTTTTTAAAAATATTATTTTTTAATAATATAAATTTGTTTTATTTGTTAGGCACCGAATATATAACACAATAACTAAAAATAAGTAAATAATTATCTTAGTTAAGTTGGTTGATTGTGTGACATTCAATCATGTGGTCATGAGTTCAAATCTTATGCATACCATATTTATTTTGGATACAATTCAAATTATTAATATTCTTAAATTTTATTATTTAATTACTTCCAATTATATATGTTTTAAAAGTTCATTAAAACATATGTTTTAAAAGTTCATTAATTACTTCCAATTATATATGAATAATTGGTTATTTATATTTGACATTTTACATATTTCGAAATTAATAAAGTCTTGTTCACTTATTACATATCTTATTTTAAGCTATATACTTAGATTTTATGTCAGAAAAGTAGTCTGCATGCATGTGAGAGGCTAAAGATCGTGTAAGTGTTGAGAGCAGTCCCACATTGTGAAATTAATATAGGCTTCGTTTGGCACAGCAGTGGTGGTCATAAATGTATGAGTTAAATCGTCATTCGTTAACGATCACCTAAAAATTTCATTCGTTTGAATATAAAAGTGGATGAAGTTTCTTAGACGGGCGTCAACGAATGACAGTTTAATCCTCATGTTCACGATCGCCACCACCGTGTCAAACAGAGCCATAATCTCGTGCACTTAATATAAATGTTAGGCCGCATACACCCACAATTAATTAGTTCTTTTGTAGGTTAAATGCTTTGTTTCTAAAATGATCTATGGGGAAGAGATGGTGCACACAAGTGGCGGTGAAAGTGTATCAGAAGTTCGCCGGAGGAAGCTGACAGGGGAGTGAAAAGGGACCATTTTTAAGAAGGGACCACCGTGTTATAGCGCCGTCCAAAAGCCAGCTGCCACAGCTCTGCATAGATACGCGAAATCCCGGCCACCGTCGGCGGCAATCAGCCGTCGCAGTCGTTGACATGTTCGGCATGTTCATGCATGTGGAATTAATTAATCCCTCCCATTACTTTTGGGCCGAGTAAGCCAAAAACTTATACCGAAATGTCTGAGAAAAAAATTCATTCATTTCTTCCGTTCCTTAACAAAACGCAGAACTTTACAGCCTGGAAATAACTCCTACACTCTGTTTAATTATAATTTAATTTAATTTCTATTTTTAGAACGGCATGCAATATGAAAAATGTAATTTGCATGAGGCAATAGCCCGACTGGCTCCCCTTGAATAATGACGGTCTCTGTTTGGTGTTGTGGTGGGAACGGGATCCTCTCCAGTTCGGATGAACTGGATAATATCCAGTTCATCATCCAACGGCCACAATGAAAAGATCTCAAAACTAAGCTCGCCAACTCAGCCACTCAGCTCGCCAACTCAGCTCGCCAACTCAGCTCGTTGTTTCGTGCTCGCCGTCGAATTTGCGAGATCAAATCAGGACCATGAACTGGATACTATCCAGTTCGGACGAACTGGAGAGGATCCTGGTCCGTTGTGGTGGTGGTCATGAATGTGGATCTGTGGTGGTTATGAACTGTCGTTCGTGAACGTACGCTAAACGCTGAACGCCCGACCTCACCTAATGAACTTCATCCACTTTTATGTTTAAAACAAGTTTAATTTTTTTTTCTGTCATGCCAAACATACATTCTATGACGGTGACATTTTTCTAAACTCACTGGAGCAAAAACGTGCAGCCAAAGAGAGCCTATGCATATATAGTTTCGTGCATAAGCATAATGGGGTATAGGGTTACTTTGGGAGCAATTATGGCATGTGTGCACCTGGAAACATATGTGAGATCAATTGTTTGAATTAAGAAGCACGACACATGACGAATTTATAGGAAACTGACGCTGACCTAAGTCTATATGAATGCATGTAAACAAGTAACACATGTGAATTGATTCTGTGACGGTTTCAGAACTCACTTACACCCTACAATTTTAGCCTATTTTGGCTTATCAACTAACGCCCGGGTGTTGTTCTGAAGTAGAGAGTTCATCTCTTCATCAATAACTTCTTTCCAGAGAAGGTGAGTCCCTTGATCTCATCGCTTCCTTATAGGTGGATGGATCAGCCTCAATGTGGCAAGTGACAAAATCACTATCAAAGATTCTAGGAGTTCTCTCTCTTACGGAAGTTCTCCTAGGCTCTAGGCCAAAATTATCTACAGGAACTGAATAGGCAGTGCTCAGTACTGATTCAGGATCTTCTTCAGTAATAGTTACTTGCATACCTGAGAGTGACATGTTCTTATCTTTTAGAAATTTATCTTCAAAGAACACAGAATCTCTGAATTCTATGATGACATTATTGGAAATATCTAAGAATCTGTCTGCTGCACTATCTTCAGCACAACCTAGGTAGACACAAATATTGGTCCTAGGTCCAATCTTAGGCCTTCTAGGGTCAGGAACCCTAACATAGTCTATACAACCCCAAGTCTTAAGTCTAGAAAAGTTTGGAGGTCTCTTAAAACAAAGCTCGTAGGGTGTCACCTCTAACTTAGCATGAGGGATTTTATTTAGAATGTGGTTTGCAATTAAAACTGCTTCTCCCCAATAAGCAGAAAGCATGCCTGCATTCAAGAGCATAGAGTTCAATAATTCTGTTAACGTCCTATTTTTACGCTCAACTATGTCATTAGATTGTGGTGAGTAAGGAGCAGTGGTTTCTTTTATGATTCCATGTTGGGCAAGGAAACACTTGAATTCACTGGATATATATTCTCCTCTTCTATCACTTCAAAACCTTTTGATTTTCATGTCAAGATGGTTTTCTACCCTGATTTTGAAAATGCAGAATTTTTCAAATGCTTCATCATTAGTTTTAAGGAGATAAATGTGGCAGAACCTAGAGCAGTCGTCTATAAAGTTGATCATATACTTCCTACCACCTCTTGTGACGAAGCTTGTAAAGTCACAAATGTAAGAATGTATGAGCTCTAGAGGTGTTGTGCTCCTAGTAACCGCACTAAAAGGTTTCCTAGTGATCTTAGTCTGAGCACACACTTCACTTTTATCAGTCTTGTCTGTTGAGTCTAAGGCGATTTGGTGAGTTCTAGCAATTTGGAATATTTTCCTATAGTTTACGTGTCCTAGTCTCTCATGTAGAGTCATAGGGCTAACTAAGTTTGTTTGAACTTGTTGAACTATTTCGTTTGCTAAACTTAGTCGGTATATTCTATTTTGAACGTAGGCATATTCAAAGTAGCGTGAGTTATCTGACAGTGTTACTCTACCGCTACAGAAAGTAAAAGACATACCAACATCACATAATATACTAATAGACACTAAGCTAGCAACTAGTGAAGGAATAAATTTAACATTCTTAAGAGTTAAAGTCTTACCTGAGGAGAGCAGTAGCGTTGCATTCCCCACCTTTAGAACGTCGGTTGTCTCACCATTCGCAACGGTCACCGATTCTCTTATAGCAGTGAGCCCTATCATCAGATTAGTATTGCTGCATACGTGGCACGTTTCCCATGAGTCAAGGTACCACTCAGTACTAGCCTTCTCATTTCCAACCATAGCGACAAAATTGGATGGCTCGGTAAAACTAACCATATTTGCATGGTTGCCTTTCTGTGGTGCTTTGCCCTTTTCATTTCTAGGAAGTTTGCAATCAGATGCGATGTGTCTCCACTTATTGCAGTTGAATCACTTGTCCTTAAACTTTTTAATATTTTTACTATGGTCTGCAACCTAGGAGCAACTAGGTGTGTGTTTGGTCTTCTTAGGGTTCGGCATGCATTTAGAGTTTGAAATCATGTTAGTGGCAGTTTTTGTTGGAGTTTCTGAGGTGATCTCAAAGCAATCAATAGTTAGTCTTGCTGCCAACGCAATATGAGCCTATAAGGTCGCACATAAAAGCGTTTGGAGAAGTTGGAGAAAGGATTGTGTTGGCCTTACTCATATTGGATATGAGTGGAGGACCAATCCTGTGACTGCTTGGAATTAAGTTGAGAATGTCTCAACGGGAAATCGTTTAAAGGGTTTAAACGAATAGGTTTATACATGACAAATTCGGCTAAAGGGTTTAACCGAATTGTGTCAAATTCGGCTAATGTGATTAACCAAATTAAGTTGATTCGACTAATAAAATTCGACTAATATGATTAACCGAATTTATTACAGATTCGACTAAAGGGTTTAGCCGAATCAGGACAGTTCGACGAAAAGGTTTCGCCGAATTTATATAGCCGAATTCATATAGCCGAATTCGTCGAAATGGTTTCGCCGAATTCGGTTATAGTGATTAGTCGAATTCGGTTATATCGATTAGTCGAATTTTGGCGCATGTAAATCTGGACAGATTTTCTGTTTTTCCCTCTGGTCTGCGGATAGTCGATTTTATGCCTTGCGTATAAAAGGACGTGATTAAGGCTTCGATAAAGACGGTTTTCAGATCGAGCCTTTTCGCGAGAGAGAAACGACGGAAGTGTTCCGGCTGTTCTCGTTCCGTCCGCCGATCGTCGTTCCGTCGCCGCTAGACGTTGCCGCCGGTCGCCGCCTCCTCTGGATCGGACCTAGCAGTCCGTGAGGACGTTGAGAGCTTCCTTCTCCGACCTAGTTCTTGTACGACAAGAAGCTAGGGTTCTTCATCGCTTGTGTGGACTTCTGTAGAGGGATCGATCTATTTCGATCCTTGAAGAACTCAAAGCAGATTTCGGATTTCTCTTGGAGCACCTTAGTTGAGTGTTGACTCAATCCCCGAAAGGTACATTGCCTTTTATTTGCTTATTCTCTTGAATCATGAAAATCGTAATGTCCGTTAATCCCCTTTTGGGTTGTTCTTGTCATTTCCGCTGCGCATATCTGATATGTCATCCCTTATGAAGGGGTATAGAAAACCCAACAGTGGTATCAGAGCTAGGTTGCGGTCAATGCGTGTAAATTGGGACATTTAGAAGCGAGACCACCGCCAGGGGCGCTGCCCCTTGGACCCCGTTAGGGGCTCTGCCCCTAAGACCCCGCCAGGGGCGCGGCCCCTTGGAACTCCGCCAGGAACGCATGTGATTGCGTTGCGATTTTCATGTTTCAGAGGTTATTTCTCCTCTGCAGTAACCGTCCCTCAAATTGGTTTGTGAAACCAACTGTTTAGATTATTGAATCTGACATGAGAGACGAGCTTGTCTACTGCACTAGTGGAGTTGCTGTTCGTATGTCCAATGCATGTAAATCTGGAGATTTAGAAGTGTTCGAAATGCTCAGATTTAGCCCTGTTTTGTCAAAGTGTTGATAGACTGTTTTTGTGCACATCTGGGATGTATCTGGAATGTGAATGTTGTATTTTATTTTCTGATTGTGCACTGTGATTAAATGTTAATCATGATTAAAATGTTAATCACGATGAAACGTTCATCTATTGAAAAATAAAATCTCTTATCCAATATTAAGTATTCGGATGCCTTTCGATGGATGACACTCTTCCTGCCTCGATCGATGAAGTGTGGGCTTGCCAAAGCAAGGTGCATTAATCTATCTTGGTAAGGGTGCGAGCGGATAATTGTGATTTCCCAATGTCGACATCGGGTCCAACTTAACTAGGTGACCTCAAAGGTTGAGTGCCTAGAGGCATAGGGTTGGCATGCTCCATATGATGGATGCGAATAAGGAGTTATTCACCAACCATACAAGAGTTGCATAGTGATGCAATTGACAAATGTTGTCTACCTAAATAACTGCATTATGAGAGGAACGCCAAAGAGGACTCGTGGTGTAGGTGAAATACGGATCTTGTCCACTAAGAGAGAAGCTCGCATAAACTCTTCGAATCGATATCAAGGGTTATTGATTTGATTAAAATAGTGTGAGCTCTTTAATAAAAGTCCTTATTAAAATATATAAAATGTATTTTGAAATATAGTACTAAAATTTTACTTTGCAAAATTCCTTGTAGAATATCCATGGCAAGTGGATCTCACTCCGCCTTGTCCCTGAGAGCGATCCTTGAGAAGGATAGGCTAAATATGACAAATTTCCTTGACTGATATAGAAACCTGAGAATTGTTCTCAGGCAAGAGCGCAAGCTCTATGTCTTGGAAGAAGATCCCCCTGAAGAGCCAGCCTCTAATGCACCACGTGCAGATATAGATACTTATAAGAAGTATGGAGATGACTCCTTGGATGTTGAATGCCTTATGCTCGCGACTATGAACTCTGAGCTTCAGAAGCAACATGAGAACATGAGTTGTTATGAGATGGTTGAGCACCTGAAGAAAATGTTTCAAGGGCAAGCTCGCCAAGAGAGGTTCGATATATCCAGGGCGTTATTTCAGTGTAAGATGGGAGCTCGAGACCCAGTAGGAACTCACGTACTCAAGATGATTGGGTATATAGAGAGCCTTGAAAGACTGGGGTTTCCTTTGAGCCAAGAGTTGGCCACTGATCTGATCCTGCAATCGTTGTCGGACAGTTACGAGCAGTTTGTCTTAAATTACAATATGAATGAAATTGACAAGACACTGCCCGAGCTCCTAGGCATGTTAAGAACTGCCGAGATCAACATGAAGAAGACCAAGCCTGCTAGCCCCATACTGATGGTGCATAAAGGCAAGGGCAAGGTCAAGGGAACCAAGAAGACTAAGGTAGGACCTAAGTCACATCTTGATCCCAAGTCTTCAGCACTAAAAAAGAAAGGATTGGCTAAGGAAGGGAAGTGTCACCATTGCGGTAAGGCAGGGCACTGGAGGCGGAATTGTCCCCTCTATATTGAGGATCTGCAAAAGAAGAAAGGAAGTATGACTTCCACTTCAGGTATATTTGTTATAGAAATAAACCTTTCTGCTCCTTCATCCTGGGTATTGGATACCGGATGTGGTTCTCACATTTGTATAAATGTGCAGGAACTGAGAAGGAGAAGAATGTTGGGTAAAGGGGAGGTAGACCTGCGCGTCGGGAATGGAGCAAGAGTTGCTGCCGTCGCCGTTGGTGTTTACTGTCTTTCTTTGCCCACAGGGCTTGTAATAGAACTAGATAATTGGTATTATGTTCCCGCCATAACTAGAAACATTATTTCTATTTCATGTTTGGACATGATTGGTTTTTCTTTCGTAATTAAGAACAATTGTTGTTCTATTTATAAGAATGATGTTTGTTATGGCGTTGCCCAAATGTTTAATGGTTTATATGTTTTGAACTTAGACCATCCGATCTATAACATCGAAAATACTAAAAGACTAAAAACAAATGATTCGAATCAGACGTACCTTTGGCATTGTCGTTTAGGCCATATAAACGAGAAACGCATATCCAAGCTCCATAAAGATGGACTACTGGACTCATTTAATTATGAATCATTTGAGAGATGCGAGTCATGTTTATTAGGCAAGATGACGAAAGCTCCTTTCACTAGTTGTAATGAGAGGGCTAATGATCTCTTGGGTATAATACATAGTGATGTATGCGGACTCATGAGTTCTATGGCTAGAGGTGGGTTCTACTACTTTGTTACATTTACTGATGATTTCAGTAGATACGGATACGTGTTTCTTATGAAGAACAAATCCGAGACCTTTGAAAAGTTCAAAGTGTTTAAGAATGAAGTAGAGAACCAACTGGGAAAAAGGATAAAAGCACTCCGATCTGATCGAGGTGGCGAATATCTGAGTCATGAGTTTCGTGATCATCTGAAAGAGTGTGGTATTGTATCACAGCTCACTCCACCCGGAACACCTCAACATAATGGTGTTTCTGAGAGGAGGAATCGTACCTTGTTAGACATGGTGCGATCGATGATGAGTCATGCAGATTTGCCCGTTTCCTTTTGGGGATTTGCTTTAGAGACTGCTGCTTTCACACTAAATCGAGTTCCAACGAAAACGGTTCTAAAGACACCATATGAGATATGGACTGGGAAGCGTCCTAGTATATCGTTCATCAAGATTTGGGGCTGTGAGGCATACGTGTGACGTCAAATGCCTGACAGGCTGGAACCCAAATCGGATAAATGTTATCTCGTGGGGTATCCTAGGGAAACCAAAGGATACTACTTCTACTTACCGTCTGAGGGCAAAGTGTTTGTCGCAAAGACTGGCGTCTTTTTGGAGAAAGAGTTCTTATCCAGAAAGACTGCAAAGGTAGAACTTGAAGAAGTTCAAGAGCCACAAACAATGAACGAACCGGAAGTGGAACCTGAGCAAGGACTACAAGAAGTTGTAGCTGGAGAGTCTGCTTAAGAAACACAAGTCCTACGTAGATCTGGTAGACCAAGATTTGAACCTGAGAGATATGGATTTCTCATGACTCAAATAGGTAATGTGTTGCTTATGGATCATGATGATGAGCCTGCAACCTACCAAGAGGCTATGAATGGACCCGACTCCGAGAAGTGGCTTGAGGCCATGAAATCTGAAATGGACTCCATGTATGCAAACCAAGTTTGGACCTTGGTGGAACCACCTGAAGGGGTACGACCCATAAGGTGTAAGTGGGTCTTCAAGAAGAAGACCGACATGGATGGGAATGTACATACATTCAAAGGCCGGCTGGTGGCTAAAGGTTTTAGGCAAATTCATGGTGTTGACTATGATGAAACCTTTTCCCCTGTAGCTATGGTCAAGTCCATCAGAATTCTACTTGTTATTGCTGCGTATTATGACTACGAGATCTGGCAAATGGATGTCAAAACGGCTTTCCTTAATGGAAACCTCCTTGAGGAAGTGTACATGACACAACCCGAGAGTTTTGAATCTCCAAGTGAAGTCACTAAAATATGCAAGTTGAATCGATCCATTTATGGATTGAAACAGGCTTCTCGAAGTTGGAATCTACGTTTTGATGAGAAAATCAAAGAGTTTGGTTTCATCAAGAACGAAGATGAGCCTTGTGTTTACAAGAAGATTAGTGGGAGCATTGTTGTCTTCCTGATATTATATGTAGATGACATACTGTTGATCGGGAATGACATTCCGACCCTGCAAGTTGTTAAGAACAACCTAGGGAAGTGCTTTTCTATGAAAGACTTGGGTGGAGCGACTTACATACTTGGTATTAAGATCTATAGAGATAGATCGAAGAAGTTGCTGGGTTTGACCCAGAGTACATACATTGACAAGATGTTGAAATGGTTCAACATGCTTGAGTCCAAGAAAGAATTCTTACTCATGTCACATGGTGTGAGTCTCTCTAAGGACCAGTGTCCAAAATCTTTGGAAGATAAGGACCGCATGAAGTTGATTCCATATGCTTCGGCAATTGGATCAATCATGTATGCAATGTTATGTACTCGACCCGATGTCTCATATGCTTTAAGCATGACTAGCAGGTATCAGTCTGATCCGGGTGATGGTCACTGGATCGCCGTCAAGAATATCCTAAAGTACTTGAGAAGGACTAAGGATACATTCTTGGTGTTTGGTGGAGAGGAAGAGCTCGTTGTAAAGGGTTACACGGATGCAAGCTTCCAGACTAACAGAGATGACTCAAAGTCACAGTCAGGTTTTGTGTTTTGCCTTAATGGAGGAGCTGTAAGTTGGAAGAGTTCCAAGCAAGAGACAGTTGCTGATTCTACAACTGAGGCCGAGTATATCGCTGCAGCGAATGCGGCGAAGGAAGCTGTATGGATTAGGAAATTCATCAACGAGCTTGATGTAGTTCCTAGCATTGTTGATCATGTAGTTCTCTACTGTGACAACAACGGTGCAATTGCACAAGCTAAGGAACTTAGATCTCATCAGCGCTCCAAGAACATACTTCGGCGCTTCCATCTTATTCGAGAGATTGTCGATCGAGGAGATGTGAGCATATGCAAAGTACCGACTGAAGAAAATATAGCGGATCCACTGACAAAGCCTCTTACGCAAAAGAAGCATGATGGTCATGTTAGATCAATGAGTATTAGATACTGGAATGATTATCTTTAGTGGGAGCCTTGTGGATTGCATATTTGTTGGTTGTTTGTTCATTGGATGAATTGTAAAATGTACTATGTATTTCATTTTATATTTATGGCAAGTTCTTTTATTATGTCATTTATATCTGTCTGATAAGATTAATTTGCATAATAAATGCCCTTAGAGTGATTGCTTCCATAGGAATTCAAGTACGTGACTTGAATGTGAGAGCCTATGTTTGTAAGAAGCTTCATTCTTAAATGGTCCCTGGTCGACGTATCATCTTAGAAGCTAAGGGCGATGATGATACATTGAGACTAGCATGTGCGTTGACTGATGACCGGTTCTCACAGGTCATGATATTGTGATATCAAGTCATCACATGTGTACTTGTTAGTGAACAAGTTGTACTGGACAAACCCCCCGTGAGACTACTTTGTGGATTGTTATATGAACGTGTCACAAGTAGGTTTCAAGTGACAATGGTGTTTGTGGTTCTTTGACCTGAAGTCACAGCATTCATCGAGTGAGCAAGAGCGTACTTTGATGTCATCTAAAGTCTTCTCTTGAGAAAGGTTGACGATAAGGGTGGTTGTTGGGTATGTTACGAATCATTTGGATGTTTGTGTGTGAGCAGATATGAGATTTGTCCTCCTATATGATAGGAGTTACATCCATGGGCCTCTTGATGGAATGAGACTGAGAAATGCATAGCCATGCTTGGTTGAGTCAATATATGATATTGAGCTCACCAATTTTCAGACAGTCCATTCTAGATCAAGAAACTGGGATTGAACAATTATGAGGGTGACACGGTCCATGCCTCTAGTTCTATCCGGGTGTAATGGACAAAGGGACATGTCAACATTGATACATTGGTCATGACAGGCTTATATGAGTTATGAACTCTTATTGCTTGGGTAGCAATGATGTATTGCTAGATGCCGCTCATTATTTGTGAGACTTTTGTTGATACTTTGTGATCAAGTGGGAGACTGTTGGAGTTTCTGAGGTGATCTCAAAGCAATCAATAGTTAGTCTTGCTGTCAACGCAATATGAGCATATAAGGTCGCACATAAAAGCGTTTGGAGAAGTTGGAGAAAGGATTGTGTTGGCCTTACTCATATTGGATATGAGTGGAGGACCAATCCTGTGATTGCTTGGAATTAAGTTGAGAATGTCTCAACGGGAAATCGTTTAAAGGGTTTAAACGAATAGGTTTATACATGACAAATTTGGCTAAAGGGTTTAACCGAATTGTGTCAAATTCGGCTAATGTGATTAACCGAATTAAGTTGATTCGACTAATAAAATTCGACTAATATGATTAACCGAATTTATTACAGATTCGACTAAAGGGTTTAGCCAAATCAGGACAGTTCGACGAAAGGGTTTCGCCGAATTTATATAGCCGAATTCATATAGCCGAATTCGTTGAAATGGTTTCGCCGAATTCGGTTATAGTGATTAGTCGAATTCGGTTATATCGATTAGTCGAATTTTGGCGCATGTAAATTTGGACAGATTTTCTGTTTTTCCCTCTGGTCTGCGGATAGTCGATTTTATGCCTTGCGTATAAAAGGACGTGATTAGGGCTTCGATAAAGACGGTTTTCAGATCGAGCCTTTTCGCGAGAGAGAAACGACGGAAGTGTTCCGGCTGTTCTCGTTCCGTCCGCCGATCGTCGTTCCGCCGCCGCTAGACGTCGCCGCCGGTCGCCTCCTCCTCTGGATCGGACCTAGCAGTCCGTGAGGACGTTGAAAGCTTCCTTCTCCGACCTAGTTCTTGTACGACAAGAAGCTAGGGTTCTTCATCGCTTGTGTGGACTTCTGTAGAGGGATCGATCTATTTCGATCCTCGAAGAACTCAAAGCAGATTTCGGATTTCTCTTGGAGCACCTTGGTTGAGTGTTGACTCAATCCCGCAAAGGTACATTGCCTTTTATTTGCTTATTTTCTTGAATCATGAAAATCGTAAGATCCGTTGATCTCTTTTTGGGTTGTTCTTGTCATTTCCGCTGCGCATATCTGATATGTCATCCCTTATGAAGGGGTATAGAAAACCCAACAGTTTTCTGCTTGCTAACAACTTCTAAAGCATGTCGAGTCCTTTTTTCATCCTCAATGCGTGTAAAACACTTGAGGTCGTTTAGACCAACCTACATCTTCTTACGGTGCATTTCAGTTTTGAAATTGTACCATGTGGAAGGCAATTTGAAAACGATAGTGTCAGCAACGAAGCTATCTGGCAGGGAAATATTCTCACTATGCAAGGAATCAACTAAATTTTCAAAATCAGTTACATGAGGGAGAATCGTTTTCTCCTCGTCGAACGTGAAGGAATGAAACTTGTCCACCAGGTGTGCTTTGGACAGATCCTCCTCCTGCTTGAAATGCTCCTCCAGTGCCTCCCAGATCTCCTTATCAGTCTTCACCTTTAGGTAGGTCTTTGTCAGGCTGGAGGAAACACAGTTCAGCAAGTAGTCGCGACAGAAGTCCTCATCAGCGACCCACTGGGCTTCGTCATCAGTCCCGGCGACACCAACACGATCAGACTGAACTGTGTAAAACACGTTCAGATACTTCCTCCCAAACTGAGTATTCAACTTCCAGTCGTTGAACTCAGTCGCCGTCAACTTCTCCAACTTTATCATCGGAACAGGGGACGAGTAATTGTTCCCCTTCATCATCGTGCATCCACCAAGAAAGATCCTGCCTCAATCCAGGAAATAGGGTTCATGTCACTAGCGTCGGCGGTAGCCGGGCAGTAGCTTTCTGAGCAATTGCGAGATCGGGCAACGACGGCGGCGGTGGCGCAACGCGAGATCTCGGACGGCAGCCCGGGATCCAGGAGGGGGCAGCGGCGACGGCTCGAGAACCGAGCATTAGCGTCGTAGGCGACGCGGGATCCGGGCGGTAGTGGCGTCAGTCGCGCTGGATCTGGCGGACCGATGTGCGCACACCGGCGGCAGAGGGGAGGACGCGTGCGGGATAGGGCGGCTGGGATGGCGAGAACCGCGCGAGCGGGCGGCTACGGGTGCAGGCGGCAGTGGCCGGCGGAATCCGAGCGTTAGAGGCGAAACACGGGAGAAGAGCCGGCGGTAGCGAGATCCGCGGTTCCTCCACTACAGATAACTCGTCTATGGCGACGTTTTTAATAGTCTATGATGATGTTTTTCAAATGCCTCCAATGTTTTTGCGACGTTTAAATAAACTTCGCAAAGACGTCGCTGTATAAATCGTCGCGGAAACATTTCACGACGTTTTGAATAAAAGCGCTGCTATAGGCTTATGGGTTTTGGCCACGTGGCCAGTTTTGGAAAAGAAACGTGGCCAAAGATGCTTGTATTAAAAAAAAAATCTTATTATTCGCAGTCATTTTAATAGCATAAACATTATGGTTACACAGCCAAATGAAGAGCAGCATAATATTGAATTTGATTAATTTTACTTCAATCTACGGAACAAAAAATTTAACATATTTTACATATGGACAAGAACAAATTAGATTAATTTTGGTCCTAGTGGGCAAGTAAATCTTTAATTAAACTTTAACCCGGCCACTTGTATAGTTACTAGAGACTAATCTCACTCACCTTAAGTGTGAATAAAACCAAATCAAGGACTTTAAAAAAATCATTTAGACTGAACAATCTCAAATGTCAAGAAGTTATGCATGTGTTGGGAAAGCAATCATAATAAAAGTCATACCAAACCCGGCCTATTTCTAGTATCAAATCATCAAGAATCAAAACCTAAAAGAAACTGATTATCAAATTAATATTTCCCATTTAATCCCCAAAAATGGGGTGCAATATGCAGAATATCATCATGAGCACTCATGAAATTAAAGCATAATATTATCTTCTGAAATCCAATACTCCTGTGACCATTTTATTCTGCACATTCTCAAATAATATTATTGTCAATAAAAGAATTTATTGATAGATGAAGATAAAAAAAACCAAGATTGCTTTTGAACATCATAAATCCCATCATAACTCTCTCTCTCTCTCTCTCTCTCTCTCTCTCTCTCTCTCTCTGGCGCAAGAGGCTCATGCGAAAAAACACAAGTTTATTGATACAAGACTTACATGGGTGACGGGATTTGCTCTCCCTCCCGATGGCGCAAGAGGCTCACGCGAAAAACACAAGTTTATTGATACAAGACTTATAGGGGTGATGGGATTTGCTCTCCCTCCCGATGGCGCAAGAGGCTCACACGAAAGAGGAGGGGTTGGGCTCCTGGCGGCTGCGTGCGTGAAAACGAGGGAGAAATAGGAATCGACAAAGAAACGCTCCCTTAGATCTCAGGTCGTCAGAGATAAGGAGCAGGTTGTGGGCGATCAGGAGCATGTGAAATTTCTTGATCTATGGAACACTGAGAAAAGTACACCAAGAATGAACAAAAAAAACTTTTTGTACTGCTTGACAAGTAGTTACAACAATTACAAGAGAATGAGCTGAATACTAGTCGCGTACAACTTGATTCACAACAGCTAAAAGTAAGGAATAACAACTGGTCGCAGACAGAGTCTTTCTGACTTCTCACTTTTTGTCTTTCTGACTTCTCACTTTTTGTCTTTCTGGCATGCTCACTTTTTGTCTTTCCAGTTTCTCAGATTTCAGGAACAACATGTCGCCTTTTTCGCCTTCAGCAAAACTGCCCAAACTGCCCGAACTGCCCGAAGGGAAAGATGGTCATTTACGAAAAATGACGATCCGTGTGCCCCGAACCAGAAAATATGATTCGTCCGCCAGATATTTATGGAAGTTACGACGGCGAAATTACCGGACTGCCCCCAGCCAAAGCTATAAAAAGAGCCCAGGGCTTCATTTGAGAGGACCTTGCCTTCTGCACCCGGGAGAGCTCCTTGCAGACTTTTGCGGAATTCTCCTTCTGCGCTTGAAGATCTCCTTCGCGGACTTGAAGATTTCCTTCGTCCCGAAAGGCGACACAACTTCTCACTTTTGTTCTCCGGAGCCTTCTCACTTCTGTTCTCCGGAGCCTTCTCACTTTTGTTCTCCGGAGCTTTCTCACTTTCGTTCTCCACCTTTCTCAGAAGAAGAAAGGACATAGTTTTTCTGGAGGTGGTCTGTCGCCTTCGGAATTCTCTCTCTCTTTCTCTCTATTATTGTAACGAGCAGCGGCCTTTCGCGCTCGACTTCTAAGTCTCTAATTGTAACCCCCCTGAAGATAGTGGAAGTTTGGTCGGCACAGCTCCGGCTACGTGGTTTTTTACCCTTTCTGGATTTTCCACGCTAAAAAGTCCAAGTGTAATCAACGAATCACAAATTGACTGTTTGCGCGCTTGGTTCGCTCCCGAGCTAAGGTGGTTCAAGTAAACCGGTCTACCAAGAGCCCTACGCGTTCCGCAACAGTTTGGCGCCGTCTGTGGGAACTATTCCCAAAGCTCTTTAAAGGTCAACTGCAATGGCATGGAAGAGTTCTCGCACTACTGAAGGACCAATGCTGGAAGGATGCATCGACCCAGCTCCCTCCCACTCGCTCATCAACGCGCCTCCCGCAGAAGAGGCAGTGCATGCGCCCGCAACTAGGCTGGAAGGGCGAATGCAGCAGATTGAAGAACAACAAGCCGAGATCTTGGCTCTCGTAAGGAATCTCGGGGCTCCTCAAGTTCCGGTTCAACCGTCAGCATTGAACGCACCGCCACCCCCAGCTCTGAATCATGCCTCGAACGAAGAGGCCGTTCGAGAGGAAGAAGCTTCAGAGGGATTCTCCAACGCAACAAGTTCCGCTCACCATGCTCCGCCAGCCAGAGACCCAGAAGCTGACCACCGTCATCATCACCCAAGAAGAGCTGCCCCTGATCGGGCAACAGAAAGAACCACGCGAGAAGAAATACGCGATATGATAGAAGAAGAGTACGCCCAAGCAGGGCGACGCGCAGCTCTTGCCCGCCATCCCGCGCACCACGGCTCCCCACTATCACCTCAAGTCCTGGCCCATCCAGTTCCAAACGGTTTCAAGCTTCCCAACATAGAAATGTTCGACGGAACGGATGACCCGTTGGAACACGTCAATCACTTCACCACCATCATGAGGATTTTCAACGCCCCCTACCAACTCCTCTGTCAAGTGTTTCCGGCAACTTTGAAAGGACAAGCGCGCACCTGGTTCCACTCCCTGCGAGATGGGGCCATCAACAACTTTGCAGAAATGGCGCAGCAGTTCGTGGACCAGTTCATCGCAAATCGTAGGATTGTCCGAGATCCCTCCCATCTCTCAGGAATCCGCCAAAATGACGGAGAGACTCTCAAGGATTTTTTCTGACGCTTCACCTCAGAGGCTCGACAGATCCCAGGAGTCGATCCCGAACTCTTGCGGGGAGTATTCCTTGGAGGACTCCGCCCAAGTGGCTTTTATTCATCTCTCATGAGAGAAACCGTACCAAGTTACCCCGACCTCGTTCACCGAGTTGAAGCTCAGATAGCCGCCGATGAGGCCATCGAAGCACACCGCCGGCAGTTCGAGGGGAGCTCAAAGAGGAAGAAAGAGGAGTCGTCGCTGCAGACAGTTCCCAACAAGAACAACAAGCATCACTACAATCCCAGCCGAGACCGAAGATCTCGCCAGCATCAAGACTACACTCCCCTGAACACAACCAGGACTAACGTTCTCCTTGCCATCCGCGATCATCCCTCTCTCCAGAGGCCTAGGGCTCTTGCACCAAATTCTGGAGACCAATCCAAGTACTGCGACTACCATCGAGGTCGCGGGCACAAAACAGAAGATTGTTCGCGACTGAGCGCAGAAATCGAATGATTCGTACATCGGGGACTCCTTGAAAAATTTCTCCAAACCAAGGATCCTGAATCAATAAGTCAAGAATGATCCAGCAGGGGAGCAATCCCCAGAGTGACAGCTCCGAAAAATAGCATGTTCTACGCCTGACGTATTTACATGTATCTCGTGTTTTCAGCATCAATGTAACGAACAAATATCATTATATTTATTACTCTTTATCATGCACCCAAACCACAAGCGCCATTTTCAATTGTACTGTTTCTCCTAGAACAGAGTGTTCAGATTGTCCGACAAAGGACTCTGCCCTCTCCCAGAACAGAGTGTTCAGATTGTCCGACAAAGGACTCTGCCCTCTCCCAGAACAGAGTGTTCAGATTGTCCGACAACGGACTCTGCCCTCTCCCCGAACAGAGTGTTCAGATTGTCCGACAAAGGACTCTGCCCTCTCCCAGAATAGAGTGTTCAGATTGTCCGACAACGGACTCTGCCCTCTCCCAGAATAGAGTGTTCAGATTGTCCGACAAAGGACTCTGCCCTCTATCAGAACAGAGTGTTCAGATTGTCCGACAACGGACTCTGCCCTCTCCCAGAACAGAGTGTTTAGATTGTCCGACAACGGACTCTGCCCTCTCCCAGAACAGAGTGTTCAGATTGTCCGACAAAGGACTCTGCCCTCTCCCAGAACAGAGTGTTCAGATTGTCCGACAACGGACTCTGCCCTCTCCCAGAACAGAGTGTTCAGATTGTCCGACAAAGGACTCTGCCCTCTCCCAGAACAGAGTGTTCAGATTGTCCGACAATGGACTCTGCCCTCTCCCAGAATAGAGTGCTCAGATTGTCCGACAACGGACTCTGCCCTCTCCCAGAACAGAGTGTTCAGATTGTCCGATAAAGGACTCTGCCCTCTCCCAGAACAGAGTGTTCAGATTGTCCGACAACGGACTTTGACCTCTCCCAGAACAGAGAGTTCAGATTGTCCGACAAAGGACTCTGCCCTCTCCCAGAACAGAGTGTTCAGATTGCCCGACAAAGGACTCTGCCCTCTCCTAGAACAGAGTGTTCAGATTGTCCGACAACGGACTTTCACATCTCCCAGAACAGAGTGTTCAGATTGTCCGACAAAGGACTTTGACCTCTCCCGGAACAGAATACTCGGATCGTCCAACAAGGGACTCTGGCCTTTACCAAAACAAAGCACCTGTATATGCCATACAGAAACGACAAGCTCGATCTCCAACACAACCACTGGGCAGCAAGCCCACAACATAACCGTTCAAGGCGAGATAGAAATCTCTCCCACAACTAGAGCCGAGCGACGACTTCCGGCACGTCACACGAAGATGACAGTGATCCAAATTGCCGCGAAGGAAAATCAAAACATCCGAACTCCTCCGCGTAGTAATTCGGACTCCGAAGGTTTGAGGGGCTTATGTTATACACCCATAAAAGCCTTGGAGTGCGTCTAGAGAAAACTCCACTAAAGAGAGGTGGGGTCAACGGTCAACGTATGATCGCCCGAGTTGAGGAGGCCGAACCCGCCATTTTCACCGCCAACACGTAAGCACGCACGAAGCGCGCGTCGCGCCCCGTCATGGCCGAACCCCGCTACTGGGGTACGGTTGGTCCGCACCCCACTAGTGGGGTGCGAATAGTCGCACCCCCCATACTGGGGGGTGCGGCCAAGCCGCACCCCCCTTTTGGGGTGCGGCCAAGCCGCACCCCATGAGGGGTGCGGCCAAGCAGCACCCCCCTTTGGGGTGCGGCCAAGACGCACCCCATATGGGGTGCGGCCAAGCCGCACCCCATGAGGGGTGCGCCCGAGAGGAGTCGCCCCCCTCCCACGGGCACGGCCGCGCCGCGCCCGCCTTTTAGGGCGGTCGAACCGCTCTCCCCCGTAGCAAGGTTGGGGTGAGTCCTCCCTCTTCCGGCTCGCCGCCCGCTTTTCGAGCTCCGGACTCCGTTCGGGGAACTTCCGTGTTCGTTGCGCGCTCAAAACGCTTCTGAGCGCGCTCAGCTCACTTTTTGTCTTTCTGACTTCTCACTTTTTGTCTTTCTGACTTCTCACTTTTTGTCTTTCTGACTTCTCACTTTTTGTCTTTCTGACTTCTCACTTTTTGTCTTTCTGACTTCTCACTTTTTGTCTTTCTGACTTCTCACTTTTTGTCTTTCTGACCTCTCATTTTTTGTCTTTCTGACTTCTCACTTTTTGTCTTTCTGACTTCTCACTTTTTGTCTTTCTGACTTCTCACATTTTGTCTTTCTGGCATGCTCACTTTTTGTCTTTCCAGTTTCTCAGATTTCAGGAACAACCTGTCGCCTTTTTCGCCTCCAGCAAAACTGCCCAAACTGCCCGAACTGCCCGAAGGGCAAGATGGTCATTTATGAAAAATGACGATCCGTGTGCCCCGAACCAGAAAATATGATTCGTCCGCCAGATATTTATGGAAGTTACGACGGCGAAATTACCGGACTGCCCCCGGCCAAAGCTATAAAAGGAGCCACAGGGCTTCATTTGAGAGGACCTTGCCTTCTGCACCCGGGAGAGCTCCTTGCAGACTTTTGCGGAATTCTCCTTCGGCGCTTGAAGATCTCATTCGCGAACTTGAAGATTTTCTTCGTCCCGAAAGGCGACACAGCTTCTCACTTTTGTTCTCCGGAGCCTTCTCACTTCTGTTCTCCGGAGCCTTCTCACTTTTGTTCTCCGGAGCTTTCTCACTTTCGTTCTCCACCTTTCTCAGAAGGAGAAATGACATAGTTGTTCTGAAGGTGGTCTGTCGCCTTCAGAATTCTCTCTCTCTCTCTCTTTTTCTCTATATTATTGTAACGAGCAGCGGCCTTTCGCGCTCGACTTCTAAGTCTCTAATTGTAACCCCCCCTTAAGATAGTGGAAGTTTGGTCGGCACAGCTCCGGCCATGTGATTTTTTACCATTTTCGGGTTTTCCACGCTAAAAAGTCCAAGTGTAATCAACGAATCACAAATTGACTGTTTGCGCGCTTGGTTCGCTCCCGAGCTAAGGTGGTTCAAGTAAACCGGTCTACCAAGAGCCCTAAGCGTTCCGCAACATTTCCGATCTCCTCCATCGCTAGAGATCTCCTCGCACTGTCGTAGCTTCGCAAGACGCTCGACACATGTTTTGCGGGAAATGGGAGAAACACGCTTACGCCCAATGAGTGTGGGAGTGTGTTAGCCGATAGCACTATGTTATGCAAAATTCGGTTCATATTTGAGTAGGTGTCAGAAGCTTCCTCACAATCATACGTGAAGGTTTGGAATCGGGTCCCCGGACCATCCAGGCCAGGATCAAGAGTGATCTCCACGGAGATCACCCAAATAGTCCGGGACCCTGTTCCAACACCGCTCCAAAATAGTGATTATCATTATATTCAATTTCACGCCAACGCCGCTCAAACATCACAGTTGTGACAAGTTAAAATAGTGATCAATTTTAAGTTGTCCCAAACATAACCTCGTATTTTTAAAGTGATCTAATTTATATAACTACATAAATAAAAATTACTCTATTGATGATATATATGTCCATAGTTTAGTATTTTGAGCAAATTAATAAAAAAAAAAGTAATGATTTCTCTTGCCTCAATTTTCTTTGATTTAGAAAAATATAAATTTCTCACATTGATATATATACAAAATTAGGTCAAACTGGAAAGGGGCTTTCAATTATCACTGAAATTAGCTAAACATGAGGACCAAAGTTTTAATTTGAAATTAGTTTGTATGCACACACATGATGGGGGTGATGTAGTCACCGACAATCGGGTCTCTCATCACGTCACACATAGACGGCGGATATCTCTAAACCAAACCAGTAATGTGATCGAGCTCACAGATCACTTAAATAGATCTCGTCTGTCTAAAACTCGCTCACGATGAGGAATAATTCACCTCTAAAGAAGTATAACGACAACATCTCGATAGTGCTCCCACTATCTTATGGTTCGTGCGCGAGTTTTAGATAAAAATGTCTACATCCTATAACGACAAAGATCACTAGGATTTGATTAAGATTGTCTTCTCAAAAGATATTTACACTTTTAAAAGATGTAGACATTTTTATTAACTATTACTCTCTTTTGAGCTTCCATACACTATAAATAGACTCAATCTAACAGAGCTTTTATACTAGCTCTCGAGATCTGATGAGAACTCTAGTGATCTTTGTCATCGTCGTTCTTAGTAAGTGAGGTTTTCGTTGATTATGGATGTTACGACCAACCCTCCAAATATAAGAAGTCTCAACTCATACTGAGCAGAACCCCGCGCTTTGCCCCTTTTATAGGTGACATACGAGCACTTCTCTTGAGGTCACTCATCTTAAAATTACTCCAAGAAGATTTTGCATTTTCTTTCACCTAGAAGTTTATCATCCTAGAAGTCTGGCAGAAGTTGCTTTGTTTGAGCTTCACTATCCCAAAGTACCACCCGCCTTCATTAGACCGCCCTCATTGGATTCAAGATGCTACAAACCCCCTACTTTCGCAGGATTCATCCCCGAGCCACACATCGTACTGTAGGATATGTCTGACTCTGATATTATTTGAAATGACCCAACTCTCACAATACCAGAAGTTGATGGGTACTCATAATAAGGGTCTAGTATTTATAAAAGGGTCTGACGGAAATACTCATAAAAGGCAGCAAAATATTTCTAAAGACGGGTCACTTCCAAAGATAGGTCGTTTCCAAAGACGGATCGTTTCCAAAAGAAGATTATTTCCAAAAGACCCTCTCCCTCCGAAATTAGCAGGAAATGCAAGATGCGCAAAACTGCCGCAGGCGCGACGGAGTTTCTCCCTCCCATCGCGGGAGGAATCCTCGCCCCCGCGCCACGCCCCTTGGGGGTGCGGCTGAACCGCACCCCGCAAGGGGTACGACCGAGCCATACCCCGCAAGGGGTACGGCCAAACCGCACCCCGCGGGGGGCGCGGCCAAGCCGCACCCCGCGGGGAGCGCGGCCAAGCCGCACCCCCTTGGGGTGCGGCCCTGGCCGCACCCCCCTTGGGGTGCGGCCCTGGCCGCACCCCCCTTGAGGGTGCGGCCCTGGCCGCACCCCCCTTGAGGGTGCGGCCGCGCCGCACCCCCTCGGGGTGCGGCCTTGGCGCGCCCCCTCGGGGTGCGGCCTTGGCGCGCCCCCTCGGGGTGCGGCCTTGGCGCACCCCATGTAGGGTGCGGCCAAGCCGCACCCTATGCGGGGTGCGGCCAAGCCGCACCCCCTCGGGGTGCGGCCAAGCCGTACCTCTCGGGGTGCGGTTAGAGTCGCCCCCCCTCTTAGGTGCGCCCGTGCCGCACCCCCTTGAGAGGCGGGCATGCCATACTCCCTTGAATTTGACCGCGTCGCCCTCCACTCCCTGCGCATGGTGTACTTTTCATCGGGAACACCACGCACTTATTTTCTCCTTAAAGGTGCGGCTTGCTGTTCACACGAAACACCTCGAGACGTAACCTGAACGCCCTCGCATTTCGTCGCGCACTTGAAACACCTCAGCGCTAGCACACGCTCAGAACGTTTCTGAGCGCGATCGGGAAGACTTCTCACTTTTTGTCTTTCCAGCTTCTCACTTTTTGTCTTTCCGGCTTCTCACTTTTTGTCTTTCCGGCTTCTCACTTTTTGTCTTTCCGGCTTCTCACATTTTGGGTTTCAGGCTTCTCACTTTTCAGGAACAGTTAGTCGCCTTTTTCACCTCCAACGGAACTGCCCGAACTGCCCAAACTGCCCAAGCTGCCCGAAGGGCGAGGTGGTCATTTACGAAAAATGGCGATCCGAGGGCCCCAAACCGGAGAATATGATTCGTCCACCAAACATTTATGGAAACTGCAAACGGCGAGATTACCGGACTACCCCCGGCCAAAGCTATAAAAAGGGCCCTGGGGCTTCATTTGAAGGGACCTTGACTTCTGGACTCGGGAGAGCTCCTTGCAGACTTTTGCGGAATTCTCCTTCGACACTTGAAGATCTCCTTCGGGACTTGAAGATCTCCTTCGGGACTTGAAGATCTTCATCTTCCAGAAAGGCGACGAGCAGTTCTCAGAAGAGAAAGGCGACTGATCTTCGTCTTCCAGAAAGGCGACGAGCAGTTCTCAGAAGAGAAAGGCGACTGATCTTCGTCTTCCAGAAAGGCGACGAGCAGTTCTCAGAAGAGAAAGGCGACTGATCTTCGTCTTCCAGAAAGGCGACGAGCAGTTCTCAGAAGAGAAAGGCGATTGATCTTCGTCTTCCAGAAAGGCGACGAGCAGTTCTCAGAAGAGAAAAGCGACCAGCGTTCTCAGAAGAGAAAGGCGACTAGCCTTCTCACTTCCAGAAAGGCGACAAGCCTTCTCAGAAGGGAAAGGCGACTGGCATTCCCGCTTCCGAAAGGCGACAAACATTCTCAGAAGGGAAAAAGACTTAGTTTTTTCGAGAGGTGGCCTGTCACCCTCGAAGTTCTCTTTCACCAAGTATTGTAACGAGCAGCGGTCTATCGCGCTCGAGTTCTAGCTTCCAAGTTGTAACTCCTCCAGAAGATAGTGAAGTTTGGTCGGCACAGCTCCGACCGCGTGGTTTTTTACCCTTTCCGGGTTTTCCACGTTAAAAAGTCTCTGCGTACTCAACGAACCTCTAATTGACTGTTTGCACGCTTAGCTCGCTCACGAGCTGAGGCGGTTCAAGTGAACCGGTCTACCAAGAGCCCTAAGCATTCCGCAACAGTTTGGCGCCGTCTGTGGGAATGGATTCCCAAATCCGAAGCAAAGGATTCCCGAGCGCAATCCCCCCTTCGCCGGAGTTCTCGAAGCCAGCAAGAGTGGACACCTCCCCTGAACTGTCCGACGCATACAGCTCCTCGATTCCAGAAAGCCAGGCGAAGAGAGCGCTCACTGCCGCACCCATCCGGCCCCCTTGGCCGGAGTCGGCAGGCAAACCGGCCCCTCCGACAGGGGGGCATGATTCGAGCAATGACCAACGTCAACAAAGGCGATCACCCCTCTCCAAGTCAATTTTGGAGTACCCAGTTCCGTCATGGCTAAAGCTCCCGTACAACAAGGAATTCCGCGGAGCAGAAGATCCATATGAGCACGTTAATCGTTTTCTGATAATAACACGGGAGCTCGGACTTCCCGACCCAGCTAGCTGCAAAATCTTCACCAAAACGCTGCATGGAGATGCTCTCCACTGGTATCAATCCCTGCCTAACGGAGCGATCCATAGTTTCTCCGAGTTGTCCCGACTGTTCATCAAGCAACACGAGTCCTACTCAGCAAAGATCCAGGAAGGAGATAGGCCCGGTGCGAGCAAACAACCCCTCCTTGGAGAGTGGGAACGGAGCGTGCAGTCAGAGAAAGTCGGCCCAAATTTTCACCGAGAACGCCCCTGCGCATGGATGGATTTCATCTTGGATGCAAGCATAGGGAGTCCACCCTGTGAGCTGAGGAAGGCGCTGATAACCCACCGCATCTCCTTCAACGTCCTGTTCTTGGCGGCAATAGTTCGACTCAAGCTCCTAAGCGGGAACCTCAAGCTTAGGGCTAGCAAGGCAGAGCTCCCAGATGGAACCACGGTACCCACTATAGGCGTCATCACCCTCCCCGTCCAAGTAGGAGCGCACGCTGAACCGATCCAGTACGACGTACAATTCATCGTCGCCAAGGCGGACTCCCCCTACGACGCAATATTCGGGAGCCTCCTACTGGACGCCATGGACCACGACGTTTCCATGTCAGGATGCATGGCTAGCAAAGGAAATACCATCAAGAGCGCAATGCATAGTCTCTGCACGACCGCCCCTTGGCCCTCCTGGATCAGCAGCGACCCGTCGCCAAAATCAAGGGCCGAGATACAGGGTTCACGAGAAGGCCAAACAGCTCCTGCGATAGCTGGAAAAGAAAAACTTCAGACACTAACAGACCCGCCGCCCCTCGATTCAGTCCGCAAGAGAAAGGGACAGCAACAGCAGCCTGAGGAAGCCGAACTGCCCACTCAGAACCAAGCAGACCGCTCCCGAGAGCTAGCAAGTCAAGGCCTTCGGAACTTCACCCCGCTAAACACACCACGCGAACATATATTGTCCGTAATCTGTCATAGCAAACTCATCCACCGGCCCAGGAAGCTCTCCTTGCACAAGGGAGCTTCATCTCAATTCTGCCACTTCCACAAGGGCCGAGGGCACCAAACGGAGCAATGCGCCCGACTGAAAGAAGAAATCGAACGCCTTATCCAGCTAGGATACCTGGAGGCCTTCCGCAAAAAGACGCCGGCCAACGAAGGCCAATCTCCGGGCCGCCATTGCCCACCAAGCTGAACAGCTAAGAAGATTCGGACAAACGCAACGCAAGCAAGGCTCGGCGCCATCTTCCCTAAAGCCTGTATCAAAAACTTATCGCAAGACTGCATTTGCGAGTGTATCAGTATTAATTCTCTAATAAAGTCCTACTTGCTCTAATCCATTCTACTGCAGGTACCGCTTCGGGTCCCTGCCCCGGGGACTCTGCACCGCCGTCGATTGAAGGTTCGCCCTTCTCCTCCGTCGTCGAGTCCCGGTGTCGTAGGGGCCTGCCCCCCCTGCGTTCACCCCCGGTTTGAATACCCCCGCTATTCACCGGCCAAAGCCGCGAGCGCAGACTCGTGCACCAAAGCCGCGGGCACAGAACCGTGCAAAAAGTCGCGAGCAAAGGCTCGTGCACCAAAGCCGCGGGCACAGAACCGTGCAAAAAAGCCGCGAGCACAGACTCGTGCACTAAAGCCGCGAGCACAGACTCGTGCACTAAAGCCGCGAGCACAGACTCGTGCACTAAAGCCGCGAGCACAGACTCGTGCACTAAAGCCGCGAGCACAGACTCGTGCACCAAAGCCGCGAGCGCAGACTCGTGCAAGAAAGCCGCAGGCACAGACTTGCGCAAACTAACTCGTTACATACGTATTCATTTGAAAGCCGCGGGCATCGTCTCATACAAAACTCATCTTGAAAATAACCAAACTATGCAGGTGCTAACAACCAGATAAGCAGAATCGTACGAAGAAGTAAACACGACGAGCTCAATAAGAGGATACAACCGCGTCAGCTCAACGCTGCGCGCAAAGCAGACAACCATACAGAAAGCGGAAAAGCAAAATGCAGACAAAACTCAGAACGACACACGAGCAAACAACAACACGGAAATCAAGAAAACAGAGGGCGATCGGCATCAATCCTCGGCCGCGTCCGAGCACTCATCCTCCGAAAGATCTCCCGCTCCAAGACCAGCAGTATCACACCCAAACTTCTTCCCCACCAAGCGAAGGGTCTTCTGAACACCGCGCTGGAAGGCGACCTCACGCTCGTCTTCCAACAAGGGCTCGACCTCCTTCGTCATGACCTCGGCACGGATCTCCTCCGCCATCTGGAACCGCTCCTCAACAAAAGCAAGAGAGTCTCAGAACTCGGCCACTCCGGCCGCCTTAGCATCCTCAAGGCTGCGCTCGACCGACGACAGCCGCTCCACCTCACTCCGAAGAAAGCCCAGCTCCCCCTCCATGCGAAACATCTCCCCTTGGGCCTCGGATAGCTGACGAAGCGCGTCCTGGGCAAGCGTCTTATCTCCACCATACGCCTCCTGCAGCTTCTCAACCTCGGACTGGGAAGAAGAAAGGTCCGCCTCCAGCTGCTTGATGCGGGACAGATCGCGATCCCTCCTCTTCTGTAAAGCAGACATGTCCCTCTGCATCACGCTCAGCTCCTCCTGGAGAGAGATGTAACTGTCCTTGAGGCCCACGTAGCAGTCATTCCACGTGAGGGCAACGTTGGTCAGAGCGTTCGCCTGCCAACACGAAGGAAATAATCAGGAAACATGAACAACGATGGCAGAGACAAGTCAAGACCCAGACAAGGAAAGATTGACTTACCGCAGAAGTCATCGCCTGGAGGGACGAGGAAACTCGCCGCGACGGCGGATGAGGGGGAGGTGGCGGCAAGTCTCCCTGCGCAACCTGCTCAGCAGTTGGGGATGCCAGAATCTCGACCTCCGGGTCGGGAGCAATCGGCTCCCCCCGACGGCGGCTCGGACCGGCTTCATGATCGTGGCTCCTAGGCTCCGGCGGAACAGAGCCCGAATTAGGAGTTTCATTCCTGAAAACAATCTTTCTCTTTTTCCCACGCTCCAGGGGAACCGCAGCCTCCCGCTCAGGATCCCAAGAAAGCCCCACCGCAAGCAACCGACTCTCCTCCACACAGTTGTACACACTAAACAAAGCTTTTGACAGCCCATCTCGGCCAGGGAAGCCGGGGAGAGGAAGGAACTCGTCCTCCCGACCGGTCAGTCGGCGGCAGCGTCCAGGAAGCGACCTCCAAAGCTCGGGTAGCTCCCAACGATTCCGAACATATCCATAAAGGGTATTCCCGTGGCGATAGTCCGCCTTCTCGCCAAAGTGGAACCAACTTTTGTTGCTCCGCACCTCAATCTGTTCGCCCAAGTCGGTTGTAGCCTCACACCAATCCTTGAAAAGTTCGAGTGAAAAACGCGTACTGTGTTCCCGAAAAAGCACCACCAGCCCCATGATATTTGACATTCCAGCAGGCGTGAATTGGGTGATCGGGACGCCGCAGAACCGGAATATTTCAATAGCCTCCTCCGGTGGAGGAATTCGGAATCCAGACTTCAGGCAGCTCTCGGAGAGTGTTATGTAACCCGTAGGCGGATTTTGAACACGCTCCTCCGCCCCTGGAATCTTAATCTCAACACTCGGAGGCAATCCGAACCGCTTGCGCCACACCTCGATTCGCGCGCCATCTAGAGAAGAGCGTAAACACATCGGCCTTGATTGGCCGCCCCGCTTCGAAGCCTGCAAGGAAGTGCAAACACATAAAAACGGGCGTTAAAAAGAAACCGTATCAGAAAATCTAAAAGGTTACGAGTCATCTCTCCGCACACCAAGCACGCAAGCACCAAAGGTCCGCACCGCCAGCCTCACCCGCACGCAAGAAACAGTCGCGCGCAGGAGCCCACGCACACCGACCGCAAGCAGGCACCCGCGCGCGGGAGCGCGCAGCGCGGCACCTGCGCACGGGCCCGTGCGCGCAGCACCTGCGCGCGGGAGCGCGCGGCGCGGCACCGCGCGCGCGGGCGCGCAGCGCGGCACCCGCGCGCGTGGGCGCGCAGCGCGGCACCCGCGCGCGGGCGCACAGCGCGGCACCCGCACGCGCGGGCGCGCGGCATGGCACCCGCGTGCTAGAGCGCACGGCACCCGCACGCGCGGGCGGACGGGAACAACGCCCGCGCGTCCCGCGCGCAGGGACCGCACCCGCGCGCAGGAGCGCGCAACGCGGCGCCCGCGCGCAGGAGCGCGCAACGCGGCGCTCGCGCGCAGGGGGCCGCACGCGCGCGCAGGGGCGCGCTCGCGGCAGCCGGGCGCCCCACCGCCGGCCCCGGCCGCGCGCGATCACGCCCGGGCACCGCCTTTTCGACCGCTCCGGCCGCGCGCAAGGGTGCCCGGGCACCGGCCGCACGCGCACCGCTCACCGCGCCCTCTCGTCCGCCGCTGGCCGTTTGATTCCTCCGCTCCTTTTTCCAAAAAAGTAGAAGGCAAAATCAACTTACCCCAACCATCGTTCAACGCCAAACCGGTTCCGACACGCAGACGTTCAAAAAACCCTCGCACTCCTTCTCAAGTTCCGGACTCCGACGATTTTGGGGGGCTTATGATGGGTACTCATAATAAGGGTCTAGTATTTATAAAAGGGTCTGACGGATATACTCATAAAACGCAGCAAAATATTTCTAAAGACGGGTCGCTTCCAAAGATAGGTCGTTTCCAAAGACGGATCATTTCCAAAAGAAGATTATTTCCAAAAGACCCTCTCCCTCCGAAATTAGCAGGAAATGCAAGATGCGCAAAACTGCCGCAGGCGCGGCGGAGTTTCTCCCTCCCGTCGCGGGAGGAATCCTCGCCCCCGCGCCACGCCCCTTGGGGGTGCGGCTGAACCGCACCCCGCAAGGGGTACGACCGAGCCATACCCCGCAAGGGGTACGGCCAAACCGCACCCCGCGAGGGGCGCGACCAAGCCGCGCCCCGCGAGGGGCGGGGCCAAGCCGCACCCCGCGCGGGGCGGGGCCAAGCCGCACCCCGCACGGGGTGCGGCCTTGGCCGCACCCCCTTGGGGTGCGGCCCTGGCCACACCCCCCTTGAGGGTGCGGCCGCGCCGCACCCCCTCGGGGTGCGGCCGCGCCGCACCCCCTCGGGGTGCGGCCGCGCCGCACCCCCTCGGGGTGCGGCCTTGGCGCGCCCCCTCGGGGTGCGGCCTTGGCGCACCCCATGCAGGGTGCGGCCAAGCCGCACCCTATACGGGGTGCGGCCAAGCCGCACCCTATGCGGGGTGCGGCCAAGCCGCACCCCCTCGGGGTGCGGCCAAGCCGTACCTCTCGGGGTGCGGTTAGAGTCGCCCCCCCCCCTCTTAGGTGCGCCTGTGCCGCACCCCCTTGAGAGGCGGGCATGCCATACTCCCTTGAATTTGACCGCGTCGCCCTCCACTCCCTGCGCATGGTGTACTTTTCATCAGGAACACCACGCACTTATTTTCTCCTTAAAGGTGCGGCTTGCTGTTCACACGAAACACCTCGAGACGTAACCTGAACGCCCTCGCATTTCGTCGCGCACTTGAAACACCTCAGCGCTAGCACACGCTCAGAACGTTTCTGAGCGCGATCGGGAAGACTTCTCACTTTTTGTCTTTCCAGCTTCTCACTTTTTGTCTTTCCGGCTTCTCACTTTTTGTCTTTCCGGCTTCTCACTTTTTGTCTTTCCGGCTTCTCACATTTTGGGTTTCAGGCTTCTCACTTTTCAGGAACAGTTAGTCGCCTTTTTCACCTCCAACGGAACTGCCCGAACTGCCCAAACTGCCCAAGCTGCCCGAAGGGCAAGGTGGTCATTTACGAAAAATGGCGATCCGAGGGCCCCAAACCGGAGAATATGATTCGTCCACCAAACATTTATGGAAACTGCAAACGGCGAGATTACCGGACTACCCCCGGCCAAAGCTATAAAAAGGGCCCTGGGGCTTCATTTGAAGGGACCTTGACTTCTGGACTCGGGAGAGCTCCTTGCAGACTTTTGCGGAATTCTCCTTCGGCACTTGAAGATCTCCTTCGGGACTTGAAGATCTCCTTCGGGACTTGAAGATCTTCATCTTCCAGAAAGGCGACGAGCAGTTCTCAGAAGAGAAAGACGACTGATCTTCGTCTTCCAGAAAGGCGACGAGCAGTTCTCAGAAGAGAAAGGCGACTGATCTTCGTCTTCCAAAAAGGCGACGAGCAGTTCTCAGAAGAGAAAGGCGACTGATCTTCGTCTTCCAGAAAGGCGACGAGCATTTCTCAGAAGAGAAAGGCGACCAGCGTTCTCAGAAGAGAAAAGCGACTAGCCTTCTCACTTCCAGAAAGGCGACAAGCCTTCTCAGAAGGGAAAGGCGACTGACATTCCCGCTTCCGAAAGGCGACAAACATTCTCAGAAGGGAAAAGGACTTAGTTTTTTCGAGAGGTGGCCTGTCACCCTCGAAGTTCTCTTTCACCAAGTATTGTAACGAGCAGCGGTCTGTCGCGCTCGAGTTCTAGCTTCCAAGTTGTAACTCCTCCAGAAGATAGTGAAGTTTGGTCGGCACAGCTCCGACCGCGTGGTTTTTTACCCTTTCCGGGTTTTCCACGTTAAAAAGTCTCTGCGTACTCAACGAACCTCTAATTGACATTTTGCACGCTTAGCTCGCTCACGAGCTGAGGCGGTTCAAGTGAACCGGTCTACCAAGAGCCCTAAGCGTTCCGCAACAGAAGTATTGTTTGCTTTGTTTCATCTCGGCCAATACTAAATTGAACCACACTCTTTTCTATAGGCGTCCTACGAGCACTTCCTAGAAACTCACTCAACCTAAGACTACTCCCGTAAGAGGACGCTTAACTATGAGATTTTCAACATAACTCTACCACTTACTCCGAAAAAACACATCTAATATTTGAATATTTCAATTATTACTTAAGCGCAATAACTTTTCCTCCAATTAATATACAAGGTTTGGTTTATTCATACGTCTTCTTTCATCTATAAGCATATCATCTTAGAATCCTTCCATGAGCTACTTTGCTTGGGCTTCACTGTCCTCAAAGCAGTCACCACCCTCATCAAATTCAGGATGCTACAATAGACAACTCAGGGCCCAAAATAAGAAAAACATGAAAAACACATCCATCGAGTCAGACCACAGCAACCACATATCCACCTCTAAATTCGCCACCAAACAAGAATTAGCTAGCTCTCATCCGACAAACTCTTAACGCCCTCTCCCAAACAATACAAAATCTCATCGATCCATCTCGATAGGTATGTACTTTCATTCCTCTCATAATTCTCACCATTTTTCTCATCATTCTCCTTTTGCATTTACTCTTTACAATGATACTCTCCTCCTCATTACTCCACCTCTCAAATGACGGCAGATACTACAACTCCAGCTACAACTTCCAAAGAAAATTATGATTCAAACATAGAAAATGTTGACACGCATTAAAATGTGGCGCGCACTCATAAAACGCTATGTAAAATTTGATGCGAAGTGTCGCTGTGCATTAAGTGTCATCATACTATGAAGCCTTTTATATGTTATATATAAACACAATGTACATGCAATGTTACATTTTTGGGGTGCCATATTGAGCTTACTAAATATACTAAAGAAATTATCATTATTATTATTATTTTGAACTATAAACTCCACAAAAATGTTTAGTTGAACGGAAAATACTTAGGTACGCATAACATATCTAAAGGATGATGCGCTTATTGTATTTGTATGTCAAAATACAGTGTTTTTAAAAACATAAATTATAGAATATTAATTTAATTATTTTTATGATCATTTTAAGATCTCATATGTATATGTTACGGTCTGAAAATACACATGTTAAAAAGTGATTTTTTTTAATACAGTTACAGTTGTAAATTACATATGTTTTCACGACTGTAAATATAACTATAAATACAGTTACAGTCGCAATTTCAACTAAAAATACTGTCTCGTACCATCCTTTAGGAACGTTACACGTACAGAAAATTCCCTCTAGTTGAACTAAGTCGAGTTTGTTTGTCCGTTGTCGCTGCTACGCTGCACGGGACGGAGCTAGGACAGAGGAGACCCAAACGATCGTGCTCGCAACGTAAGTTGCTCTTGTACTCATTTAAATAGCGTTAGCTTAGCGTACATAGGATTTTGAAAAAAGCTCTCTCCCACGGCGAAACTCTCCCTCCCCCGGCGAAACTCACTCTCCCTCTCCCGGCGAACCTCCGCTTGACATTAAGGGCTCGTTTGGTTAGGCGTTTGGGCTCCGGTGCGGCTGGAAAGAAACGACATTTTGAGTAAACGCAGCGTTTGGCGCGGAGGTTGGACCCAAACGGCGTTTACATAAAAGCGCCGTTTCTTTTATTCCGCTAAACGCGGTCGAGCCCCCCAGTCCAGACGCGACGACGCTCTCCCGGCTAGGGTTCCCTCTCCCCCCGACCTCTCCTTCTCGCGCCCGTTGAAGAAGACATTCGGCGGCGATTCTTTCGTTTCCGACGGCCATTCCTCCGCCGCTGAAGGCTCTATTCCGCCGCTAGCAACTCCAATCTACCTCTCGCCGACGTCCAAACCGTGGCTGTTATTCTATTTCCAGAACCCCTTCTCTCTGATCTACCTCTCGCCGATCTACTACAGAAGGTTTTTTTTTTTGCTCGATTTCTTCGTTGCTGAATCTTATGTTTTCTACTATGCTTGTTCTGTGAGTTTTTTGCTATGCGTCGTTGTTGAATCTTCAGTTTTCCCTCGTCGATGCCTACTATGCTTGCACTATTTTCCTTTTGTTGCAGCCTAATTTTTTTATCAATCTTTCTGCTATGCTTGTTGAATAGTAGATGCTATGCTTGGTGAATCTTCAGAGTTTTATCATATTGTGTGATATGTCGAGTCCTAAACCCTAAACCCCCAAACAAACCGATATTGTGTATTTGATGGAACACAAATTTTTTTTTTCAAAACTCCATTTAACCCAAATAAAATTTATAAAAATCCATTTCAATAAGCACTGAAAACTCCATTTCACCCAAACAGTTTTCTAACAAAACTCCATTTCTCAGAAACAGCTCTTTTTCAAAACTCCATTTCTGATCAGCAGCTTTTCATCAGCAACAGCCCAACCAAACGCACCCTAACTCTTGAAAACTTCTTCTTCCTCATTGCTGCGGTGCGTCTTCTCCATCTCGGCGAACCTCCGCTAGACATTAACTCTTGAAAACTTCTTCTTACTTCTCTCTGCGGCCGAGTCCCGCCTCTGGGTTCCCAAAAGAACCCTAATTTTGAAGAGAAGTATTAAAAATAAAGTATCAGGGGGCGTTGGTTTTTAACTGTCAGCATTTTTACACGCTCTGCTCAGCCACAATAAAAGGAGAAATAATAATGAAGAACGACAGCCATTAAAAGTAAGAGAAGCAGTGGTACCACTCCCCTTCCTGTCCTGCCTTCCAGTGATTTGCAGCACGCGAACACATGCAGTGGCGATGGTCCCCCTCCCAACCAGACATTACTCTCTGGCTCGCCTTCTTCCCCCACTTCCTCCATTTTCAAGTAGAACTGGTAATATTCAGAGACGCAGCAGTCTTTCCCTCTCTCCCTCCAAATGGGGTGTTTCTTACTGCGGCCGCATTCCATCATTTGAATCCTTCTGTTTTCAATCGAAGGAAGAACCCCTCTTTCTTCTTTCTCCAATCTCTGTTCACCGGAAGTTCGATTCCTCTTCTTTTCTTGCTTCTGATCCATGTCGGGAAAGACTAGGCTTAGCCGAACCATACTCTTGAATCTATAAAGTAGACCCATTTCCTCTCTGCTATTCCTCCTACTGCATGCCCGAGACATAAAGATGGCAACGTAGTCTTTATCAAGCTGCAATCCTAGATCTTGTCTTCACACCATTGCCGCCTCTTTGCTTTCAAGTTCAAACCCCTCCGTCTTCTTATATAGGAACAGCAAATCTTTCGAGAGTTTCTCAGTATAATGATAAACTGAAGGAAATGGTTTTCTTTCTGTCACAAATCAAAGATTGCAGTAATCATGGTAAAACTCGGCGGCGAATAACCATGAGGGGTGATGTTGCAGTTCGTGTGCTTCTCCTCCATCTACTCTGTTTTCAAGTTTTGTCTCAGTCGGACGGCTCCACCGCCCCAATGGAGGAGAAGGAGAAGAAAGCTCTCTACTCCACGATTCATGGCTTTGTTGGAGACGGGTGGAATGGCTCTGAACTTTATCCAGACCCTTGTGGCTGGACATCAATTCAGGTTTGAGCATTTTCTTTTTGAATTGAAGTTCTTGATAGAAGGGATGAGGTTTGAAGATTGTCTCCAACTTTGGCTAGTCTTAAAAAGATTCCAAATTTGAATGCAGGGAGTATCCTGTGATCTATTTGACAATGGCATGTGGTACATAACGGCCGTGAGCATCGGCCCTGTGGTAGACAACTCCCTCGAATGCTCTGAAAATGCCGCATTCAGCCCGTCCCTCTTCGAGCTCAGCCACTTGAAAAGCCTGATAATCTTCAATTGTTTCTCATCACCAACGAACCGAACCACCGCCATTCCATCACAGAACTGGGACAAGCTTTCTTCAAGCTTAGAAACATTGGAATTTCGATCAAACAGAGGAATCTCCGGGCAGATTCCCCCAGTTCTCGGCCAACTGGTGAATCTCCGATCACTAATACTCACTGATAATTCTCTCAGCGGTGAGATTCCGCGGGAACTCGGCAATCTGGCGCGCTTGAAAAGACTCACACTTTCATATAATCAGCTATCCGGAAGAGTGCCGGCTTCAATAGGAGAAAACTTAGGCGAACTCTTGATCATGGATATCAGCAGCAATTCTCTAACTGGTCCTCTGCCTTCATCTCTCGGTGGTCTAACTTCGCTGTTGAAATTTGATTTGAGCAACAATTTCGTAAGCGGAAATCTACCCGACGAGCTCCGCAAACTCCAAAATCTCACACTTTTGGATCTCAGAAACAACTATATCTCAGGTGGGTTACCTCCCTCCCTTCAAGAAATTACCTCTCTGCAATACATGATCCTCTGCAACAATCCATTGGGTGGAAGTATGCAGCAAATTGATTGGACAATTCTTAAAAATTTAACTCATTTGAATCTCTCGAATACGAGTCTTGTCGGTGAGATTCCAAGTTCGATAGCAGAGTTGAAGAAGATGAGATTTATTGCATTGGATAGCAACAGACTCTCTGGTTTTGTCTCCGTGAAGCTCGCCTCAATGAGTAACCTTTGCGCTCTTTATCTCCATGGAAACAATCTGACAGGAGAGCTTAAATTTTCTGAGGAATTTTATGACAGGATGGGGGCGAGATTTTCTTCTTGGAATAATCCAAATCTCTGCTACAGATTCGAAGCTGATAACGGAACAGGGGAAGGACCCGAGAGGGTGAGCAAGTGTAGATACGGAGAAAAGAATTTTGCCCATGAACTGGACTCGGGGAACAGAGCGGGCAGGGAGAAGACGACTCATAAGTGTTCGGATTGTATAGCTTCCACCGGGATTTCAGCTTGTTCCATTGTTAGATTTCTGTGGATTTCTGTGGTAATCCTGTTTCTAATGTCTTTCATGTGACGGTGAAGAATATATTTCCTTCCATCTTCTACATCATGCCGTTAAGCTGCTTGTAGGCAAAAAATTGCTCATTGTTATATGATTATATTTTGATGTGGATACAAGATATTTCTCTATGATGTTGTTGACAATTGAATTTGTTTTACAAAAATAAATGTATTATTGTCTTACAAAATAAGAAATGGTAAAATGTTGTGTTATGCAATTACAATATCATTAATCTCATTTGTGAGTTTTTGTTGTTGTTGTTGAAAGAGAGCGAAAAACTTGCAGAAAATGTAATCAAAGCTCTAGATTTCTCACACGTGGCGTGAATCCGTGTGTGTTCCTGAATCCGTGTAACCTTGTAACCATTGTTTACCTGTTTTAATTCAGTACATTAATCGTGTTTAGTTGTAATTAGGAAGTTACTGTAACTATTAGCTTCCACATAATCCAGCCTTTATATACCTGTAAGACGGTAAATTCAAGGTCTTCATGCTGAAAAACCTCTGTTTTCTTCTTTTCAACTTCAATTTAGAACAAAATTAACTATCTAGCTCTTTCATACAGACACATTTCACGGCCATCTTTAGCACGATTTCTAATCTCATCCAGACCCATCTGTCACACGGTTCACCTCACGGTACGCATGACCAATACAAAAGGCCGACAAACTGAAGTCCAGGAGATAGCATCTGAAACATGCGCTTTTGATACTAAAAATATATAAGTTACTGATCCCAAAATTTGTAAGTTGTACTTTATTTTACTAAAAATTAGCTATGTAAACTCTGAGAGTAGATTTTGTAATTGCTCTCCGCTCAAGATAGTCCACAATACCTCATCAACATGTGGAATGAGTATTTATAGTATCTCCAACGTAGAGCAAATTCCTAGTGACACGGAACCCGGCAGGTCGTTCCGAGTCGGTCCTGACACGCGCGGACATATTATTAAATTAACCTAACAATCTCCTCCTATGTCCGCGGTATACCGACGTTGGAAAAAGGGTTAGTGTGTGTAGTGTTCAACCAGTTCGACTCATTACACAACCGTGTACGTAAGTACCTGTTATAATATATTGGACTGAAAGAAGACAGTAGTATGTATGCACGCATAAGTATAAGGCATAAACCAAGCAGCATCACATAAGAGTCAAGAGTACAATCAGAGAAATAGGTGCCAGAGGACCTAGTGTCTCGTGACTAACAAAAGAGCATAAAATAGTCCAAACAAAACCGGTAAAGGAAAAGAGCTAAACAATGCTCTAGGCCAAAGAAAGTAAACCAAACAGATACTCTAGAGATCATCATCCAACAGATCATCATTGTCAGGATTCCATCCTGCAAGTGCTCCTCCTACAACAACAACTCCTGTAATTTCCAACAAAGAACTTCATTCAGAATGAATTCAGATATGGAAAATGTACATGTATCTAGTTCTGTTTATAAGAACGTAGTACTTAATTATGCTTAAGAGAATATTTTGTAGAGTATTTCAGTTTTAACCGCAGAATCCATTAACTGTTTCCAAACAAAACGATATCAGACTTCTGGACAAACGCAGCCATATTTGTGTTCCTATGTGTGATATTCTGGTTACTGTTCTTCTAGGGTTAATTGGAACTCATCAAATGTGGAATGAAACCAATCAACAAGAGAAGGTCCAAAACAAGTTAGATCGTGTTATCAAATGTGGAATAACACTCTCCTCCAAGTTAAGGAAGACGAATCTGGATGAGGTTGTTATCATCAAATGTGGAATGAAACAACCAACCAGAAATTCATACTCAGCAACCAAAACACCAACGGAGCACAATATGCTAGATTTGACAAAGGAAGGAATCAAAACATTCGGACTTAGGCTGGTGTCAAACCGCTTTGAGTCTCATTTCCCCCACTGTTTTGATTGAACGGTCTCGGGGCATTCCTTTTGTCAGTGGATCAGCTAGATTATCCTTCGATCGCACATCGACCAAAGTAATAACGCCTTGTTCTTTAAGATAATTCAATAGGCCGTGTCTCAGTCGTACATGTCGTCTCTTAGTGTTAAAGAGGACATTCTTCACAACTTGGACTGCTGCCTGATTATCACAGAACAGGCTTAAAGAATTGATTTGAACTCTAGACAAGGGAATGTCTAAGATCAAATTCCTGATCCAGTCTGCCTCTTCACCAGCTAAAGCTAAGACAAATAACTCGGCTTCCATAGACGATAAAGCTATGTATGTCTGTCTCTTGGACTTCCAAGTAACTGCAGCGCCACCCAATGTGAATATAAATCCACTTGTGGACTTGCTGTTTGAAACTTCTGAACACCAGGAGGCATCAGAGTAACCTTCCAAAGTAGGAGGGTGACCAGTATAGCACAGAGCGTAGTCTTTAGTACCTTTGAGATACTTCACCAGCCTATCTAGGGCATCCCAGTGCTCTTTGCCTGGACTACTAGTAAAGCGACTTAGCATGCTTACGGAGAAAGCAATGTCAGGTCTAGTGCAACTTGTGGCGTACATGAGACTTCCAATGATCTTTGAGTACTTGACTTGATCAACGCTTGTTCCTTCATTCGGACTCAGCTTGACGTTCGGATCAGTGGGTGTTTCAACAGGCCTACAATCTTTATAACCCCAGGTATTAAGAATCTTCTCTATGTAGTGAGCTTGACTCAGAGTGACACATCCCTTGTCTACTCTTACTTTCATACCTAGTATGGTATCGACGGGACCAAAGTCCTTCATATCAAACGCTTTGGCGAAAGCAGACTTAATATCCCTCACGACAGCTAGGTCTGACCCCAGGATCAACATATCATCCACATATAGGCATATGATGACTGTTTGGTTTGACATCGAGCGGTAATAGAGGCACTTGTCTGAGAGACTGGACTGAAATCCAAAGCTCTTTACCACTTGATCAAACTTCATGTGCCACATCTTAGGTGTTTGTCTAAGCCCATAGATAGATTTATCAAGTTTGCACACTTTATCCTTTAGATCTGTATGGACATAACCTTCAGGTTGTGCCATGTAAATCTCTTCATTTAACTCCATTCAAAAAAGGCTGTTTTCACGTCCATTTGATAGACGATGAAATTCTCGATAAAGGCTAAGGCTAGAAGAATTCTAATAGTAGAAAGGTGACAGACAGGTGAATAGACATCAAAATAGTCAATTCCCCCTTGTTGTTTATAACCCTTAGCGACTAGACGTGCTTTGTATCTGGCTATAGACCCATCACTATGTAACTTCTTCTTTAGTACCCACTTGCATCCCAGGACTTTAGCTCCTTTCGGTAGGTCCACTAGATGCCAGGTATTATTTTGTAGCAGCGAGTTCATCTCATCGTCGATGGCTTCTGCCCACATTAACGCATCTCTCGATCTCATCGCTTCCTGATAGGAAAATGGATCATCCTCTAAGTGGTAGGTGACGAAGTTCTCACCAAAATCCTTAGGGATTCTATCTCTTGTAGATACTCTAAGAGGAACATGTTCGACCTCTAGAGGTTGGGGAGCAGTGCCAGAGGGGCCAGCTTCGGGTTCTACCGTAGACTCTGAGATCATGTCAGTAGATCCAGGAACGGTCAGGCCATGATCTTTGATAAATTTATGCTCAAAGAAAATAATATCTCTAGACTCTATCACTGAATTAGTGAATAGATCCAGAAATCGGTCAGCTGCACTGTCTTCTGCACTGCCTAGATAGATACAGGTTGTCGTTCTAGGTCCCACCTTAGGTCTTTTAAGGTCTTGTATACGAACATAGGCGATACAACCCCAAGTCTTAAGAGTGTCATATCTACAAGGATGATCGTGCCACAGCTCATAAGGAGTAGAACTGAGCTTTGAGTGAGGCACTCTATTCAGAATGTGATTTGCAGTAAGGATTGCTTCCCCCCGGAAGGAATTGGGCATGCCAGCGGTCAGGAGCATAGAATTTAACAGCTCTGTTAAAGTTCTATTCTTACGCTCAGCAACGCCATTTGATTGGGGTGAGTAAGGAGCTGTAGTTTCAAGGATTATGCCCTCAGTGACACAAAACTCCATAAACCCAGTTGCAGTGTATTCTCCTCCTCGATCACTTCTAAGTCTCTTAATCTTCAGATTTAACTGGTTTTCTACCCGAGATTTGAAGATTTTGAAGGTCTCGAATGTCTCGTCTTTCGATTTCAATAGGTAGACATGACAAAATCTGGAGAAATCGTCAATGAAGGTAATTAGATACTTCCTTCCCCCTCTAGTGGCATGACTCCGAAAGTCACAGAGGTCGGAATGAATCAATTCCAAAAGTTGTGTGCTCCTAGAAACAGTCTTGAAAGGGTTTCTAGTTATTTTAGTCTGGTCACAAACCTCGCACCTATCAAATCGAATAGAGAAATCTAACGGAATGTTGTGACTCTTAGCTAGATCGCGCATCTTCTTGTAGTGAACGTGTCCAAGTCTAGTGTGAAGTAGCTTTGGATCTAACAGAGACGAACTCACTTGATTTATGCACTCGTTTTCTAGGCTAAGTCTATACATTCCATTGATTAAGTAAGCGCAACCAAAATAATGTGAATTAACAGACAGTGTTATTCTACCGCTAATGGTTGTGAAGGACATTCCGGACTTATCTAACAGGCTCATAGAAATTAAATTTTTATTAAATTATGAACTAATTTAACATTTTGCAAAAATAAAATTTTACCTGAAGAGAGGACGAGCTTTGCCGTCCCAGCATGAGTGACGACTGTCGCTCCTCCATTGCAATTCTCAACTCTGTCTCGGACTGCTCTGACGTCAGTGAGAAGACCTCTGCCATTTGTGACGTGACAGGTAGCACCGCTGTCCAGCCACCACTCAGAAGACGCACTGCGGTGATTGCTCTCGATCATAGCCACAAAGGACTTGGGATCAGAAGTATCGACCACCATGTTTGCCGCCTGAGGTGGAGCTTCATCCTTTTGCTTCTTCGGGCCCCTACAGTCAGCAGCCCAGTGACACCACTTGTCGCAGTTGTTGCATTTACCCTTCTTCCTTTTGAGAGAAGGCTTCTTGACAGCCAACTGGGCAGGAGGATCAACTTTAGGTACCAGGGGCTTCCGAGGAGGCTTATTAGGTCGAGAAACGAAGTTGACAGCCTGTGGGGGCTGAACAACCTGCTCCGCGCTCTTTCCAGCGATGTTCTGGTCCTCTATGTGAATGAACCTTTTGAGTTCATCCAGAGTAATCTTCTCCTTCCGCCTATGCATCTCTGTCTTGAATGTCAGCCACTCCGCAGGTAGCTTGCTCAGGATCAAGTACACGAACAGATTATCGTCCATCTTCGATTGATCGTCCTCCAGCTTATTGCGCAGATTTTCCAGCTCTATGATTTGGGAGGTGATCGGTAGATTCGCTTTGAGGCGGAAGTTGAAGAACTTCTCCCCAATGAGCAATTTGGACAACACCTCCTCCTTCTGGAAATGTGCGTTGAGACGATCCCAGATTTCCTTTGCAGTCTTGTAAGCGTGGTAGGTCAGCGCGAGACGCGGATTGAGGGAATTCAACAGGTAGTCCCTGCAGAAATCCTCACCCTTGGTCCACTGATATTCATCTACGCCCTCGCTAGAAGACGCAAAGTCACCTTGCATGTACAACCCGTATTCGCCGAGTGGGCCCCCCCAGCCAACTGGCGAAACCTGGGTCATCCGGATCATTCGCCGGGTCACTCGCCCAGGCTAAGGAAGGTAAAAATGCCCCCGGGTTGGTGGGGGTAAGCTGTAGAAGAGAAGGCGCTAGGCGAGTGGTGCCCTCACGGACCACTCGCCCAGAAGCGTGGGCATTCGCCCAGCCAGGCGGGTGCCCAGCGAATGGTGCCCTCACGGACCATTCGCCCAAATGGGTGTGAGGGGAAAATGACCACAATACCCCTGGTGGGCTGCAAATAGCCCTTCAGAACAGCGGAGTTAGGCTATTAGCAGACCAATTTGGGGTGCTGTTAGTAGAATTAAAAGGCGGATTCATGTTATTTGCAGACCAGCCTAGGAAAACTATAAATAGACCCTTAAGGGCACCTTGGAGGAGATCTGATTTGAGAGAATCCTCTCCTCTAGGCTAGTTTTGGTGGGCAGCCAGTGCCCTCCAAGGTGCCTGGTTGAGCTTTGGTTTGGGAGGGGAAGCTCTCTAAGATCTTTCGGGTGTGTGGCGGGACCTCCTCGCTTCAGCCTTGGGTCCATTCCATTTCCAGCATCCACCGTCAGGAGAGTCTAGTGAGGGAGAAATAAGCATCGGCTACACCCCCTGTGGGTCCGAACTCAAGAGACAGTTGCTGGTTTCAACATTTTTGGTGCGGTGAGCGTGCACCGTAGCCGGTGAAAGAAAATCCCAAGCTGGTTTCGATGACAGGAGATGGAGGAAATGGTTCTGACTCAGGTCACTCGCAGCCACCAGCGGCAGGGGAGTGGCTGGAGATGTTTGAGAAGTTCAAGCGAGAGGTCCTGCAGACAGTTCTCGCGGCAAGGAGCGAGTGCGAGACCCCGGCGGTCCCAGTGGTCCCGCCTTTGCAGATCGGCGAGAACGCACCGGGGCAGCGGCCGGGGAAGGAGGTGCCAGCAGAAGGAAGTGCGCGAGATCTCCCCGGACGGCAGCTGTTCAGCAGTCCGGCGAGTGCTGAGGTGTGTGAGTTGGTCCCGCGCGAGAGGACCACTCGCCGAGCAGGGGAAGGGAGCCCCTTTTGCGAGATGATCCTCTCGGCCCCAGTGCCAGAAGGGTTTCGTGGGCCGGAGATGTCCTACTACACCGGCAAGGAGGATCCAGTTGTGCACCTGCAGTGGTTCGAGGACATGACTTCAATCCTTCCCATGTCGGATTCTTTCCAATGCCGACTCTTCGCGACCACCCTGAAGGAGAAAGCAAGGGACTGGTTCCACCAACTTCCCACAGGTTCCATCTACGCGTTCGATGATCTGCGCCGAAGCTTCCGACTGCGTTTCTCGACGTCAAAAAAGAGGAAGAAGGATGCGGAGGCTCTCTTCAAGATCAGGCAGAGGGAGGGGGAATCCCTGGCCAAGTACGTGGACAGGTTCCAGGAGGAGATACACCTAGTGCAGGAGGTGCCGGGATTCGCCCTCCAGATGGCATTCATCGTAGGGATGCGAGAGGGGTTCTTCAAGATGGATCTGAAGAGAAGACCTCCTGTATCCTTCGAGGAGTTGATGGAGAGAGCCGCGGAGGAGATTGAAGGGGAGGCAGCCAACCCCGAATTCTACAAAAGGTTGGCAAAGATGAGCGAGCCCGAGGCGAGGCAGCCAGAGGGAAGAAGGCGAGAGGAGCCCAGGGGCCAGGGGTTCGAAAGACCACCTCGGGTTTGGAGGAACCAAGAACCCAACAACAGGTTGGGCTGGAGGAACCAGGAAGGACCGGCGCGAGGTCAGGATGAAAGGTACCAAGGAAGGGAGGCAGGAGGAGTGAATCAGGGGTGGAGGCAGGGTCCCAGACCCCCTCACCCCCTGAGGGAGCAAGCCATGGCGGTAGGCCGAGGGAGAAGAGGTAGAGGAGCAAGAGGAGGAAGAGGAAGAGCGGGAAGAGAGGACAGGGTGGCGATGCCTTACTGTGACTTTCATCAGGAAGAAGGTCACGCGATCGCCACCTGCCCGGAGTTCTTGGAGATGAGGGAGAGAGGACAGCCACGCCGGCAGCAGGCCAGAATTGAGGAAGTGCTCCCAGAGGCAGAAGAGGACCGGTGTGAGGATAGGGCAGATACAGGAACCAGGGGGGGAATCGGGGTGATTCACGGTGGGGTTGGGATAGAGGCCTCTCGCAAGAGAAGCTTCCAGGCCATGTTCCGAAGGGACATCGCGTCGACTTCCCAGACCCCACCCCCCTCTGAGAAGCTCACCTTCTCCTCAGAAGATATGCCAGATTACGAGGACCCATTCTGCGACGCCCTGGTGATCCAAACAGCGATAGAAAACTTCACGGTCTCTCGGATCCTGGTGGACAACGGGAGCTCGGTGAATGTGATCTTCAAAAAAGCTTTCGACGCGATGGAGGTAGAGAAGAAGAGAGTGCAGGCCTCCGACGGACCACTGTTTGGTTTCTCGGGAGAGCGGAAGGAGGTCGAGGGAGGCGTAGGTCTCCAGGTGACGCTAGGAGGAGTCCCAAGAAACTGCCGGTTCGTCATCGTGGACGCTCCGAGCAGCTATAACGCCATCTTCGGACGACCCCTCATCAGCGCCTTCCGGTGTGTGCCCTCATCGTACCATCGGTGCTTAAAGCTCCATAGTGGAGGAGTCCAGATCCGCGTCCGAGGAGATGCTAAGGTGGCGAGGCAGTGCTACGTGACTGCCGTCAACACCATTTCATGGATGGCGGATGCCGAAAAGATGGATGAAGAGATGGTGAGGCCGGAGGGGCCAGGAGAGGAAGTGGAGAAGGGAGAAGTAGGGGGAGAGGGCGATGCCCGAGAGGAGTTGATGGAGGTTGCTCGTGAGGAGCAGGAGGTCGAGGTGATGGAGGTTGCTCGTGAGGAGCAGGAGGTCGAGGTGATGGAGGTCGCTCGTGAGGAGCAGGAGGTCGAGGTGATGGAGGTCGCTCGTGAGGAGCAGGAGGTCGAGGTGATGGAGGTCGCTCGTGAGGAGCAGGAGGTCGAGGTGATGGAGGTTGCTCGTGAGGAGCAGGATGTCGAGGTGTTGGAGGTCGCTCGTGAGGAGCAGGAGGTCGAGCCGAGGGAGGCGGAAGGAGCTGCAGGGGAAAAGGCCCGGGAGGAGGGGCGAGAAGCAAAGGGCCAGTGGGAAGAGCCAGCCCGGCTCGAGGCGGCAGAAGAGGTGATAGAGATGCAGGTTACCACCCAGGAAGGAAGGGTGGAGAAGGTGCGGATCAGCGGGGGCCTCGGCCCGGAGGACCAGAGAAGGATGCTGGAGTGCATCCAGAAGAACGTGGACATCTTCGCATGAAGCGCAGCGGACATGCCGGGCATCGAGGCGGACGTGGCTTGCCATCGTCTCAACCTCGATCCAGAAGCCCGCCCCATCCAGCAGAAGAGAAGGACTATAGCTGACAAGCTCGAAGGACCGATCCGCGAGGAGGTGGCAAAACTCCTCGAAGCAGGTTTTGTAACGGAGATCCAGTACCCAGGCTGGGTCTCCAATGTCGTAATGGTAAAAAAGGACGATGGCCGCTGGCGTATGTGTGTGGACTTTTCATTGTTAAATAAGGCCTGCCCTAAGGATTGTTATCCCTTGCCTCGGATCGACGCGCTGGTTGACTCAGCCGTCGGTTTTTCTGTGATGAGTTTTTTGGATGCTTTGTCAGGTTATCACCAAATAAGAATGCACCCCCCGGACGTCAGAGATGTCTCGTTCATCACCAGGGAGGGATGCTACTGCTATAAGATGATGCCCTTCGGGATGAAAAATGCAGGAGCAACCTACCAGAAAATGATGGATCGGGTATTTAAGAAGCAAAGGGGAAGGAACCTGGAGGTCTACGTGGATGACCTTATGATAAAGAGCAAGTGTGTGAGCTCTCACATCTGGGACCTCGAGGAGACCTTCGCCACCCTACGCAAGTACAAGATGCGCCTAAACCCCCTGAAATGTGTGTTCGGGGCCAGCAAAGGGAAGTTCCTCGGGCACCTTCTCACCCCCTGGGGGGTAGAACCTAACCCGGACAAGGTTAGGGCTATAATGGAGCTGGGGTCGCCACGGAACGCCAAGGAAGTTCAGCGCTTGACCGGAAGACTCGCCGGGCTGAACAGGTTTCTCTCCCGGGCAGGGGAAAAATGCTCCCCCTTCTTCAAAGCGCTACGAGGCAATCAGAAGTTTGAGTGGACGAGAGAATGCGAGGAGGCCTTTCAGGCCTTGAAGAGCCAACTCACCAAGGCTCCGCTACTGCAAAGTCCCAAAGAGGGGGAGGATCTACATCTATATCTCGGGGTCGGGGCGGAGGTCGTAAGCTCCGTCCTGGTTCGGGAAGAAGGCAAGAAGCAGCTGCCAGTCTACTACGTAAGCAGGGTCCTGAGGGAAGCGGAGCTCAGGTACCCAATTTTAGAGAAGTTGGCCTTTGCCCTGGTCATCGCAGCGAGGAAGCTCAGGCCATACTTCCAGGCCCATTCGATCCAAGTAGTGACGGACCATCCTCTCCGCCAGATCTTCGAAGGAGTGGAGCACTCAGGAAGACTCGCAAAATGGTCAATCGAGCTAAGTGAATTCAACATTACCTTTGTCCCTCGATTATCTATGAAGGCGCAGGTGGTGGCTGATTTCATGACAGATTTCGTGGCCGAGATGAAAGAAGACGGAGCCCTTCGTCACATTCCGTGGAAGCTGCTGGTGGACGGGGCTTCGGGCAAGAATTCTCTCGGAGGAGGGGTGGTGCTGGAGAGTCCCCACGGAGTAAAGATAGAGCAGACGCTAGTGATACACTTCCCAATCACCAACAACCAGGCAGAGTATGAGGCTGTAATCGCCGGCCTGCGGTTGGCCCGGGAGTTCGGGGTCCATGATGTGGAGGTCCTCACTGATTCCATGATAATAGCTTCTCAGATAAGGGGAGAGTTCGAAACAAGGGAACCTGTGCTCATGAAGTACTTAGCAAAAGTCAAAGGTCTCGTGGGGACGTTCAAAACTTTCTCCATCCGGCATGTCCCTCGAGAGGAGAGCACCCCGGCAGATCGGTTGGCAAAATCTGGTCCTCGAGCCGGAGGGACCCTGACGGACCTATTCTGTCCTTCGATTGAAGAGGGAGAGCTCATGGAAGTAGAACAGCGGCCCTCCTGGAAGGATCCCTTCGTCACCTTCCTTGCAACGGGAAAATTTCCGGAAGAAGTTCCGGACCAGAGGCGCTTCCGGTATAAGTCTGCCTACTACGTGCTCCATGAGGGTGACTTGTATCGGAAGACCCTCTCGGGCCTCCTGGCCCGATGCATCTCGGAGGAAGAGGTCCCAAGGATCTTGGAAGAAGTCCACTCCGGCGAGTGCGGCAGCCACTCGGGGAGCAGGATGTTGGAGGCAAGAATAGTGAGGCAGGGGTACTTCTGGCCAACCCTAAGTAAAGACGCGGCAGCCTTCGCCAAGAGATGCCAGAAGTGCCAAATGTTCGCCCCGCTTCAGCTCATGCCAGCTCAGAGGCTGAAGAGTATCACGGCGCCCTGGCCATTCGCCATATGGGGAATGGATCTGGTAGGACCCTTCCCCCAGGCTAGTGGGCAGAGGAGATTTCTCCTAGTCATGATTGACTACTTCACAAAGTGGCTGGAGGTCAAGGCGTTGGCTAAGGTCACCTCCCAGGTAATCCGCAACTTCGTATGGGGGGAGATCATTTGTCGACATGGGCTTCCGCAGGCCATAGTCACGGATAATGGACCGCAGTTCGCAAGCGAGGAATTCATCAGCTTCTGTGGCCAGCTGGGGATAGACCTTAGGTTTGCGTCCGTCCACCATCCCAGGAGCAACGGGCAGGTAGAGGCGGCGAACAAGGTCATCGTGAACTTGCTCAAGAAGAAGGTGGAAAATCTCAAAGGCAATTGGGTGGAACAGCTCCCCTCGGTCCTATGGGCTTTAAGAACCACCCCCAACACCGCCACGGGAGAGACCCCTTTCAGGCTCTCTCACGGCTGCGAGGCGGTCATCCCCATAGAGTTCGAGATTACGACACCACGGGTAACGGTCGCCGCAAATGGAGAGGAAGATTGGAGAGCCGAGAACGAGGAGGAGTTGCGGCTCTCCCTCGACCTCATCGAAGAAGCTCGGGATCGAGCAGCCATCCATCAAGAAGAGGTCAAGCGGCGGATGGCCAAGTATTTTGACAGGCACGTCAGGATCAAGCAGTTCGAGAAGGGAGATCTGGTACTCAAGAAGGTCGACGCGTCTGGGAGATCCGCCGCGGTGGGAAAACTTAACCCCAACTGGGAAGGCCCCTATGTCGTGGAAGAAGCACTAAAGTCTGGGGGGTATCGCCTTCAAAATGTGGAGGGCCAACTCCTCAGCCACACATGGAGTGACGACGACCTTAAACGCTTTTATGCTTAGTACCATGTAATAATGATGTTTTTTTTGAATGAAAGCCTTTTGTTTAAACTATGTGTATGAAAATGATGCTACAGCTCGCAGGAGAGACCCTGGATGTTCAAGAGGTTGGCCCCGAGCAGACCCGCTGTCCAGGCTCTCATCTAGCTGGCAGGTCCGAAGGCTCACTCGGTGGCAGGTTCTATGTTCAAGAGGTTGGCCCCGAGCAGACCCGCTGTCCAAACTCTCATCTAGCTGGCAGGTCCGAAGGCTCACTCGGTGGCAGGTTCTATGTTCAAGAGGATGGCCCCGAGCAGACCCGCTGTCCAGGCTCTCATCTAGCTGGCAGGTCCGAAGGCTCACTCGGTGGTAGGTTCTATGTTCAAGAGGTTGGCCCCGAGCAGACCCGCTGTCCAGGCTCTCATCTAGCTGGCAGGTCCGAAGGCTCACTCGGTGGCAGGTTCTATGTTCAAGAGGATGGCCCCGAGCAGACCCGCTGTCCAGGCTCTCATCTAGCTGGCAGGTCCGAAGGCTCACTCGGTGGCAGGTTCTATGTTCAAGAGGATGGCCCCGAGCAGACCCGCTGTCCAGGCTCTCATCTAGCTGGCAGGTCCGAAGGCTCACTCGGTGGCAGGTTCTATGTTCAAGAGGTTGGCCCCGAGCAGACCCGCTGTCCAGGCTCTCATCTAGCTGGCAGGTCCGAAGGCTCACTCGGTGGCAGGTTCTATGTTCAAGAGGATGGCCCCGAGCAGACCCGCTGTCCAAGCTCTCATCTAGCTGGCAGGTCCGAAGGCTCACTCGGTGGCAGGTTCTATGTTCAAGAGGTTGGCCCCGAGCAGACCCGCTGTCCAGGCTCTCATCTAGCTAGCAGGTCCGAAGGCTCACTCGGTGGCAGGTTCTATGTTCAAGAGGTTGGCCCCGAGCATACCCGCTGTCCAGGCTCTCATCTAGCTGGCAGGTCCGAAGGCTCACTCGGTGGCAGGTTCTATGTTCAAGAGGTTGGCCCCGAGCAGACCCGCTGTCTAGGCTCTCATCTAGCTGGCAGGTCCGAAGGCTCACTCGGTGGCAGGTTCTATGTTCAAGAGGTTGGCCCCGAGCAGACCCGCTGTCCAGGCTCTCATCTAGCTGGCAGGTCCGAAGGCTCACTCGGTGGCAGGTTCTATGTTCAAGAGGATGGCCCCGAGCAGACCCGCTGTCCAGGCTCTCATCTAGCTGGCAGGTCCGAAGGCTCACTCGGTGGCAGGTTCTATGTTCAAGAGGTTGGCCCCGAGCAGACCCGCTGTCCAGGCTCTCATCTAGCTGGCAGGTCCGAAGACTCACTCGGTGGCAGGTTCTATGTCCCAGAGGTTGGCCCCGAGCAGACCCGCTGTCCAGGCTCTCATCTAGCTGGCAGGTCCGAAGGCTCACTCGGTGGCAGGTTCTAAGTTCTCAAGAGATGATCTCAAGAGCATTCGCATAGACCACGCGCCGGGGAGGGGATCACACCCCACTCTCTTGACTACTTAAGCGAAACCCCGTGATACGCGAATGGTAAGGTTCACTTGGTAGCGAGAGATCGAAGGGGAACGACCGACCTAAGTCATCTTCGAGCATTCGCGGGGTGGCCAAGACAGTCGCATCACGACCCAACGTCCTAATGAGCCTAGCGAGGTGTGGCGGCGAATAAGAAGAATCGGCGTCCTAATGAGCCTAACGAGGTATGGCGGCGATTGAGAAAAAAGCTGAGAATAATGCAAATTGTAATCAATGAAGTACATCTTTTACAAGCACTCGCCGGTTCAAGATTACAATCAAAAGTATAAACGCAAAAAGAGGAAATACAAGAAGCCCTTCTCAAGGATCAACAGACTTCTCGCTTGAAGATCCGTCGCTCTCGTCAGAGTCTGGAACGAGGGTGTCTTCTCGCGGCTCGATGTGGTCGTCCTCGGGAAAGGGAATTGGGATGTAAAGCTCGGGGACGACTTGACGAGCGGAAAGGCGTTCGGCCTCCGCCTTCAGGTATCCCGCTCGCCGCAGCACCTGCAGCGCATGCTTGACGGCATTCTGCGCGTTCTCTTGCATCAGCTGCTCCAACTCGTGATGGGGATAAAAATGGCCCCCACTCCCCGGGTCGAGTGCTGACGCACCAGCCTCTCGCAATCGCTGGACCTCGGCTTTGGCCAGACGGATTTCATCCTCAAGGCCGGCCACCCGAGCACGGAGCATCTCGGCAACCGTGGTATCCTGAAATTAATAACAAGGGTAGTAAGAATAAAGTTGTCAATCGGCAACAAGTCACTCGCGGGAAAGGAGAAAACATACCTCTGCGACAGGGCGGTTGGCGAGAAGAGTCTCCGCAGCCGCCAGCTTAGTCCTAAGCTCCATCGCCTCAGTAGAAGCAACGGACCGGGACTCCTCGACCGCCGCCAAGTCCCGCGCCAGTTTGATGCTCCGGCGCGAAGACATGTGCGCGAGCTCGAGCGCCCGCAGCATGGCCCTGGCACTCTCGTGGGCGAGAATCTGGGTCGTCTCGGCATCGTATACTTCGGCGTCTTCTCGGCCATAGAGGGCATACGCGATGGCGTAAGCCTCCCCGCTAGCAAGATCGCTCTCTATCCACGACGGATGGAGGGTGGAGAGCGAGACCCGGTTCACATTCCTGTCCCACTTGACCAAGGGAGCCCCCGAGGGGTCCATGAACTTCTCGCCGCTGGGGAAGTTCCGATGGTCCCTGGGAAGTGGGGGCGGCGGCAACGACGGTCCCGCGCGAGGGGTGGTCTCTCCTGGCGCACTCGTCCCCAGTGCTTGGATCTGAGCACTCGCCGCGAGGGTCTCGCCCAGGACCCCCTTCCCCTTGGCGGAAGGGGGGTTTTTGGATTTCTTGGAGGTGGAAGGGGTCGGCGCCGCTGGCTTGCGCTTCTTTCCGCCAGGCTTGGAGGAAGAAGGTTCCTCCCGGCAGGCATCCACGGCGGCCTGTGCGAGAGAGAGGGTAGATCCGGAAGGACGCGGCGGATGGAGAGGGAAATGGCGCACACCTGCATAATATAACAAACGGTTCTAGCGAATGATGTAAAAATTACAAAGCGAAAGCGAATGAAGTCTCGAACACTTACCCTCGCCCTGCGGAATAGGTGGAAGCGAGTTGACATTTCGCCGGAGATGGACGAGATCCATCCCGTGCTCCAGGATGTATTGGTGGAGTTTGGCCTCGTGCCCCCCTAGGGTCGGGGGGCGGAAGGTTGACTCCTCCTCCTGCACCGGCGCGAGGAGGGTGTTCCCTAGGTTCCCGCTTACGAAAATAAAGCGGCGAACCCAGTCATGGTTCTTGTTCGGGAGCCCGTAGTGTTTTAGGGGGCTCAGTCCCGAGAAGAACGAGATACCGTGGGTGCAGCGGAAGGTATAGAGCTTGCGGAAGACGGGTAGCGAGAACTCGATCCCCTCTTCTCGCAGGTAGCTCGCGTACCCGACCAGCATAGCGATGGAGTTGGGGTTGAGCTGGCCGGGCACGACCCCATAGTATCTGAAGGTCTGGCGGAGTTCCGGCCAGATCGGGAGGCGAAACCCCACCTCGAAGTGCTCTAGCGGGATCGCGAGAGCACAAGGCGAGATGGAATTCAGGCGCTCATCCGGCCTGGGCTTTCGCGCCTCGAAACCCGGCGGGACGTAGTCGGCGACGGCAGTCAGGTAGGCCTCCTCAGAGAGGTCGCAGAAATCAAAGACGTGGTTGGCGAATGCGCTGGCGCACTTGGCCCTGCCTTCCGCATCGCCACCCATTTTTGCGAGTAAAGAAGGAAAGAGGAGCAACAGATAAGGAAGAAGCGCGAGCGCTAGCGCAAGGAAAGAGAGCGGATGGTTAGGTATCTAATACGGTGGTTGAAAGACCTATTTATAGAGGGACTAAACGGCGTTTGGACTTTCGAGACCTCGGGTGTGCGGATAGCCATCGCGCCCTCCCGACACCTCGAAGCCCGAGCCGGTCCCTCTCGCCCATTAATAGCAAATGCCCTATGTCTATTCATTCCGCGGCTACGCAACGAGGTTGGAAGAGCATCCGGCTATAAGTTGTCACTCGGCAATACCCAAGCAAAGCTATGAGATACGAAAAACAAATAAAGAAGCATTCGCAAAGTATAGAGAAATTATTACAGAAAAATAACGTTCAACATTCGCAGCATAAAGTAGGAAAAGAAAACAATAAGAGGGGTGGACGTTGGGTAGGTCAGATCTCCTCCCAGATCCACCGACCTCGCTTTCGCGACCCAGCTTCCATGGGCATTCGCGGGCGGTAATAAGCGAGTATATTGGTGATCTCACTAGAAGCCAGTTGGAGTTGGTCCCGAGCTCGCGCGGCGTATATTCCGGGAGACAACTCCCCTCCCTCACCCCCTAGCCGCTCCACCTCCGCGAGAAGATGCGAGTGACTTCGCCGAAGGTCCTTCAACTCACGCGCGACCCTCAGCCGCACCTCATCCACCTGACCGGCAACGTTCCGCTGGACGTGGATGAGCTTCCCCAAGACCTCCGAGATCCGATCCTTCAGGGTCGCGTGATCCGAGGGATCACCCAGGAAGTCAGCAAGGTCCCCAGGGGAGGGAAGAGGCGAGAGCATTCCCTCTCCCCCCTCGTAGTAGGAGTCGAAGGGGGAGGCTTCTCGATAGCCTGCGGAGTCACAAATAGGATTAGCGGTGATAAAGTATGCGAGTGCAATAGAGGCGGGTGAGTGAACTGACCTGGGATGGGATCCGGGTGACCCGAAGGACGAGACGAATGGGGGTGCGTCCCAAACAGCCAGGCGGGAGGTAAGGCCTTTCCCTTTCCTGGACGGTAAGGCTGTGAAGAAGGAGCTGGAGCCTCCGCACGGTCATCAGCACAGAGATGCTGATCCAGCCCTCGCTCAGGGGAGACCCTCTGTTCATTCGCGGTGACAGAGAGGTTCACCTGAGCAGGGGGACTGGGAGGAATGGAGTCCCGCAGCGGGACGCCAGTGTTGAGGGCTGCGAAAAGATAGTGGTTAGTAGCCGACAACATAAAAAGAAAAAAGCGAGAAGGTTCACAACTCACGGGATTGGGGTACAGTCTCCCCAGGAGGAGGCGGAGGAGCAAGATCCGAATCGGGAGGAGGTACCTCGTCCGCGGGAGGTGGCACCACCGCACTGCTCAAAACGGCCTCATGGCCGTCCTCAGGTACCAAAGCCCCCTGCGAATGGTCGGAATAAGCGCAGGATAAGGGACAGGAACTAAATGGAGATAGGAAGAATCCTCATACCAGCACCGCGGGGTTTGGAAGGGAATCCGCCAGCGTATTCGCCGGTGGAGTATCCGCCGGAGACTCCGAAGCAGTCTCGCCTCTCTGACGATTCAGCCGAATCGTCTTGGCTCGACGCGAGACATAGGGGGCACTCGGATCCCGTTTAGACATTAGCCAGGGAGCAAATTTGGATGCCCTGGGGGCAGTCGCAGCTTGGGCCGCGGCTAGGCGGTCGATCATCTCTCGCGAGAGGGGTTTCGCAGAAGGTTTGTGGAAAGACATTAGGAAGTGGAGAAACTCCGAGCCAAGATGAGAGAGTGGTCCAGAGAAACCTGACATGAGGGTATATATATAAGGTGGCGGTGGGACCCACGGAATCTTATGGATCCAGTCAGCAAGCACTCACCGAATACAGGGTTGGACTGTTCTTTACGACCGCAGGAACCGCTCGTAAAGAGCGGGGATTGTGTACAACCCGTATTCGCCGAGTGGGCCCCCCCAGCCAACTGGCGAAACCTGGGTCATCCGGATCATTCGCCGGGTCACTCGCCCAGGCTAAGGAAGGTAAAAATGCCCCCGGGTTGGTGGGGGTAAGCTGTAGAAGAGAAGGCGCTAGGCGAGTGGTGCCCTCACGGACCACTCGCCCAGAAGCGTGGGCATTCGCCCAGCCAGGCGGGTGCCCAGCGAATGGTGCCCTCCCGGACCATTCGCCCAAATGGGTGTGAGGGGAAAATGACCACAATACCCCTGGTGGGCTGCAAATAGCCCTTCAGAACAGCGGAGTTAGGCTATTAGCAGACCAATTTGGGGTGCTGTTAGTAGAATTAAAAGGCGGATTCATGTTATTTGCAGACCAGCCTAGGAAAACTATAAATAGACCCTTAAGGGCACCTTGGAGGAGATCCGATTTGAGAGAATCCTCTCCTCTAGGCTAGTTTTGGTGGGCAGCCAGTGCCCTCCAAGGTGCCCGGTTGAGCTTTGGTTTGGGAGGGGAAGCTCTCTAAGATCTTCCGGGTGTGTGGCGGGACCTCCTCGCTTCAGCCTTGGGTCTATTCTATTTCCAGCATCCACCGTCAGGAGAGTCTAGTGAGGGAGAAATAAGCATCGGCTACACCCCCTGTGGGTCCGAACTCAAGAGACCAGTTGCTGGTTTCAACATTGCACAGTGTAGAAGATTCCGCGTTCCTTCATTCCTAGCTGGACTTGTATTTTCCAACTGAGGAAATCGGACGCGTCGAACGATTGCAATTTTGTAACGTCGAGCGCGCTCTTTTTCGACATTGAAGCAGAATTCTAGTACAGAAAACTGAAATAAAGTCACCTGATTCGCGCGAAGACGACCGGGGAACTTCGGATCCAATCCAGAAAAAATTTGTATGTGTGCTCCTCCACTCCGACTGAACACGGTCGCCGAAGACAAGAGCCAAACAACGGAGAATTTCAGCAATTGTTCGGGAAAGCTTCACTTTATCTGGAACTGGATGGCAAGAATAAATCCCGATCTGAATCCACGAACAGAGCAGCGACTGATCTGGAATAACCAAGACAGGATCTGGAATAACCAAGACAGGATCTGGAATAACCAAGCAGTGATCTGAAATAACCAAGACAGGATCCAAAGCAGCCCTCTTCTCTCCAGCAAAACGCGATCCAGAAGGAATTTCAGATCCAGACGATTTCAGATCTGGATGCGCAAATCGCAAGGCAACAACACGATCCAAAACAGATGTGCGGCGACAGGGAAGAACTTCAGCGTAGGAGATCGCGATCTGCAAACAGGTAGCTCGACTGGCTCCAGGAATCGCGATCTGCAAACAGGTCCTCTCCCAAATCTGGAACTCGCGATCTGCGTCGGCTTTGAGAAATCGCAACTCGCGATTTGCGATCGGAGCGGCGACAGTTGAAAAACGCGGCTGCCCTAGATCGCGAAGGAGACGGGAATGGCCGGTCGTCTTCTCAAACTGCAAAGTCGCGCACTGAGAAGATCGCGCTGCAGGAAACGAGTTGCGATCCTAGCGCAGAGAATCCACGGGAACGAGAGAGATCGGCGGCAGATTTCACTAATCGCGATCTTCAAACTTGGAGCGCCGACGGGAGGGAGCGGAAAACCTAACCGAAAAATTATCTTGAGAATGTAATTGATCTTCGCTCAAGATAGTCCACAATACCTCATCAACATGTGGAATGGGTATTTATAGTATCTCCAGCGTAGAGCAAATCTCTAGTGACACGGAACCCGGCAGGTCGTTCCGAGTCGGTCCTGACACGCGCGCACATATTATTAAATTAACCTAACAGATTTTAGTAATTTCAAAAGGGAAATAGATGTCCAAGGACTCGTTGGCTGTCGCGAGCACGGTAGTTACGAAGACCTCGGTCACCTAAGACTAAATCCACTTTTATGTTCAAAATTAGTCCTCTTTTTTCTTGGTGGTGTTTTTGTCTGAGCTCACCGGAGCAAAAATGGCGTGAGCTCACCGGACCAAAAATGGCGTGCCACGTGGACCCTAAGTACTTACGAAAATTCATTAGTAGTTCAATTTTTATTAAGGCATAAGTGAGTATCTTGGCAATAGCTAGCTATCACAGGCTATAGCCCATTTTCTAGAACATCAAACAATCGTTTGCTCTTATGATACTCCGTTTAATTTGATCTAATGGCCAAGATAATCTTATTCGATACTTGAATGCATGTTTTTAGGATTAAAATTGAACAAGAGCGAGTTGAAGAGGCATGTGAGATTCGTAGGACTTGATTCGCGTGTGCATGCATGACTCATCCTCGAGCTTGAATCTCTCATTTGCAATCCCCGCACCGACTAGCTTTAAGATTGTGGAGATATTTGTGTGAGAGTGATGTAGTGGAGAAGAATATAGTAAGCTCTCGAGGCAAAGGATCAAAGAAAGTATCAATATGGATAATTTGTATTGTTGATTTCACTGCATTTTAAGATAGAGGAAAGAGATTTGTTTGATGCGGAGTTTTTGCTCGCCGTCGAGAAAAAAAAAACAACTAATTTTGAACAAAAAAGTGAATGAAGTTCCTTAGTTAAGGCTGTGCGTTCACGAATGACTGTTCATAACTGATAGGGGCTCATGACAGGGGTGTACAACCCCCATTCTCCGAGGGTGGACCCCCCCAAGGCCACGTAGGCAGAAGTCAAAGTCAAAGAGGTCAACACAAAGACCGGCAGTTCAAGGAAGAAGTAGAGAAGACCTCGGCGAGTAAACCGCCAATATTCGCCAGGCTGGCGAGCATGGAACAGAAGACCTAGCGAGTATTGGCCCGGCGTGTGCGAGCAGTCCCCAATACTCGCCAGATGGGCGACTATGACATGGTACTCGCCGAGTAACCCATAGTCGCCGGGTCGAGGGGTGGGCTATAAAAACCCCCCCTACCCCTTGGTTGCCTATAAATAGGACCCCAGGGGTACTTGGATTGGCACCTGTGCTTGAGCTTCTGGAACCCCATTTCCGAATTCTTGAGCCCGTCACCCCTGCTTGCTAGCCAAGTCGGTGCCTTCCTCGTACCTTGCTCGGCCATTCTTTGGTCTTGGAGGGGAAGTCTCTTCGGAGCTTCTGGGTACGTGGTGGGACCTCCCTGCCGCAGCACCTGGGGTCCTGTTTGTTGCTCTTCTAGCTTCTTCGTCGTTGCCAGCCAAGTCATCTCGTTGGACTGCTGGGCGAGTAGCCTCCGGCTGCATTGGTCCGAATCTTGAGGTCAGGATTTTCCTGGCGTCAACACTTTGGTGCGGTGAGCGTGGACCGTAGTCGTTGGAAGAAAGTTCGGCAAGAAGGCGAGATGGTCGTAGGTGGCGACCATGAGGAGGAGGTCGGCAACTCGACGGGAGCTGGCAGGTTCGTGACGCTGGAGGTTTTCGAAGCCTTCGCGCAGCGCATGGAGGGAGCCATGCGAGCAGCGCTTCAGCCGCGCGCCGAGGTCACTGCGACCTCGCCGCATCGCCCAGTTCCGTCCGAGGGAGGGAGTCCCCCTCGGCGAGCAGGAAAGGAGCACATGGAAGATGAAACCGAGCGACCAAGGAGGTCGCAATTCTACCAGCCAACCTCGCAAGGTATTCGCTTCCGCGAGCCGTGCGAGCAGGGGAGGTACCCTGATACTCGTCCATATGGCGAGTATGGAGGTGATACTCGCCAGGTTGAGGATCGTCGCCGGGCAGGAGGGAGGAGCCCCTTCTGCGAGGAGATTCTCGCCGCGCCAGTGCCAGAGGGGTTCAGGGACCCTGCCTTGAACTACTATTCAGGGAAGGAGGACCCCGTCAGGCACATCCAATGGTTCGAGGATATAGTCTCTATCCGAACCATGTCGGACGCCTTCAAGTGCAGGTTGTTTGCCATTACCTTCCGCGCAAAGGCCTGGGACTGGTTCCATCAGTTGCCCGCAGGCTCAATCTACTGCTTCGAAGACCTGTGTCGTGGGCTGACGACCCGGTTCGACACGGCACGGAAGCTAAAGAAGGAGGCCACGGCCCTGTTCTACCTCGTGCAAGGGCCGGATGAGGCCTTGGGCCCTTACATCGAGCGCTTCCAGGAGGAGGTTCTGCAAATCCAGGAGGTAGATAGCAACATCCTGTTGCTGGCCCTGACATTCGGCATCAGTCAAGGCCTCTTCAAGTTGGAACTCAGTGAGAATCCTCCCTACTCCTACGACAACCTCATTCAGAGGGCCAATAAATTTGTCCGAGGAGAAGCCTCCAATCCTGACTTCTTGGCAAGGTTGGCACGGGTGACCAGAGGCGACCGTGGAGAGAGGGATGGGATCCCTGAGAAAAGGAAGAGAGAGGAGCCCCGAAGGGAGGGAAGGAAGTGGCCGGAGCGACAAGAGGAGAAAAAGGAGGAGCTCAGGAGGAAGGAAACCGGGAGGATCGTGGAGAGAAGGCCCGTCGAGTCCCCTGAGCGTCAGGAGGAGGGAAGACGCTACCAGGTCCCCGTCAACCGGCCACCTTGGAGGCCGGCTGGACGGCACCAGCGTCAAGACCAAAGAGGGAGATCCCCAGAAAGAAGGCCCTTTCGCCAACCAGAGAGGCGTCAGGAGAGGAGGAGAGATGAAGCAATGGCGGTAGCCGGGCGAGGCCGCCGTCAAGGAAGGAAGAAGCCGAAGCCTAGGAGGCGTCAAGCAGAAGAGGTTCCTCTCTACTGCGACTTCCACCAGGTGGGGGGACATGCCATGGCTGCCTGCCCAGACTTTTGGGAAGCCCGGAGGAGGTTGGCAGCAGGAGAGGCTGGAGGAGAGCAGAGGAGGATAGAGGCCCCTGCCGAGCCACAGGCAGGGCAGGCCGCAGTCGTTCGCAGGAGGAACGAAGATCGGGTCGACCAGGGAGGCCGGGGAGACCTGGGCCAGGGAGGCCGAGTTGGAGTAATCCATGGGGGAGCAGGGCTGGAGGCTTCCCGCAAGGGGAGCCTTCATCAGATCTACCGCAGGAGTGTCGCCTCGACCTCGCAAGCACCACCCCCGATGGAGGAGATTACTTTTTCCGAGGAGGACATGCTAGGGAACGAGAATCCCTTCCATGATGCCCTCGTGATTCAGGCCGCGATGGAGGACTTCACCGTTGATCGAATTCTGATCGACAACGGTAGCTCTGTAAACGTCATCTTTAAGGGGACGTTTGACGGACTGGGAGTCGAAGCTGCCAGAGTTCGAGCATCTGATGGTCCCCTCTTCGGCTTCTCCGGAGAGAAGAAGGAAGTGGAAGGAGGAGCAGATCTCCTGGTAACACTCGGTGGCACCTCCATCAACTGTCGATTCATCATCGTCGACGCCCCGAGCTGCTACAGAGCCATCTTTGGGAGGCCGATTCTCAACACCTTCAAGGCCGTCCCATCCTCCTACCATCAGTGCTTGAAGTACTGTAAAGGAGACGTCCAGGTGAGGATCAGGAGCGATCCAAGAGCCGCCAGGGAATGCTATCTTACCGCCGTCAGTACCATCAGCTGGATGGCTGACGCGGAGGAGTTCGGGAGAGTGTTGGAGAGCCCGGCCAGGCTGGAGGTGGCAGAGGAAGTGGAAGAAATCGAGGTACTCTCCGCAGCAGGAGTGCCTGGGTTGCTGAAGATTGGCGGGTCGCTGAAGACCGAGGAGAAGATCGAGATGGCGGCGTGTCTGCAAAAGAACGTCGACATCTTCGCTTGGAGTGCCGCCGAGATGCCAGGAGTCGACCCTGAGGTTGCGTGTCATCGCCTCGACCTGGATCCCTCTGTCCAGCCCGTCCGCCAAAAGAAGAGAAGAACCGCCACCATCCTCGCCAAGCCAATTAGGGAGGAGGTTAAAAAACTGCTAGATGCAGGTTTTGTGTCGGAGATCCAGTACCCAGGCTGGGTCTCTAATGTTGTAATGGTGACAAAGGCGGGGGGAGGCTGGAGAATGTGTGTGGATTTTTCCTTAATGAATAAAAGCTGCCCGAAGGATTGTTATCCCTTGCCTCGAATCGACGCGCTGGTTGATTCAGCCGTCGGTTTTTCTGTGATGAGTTTCCTTGATGCGTTTTCAGGATATCACCAGATCCGGATGCATCCCCCTGATTGCCGCGATGTCTCCTTCATCACCGACGACGGCTGCTACAGCTACAGGATGATGCCCTTCGGTTTGAAGAATGCGGGAGCCACCTACCAGCGGATGATGGACCACATCTTCAAGGGGCAAAAGGGGAGGAACCTGGAAGTGTACGTGGACGACCTCTTGATCAAAAGCAAGAACGTCCAGGAACACATAGCCGATCTGGTGGAGACCTTTGAAACGTTGAGGAGGTTCAAGATGAGGCTCAATCCGACGAAGTGCGTCTTCGGAACAGGAAAGGGAAAGTTCCTGGGACATCTCCTAACCCCGATGGGAGTAGAGCCTAACCCCGACAAGGTTAAGGCGATCCTAGAAATGCCGTCCCCGAAGACGATGAAGGAAGTCCAAAGGTTGACAGGAAGGCTGGCGGGACTTAGCCGCTTCCTCTCAAAAGCCGGAGAGAAGTGCTCTCCGTTCTTCAAGACGCTCCGCAAAACAGAAAGCTTCGAATGGACCGAGGGATGCGAGATAGCATTCGGAAGGTTGAAGGAGCAATTGACTCAGACACCTCTCCTTCAGAGCCCGAAGGAAGGCGAAGACCTGCTCATCTACCTGGGAGTGGGAGCAGAGGCAGTTAGCTCCATCTTGGTCCGAGAAGAGGGGAGGAAGCAGCTACCCATCTACTATGTCAGCCGGGTGCTGAAGAAGGCAGAACTAAAGTATCCAATCCTGGAGAAGCTTGCCTTCGCCTTGGTGGTGTCGGCGCGGAAGCTCCGGCCTTATTTTCAGGCTCACTCCATCCGAGTGGTAACTGATCATCCTCTCCGCAATATCCTGGAGGGAGTGGAGCATTCGGGGAGGTTGGCGAAATGGTCGGTAGAACTCAGCGAGTTCGACATTTCCTTCTCCCCCCGAGTGGCGATCAAGGCTCAGGCAGTAGCAGACTTCCTGGCTGACTTCTCGGTGGAAGCGGAACCCGGAGAAGAGGTGCTCAACCCAATCCCTTGGAAGATGTTTGTTGATGGAGCTTCGGGCAAAAGTTCTGTGGGGGTGGGCATCGTGCTCGTCAGCCCACAGGGAACAAGGATCGAGCAAGCCGTCGAGATCCTCTTCCCCGTCACAAACAACCAGGCAGAGTACGAGGCCATAGTGGCAGGCTTGCGCCTTGCCAAGGAACTGGGGATCCGTGATGTCCGGGCTTTCACGGACTCAATGGTGGTCGCGTCGCAAATCCGAGGAGAGTTCGAGGTGCGTGACACCACCCTGCAGAGGTACTTGGTAAAAGTGAAAGGACTGATTGGAGGCTTCCAGTCCTTCTTCGTCGAGCATGTGCCAAGAGAGGAGAACTCGGCAGCAGATCGCCTCGCCAAGTATGGGCCGAGGGCCGGAGGAACTATCACCGAATTATTCCACCCGTCCATTGAGGAGGGAGAGATGATGGAGATCGAGCAACGCCCCTCGTGGATGGATTCCTTTGTGGCATTCCTGGCCAGCGGTCAGCTCCCAGCAGACGAAAGGGATCAAAGAAGGTTTCGGTACAAGGCGGCATACTACCTCCTGCAAGATGGAGAGCTGTACCGTAAAACCATCTCGGGTCCCCTGGCCAGATGCGTTTCTGAAGACGAAGTACCCCGAGTATTGGAAGAGATCCACTCGGGAGAGTGTGGAAGTCATTCTGGGACTCGCACTTTGGAGCAGAGGGTCTTGAGGCATGGTTACTTCTGGCCTACTATCCGAAAGGATGCTGAGGTCTTCTCAAAAAAGTGCCAAAAGTGCCAGCTCTTCGCCCCCCTTCAGTTGCAGCCAGCCCAGCAGCTCCGATCGATCATCTCCCCATGGCCGTTCGCCATCTGGGGGATGGACCTGATCGGCCCTTTCCCTCAAGCAAGCGGTCAGAGAAAGTTCGTTCTCGTCATGATCGACTACTTCTCCAAATGGATCGAAGCCAAAGCTTTGGCCAAGACCACCTCTCAAGTCGTGAAGAACTTCATCTGGGGAGAGATCGTCTGCAGATTCGGGATCCCTCTCGCCATCATCACCGACAACGGTCCCCAGTTTGCCAGCTTGGAGCTAGAGGATTTTTGCAGGCAGCTAGGAACTGATCTTCGATTCGCCTCCGTACATCACCCAAGGAGCAATGGCCAGGTAGAGGCCGCCAACAAGCTGATCATCAACCTACTGAAGAAGAAGGTGGAGAACCTAAGAGGTAACTGGGCAGACCAGCTCCCCTCGGTCCTGTGGGCTTTGAGGACCACTCCTAGCTCAGCCACAGGGGAAACGCCGTTCAAACTCTCTCACGGGTCGGAAGCTCTCATCCCAGTAGAGTTCGAAGTCAGAAGCCCAAGGGTGGTAGCCGCGGAAGACGGAACCGAAGAATGGCGACTAGAGAACGAAGAGGTTCAGAAGCTATCTCTCGACTACATCGAGGAACTCCGAGATTTAGCTTCAGTCAGGCAAGAGGAAATCAAGCGCCGAATGGCGAAACATTTTGACAAAAATGTCCGCCTCAAGCACTTCCAAGCAGGTGACCTAGTCCTGAAGAAGGTGGACGCAGCAGGAAGGTCCGCCGCCGTCGGGAAGCTCAATCCGAATTGGGAAGGACCTTTCATCATCCGGGAGGCGCTCCTGACAGGAGGGTACCATTTGCAAAACCAGGAAGGCGAACTGCTTGGGAGCACCTGGAACGGCGATGACCTAAAAAGGTTTTATCCCTAAGGGGAGATGTATATATCCCATCCTTGTAAATTCATTCCTTTTGAATAAAATTTACGTCGCCCTGAAACATGGGACGAGGAAGCTTCCTTCGCATCAACAAAACCTCAAAATAAGGAAGTCAGGTGAAGTCAATCTCCACGCTAGGTTGGGAAACAGGCCTCCGACTTAACCCTCGTAAAAACTCAGAACGGATGATGGGACAGTGCCTCGGGTGTGCGTTCCCTTAAGACCAAGCCTCTGCAATGACGGCCGAGATCAGCTCCCCCCTTGCATGTTGGTCGCGGTTCCCACCGACTGCATTTCTCGTCCGACTGTAGAGATTACCGGGAAGAAGTCTGGACGCCGACCTTCCGATTCGGCGAAGAGATGATCGATTTCACTAACTCAGGGGACCCTTGAAAAAAGGCGTCATGTACCCTCGAAAGCTGAAAAGCTCGCAGCAAAGCATTTCATTTTCTAAAGTTACTGTGTTAGATCATATGAGTTATTGTGCCTAAAGTGTGCTTAACTCCCTGCTAAACTCCCTGAGCAACAGGAAGCAGGTCCGATCCACATTCAGCATCCAAGTAGGATGGAGGCCTCGGGATGGTGTGTCCCCTTGGATCTCCCCGACTGCCACTCCCTGCTTGACGTCGTCCTACATCAACAATCACCATCGCAAGTTGGAACACGATATTCCGGCTTAACCCTCGTAAAAACTCAGAACGGATGATGGGACAGTGCCTCGGGTGTGCGATCCCTTAAGACCAAGCCTCTGCAATGACGGCCGAGATCAGCTCCTCCCTTGCACGTTGGTCGCGGTTCCCACCGACTGCATTTCTCGTCCGACTGAAGAGATTGCCAGGGGAAAGCCTGGAAGCCGACGTTCCAACGATGAAAAGGACAGGACCGATTTGAACAACTAAAAGAAAGGAGATCTTCCGGCATCCAAGTAGGATGAAGGCCTCGGGAAGATGTGTCCCTCCAGGCCTCCCCAACTGCCGTTCCCTATCTCTTTTCCCTAAAAAATTCATTATTGTTAACTCTTCACCAGGTACCAGGCAAGACCTTGAGAGCACGTGTCCCTCTAAACCCTCTGAGTAGCCTCCACAGTTCAACTCCCTCAAGGGAAACATTGCAGAAGGCGAGCATGCATGTGCGAGTATCTAGGCGAGTATACATGTGCGAGCATGGAGGTGCGAGTATATAAGTACGAGTATAGAGGTACACGCAACCTCGCCGTAATCCTAAGAGCCTAGCGAGCACTCAATCTCGCCTCGAGCCTAGGAGCCTAAGCGGCATTCAGAAAAAGAAGCAATAACCAAGGAGACAGGCGAGCGAAACATTTGTCCTTTTCATATGTAAATATTTGATGAATATTACAAAAGAATCTTCAAGATGTTTACAAAAGGTCGCCGGGCGAGCAAAAAGGGAGCCCAGGCGACTAGGCGACGTCCTCGCCCAAAATATCTACATCTAGCTCGTCGCCCCCATCATCGTCGCCGTCATCAGCATCATCGTCTTCATCCTCCTCAGAGTCGTCATACTCGGCATCACTGGACGGCGGCGAGGATGCTCGCAAAGGGGAGGTGGACTCCTCGGCGAGCAGCGCCGGGATGATGTCCTCCACCCTCAACTCCATTGCAGCCGGCTTCAGGAGATCATCCGCCTTCAGTTGACTCAGGATGACGGTCCCCGTAGCTCGTGCGATCTCTCGGCGAACTCGTGGCATGTCGTCGCCATGCATCCGAATCTGCTTACCGACCCTAGAGGGGCCCGCCACCGCTGGTCGTTGCTCGGCAGGCCGAGTTTCCAGCTCAGCGATTCGCACCTGGGCGGCCTCCAAGGTTTGCCGAGTATCCTCCAGCTCCTTCTCCAGCTGGGACATCTTTGTCGCCATCTCCACCTCGGCGACCTTCAAAAGCAAGAAGACGCAAAGTCAGTAAGTTATTCGGCAAAGGGGCGACTATCCCGGAGGCGAGTATCAAAGAGAAGCGAGTACCTCATGCTCCTTCGCCTTGAGCCCCATGGCGATCATTTTCTTTGTACTGATCCGGATGGTCTCCTCGTACTCCACCAACCTCCTCGCCGTCGAATGGGCCAGCTCGGCAGATCGCAGCAGGGATCGCGAGGTTTGGTGCGCCAGATACTCGGAGGATTCCTCCCGCAGCCTCTCCGCGTCCTCGCGACCATAGACGGCGTGGAGCACGTCAAAAGCCTCGCCTTGATCCTCCCAGTCCTCTGACCAGGGCGGGAGGTTGGAGCTCAGGGACACCACATGGTCGCCCTCCGACCAGGCGACTAGGCGGCGTCCATAGGCATCCTCGCCACGAACACCCAAGTTGAAGTTTGGGTGGGTATAGGGCTCGCCGGCCTCAGAAGGGTCCGCCTTCTTGCCAAGGTCCCGGTGAGCGACCTCCTTCTTCTTCCTCGAGGGCTCGGAGGGCTCGCCCCTCTCCTTCCGCTTCTTCGACAGCCTGGAGCCTTCGCCGCCGACCAGGGTCTCATCACCTCCCGGCGACAAGTCGATGGGCGAGTAGGCCCCATCCCCGCGAGCAGAGGTCCCTGTGCCTCCCTGGGTGGAAGTAGTCGTCTTCACCACCGCGGGAAGAAGCTCGCGCGGCAGGACGTGGACTGCTGCAGGAAGAGAAGTGATAAATCCAGTTAGTCGCCAAGTAGAAGACGAAGAACGAGTATTGCGAATACTCGCACAGTAGATTACCTTCGCCTACGAAAATCTCGGCGAGCTCATCTACTCGCCTCCTCCAGTGCACCACATCAAGACGGCGATTCTTGAAGGACTCGAGCAGCTTCACGCCACCCTCGCTTAGGAAGGAAGTCCCGAAGACGCTCTCCGGTGGCTGGAAGGATTTGTCGGGGATCGCTTGAAAGTCGCCAGAAATGACGACTAATCGCTCTCCCCAGCGATGATTCTTGTTCGCGGTGCCGACCAGCGTGCAGACATGGCTGCAGAAGAAGATGACGCCCTCGCCTGTCGCCATGAAGTTGAATACTCGCCGAAAGACAGAAAGGTCGAAGGCGATCCCCTGGTCGCGCAAATAGCAGAGGAAGCCCACGATCATCGCCACCCCGTTAGGGTTGATCTGGGCGGGGACTATCCCAAAGTAGCGGAGTATCTGAGAGAACTCCGTCCACAGTGGTAGTCGCAGGCCCACCTCGAAGTGGCGAGTAGGGAGTACTCGCCCATCACCCAGAATGGAATTTAGTCGCTCTCCCTGGCGAGGAAGCCTAGCGATGTACCCTGGCGGGAGGTACTTCGCCCTGACGACCTCCAACTCCTTCTCAGTCGTGATCGACTTCTTGAAGGTGGTCGCCGCAAAGTTCTGGGCGTGATTGGCACGCCGGATGGTCGCCTCATCGGCCATCTTTTGAAGGAAGGGAAGAAAGGCGAGTATCCAAGAAAGCACGAAGAGGAAAGGGAGACGGAAGATACTCGCACGAGAGCTCAGAAGGTCGCCAAAAGCGTATTTAAGACTCACCCACCCCCCCCTATTTATAGTGGTCGGGTAGCTTGGCGTATCGAGCACGACGGCGCGATTAGGAATAAGGGGGTGGCGAGTATTACGTTGTAATCGCCAACTCAGCAACGCGCGTCAGCAAGAAGTCGACCTCCCAAGCGAGAAGACCTGCAAGGAAAGGCGCGGAAAAAGCTCGCTATGCATAAGGCGAGGAACAGATAGCTACTCGCCAAAATAAAAGAAGATAGAGAAAAACTCAAGATAAAATCCATCACAGAAAGAAGAAGGCAGAACAAGTAGTAAACGACGAGTTTTCTAATACTCGCCGAAGTAATATTACATCAAATCAGGCAATAGTTCAGCAGTACAGAGCTACTCGCCAAAAGGCGACATAGCGTAGAAAGAAGAAAAATGGAGAAGAAGCAGCGTCTAGGGAGGTGCTTGGAGATTCGCTTGAAAATCCGGAGGCTGAGGATGTCGCCCAACGAAGCCCATGCTGCGAGCACGCTTGAAGTGCTCAAAGGCCAGAGACATCGCGTCCTCGCCCTGACGCAGTTGGTCTTCGATCCTCGCCAGCCGACCAACCGAGCCCATGCTCGCGCGCATCCCCACCAACTCGTCATGATGCAGCTGTTGGCGATGCTCGATCCTCGCCAGTCTGCGCTCCAGGTCGCCAACCGTATGAAGGCGAGATTCTGCACCAGCCAGGCGAGTATCGAACTCTTCCAGCCGCGATACTCGCACCTCCAGCTCGGTCAAACGACGATGAGCGTCAGAGCTCGCCAGGCGCTCAACTCGCGATTCAACCTCGGACAGGCGGCGATGAGGCTCACAAATCGCCAGGCGCTCCAGCTCCAGAATTGCGCGAGTAGCCCTCTCCTGGTACTCGCGAGAAGGAAGCCCGACCGCGTCGATCAAGGCTCCAATGGGGGTATGGGCGCGAGCTGCCAAAAAAGGTAAGAGTGTTAGAACTTAGATGACGAAGCAAAAAGCGAAGTGAAGACAGTAGCGACTATTGAAAATAACGACCAAATACCTGGCCTAGGACTGCGTGAACGACGGCGAGGAGAGACCCTTGCCCGGCGAGGAGATGTGCTGCGATGATGGTCGTCTCGCCGCGAAGAGCCCCCAATCGCCGGATCCCGGCTGGGAGGCGCGTTCCCCCGACCGCGATTATCGCCTGGTCGCCCTCCCCCTCTGGGAGCGAAGAAGCCCGAAGAGCCCCCAGTCCCGCCACGGCGCGAGGATTCGCCCTGGTAAGTCGAAGGTGCCGTAGAAGTCGAAGGGCGCTGATCGCCCTGAAGGGTAGCAGAAGGAGGAAACGGAGGAGGTGGCGGAAGTCCACCTGCGGGCAGCTGCGAGCTGCTCGCCGTCTCTACAGATTGAAAAGGCGGTGGAGGCGGAGGCACGATGCTCGCCAAAGGAGCATGTTGCTCGCTCATCGGCCTCTTCTCCAGCGAGGAGCTGTGAAGAACTCGCCCTGAGCGACCTCCACCCCGAGGCGAGACCATGGGCGACGACCTCAGAGGAGCTACGTCCAGAGGACCCTCCTGAGCGCCAAGGGTAGACGACTCTGTTAAAACAGAAAAGGGGCGATTAACTCTGCAAAGCAAGACGAAAGAAATCAAAACTTGACAATGGCGAGTATATTACTCGCACCTCGCACAGGAGCGAGACTCTCCGGCAGATTATGGGCCGAGGTCTCGGGAATGCTCGCCCCCTCGACGACCTTAGAAGCAGGAGGTTCCGTGACCGGCGAGTCGCCCTCATTGGAAAGTCCCAGATCGTCCAGCAGCTGTTGGTGTTGGTCGCACAAGGGAGCGGCGACCTCCTCCTCGGCGGCTTTCTTCTTTTCCTTCTTCTTCTTCTTCTGGGCGAGCCTCTTCCTCTTCTTAGAAAATGGAAGGTCGCCGGACGTAAGATCTGGGTGAGGAGGGAGCGAAATACCATCAAACAAGCCGACAAGACCAGCCATGGCCGCCTTAGCCTCAGCAGCATAGTCGCGCACCATCTTGAGCGAGTTCAGAAAGGGCGTGCCGTCAGAGACCCTTGCCCCTCTATTTATAGAGTTCGAGCGTCGACTAGCGAGAAATCGATTATCAGCTAATACTCGCCCATAAGGCTGCTCGTCGAATAAGGGTTGGATGATTCTTTCCGAGCAACTGCGTTACTCGCAAAGAGCGGGGATTGTGTACAACCCCCATTCTCCGAGGGTGGACCCCCCCAAGGCCACGTAGGCAGAAGTCAAAGTCAAAGAGGTCAACACAAAGACCGGCAGTTCAAGGAAGAAGTAGAGAAGACCTCGGCGAGTAAACCGCCAATATTCGCCAGGCTGGCGAGCATGGAACAGAAGACCTAGCGAGTATTGGCCCGGCGTGTGCGAGCAGTCCCCAATACTCGCCAGATGGGCGACTATGGCATGGTACTCGCCGAGTAACCCATAGTCGCCGGGTCGAGGGGTGGGCTATAAAAACCCCCCCTACCCCTTGGTTGCCTATAAATAGGACCCCAGGGGTACTTGGATTGGCACCTGTGCTTGAGCTTCTGGAACCCCATTTCCGAATTCTTGAGCCCGTCACCCCTGCTTGCTAGCCAAGTCGGTGCCTTCCTCGTACCTTGCTCGGCCATTCTTTGGTCTTGGAGGGGAAGTCTCTTCGGAGCTTCTGGGTACGTGGTGGGACCTCCCTGCCGCAGCACCTGGGGTCCTGTTTGTTGCTCTTCTAGCTTCTTCGTCGTTGCCAGCCAAGTCATCTCGTTGGACTGCTGGGCGAGTAGCCTCCGGCTGCATTGGTCCGAATCTTGAGGTCAGGATTTTCCTGGCGTCAACAAGGGGCTTGTATTTATAAGATAATTTGACAGAAATTATTTCCAAAGACAACAAATATTTCCAAAGGTGGAGTTTTTTCCAAAATCACTCCCCCACCGATTCGGCGGGAAAAATAGGCGCACGAAACCGCGACAAGCGCAAAGGCGGCGCCACCTCCCCTCGCGGGAGCGATCCCCGCAACCGCGCCCCGCAAGGGGCGCAACCGAGCCGCGCGCCCCGAAGCACGGCCAGGCCGCGCCCCTTTGGGGGGAGGCCAAGCCGCTCCCCAAGCGGGGTGCGGCCGTGGCCGCGCCTCCTTGGGGTGCGGCCGTGGCCGCGCCCCACGCGGGGTGCGGCCGTGGCCGCGCCCCCTTGGGGTGCGGCCAAGCCGCACCCCTCGCGGGGTGCGGCCATGCCACACCCCACAGGGTCCGGCCGCGCCGCACCCCCTCGGGATACGGCCGCGTCGCCCTTCCCACCCCGTGCGGGGTGTGGCCGCCTCCCCCTCTTTCTTTCTCGGCAGGGGGGCCTGCGAGGAGCCCTTCTAGGCGTACTCTTCGTCTGGAGCGTCGGGTCCTGTTTTCTCCTTAAGGCACAGCTTCCCGTTCCGCCATTCACCCGGAGCGCTTCGCAACACGATCGGGATGCCCCCGCGATTCGTTGCACGCTCAGAACCCTTTAGCGCTCGCGCGCGCTCAGAACGCTTCCGAACACGTTCGGAAGCGTTCTCACTTTTCCGACTCGGCTTTCTCACTTTTTGTCTTTCCAGCATTCTTACTTTTTGTCTTTTTGACTTTCTCACTTTTTGTCTTTCTAGCGTGCTCACTTTTTGTCTTTCCAGTTTCTCATATTTCAGGAACAACCTGTCGCCTTTTTCGCCTCCAACAGAACTGCCTGAACTGCCCGAAGGGTAAGGTGGTCATTTACGAAAAATGGCGATCCGTATGTCCCGAACCAGAAAATATGATTCATCCGCCGAGCATTTATGGAAACTGTAAACGGCGAAATTACCGGACTGCCATCGGCCAAAGCTATAAAAGGAGCCCCAAAGCTTCATTTGAGGGGACCTTGACTGGAGAACCCGGGGAAGCTCCTTGCAGACTTTTGCGGAATTCTCCTTCAGCGCCGGAAGATCTCCTTTGAGGACTTGAAGATTTTCTTCATCCTGAAAGGCGACACGCCTTCTCACTTTTGTTCCCCGGAGGCTTCTCACTTTTGTTCTCCGGGCCTTCTCACTTTTGTTCCCCAGAATTCCCAGAAGGAAAAAGACTTAGTTTTTCCGAGAGGTGGTCTGTCACCCCCAGAGCTCTTTCTCCCTCTCTATTATTGTACCGAGCAGCGGCCTGTCGCGCTCAAGTTCTAACTACCAAATTGTAACCCCCAGAAGATAGTGAAGTTTGGTCGGCACAGCTCCGGCCGCGTGGTTTTTTACCCTTTTCGGGTTTTCCACGTTAAAAAGTCTCGGTGTACTCAGCGAAACTCGAATTGACTGTTTGCGCGCTTAGTTCGCTCACGAGCTAAGGTGGTTCAATTGGACCGGTCTACCAAGAGCCCTAAGCGTTCCACAACAATAACCATCGCGTTCACGATTGCAACCGCCGTGCCAAATGAACCCTTAATTGACAGATAAAATTATTCATATGTTTGCTCAATAATTTTCAACGGGAACCTTCTCTACTTAAACAATACCCTCGAAAAATCGCTTGGGTGAACATGGCAAGTGCTCTCGGGTTCCCCCAAGAATGCAACATATTATTATCGTGTATAATCTGAATTTCATTTTTTGTGCTCGACACCATTTCTCACATGGTTCATATCTCCATTACAGGTACATCAAGTCACATAGAAGGGGTCTTTTAGCGGTGAATTCCTCGAAAACACGAATGCAAGTTGAACATACGTGTTTTCGTCGAGCTCTTTAAATCATTGACCTTAAGATTTCCATTGATAATCCGTCTTGCTTTGGGTCTAACAAAATCTACGACTTTTTTACTCAAAACCCTCCCAATTGTCTTCCATCAGCCTATCTCTCGAGGGGATTGCAAGAATGTCTCATTGTTAGCCCTCGTGGTGAAACAAACGAAGCTATCGATGCTACTACGAAGGATAACCAATGAAAGCCCTTAATGCTATTCTGTGAGGAGAACTAGATATTGGCTAAACAAAACAAAAAAATCCTACCTTAAGTAGCTTTGGGCACACCTGTAGTTGCTTTGATTTTTGTTTTTCTTCTTCTTCTCCCCTCTCTAGCAAGCATGAGAATCCTTAAGTGGCGGCGTAGTCGACAATCAAAACTCGAATTTAAGCCAAGTAGGGCATATCTCTACCAAGGATATGTGAAAGAAGAAAGAAAATAAACTATCCAAATTAGGATTTAAGAAATAATCTCCAATAGAGTGGTGATGGACAAATACAGGTAAAAAAAGAGGAATGTTAAGTGCAAACCTATTACGGCTATGTGCAAGCCACGGTTAAGTGCAAACCCAAAAATTTTAAAATGTTCGGTGCAGACCAATTATAAAAGCAAAAAAAATATGCAATCGTCTATAAGTCCATGTTAATTAGTTCAAAATATGAGCCCTTTTGTGCAAAATCTTATACTACAAAGTCTCTGATAATCTTATACTACAAAGTCCTTTTTTGCAAATTTTGATACTAAATTGTGATATCCAAAACATTGTTTTGAGTTTTCAAGCATTCAACCTACATAAAAAAAATTATGTTAGTATAGATATATCTGGGCCAAAAACCTGCTATGATGAAAGGATCTAAAGCAAGAAAGGAATACCTGAGTGTGCAAAGTGAAATGACCAAAATCCCAAAGTGACTGCTCCACGATGATTTTTAGTATCTGCTTCCAAATAACAAATATTAGTCTTCATGGTGATAGATTTTAGCAAAAGCAAGAAAAGAAATACCTTTAGAAAAAAATTTTTTTGCAAAGTAGCCGCTTCATTTTCAATAAATTTCTTCCATTGAGTTGGTATCATAGTGTGGTCATCTATGTAACCGTACCCGTTACAGTTACTGAAGAAATTAACAAAGCACAAGTAGAAAGAGAGAGAGAGAGGGAGAGAGACTGAGCGGAAGTTCTCCAGGCATGAATAGAAACAATGCAACAAAAAGCCATTGATGAGACTCGGGAAGACGTTTCCTAGGGTGAGGGGGAATGCAAACAACAACCATTGATGAGGCAGAGGAATAGAAACAACAACGTCATTGATGAGGCAGAGGAATAGTTACAGCAACGTCATTGATGAGGCTCGGGAAGACTCAGGAATAGAAATGGTGGAGATGAGCTGGAGCGAAAAATGCTAGGGCAACAATGCAAAAATACGACAGCTAGGAACGACATACCTTGAGCGATCGGGCCTCTCCTTCTCCCGGCGAAAGGGTGGACAAAGCTGCAACTCTCTTCTTCTCTCCTGCGGCACTGCGGGAGAGAGTTAGGGTTGCGGAAATGGGAAAGTCGATAGAAAGGGTTTGCACCTAAAGTTTTAAAGAAATTAAGAAAAAGATATTTCATTTTTTTGGTCTGCAACTAGTCATATCAACTCTGCACATAACAGCGCTCTAAAAAAAGCATTTGAAAAAGTTATCTCAAATCGAGTGGTTGCATGAGTAGAATAGTGCAATGGACAAATATACGGTAGCGCATCGTGATTTACTGTGGTGGTGAAATTCAAGCCTTAAGATCAGCGATAATACGGTGTAGATTCTGCGAAAAAATACGGTCGGATTTTTGAATTCCAAATATGGCCAGATTTTTGAATTCCAAATACGACCAGATTTTCGATCAATCACGCCTAAAAAATCATTCCTGCAGAAAAGGAACGTCTTCAATTTCACTCACACAGTAGATCTCAATGCGCAACACTTATCAAGTCTATCAATGATTCCACCTCGAATAGTGATCACCAACTTTAAATGACAAAAATCTTACTTCAGTGCCAAAATTCTCTATGCTTTTGGAAATCAGCCCCCATTTTTTTCATGAATTCAGTTCCAAATCCTCCGCTCGTTACGTTCTTCATTGTCAACACTTTCGATCTGCAGCTATATGGAGACATGCCGAAGCAAAAGCTTCCCCATCGGCTCGACAACATCGAGGAAGATGAGTGCGCTTCGTTGCCTCCGCCGGAAACACCAGCGGAGACCATGGAATTTTCTCGCGAGGACATGGATCCTTTCGCCCATCAAGCTGTCTGCAGCCATCGGCATCATGATTCTTGCTGCTGAACCTCCAATGGTACAAAACCAGGCGTCACGCGCAGGAGAGGAGAATTTCATTCACTTTTTGAGCCGTCGTTATTGAACGCATGACCTCACACATTGAACTTCATTCACTTTTATGTTCAAAACTAGTTTTCTTTGAGCAGTGTTAAAAGCATACCTATTTTGACTATTTACGCACCAAAAATTTATCTAAAAACCCCCCCAAAATACTTACACTCTTACCTTTAAGCGCACACCGGAAAGTTTCCGTCGGCGCCCTCTTCAGTTCTCGCGAAACCTGGCGCACGTCCTCGATGCCTTCTCCTGCACGATTTCGCCGCCCCTGGAGTAGAGCGCCGTTGCCATTCCGGCCCGAAGCTCAATAAAAAAAGGCTTCCGCATCTCTTCCTGATCTGCGAAAGGCTGTGTCGAAGCTGATAGTGCTGAAGGGGATAGGCCCGGCGACTGCATGGGCGATTCTTGTCGCCTATGCGTCGTAAGTGACTTCGTTTATGTTCGACGAGGTGAGTCCCAATGCGAAGGAGTATACATTGAAGCAGTATCTCTCTTTTGCTGAGAAGTTGCAGGAGAAGCTCAAGGTAAGAACTATAAGACTTATGGGCACAAGTCTTCTGTAGATTTTTCCCTCTCTTTGATGTTTAGGTGTTCGATAAAATGCTTCAAGTAATTTAATGAATGTTTTATTCACTAGGCATTCATAATTTGTACTAAAGCATATGGATGAATAGGGGGTGTGCAAAAATAACCGAAGAACCGAGAATCGGACCGGAACCGAACCGAACCGAATGAGGGTCGGTTCTAAATAGACTCGGTTCGGGTCCGGTTCTCATAATACCAGAACCGACAATTTGGTTCGGTTCCTGGTTTCAAGGGTCGGGTACCCAGAACCGACCCGAGAAAAAACCGAATATCAATGCTAAAATAAATATTTTGAAACAACTATTATAGTCATATATATCACTTGATACGAGAAAATAATTGAGAATATAGTCGTATGACTAAAGAGAATAGAGCTCCGTTTGGGAGGACTTATTTTCACCGGCCAAGCGGTTACGACCGCATGAACCGGGCCTTAATTTAAGTCCTGGTTCATGCGGTCGTAACCGCTTGACCGGTGAAAATAAGTCCCCCCAAACGGAGCCTAGGTATTGTACTCATGTAGTTGTATGACTTCAATATTACAGAGAATCATGTTACAATTATTCTGAGACATTGGTAGTTGTATTACAAATAATCATGAGTTGAAAGAGACATTTTTTTAATTCTTTTGAGACATAGGTAGAACCGAGATCCGAACCGGAACCGAACCGAAGCAAGCGGTTCGGATCCGGTTCTATACTTTAGGACCGTGGGTCGGTTCCAGTTCCAAAAATTTGAACCGAACATACATGAGTCGGTTCTTGATTTTGGGTGGAACCGAACCGAACCGATCCGAGTTGCACCCCTATGGATGAATATAAAATGTGCTAAGAAGTTTAGCATTATTCGGATCCCAGTTCTGAAAACCCCACTTATTGTGAAATTGGGCTATGTTTGGTACTCTGTTTTTGCTTATGTCGCATTTTTGATTCACCTATCAGGAGAAATTGGGCTATGTTTGATACTCATTTTGTATCACGCGTAGCGACTTTCGGCTATCAGGAAATGAGAGAAAAATGTCTTTCCTTTTGTTTTTGCCCTTGGAGAAAATAAAATGAATTTTTTATTTGGTGTGACATTAAAGTGTTTGGTGTGAAAATAAAATTTTTGATTGTGTTAATATATTTTGGCTGTTAAGGATAAAAATATGTGTGCTTTTAATATTACTCTTTTATTTTCTTGGTGACGGGTCATAACTTTTGTCGTGCCAAACCTATATTTTATGATGGTGATTTTTTTGTCCAAAGTTCAAGATTTTGAGAAATTTAAAATAATAAAAATTTAGAGCGCGCAAGAAATTTTTGAATTGCATAATAAAATTTTAGTTATTTGAATTTAAGTAGCTACTCTATTGTTGCGTTTTCAAATATTTAAATTGATTCTCTGTTCTAAACATATTCGTTAATTGATAGGTTAAATTTAAATGTTCGCGCTTTGGAGGTCACATATGGCCCGATAAGTTAAAGATATAGATTTTGTTTGGGACGGTGGTGAAAAAAAATAGTTCTGAGAAATTGATGGTGACATTAGAGCTGTCCAAAAAATGTTTTGAAAATATTGTAAAGTGTTTGAAAAAACTTCCCCTAAGTGTTTTTCAACTTTTTAATAATAGCTATTTAATTTTTTAATAATAAAAAAATATTTATGCTAAACATCTATCACATAGATAAGTAAATATTATATAAATCATAAATAAGCAGGTTACAAAAGGTGAGCGGTCAGAAAAAAAATCTTGAATTGGTGAAGAATTCTTAATGGGAGAAGAAAGAAAATCTTTGAATAAAAGAAGAAAAACTAAAAGCAAATAAAGCGATTTTTAGAAAGCTCTGTTAGACCGGGTGCTCAAAAAACCTTCAAAACATCTTTCTTGTAAAATTTCTTTTGAAAAAACTTCTTATCCAAATAACATAAAAATAACGCCGTAGCTGTGAGAATAGAGTTTTTCCCAATCATCACCACTGCACCAAACAGAGCGGCTTATTTGCTCTGGTGAGTTGAGTCAAAAACGTCATTATCATAGATTATTGTATGTTTGGCAAGACAAATGTTATAACCACTACCAAGAAAATAAGCTAGTTTTGAGCATAAAATGCATGAAATTTTTTATGTGAGGTCAGGCGTTCACGAACCATGGTTCATGACCACCTGCTCATGACCGCCACCGCTGCACCAAGCAGAGCCTTAATGTCACATCTAGATATTTATGTGACGCCCCCATGCTCCCACCTATGGCTAATTGCTTTTAGGATGCTTATATTCTAATGAAATCAAAACATTGTGATAATAAAAGACCAAACATCAAGAGCTTATAGCCACCATTGATCATAATGACACTTTTTGAATAACTATGTCAAAAATAAAATTTGTAGGTGTAATTAAAAAATTTCCATGCAAATTTAATTTATTCTATAGAAATCCCTCTTAAATAATCATTGATGGCATTACAAGTGTGATAAGGAAATTTGATGACATGGGGGAGAAATAATTAAGGTCTATCAGTAGAAATGCAAGAACATGTCTTTATCAATCATTAATTAATGTCCCCTTCATTTCTATATAGACTCTACATGTGATCCAAATGATTCGCAGTAGATTTTTAGATGCGGGATGATCGCTCGTATTTTGATATGTATGAGTTTTTTTACCGCCGCTCTCAGCATTTTAGTAAACCAAAATGATCGTAGGATGACGGCCAAAAGGTTACCTAGACAAATTGTCGTTCTTTTGAAAGATAAATTATGGGCGATAAGTCAGGGTTTTTGTGAGGGAGGGATTATGAACCCTTCTTTATCCGGCATAACAACGGCGTTTGAGTTCAAGATGTCGATGGAAATGCAATTCTCGTAACACAATTAAAATTAAGGAATTGTTATACACAGCGAAATCATCTATCCGTAGATTGTTACTATTCGCAGTTTCAATGCAGAAAAAATAAATACTAAAATAATAAAACATAATAAGTTCATTATTGCAATTATAAATAATCTATTTTAGCAAACAAAAGTATTGGATTTTTTATTCTAATTAATGAGTGTATACATTTATTTAGATGCCACCAGCATAAAATACAAACTATTATTTGCACACATAAATTTTTCTTTGGCCGCTCTTAGCATTTAGTAAACCAAAATGATCGTAGTATGACGGCCAAAAAGCTACCCAGACAAATTATCATTCTTTTGAGCGACGAATTATGGGCGAGATGCCGGGGTTTGTGAGGGCGAGGTTATGATCCCCTCTTTATCCGGCATAACAACATTGTCGCGACGCATTTAAAATATATCAATAGAAAAGCAATTCTCGCGATGCATTTAAAATATACTGGAATCGAAGTTTAGGCTAAATATACAGTATGTCAAATTCATAATCAATTCAACGTTGGAATCCTATGATAATAATAATAATAATAATAATAATAATAATAATACAGAACCACATACTTCTGGCTGGCAATTGGTTTGGCAGCAGCACATGGGCTCAGCATGGGGTTTATCCGCCTAACGGATTTGGATTACGGATCTGCCTAACGGATTTGGATTGTGGGCCTACCGGTCCACCACATCTCGGCAAAAACAAATACATTTAATAGTAAATACAGGAAAAAACTTATTTAAATAATTAAGCGATTTTTATATTATAATATTATATATAATCATTGATTGAATATAAACTAAAATAGCAAAAAACAATATTATTTTTTTTTTGTTAATTGGAAAAATAAAGGAGATTTTAATAACGACGTACTCATAAATGTATCAAAAATTGGAATCCTGCGGTTCATGCCATTATCAGAAGAAGTTGGGGACGGGGGGCAGTGCAGCGAATGCATTGCACTGTGCTGTGCAATCGAACGGTGTGGGCTTTGAGATGAGTGCTTTGAAATGTGTGTACATCACAGCGCACTCATCTCAAAGCTCGCACGAATCGCGAGATCACTTGATCTCGTGCGTCAACGGCTGATCTGGGCATTCCGAAGAGCAACATGTTAGATATGACATTAATTGAATAATTACTAATAATACAATAAATAATATTAATAACATTTATTTATAATGGTAGCGAGGGAGTTGGATTGATGACTATCACTGTGGAGTCGCTGTCAAAATCAATGGCGGCCATGTGGCGGCATCAGATCCAAGTAATCCAACCTGGTTTATCTTCAGGGTTTAGGGATCCGGATCCCCTGGAGTTCGTGCGAGAATTCAAGATTTGCTCTTCTGATATCATATTAGAGAGAGAAACAGAGGAGAGAGGAAGAGCATTATTATTCAAATTTGTTATTATATGCAAATAATAATAAATGAAAATTTGTGCAGAGCAAATATTGAAAAAAATCATGTCTATATCTAGCAACTAATTAATACCATGTAATTAGAGGAGAAAATCCTGCGGGATCTTTTTTTTGTAAAATTAAAGTTGTAATGTCATTTATAGCTGTAAATGGTGTGTATTTTCAATTATAAATTAGTTCAAAATTGTCACTTTTTATAAGTGTATTTTCATGCCAAAATATATACATATGAGTACATAAAATGATCATAATAATACATGGATCTATATTCGTGACTTTTTTTAAGAAAAAATAAAAAAATGTAGCGTATAAATGGATTTACCGCACCATGCCCCATATACGATCCCGTACATAATTTTTGTTCGCCAAAATAAAAGGGCCTACGATTATGATGTACTTGCTATAAAATGTTATTCGGGAAACATGATGATGAGTTTAATAGAATATGGATGCAAGAAAACAGACTTTTTATATACACGTACGTTATATGTTGTGCGCACGCAGCGGTGAACGTAGGCAAGAATTTATTATATATATTGTGTGTATTTTTAGGCTGATCAGATTTGATATTAAACTCTTAGGCTTTGTAAGTTTGTATATAAAAGAATAAATTCAGCAAACTCATCCATCTATTTTCTTAAAGTAAAGAAAAATCAAGACGTGGCTATGCTAAAACGATCTTTTTATTTGTGATCGGATCAATTGTATATAAATTTGCGCACGATTAACGCAACTTGAAGAAGAAAAGAAAAAGAAAACACAAGATAAAATATAAATAATCATTATAGAATTATCATTTTTATTATGATAACTGTAACTATCTGGTTTACTATCAAAATAGATGAAAAGGTAAGTTTTTCTCTACAAGAATAGAGGCTCGGCGCCAGATTTGAATGCATGCTAGAGAAATATTATAATATATAATAGTACAGAATATTAATTCATTGGAGTATTTAAAGTCATCAGAACATTCTAGAATATGTGTAATTATTATGCCCTTACAAGATAGAGCTCATAGAGAAGAGTTAATTAGGCTCGTTCGTCCGATGAAATCGAGCTCACGAAAGTGATTTGGTGGGACTATCCGTTAACTAATCCCCGTAGGAAACAAATATCACTCTAATTGGTCGCTTTGACTCTCTGTGTTTCATATGATAGGAAAAATGTTGAATTTGAGCATGCACGCCCACTGCACGAGTATTATCATAATAGACGGTTGGTTGATGCGATTGGTATAGAAGCATCATATTCGTTTTCAGCCGCAATATATGGCAGTAAGCCGCATTGCACTGCGCTTTAGAAACTTCGGAGATATCATTGCAAACAAGATATATAAAATATTCACTTTCGGAGGTGAAATCATCTATATTGCCTGCGCGATCCATGCAAGAGAATGCGTGGAGGGATAGTAGAGAGTGATGATAAAGGACAGGCCTAAACCCGGGCACCGTAGATCGAGGCGGTGAAGGAGCCATTTGATGTTCACCCTGGTCAATTGGCGGTGGGTTGATTCATGAATCAAGACCGCATATATTTATGACTACGGGGCGATACATAAAGGTGTTGGAGAGGAGTGAGCCATAGTGTTGCGGGAAAATGAAAATACCAATGATTTCGTAAAAATATTGAATTCCATTCACAAATTTGAATTTTTCATATGATTAAATAGAGATCATTCACAATCATCAACCATCATGTTAAGATCGATCTTCAGAACGTCTGAGACAGTTCGGTTCATATCCAGTGCGGACGTTAAAGCATTGAGAGGACAAATTATCGTGCCCACGGTGATGAGTACCAAGCACCTAAGTAGCAAGTCCACCGCAAGATGAGTGCACTCCAGAGAAAGTGAGTGAGAGAAAGAGAGTCGTTCTTAGACCTCTTAAACCTACTAAGTAGCAAAGGTCTACGTGTGAAAGGGAGGTAGAGTGGAAGAGTGTTTTTATTTTCATTTTCTAAGATTTTTGGTTGCGCATAGGCGAAACCTCTGCCCACCTAAACTTCCACAGATGAGCAGAGCCTGTACACAACCAATGACAGTGCTGCACAGGTATATATTATAAATGTTCGATCATCACTTGAGCGATGCAAGCATTATTAACTCGTACAACGTCTTACAAAATTAAAATTAGAGGGCTGAGAATCATTTGATGGATATATTTAAAGATCACGTTTATCTGAAGTTTACTTTGTACACAATAACTAGCAAACATAGAATATATGTCACTTGTATAGACTGTAGAGTCTTTATAACATTTAATCATATAAAAATATATCACGGAGATGCGCATGAAGATAAGCATGATGAAACAGCGTTTGCGTTTCCCAATGGAGCTTCGGGCTCCTCCTGTCCCCTTCTAGCGTTACAAAGACAACGCAGAAGCAGGAGTTCGAAGAAAGTACGTTTCACCAGCTTTTACAGAAATGCCTCCCACGCCCATAAAGGAGCTGCGAATCCCCCGCATGATCGAACTCCGCCTTATTTTAATTTCCTGATTAGCCGCGACAAAACGTAATTAGCATAATTCGTCATTAATTTCCCTAATTACCGATTAGTAACCATAATTATCACACCGGCTTTTAATAAGTGCGAAGATTATAATAGGAGGCCTGAGATTACGGAACTTGTTTGATGGCTATTCGCAGGCCCAAAAACACTTAGGGTCCGTTCGGCGCGCAGGTAATGGCTTTTTAGAATTGGCTTTGGCCAGAAAACCAATATCTGCAGGAATTGGTTTTGTGCATAAAACCAATTCTGTTGTTCGGTTGCAGGATGGACTTCAGTGAACAGAATTGGAATTGATATTTGTAAGTTGTTCGGCTGCACGATGGAATTGGCTTTCTAGAATTAAAATTTTAAAATTCAATTTTTTAAAAGCAAGCGCCCGGGCAAAAAACGCGCGCCCAGGCGAAAAAATCGCGCCCGGGCGAAAAAATCGCGCCCGGCCGAAAAACTCGCGCCCGACCGAAATAAACGCGCCCGGGAGAAATAAAACGCGCCCGGGAGAAATAAAACGCGCCCGGGCGAAATAAACTCGCCCGTGCGAAAAAATCGTGCCCGGGCAAAAATATGCGCCTGGGTAAAATAAACGCGCCCGGACGAAAAATTCGCGCCCAGGCGAAAAAATCGCGTCCGGGCGAAAAAATCGCATCCCGGACGAAACAATCGCCCCCGGACGAAGAAATCGCGCACGAGCGAAAAAATCGCGCCCGGGCGAAAAAATTCGCGCCCCGGGCGAAAAAATCGCGCCCCGAGCGAAAAATCGCGCCCCGGGCGAAAAAATCGCGTCCGGGCGAAAAAATCGCTCCCGGGCGAAAATATCGCGTCCGGGCAAAAAAATCGCGCACGGCCGAAATAAACGTGCCCAAGAGAAATAAAACGCGCCCCGGCGAAATAATCGCGCCCGAGCGAAAAAAATCGCGCCCGGGCGAAAAAATCGCGCTCGGGCGGAAATATGCTCCCGGGTGAAATAAACGCGCCCGGACGAAAAAATCGCGCTCGGGTGAAAAAATCGCACCCCGGGCGAAAAAATCCCGCACGGGCGAAAAATCGCGCCCGGGAGAAATAAAACGCGCTCGGGCGAAATAAACGCACCCGGGCGAAAAAATCGCTCCCGGGCAAAAAAATCGCGCTCGGGCGAAAATATGCGCCTGGGTGAAAATCTGCGTCCGGGCGAAATAAACGCGCCCGGGCGAAAAAATCGTGTCCAGGCGAAAAAATAGCGCCCTGGCGAAAAAATCGCGCCCTGGCGAAAAATCGAGCCCGGGCGAAAAAATCGACCCCGGCGAAAAAATCAAGCCCGGGCGAAAAACGCCCGCCCGACCGAAAAACACGATGTTCAAAAAATGTGTGCCTGGGTCGAAAAAACGTGCGTCCGACTGAAAAATGCGCTCTCGGGCGAAAAACGCGCGCCTGAGCGAAAAAAGAGCGTCCGGGCGAAAAATGCCCGACAGGCCGAAAAACACCCGGTCGGCCGAAAAATGCCCGCCCGGGAGAAAAATACGTGCCCGGCTGAAAAACGCGCATTCGAGCGAGAAATCGCGCTCCCTGTCGAAAAACGCCCGCCTGGGAGAAAAATGAACGTCCGGTCGAAAAGCACGCGCGCGACCGAAAAACTCGTGCCCGACTGAAAAACACACCCTGCAGAAAAACGCACGCTCGGTCGAAAGACCCGCGCGTAGGTCGAAAAACTCTAGCGTAAACATTTGATTATGCGGAAAACCTATGGGCGGAGGTAAGAATTGTTATTTGATTTTTTAGTTCATAGTAAAAGCCATGAGTTTTCACATGAAAACCAATATCCGCTTAAATTTCGTTGCGCCGAACACTAGAATTGAATTTCTAATCTCCAATGTCAATTCCAGAAAGCCAATTACGTCCAAACTGGGTCCGTTCGTTTCACAAACATCGATATTGAAGTATTGACTTTGAGAATATGAAAGTCATTTCTATTGTTCGTACCAACAATTGTAGAGTGGAATTGGCTTTCTGGTGGAAAATCGACGATATTCACCATAACCTAAAAACCTATTGATCCAATGTTTATCTCCAGGGGTGGATATTGAGATCGCCAACTCCGACTTTCCAAAAGGATATCAATTTTTTATTTACCCCAATGCGCAATTTTTGCCCGTACGTGATTTTTTCGCCTGTACGCTATTTTTTGGCTCCATACGTGATTTTTTGCGAGGGCGCGGAAATTTCGCCCGAACGCAATTTGTTCGCCCGGACACAATTTTTCCGTTCGGATGTGATTTTTCCGGCCGAACACGATTTTTCACGCCTTTCGTGATTTTTTTTGCACGGGCGCGATATTTTCGCCCGGGCGCGATATTTTCGCCAGGGGGCGATATTTTCGCCCGTGCGCGATATTTTCGCCCGGGGGCGATATTTTCGCACGGGCGCATTTTTTTCACCCGGGCGCGTTTAATTCGCCCAGACGCGATTTTTTCGCCCGAGCGCGTTTTTTTTCGCCCGGACGCGGTTTTTTCGCCCACGCGTGTTTTTTTCACCCAAACATGTTTTTTTCGCCCGGGCGATTTTGTAGAGCGGGCGGGTTTTTTTCGCCCTGGCGCGTCTTTTTTGCCCTGGCGCGTTTTTTTCGCCCGGGCGCAATTATTTTCGCAGGGCGCAATTTTTTCGTCGGGGCACGATTTTTTCGCCCGGGGGCGTTTTTTTCGGCGGGGCGCGATTTTTTCGCCCGGGCGCGATTTTTTCGCCCGGGGGCGTTTTTTTCGCCCGGGCGAGATTTTTTCGCCCGGGCGCGATTTTTTCGACCGGACGCGATTTTTTTGCACGGGCGCATTTTTTCGCCCTGGCGCAATTTTTTCGCCCGGGCGCGATTTTTTCGACCGGACGCGATTTTTTCGCCCGGGCAGGTTTTTTTTCGCACAGCCGCGATTTTTTTGCACGGGCGCATTTTTTTCGCCCGGGCGTGATTTTTTCGCCCGGACGCGATTTTTTCGCCCGGGCGCTTTTTTTCGACCGGGCGCGATTTTTTCACCCAGGCGCATTTTTTTCGCCCGGCCGCGTTTTTTCGCCCGGGCGCGATTTTTTCGCCCGGGCGCGTTTTTTTCGAACGGGCGCGTTTTTTTCGCCTGGGCGCGATTTTTCCCTCGGGCGCGTTGGCGAAAAAAATCGCGCCCGACAAAAAAAATCGCGCCCTAGCGAAAAAAACGCAACCGGGGGAAAAAATCGCGCCAGGGCAAAAAAGATGTGCCAGGGCGAAAAAAATCTGCCCGGGCAAAAAAATCGCGCCCAGGCAAAAATATCGCGCCCGGGCGAAAAAAATGTGCACGGGCGAAAAAATCGCGCCCGGGCGAAAAAATAGCGCCCGGGCGAAAAAATGCGCCCGGGCGAAATAATCGCGCCCGGGCGAAAAAATCGCGCAAAGGCTAAAAAAAACGCGCCAGGGCAAAAAAGACGCGTCAGGGCGAAAAAAACCCGCCCGGGCAAAAAAATCGCACCCGGGCGAAAAAAATCGCGCCCGGGCGAAAAAATCGCGCCCGGTCGAAAAAATCGCACCCGGGCGAAATTTCGCCCGGGTGAAAAAATCGCGCCCGGGCGTAAAAATCGCGCACGGGCGAAAAAAATCTCGCCCGGGCTAAAAAAACGCGTGTCGGGCTAAAAATACGCGTTATTGCTTATGATAATTTGCAGGAAGAAACTTAGAAGCTCAACATTGATCAATGTCAATTCCTATGAAAGAAAGTTTTTCTGCAAACGAACAGTAAAAAGTAATGAATATCAATTTCTACGACAGAAAATCATTATACAGACGAACAAAATAATTGGATTTAAACTCAATGTCATTTCCCGTGTGTATTGATATTGGATTGAAAGTCAATACTTCAATATCAATGTCTGTGAAACGAACGGACCCTTAAATTTATTGGACTGCGAATATCAATGGGCTGCATTTAGTAATTATAGGACTGCTTATAACATTGCCCTAAAATAATCAGGATCTTCGGGAGAATGCTACCGGTCAAGCTGGATGAAAGCTCTTAAACGGCGGTGGTCAAGCTTTCTCAAACAGGCTTTTAATAAAGTTTACATAATTCCGCACTCGGCGGCCCACCCGATTCATTAGGAACTCAACTAGTGGGATGAATTGTCGCATGTGCGGCAGAGAAATTTGAGCATTGTGCACTCTACTTAATTCATCCCCCTCGGACGGCAAGCGAGCGGATTAGCCGTGAGGTCCATGTCGCAGATGATCTCTTCACGGGAGGCTTTGATTGGGCCACCTGTCTAAAGAGTTTCGTCTCAGGAAGGCGCACGTGACAAGATCAAATCAGCAATCACCTACCAATGAGGGGAGGGGTCCTCGCGAAGGCACAATGCTCATAGGAGACCTCCTGTTTTTATGGAGCTTTTATTCGGTCTTGGCCGGACATCCAGATTTGTTAAAATCTGATCGGACATCGCGCTTATTTTTGGATTTTGCTGAAGATCCGATAACCGATCGGACGGACGCAATTTCTCTCGCACGATTCTCACATACGCTAATCATACCTAAAAATCGCACGACAGAGGTTTTGGTTGCCTCAAGCCCAAGATCTCTTCTAGGCATATGTGCACCTTGAGTTTGCACAAAAAATGTCACTATCATGAAAACATGTATGACATAGTGGTAGTTATTATCGACACCAAACGAAAATAATAATTTTAAACATAAAAATGAATGGAATACCTTAGGTGAGGTGTAATTACTGCATTCATGATCGCCTCGTTCACAATCTAGCTATATAATTTCTTTTACTTAATTATAGAAAAAAACAATGTGCAAATCTATTTTGGCTATGTGCGAACCGTGGTTTGAAAAAAGCTATGTGTAGACAGTCATTTTACGGGTTCACATGTCCTTATGATTTTTTAAGGGTGTGTTTGGTTCAGCTTATAACCTCCGGTGCGGCAGGAATGGAGCGGAGAAATCGTAGTAAGCAGCGTTTGGCGCTGCTGATGGACCTAAACGGAGGTTATTAATAACCTTCGTTTCTTTGTATAGCGCAGACGGGAGTCTTCTCCCCAGTCCAGCCGCGCCGTTCTTCCCCCGCGTTATGTTTTCCTCTCCCCCGCATGTCGTCGACGCCGATTTCGCCGTTTTTCCTCGCCGCCGGTGACACGCGCGCCTCCTGTCGTCGCCAACATACGCCAGTCACGCCGCCCCTCGTCGTCCATAGGACCTACTCACGCCGCCGGATTGCTTCTCTCTTGTCGCCGCCAGTTCTCCTCGCCGGTCTTTCTGGAGGCCACCGCCTCTCCAATTTCAGTCGACGTCGTCGCCGCCTCCCCAGTTCCCTACTCCCAATTTTAGGTATATCTCCCCCATTTGTCATTTTTTATGGATTTCTAAATTTTTTAGAGCTTTTATTTGTCATTGTTTTTTTTTTTGGGGGGGGGGGGGGGGAGGGGGGGGGGGGATTGTTATATGTGTGTGTGTGTGTGTGGTGTGATGATGATGGTATTATATGTGTTTGTTTGTGTGATGATGTGATGAATGTGTGTGTGTGTGGTTATGTATGTTTGTGTTTGTGTGTGTGTGTGTGTGTGTGTGTGTGTGTGTGTTTTCTTATATGCTTGTTTGTGTGCTTGTGTGTGTGTGTTTGTGTGTTTTCTTGTATGTGTATGTGTGTGTGTGTGTATTTGTATGTGTATGTGTATTTGTATGTGTGTGTTATATATGTGTGTGTTTTATATTGTGTTTTATGTTGTGTTATATGTGTATGTGTCTGTGTGTGTATTTTTCAATTTTGGTGTGTGTGTGTGTGTGTGTGTGTGCGTGTGTGTGTGTGTGTGTGTGTGTGTGTGTCTGTGTGTCTGTGTTTGTGTCTGTGTCTGTGTCTGTGTCTGTGTCTGTGTCTGTGTCTGTGTCTGTGTCTGTGTCTGTGTCTGTGTCTGTGTCTGTGTGTGTGTCTGTGTGTGTCTGTGTGTGTCTGTGTGTGTCTGTGTGTGTCTGTGTGTGTCTGTGTGTGTCTGTGTGTGTGTGTCTGTGTGTCTGTGTGTCTGTGTGTCTGTGTGTGTGTCTGTGTTATATGTGTGTCTGTGTGTCTATTTGTGTTTGTGTCTATTTGTGTTTGTGTCTATTTGTGTTTGCGTGTCTATTTGTGTTTGTGTGTCTATTTGTGTTTGTGTTATATGTGTGTGTGTGTCTATTTTTGTTTGTGTTATATGTGTGTGTGTGTGTGTTATGTGTGTGTGTATTATGTGTGTGTGTTATGTGTGTGTGTGTTAGTGTGTTATATTTGTGGGTGTGTGTGTGTATATTTGTGCGTGTGTATGTGTATTTGTGTGTGTGTCTATTTGTGTTTGTGTTATATGTGTGTGTGTTATGTGTGTGTTATGTGTGTGTTATGTGGGTGTGTTATATTTGTGTGTGTGTGTATGTGTGTGTTTGTATTTTTTTTTTTCAATTTTGGTGTGTATGTGTGTGTGTGTTTGTATGTGTGTGTATTTGTGTGTTTGTGTTTGTGTTATATGTGTGTTTGTGTATATGTGTGTGTGTTTGGTACGCCCGAAAACGGTTGCGTATTTTGAACGCAAGTGCACGTGCCGGTTCAAGTAATATAATATGAGTTAAATATCGTTCCCACGGAGAGGTGGTCAATTCAGTGCTCGCAAATACCAGTTAAGTCTTTTCTTTAAATCCAAGTCATCCGAATACCGTGATTTCAATTATGAAAGCAAATTATAAGTAAATAATTCTTAATTAAAATAACTATAAATCCTTGGAGAAAATACTTTTCTAACGATTAAGAGAAATAATCTTGTATTGTGATTTCCTAAATCTAGTGCAATGATTATTCAAATAAAACTTTATGAAAATTGCGTGGTGAAATGTTCTTGCAACGATTTTAATTTAGAAAACCGTATCTCTCGATATCGGATTTCCCTAATCCCTTACCTCCTCTGTCATCTCTAACTCGAGTGAAATAAAGAACCGCATAAGAAATAAAAACCTATGTTGCTAACGCCAAGGGGAAATTTCTTTCTCCCTTCAAACGCTATATCGAACTTATGATACCCTTACGCAACTCATCTCTCGAATTATGAAGCGCAGTAGAAAAGCGAAACCTTGGCCAAAAGTTCCAAAATAAAGATCATAAGAACAATAAAGATCATTCACCAAACATCCATAAAGGAAAATTAAAGCATAGTTATCATTACACAAGAAATAGTACTCTCACAACACAAGATTGCAGAAATTAGTTCATGCTTGAGGAAGAAAAACAAAATAAGGGATAGATCTTACTAAACATGATGTAAATCAAGTAAATCTTCCCTTCTTCAGCGATTTGACAGCGTTTCCTGCAGCCCGGGCGGAATTCCTGGACTGATTTTCTCCTTGGCCGAAAATGTCCTTCTCTTCTCTCTCTCTCTATTTTTCTCCCCTCCAAGTTCTTTTTAGAATGGCTGAAAAATGTCCTTTTAAATCTCCTCCTTTCTCTCTCTAGGCGGGGCCCACTTTTGGTAAGTTTTAATTGCTGAAAAGATGCCTCATTTCCATCCGTAACCGCCGAAATCAAATTAATTTTGGATCTGAAAATTCTGTAACTGCCGACAAGTTGCAACTTTTCGGAAGAAAAGTTGCAACTTGTTAAAATCTGGAATTCTGCTTCTTAAACTGCTAGATATGTTATAACCTTTTTCAGATTATGTTACAACATATTCCAGTTCTTTTTAACAACGCTTAGCCTTCGATCCTTGACTCGATTTCTTCACAAATCCTGTCATAAAAACATTCAAAACTAGACGTAATAATGATTTAAACTCCAAGTAATAATTCATTTGAATATATATAATTTTCATTCATAATTATTATTTAACATAAACAAAAAGGGTTAAATTAAGATGCAAGATAACTTCTTTTTACGAAGGTATCACACCCCCATACTTGAATTCTTGCTAGTCCCTAGCAAAGGTAATTCATGATAAACCAGGAAACGACAAATGCTTATGAAAGTGTAGATTCAATTCATCCTACATTTCATTATAAGTCACATAAAATACATTCAAGTCATTTGCATTAACTGGTGATAAAATTGCTCATCTTTTAGAGTTCAAACCTTACAAATCCATGAGTCAGAAATAATATAAAGTTCAATTAAGAATTCAAGTGTTAGATGTGAAGTTCTTAAAAAGTATCCACTTCCCCTTACAACTTATTTTTGATAAACTTCGTCACCAATAGGATAGATCAAACGTAGACTAAGACTTTGATATGACCTCTACATGAGTTTGGTAGTAACCGGGGCCAAATGAAACGACTTGATGAATTTGAACTGGTAGGTGACTATTTCCCGAATTAATCATCATAGTGGCTCTCCAAATTATGGGGTTTAATTTTCAATAACACTTTTTTTTTATATTTTTCATAGTTGGGATCATTCCAAATATGCGTGAACATACTTGGGCCACATATCACTATGATATAAAGATACTTTTCTTTCATCATAGTTGGGATCATTCTAAGTATGCGCGAGCAAACTTAGGCCTCATATCACTATGATATATTTTTTTTATATAACACACATAACTGGTCGGCCTACTAGATACAAAGTTAAGGAAGAATAAGGAAATAAAGAACCAAGGCTTTAAGCTCAAAAGTAATAGGTGATAGCACCCGGTAAGGAGTTATGTGGAAGCGAAGGTTAACTACGTCCGCTCAACATGTTGGCTATTATCATTGAATTAGTACATGCTCAATCTCTTCCCATTAAGATCCGAAGTCACCTAAATAAAATTTAAAGGGTGTAAATTTTTTTAAGAACTATAGTGCATAGTGAAAAAGAATTCTTTAGAGAACTTTAGTAAATCTTACTAATTTCAAATTCTCAGTATGAACTCGTAGGATTGACTCATCTATCGCACAAATTAAATTGAAGACTTGTATAACTTTATTTTTAAAGAAAATAAATATAGAACTTCATGAACTACACTTCATAAGGAATTTGTCATGGGAGACACAGTGAAACGTGACTCCGTGCCCCCGTACTTGAACCTTTACTAGTCCCTAGTAAAAGATTTCTTGAAAAATGCATGCATACAATAAATCATATTTTTGTAAAGGAGTATTTAAGGAATATGTGTTTGTTTGTGTGATGATGTGATGAATGTGTGTGTGTGTGGTTATGTATGTTTGTGTTTGTGTGTGTGTGTGTGTGTGTGTGTGTGTTTTCTTATATGCTTGTTTGTGTGCTTGTGTGTGTGTTTGTGTGTTTTCTTGTATGTGTATGTGTGTGTGTGTGTATTTGTATGTGTATGTGTGTGTATGTGTATTTGTATGTGTGTGTTATATATGTGTGTGTTTTATATTGTGTTTTATGTTGTGTTATATGTGTATGTGTCTGTGTGTGTATTTTTCAATTTTGGTGTGTGTGTGTGTGTGTGTGTGTGCGTGTGTGTGTGTGTGTGTGTGTGTCTGTGTGTCTGTGTGTCTGTGTTTGTGTCTGTGTCTGTGTCTGTGTCTGTGTCTGTGTCTGTGTCTGTGTCTGTGTCTGTGTCTGTGTCTGTGTCTATGTCTGTGTCTGTGTGTGTGTCTGTGTGTGTCTGTGTGTGTCTGTGTGTGTCTGTGTGTGTGTGTGTGTGTGTCTGTGTGTCTGTGTGTGTGTCTGTGTTATATGTGTGTCTGTGTGTCTATTTGTGTTTGTGTCTATTTGTGTTTGTGTCTATTTGTGTTTGCGTGTCTATTTGTGTTTGTGTGTCTATTTGTGTTTGTGTGTCTATTTGTGTTTGTGTTATATGTGTGTGTGTGTCTATTTGTGTTTGTGTTATATGTGTGTGTGTGTGTGTTATGTGTGTGTGTATTATGTGTGTGTGTTATGTGTGTGTGTGTTAGTGTGTTATATTTGTGGGTGTGTGTGTGTATATTTGTGCGTGTGTATGTGTATTTGTGTGTGTGTCTATTTGTGTTTGTGTTATATGTGTGTGTGTTATGTGTGTGTTATGTGTGTGTTATGTGTGTGTGTTATATTTGTGTGTGTGTGTATGTGTGTGTTTGTATTTTTTTTTTCAATTTTGGTGTGTATGTGTGTGTGTGTTTGTATGTGTGTGTATTTGTGTGTTTGTGTTTGTGTTATATGTGTGTTTGTGTATATGTGTGTGTGTTTGGTACGCCCGAAAACGGTTGCGTATTTTGAACGCAAGTGCACGTGCCGGTTCAAGTAATATAATATGAGTTAAATATCGTTCCCACGGAGAGGTGGTCAATTCAGTGCTCGCAAATACCAGTTAAGTCTTTTCTTTAAATCCAAGTCATCCGAATTCCGTGATTTCAATTATGAAAGCAAATTATAAGTAAATAATTCTTAATTAAAATAACTATAAATCCTTGGAGAAAATACTTTTCTAACGATTAAGAGAAATAATCTTGTATTGTGATTTCCTAAATCTAGTGCAATGATTATTCAAATAAAACTTTATGAAAATTGCGTGGTGAAATGTTCTTGCAACGATTTTAATTTAGAAAATCGTATCTCTCGATATCGGATTTCCCTAATCCCTTACCTCCTCTGTCATCTCTAACTCGAGTGAAATAAAGAACCGCATAAGAAATAAAAACCTATGTTGCTAACGCCAAGGGAAAATTTCTTTCTCCCTTCAAACGCTATATCGAACTTATGATACCCTTACGCAACTCATCTCTCGAATTATGAAGCGCAGTAGAAAAGCGAAACCTTGGCCAAAAGTTCCAAAATAAAGATCATAAGAACAATAAAGATCATTCACCAAACATCCATAAAGGAAAATTAAAGCATAGTTATCATTACACAAGAAATAGTACTCTCACAACACAAGATTGCAGAAATTAGTTCATGCTTGAGGAAGAAAAACAAAATAAGGGATAGATCTTACTAAACATGATGTAAATCAAGTAAATCTTCCCTTCTTCAGCGATTTGACAGCGTTTCCTGCAGCCCGGGCGGAATTCCTGGACTGATTTTCTCCTTGGCCGAAAATCTCCTTCTCTTCTCTCTCTCTATTTTTCTCCCCTCCAAGTTCTTTTTAGAATGGCTGAAAAATGTCCTTTTAAATCTCCTCCTTTCTCTCTCTAGGCGGGGCCCACTTTTGGTAAGTTTTAATTGCTGAAAAGATGCCTCATTTCCATCCGTAACCGCCGAAATCAAATTAATTTTGGATCTGAAAATTCTGTAACTGCCGACAAGTTGCAACTTTTCGGAAGAAAAGTTGCAACTTGTTAAAATCTGGAATTCTGCTTCTTAAACTGCTAGATATGTTATAACCTTTTTCAGATTATGTTACAACATATTCCAGTTCTTTTTAACAACGCTTAGCCTTCGATCCTTGACTCGATTTCTTCACAAATCCTGTCATAAAAACATTCAAAACTAGACGTAATAATGATTTAAACTCCAAGTAATAATTCATTTGAATATATATAATTTTCATTCATAATTATTATTTAACATAAACAAAAAGGGTTAAATTAAGATGCAAGATAACTTCTTTTTGCGAAGGTATCACACCCCCATACTTGAATTCTTGCTAGTCCCTAGCAAAGGTAATTCATGATAAACCAGGAAACGACAAATGCTTATGAAAGTGTAGATTCAATTCATCCTACATTTCATTATAAGTCACATAAAATACATTCAAGTCATTTGCATTAACTGGTGATAAAATTGCTCATCTTTTAGAGTTCAAACCTTACAAATCCATGAGTCAGAAATAATATAAAGTTCAATTAAGAATTCAAGTGTTAGATGTGAAGTTCTTAAAAAGTATCCACTTCCCCTTACAACTTATTTTTGATAAACTTCGTCACCAATAGGATAGATCAAACGTAGACTAAGACTTTGATATGACCTCTACATGAGTTTGGTAGTAACCGGGGCCAAATGAAACGACTTGATGAATTTGAACTGGTAGGTGACTATTTCCCGAATTAATCATCATAGTGGCTCTCCAAATTATGGGGTTTAATTTTCAATAACACTTTTTTTTTATATTTTTCATAGTTGGGATCATTCCAAATATGCGTGAACATACTTGGGCCACATATCACTATGATATAAAGATACTTTTCTTTCATCATAGTTGGGATCATTCTAAGTATGCGCGAGCAAACTTAGGCCTCATATCACTATGATATATATTTTTTATATAACACACATAACTGGTCGGCCTACTAGATACAAAGTTAAGGAAGAATAAGGAAATAAAGAACCAAGGCTTTAAGCTCAAAAGTAATAGGTGATAGCACCCGGTAAGGAGTTATGTGGAAGCGAAGGTTAACTACGTCCGCTCAACATGTTGGCTATTATCATTGAATTAGTACATGCTCAATCTCTTCCCATTAAGATCCGAAGTCACCTAAATAAAATTTAAAGGGTGTAAATTTTTTTAAGAACTATAGTGCATAGTGAAAAAGAATTCTTAAGAGAACTTTAGTAAATCTTACTAATTTCAAATTCTCAGTATGAACTCGTAGGATTGACTCATCTATCGCACAAATTAAATTGAAGACTTGTATAACTTTATTTTTAAAGAAAATAAATATAGAACTTCATGAACTACACTTCATAAGGAATTTGTCATGGGAGACACAGTGAAACGTGACTCCGTGCCCCCGTACTTAAACCTTTACTAGTCCCTAGTAAAAGATTTCTTGAAAAATGCATGCATACAATAAATCATATTTTTGTAAAGGAGTATTTAAGGAATATGTGTTTGTTTGTGTGATGATGTGATGAATGTGTGTGTGTGTGGTTATGTATGTTTGTGTTTGTGTGTGTGTGTGTGTGTGTGTGTGTGTTTTCTTATATGCTTGTTTGTGTGCTTGTGTGTGTGTTTGTGTGTTTTCTTGTATGTGTATGTGTGTGTGTGTGTATTTGTATGTGTATGTGTGTGTATGTGTATTTGTATGTGTGTGTTATATATGTGTGTGTTTTATATTGTGTTTTATGTTGTGTTATATGTGTATGTGTCTGTGTGTGTATTTTTCAATTTTGGTGTGTGTGTGTGTGTGTGTGTGTGTGTGCGTGTGTGTGTGTGTGTGTGTGTGTGTGTGTCTGTGTGTCTGTGTTTGTGTCTGTGTCTGTGTCTGTGTCTGTGTCTGTGTCTGTGTCTGTGTCTGTGTCTGTGTGTGTGTCTGTGTGTGTCTGTGTGTGTCTGTGTGTGTCTGTGTGTGTGTGTCTGTGTGTCTGTGTGTCTGTGTGTGTGTCTGTGTTATATGTGTGTCTGTGTGTCTATTTGTGTTTGTGTCTATTTGTGTTTGTGTCTATTTGTGTTTGTGTCTATTTGTGTTTGCGTGTCTATTTGTGTTTGTGTGTCTATTTGTGTTTGTGTTATATGTGTGTGTGTGTCTATTTGTGTTTGTGTTATATGTGTGTGTGTGTGTTATGTGTGTGTGTATTATGTGTGTGTGTTATGTGTGTGTGTGTTAGTGTGTTATATTTGTGGGTGTGTGTGTGTATATTTGTGCGTGTGTATGTGTATTTGTGTGTGTGTCTATTTGTGTTTGTGTTATATGTGTGTGTGTTATGTGTGTGTTATGTGTGTGTTATGTGTGTGTTATGTGTGTGTGTTATATTTGTGTGTGTGTGTATGTGTGTGTTTGTATTTTTTTTTTTTCAATTTTGGTGTGTATGTGTGTGTGTGTTTGTATGTGTGTGTATTTGTGTGTTTGTGTTTGTGTTATATGTGTGTTTGTGTATATGTGTGTGTGTTTGGTACGCCCGAAAACGGTTGCGTATTTTGAACGCAAGTGCACGTGCCGGTTCAAGTAATATAATATGAGTTAAATATCGTTCCCACGGAGAGGTGGTCAATTCAGTGCTCGCAAATACCAGTTAAGTCTTTTCTTTAAATCCAAGTCATCCGAATACCGTGATTTCAATTATGAAAGCAAATTATAAGTAAATAATTCTTAATTAAAATAACTATAAATCCTTGGAGAAAATACTTTTCTAACGATTAAGAGAAATAATCTTGTATTGTGATTTCCTAAATCTAGTGCAATGATTATTCAAATAAAACTTTATGAAAATTGCGTGGTGAAATGTTCTTGCAACGATTTTAATTTAGAAAACCGTATCTCTCGATATCGGATTTCCCTAATCCCTTACCTCCTCTGTCATCTCTAACTCGAGTGAAATAAAGAACCGCATAAGAAATAAAAACCTATGTTGCTAACGCCAAGGGGAAATTTCTTTCTCCCTTCAAACGCTATATCGAACTTATGATACCCTTACGCAACTCATCTCTCGAATTATGAAGCGCAGTAGAAAAGCGAAACCTTGGCCAAAAGTTCCAAAATAAAGATCATAAGAACAATAAAGATCATTCACCAAACATCCATAAAGGAAAATTAAAGCATAGTTATCATTACACAAGAAATAGTACTCTCACAACACAAGATTGCAGAAATTAGTTCATGCTTGAGGAAGAAAAACAAAATAAGGGATAGATCTTACTAAACATGATGTAAATCAAGTAAATCTTCCCTTCTTCAGCGATTTGACAGCGTTTCCTGCAGCCCGGGCGGAATTCCTGGACTGATTTTCTCCTTGGCCGAAAATCTCCTTCTCTTCTCTCTCTCTATTTTTCTCCCCTCCAAGTTCTTTTTAGAATGGCTGAAAAATGTCCTTTTAAATCTCCTCCTTTCTCTCTCTAGGCGGGGCCCACTTTTGGTAAGTTTTAATTGCTGAAAAGATGCCTCATTTCCATCCGTAACCGCCGAAATCAAATTAATTTTGGATCTGAAAATTCTGTAACTGCCGACAAGTTGCAACTTTTCGGAAGAAAAGTTGCAACTTGTTAAAATCTGGAATTCTGCTTCTTAAACTGCTAGATATGTTATAACCTTTTTCAGATTATGTTACAACATATTCCAGTTCTTTTTAACAACGCTTAGCCTTCGATCCTTGACTCGATTTCTTCACAAATCCTGTCATAAAAACATTCAAAACTAGACGTAATAATGATTTAAACTCCAAGTAATAATTCATTTGAATATATATAATTTTCATTCATAATTATTATTTAACATAAACAAAAAGGGTTAAATTAAGATGCAAGATAACTTCTTTTTGCGAAGGTATCACACCCCCATACTTGAATTCTTGCTAGTCCCTAGCAAAGGTAATTCATGATAAACCAGGAAACGACAAATGCTTATGAAAGTGTAGATTCAATTCATCCTACATTTCATTATAAGTCACATAAAATACATTCAAGTCATTTGCATTAACTGGTGATAAAATTGCTCATCTTTTAGAGTTCAAACCTTACAAATCCATGAGTCAGAAATAATATAAAGTTCAATTAAGAATTCAAGTGTTAGATGTGAAGTTCTTAAAAAGTATCCACTTCCCCTTACAACTTATTTTTGATAAACTTCGTCACCAATAGGATAGATCAAACGTAGACTAAGACTTTGATATGACCTCTACATGAGTTTGGTAGTAACCGGGGCCAAATGAAACGACTTGATGAATTTGAACTGGTAGGTGATTATTTCCCGAATTAATCATCATAGTGGCTCTCCAAATTATGGGGTTTAATTTTCAATAACACTTTTTTTTTTATATTTTTCATAGTTGGGATCATTCCAAATATGCGTGAACATACTTGGGCCACATATCACTATGATATAAAGATACTTTTCTTTCATCATAGTTGGGATCATTCTAAGTATGCGCGAGCAAACTTAGGCCTCATATCACTATGATATATTTTTTTTTATATAACACACATAACTGGTCGGCCTACTAGATACAAAGTTAAGGAAGAATAAGGAAATAAAGAACCAAGGCTTTAAGCTCAAAAGTAATAGGTGATAGCACCCGGTAAGGAGTTATGTGGAAGCGAAGGTTAACTACGTCCGCTCAACATGTTGGCTATTATCATTGAATTAGTACATGCTCAATCTCTTCCCATTAAGATCCGAAGTCACCTAAATAAAATTTAAAGGGTGTAAATTTTTTTAAGAACTATAGTGCATAGTGAAAAAGAATTCTTAAGAGAACTTTAGTAAATCTTACTAATTTCAAATTCTCAGTATGAACTCGTAGGATTGACTCATCTATCGCACAAATTAAATTGAAGACTTGTATAACTTTATTTTTAAAGAAAATAAATATAGAACTTCATGAACTACACTTCATAAGGAATTTGTCATGGGAGACACAGTGAAACGTGACTCTGTGCCCCCGTACTTGAACCTTTACTAGTCCCTAGTAAAAGATTTCTTGAAAAATGCATGCATACAATAAATCATATTTTTGTAAAGGAGTATTTAAGGAATGGAAATAAAAACTGAATGTGAATACTCCCCTGGAATCAACAACCCAAAGCATCTTCACATCCCTTCTTGTACATACACTGTTATGAAAGTTACTCCTTTGATCTAATTAATGTTCTCATGCTCATTATTTGTGCATACTAGGAGGCGAATTAAAATCAAAGATCCTGCTACTAAGTCCAAATGAAGTGTACCTGCAGTGATGAGCTCCCACAAACAAGGAAAAATAGACAAACAAAAATAAAATTAAACTAATTAAAATAGACTTGGAACAATAAAAATGCAGGAAAAATAAGATAACTACTGGCATTGGCGGAGCCACCTTAGACCGAGAAGGGGCGGACGCCCCCCTCAAAAATATTAGAGCCCGATCCACCATCCCCGATCCCAGCGCAGGCTCCGCCACTGCAAGTTCTTCCTCCCAGCGATTTCACCGCCGGGCGCCAGTGAGTACTCGCCGCCAGTCTAGGGGGTACTCTTCCTTCTCCTCCATTCGCCCAGCGGCCTAGATCTTCCTATTCCAAACCATAAGGTAGCTTTTCTCAGTTGGTTCCGGACCTTCCGGTACTCGCGACCTCCATTCGCCCAGGTTCTACCCCTCTTCGTAAACCATCTCAGATTCTCAGTTGCGCGGGATGCTTTGTGACATTTTCTCAGTTGAAAATAAGTCAATCATTCAACGATTTCAAGCAATGAAAACATGTTGAGGGCAATACATTATTTTTTATGATACATTTTTAAAATGTTAATTTCCGCCCCTCCTGAGATAAAATCCTGGCTCCGCCACTGACTACTGGGGTTATTGTCCTCCCAGCACGACTTATTCAAAAAATTTAAATTTCTAAATTATTGGACGATGAAAAGAAAAATGAACAGGTAACTGTTCTAATATTCGTGTCGGTAACGGGTACCGATACGGCGATAAAATAACTACCCATCTACCTAAATAATAATACGTACACAACACAGGTAGAGGGAACAAAAAGTAAGAACATGAGGAGTGTTCCTCACTATTCTCATCATAATATGTATCCTTGCCCAACAAGGTATCATCATCAACAGGAAGGCTGTATGGGGAGAAGAAAATGAATGGAGCTTCCACTATGGAGAAGGGATCAACCATCTCAATTAAGTGGATACCCATCTCATCAAGTTGAGGATAATGCTTAATATCCTCCTAAGGCATCTGTAACACATCAACTTGTTTTGGCTCAGATAATGAAAGGAGATTAGGAAATAAAATAGAAGAAGAACATAAATGATTTCTAATCATAGGAGTGATCCCGGTTTCACTCCTAGCAGGTTCCAAAGGTTGATCGTTGTCGGTATCGTAAGCATCATAGCAAGGGGAACCCGAGAACTCAAGGGCCTCTGTGGTGAGTTGGACCTCCTCATCCAATGAAGAAGTGCAAACCTTCTCATTAAAAAGGATATCTTCTTCATCCCACATTGGCGCGTCATCGTGCTCCAAAGAATTATTCCCCCCATCGGAGAGAAAAATATCTTCGTCCCACTTTGGCGCAGCCTCAGGTTCTGGGTCATCACCTTGCGCAATATCTTCGACAGGATCGATAAAAATATGTGTAGAAACATTTTGCAAAGAAAATGTAGGAACGCTATTAATATCTAATTCAGAAAATACATGTTCAGGTTCCTTCGTGGGTGAATCAAAACTAAGTGATGAATGAGTATGGGGAGATGACGCGTCAATATCAATATACGGGCCCACAATTATGAGGGGCTTATCAGCAATAGTCCCACGCAAACATGGTGGTACTGGGATAGTAGACATGATCTGGATGCCCGATTCATAATTTTTCTCCATCTGTCTTTTGTAAGCGACACAATCCTTCAAGACGTGGTCCGTATTATGACAAAATAAACACTTCCGAACATTACTGCTCGACAACCAAGGAGTCGAGTCATAGGGTCGAGGAATAATTTGACATGAGGACGCAAGGTTATAATGATTTGTCGCACAATATTGAGGCCCTAAATATTCTCTATGTTTTGCGAGCCACGATCGATACCCAACAGTCCCCATGTAACACGCATCAGTAGTATGACTAAACGTTCCACAACACTCGCATCTCACATGTGTATACATTTTTTTGAATGGATGCGGTTAAAATAAAATTAAAATTTCTTTGCAAAAATAAACTACCCTCAAAAATTATATCAGACACGGATAACCTGCTTAACAGTTTTTAAAATAGATTAGGATAAAATAAAACTAAAAAAAATATGCTAAAAAAAGAAAGACATGCACTAGACAGCATTATAGATAAAATAACAATAAAATAAACACTTGAGCTCTAAATACTCAGGTTTTACCAATATTGCAAGAAATAAACACTGAATTATTTGCACCTCCCCGGCAACGGCGCCAAAAACTTGGTACGCCCGAAAACGGTTGCGTATTTTGAAGGCAAGTGCACGTGTCGGTTCAAGTAATATAATATGAGTTAAATATCGTTCCCACGGAGAGGTGGTTAATTCAGTGCTCGCAAATACCAGTTAAGTCTTTTCTTTAAATCCAAGTCATCCGAATAACGTGATTTCAATTATGAAAGCAAATTATAAGTAAATAATTCTTAATTAAAATAACTATAAATCCTTGGAGAAAATACTTTTCTAACGATTAAGAGAAATAATCTTGTATTGTGATTTCCTAAATCTAGTGCAATGATTATTCAAATAAAACTTTATGAAAATTGCGTGGTGAAATGTTCTTGCAACGATTTTAATTTAGAAAATTGTATCTCTCGATATCGGATTTCCCTAATCCCTTACCTCCTCTGTCATCTCTAACTCGAGTGAAATAAAGAACCGCATAAGAAATAAAAACCTATGTTGCTAACGCCAAGGGGAAATTTCTTTCTCCCTTCAAACGTTATATCGAACTTATGATACCCTTACGCAACTCATCTCTCGAATTATGAAGCGCAGTAGAAAAGCGAAACCTTGGCCAAAAGTTCCAAAATAAAGATCATAAGAACAATAAAGATCATTCACCAAACATCCATAAAGGAAAATTAAAGCATAGTTATCATTACACAAAAAATAGTACTCTCACAATACAAGATTGCAGAAATTAGTTCATGCTTGAGGAAGAAAAACAAAATAAGGGATAGATCTTACTAAACATGATGTAAATCAAGTAAATCTTCCCTTCTTCAGCGATTTGACAGTGTTTCCTGCAGCCCGGACGGAATTCCTAGACTGATTTTCTCCTTGGCCGAAAATCTCCTTCTCTGCTCTCTCTCTATTTTTCTCCCCTCCAAGTTCTTTTTAGAATGGCTAAAAAATGTCCTTTTAAATCTCCTCCTTTCTCTCTCTAGGCGGGGCCCACTTTTGGTAAGTTTTAATTGCTGAAAAGATGCCTCATTTCCATCCGTAACCGCCGAAATTAAATTAATTTCGGATCTGAAAATTCTGTAACTGCCGACAAGTTGCAACTTTTCGGAAGAAAAGTTGCAACTAGTTAAAATCTGGAATTCTGCTTCTTAAACTGCTAGATATGTTATAACCTTTTTCAAATTATGTTACAACATATTCCAGTTCTTTTTAACAACGCTTAGCCTTCGATCCTTGACTCGATTTCTTCACAAATCCTGTCATAAAAACATTCAAAACTAGACGTAATAATGATTTAAGCTCCAAGTAATAATTCATTTGAATATATATAATTTTCATTCATAATTATTATATAACATAAATAAAAAGGGTTAAATTAAGATGCAAGATAACTTCTTTTTGCGAAGTTATCACACCCCCATACTTGAATTCTTGCTACTCCCTAGCAAAGGTAATTCATGATAAACCAGGAAACGACAAATGCTTATGAAAGTGTAGATTCAATTCATCCTACATTTCATTATAAGTCACATAAAATACATTCAAGTCATTTGCATTAACCGGTGATAAAATTGCTCATCTTTTAGAGTTCAAACCTTACAAATCCATGAGTCAGATATAATATAAAGTTCAATTAAGAATTCAAGTGTTAGATGTGAAGTTCTTAAAAAGTATCCACTTCCCCTTACAACTTATTTTTGATAAACTTCGTCACCAATAGGATAGATCAAACGTAGACTAAGACTTTGATATGACCTCTACATGAGTTTGGTAGTAACCGGGGCCAAATGAAATGACTTGATGAATTTGAACTGGTAGGTGACTATTTCCCGAATTAATCATCATAGTGGCTCTCCAAATTATGGGGTTTAATTTTCAATAACACTTTTTTTTGATATTTTTCATAGTTGGGATCATTCCAAATATGCGTGAACATACTTGGGCCACATATCACTATGATATAAAGATACTTTTTTTTTTCATCATAGTTGAGATCATTCTAAGTATGCGCGAGCAAACTTAGGCCTCATATCACTATGATATATATTTTTTTATATAACACCCATAACTGGTCGGCCTACTAGATACAAAGTTAAGGAAGAATAAGGAAATAAAGAACCAAGGTGTTGACGCCAGGAAAATCCTGACCTCAAGATTCAGACCGATGCAGCCGGAGGCTACTCGCCCAACAGTCCAACGAGACGACTAAGCTGGCGACTACTGAAGAGATAGAAGAGCAACACACAAGACCCCAGGTGCTACGGCAGGGAGGTCCCACCACGTACCCAGAAGCTCCGAAGAGACTTCCCCTCCAAGACCAAAAATGGCCGAGCAGGGTACAAGGAAGGCACCGACTTGGCTAGTACCGGGAGTAGCGACCAAGTGTGACAGGTTTTAGAATGCAAGAGCAGGGTTTCGAAAGCTCAAGTCCAGGTGCCAATCCAAGTACTCCTGGGGTCCTATTTATAGGAAAACCAAGGGGTAGGGGGGTTTATAGCCCAACCCCCAACCCGGCGACTATGGGTTACTTGGCGAGTATCATGCCATAGTCGCCCATCTGGCGAGTATTGGGTGCTGCTCGCACACGCCGGGCCAATAGTCGCCAGGTCTTCTGTTCCATACTCGCCAACCTGGCGAGTATTGCCTGCATACTCGCCGAGGTCTTGTCTTCTCTGCCTTGAACTGCCGGGCTCTGTGTTGACCTCTTTGACTTTGACTTCTGCCTACGTGGCCTTGGGGGGGGTCCATCCTCGGAGAATGAGGGTTGTACACAATCCCCGCTCTTTGCGAGTAACGCAGTTGCTCGGAAAGAATCATCCAATCCTTCATTCGACGAGCTTCCCTGTTGGCGAGTATTGGCCTATACTCGCCATTTCGCAGGCCGACGCTCGAGCTCTATAAATAGAGGGGCAGGGGTCTCTGATGGCACGTCTTTTCTGAACTCGCTCAAGATGGTGCGCGACTATGCTGCCGAGGCTAAGGCGGCCATGGCTGGTCTTGTCGGCCTTTTTGATGGTTCTTTGCTCCCTCCTCACTTGGATCCCGCATCTGGCGAACTTCCATCTTCCAGGAAGAGGAAGAGGCTCGCCCAGAAGAAGATGAAGAAGGAGAAGAAGAAAGCCGCCGAGGAAGAGGTCGCTGCTCCTTTGGGCGACCAACACCAGCAGCTGCTGGACGACCTGGGGCTCTCTAATGAGGGTGACTCGCCGGTCGCTGATCCTCCTGCTCCAAATGTTGCCGAGGGGGCGAGCGTTCCTGAGATCTTGGTCCAGAATCCGTTGGAGAATCTCGCTTCCGTGCGAGGTGCGAGTAATCTACTCGCCGCCTTTTTTAACTGACCTCGACTTGGTCCGGGTTGCTGAATATTTCTTCTATGCTCGCAGATTATTCTGCCATCGGTGCGCAGGAGGAGCCTTTAGCCGCACCTCCTCTGAGATCGTCGCCCATGATCTCGCCTAGGGGTGGAGGTCGCTCAGGGCGAGTTCTTCATAGCTCCTCGCTGGAGAAGAGGCCGATGAGCGAGCAACGTGCTCCTTTGGCGGGCATCGTGCTTCCGCCTCCGCCGCCACCGCCTCTTCAGTCTGTGGGGATAGCAAGTAGCTCGCAGCTGCCTGTAGGCAGGCTTCCGCCACCTCCTCCGTTCCTTTCTTCCGATATTCTTCAGTACGACCGGCGCCCTTCGACTTCTATTGCGCCTTCTACTCATCAGGGCGAGTCCTCACGCCGTGGCGGGACTGGGGGCTCCTCGGGCTTCTTTCCTCCAAGGGGAGGAGGACGACCAGGCGAGAGTCGCGGTCGTGGGAACGCGCCACCTAGCCGGGATCAGACGGCTGGATCCCATCCTGCTCGGCGAGGCGATCATCATCATAGCACGTCTCCCCAGCGAGGAAGGGGCTCTCCTCGCCATCGCTCTCGTAGTCCTCGTCCAGGTATTTGGTCGCCATTCATGATAGTCGCCACTATCTTCACTTGGTTCTTTCAGTCGTCAAAGCTCTGATATTTTTGCCCTCTTTGCAGCTCGCGCCCGTACTCCTATAGGAGCTTTGATCGACGCGGTCGGGCTTCCTTCTCGCGAGTACCAGGAGAGGGCTACTCGCGCAATCCTAGAGCTGGAGTTCAAGCTGGAGCGCTTGGCGATCTGCGAGCCTCATCGCCGCCTGACTGATGTCGAATCGCGGGTTGAGCGCTTGGCGAGCATTGATGCTCACCGTCGTTTGACTGACGTGGAGTCGCGCATAGAGCGTCTAGCGAGCAGCGATGCTCATCGTCGCCTGGCTGAGTTGGAGGCGCGGGTTTCTCGACTGGAAGAGTTCGATACTCGGCTGGTCGCTACGGAATCTCGCCTTCAGTCGGTCAACGAGCTTGAGCGCAGACTTGGGAGGATCGAACATCGCCAACAACTGCACCATGACGAGCTGGTGGGGATGCGCGCGAGCATGGGCTCGGTTGGTCGGCTGGCGAGGATCGAAGACCAGCTACGTCAGGGTGAGGACGCGATGTCTGTGGCCTACGAGCATTTCAGGCGAGCTCGCGGCTTGGGATGGGTCGGGCGACAACCTCAACAGCCAGACACTCAGGCGAACCTGCAAGCTCCTCCCTAGATGTTGCTTTTTCTTTATTTTTCTTCTTTCTAGGTTATGGCGCCTTTTGGCGAGTATCCCTGTATTGCTTGAACTATTGATTAATATTTATTCGGCGAGTATCAGAAACTCGCCAGAAACTCGCCTTTTATTACTTGCTTCTGCTTTCTTCTTCTGCGATGGTTTTCTTGATTTTTTTCTATCTTCTTTTACCTTGGCGAGTATTGTCTGCGCGTCGCCTTAGGCATGGCGAGCTTGTTGCTATTGGTGATTATAAATTGATACTCGCCACCCCCTTATTCCCAATCGCGTCGTCGTGCTCGATACGCCAAGCTACCCGACCACTATAAATAGGGGGGGTGGGTGAGTCTTAATTACGCTTTGGCGATTTCCTAACTCTTGCGCGAGTATCTTCCGTCTCACTTTCCCCTTCTCTTCTTTGATACTCGCCTTTCTTTCCTTCCTTTCAAAAGATGACTGACGAGGCGACCATCCGGCGTGCCAATCATGCCAAGAATTTTGCGGCGACCATCTTCAAGAAGGCAGTCACGACTGAGAAAGAGTTGGAGGTCATCAGAGCGAAGTACCTCCCGCCAGGGTATGTCGCGAGGCTTCCTCGCCAGAGCGAGCGACTAAACACCTTTTTGACTAATGAGCGGGTGATCCCCATTCGTCACTTCGAGGTGGGCTTGCGACTACCATTGTGGACGGAGTTCTCCCAGATACTTCGTTACTTTGGGATAGTCCCTGCCCAGATCAACCCCAATGGGGTGGCGATGATCGTGGGCTTCCTTTGCTACCTGCGCGACCAGGGAATAGCCTTCGACCTGTCGGTCTTTAGGCGAGTATTCCATTTTATGGCGACTGGCGAGGGTGTCGTCTTCCTCTGCAGCCACGTCTGCACGCTGATCGGCACTGCTAACAAGAATCATCGCTGGGGAGAGCGAATAGTCGTTGTCGCGGGCAACTTTCAAGCCGTCCCTGACAAGTCCTTCCAGCCACCGGAGAGCGTCTTCGGGGTTTCCTTCCTAAGCGAGGGTGGCGAGAAGCTGCTCGAGGCTTTCAAAGGTCGCCGCCTTGATGTGGTGCATTGGAGAAGGCGAGTAGATGAACTCGCTGAGGTTTTCGCAGGCGAAGGTAATCCACCGCGCGAGTATTCGCAATACTCGCTCTTCGTCTTCATCTTGGCGACTAACTGGACTTATTATTCTTCTTGCTGCAGCAGTCCATGTCCTGCCGCGCGAGCTTCTTCCTGCGGTGGTGAAGGCGACGGCTTCCACACCAGGAGGTGCGGGTACTTCTGCTCGTGGGGAAGGGGTCTACTCGCCCATAGACTTATCGCCCAGAGGCGATGAGCCCTTGATCATCGGCGAAGGATCTGGGCCTTCGAAGAAGCGGAAGGAGAGGGGCGAGCCCTCCGAGCCCTCGAGAAAAAAGAAGGAGGTCGCTCATCGGGACCTTGGCAAGAAGGCGGACCCTTCTGAGGCCGGCGAGCCCTATACCCACCCTAACTTCAACTTGGGTGTTCGTGGTGAGGACGCCTATGGTCGTCGCCTAGTCGCCTGGTCGGAGGACGATCATGTGGTGTCTCTGAGCTCCAACCTTCCGCCCTGGTCGGAGGACTGGGAGGATCAGGGCGAGGCCTTTAATGTGCTTCACGCCGTCTATGGTCGCGAGGACGCTGAGAGGCTGCGGGAGGAGCCTGCCGAGTACTTGGCACACCAGACCTCGCGATCTCTGCTGCGCTCCGCCGAGCTGGCGCACATGACGGCGAGGAGGTTGCTGGAGTACAAGGAGGTGATCCGGATCAGTACTAAGAAAATGATCGCCATGGGGCTCAAGGCTAAGGAGCATGAGGTACTCGCTTCTCTATGCTGCTCGCCTTCGGGATAGTCGCCACTTTGCCGGATAACTTGCTGACTTTGTGTCTTCTCTTGCTTTTGTAGGTCGCTGAGGTGGAGATGGCGACGAAGGTGTCACAGCTGGAGAAGGAGCTGGATGACACTCGGGTGGCCTTGGAGGCCGCCCAAGTTCGCATCGCTGAGCTTGAAACTCGGCCTGCCGAGCAACAGCCAGCGGTGGCGGGCCCCTCTAGGCAAGCAGATCCGGATGCATGGCGACAATATGCCACGCGTTCGTCGAGAGATCGCGCGAGCTACTGGGACCGTCATCCTGAGTCAGCTGAAGGCGGACGATCTCCTGAAGCCGGCGGCAATGGAGTTGACGGTGGAGGACATCATCCCGGCGCTGCTCGCCGAGGAGTCCACCTCCCCCTTGCGGGCATCCTCGCCGCCGTCCAGTGATGCTGAGGATGACGATTCCGAGGATGAGGATGACGACGATGACGATGATGTTGATGACGATGGCGGCGACGATGGTGGCGATGAGCCAGATGCAGACATTGATGGCGAGAATGTCGCTTAGTCGCCTGGGCACCCTTTTTTGCTCGCCCGGCGACCTTTTGTAAACACCTTGAGGATTCTTTTGTTTATAGACATCAAATATTTACATATGAAAAGTCAAAGCTTTTGCTCGCCTGTTTCCTTGGTGTTTGCTTTATTGTCTGAATGTCGCTTAAGCTCCTAGGCTCGAGGCGAGATTGTGTGCTCGCTAGGCTCTTAGGATTGCGGCGAGATTGCGTATTTCTTCATTCTCGCACCTATATACTCGTACGTCATACTCGTATCTGTATGCTCGCATGTTATGCTCGCACCTTATGCTCGCAGCTGTATACTCGCACTCTTCAATATCTCCCTTGGTGGAGTCGAGCTGTGGAGGCGACTTGGAGGGTTCCGAAGGACACATGCTCTCAAGGCCTCGCTCTGTACCTGGTGAAGAGTTCATTAAACTCGTTCAATAAATTTTTAAGGGGAAAGAGATAGGGAACGGCAGTCGGGGAGGCCTGGAGGGACATATCTTCCCGAGGCCTCCATCCTACTTGGATGACGGATGTCGACGAAGAATGACGTTAAGTAGGGAATGACGGTCGGGGAGATCCAAGGGGACACACCCTCCCGAGGTCTCCATCCTACTTGGGTGCTGGAACGTCTCCATCCTTTGGCCGGTCGAATCGATCGCTCCCCTTCTCAAGTTGGAGTATCGGCTTCCAGACTTTACCCTAGTAATCTCTACAGCCGGACGAGAAATGCAGTCGGTGGGAACCGCGGCCAACATGCAAGGGGGGAGCTGATCTCGGCCGTCATATTGCAGAGGCTTGGTCTTAAGGGAACGCACACCCGAGGCACTGTCCCATCATCCATTCTGAGTTTTTACAAGGGTCAAGTCGGAGGCTCGTCTTCCAACCTGCGGCAGCGAATGTTGATGTAGGACGACGTCAAGCAGGGAGTGGCAGTCGGGGAGATCCAAGGGGACACACCATCCCGAGGCCTCCATCCTACTTGGATGCTGGATGTGGATCGGACCTGCTTCCTGTTGCTCAATGAGTTTAGCAGGGAGTTAAACACACTTTAGGCACAATAACTCATATGATCTAACACAATAATTTAGAAAGAAATGCTTTGCTGCGAGCTTTTTAGCTCTCGAGGGTACACGACGCCTTTTTTCAAGGGTTCCCTGAGCTAGTAAAATCGATCATCCCTTCGCCGAATCGGAAGGTCGGCGTCCAGACTTCTTCCTGGTAATCTCTACAGTCGGACGAGAAATGCAGTCGGTGGGAACCGCGGCCAACATGCAAGGGGGGAGCTGATCTCGGCCGTCATTGCAGAGGCTTGGTCTTAAGGGAACGCACACCCGAGGCACTGTCCCATCATCCATTCTGAGTTTTTACGAGGGTTAAGTCGGAGGCTCATTTCCCAACCTAGCGTGGAGATCAACTTCACCTACTCCCATTCTTTTACTGGAAAACATATTTTTGATGAAGCAGATAAGGGTGAGCACCGCCTTGCCAAAGTCGATTATTCCTTCGTCGGATTGGGAGGTTGGCGTCCAGACTTCTTCCTGATAATCTCACCAGTCGGATGAGAAATGCAGCCGGTGGGGACCGCGGCCAACATGCAAGGGGGGAGCTGATCTCGGCCGTCATTGCAAAGGCTTGGACTTAGGGGAACGCACACCCGAGGCATTGTCCCATCATCCGTTCTGAGTTTTTACGAGGGTTAAGTCGGAGGCCAGTTTCCCAACCTGACGCGGAGATCGGCTTCGCTCGCTTTCTTCTTTCTTGAAAACACATAGCCGAAAGAGACAACAGACTCACCATTTCCCATGTTTCAGGGAGGTGATGGTTTTATTTATGGATAACAAATTTACAGGGGTGGAGTGTGTACATACTCCCGTTCAGGAGCCAAACCCTTTCAAGTTGTCGACGTTCCATGTGTTTTCCAACAGCTCCCTTTCACGATGCAGGGTTCTTCCCGTCTTGGATTGAGCTTCCCGACGGTAGATGCTCTTCCAGTCGCGTCCGCCTTCTGTCGCTTACCTGAGAAATCAAAAAAGGGAGCCATCCAAGATCGTCATCCTTCTCGCCTTGATCTCCAGGTCGTCAAACGTGTCCGTGTGAATGACGTAAAGATGACACGGACAGATCCCCCGTTGCACTCCAGGATCCGGTTGACGGTGAAGTCTTCGACGATCGTATCAATCACCCAGGCCTCATGGAAGGGATTCCCATCCCTTAACATGTCCTCCCCCGAGAAAGTGATTTCCTCTAGCGGGGGTGGTGCTTTAGAGGTCGGAGCGACATTCTGGCGGTAGGCTTGGTGGAAATTTGTTTTGCGGAAAGATCCGAGCTCCGCTTCTCCAGAACTCACTCCTACCTCCCCGGCCTTGATACTTTCTTGACATCCTTGGCTGACCCGATCCCTATTCCTCCTCCGGCTATTCCTCCGGCTACGTCTGTTCCCCTGACGGGTATGGTCGTCTCTCCCTGAGCAATAATTCACAGCGGGATTTCTGAATCTTTCTGGCAATTGCGTGACATGGATCTCCTCGCAGAAGGGGCTCCTCCCTCCTGCCCGGCGACGATCCTCCACTTGGCGACTATCCTGACCATACTCGCCATATGGGCGAGTATCCTTGTATCTCGCCTGCTCGCGTGGCTCGCGAAAGCGAATCCCTTGCGAGGTCGGCTGGTAGAACTGCGACCTCCTTGGTCGCTCGGTCTCATCCTCCACGTGCTCCTTTCCTGCTCGCTGAGGGGGACTCCTTCCCTTGGTCATAACCGGGCGATGCGGCGAGGTCGCCGTGACCTCGGTGCGCGGCTGAAGCGCTGCTCGCATGGCTCCCTCCATGCGCTGCTCGAAGGCTTCGAAAACTGCAAGCGTCACGAACTCGCCACCTGCGGACGAATTGCCGACTACCTCCTCATGGTCGCCACCTACGACCATCTCGGCTTCCTGCTGAACTTTCCTTCTCCGACTACGATCCACGCTCAGCGCACCAAAGTGTTGACGCCAGGAAAATCCTGACCTCAAGATTCGGACCGATGCAGCCGGAGGCTACTCGCCCAACAGTCCAACGAGACGACTAAGCTGGCGACTACTGAAGAGATAGAAGAGCAACACACAAGACCCCAGGTGCTACGGCAGGGAGGTCCCACCACGTACCCAGAAGCTCCGAAGAGACTTCCCCTCCAAGACCAAAAATGGCCGAGCAGGGTACAAGGAAGGCACCGACTTGGCTAGTACCGGGAGTAGCGACCAAGTGTGACAGGTTTTAGAATGCAAGAGCAGGGTTTCGAAAGCTCAAGTCCAGGTGCCAATCCAAGTACACCTGGGGTCCTATTTATAGGAAAACCAAGGGGTAGGGGGGTTTTATAGCCCAACCCCCAACCCGGCGACTATGGGTTACTCGGCGAGTATCATGCCATAGTCGCCCATCTGGCGAGTATTGGGTGCTGCTTGCACACGCCGGGCCAATAGTCGCCAGGTCTTCTGTTCCATACTCGCCAACCTGGCGAGTATTGCATGCATACTCGCCGAGGTCTTGTCTTCTCTGCCTTGAACTGCCGGGCTCTGTGTTGACCTCTTTGACTTTGACTTCTGCCTACGTGGCCTTGGGGGGGGTCCATCCTCGGAGAATGAGGGTTGTACACAAGGCTTTAAGCTCAAAAGTAATAGGTGATAGCACCCGGTAAGGAGTTATGTGGAAGCAAAGGTTAACTACGTCCGCTCAACATGTTGGCTATTATCATTGAATTAGTACATGCTCAATCTCTTCCCATTAAGATCCGAAGTCACCTAAATAAAATTTAAAGGGTGTAAATTTTTTTAAGAACTATAGTGCATAGTGAAAAAGAATTCTTAAGAGAACTTTAGTAAATCTTACTAATTTCAAATTCTCAGTCTGAACTCGTAGGATTGACTCATCTATCGCACAAATTAAATTGAAGACTTGTATAACTTTATTTTTAAATAAAATAAATATAGAACTTCATGAACTACACTTCATAAGGAATTTGTCATGGGAGACACAGTGAAACGTGACTCCGTGCCCCCGTACTTGAACCTTTACTAGTCCCTAGTAAAAGATTTCTTGAAAAATGCATGCATACAATAAATCATATTTTTGTAAAGGAGTATTTAAGGAATGAAAATAAAAACTGAATGTGAATACTCCCCTGGAATCAACAACCCAAAGCATCTTCACATCCCTTCTTGTACATACACTGTTATGAAAGTTACTCCTTTGATCTAATGTTCTCATGCTCATTATTTGTGCATAGTAGGAGGCGAATTAAAATCAAAGATCCTGCTACTAAGTCCAAAAGAAGTGTACCTGCAGTGATGAGCTCCCACAAACAAGGAAAAATAGACAAACAAAAATGAAATTAAACTAATTAAAATAGACTTGGAACAATAAAAATGCAGGAAAAATAAAATAACTACTGGGGTTATTGTCCTCCCAGCACGACTTATTCAAAAATTTTAAATTTCTAAATAATTGGACGATGAAAAGAAAAATGAACAGGTAACTGTTCTAATATTCGTGTCGGTATCGGGTAACGATACGGCGATAAAACAACTACCCATCTACCTAAATAATAATACGTACACAACACAGGTAGATGGAACAAAAAGTAAGAACATGAGGAGTGTTCCTCACTATTCTCACCATAATATGTATCCTTGCCCAACAAGGTATCATCATCAACAGGAAGGCTGTATGGGGAGAAGAAAATGAATGGAGCTTCCACTATGGAGAAGGGATCAACCATCTCAATTAAGTGGATACCCATCTCATCAAGTTGAGGATAATGCTCAATATCCTCCTGAGGCATCTGTAACACAACAATTTGTTTTGGCTCAGATAATGAAAGGAGATTAGGAAATAAAATAGAAGAAGAACATAAATGATTTCTAATTATAGGAGTGATCCCGGTTTCACTCCTAGCAGGTTCCAAAGGTTGATCGTTGTCGGTATCGTAAGCATCATAGTAATGGGAACCCGAGAACTCAAGGGCCTCTGTGGTGAGTTGGACCTCCTCATCTAATGAAGAAGTGCAAACCTTCTCATTAAAAAGGATATCTTCTTCATCCCACATTGGCGCGTCATCGTGCTCCAAAGAATTATTCCCCCCATCGGAGAGAAAAATATCTTCGTCCCACTTTGGCGCAGCCTCAGGTTCTGGGTCATCACCTTGCGCAATATCTTCGACAAGATCGATAAAAATAGGTGTAGAAACATTTTGCAAAGAAAATGAAGGAACGCTATTAATATCTAATTCAGAAAATACATGTTCAGGTTCCTTCGTGGGTGAATCAAAACTAAGTGATGAATGAGTATGGGGAGATGACGCGTCAATATCAATATACGGGCCCACAATTATGAGGGGCTTATCTGCAATAGTCCCACGCAAACATGGTGGTACTGGGATAGTAGACATGATATGGATGCCCGATTCATAATTTTTCTCCATCTGTCTTTTGTAAGCGACACAATCCTTCAAGACGTGGTCCGTATTATGACAAAATAAACACTTCCGAACATTACTGCTCGACAACCAAGGAGTCGAGTCATAGGGTCGAGGAATAATTTGACATGAGGACGCAAGGTTATAATGATTTGTCGCACAATATTGGGGCCCTAAATACTCTCTATGTTTTGCGAGCCACGATTGATACCCAACAGTCCCCATGTAACACGCATCAGTAGTATGATTAAACGATCCACACCACTCGCATCTCACATGTGTATACATTTTTTGAATGGATGCGGTTAAAATAAAATTAAAATTTATTTGCAAAAATAAACTACCCTAAAAAATTATATCAGACACGGATAACCTGCTTAATAGTTTTTAAAATAGATTAGGATAAAATAAAACTAAATAAAATATGCTAAAAAAAGAAAGACATGCACTAGACAACATTATAGATAAAATAACAATAAAATAAACACTTGAGCTCTAAATACTCAGGTTTTACTAATATTGCAAGAAATAAACACTGAATTATTTGCACCTCCCCGGCAACGGCGCCAAAAACTTGGTACGCCCGAAAACGGTTGCGTATTTTGAAGGCAAGTGCACGTGCCGGTTCAAGTAATATAATATGAGTTAAATATCGTTCCCACGGAGAGGTGGTTAATTCAGTGCTCGCAAATACCAGTTAAGTCTTTTCTTTAAATCCAAGTCATCCGAATAACGTGATTTCAATTATGAAAGCAAATTATAAGTAAATAATTCTTTATTAAAATAACTATAAATCCTTGGAGAAAATACTTTTCTAACGATTAAGAGAAATAATCTTGTATTGTGATTTCCTAAATCTAGTGCAATGATTATTCAAATAAAACTTTATGAAAATTGTGTGGTGAAATGTTCTTGCAACGATTTTAATTTAGAAAACCGTATCTCTCGATATCGGATTTCCCTAATCCCTTACCTCCTCTATCATCTCTAACTCGAGTGAAATAAAGAACCGCATAAGAAATAAAAACCTGTGTTGCTAACGCCAAGGGGAAATTTCTTTCTCCCTTCAAACGTTATATCGAACTTATGATACTCTTACGCAACTCATCTCTCGAATTATGAAGCGCAGTAGAAAAGCGAAACCTTGGCCCAAAGTTCCAAAATAAAGATCATAAGAACAATAAAGATCATTCACCAAACATCCATAAAGGAAAATTAAAGCATAGTTATCATTACACAAAAAATAGTACTCTCACAACACAAGATTGCAGAAATTAGTTCATGCTTGAGGAAGAAAAACAAAATAAGGGATAGATCTTACTAAACATGATGTAAATCAAGTAAATCTTCCGTTCTTCAGCGATTTGACAGCGTTTCCTGCAGCCTGGACGGAATTCCTGGACTGATTTTCTCCTTGGCCGAAAATCTCCTTCTCTTCTCTCTCTCTATTATTCTCCACTCCAAGTTCTTTTTAGAATGGCTGAAAAATGTCCTTTTAAATCTCCTCCTTTCTCTCTCTAGGCGGGGCCCACTTTTGGTAAGTTTTAATTGCTGAAAAGATGCCTCATTTCCATCTGTAACCGCCGAAATCAAATTAATTTCGGATCTGAAAATTCTGTAACTGCCGACAAGTTGCAACTTTTCGGAAGAAAAGTTGCAACTTGTTAAAATCTGGAATTCTGCTTCTTAAACTGCTAGATATGTTATAGATTATGTTACAACATATTCCAGTTCTTTTTAACAACGCTTAGCTTTCGATCCTTGACTCGATTTCTTCACAAATCCTGTCATAAAAACATTCAAAACTAGACGTAATAATGATTTAAACTCCAAGTAATAATTCATTTGAATATATATAATTTTCATTCATAATTATTATATAACATAAACAAAAAGAGTTAAATTAAGATGCAAGATAACTTCTTTTTGCGAAGTTATCAGTATTGTATTTGTGTTATATGTTGTTTTTGTGTGTGTGTGTATGTATATCGGTGTTTGTGTATCTCTGTGTGTGTGTGTTATATGTGTATGTTGTATGTGTGTGTGTAGTTTAATTTGGGTGTGTATGTGTGTGTGTGTGTGTGTGTGTGTGTGTGTGTGTGTGTGTGTGTGTTTGTGTTGTATTTGTGTGTGTGTGTGTGTGTGTGTGTGTGATATGTGTGTGTGTGTTATATTTGTGTTTTGTGTGTATGTGTGTGTTATGTGTGTGTGTGAGAGATGATCACGTTGCGTGAAAGTATAGCGTAACAGTTGTACGTTTCTAGATCTTAGATAGTGGGAAGAAATGTTGGTATTTTTATCTATTGTAGTAACTATTATCAAGGTTATGTATTTCATGTGTGTCGAATTTTTTTTTCAAAAACTCCGTTTTGTTTCCAAATAAAATTTTTAAAACCTCATTTCAATAAGCACTGAAAACTAAATTTGACTCAAACAGTTTTTTTGACAAAACTTCATTTCTCAGAAACAACTCATTTTTAAAACTCTATTTCTGATCAGCAACTTTCATCAGCAACAGCCCAACCAAATGCACCCTAAATTTGATTTGCACTTAACCGGGTTTGCACTTAATTGGGTTTGAACATAGCCAAAATTGGACTGCACATAACAACATCCTAATTATATAACTAGATTTATATGTTACAATATACTGATCAACCAAACTAGTTAGACTACACACTTCCTTGCAAAAAATTTGAATTTATTAATATACATACAAATATACTATTTATTGTCTTGAGTCAATCGGGCCGGGCTGGGCCTTGAGCCAATCGGTTCAAGTCGGGCCCGATCGGGCCGGCTAGTTTGAATAACGACTGGAATTGGTTATGATATATTTTTGTGTCAGGTAACTGCAAGGATATGGAGTCCCCTTTGCTATTTCAACGGCATGATTTAGGTTTTGTTTGGCGGGGTGTTTTTGCTTGGGTGAGTTTAGAGAAAAACATCACCATCATAGAATGTATGTTTGGCATGACAACGGTTATGAACACCACAAAAAAAAACTAGTTTTAACAAAAAAGTACTGTATCAAGTTCTTTAAGTGAGGTCAGGCATACACGGACGATGGTTTGTTTGATAATTTAAGGCGATTGTTATCGGCACTACTAAGTTGGCTATCCACAAAGTTTTTATATCCGCAAAACAGTTTTTAATAAAATTATATCTTCAAGTAAATTTTTAAAATTCTGACACAGTGAATCTTGTTCTCAGATATTCCAAAAGTACATAACATCATCTAGAGTTAGCAAAATTTAATATTTTAGAGAACATAGAAGTAAATAGTAAGCAAATTTTAACAATTAGACTATTGTCGGCGATGGGGGAGGCCGCCGAGAAACCAAGCGGGTGAATAAGAGGTCGGAAGCAAAAATAGGGGAAGCAATAGGAGGCGGATGCCGATTTACAGGATTTAAGAGTGCGGGTATCTAAATAAGGAGGAAAAAATACCTAAATTCGAGTGCTAACAACCAAAAATAAAGGCAACCCATTTATATGAAGTATTACATATTTTTTTGGAAATACGCTTTTTACAAGCATTTTTAGGAAAAGTGTTCAACACGAAAGTTGTAGATATCGTCGAGATCTACAACTTTCTTGTTGAATATTTTTCCTAAAATGCATGCACAATGCGTATTTCCAAAAATTCGTTATAGTTACGCACATGTTTCAATTCGAGCGGCAATACATCTTGTGCGTGCATTTTTAGCTAAAGTGTTTAACACGAAAGTTGTAGATATCGACGATATCTACAACTTTCGTATTGAACACTTTTCCTAAAAATGCTTGTACAAGGCGTATTTCCAAAAAAATGCGTAATACTTCATATAAATAGGTTGCGGATAGCCAAAACTGGGGTGCGGTTAACAATTGCCAAAATAAAGTGCTGATAACAATCCTGTAATTTAATTGCTGAGCAATATAAGAAACAAATACCATGAATGAAATTAAATCTTTTTAATTTAGACGACTATCAGAACTTTATCTATGTATAAGGGGAAGATAACATCCTTTGGTGAAATATTTTATTTTTCCAAATTTAACATTTCAATGTAAACTTTCTATTTTTCTTTAAAGTGAATTTAATTTGGCGGTTGTAAAAAAAGATTTCGAGAGAAAAATGGTGAAAACGGGAGGCAAACCTATGTCCTGCGGTCGTCCTCCGTAGGTGATCGACCTCTGGCGTGCGCTCGAGCCGATTTATAGGGTTCCGGTGGGAGTGTTCAGGAGGTGGAAATGGGACAACGAAATTGCCGCAGGGATCGAAACAGGCGACTGCGGAGAAGGTGAGTGCGGTTAGTCATTTTGAAAAATCCTAAAAAATACCTAAAAGCGAGTGCGGATAGCCAAATCTGTAGTGTCGATTGTTATCCGCACTACAGTTTTGGCTATCCGCACTCTTTTTGTATGAGTTATTACGCGCATTTTGGAAATACGTCTTGTACATGTATTTTTAGGAAAAGTGTTCAACACGAAAGTTGTAGGTTTCATCGAGATCTACAAGTTTCGTGTTGAACATTTTTCCTAAAAATGCAGGTACAAATCGTATTTCCAAAAAACCGCTATAGTTACGCACATGTTTCAATCAAGGTGTTAATTTTTCTGCCCTCCCATCTTTTCAAAACAACTCAAAACAGACCAAACCACATGTCAGTCCCGCCCCCGATGGTGGTCCGGAAATTTCCCCTTTCAAAACAACTCAAAACAGCCCAAAAAAATTCATTCCCTCCAAATTGCGGTTAACTTCTCCTCCCCTGCTGGTCCGAAACCCTCCCAAACCCTAGCTACTGATGTCGTCTTTTTTCTCTCCCATTGCGATTTTCTCTATTCGATCTCTTCCTAACCTCTAATGGAAGTCCAAAAATTTGCCCCTCTCAAAACAACTCAAAGCATCCCAAAATATTCAATCTCGTTCTTCCCAAATCCTAGGTGCTGATCTCACCCTCTTTCACTCTCCTTTGTGATTCTCTGTTCTCTTCCTTCCCAACCTGTGATTCAAAGATTTGTTCCTTCCCTTTCATCAATACTAACCCTAAATGGAGGACATCCCGCGCTTCCTCCCACCCTTTTAAAACAACCCAAAGCAGGCCAAAAAAATTCAATCCTCCTCAACCACATGTCAATCCCACCTCTAATGGAGCTCCGAAAATATGTCTCATTCAAAACAACCCAAACAACCCAAAATATTCAATCGCGTTCTTCAAGCCGCGTTTAACTTCTCCTTCCTTGCGGGTCCAAAGACTTCACAAACCCTAGCTTCCAATCCCATCCTCTTTCGCTCACCTTGCGCTTTTCTCTATTCTCTTCCTTCCTGCCCTACAATTCCAGTAGTTGTTCCCTCACTTTAATCTATACTAAGCCTAAATGGAGAACATCCCCACATGTCCTCCCACCCTTTTAAAACAACCCAAAGCAGCCCAAAAAATTCAATCTCTCTCAAAACACATTTCAGCCCCACCTCTATTGGAGGTCCAAAAATCTTCCCCTTCCAAAACAACCCAAAATATTCAATCATGTTCTTCAAGCGGCGTTTAACTTTTCCACCCCTGCGTGCCGATCTCACCCTCTTTCGCTCTCCTTGCAATTTTCTTTCCCGACCGATGATTCTTCAGATCATACATGCTCTCTGAGACCCTTTGTAGTTATGGTTCTCCTTTTCAATTAGTTATTCATGCTCAGCATTAAATTATACAAACCTCCAATTATTCTACTTTAAACGTTTGAATCTGAGGTTTGTATCAAGGGTGATTATGGGCAGAGGAAGTATTGTGTCAAACATTAGATTCTACAAACCCGTTACACTAATTTCTGGCTATACATGTCAAAATGTTAACTCCAAGTAGATGTTGCTATTGCATATATATATATTTTGAACTTCTTAATCTTTATCTAAAAAATTATCCTGCAATAATATATGCTAGGATTCTCTTAATGTCATTTCTTCTTCCAATTTAATCCTGATTTTCGTCTCATTGCTCAGGTTTCATAATTTTTTATGAGGGCGGGTTCTAAAAAGTTTTCGGACTTTTTTATTTTGCGTGTCTAAGGCTTCCTTTGGGCCGGCTTTTTTGCTTCGTTGAGTTTGGACAAAAACGGCCCCATCATAGAATGCATGTTCGGCGAGACAATGGTTATGACCGCCATCAAATAAAAGAAACTAGCTTTGAACATAAAGTGAGTGAAGTTAATTAGGTGAGGTCGGGCATTCACGAACGACAATTCATAACCACCATAGCTGTACAACCCTCATATTTTCCGAGCCGGTGTGACCCGACATGAGTAGGGTCGATGTGTTACCAGTGATCCGTCAAGACCAAATCGAAGGTTAAGCTGACCGAGGCAAGCCGGTCGACCTCTCGGAGGCGACCGAGACCAAGCAAAGCCGGGAGATGACCCAAGAGAGGGAGAAATAGTTAAGCGAGCCGAGTGGGGGAAGTCCCCCCCCCCCTCACTCAGCCCCCTCCCTTGTGGGAGGCGAGTGGGGGCAACTCCCCCCCCCCCCCCCCCCACACACTCGGCCCCCTCCCTTGTGGGAGGCGAGTGGGGGCAGCCCCCCCCCCCCCCCCCCCACTCGGCCCCCTCCCCTTGTGGGAGGCGAGTGAGGGCAGCCCCCCCACTCGGCCCCCTCCCTTTGAGAGAGGCAAGTGGGGGCAGCCCCCCCCCCCCCCCCCCACTCGGCCCCCTCCCTTTGAGAGAGGCGAGTGGGGGCAGCCCCCCCACTCGGCCGACCCCCTTTGAGGGAGGCGAGTGGGGGCAGCCCCCCCCACTCGGCCGACCCCCTTTGTGGGAGGCGAGTGGGGGCAACCCCCCTACTCGGCCGACCCCCTTTCGTGGGAGGTGAGTGGGGGCATCCCCCCCCCCCCCCCCCCACTCGCCCCTCCTCATACGTTGATTGTTCATGGTCATGGTCGGACTGCTGATAGCAGAATTTTGGCTATTCGCAGTCCAATTTTGGCTATCCGCAGTCCATTTTTGGGAAAGTCTATAAATAGACCCCCATGGGCACCTTGGGAAGGGTTGGTCACTACCCCCCCCCCCCCCTTCGCGTGTGTCTTGTGAGCAAGCACCCCCCCCCCCTCCCTTGTCATCCTTCAGCTGACAGTGAGGTGGTTCTTAGTGCCCTCCAAGGTGCCCAGGCTCAGCATTGGCTTGGGAGGGGAAGTTCCGAGTGGGCTTCTGGGTGTGCGGTGGGACCTCCACGCTGAAGCTTAAGGGGTCTGTTCTTAGACTCCAGTTGTTATCAAGTCCAAGTCTCTTAGTTCTTAGTGACCGGTCAAGAGTCAAGGCTTAGGTCAAGTAAGGGTTAGTCGCAACCCCCTTTCGAACGCTGAAACCGAGAAACTGGTTTAACATTCTGGTGCGGTGAGCGTGGAAGCGGCTAATTCGGAAAGCTCTGAGCCGAGTCTCATGGCGGGAAGCAAAGAACCAGGGAGGTCGCCTCCCCCCAGCATGTTGCGGTCATTGACAGGGGAGGAGGAGGCAGATGAGGCAGATCATGTGTTGGGTGATCTGACCAAGTTATAGGTGGCAGAGGAAGTGACCGAGAAAGAGGTCATTAGCGGCAGTGGAAGGCCGGAGAAGGTGCGAATTAGCGGGAGGCTGAGCGGGCCAGATCAAGAGAAGATCTGAAGATGTGTCCAGCAGAACATATACATCTTCGCATTGAGTGCTGCGGAGATGCCAGGTATTGACGCGGATGTGGCATGTCATCGCCTCAACCTCAACCCGAACGTCCGCCCCATTCGCCAAAAGAAGAGGAAAGTGTCGCCCACCCTCGCTGGGCCGATTAGAGAGGAGGTGGGGAAGCTGCTCGAGGCCGGGTTCGTGGAAGAAATTCAATACCCAAGGTGGGTTTCAAACGTGGTAATGGTGAAGAAGGGAGATGGGAGGTGGAGAATGTGTGTGGACTTCACTCTGTTGAACAAAGCATGCCCTAAAGACTGCTACCCGTTGCCCCGGATCGATGCGTTGGTAGATTCAGCAGTCGGATTCCCTGTGATGAGCTTCTTGGACGCGTTCTCCGGCTACCATCAAATTCGAATGCATTCGCCCGACGTCAAGGACGTCTCGTTCATCACGAATGATGGATGTTATTGTTACAAGATGATGTCGTTTGGGTTGAGGAATGCGGGGGCAACCTATCAAAGGATGATGAATCGGGTTTTCAGAGAGCAGAAGGGGCGCAACTTAGAGGTCTACGTGGATGACTTGATGGTTAAAAGCAGGGATGTGGAGTCCCACCTGCAAGACCTAGTGGATACCTTCGCTACCCTTCGGAGGTTCAAGATGAGGCTGAACCCTTCCAAATGTGTTTTTGGAGCAAGTCGAGGAAAGTTCTTGGGTCATCTACTCACCCCGGAGGGGGTCGAACCCAATCCAGACAAGGTAAAGGCCATCTTGGAGCTGGAATCACCGAAGAACGCGAAAGAAATTCAGAGGCTGACTGGGAAGTTAGCAGGGCTGAGTCGGTTCCTCTCCAGGGCGGGAGAGAAGTGCTCTCCTTTCTTCAAGGCCCTGCGCCAGGGTCAGAAATTCGAATGGACACCAGAGTGTGAGAAAGCCTTTCAGGCCTTGAAGGAACAACTAACGCGAGCCCCCTTGCTCCAGGGGCCGAGGGAAGGAGAAGACCTCTTTCTCTACCTAGGGGTAGGGGTCGAGGCAGTGAGTTCGGTCCTGGTCCGGGAGGAGGGGAAGAAGCAGCTGCCGATCTACTATGTCAGCAGAGTCCTGAAGAAGGCGGAGCTGAGGTACCCTGTCCTGGAAAAGCTAGCATTTGCTTTGATCATCTCGGCCCGGAAACTCCGCCCATATTTCCAGGCTCACTCGATCAGGGTGGTGACCGACCACCCCCTTCGCAACATTATGGAGGGAGTAGAGCATTCGGGCAGGTTGGCAAAGTGGTCGGTGGAGCTCAGCGAGTTTGATGTCAGCTTCATCCCCCGGTTGTCGATGAAAGCACAAGCGGTAGCTGACTTCCTGGCAGAATACGTCAAAGAGGTGGACGGGCTAGAGCCCGCCGGGTTGGTGGCATGGGATCTGTTCGCGGATGGAGCATCAGGAAAAAGTTCCCTCGGCGGAGGGGTGATCGTGGTCAGCCCACATGGGACCTGGATCGAGCAAGCGATCCACATCCGGTTCCCTGTGACCAACAACCAGGCCGAGTATGAGGCAGTGGTGGCAGGGCTCCGTCTGGCAAAGGAGCTGGAGATCCGAGACGTGAAGGTTTTCACAGATTCAATGGTGGTGGCCTCCCAGGTTCGAGGGGAGTTCGAAGCAAAGGAGCCAACCCTCCAGAGGTATCTGGCGAAGGTTAGGGACCTCGTCGGATGGTTCCACACCTTCTCCATTCAACACATTCCAAGAGAGGAGAACGCCCGAGCGGACCAGTTAGCGAAGCACGGTCCTCGCGCGGGAGGAACAGTGACCGAGCTGTTCCGCCCATCCATCGAGGAAGGCGAGTTGATGGAGATTGATCGAAGAGCCTCGTGGATAGACCCGATCCTCACCTTCCTGACCTCAGGCAAGTTCCCGTAAGGAGACCTAGATAAGAGGCGGTTCAGGTACAAGTCAGCATACTACATGATGCGCGAAGGAAGCCTGTACATGAAGACCTTGGTCGGGCTCCTAGCAAGGTGCGTGACGGAAGATGAAGTTCCGAGGGTCTTGGAGGAAATCCACTCCGGAGAATGCGGGAGCCATTCGGGAAGTCAGACCCTAGAAAAGAGGGTGCTAAGGCAAGGGTACTTCTGGCCGACTCTGCGGAAGGATGCCATGGAGTTTGCAAAAAAGTGTCAGAAGTGTCAACTCTTCGCGCCGCTCCAACTTCAACCCGCGCAGAGGCTCAGAACGATCACTGCGCCCTGGCCCTTCGCCATCTGGGGGATGGACTTGGTCGGCCCGTTCCCTCAGGCTAGCGGTCAGAGGAGATTCTTGCTGGTTATGATTGACTATTTCTCCAAGTGGGTGGAGGTTAAGGCCTTGGCAAAGACGACCTCGCAGGTGATAAAGAATTTCATCTGGGGAGAAATAATTTGCAGACACGGACTCCCCCTTGCCATAGTAACAGACAACGGGCCACAATTCGCTAGCGATGAACTCATCACCTTCTGCGGTCAAGTGGGCATCGACCTCCGCTTTGCCTCTGTCCACCATCCTCGAAGCAATGGGCAGGTGGAGGCCGCCAACAAAGTCATTGTCAACTTGCTGAAGAAGAAGGTGGAGAACCTGAAGGGGAACTGGGTGGAGCAACTTCCCTCGATCTTATGGGCCTTGAGAACAACTCCAAACACGGCAACGGGCGAAACGCCATTCAAACTCTCCCACGGTTCAGAAGTCGTGCTCCCAGTGGAGTTCGAGGTCAGATCCCCCCGGGTCGTAGCTGCCGAGGAAGGGGACGAGGACTGGAGAATAGGCAACGAAGAGGAGCAACGACTCTCGCTGGATATGGTTAAGGATCTCCGGGACCTCGCCACAGTTCGACAAGAGGAAGTGAAGCGTCGGATGGCCAGGTACTTCGATAAGAACATTAGAATCAAACAATTCATCCCAGGAGATCTAGTCCTCAAAAAGGTCGACGCCGCGGGAAGGTCGGCGAACGTAGGAAAGCTCCAGCCCAATGTGATCTTGGAGGGGCCCTATGTGATCTTGGAGGCCCTGAGGTCAGGGGGGTATCGCCTTCAGAATGTTGAGGGAATCCCCCTTGGTAATACTTGGAGTGGCTACGATCTTAAACGTTTTTATCCTTAATGAATATGTTGATTGTCTCTTTGGTCATGCCTCTTACTCCAGCTTATGATAGTTACTCTGGTCGATGGGAGCACAGGTTGGTAAGGTTCCACGAAGCGGAATTGTATCGCGAAAGCATCGAGCACTTCCACCTCCAATCGGTAAGTGGACTGGGAAGGCGTTGAGTTCCTCTACCTTCAGGTGAAGTTAAACACCTAGGACGTGGATGGATACTTCCACCTCCAGTCAGATTGGGAAGACGTTGAGTTCCTCTGCCTCCAGGTGAAGGTAAGCACCTAGGACGCGGACGGGTACTTCCACCTCCAATCGGTAAGTGGACTGGGAAGGCGTTGAGTTCCTCTACCTCCAGGTGAAGATAAATACCTAGGACGTGGATGGGTACTTCCACCTCCAGTCAGATTAGGAAGGCATTGAGTTCCTCTGCCTCCAGGTGAAGGTAAGCACCTAGGACGCGGACGGGTACTTCCACCTTCAATCGGTAAGTGGACTGGGAAGGCGTTGAGTTCCTCTACCTCCAGGTGAAGTTAAACACCTAGGACGTGGATGGGTACTTCCACCTCCAGTCAGACTAGGAAGGCGTTGAGTTCCTCTGCCTCCAGGTGAAGGTAAGCACCTAGGACGCGGACGGGTACTTCCACCTCCAATCGGTAAGTGGACTGGGAAGGCGTTGAGTTCCTCTACCTCCAGGTGAAGTTAAACACCTAGGACGTGGATGGGTACTTCCACCTCCAGTCGGATTGGGAAGGCGTTGAGTTCCTCTGCCTCCAGGTGAAGGTAAGCACCTAGGACGCGGACGGGTACTTCCACCTCCAATCGGTAAGTGGACTGGGAAGGCGTTGAGTTCCTCTACCTTCAGGCGAAGGTAAACACCTAGGACGCGGATGGGTACTTCCACCTCCAGTCAGAATTGGGAAGGCGTTGAGTTCCTCTACCTCCAGGTGAAGTTAAACACCTAGGACGTGGGTGGGTACTTCCGCCTCCGATCAGATTGGGAAGGCGTTGAGTTCCTCTGCATCCGGGTGAGCTAAGCCCCTAGGACGTGGATGGGTACTTCCACCTCCAGTCAGGTTGGGAAGGCGTTGAGTTCCTCTGCCTACGGGTGAAGGTAAGCACCTAGGATGCGGATGGGTACTTCCACCTCCAACCTCGCGGCAGGAAAGACCTCAGGAGGGACAATCTGTTTGGTAAGACGGTTGAATACCTCCGTCCCTCGGTGAAGGTAAGCACCTGGGACGTGAATTGGTTCTCCGCCCCCGGATAGTTCGGGTAGGTGTGGAGTTCCCTCCCCCTCCAGGTGAGCTCGTCTCCCTGGTAGGTGTGGAGTTCCCTCCCCCTCCAGGTGAGCTCGTCTCCCTGGTAGGAGTGGAGTTTCCTCCCCCTCCCGGAGAGCTCGGCTCCCTGGTAGGTGTGGAGTTTCCTCCCCCTCCAGGTGAGCTCGGCTCCCTGGTAGATGTGGAGTTCCCATTTTCCACCTCAGGCCGAGTTTAGCTCGACTAGAGGTATCGGGTTTCCCTCCACCTTCGGTTGGGCTTAGTCCGACCTCGGGTGTTGAGCTTTCTCCACCTCCTGTCGAGCTCGGCTCGTCGGAGGGGTGTTTAGTGGAGAAAGGTTCGTTCCCCACCTCGGGTCGAGTTCAGCTCGACTAGAGGTATCGGGTTTCCCTCCACCTTCGGTTGGGCTTAGTCCGACCTCGGGTGTTGAGCTTTCTCCACCTCCTGTCGAGCTCGGCTCGCCGGAGGGGTGTCTAGTGGAGAAAGGTTCGTTCCCACCTCGGGTCGAGTTCAACTCGCCTGGAGGTATCGGGTTTCCCTCCACCTTCGGTTAGGCTTAGTCCGACCTCGGGTGGTTAGCTTTCTCCACCTCCTGTCGAGCTCGGCTCGCCGGAGGGTTGTTTAGTGGAGAAAGGTTCGTTCCCCACCTCGGGTCGAGTTCAGCTCGGCTAGAGGTATCGGGTTTCCCTCCACCTTCGGTTGGGCTTAGTCCGACCTCGGGAGTTGAGCTTTCTCCACCTCCTATCGAGCTCGGCTCGCCGGAGGGGTGTTTAGTGGAGAAAGGTTCGTTCCCCACCTCGGGTCGAGTTCAGCTCGACTAGAGGTATCGGGTTTCCCTCCACCTTCGGTTGGGCTTAGTCCGACCTCGGGTGTTGAGCTTTCTCCACCTCCTGTCGAGCTCGGCTCGCCGGAGGGGTGTTTAGTGGAGAAAAGTTCGTTCCCCACCTCGGGTCGAGTTCAGCTCGCCTGGAGGTATCGGGTTTCCCTCCACCTTCGATTGGGCTTAGTCCGACCTTGAGTGTTGAGCTTTCTCCACCTCCTGTCGAGCTCGGCTCGCCGGAGGGGTGTTTAGTGGAGAAAGGTTCGTTCCCCACCTCGGGTTGAGTTCAGCTCGACTAGAGGTATCGAGTTTCCCTCCACCTTCGGTTGGGCTTAGTCCGACCTCGGGTGTTGAGCTTTCTCCACCTCCTGTCGAGCTCGGCTCACCGGAGGGGTGTTTAGTGGAGAAAGGTTCGTTCCCCACCTCGGGTCGAGTTCAGCTCGACTAGAGGTATCGGGTTTCCCTCCACCTTCGGTTGGGCTTAGTCCGATCTCAGGTGTTGAGCTTTCCCCACCTCCTGTCGAGCTCGGCTCGCCGGATAGGTGTTTAGTGGGGAAGGGTTCACCCTTCGTCTCAAGATGGTTTCAGCCGAAAGGCTTGGCAGAGGTTCCCTGATAGCAGATCCTTTCGCGGATTCCCCTCAGGTCCCACCTACTCGTCAAATAGGTGGGTTGGACTTTCTTTCCGAGCTTGGGACAAGCTCGCAAAGAGCGGGGATTGTGTACAACCCTCATATTTTCCGAGCCGGTGTGACCCGACATGAGTAGGGTCGCTGTGTTACCCGTGATCCGTCAAGACCAAATCGAAGGTTAAGCTGACCGAGGCAAGCCGGTCGACCTCTCGGAGGCGACCGAGACCAAGCAAAGCCGGGAGATGACCCAAGAGAGGGAGAAATAGTTAAGCGAGCAGAGTGGGGGAAGTTCCCCCCCCCCCCCCCCCCCCCCCACACACACACACTCGGCCACCTCCCTTGTGGGAGGCGCGTGGGGGCAACCTCCCCCCCCCCCCCACACTCGCCCCCCTCCCTTGTGGGACGCGAGTGGGGGCAGCCCCCCCCCCCCCCCCCCCACTCGGCCCCCTCCCCTTGTGGGAGGCGAGTGGGGGCAGCCCCCCCACTCGGCCCCCTCCCTTTGAGAGAGGCGAGTGGGGGCAGCCCCCCCCCCCCCCCCCACTCGGCCCCCTCCCTTTGAGAGAGGCGAGTGGGGGCAGCCCCCCCACTCGGCCGACTCCCCTTGAGGGAGGCGAGTGGGGGCAGCCCCCCCACTCGGCCGACCCCTTTTCAGGGAGGCGAGTGGGGGCAGCCCCCCCACTCGGCCGACCCCCTTTGAGGGAGGCGAGTGGGGGCAGCCCTGTAACATCCCAACTTTTATTGGGCCACTAGACCCTAGTAAGCCCAATAAAAGTAGGCCCGAGCAGTAGAAAACTACCATTTTAAGTAATGTTGCGCGCCACAACTAAATCATTGGGGTACAGTGACCAAACAAACCCCGATTTCACTTCCGTCAGTTCCGTTAGACTCGTATAGACAATACGAGCGCAACAGAAATCGTTGCACTTCGATCCGAGGTCGTTTGGAGAAAACGACCATTTCAGGTGTCGTAGCACGCCACTACCTCATTATTATGAATAGTGACCGTACGAACCCCAATTGGACTTCCGTCAGTTTCGTTAGACTCGTATGGACAATACGGGCGCAACGAAATTCGTTGCACTTCGATCCGAGGTCGTTTGAAAAAAATGACTATTTCGGGTGTCGTGGCGCGCCACTACCTCATTATTATGAATAGTGACCGTACGAACCCCGAATTAACTTCTGCCAGTTCTGGTAAACTCGTACGAACAATACGAGCGCAACGGAATTCGTTGGGCCTCGATTCAAGGTCGTATGTCTAGTATGTCATTTTAGGACTATGCAGATCACCTCAGTGCAATGCACGAGATATAAAGCCGGCATCGGCCCCGGCAACTCTTATTGGACCCCGGGGGCCAAGGAGGACCCCGCCCTAAGTTGACTTGGTCAACCCCCCCCCCCCCCCCCAATCTCGAATTTGCTAAAGAAAAAGGGGGGAGAGAGAGAAATCCCCCCAAGGGAGGGGGCTGCCCATGAATGGGCAGCCCTATTTGGGCAAAGGGGGCAAGAGAGAGAAAGGGGGGAGAAAATATCTCCCCCCACTCACCCTACCCTTAAGCCACGTGTAAGGGAGGGAGAAGGGGGGGAGACCTCCCCCCTTCCTATAAAAGGAAGGGGCAGCCCCTCTCAAACCCCCACCCCACTCATTCTCCCTCTCAGCCTCTCCCTGCCACCAACCCACCCTCCTCCTCCTCCACCTTGCCGGAGCAAGCCACCCAGCCGAGCCACCTCCTCCTCCTCCCTCATGGTCGGCCGCCCCTCCACCACCCGAGCCCCTCAACCCCAGGTAGAAGACCTCCCCCTCCTCCTTCCTACCTCCCGGGGAAGACCCCCCTCTCTCTGTCGCCAGAGCGCCGCCGGCCGCCGCCCCGAGCCTTGCAAGGCTCAGGGAGGTGGCTGGCCGTGGAAGTCTCCTCCCCCAGCGTCGGTGGTGGCGCTGGGAGGAGTGGGTCCCCCTCGGGGACCTCGGCGCCGGCACAGGGGAGACGGCCGGGCCGCCGGCGGACACGGTCGGCGGCACCCATGGCCTCCTCCTCCTCCCCGTTTTTCCTGTAGGGGGATAACCCCCTCCCCCGGCGGCGGCTGCCGACTCCAGGCCATCGGACCACCGCCGGAGGGTTGCCCCCTCCCCGGCGCCCCGACCAGGGGCGGCAGGGAGGGCCGTGCACGAGGAGGCGGCGGCGCAGCAAGCCGGCATGGCCCGTGCCGGCTACGTCGCGCCTCCCCGTCCTCTCTGTCTCTCTTTCCGGTGGGTCCGGCGGCGCCAGGCCGCCGGGACACCACCGGAGTGGGCGCCGTCCCCCGGCGCACTGACCGGGGGCGGCACCGGAGGCCCTCCCTCAGCGGAGGCGGCGGTGTAGCGGGCCTGCATGGCCCATGCAGGCCACGCCACCGCCTCCCGCCTCCTTTATAACCCTCCCCCGACGGTGGCCGTCGGCGCCAGGCCGCCGAACCACCACCGGAGGAGTCGTCGGCCCCCGGCGCACCAACCGGGGGCGTTCCCCGCACCCCTGGCGGAGGTGGTGGCGCGGCGAGCATGCACGGTGCATGCAGGCCCGCCACCACCCCTGTCCCCCTTCCTGCAGCGCTCCGGGCGGTGGCCGGCGGCCCCAGGCCGCCGGACCACCACTGGAGTGGTCGCCGGCCCCCGGCGCACCGTCCGGGGGCGGCGCCGGCCCCAGCCGGCCACTGCCCGGCGGCGGCGGCGGCTGCCACCCGAGATTAATCCGGGGCCGCACGATCTCCCCCGGGAGATCCAGCGGCCCCCGTAATCTCGTTGCCCGCACCGCCTCAGCATGTGCGCCCCCCTCAGCGGATCCCCCGTGGATCTGCTGTGGGGGCCGCGGGAGGGCGCAGGGTGCAAAACCCCTGCGCCTCTTCCCTGCCGCTATTCGCACCCCAAATGGGTTTTTCCTATTTTAATTTCCTGAGGCAAATCAGGGCAGTTTCAGAAAAAGTTTTCTAAATGAAAAATGTGCCCCACCCTAAGGGGCACCTACTGTATTTTTTGGGGATTTTTAGGATGAATTTTACTATTTTTAAAACCCCCTATAAAGTTTATTTTAAGGAAATTAAAGCCCAAATGAGGGGGGAAAATCACCCAAAATTCATGAGCCCTAGTTAGGACATATTTCACCTACCATCAAAATCTCAAGGGATAAGCCCTTCATTTGGTCCTTTAAATGTTTTTACAACCAAAAATAAACGCCCGAAAAAGAGCGAAATTCATCGAAATGAATCGGCGCCCCCTCGACGCATATTTTTAAATGCCTATAAAAAATTATGCGTATCTATCCAAGGAATCAACTAAGCTCGGAATATCGACGCGAAAATCGGAACGAAATCACGGCGCGGTGCCGAAATTTAACCCCGCCGCGACAATAATAAAAGAACGGAGTCGACGATTGAAGCCTCCTCTTATGGAGTGATTGGACTACTAACCCTTTCTTTTATGCTTTTACTGCTTTCCGTATTTTCCGTTAAATCGAGTCTCGCACTGGTCCCCGCATTTACTTTCTGTACTTCCCTTTAAATCCAGTCTCGCACTGGTCCCCCGCATTTACTTTCTGTACTTTCATTTAAATCCAGTCTCGCACTGGTCCTGTCATTATGGCCTCTGCTTTCGGCCTACTTTTCTGTTTATCATTATGGCCTCTGCTTTCGGCCTACTTTTCTGCTTATTACCATGGCCTCTGCTTTCGGCCTACTTTTCTGTTTATCATTATGGCATCTGCTTTCGGCCTACTTTTCTGCTTATTACCATGGCCTCTGCTTTCGGCCTACTTTTCAGCTTATTGTTATGGCCTCTGCTTTCGGCCTACATTTCTGCTTAGTGTTATGGCCCCTGCTTTCGGCCTAATTTATTTGCTAATGCAGAGCTGTCATGGCAACCATGTGGTGCTTATCCTCCCTTCTGCGAGGCCTTAGTTGGGGAAAACCCGGAGTTGAGTCCCTCCTCCCAGGTTAGCCCCAAGCAAGGAGCCCTCATACCGCTAATCCTCCCGGTCAGAGGACGTGTGACCGGTCGAGTAGTGTAACACCCTGCCAGTACAAAAAGTATAACAGCAGGTCCGGCCGGGACCCCACGCCATACAAACCACACTAGCTAGGAGTTAAAAGGTGATAACTAGAAAAGTAACAACTAACGAGAGTACAAAACGTAAGCGGAAGCATTAATTAAACCATTCAAATAGACATGTCCACTATCATAGGAATGAATCCAGAAATAAGAGTTACGGCCTTAGGGCCTTACATCAAATCAATGTACAAAACTCTAAGAAAAAGCATACATCGGCACGCAGGCCGGCAATACATGAGAAAACAGGAAAAAGGCTGGCCTTCGAGGGCCAACTCAGCAAAAGGACAGCAAGAGGACCAACGCCCGCTATTTCCCGCTAGGCTCACCTGCACCTGCGTAAGAACATTCCACCAAGCGGTGGTAAACAAGGCAACGGTCAGCACAGCTGACCAAATTATAACGACCCCACCCCTTTCCCGGGGTGGCGGAGATTCTACCCTGCAAGTAAGCCATACTAGCACAAGTACTAATCTAAAGAGAGTGCAACTACACAAGGTGAGGTTTCAAGCACAATCAATCTTCTAGGTTGAGCATCAAAAAGAAGGGAACCTAGGTATGCACGTGATGTTGGTTGGGTTCACCCGAAGGTTTCCCACAACCGCCTAAGCAAATCGCATGAGGCTAAACATAACATCAAATTCACAACACTCCACCCTAAGGGTCACAACCTTAGGTGGGAATCAAGAGCTTTTGGTCGGTCTAGGTATGACACCTTCCCCGACCTCTCCCATGATCACACGGCTTTCATGAGGAAGGGACCTCTCGCCGATCTGCATGGAAACGGGTTCGGTTCAGCTTTGCCCGTGCTCTAATCGTCGCGATCTATCGCACGACGCGGGTACGGCTTCACCTCGGCCCGTAAGGGTTTAGCACTTTCAAGTGCTACACAAAAATATACGTTACGCACCTAACCCCTTCATAAGGATCTAGGCTTCGCGAATTCTCAACAAGGGAGGTACATACGCTCCGCATCAACAACGTGGTGAAGGTTTGCCTTCATCCAAAACTCAAAGCATGGGGCTTTCGTAGGGATCTTCACAAGACGCCTACACTTAACTCCCGCAATACTATAGGTGAGTTCACGGAGTCATTCTCCGGCACGCATTCTAGGTCTAACCTAAATGCAACGTCGCAAATCAAGCATCACCGATTCGGGCTCACGGCCACGAATAGGCTTCACACAAAATGCCTAAATCCGCACGACTACCGGATTTTCTACATGCAATATGCCGGGGACGGACACAATCTACCCGGAGTCCCGAAGGACTTGAGGAAATCCTACACTTCACCCATTTGGTGAAAGAGATACCTCATGCAAGCAAAGAAAGAGGAATAAGTGGACAAATACAAGTCCAAAGTTCGGGAGGAAGAATCGTTACCCTAGGCGCTTTCTTTTTCGCCATGGATCCGAGATTCTATACGGAGAGAAACGACCGCACCGGGCTGCACTCTCCAAATCTGGAAATGGCTCGCGAAACGGAGCTCCGGAGCTCCGTCAATGGCGGGATCTTCCTTCTTCTTCCTTGCCTCCTTCTTCTTCCTCTAGCCTAGGAGAGAGAAACACCTCAAAATAATGAGGACTAATCTCCTCTCATAAGCCCTAAAAGCCTCCAGCATCTAATCCTAGCCATCGGATCAGATCTCAAAAGATTTGGACGGCCCGATCTTCTTCTCCGCTCAAAATCGCGGAACAGAATAAACAGGGCGCACGATCACAGGCGCACGGTCAGTGGTCGTGCGCGACGAGGGCAATGGTCGTGCGCACTATCCGGGACAGAACTCTGAATTCTTGCGAATAAGCGCACGATCGCTGGCACACGATCACTGGTCGTGCGCGAAGAGGGAAATGGTCGTGCGCACTGTCCGAGACAGAACTCGATTCTCTTCTGAATTAACGCACGATCGCTGGCACACGATCACTGGTCGTGCGCGATGAGGCCACTGATCGTGCGCTAAGAGCAGACAGGGAAAATTCTAGACTGCTTCACGTGCCGCACTACCACTCCGCCTACTTCGCGGAACTACCAGATTTGGGGTGTTACAACTCCCCCCTCCTTAAAAGAATTTCGTCCCGAAATCCAGGAAACAGTAATAGCATAAATTACAGTTATACTTTACCTGAGGGAAATAGCTCGGGGTACTCCGCAAGCATCGTTTGCTCTCTCTCCCAAGAGAGCTCCTCTCGGCCGCAGTTATCCCACCGGACTTTTACCATCCGAATGGACTTGTTCCGCAGCTGCTTTACTTCGGTATCTTCGATGCGTAAAGGCTTGACTTTCGTCGACAACCCACTATCGACCGGAACTTTGCCGACCGCAACGATATGAGTAGGCTCTTGCACTGCCTTCCTCAACACTGAAATGTGGAACACGTCGTGCAGACCGCTCAGCTCTGCAGATAGTGCAAGCCGATAAGCCGCATCACCAACACGCTCCACGATCTCGAACGGTCCTAAGTACCTCGGACTGAGCTTTTTCAAGCGTCGAATCCTTGATACCCCTTTGAACGGTTTGATCTTCAAGTAAACCCGGTCACCGACGGCAAACTCTAAGTTCCTATGCTTGGCGTTGAAATACTTTGCTTGCCTATCCTGGGCAACCAATAGCCTTTCGCGTATAGTCCGGATCGTCGACGTTGCTTCTTCAACATCCTTTCGCTTCAATAGCTTAGTATCGCCCGTTTCCGCCCAAGACAACGGCGTACGACACTTCTTACCATAGAGGGCCTCGAAAGGAGCCATCCTTATGCTGGCTTGGTAGCTATTATTGTAGGCGAATTCGATCATAAAGAGGTGATCCTCCCACCTCTTTCCAAAGTCTAGAGCGCACATTCGGAGCATATCCTCCATAGTCCTGTTGGTTCTCTCGGTCTGTCCATCCGTTTGCGGGTGGAAGGCCGTGCTGAACTTCAATTTTGTGCCCAACAGTTCATGGATAAGCCTCCAATCTTTCGACGTGAAACGCCCGTCACGATCGCTGACGATGCTACGAGGGACACCGTGCAGTCTCACGATACTATCCACATAGAGCTTTGCTAGCTTCTCTACAGAGTCATCCTTCCGGTTCGGAATGAAGTGTGATACCTTTGTCAAACGGTCCACGATCACCCATATGGCGTCGTTTCCATGTTGCGATCTCGGCAATCCGTGCACGAAATCCATCGAAATATCATCAAACTTCCATTCCGGAATCGGCAAGGACTTCAGAAACCCACCGGGACGTTGACATTCCGCTTTCACCAACGCGCAAGTATGACACTTGGCTACGTAAAGGGCAATGTCTTTCTTCATGCCCGGCCACCAGAACAGTTTCTTCATATCCATAAACATTTTAGTGCTCCCCGGGTGGATCGAGTACTTGGTATGATGAGCCTCGTACATCAATTCCGCCCGTAGAGTACCAACGTTTGGGATGCATAACCTTTCCTGCTTCCACATAAGGTCGTCTTCGAAGGAGAAATCAGCGTTTAACCCTTCAACGGTCTCCGCTTTGTATCGTTTCAAGCTCTCGTCCAACTCCAATGCTTGTCGAACTCGGTCGGCAAGGTCGTAGTGAACTTCCGTCCAGTTCAAGCATGCTGAAGTAGACGTTCTCCTATCAATGCATATGATCTCCATTTCTTCTAGCTCACGGATTAGACGCTCATCGTGCATCAAAATCCAATTTGCTTGTGCGGGAGCCCGACGACTCAACGCGTCTGCAACTACGTTTCCTTTACCGGGAGTATATTTGATATCGAAGGTGTAGTCCCCAAGGAACTCCATCCACCTCCTTTGGCGCATGTTCAACTCCCTTTGGTCTAGTAAGTACTTGAGGCTCTTATGGTCGGTAAAGATATCGATCTTCACGCCATATAGATAGTGCCTCCAAAGTTTGAGGGCAAAAACCACGGCCGCTAGCTCCAAATCATGGACCGGGTAATTCCTCTCGTGAACCTTCAGTTGCCGGGAGCCGTAGGCAATTACCTTCCCGAACTGCACTAGGACACAACCCAAACCACTTCCTGAGGCGTCGCTATATATTTCGTAGCCTTCCGTACCTTGTGGCGAGCATAGAATGGGCGCCGTGGTCAGACGGCTCTTTAGATCTTCAAAAGCTCGTGCGCACTCGGGCGACCAAACGAACTTATGATCCTTCCTAGTCAGTTTTGTGAGAGGAAGTGCGATCCTCGAGAAGTTTTCCACAAAGCGCCTATAATAGCCGGCAAGTCCTAAGAAACTTCGGACTTCCGCTACGTTTTTCAACAAAGGCCACGCTTGGATCGCTTCTATCTTCGACGGATCAACTGCAATTCCTTCGCCACTAACAACATGACCAAGGAATGCCACTGACGGTAGCCAAAACTCGCACTTGGAGAACTTGGCATATAGCTGACTCCTCCTCAAGGTGCTCAGGACTGCGTGCAGATGCCCTACATGCTCCTCTTCCGACTGAGAGTATACCAAAATGTCGTCGATGAAGACGATCACAAATTGATCTAAATACTCTCGGAATGTCCTATTCATCAAGTCCATGAATACCGACGGTGCGTTGGATAGACCGAGCGGCATTACCGTGAACTCAAAGTGCCCAAAGCGGGTACTGAACGCTGTCTTTGGGATGTCGCATTCCCTTATTCGCAGTTGATAGTAGCCGGACCTTAGGTCTAGCTTGGAGTAAACCGTCGACCCCATCAGTTGGTCGAATAGATCATCGATTCTAGGAATCGGATATCGGTTTTTCTCGGTCAACTTGTTTAGCTCTCTATAATCGATACATAGACGCAAGCTCCCATCCTTCTTTTTCACAAAGAGGACCGGTGCACTCCAAGGCGAAGAACTTGGACGTACGTAGCCTTGCTCTAGCAGCTCTTGCAATTGGACCTTCAACTCTGCCAATTCCTTTGGCGCTATTCTGTATGGTGAGCGGGCCACAGGTTTGGCACCTGGCACCAACTCGATACAGAAATCAATCTCCCGATGAGGCGGAGCCCCAGGGAGTTCGTTAGGAAACACGTCGGCGTATTCCGCTACAACTGGGACATCACACAACCTGGGCTTTGGCTCTGAAGCCTCCAACAAGGTGAAGAACAACTCGGCGCCTTTTCTCACCGCCTTAACCACCTGGAGAGCAGACATCAGCGTCTTGCTCGCTCCTCGCATACCGGCGAATGTGGTTTCATCGTCGGTGTTCGTTCCCAGAGTGATCTCCTTTGTATTGCAATCTATGCATGCTCGCTGCTCCGAGAGCCAGTCCATGCCGAAGATCACATCGAATTCAGCTAACGGTAGTAACGACGCTTCCAAGTCGAAATCTTGACTTCCGATCCGCACCTTCACACGGCTCTTCCTATCCGCACTCATTCGAGATCCATTGGGTAGCACTACTTCCAATCTATCCTCTACAAAGGTAGACGGCACTCCGATTCGCACCACGAAGTCCTCAGACAGAAAAGAGTGTGATGCACCCGTATCGAATAGAGCTCTCGCCGGATAGTTGAAAATTAGGACGAAACCTAATTGTACACAAATAACACATAGTCGTACAACAGTGAGAATCATATACATAGCTGTAAAAGCTAACTTCTAATTCGTACCTGTGACGACGTCGGTTTGTCGTATGGCTTCTTGTTGGCCAAGCGAATAGACTCTCGGCTGAGTCGGAATGTGTTGGGAGGCCGAAGACTCTGCCGCTTTGCCCTTTTCCGCAGCCCGAGCATAATCCGCCGCTCGGTTTGCCGCCTTTGGGGGACCACTTCGACACACCGCAGCTTTGTGTCCCACCTTCCCGCAGGTGAAACACGTAATAGGAGTCCGCGCGGTCGTGGCTCCCGAAACATTCGAAGAAGCTGGTTCCGCCTGCTTGAACTTCCGCTTGTTCCTTCTGAAGTCCGGCTTGGACTGAGAGGCCGGCGCATGAAACTCGGGTTTCTTTACAACACTCTTTGCTTGTACCCTCTTCATGTCCAACTCCAAAGATCTGGCGGTTTGCACCATCACTTGGAAGCCAAACGTCATAGGGCCTGCAAGGAGCAGCCTCAACTCGTCCCGAAGCCCTTCATAGAATTTATTCGTCTTCGTCTCCTCATCCTCCACCAATGCCCCCGCATAGCGACTCAGTCTGGTAAACTCATGTAAGTAATCGTCAACGGAGCGATCACCTTGAGTTAACCTCAGGAACTGGTTTTGTAACGCAATGCGTTGGGCAGAGGGGATAAACCGCTGGAGGAACGACTTTGAAAACTCAGCCATTGTTATTTCAGTAATGTCTCTATCGCCGAACTTGTGCAGTTCCTGCTCTTCCCACCACAGCACAGCCTCTCCGTCAAGAAGGAAAGTGGCTAAGGTGACCATCATGGCTTCGTCCGTCGCCGTCGCCCTCAGAGTTCTTCTAACTCTTGACAACCAGTCTTCTGCCTCCGTTGGGGACTCAGATCCCGAGAAGGTAGGAGGATTAAAGCTCAAGAAGTGCTTTAATTGTTGGTCACGCGCTCGCCCCGCAACTACTTGCGCAACTTGACGCTCCACCCTTGGTGCTAACGCCGGTTCCACTGCAGCTACTGGCACAGGGGCATCAACCCTTGGTGCTACCGCAGGTTCCACTGCAGGTTCAACTACCGGGGCTGCATCAGTAGTAGGCGTAGCAGGCTGTGCAAGCCTTTGCGGTTGAGCATTGATCATCGCGAAGACTGCTTCTGCGACCATTCTGATCATCTCAGCCGAAGGAGTGGTCGCTGGCACCTCAGCCGACCCACTACTTTCAGCGGTGTTACGGGGTTGAGACCGCCCCGCAGCACTTCTAGTCACCTATAATCATGCAAGGCACAATTTAGTGACCCTAAACATATCAAACATCAATCATGGAACGCTCAGGTTCCGCAAACAAGTATGTTTTTTCATTCCTAAGTGGACATTCTTATTAGTTTTTGTCGTTTTAGGTGAATGCACAGCCCGTGCGCACCACCCCTTAAAAGGAATTCGTCCCGAATTCGCTAAACTACGGATCGACGCCTTAAGTCCGATACCAAATTGTAACACCCTGCCAGTACAAAAAGTATAACAGCAGGTCCGGCCGGGACCCCACGCCATACAAACCACACTAGCTAGGAGTTAAAAGGTGATAACTAGAAAAGTAACAACTAACGAGAGTACAAAACGTAAGCGGAAGCATTAATTAAACCATTCAAATAGACATGTCCACTATCATAGGAATGAATCCAGAAATAAGAGTTACGGCCTTAGGGCCTTACATCAAATCAATGTACAAAACTCTAAGAAAAAGCATACATCGGCACGCAGGCCGGCAATACATGAGAAAACAGGAAAAAGGCTGGCCTTCGAGGGCCAACTCAGCAAAAGGACAGCAAGAAGACCAACGCCCGCTATTTCCCGCTAGGCTCACCTGCACCTGCGTAAGAACATTCCACCAAGCGGTGGTAAACAAGGCAACGGTCAGCACAGCTGACCAAATTATAACGACCCCACCCCTTTCCCGGGGTGGCGGAGATTCTACCCTGCAAGTAAGCCATACTAGCACAAGTACTAATCTAAAGAGAGTGCAACTACACAAGGTGAGGTTTCAAGCACAATCAATCTTCTAGGTTGAGCATCAAAAAGAAGGGAACCTAGGTATGCACGTGATGTTGGTTGGGTTCACCCGAAGGTTTCCCACAACCGCCTAAGCAAATCGCATGAGGCTAAACATAACATCAAATTCACAACACTCCACCCTAAGGGTCACAACCTTAGGTGGGAATCAAGAGCTTTTGGTCGGTCTAGGTATGACACCTTCCCCGACCTCTCCCATGATCACACGGCTTTCATGAGGAAGGGACCTCTCGCCGATCTGCATGGAAACGGGTTCGGTTCAGCTTTGCCCGTGCTCTAATCGTCGCGATCTATCGCACGACGCGGGTACGGCTTCACCTCGGCCCGTAAGGGTTTAGCACTTTCAAGTGCTACACAAAAATATACGCTACGCACCTAACCCCTTCATAAGGATCTAGGCTTCGCGAATTCTCAACAAGGGAGGTACATACGCTCCGCATCAACAACGTGGTGAAGGTTTGCCTTCATCCAAAACTCAAAGCATGGGGCTTTCGTAGGGATCTTCACAAGACGCCTACACTTAACTCCCGCAATACTATAGGTGAGTTCACGGAGTCATTCTCCGGCACGCATTCTAGGTCTAACCTAAATGCAACGTCGCAAATCAAGCATCACCGATTCGGGCTCACGGCCACGAATAGGCTTCACACAAAATGCCTAAATCCGCACGACTACCGGATTTTCTACATGCAATATGCCGGGGACGGACACAATCTACCCGGAGTCCCGAAGGACTTGAGGAAATCCTACACTTCACCCATTTGGTGAAAGAGATACCTCATGCAAGCAAAGAAAGAGGAATAAGTGGACAAATACAAGTCCAAAGTTCGGGAGGAAGAATCGTTACCCTAGGCGCTTTCTTTTTCGCCATGGATCCGAGATTCTATACGGAGAGAAACGACCGCACCGGGCTGCACTCTCCAAATCTGGAAATGGCTCGCGAAACGGAGCTCCGGAGCTCCGTCAATGGCGGGATCTTCCTTCTTCTTCCTTGCCTCCTTCTTCTTCCTCTAGCCTAGGAGAGAGAAACACCTCAAAATAATGAGGACTAATCTCCTCTCATAAGCCCTAAAAGCCTCCAGCATCTAATCCTAGCCATCGGATCAGATCTCAAAAGATTTGGACGGCCCGATCTTCTTCTCCGCTCAAAATCGCGGAACAGAATAAACAGGGTGCACGATCACAGGCGCACGGTCAGTGGTCGTGCGCGACGAGGGCAATGGTCGTGCGCACTATCCGGGACAGAACTCTGAATTCTTGCGAATAAGCGCACGATCGCTGGCACACGATCACTGGTCGTGCGCGAAGAGGGAAATGGTCGTGCGCACTGTCCGAGACAGAACTCGATTCTCTTCTGAATTAACGCACGATCGCTGGCACACGATCACTGGTCGTGCGCGATGAGGCCACTGATCGTGCGCTAAGAGCAGACAGGGAAAATTCTAGCCTGCTTCACGTGCCGCACTACCACTCCGCCTACTTCGCGGAACTACCAGATTTGGGGTGTTACAAGTAGAATTGTCACGTCACTTATGTGCTTGTTTTTAAATAAAGCGGTCTAAACTGTGTCGACACAGGGTCTTTTGTGTGCGTACAGGTTTGAATACCTGGGTGTGTGTATCTGCGCGTTATAGTGTTGTGTACTTACTATACGGCGCGATTACGGGCTTTAGGGAGGGAGGCCCTATATATATATATACGTGGATATATATATATATATATATATGTTTACCTGCTGTTAACCCTCTACCTTGCCTCGGCTATTTCATTTCTGTCCTTTAGCCGCCCCCGGATAAGGATCCGGGGAGGGGATGTATTATTCTACTTAGCTCTGTGACTAACGGTTATTTCTTATAACCAATCACAGGAAACGGGACAGCACGAAGCCCCCACCCCGCAGGATGAGTTACGAGCCTTAGAGATGGCCCGATCAGACACCCCAGCCTCTCCTCCTATCTTCAGAGACGTGAGTTCGAGAGTATAAGGACTAGCCTAGGGCTCCCTTTTTTGTAGACTATGTAGCCCTCGAGGCAATGTTTTGTAAAACGATAGGCCCCGGCCATATTTAAATATGTAATATAATCAGCATGCTTAGCTTTTCTTATTTCGATTGCTTCCGCTGTGCGTTTCTGATGTGTTGTGATGATTCTTGTGCCTGACAAAGAGACCGCTCAGCGCTTGAGAGGGTGGGACGTTGCCACCTGGAAAGCGCTGGGTAGTCCTCTTTGGGCAGTAAGATCGCCCCTCCCTGAACCCGGTTCAAGTCTGGGGAGGGGGGGTCTTACAAATGGATCAGAGCCACCACGATCCGACCACATGGGGCAGTCTTTCGATCCTCCCTTCCCCGGTTCCGTTTCTTGGTTCGGGACGAACCACGCAGCGGAAGCCTGGTGGACCCTTTAGGTTTAAGGTTAAGGATTCGAGACTGCACGGTAGTACACCACACGCTTTCCGCTTCCTTTTCTTTCAGTCCTGCAAAATCCCCTTATTTTTGCAAGTTCTGATACCCGTTTGTTACTTCTCCAGATACCGGAGTCGAGTAACGGAAGGTCCTCCTTTTGGGACCAGCACCACCCTACCACTCCACCACCAGCCCCGGCCGCTCCAGCCACAGTTCCGTTCGGAGAGACAGAGCTCGGACAGACCCTGGTAGCCCTGTTAGCCGCCTTCCAGACAGCCACCTTACGGCCACCCCAGCAGGCCACCGTACCCACCGATCTGCTGACGACATTCCGGGGGCTAAGGCCCCCCACCTTCCGAGGTACCGAGTCAGCCATCCAGGCCGAGGAGTGGGTGGAGAGGGTAGAGGAGCTTCTAGTAGGGATGATGTGCGCCGCAGTAGCCGCAGTGTCTCTGGTGGTGACCATGCTGGAGGGCTATGCCCGGGACTGGTGGAGGGCCGCCAGCCGCTCTACGTTCAGAGGACGACCACTCAGCACGATCCTCTGGGGGGAGTTCTCAGAGGCCTTCTTAGAGCATTTCATTTCGGATGCAGACCGGATGGCACTCCAGGAGCGGTTCCTACAGATCAGGCAGGGAGATAGGATGGTTCCCGACTACCAGAGAGAGTTTATCCACCTGGCCTGCTTCGTCGGGACCTTAGCAGGTACGGATAAGGACAGGGCGGCCAGATTTTACCGGGGATTACGAGACGACCTCCGTCAGGCCCTGATCATGATTTCCCAAGCATCCTTCCACACGATCGCCTCACATGCCACCGCTCTAGAGATGGATCAGCGGATGGTAGCCCAGCAGCGGAGGGGATACGTAGGTGTTCCCCGGACTCAGGGCCGAGAGAGAGGAGTAGGTCCTCGCAGGCAGGGCCGAGACGGGAGTCAGCGTCAGCGTCACCAGCCATATAGGCAGGCACCCCAGCCCCGACCAGCACCCCCTGCCCCAGCACCTCAGGTCGTCCCAGCCGCACGACGAGATGTTCCCTTCACAGGGAACTGCTACCTATGCCAGCAGCCTGGGCATATACGAGTCTTCTGCCCGCAGGCTACCGGGAGACCCGGTTTAGGAGCAGTACAGAGAGCGGAGGATAGAGGACGAGGTGGACGCAGAGGACGTCCCGCAGGCAGGAGGGAGCCAGCTAGGCAGGGCAGAGCAGCACCGCTCGAGGCATACGCGTTGGATCTTCAGCACGGTCCTGCTCCTGATGTAGTGATAGGTATCTACTTCCAGTAGTACGATATCCTAGGGGATGTTATAGCTTTATATATTAGGACTTTTGTATATGTCATCCCTACTCCTGTATATCTGTGAGAAGCTTATGATCATAGTATATATATGTTATCAGGTTTACTTTTGGTAGAAGGTCATCCGCTAAAACACTGTTCGATACCGGCGCCACACATTCTTTCGTTGCACAAAACTTCATCGCTGACAAGGAGAACACAGTGCGATCATCCGGGATGTCAATCCGAATACGACTCCCGGATGGATCAGATATGACTTCCACCGAAAAATGTTCCTTCCAAGCAATGCTAGGAGGCATAGAATTCGAAGTCAACGCAACCGTCTTGGCAATAACCGGATTCGACGTCATTCTGGGGATGGATTGGTTGGCCGAGCACAGCGCCCAAATCAATTGTTCGACTCGAGAGATCTGCCTCCAGAATCTGAATGGGCAATTTATCACGCTAGCAGGTATACCCTCTGTCACCCGCATTATCTTAACATCTGCACAAACCGGCAAGGCAGTTCGACGGAAGGACGAGGTGCACCTAATCTACTTTGAGATGGAAGACACGACACAAGTACTCGCTAAAGTGCCTGTGATCAGGGACTTCCCAGATATCTTCCCAGAGTCCCTTCCCGGGTTGCCCCCGCAACGGGAAGTGGACTTCCAAATCGAACTTACTCAAGGAGCCCGACCAGTATCCCGAGCACCGTACCGGATGGCCCCGAGGGAACTGGCCGAGCTCAAGATTCAACTACAAGAGTTAGTCGACGCAGGATTCGTACGTCCTAGTACTTCGCCCTGGGGAGCCCCAGTACTATTTGTAAAAAAGAAGGATGGATCTCTGCGTCTTTGCATTGACTACAGAGAATTGAATAAACTCACTGTCCGGAATACATATCCCCTACCCCGGATAGATGAATTGTTCGATCAGCTGCAAGGCGCGTCCGTCTTTTCCAAGATGGATTTAAGATCCGGCTACTATCAACTCAGAGTGCGAGAAGAGGACATTCTCAAGACCGCCTTCAGCTCCCGCTAAGGACTGTACGAGTTCATGGTAATGCCATTTGGGTTAACCAATGTCCCGTCCGCCTTCATGGCTTTAATGAATACTGTATTTAAATCCTTCCTGGATCATTTCGTAATAGTCTTCATAGATGATATCCTCATCTACTCGAAGAACAAAACCGATAACTCCAGGCATCTCCAAATGGTTCTGCTTAAGCTAAGAGAGCACTCGCTTTTCGCCAAGTTTAGCAAATGTGAGTTCTGGATGGAAGAAGTCAGTTTTCTGGGACACACAGTTAACAAGAACGGGGTAGCAGTGGATCAAGCCAAGGTACAAGCGGTACGAGATTGGCTGCCACTTAAGACAGCGGCAGACATCCGAAGTTTCCTTGGCCTCGCCGGCTACTACCGTAAGTTCGTCGAAGGATTCTCCAAGATTGCGTTACCGCTTACCTCCCTCACCAAAAAGGATGTGACATTCCAGTGGTCTCCCGAGTGCGAAGCAGCGTTCATCGAACTGAAGAACCAGCTGATATCGGCCCCGATCCTGACTCTCCCCTCAGGAACTGAGGGCTTCCAGATCTATGTTGATGCCTCTATGAAAGGATTGGGAGCCGTGCTTATGCAACATGACAAGGTAGTTGTCTACGCCTCACGTCAGCTCAAGCCGCACGAACAAAACTACGCCACCCACGATCTGGAACTGGGGGCGGTAGTTTTCGCATTAAAGGTTTGGAGACACTACCTCTACGGGGTACGATGCGAGATTTTCTCCGATCATAAGAGCCTCAAGTATGTCTTCACCCAGAAGGAGCTGAACCTCCGACAACGCCGGTGGTTGGAATTTCTCTGCGATTACGACTTCGCCCTTCGGTACCACCCCGGCAAGGCTAATAAGGTTGCAGATACCCTGAGTCGACAGCCTCCGAGGACCGGGAGTTGGTTAGAAATGGTACCGGAGGAATTAGTCGAATCTTTGGCGGAACTGGATATTATCCTCATCACCCGTAGGAATCCGATGGAATACCAGGCCCAGCTCTACTGGATGGAGATTCAGTGCGACATCAGGGACAGGATAAGAGAAGCACAGAAGATCGACGTAGAAGCAGCCCCGATTATTCAGGCCTTGCAACATAGTGCACAGGAGGACTACAATTTGTATGACGGCATCCTGCAGTTCAGACAACGCATATTCATCCCCGTAGCAGAGGGAATTCAGGAAGAGATCCTTCGCGAAGCACACCAGACGAGGTACTCAATACACTCGGGGGTAGTGAAGATGTATACAGACCTACGAAGGACTTTATACTGGCCAGGAATGAAGAGGGACATCACCAACTATGTTGCGCACTGCCAGACCTGTCAACTGGTCAAGGCAGAGTGTCGAAGCCCAGGGGGCCTACTACAACCCCTGCCCATACCAGAATGGAAGTTCGAGGATATTTCCATGGATTTTGTCCATGGCTTACCCCGATCTCGTGCAGGTAACGACTCCATATGGGTCGTAGTAGACCGCCTCACCAAGGTAGCCCGATTCATCCCGAACCGGCAAGGCGACGGTGTCGACATATTAGCCCGACTATTTATTGAGTAGGTAGTCCGATTTCATGGAATACCCAAATCGATCGTCTCGGACCGCGACGGGCGCTTTACATCGAAGGAATGGAGAAGAGTGCAAGCTTATCTAGGAACCAGATTGGCATTTAGCACCGCCTTCCACCCCCAGACCGATGGGCAGACGGAAAGAACGAACCGGACGATGGAAGACCTTCTCCGATTATGCATAGTGAAACACAACGAGCCATGGGAGCAGTTACTACCTCTGGTGGAATTTTCATATAACAACAGCTTTCAGGCAAGCATCAAGATGGCACCTTACGAAGCCCTCTACGGAAGACGCTGTCGGACCTCACTATCTTGGGCACAGGATGAGGACCCCGAAGCCTTGGGGGTCACCTACATAGACGATACCACTGCCGCAATAAGGTTAATCCGGGAACGTATGCTGGAAGCGCAGAGCCGGCAAGCCAAATATTACGACGCACATCATCGGCAAGTGGAGTTCCAAGTAGGAGATATGGTTTTCTTGAAAATTAAGCCGATGCACGGGATATCCCGAATAAAGAAGCAGAAAAAGCTGGACTCCCGCTATCTAGGCCCATATCAAGTCATCGAAAGAATTGGCCCGGTGGCCTATAGACTAGCCCTACCGGCTGAACTGGGGAACCTCCACGACGTGTTTCACGTCTCCTCGCTGAGACGCGTACTCCGCCAACCCGAGCAACATCTCCCCGTATCACCGACATCAGTATAATCTGACCGATCCGTCCAGCTCGAACCAGTGAAGATAGTGGACTCCAAGATCAAAGAACTGCGAAACAAAACCATCACGATGGTCAAGATCTTGTGGTCACACTGTGGACGCGAAGAGTTTACTTGGGAACCAGAGACGCTCGTTCGAGAAAAATACTCGGCACTCTTCCCCCAGGTATATCCTTTAAACCCCTACTTTAGCCAATTTTCAGGGACGAAAATCTCTTTATTTTTATTGGATTGTAACATCCCAACTTTTATTGGGCCACTAGACCCTAGTGAGCCCAATAAAAGTAGGCCCGAGCAGTAAAAAACTACCATTTTAAGTAATGTTGCGCGTCGCAACTAAATCATTGGGGTACAGTGACCAAACAAACCCCGATTTGACTTCCGTCAGTTCCGTTAGACTCGTATAGACAATACGAGCGCAACGGAATTCGTTGCACTTCGATCCGAGGTCGTTTGGAGAAAACGACCATTTCGGGTGTCGTAGCACGCCACTACCTCATTATTATGAATAGTGACCGTACGAACCCCGATTGGACTTCCGTCAGTTCCGTTAGACTCGTATGGACAATACGAGCGCAACGGAATTCGTTGCACTTCGATCCGAGGTCGTTTGAAGAAAACGACTATTTCGGGTGTCGTAGCGCGCCACTACCTCATTATTATGAATAGTGACCGTACGAACCCCGAATTAACTTCTGTCAGTTCTGGTAAACTCGTACGAACAATACGAGCACAACGGAATTCGTTGGGACTCGATTCAAGGTCGTATGGAGAGTATGCCATTTTAGGACTATGCAGATCGCCTTAGTGCAACGCACGAGATATAAAGCACACGAACCCGGCATCGGCCCCGGCAACTCTTATTGGACCCCGGGGGCCAAGGAGGACCCCGCCCTAAGTTGACTTGGTCCCCCCCCCCCCCCCAAACTCGAATTTGCTAAAGAAAAAGGGGGGGGGGAGAGAAAGCCCCCCCCCCCCCAAGGGAGGGGGCTGCCCATGAATGGGCAGCCCTATTTGGGCAAAGGGGGCAAGAGAGAGAAGGGGGGAGAAAATATCTCCCCCCACTCACCCTCCCCTTAAGCCACGTGTAAGGGGGGAGAAGGGGGGAGACCTCCCCCCTTCCTATAAAAGGAAGGGGCAGCCCCTCTCAAACCCCCACCCCACTCACTCTCCCTCTCAGCCTCTCCCTGCCACCAACCCACCCTCCTCCTCCTCCACCTTGTCGGAGCAAGCCACCCAGCCGAGCCACCTCCTCCTCCTCCCTCATGGCCGGCCGCCCCTCCACCACCCGAGCCCCTCACCCCCAGGTAGAAGACCTCCCCCTCCTCCTTCCTACCTCCCGGGGAAGACCCCCCTCTCTCTGTCGCCAGAGCGCCGGCGGCCGCCGCCCCGAGCCTTGCAAGGCTCGGGGAGGTGGCCGGCCGTGGAAGTCTCCTCCCCCAGCGCCGGTGGTGGCACTGGGGGGGAGTGGGTCCCCCTCGGGGACCTCAGCGCCGGCACAGGGGAGACGGCCGGGCCGCCGGCGGACACGGCCGGCGGCACCCGTGGCCTCCTCCTTCTCCTCGTTTTTCATGTAGGGGGATAACCCCCTCCCCCGGCGGTGGCCGGCGACTCCAGGCCGCCGGACCACCGCCGGAGGGTTGCCCCCTCCCCGGCGCCCCGACCAGGGGCGGCAGGGAGGGCCGTGCACGAGGAGACGGCGGCGCAGCAAGCCGGCATGGCGCGTGTCGGCTGCGCCGCGCCTCCCTGTCCTCTCTGTCTCTCTTTCCGGTGGGGTCCGGCGGCGCCAGGCCGCCGGGACACCACCGGAGTGGGCGGCGTCCCCCGGCGCACCGACCGGGGGCGGCACCGGAGGCCCCTCTCAGCGGAGGCGGCGGCGCAGCGGGCCTGCATGGCCCATGCAGGCCACGCCACCGCCTCCCGGCTCCCGCCTCCTTTATAACCCTCCCCCGGCGGTGGTCGGCGGCGCTAGGCCGCCGAACCACCACCGGAGGAGTCGTCGGCCCCCGGCGCACCGACCCGGGGCATTCCCCGCACCCCTGGCGGAGGTGGTGGCGCGGCGAGCATGCACGGTGCATGCAGGCCCGCCACCGCCCCTGTCCCCCTTCCTGCAGCGCTCCCGGCGGTGGCCGGCGGCGCCAGGCCGCCGGACCACCACTGGAGTGGTCGCCGGCCCCCGGCGCACCGTCCGAGGGCGGCGCCGGCCCCAGCCGGCCGCTGCCCGGCGGCGGCAGCGGCTGCCACCCGAGATTAATCGGGGGCCGCAAGATCTCCCCCGGGAGATCCAGCGGCCCCCGTAATCTCGTTGCCCGCCCCGCCTCAGCATGTGCGCCCCCCTCAGCGGATCCCCCGCGGATCCGCTGTGGGGGCCGCGGGAGGGCGCAGGGTGCAAAACCCCTGCGCCTCTTCCCTGCCGCTATTCGCACCCCAAATGGGTTTTTCCTATTTTAATTTCCTGAGGCAAATCATGGCAGTTTCAGAAAAGGTTTTCTAAATGAAAAATGTGCCCCACCCTAAGGGGCACCTACTGTATTTTTTTGGGATTTTTAGGATGAATTTACTATTTTTAAAACCCCCTATAAAGTTTATTTTAAGGAAATTAAAGCCCAAATGAGTGGGGAAAAATCACCCAAAATTCATGAGCCCTAGTTAGGACATATTTCACCTACCATCAAAATCTCAAGGGATAAGCCCTTCATTTGGTCCTTTAAATGCTTTTACAAGCAAAAATAAACGCCCGAAAAAGAGCGAAATTCATCGAAATGAATCGGCGCCCCCTCGACGCATATTTTTAAATGCCTATAAAAATATGTGTATCTATCCAAGGAATCAACTAAGCTCGGAATATCGGCGCGAAAATCGGAACGAAATCGCGGCGCGGCGCCGAAATTTAACCATGCCGCGTTAATAATAAAAGAACGGAGTCGACGATTGAAGCCTCCTCTTATGGAGTGATTGGACTACTAACCATTTCTTTTATGCTTTTACTGATTTCCGTACTTTCCGTTAAATCCAGTCTCGCACTGGTCCCCGCATTTACTTTCTGTATTTCCCTTTAAATCCAGTCTCGCACTGGTCCCCCGCATTTACTTTCTGTACTTTCATTTAAATCCAGTCTCGCACTGGTCCTGTCATTATGGCCTCTGCTTTCGGCCTACTTTTCTGTTTATCCTTATGGCCTCTGCTTTCGGCCTACTTTTCTGCTTATTACCATGGCCTCTGCTTTCGGCCTACTTTTCTGTTTATCATTATGGCCTCTGCTTTCGGCCTACTTTTCTGCTTATTACCATGGCATCTGCTTTCGGCCTACTTTTCAGCTTATTGTTATGGCCTCTGCTTTCGGCCTACATTTCTGCTTAGTGTTATGGCCCCTGCTTTCGGCCTAATTTATTTGCTAATGCAGAGCTGTCATGGCAACCATGCGGTGCTTATCCTCCCTTCTGCGAGGCCTTAGTTGGGTAAAACCCGGAGTTGAGTCCCTCCTCCCAGGTTAGCCCCAAGCAAGGAGCCCTCATACCGCTAATCCTCCCGGTCAGAGGACGTGTGACCGGTCGAGTAGAATTGCCATGTCACTTATGTGCTTGTTTTTAAATAAAGCGGTCTAAACTGTGTCGACACAGAGTCGTTTGTGTGCGTACAGGTTTGAATACCTGGGTGTGTGTATCTGCGCGTTATAGTGTTGTGTACTTACTATACGGCGCGATTACGGGCTTTAGGGCGGGAGGCCCTACATATATATACGTGGATATATATGTCTACCTGCTGCTAACCCTCTACCTTGCCTCGGCTATTTCATTTTTGTCCTTTAGCCGCCCCCGGATAAGGATCCGGGGAGGGGATGTATTCTTCTACTTAGCTCTATGACTAACGATTATTTCTTTTAACCAATCACAGGAAACGGGACAGCACGAAGCCCCCACCCCGCAGGATGAGTTACGAGCCTTAGAGATGGCCCGATCAGACACCCCAGCCTTTCGTCCTATCTTCAGAGACGTGAGTTCGAGAGTATAAGGACTAGCCTAGGGCTCCCTTTTGTTTTAGACTATGTAGCCCTCGAGGCAATGTTTTGTAAAACGATAGGCCCCGACCATATTTAAATATGTAATATAATCAGCATGCTTAGCTTTTCTTATTTCGATTGCTTCCGCTGTGCATTTCTGATGTGTTGTGATGATTCTTGTGCCTGACAAAGAGACCGCTCAGCGCTTGAGACGGTGGGACGTCGCCACCCGGAAAGCGCTGGGTAGTCCTCTTTGGGCAGTAAGATCCCCCCTCCCTGAACCCGGTTCAAGTCTGGGGAGGGGGGGTCTTACAAGCCCCCCCCCCCCCCCCCCCCCCCACTCGGCCGTGTTGAATCTTGTGGCGCCCTTAGAGGGGGGGTGAATAAGGGCTAAAATTTACTTTGAAATTTTTCTAATATATTATGATAATTTTAACGGATAAACAAGTAGATTTTTAGACAACCCAAATGAACACTTAGAAAATCATAAGAAATTGGAAATCAAATTTATTTCCACAAGTGATGAATACAAAGGATTGTCGATCTTAATAAAGCTTAAAATCAAGGCTATAATAAAAATAAACTTTTAACAATTTGTGTTTACCAATCCTTCTACCAAGGATCGGAAGGCTATCACTTGTCTCTCTATAGACCAAGCCCAAGCCTATCATCTAGATCTTCCCTAGATCTAGACGTAGCACACAAGGCCATGATTTCCCACCAAGCCACGCAAGGACTTGGACGCTTCGCACAAGGAAGCGATTTTCCCTTAAGCCACGCAAGGACTTAGACGCTCCGCACAATGAAGCGATTTTCCCTACCAATACAAAGTAAAATGTATATAAATGAAAATACAAGATAAAATAAGAACTCCCTAGAAATTCAGATCTCTGAAAGGAAGGTTGAAGCCTCGAGATGATCATTGATGTAGAAGCGCGTCCGATCTCGTCTTCAATTTCAAACCTTCTCAGCATAAATGAGAGTTCATGAGGTTCTGGAGCTCTCTGGATGGAATGCACTCAGGAAATGACTTAGAATCTTCAAAACTTTTAATGCACGAACAAAAGGAGCCAATTTATAGAATTTCGCTGTCGCCTGGGCGACATCAGCTGTCGGAAATTTTCCGACAGCGCAAAACTGCCGGTCGTGGTGCTGTCGTGGGCAGTTGTTGTAACCTCCGAGCTGTCGCCTGGGCGACATCGATGTCGGATTTCCGACAGCTCAAAACGGCCTTTCGTCGTGCTGCCGTGGGGGAAGTAGTTGTAACTTCTCTGCTGCCGCCAGGGCGACATCAGCTGTCGCCTGGTCGACAGCTCCTCTTCATTTTTGCCATCCGAAACTACTCCAGACTGTAGATTGAGTCGTTCTCATCTCCGAAATGGGGTGGCACGTTATGTAACTCTTCCTGGATTGAAAGTTATGGCCATTTTAAGATCAGCACACAAAACTCATCCAACCTGAGACTTGTCGTTCTCGGATCATGCCCATGAACGAGGACTTGTCTCCTCATTGAACCTGTACAACCTGGCCACTATAAACACACAAAAGACTAGATCAAATACAACACGGTATTTGTTATTCTCAAACCAAGAGATGCGGAAAGCAAGCTCCAACAATCTCCCCCTTTTGATAATAACAAATACCCATATGAGAAATTAGTGAGTTTATAGATAAGTGCGATAAAAGATATGCATGAATAAAAGGTTTACTGCGTGATAGATTTTACTCCCCCTAAATATATATGTCACTAGATTTCTCATTTTATTCTCCCCCTTTTGTTATTACCAAAAGTGGGTTGTCATGATCGAGCAATATCACTCCCTCTACATAGACGCTTTCCATGAAAATTTTTTAATATACTCCCCCTAAATTGTATTCTTCCCCTAAATGTATGCTCCCCCTAAATGTTATAATTAATTGCAATGGTGCATTCTGAAAAATTGAGATTAGTAAGAGATTTCTTGAATTTATATTTCTCCCCTTTTTTGATATTATCAAAAGTTATTTTGAAATAAAGAATGAATAATTATGAAGAAATAATAAATATGAGAGTATATAAGAGTAATAGATTTTATGTCGAGAAGAAAAATAGGATGCAATCAAAAGCTTGTTAAATACTACTTGTTGAGAAAAATATAAGCATGATGTAACATAAAGTAGTAAACAACATAGCTAACATGATAAAGTAAGCATTCTATTTTAAGATACCACTTGCTTAAAGGAAAACACAGTGTTAAAAATAATAAGGACTCTTAAACATAAACATCATTTTAGAAGATAAAACCATATAAAGGATAATGAGTTTTAAATTTGAAAAGTTGATGTTTGAGTTAAAGATTGAAGAGATGCTATTCCATTAAGAAAAAAAATTTGCAAGCATGATTTCATAATATCAAGAAAAGATACACAAACTACAATGTAATAAAATTTTCATTTCAAGTAAACATAAACATTGTAGCGGTCATGCTTTGTTATCTAGTGCATTTACTTAAGTTTGTAGAGATTTGAGTAGATGAGCATTATGATCCAATTCTCATGAGTAGAAGTTTTATGAAAGATAATGATGTGTACAAAGTAGTGTTTTGATGAAGTATACAAGTGAATCAATCAAAAGCACATGACATATATAATGAAATAACACAACATTAAAATACACAAATAATATTACTTCCACACTATTTCAATGCACATGAATAAATAGTACAACTACCAAGGTGCTCTGCACACACAATGCTTATTAAGACTTATCAGGGTGCAAAGTAGTGCTTGGGGGATCACTTTTATACTTTTTAGCTTTATTTTCAAAAAAAAAAATTTGTGATCCGGTGTACTAAAGAGAAGTGGTGTATAAATTGTTTGCTACAAGACACTTTACAATTCTTAGCCAAGGTGCTCAACCTCACAATGCTCATTAAGACTTATCAGGAGGGTGAGTAGTGTTTGGTGGAGTTTTCCTTGTCATTTATTATTTGCTTTTTAGTTTAGTGACTAAGGACTCCGAATTCACTTGTTTTGCAAACATAGCATTTTAAACCACATTTCTCTAAAGAATAAGTGCATGAAAGACAAAGAATTGTAATAACCAATTCAATGTTGTGTAGGTAATCTATTTAGGCATTTTAATTATTTATGTTATTACATTACACAATCATGTAAGAATAAGATTGTAAACACATGTAGGTTATCAAAAATAAGTGAGTGAATGAATCATTATCAAACATAATACATTACTCATACTTAGAGGCATGCTAAACATTTCTACACATGTTTATCTACAATCAATTTCATTGCACATAACAAGATAATTCTCAAGGCATGACGAATACAAAACAATGTTTTTAAGAAACTTGAAAGTTAAATTAAACATTGTATTTAATCTTTAATTGATATAATTAATCATCCATCCTTGACAATGGCAATGAATAACAATCAGTTTTTTTTTTAATATAAATTTTTTAATTTTTTTTTATATATGCACAAAACAATAAACACACATAAAGAAAAACATATTTTTGTTCTTTGAAATTGTTTTGTAATTTTGTATTTGTTTTTTTTATATATATTCTCTGGAACTCATAGAAGTCTTTAATAGCCCTTTCAGTAAATGATATTCTATGCCAGAGAAATAAACAAAAATAATGTATGAGAAAATACATATATATATATTTTTTAAAAGAAATAAAATTTTGTTTTAAAAGGAATAAAAAGATAAACTTTTTACAAACACACAAAATATTAAAATAATACCAGAAATAATTCAAAACACAAAAAAAAAATATTTTGGAGCAAAGGAGCTAACGCCAGGCATTAACTTCTTAACGCCAAAACAGAACTGCATTTCTTGATGTTTTGAAAAATATTTTTCTCAATTCATTTTTATTATAAAGAGACCTTCCTTCAGTTGAAATTTCAGAGTATATTGATTAGATTTGAAGGCTCTTTTAGCATGTATTTGGTGATTTTTCAAATACTTGTGTTTGGTAAAATCATTAAAGCTCAAAATATTAAAATATGCAAACACATGATGCAATGTTAGAATAAATAAAAAAATATGCATGATTTATGTATAAAGAGTGAGATAATGTTCATGCAATGAATATAATATAAGTATATCTAAGATCAAGATACCTTAACTACATGACTACACTCTAGCCCCGTACTAAGTGACGGATGGGCATGAGGAGCTGCACACATGCCGTAGGTTGGGGTGTTAATCCCATATGCATACAAAAGACGACGCTCAACCTAGCACTCTTTCCCCCCAGTGCCTCTCAAGGCCCCACTGGAACCCTCCCCGGTTAAGGACAAGACATGACTTAGAGGTTAGGTCTCTAATGCACACAATCCTACGCCCTCGCTATTGTGAGACACATGTCATAGGTTTATTGATTATAGACATACTAAGCGTGTAAGCCTTAAATATATTAACTGTGTTATAATTTCATGATTAGTTTTGGATTTACAATTTTATCGAAGATTGTTGATTTTAAATCCATTTAGAAAAGTTTTATTCATGCAAATAACTACAAAGGAAAAAATAAGATTTTCATATTTTAATGATATAATTTACTTTAGCATTGCAAGATATAACTAGCATGAGCATTGATTTCTATCTATGGTACGTGATAATGCTAGTGTGATGAATTAGGACAACATGGTGCAAAGCTAAGTAAAGATGGACAAATATAAGATTGAGTTGCATGTGTTCAAACATAGAGTTTTGAATTTTCATAGACCTAGAAAGAAGTGACAATTCTATTTGATTTCATCTTGTTGATATCAAGTTAATTCATAGGTCTAAAGATAATGAGATTCATGCAAACAATAAAGATGCACATCACACACACAAAACAAGATATGAAACTATAATACCAATTGCAATCATATATTTCATAATTCCTAAGGTTGATAGAATTAGTTGATTTAAGATAGGTTTTGATGGATCATGAATTATGATATATGATTATAGTGAATTTTAGCATAGGATATTAATAGATCATGGTGGTGATTGTGAAATCATATTCATCATTTTTGTAAATTTTCTTTTTTATTTTATTTTTAGAAATTAGACAAAACAAATACAAGGTATTTGACAACAATGATAGTAAAAATAATTTTTTAGAGAAAATCAGAATTTTTAGGAAAATATGTTACCGCCAGCGTTAGTGATAACGCCTGGCGTTAGCAACAGAGTTACTATATTTGATTTAAAACACATTGTTTTTGATATTATTTAATTCTGATTTTTCTCGATTATGATTTTTAATATAGGGGCTATCATATGCAGCAACGAAAAATAGACAAATATGCAATTAGTTGCGCATTTAATATTTTAGCCTAAGACCCATAAAAATCCATTTAAATCCAATTCTGAAAGTAATTTCATTAGTCTTGATAATATCATTTAGAAAATTTAGCATTCAGTTTATAATGATAATATAAGACATTTATAGGCAAAGGATTTAAAGAGGATAAAACAAAAAGAAAAGATAGATCACTTAAAAATTATGACTTTATGTTTAATTTAATTCAATTTTGATTTGATAAACATTAGACTTAAAATGTAAAAGTCATATTTCATAATATATCTAAGTGACCTTAGCGTGTTGGCTCAAAAATAAGAAAACAAACAAAAGAAAAAACAATTAAGCATATCATGAAGTAGAGAATTGATATTTCATTTTTAATTGTTTCTACTTCATGCAAATGATAGGATACTAATGAATAAGAGATTTAGGTATCCAAAGGGGACCATGAGGGATGGTTCCTTTGGGTACCCAAATACGACATGATGATTTTTTAGGAGACAAGGATAAATGAGCCTTTTCTATTAAAGTTGATGTGTCATTTTTCTTTAAGGGTCTCCATTCATACCTTGGTTGTTTATCTTTAAAATTCATATTATGATTATGTGACATCTTTATATGATTGTATTTGTTTGAAAAATAATTCATTTGAGATTTATGCTTATTCAAATTATTTTTCAAAATAGATTAATGTTGATAATCATAATGAATTTTATTATATGGATTCTTTGAAAATTTATAAGAGTGATTGTCTTTCTTTAGAATTGAATATTTAAAGAGTGAGTTACAAATGTTTTAAATGATTGGTCCTTATTTAGATGATTTTCATTTCCACTCTTTCTTATAGACCTACTCTTATAATATGAAGTTAAGCTTTTAGACTTTTGAAAATTTGATAAACTAGAAAAAAGAGATTTTACATTATATGAAAATTTTTGAATAAACATTTTTAATGATTCTAGTTTATCCTTTAAATTATCATTTTCTTTTATCAATTTTTCATTAAGTTCTTTTGAAATTAAAAGTCCTTTTTCTAAAACCTTGAGTTCTTCTTTAAAAGAATTATAATCAAAACAAGGTTTAGCATTTTCAATTAAAGAGCATGAACAAGAATTTGAAACATCAATATAAGATTCTACTTTAGTGTTTGCTTTTAAAGTTTTATTTTCTAAACGTAATTTGGAATTAGCATGTTTCAACTTTGAAATTTTACGTTTAGCAAATTTAAGCACACGAAATGTAGAAATAGAATTAGTTACTAAAAGAGAAGATTTAGATTTTCTTACCTTGCTATAGTTTCCGTCTTCTCTTTTGCTTGATGTTTTGCCATCAACTAAGTCCAATATTGTGACATTGTCTTCTTCATCTTCCTCTTCCAAACAAGTGTCCATCATCCTTTCCGCTTGATGAGAATTCTATGGATCCATCCTTTGTGTAGCTTTCTTGAATATTTGCATAGGCTTGCATATTCTCCGGTTCTTGTGAATGTTCCGTACCTGTAGAAGGAGAATCATAAGTTCTTTTAAGAAAACTCCAAATTTCATATGCGGTAGGTAAAGTATAAATAAGTTTGAAAATATTTTGGTCTAACGCACAAAATATACTATTCATAGATTTTGCATTTAAAATAATTTCGTTTCTAGTTAGTACGCTAGATGGCTTTTTAATAGTAATATTCCAAACTTTTTCATCTAAGGCCTTAAGAAAAATTTTCATTAATATTTTCAACCCTTTAAAATTTTTGCCCATAAATAAAGGTGGTGATAATATTTTTTTCATTTATATTAAAATTTTCCCCACTAGTAGAAGCGAGATCATGATCAAGAGACGCCATTATTCTCGGTTGTTAAGCCGATTTGGAATAACCTCGCTCTGATACCAATTGTTGGATCTTGTGACGCCCTTAGAGGGGGGTGAATAAGGGCTAAAATTTACTTTGAAATTTTTCTAATATATTATGATAATTTTAACGGATAAACAAGTAGATTTTTAGACAACCCAAATGAACACTTAGAAAATCATAAGAAATTGGAAATCAAATTTATTTCCACAAGTGATGAATACAAAGGATTGTCGATCTTAATAAAGCTTAAAATCAAGGCTATAATAAAAATAAACTTTTAACAATTTGTGTTTACCAATCCTTCTACCAAGGTTCGGAAGGCTATCACTTGTCTCTCTCTAGACCAAGCCCAAGCCTATCCTCTAGATCTTTCCTAGATCTAGACGTAGCACACAAGGCCACGATTTCCCACCAAGCCACTCAAGGACATGGACGCTCCGCACAAGGAAGCGATTTTCCCTTAAGCCACGCAAGGACTTAGACGCTCCGCACAAGGAAGCGATTTTCCCTACCAATACAAAGTAAAATGTATATAAATGAAAATACAAGATAAAATAAGAACTCCCTAGAAATTCAGATCTCTGAAAGGAAGGTTGAAGCCTCGAGATGATCGTTGATGTAGAAGCGCGTCCGATCTCGTCTTCAATTTCAAACCTTCTCAACATAAATGGGAGTTCATGAGGTTCTGGAGCTCTCTGGATGGAATGCACTCAGGAAGGTACTTAGAATCTTCAAATCTTTTAATGCACGAACAAAAGGAGCCAATTTATAGAATTTCGCTGTCGCCTGGGCGACATCAGCTGTCGGAAATTTTTCGACAGCGCAAAACTGCCGGTCGTGGTGCTGTCGTGGGCAGTTGTTGTAACCTCCAAGCTGTCGCCTGGGCGACATCGATGTCGGATTTCCGACAGCTCAAAACGGCCTTTCGTCGTGCTGCCGTGGGGGAAGTAGTTGTAACTTTTCTACTGTCGCCTGGGCGACATCAGCTGTCGCCTGGGCGACATCAGCTGTCGCCTGGGCGACAGCTCCTCTTCATTTTTGCCATCCGAAACTACTCCAGACTGTAGATTGAGTCGTTCTCATCTCCGAAATGGGGTGGCACGTTCTGTAACTCTTCCTGGATTGAAAGTTATGGCCATTTTAAGATTAGCACACAAAACTCATCCAACCTGAGACTTGTCGTTCTCGGATCATGCCCATGAACGAGGACTTGTCTCCTCATTGAACCTGTACAACCTGGTCACTATAAACACACAAAAGACTAGATCAAATACAACACGGTATTTGTTATTCTCAAACCAAGAGATGCGGAAAGCAAGCTCCAACAGGCCGACCCCTTTGTGGGAGGCAAATGGTGGCAACCCCCCTACTCGGCCGACCCCCTTTCGTGGGAGGTGAGTGGGGGCAGCCCCCCCCACTCGCCCCTCCTCATACGTTGATTGTTCATGGTCATGGTCGGACTGCGGATAGCAGAATTTTGGCTATTCGCGGTCCAATTTTTGGTTATCCGCAGTTCATTTTTGTGAAAGTCTATAAATAGACCCTCATGGGCACCTTGGGAAGGGTTGGTCACTACCCCCCCCCCCCCCCCCCCCCCCCCCCCGCGTGTGTCTTGTGAGCAAGCACCCCCCCCCCCCCCCCTCCCTTGTCATCCTTCAGCTGACAGTGAGGTGGTTCTTAGTGCCCTCCAAGGTGCCCAGGCTCAGCATTGGCTTGGAAGGGGAAGTTCTGAGTGGGCTTCCGGGTGTGCGGTGGGACCTCCACGCTGAAACTTAAGGGGTCTGTTCCTAGACTCCAGTTGTTATCAAGTCCAAGTCTCTTAGTTCTTAGTGACCGGTCAAGAGTCAAGGCTTAGGTCAAGTAAGGGTTAGTCGCAACCCCCTTTCGAACGCTGAAACCGGAAAACTGATTTCAACAATAACCACCGCATTCACGACCGCCACTGTCGTGCCAAACAGAGGCTAAATGACCTTAGCTTAGAATCATCTGCCGATAGAGCTAATCCATGGAGTTGAAGAGAAAGGAGAATTTTCCCCTGAAGGTATTTCTTATAATTCATCCTACCAAAAATTCCATATTATTTGCTCAGTTCGCAACCAGTAAATCCCGTGCAATGCCGCCTTGAAAATACAATTCCTAACAACTAGATCCATGAAACATTTCACGATCACAGAGCCAAATAACTCAGATATTTTGGATTAATTGGGGGTTATATCAGATCGGATGGTTGATCATCAATCAAAAGAGCGATATAAATGACGGATCGAAAAATGTCACAGCAGAGCAAAAAGGATATACAAATTTTTTTTTTTTAATGAAGTGACTACGGCCGTTCTGGCATCCTCTGCTCCTGGCCTCCCGCCATCCAGAGAAAACTACTTAATCGCATCCATCTATTTCGTATAAATTCATTTAAGCGGCCCCAAAAACGTATCTTGAAGCTCCGACTGATCTCTCCACGGTCATCGGACAAGACCCGTCACGGCCGGCGCCGGTTATGAAGACGCCGATCGCCGCGTCTTTTCTTCTCCACCTCCCGGCGCATCACCCCCGTCACAATCCAAGGACGATGTAGTACACGAGAGTGATGGGCAGCGCGATCAGCATACCGAATATGACCCTGCATATTACGGACAAAGAAAAAACTGTAAGATTGAATATTGAGTTTGAACTTTTCGTACTAATTTTATATGATTTTCATTCATTGTTAAATGCGACTGACGCTGTGCTCAGGATGGCTGGATGGACGTTGTACTCCTTTGCGAAGACGAACGGGACGATGCCTTGCGGTAGGGCCGCCTGATTAGAAACCGACGGTCAGAAATTACGTAGATTTAGAAACGAAAAAGACAACCTGGGTTCTCTCCCATGCCTGTCCGCTGACGGCAGCTACGCCGGTCCGCAAGGCTATTGCTGGCAGTACCTGGTTTCACTGGAGAGGCCCCTAGGTTCGCCGGTACGGCGGTCATCGTGCATAAATCAGGCGAAAGAGAAGAGAGGAATATATATAATGCACGCACACCTGGACAATGGCCACGCGGAGAAGGTCGCCTCGGAGGCCGACGGCGAGGGAGGCCGCCGCCATTACTGCCGGGCCCGTAAGGAATCGAACGGCCATGGCGAAGGCTGCCACTGCGTTCCCGCATGCAATGATCTTCGGCTGCAGCGCCATAAACAAACCTGTGGGGGGGAAAATATATAGTGCAAAATTACTATTCATAAACTTATATATACAAAACTATAACTTTTCTATATAAATTATTATTATGTTAATTACTTTACAGATCATGCAGGATCAGGATAAGATTCCATCGCATTGCAGTTATATTAAATAATTTTATAATTTCAAAAAATATTAAAATAAAATGGAACAAAATATTAATCAGAAACTCTGGATCTAATTATTATTTTTTGTCAATTAACAAATTATCTCTATTATCTATTTGGACATTAAAGGGCATTTCTGTAACAAAAATTTTCTAAACCACTACGGGCAAATCTGGTTGTAAAGAAAACTGCGAGAAAAATTTTCACAAATCTATGCATTTTTATTTTGGTTTGTCATTAGTCTTGTCCCTGACTGAAATTGGTCTATCAATAACAACAACAATAGTAAAATAGCCCTCCACCGAGCCCAGGTCACTTCAAATTAATAATAAATCGAACCAAATCGAACTAAACCGGATCAGATCGTATATATGTTGTATTATAAATTGAAGATTTGAGAGGAATGAGAATTTTTTTTGAGAAAATTATTGTCTCATCTTCTCTTCCATCCGTATTAATGTTTATATTTTTTTAAACCACTCAGATCGAATTAAACCGAGCTGAATCATTCGTTAATTTGCACAATTCGGCTCGGTTTAAGAATTCTGGAACCACATAGGGACGATTAGATTTGTGATTTTCATCAAAAGCCAAACCGAAATATTACAACCCTATGTAAAATGTTCTCAAAAAAACATCTCTAACACAATGGATTAAACATAAATAATAATAAAAAAATATTACTTTATAACCGAGAGCCTACTCATTAATGGAGAAATACACTCAATTACAATTATACCCTTTTTTTTTATAAGGGGGCGGGGACCACCGGCAGGGCACAGCCACGAGGAGCACAGCCGAGTGTCCCGCGCTTTTCCCGTGGTGCTGCCTCCCCGGGCCCACACAAACGTATTATTCTCTTTTTGAGGTAATATTTCTAGTAATAAACAAATAATCAGAATAAATATGTGTAAGTAAATAATCTTAAATAAATAAAAAAAAAAAAAAGGTAAATAGTCACCTAAGCTAAACATAGCCATGCCCAGCCCGGCGTCCGACAGTATGGAAATAGACTTCTCGATGATCTTGGGCATATGAACGTGCCACCTGTACAGGGGATTAAATGATGATTAGATATTGCTGTTAGGCGTTAATTGCAGTTGGATTAGAAGGGATTGGGGAGCAGGTGGTGGACCGGAATGCTACGAGGGACCAGATGAGGCCGATGAGGCTGGAGTACGTGTTGGGATTCCTGATGAGCTTGCGCCACACCATGATGAGGATAAGGCGTGTCATTACGCTCGCCGGCGGCATCTGGGCCTCTTTCAGGCTTCCGCCGACGCCGTCCTTTGAGTGAAGCTCCACCGTAGAGCTCGTTGCGAGCTTGGACGATAGCCCGTCTGGAACGCCACCAACCTTGTTGTCTTCGGCTTCCTCGATGCACCTCCCGCCACTGAATTTGAACTCGGCTGTGGCTGGAGTCGCGCCTCCTTCGCCATTTCGAATGATTTCTGTTTTTTTAATCAGAATAGAAAATAGGATGGGTTTGTTATTTTATCTTTTTGAAAGTTTGGTAAGAAGAGAGAATTGAGTACCTTTGTTCGCGCCGTTGCTAGGAAGATCAGCTGGAACGATCATGCGAATCTCCTTGGCGCCAAAATCAGATCGGTTGTCAGCGCCGGTGAAATCGGCGGAGCCGAAGACAGGGAGGCCGCCGACCTCCGACACCGGAGATGCGTTGGAGCTCCACACGAACATGTGAAGCTCCTTCGTGTCGTTGCTGGCCGCGCGCTGTATGGGCAGTGGGGTTCCAGACTGGACCTTCTTTGGGATGGCGGAGCATCCAGCGGTAATCTCTGGGTTCGGCGCCGGGTAATGCCCAAACATCGGCGAGTTTGCGTGGTGATGGTGGGGCTCGTCAAAATTGGACGGCCGAGGCGTCGGTCCCCTAGATGTTTGCATAGAGTAGATATCACCTGAGCCGAAGTTTGATGGCCGCAGGGGCGGCGTTGGTGCCCCGCCACACATCGCGAAGAAATCAGAGTGGTTGAAGTTCGATCCGCGCGGGGTTGGATTCCTCGAGGAGCTGAGCGAATAGATCTCAGCGCCGGTGAGGTTCGAAGGCCTCGGCGTCATTACTGCGATTGATCGCCTCGACGACGTGGACTTCCTTACGGTCACATGGATCTTACCGTCGCCGCTGATTTCTGCTTCTGCCTGAAGCAAATCCCGGCCACCATCGAGCGAGGTGACATCCGAGTCGACCCGGAAGGACACAATCGATGCGGCCGTGTCCGGGAACTGGTCAGCAATTAGGATCCTCGCGGCGCGATATTCGAAGAGGAAGAGCATGATGGTGTACCAGATGATGCACTGGAGAACGACGATCTGAACCATCAGTGTTCCAGAGTACGGCCCGTACATGGCGATGAGGAGAGGTATTCCCATGACCAGAGTGTTTGGGAGCGTGGAGAGGGAGAAGAGGGTGATCGACCAATCGAGGGAGCCTCGGTTGGCGACACGAGCCCAAACGGAAAGCGCGACAAGAACCATCATCTTCTGAAGCGTATCCGCAGCGACGAATCGTAGGTTCATCGAGTAGGGGTCGTTTGTGGAGATAAAGTGGAAGGAGAGGAGGGGAACGGCGAAGATGGCCACGAAGCGGTTGATGCCGGAGCACTGCTCCGGCGAGAAGATCCTCCACCACCGGACGGAACCATATGCGAGGATCATTGCGACGTAAAGCGGCACCACGGCCGTCAGGACGGAGTAGAGATCTCTCGGGGTAATCATTTCGCCGGCGATTTCGTCGACGGCGGTAGCGGCATGCGGCGGAAGTGGAAATTGGGAAGTGGGAGGTGGGCCGTGGGAGCGATTATGGCATTCGCCCGCTCACATAAACCCCTGCTTTATAACAATACAAAAAGAGCCATGGGAGTGGCAACGCAGGTCCGCTGCTTTGGACCGGCTGATCACCGGCATGAGCAGACATGAGGAGAATATGAATCGATGGAATTGTAATCTTCTTAAAAAAAGTATTTATATAGAATACGAATATGACACTTATAAATATTATATCTATATTTATTATATTATATATATACATAGGGGGGCAATATTTTCTGATGTTCGTGGGAGGTTTCCCATCGGCACGTGCGGGACAGTGTGCTACACAGTTCTTTAGGCTTTGCCCTCCTTATTGCTTCGTGTTGAAATTGAATGTGATAGCTGTGCTAATAGCCGATGTCAAAACAAGCATGTGGCTTGCAGGTCTTCAACGAATGTTACATAGAAGCAATTGACTTATGACTAAACTTTCCTTTTATCTCTGTTTGTGATCCTATGGGCGCGGCGGTGGTAGTCGTGAACCTGGTGATTATGAACCGTCGTTCGTGAGCGCCCGACCTCAACTAGGAATTGCATCCACTTTTATGTTCAAAAATAGTCTTTTAATGACCGTTGTCATGCCACACAAGCATTCTATGACGGTGGCATTTTTGTCAAAACTCACGGGAGCAAAAACGTCACGCCAAAGGCAGCCTTTATTGGTCATAATTTGTCAAAACTCACCGGTGGCATTCTAGGAATTGCATCCACTTTTAGAAGAATATCTAGAAGTTATCTAAGTGACCGTTCGTTTGGACGGAATTGATTTCAGGAATTTGCTTTTAGATGAAAACCAGTATATATAAGGGAATTGACTTTTTATAGAATTTCAAGTATATTGTTTGGTTGCATGATTGAATTCAGTCAACAAATTTTATATTGACTTAGAAAAGTTGTTTCGTTGAATGATAGAATTGATATTGAAATTGACATAATAAATTAATTTTATAAAATCCAAAACGTAGCGTCAAACGCGATAAAATGCATAATATATTTTAAGATCCGTGTTTTTCGCCCAAGCTCGCATTTTTGATCGGGCGCGTTGTTTTCTCAAGACGCGTGTGTACAATCCTCATATTTCCCGAGTCGGTGTGACCCGACCCGGGCGAGACCAAGACAATTTAAGGTGGTCGAGACGGTCGAAACCGATCAAGGCAAGAAGAGGCCGCGGGAGAGACGGAGGAAGCACCCGCTACCCCGGCTCCCTTGGGTGGGTAGGAGAAATCCTCCCACTCAGGCCCTTTGCGAGGGGAGTGGGAGGAGTGCTCCCACTCACCGGGCGAGTGGGAGCAGCTCTCCCACTCGCCGGGCGAGTGGGAGGGGAGGGTTGCTCCCACTCGGCCGATCGGCCGAGTGGGAGGGGGCCTCCCACTCGCCGGCCGAGTGGGAGGGCTGCTCCCACTCGCCTCCCCCTTAGGGGGCGAGTGGGAGAGGCCTCCCACTCGCCCGGTATGGGTGGGGAGATCGGTATGACCTCCCGCGAGGGGGGGAGTGGACACCTCGAGTCCCACTCGCCCCCCTCGCATGCGTGATCAATGGCGGTCATGGTTGGACTGCGGATAGCAGGATTTTTGCTATCCGCAGTCCATTTTTTGGGAAGTCTATAAATAGACCCCCATGGGCACCTTGGGAAGGGTTGGTTCCTACCCCCTCCCTCGCGTGTGAGCAAGCACTACCTGTTGAAACCGACTACTCGGTCTCTGTGGAGTTCGGGGCCCTCAACGAGGCTGAGGGGCGACCAACCCTTACTTCCCCCAAGGGAGAGCTCTAGGTTGAAGGTGTCGGAACTAAGAACTGGACCAAGGGCTTAGCGGGGAGGTCCCGCCACGTACCCGGAAGTCCCCTTGGAACTTCCCCTCCCAAGCCACTACTAAGCTTGGGCACCACTGGAGCCTCTCCTCACCCCCTAGAGAGACTTGGGGAGGGAGAGGGAGAAGGAGAGAGCTAGCCTAGGATGAGAGATCTCTCCAAATGGTGCCCCCTTGGTCCTATTTATAGGATTTTTGAAGTTGGGCTGCAAATAGCCAAAAATTGGTCTGCCAGATTACCAGAATACCCCTGAATTGGGCTGCGGATAGCTGAATCCCGCTGTTCTGAAATGCTAAATGCAGACCACTGGACTGCGAATAGCCAAACTGGACTGCGAATAGTAAACTGGATGAGGGGGGCCGAGTTGGCCTCTCCGCCGAATGTTGGGCGAGAGGGGGGGTCGAGCTGGCCTCTCCCCTCTCCGCCGAATGCTGGGCGAGAGGGGGGGTCGAGCTGGCCTCTCCCCTCTCCGCCGAATGGTGGGCGAGAGGGGGGGGTCGAGCTGGCCTCTCCCCTCTCCGCCGAATGCTGGGCGAGAGGGAGGTCGAGCTGGCCTCTCCCCTCTCCGTCGAATGCTGGGCGAGAGGGGGGGGGGGGGTCGAGCTGGCCTCTCCCCTCTCCGCCGAATGCTGGGCGAGAGGGGGGGTCGAGCTGGCCTCTCCCCTCTCCGCCTTCCTCCGGAGCGGGGGGCGAGAGGAGCTCGCCCCCTTCCTTTGCTCGCTTCCTATATGAGCTGGGCGAGCGGAGGTCTCCGCCTCCTACCGCTCGTCCTCCCTCTCTCTATCCGAGGGAAAAGCACTCGACGAATACTGGGTTGTACACTACCCCTCCCCTCCCCCTGTCATTGAAGGTGGACGGTGAGGTGATCCTTAGTGCCCTCCAAGGTGCCCAGGCTCAGCATTGGCTTGGGAGGGGAAGTTCCGAGTGAGCTTCCGGGTGTGTGGTGGGACCTCCGCGCTGCAGCTTAAGGGGTCCATTTGTGGACTCAGGTGTTCATCAAGGGCAAGGGTCTCTCAGTTCTTAGTGACCGGTCAAGGGTCTTAGCTTAGGTCAAGTAAGAGTTAGTCGCATCCCCCTTTCGAACGCTGAAACCGGGAAACTGGTTTCAACATTCTGGTGCAGTGAGCGTGGAAGCGGCTAATTCGGAAAACTCGGAGTTGAGTCTCATGGCGGGAAGCAAAGAACCGGGGAGGTCGCCTCCCCCCAGCATGTTGCAGCCATTAACGGGGGAGGAGGAGGCAGATGAGGCAGATCATGTGTTGGGTGATTTGACCAAGTTAGAGGTGGCAGAGGAAGTGACTGAGAAAGAGGTCATTAGCGGCAGTGGAAGGCCGGAGAAGGTGCGAATTAGCGGGAGGTTGAGCGGGCCAGATCAAGAGAAGATCCGAAGATGTGTCCAGCAGAACATAGACATCTTCGCATGGAGCGCTGCGGAGATGCCAGGTATTGACGCGGACGTGGCATGTCATCGCCTCAACCTCGACCCGAACGTCCGCCCCATTCGCCAAAAGAAGAGGAAAGTGTCGCCCACCCTCGCTGGGCCGATCAGAGAGGAGGTGGGGAAGCTGCTCGAGGCCGGGTTCGTGGAAGAAATCCAATACCCAGGGTGGGTTTCAAACGTAGTAATGGTGAAGAAGGGAGATGGGAGGTGGAGAATGTGTGTGGACTTCACTATGTTGAACAAAGCATGCCCTAAAGACTGCTACCCGTTGCCCCGGATCGATGCGTTGGTAGATTCAGCAGTCGGATTCCCCGTGATGAGCTTCTTGGACGCGTTCTCCGGCTACCATCAAATTCGAATGCACTCGCCCGACGTCAAGGACGTCTCGTTCATCACGGACGACGGATGTTATTGTTACAAGATGATGCCGTTTGGGTTGAGGAATGCGGGGGCAACCTATCAAAGGATGATGGATCGGGTCTTCAGAGAGCAGAAGGGGCGCAACTTAAAGGTCTACGTGGATGACTTGATGGTTAAAAGCAGGGATGTGGAGTCCCACCTGCAAGACCTAGTGGAGACCTTCGCTACCCTTCGGAGGTTCAAGATGAGGTTGAACCCTTCCAAATGTGTTTTTGGAGCAAGTCGAGGAAAGTTCTTGGGCCATCTGCTCACCCCGGAGGGGGTCGAACCCAATCCAGACAAGGTAAAGGCCATCTTGGAGCTGGAATCGCCGAAGAACGCGAAAGAAATTCAGAGGCTGACTGGGAAGTTAGCAGGGCTGAGTCGGTTCCTCTCCAGGACGGGAGAGAAGTGCTCTCCTTTCTTCAAGGCCCTGCGCCAGGGTCAGAAATTCGAATGGACACCAGAGTGTGAGAAAGCCTTTCTGGCCTTTAAGGAACAACTAACGCGAGCCCCCTTGCTCTAGGGGCCGAGGGAAGGAGAAGACCTCTTTCTCTACCTAGGAGTAGGGGTCGAGGCAGTGAGTTCAGTCCTGGTCCGGGAGGAGGGGAAGAAGCAGCTGCTGATCTACTATGTTAGCAGAGTCCTGAAGAAGGCGGAGCTGAGGTACCCTGTCCTGGAAAAGCTAGCATTTGCTTTGATCATATCGGCCCGGAAACTCCGCCCATATTTTCAGGCTCACTCGATCAGGGTGGTGACCGACCATCCCCTTCGCAACATTATGGAGGGAGTGGAGCATTCGGGCAGATTGGCAAAGTGGTCGGTAGAGCTCAGCGAGTTTGATGTCAGCTTCATCCCCCGGTTGTCGATGAAAGCACAAGCAGTAGCAGACTTCCTGGCAGAATACGTCAAAGAGGTGGACGGGCCAGAGCCCGCCGGGTTGGTGGCATGGGATCTGTTCGCGGATGGAGCATCAGGAAAAAGTTCCCTCGGCGGAGGGGTGATCCTGGTCAGCCCACATGGGACCAGGATCGAGCAAGCGATCCACATTCGATTCCCTGTGACCAACAACCAGGCCGAGTATGAGGCAGTGGTGGCAGGGCTCCGTCTGGCAAAGGAGCTGGAGATCCAGGACGTGAAGGTTTTCACAGATTCAATGGTGGTGGCCTCCCAGGTTCGAGGGGAGTTCGAAGCAAAGGAGCCAACCCTCCAGAGGTATCTGGCGAAGGTTAGGGACCTCGTCGGATGGTTTCACACCTTCTCCATTCAACACATTCCAAGAGAGGAGAACGCTCGAGCGGACTAGTTGGCGAAGCACAGTCCTCGCGCAGGAGGAACGGTGACCGAGCTGTTCCGCCCATCCATCGAGGAAGGCGAGTTGATGGAGATTGATCGGAGAACCTCGTGGATAGACCCGATCCTCACCTTCCTGACCTCGGGCAAGTTCCCGGAAGGAGACCTAGATAAGAGGCGGTTCAGGTACAAGTCAGCATACTACATGATGCGCGAAGGAAGCCTGTACAGAAAAACCTTGGCTGGGCTCCTAGCAAGGTGCGTGACGGAAGATGAAGTTCCGAGGGTCTTGGAGGAAGTCCACTCCGGAGAATGCGGGAGCCATTCGGGAAGTCAGACCCTAGAAAAGAGGGTGCTAAGGCAAGGGTACTTCTGGCCGACTCTGCGGAAGGATGCCATGGAGTTTACAAAAAAGTGTCAGAAGTGTCAACTCTTCGCGCCGCTCCAACTTCAACCCGCGCAGAGGCTCAGGACGATCACTGCGCCCTGGCCCTTCGCCATCTGGGGGATGGACTTGGTCGGCCCATTCCCTCAGGCTAGCGGTCAGAGGAGATTCTTGCTGGTTATGATTGACTATTTCTCCAAGTGGGTGGAGGTTAAGGCCTTGGCGAAGACGACCTCGCAGGTGATAAAGAATTTCATCTGGGGAGAAATAATTTGCAGACACGGACTCCCCCTTGCCATAGTAACAGACAACGGACCACAATTCGCTAGCGATGAATTCATCACTTTCTGCGGTCAAGTGGGCATCGACCTCCGCTTTGCCTCCGTCCACCATCCTCGAAGCAATGGGCAGGTGGAGGCCGCCAACAAAGTCATCGTCAACTTGCTGAAGAAGAAGGTGCAGAACCTGAAAGGGAACTGGGTGGAGCAACTTCCCTCGGTCTTATGGGCCTTGAGAACAACTCCCAATACGGCAACGGGCGAAACGCCATTCAAACTTTCCCACGGGTCAGAAGCCGTGCTCCCAGTGGAGTTCGAGGTCAGATCCCCCCGGGTCGTAGCTGTCGAGGAAGGGGATGAGGACTGGAGAATAGGCAACGAAGAGGAGCAACGACTCTCGCTGGATATGGTTGAGGAGCTCCAGGACCTCGCCACGGTTCGACAAGAGGAAGTGAAGCGTCGGATGGCCAGATACTTCGATAGGAACATTAGAATCAAACAATTCATCCCAGGAGATCTAGTCCTCAAAAAGGTCGACGCCGCGGGAAGGTCAGCGAACGTAGGAAAGCTCCAGCCCAATTGGGAGGGACCCTATGTGATCTTGGAGGCCCTAAGGTCAGGGGGGTATCGCCTTCATAATGTTGAGGGAATCCCCCTTGGGAATACTTGGAGTGGCGACGATCTAAAACGTTTTTATCCTTAATGAATATGTTGATTATCTCTTCTGTCATACCTCTTACTCCAGCTTAAGGTAGTTACTCTGGCCGATGGGAGCACAAGTTAGTAAGGTCCCACGAAGCGGAATTATATCGCGAAAACATCGAGTACCACCATCTCCGGTTAGATCAGGAGTGCGTTGAGTTCCTCCACCCCCGGTTGAGATAAGACTCCCAGGACGTGGATGGGTACTACCACCTCCAGTTAGATCAGGAGTGCGTTGACCCCCTCCACCCCGGTTGAGCTAAGACTCCCAGGACGTGGATGGGCACTACCACCTCCAGCCAGATTGGGAAGGCGTTGAGTTCCTCCACCCCCGGTTGAGCTAAGACTCCCAGGACATGGATGGGTACTTCCACCTCCAATCGCTAGGATCCCTGACTAAAAGAGATCACTCCACAGACTCAGTCATATTGACAGATGGGAGACTCATCGGGTCAGTCAACGACTCGATGATCGGTTCAAGTAAGGTATCAAATCCTCAAGCAGTAAAGAGAGAAAGATTAAAGGAAACAGGTATGCAGGAAATACGTGGCTCCTACAAGGAGCCAAAGAAGAGAAGAAGTTCCTGGCCACCCTCACGTTCAGGGGGAATAGCCACCGCTGCAAGGGGACGAGCCGGGTCGCGCAGGAGAAGGGGAGGACTCATGCAGGATGTCATCGGCAGAGACTCCCCTCCAGCTGTCTCAGAGAGCATCCGCCTCATGGAGGCGGCTCCCCAGGGCTCGAGTCGTTGACGTCACAATCCTCCTGCGAGTACACTCGACTTCAACAGGGCAAGGTGGGGCAGCTGTCGCTGCCCTCGAAGGTTCGCCTCTTTCTCTCTCCTTTCTCCCTTAGCTGTCTTTGGGCTTCAGCAGGTGAGAAGAGAAACCGGCGCGCGGGCTCTCGTTGAGCTGCCTCCACTTCCAGTTGAGCTCTGCTCCCTGGAAGATGTTGAGTTCCCTCCATCTCAGGTTGAGTTCGACTCGACTAGAGATGTTGAGTTCCCTCCATCTCAGGTTGAGTTCGACTCGACTAGAGATGTTGAGTCCCCTCCATCTTAGGTTGAGTTCGACTCGACTAGAGGTGCTGAGTTTTTTCTCCACCTCGGGTCGAGTTCAATTCGACCTGAGGTGTTGAGCTTTCTCCACCTCCAGTTGGGCTCGGCCCATAGGAGGGTTCTTAAGTGGAGAAAGGTTTTCCTCCCACCTCAGGTCGAGTTCGGCTCGACTAGAGGTGCTGAGTTTTTTCTCCCACCTCAGGTCGAGTTCGGCTCGACTAGAGGTGCTGAGTTTTTTCTCCACCTCGGGTCGAGGTTAATCCGACCCCAGGTGTTGAGCTTTCTCCACCTCCAGTTGGGCTCGGCCCATAGAAGGGTTCTTTAGTGGAGGAAAGTTCACCTTCCGTCTCAAGTCAGGATCAACCGAAGGGCTTGGCAGAGGTTCCCCGATGACGGATCCTTTTGTGGATTCCCCTAAGGTCCCACCTACTCGTCAAATAGGTGGGTTGGACTTTCTTTCCGAGCTTGGGACAAGCTCGCAAAGAGCGGGGATTGTGTACAACCCTCATATTTCCCGAGTCGGTGTGACCCGACCCGGGCGAGACCAAGACAATTTAAGGTGGTCGAGACGGTCGAAACCGATCAAGGCAAGAAGAGGCCGCGGGAGAGACGGAGGAAGCACCCGCTACCCCGGCTCCCTTGGGTGGGTAGGAGAAATCCTCCCACTCAGGCCCTTTGCGAGGGGAGTGGGAGGAGTGCTCCCACTCACCGGGCGAGTGGGAGCAGCTCTCCCACTCGCCGGGCGAGTGGGAGGGCGGCTCCCACTCGCCGGCCGAGTGGGAGGGGGCCTCCCACTCGCCGCCCCCTTAGGGGGGCGAGTGGGAGAGGCCTCCCACTCGCCGGCCGAGTGGGAGGGCTGCTCCCACTCGCCGCCCCCTTAGGGGGCGAGTGGGAGAGGCCTCCCACTCGCCGGCCGAGTGGGAGGGCTGCTCCCACTCGCCGCCCCCTTAGGGGGCGAGTGGGAGAGGCCTCCCACTCGCCCGGTATGGGTGGGGAGATCGGTATGACCTCCCGCGAGGGGGGGAGTGGACACCTCGAGTCCCACTCGCCCCCCTCGCATGCGTGATCAATGGCGGTCATGGTTGGACTGCGGATAGCAGGATTTTTGCTATCCGCAGTCCATTTTTTGGGAAGTCTATAAATAGACCCCCATGGGCACCTTGGGAAGGGTTGGTTCCTACCCCCTCCCTCGCGTGTGAGCAAGCACTACCCCTCCCCTCCCCCTGTCATTGAAGGTGGACGGTGAGGTGATCCTTAGTGCCCTCCAAGGTGCCCAGGCTCAGCATTGGCTTGGGAGGGGAAGTTCCGAGTGAGCTTCCGGGTGTGTGGTGGGACCTCCGCGCTGCAGCTTAAGGGGTCCATTTGTGGACTCAGGTGTTCATCAAGGGCAAGGGTCTCTCAGTTCTTAGTGACCGGTCAAGGGTCTTAGCTTAGGTCAAGTAAGAGTTAGTCGCATCCCCCTTTCGAACGCTGAAACCGGGAAACTGGTTTCAACAGCGTGTTTTTCGCCCAGGTGAACGTATTTCAGCCCGGGACCGCATTTTTCGTCCGATCGCAAGTTATTCGTACAGGAGTGTGTTTTTCGGCACGAGAACACGTTTTTTGTCCAGTCGCTCTTTTTTTGCCCAAAGATGTGTTTTTCGAACGAGCGCATGTTTTTCGGCCTAGGTGCGCGTTATTCGCCCGAGCGCGTGTTTTTCGGCTCGGGTGGGTGTTTTTCGTCTCGGGCAAAAAACACGTAATCAGGAGAAAAATACACGCCCGGGCGAAATTTACGCGCTCGGCGAAAAACGCGCGCCCGGAAAAAAAATGCGCACCCGGGCAGAAAACACGCGCCCGAACAAAAAACTCGCGCCCGGGCGAAAAATGTGTGCCCAGGCCGAAAAACGTGCCCTCGGGCAGAAAAAAAACTCGAACCCGGGCCGAAAACAGCGCTCACGGCTGAAAAACACTTGGCCGCTTGAAAAATGCCCGTTCGCACGAAAAACGCATGATCGGGTTGAAATACACGTGGTTGGGTGAAAAACCCGCGCCCGGGTGAAAAATGCGCTCCCGGGCAAAAAACGCTCGCCCGGGGAAAAAACACGCTCCCGGGCTTAAAACGCGCACCCGGGGAAAACGTGTGCCCTGGCGAAAAACGCGCGCATGTGTCGAATAATGCGCGTTAAAGCGAAAAATGCATGCCCGGGGTGAAAAACATGTGTCTTGGCCGAAAAATGTGCGTCCAAGCATAAAAATGCACATCTAATCCAAAAAATGTGAGTCCTGACCGAAAAATGCGCACCTGGGCCGAAAATGCTGGTTGGGCGAAAAAACGCGCCCTAGGCGAAAACGCCCGCCCGGGCGAAAAAAGCACGCTCTAGCGAAAAATGCATGCCCGGATGAAAAATGCGCGTCTGGCCAAAAAAAAACACGTCTGGACGAAAAATGTGCACCCGGTGGAAAAAATGTGTGCCCGACCATGAAATACCTGCCCGTGCCGAAAAACGCGCTCTCAGGCGAAAACACAATTATGTGAAAAACCTATGAACGAAGGTAAGAATTGACGATTTGATTTTTTTAGTTTGATGACAAAGCCATGAGCTTTCACAGAAAAGCCAATATCCGGGTAAATTTCGGCTCGCCGAATGCTTGAATTCAATTTCTAATTTCTAATGTCAATTCTAGAAAGTCAATTCCGTCCAAATGATCGGCCTTAAGGGTTCGTTTGACATGACGATGACGGTCATGAACGCTATGAACCGTCGTGTACAACCCTCATTCTCCGAGGATGGACCCGCCCAAAGCCACGTAGACAAAAGTCAAAGTCAAAGAGTCAACATAGAAGTCAATAGTTCGAGATACCAAGATGAAGTCGGCCAGCAGGCATAGTGGAAGAGTTCGTCAAGCGTGGGAGCAGAAGAAAGCCTAGGCGAGTAGGGGAGCACTCGTGCGAGTAGCCCGGATACTCGCCAAAAAGGTGGGCGACCATAGGTGATACTCGCCCATTTGCCCGGGGAGATCGCCTCAATGTCGCTAGTCGCCGGGCTATAAAACCCCCCCTACCCCTTGGTTTTCCTATAAATAGGACCCAGGGGTACTTGGATTGGCACTTGGACTTGAGCTCTCGAAACCCTGCTCTTGCATTCTGAAACCTGTCGCACTTGGCCGCTACTCCCGGTACTAGCCAAGTCGGTGCCTTCCTTGTACCATGCTCGGCCATTTTTGGTCTTGGAGGGGAAGTCTCTTCGGAGCTTCTGGGTATGTGGTGGGACCTCCCTGCCGCAGCACCCGGGGTCCGGTTCGTTGCTCTTCTAGCTCCGTAGTAGTCGCCAGCCTGGTCATCTCGTTGGACTGCTGGGCGAGTAGCCTTCGGCTGCATCGGTCCGAATCTTGAGGTCAGGATTTTCCTGGCGTCAACACTTTGGTGCGGTGAGCGTAGATCGTAGTCGTTGGAAGAAAGTTCAGTAAGAAGGCGAGATGGTCGTAGTTGGAGACCATAAGGAGGTAGTCGGCAACTCGTCCGCGAGTGGCGAGTTCGTGACGCTAGCAGTTTTCGAAGCCTTCGCGCTGTTGAAACCGATTTCTCGGTCTCGTGTGGAGCTCGGGGCCCTCACCGAGATGAGGGGCAGCTGGCCCTTACCGGTCCCTCGGGAGAGGTAAGGTTGACGACTCGAGCAAAGAACAAAGACCCTAGTCTCAGCGAGGAGGTCCCTCCACTAACCCGGAAGATCGTTGAGCGCTTCCCCTCCCAAGCCAAAGCTAAGACTCGGGCACCTTGGAGAGCTGGAGAGCCCAAACCAAAGCGACCTAGGGAGAGTATAGCTCAGATAATGAACCGGTCTTTCTCCAAGGTGCCCTTTGAGGTCTATTTATAGATTTTAGTTTTGTGGTCTGTCAATAGCCAAATCCCGCTGTCCAATCTTACTATCCGCACACCGGATTGGTCTGCTAACAGCCAAACTCCGCTGTTTGAGGAAGCTAACCGCAGACCACCAGGGGCCTCTTGGTAAAAATCCCTTCCCGGACTTTTACTGGGCGAACCGGCCTGCCCCGAGGCCTTCCTCGCGAGAGGAGCTCGCAAGCCTCTGGGTCAGTGAGCCCCCGAATTACTATCGCCACATTGCCTGGCTCGCTCGCCCGCACCACCTCGGCGCATCCCAAAATGGCTAACACCCCGAGACGGCCTTCCTCGCGAGTGGAGCTCGCGAGCCTACGCTACCTCGGCGAATCCCAGAATGGCTATCCGCACCCCAAAATGGCTAACTGTACCCCAAGACGGCCTTCCTCGCGAGTGGAGCTCGCGAGCCTGCGCCACCTCGGCGAATCCCAGGATGGCTATCCGCACCCCAAAATGGCTAACTGTACCCCAAGACAGCCTTCCTCGCGAGTGGAGCTCGCGAGCCTGCGCTACCTCGGCGAGCTTCAAAGAAGCTGGTTAACTGTACCCCAAGACGGCCTTCCTCGCGAGTGGAGCTCGCGAGCCTACGCTACCTCGGCGAATCCCAGAATGGCTATCCGCACCCCAAAATGGCTAACTGTACCCCAAGACGGCCTTCCTCGCGAGTGGAGCTCGCGAGCCTGCGCCACCTCGGCGAATCCCAGGATGGCTATCCGCACCCCAAAATGGCTAACTGTACCCCAAGACGGCCTTCCTCGCGAGTGGAGCTCGCGAGCCTGCGCTACCTCGGCGAGCTTCAAAGAAGCTGGTTAACTCCCCTCCGCTGGGCTCGCCCCCTCGAGCGCGAGTGGCGAACATCGGGGTTGTACACAATCCCCGCTCTTCGCGAGGTTGTTCTAAGCTCGCGAAGATACATCCAACCCATGATGTTCGCTGATTCTGCTGACGTGGCGGGAATCTTTCCGGTGGGCCCCATGCCTGAAACTATAAATACCGTCCACCGTGGCTAGTGGTCGAGCCTTTCCATCCCCTTCCTTCTCGCCGAAATCCTTCTTCCTTTAGGATGTCTACCAAGCAGAGCGCGTTGGAACGGCTGAAGGCTTCCAGGGAGATGGCGAAAGCTCGGGCCGCCGAGCACAACGCCTGGATATTCAACCCTGCCGCCTCTTCTTCCCCCCAGACTAAAAAAGCTAAGTCGGTTAGGAGGTCGCCGGGGGAGGACGCGACATCGCCACTTGACTCGTCCCCTCCGCCGAATACCGAGCTTGCACAACAGGTATCCTTTGCCTAAAGCCTTTACATCGACTCCTTGCTCATTCTCTTCCTTTTCGCAGAATTTTCCACCCGAGGACCGCATGGCGAGCCTCGCGCTGACAACTTCCCATGCTTCGTCCCCCGCGAAGCTGGGATCGCTAGATGCTGGGGTCGGGACCTCGTCCCAACAAGCGCCTCTCTCGCAACCTCGTAAGTCGCTCGCCTCCTCCATTATTTCTGCATGTCCAGGCGGTATCTACGCGTTTGTGGTCCATGTAGGTACCCCATCGCCGAGCCCCAAGGAGAAAGGCTCTACACCGGCGAACTCGCCGGTCCCGCCTAAGGTTAGCGTGGTGACCCCTGGCTTCGGTCTGATGGGGAAGCGAAGTCCAGGCGGCTCGCTTCTCGACGGTGCCAAAGTCGCGGAGAGAGTGGTATACCCTCCTCTGTTCCCCAGATCTGCTCTATCCTCACATCTTTCATCCTCCTCCCGAGGTTCCACCTCCACGATCCTTAATGGCTGCTGCGGTGGTGGCGCGGGTGCTCGGCCCCTCTTCACCTCCAGGAACTCCGGACAGGTGTCCGTGGAGTGGCCTTCCACATCGTGGAAGATGCAATAGGGTACCGCCGCTTCCCTTGCCCCGGTCTCTGCTATCCTGTTCCTTCTTCTCCTAGCGGCCGCCGCCTCCGCTTCTCCTCTTCCCCTTGCTCTTCCCCGGCCAATTGCCATGGCCTGTTGAGGTGGGGGAGGCAACTGCATTGGGCCTTGCCTCCACCCCAACTGGGGGGGTCTCCATTGTCCCTCGAAACGGCTACCCCTTCCTGGGCCATAACCCATTCCTTGCCCCTGCACTCCTCCACCCTGCGGCCTCCATCCCCCCTCCGGGGCCCGGGGCTCTTCTCTTCTTCTGACCTCTTGCTGCCTCACCTCCGGCTCATTGAGCTTGGCCAGCCTCTTGGTGAGCTCTGGGTTGGCTTCTTCGCTTGCTACTTCCTCCGCCACCCTCTCCATCAGCTCCTCATAGGAGACGGGGGCCTTTCTTTTCAATGCCATCTTGAAGAAACTTTCCTTCAACCCGACCGTGAAGGCGAGTTGAAGTGCAAACCCGGGCACCTCCTGAGTGAGCTGCACTTCCTCCTGGAACCGATCCGCGTACTGAGCCAACGTCTCCCTGGACTCCTGCTTCACCGCGAAGAGGGAATCAGCGTCCTTCTTCCTCCTCTTTGAAGTTGAAAATCTCAACAAGAAACTACGGCGCAGGTCCTCGAACGCGTAGATGGAGCCTGCCGGAAGTGAGTGAAACCAGTCCCTGGCCTTCTCCTTGAGAGTGACGGCGAAGAGCCGACATTTGAAGGCATCGGACATCGGCCTGATGGAGACCGAGTCCTCGAAAGACTGCAGATGCTGAACTGGGTCATCTCTGCCATTGTAGTACACTCTATCCCATTCTCCGAATCCCGCCGGAACGGGTGCAGACAACACTAATTCGCAGAAGGGGCTTCCCCCTCCTACCATCTTCTCTCGCTCGGCTCGCGGACCCAGCTCGCTCGCCAAGCTTGGGATCGCACTCGCGAGGGCGACGCTCGCCTGAACCACCCCGACTGTCGTCGCGTTTTCCTGGCGTGCGCTCGCCTGTGTCGTGCTCGCTGGGGCAGAGCTCGTCGGCACCGAATTCGCCGGCGCGGAGCTCGCTAACACCGGGCTCGCCGGACTGGCGAACAACACTCGCCCTTCCCTGTCATGTCCTGGTTCAATGGCAACTTCTTTTCCAGCCCTTCCTCCTGGTGCCCTCTCGCCGACTGCTGTTGGGGGAGTGGTCGCCTGAGGTGCCGGGGTCGCGAACTCACTCCGCAGAGCCGTGACCGTGAACCCCAAGGTGTCGAGCACCTCCTTCCTGAAATCCGCGAACATCCTAGCCATTGCTTCCTGAGGGGTCTCGCCGAACTCCTCGCCCTGCTCTTCATCCCCAGCCATAACTCTTCCTTGGGACTTCCTTGAACCAGCCGCGCTCCACGCTCACCGCACCAAAATGTTGAAACCGATTTCTCGGTCTCGTGTGGAGCTCGGGGCCCTCACCGAGATGAGGGGCAGCTGGCCCTTACCGGTCCCTCGGGAGAGGTAAGGTTGACGACTCGAGCAAAGAACAAAGACCCTAGTCTCAGCGAGGAGGTCCCTCCACTAACCCGGAAGATCGTTGAGCGCTTCCCCTCCCAAGCCAAAGCTAAGACTCGGGCACCAGAGCCCAAACCAAAGCGACCTAGGGAGAGTATAGCTCAGATAATGAACTGGTCTTTCTCCAAGGTGCCCTTTGAGGTCTATTTATAGATTTTAGTTTTGTGGTCTGTCAATAGCCAAATCCCGCTGTCCAATCTTACTATCCGCACACCGGATTGGTCTGCTAACAGCCAAACTCCGCTGTTTGAGGAAGCTAACCGCAGACCACCAGGGGCCTCTTGGTAAAAATCCCTTCCCGGACTTTTACTGGGCGAACCGGCCTGCCCCGAGGCCTTCCTCGCGAGAGGAGCTCGCAAGCCTCTGGGTCAGTGAGCCCCCGAATTACTATCGCCACATTGCCTGGCTCGCTCGCCCGCACCACCTCGGCGCATCCCAAAATGGCTAACACCCCGAGACGGCCTTCCTCGCGAGTGGAGCTCGCGAGCCTACGCTACCTCGGCGAATCCCAGAATGGCTATCCGCACCCCAAAATGGCTAACTGTACCCCAAGACGGCCTTCCTCGCGAGTGGAGCTCGCGAGCCTGCGCCACCTCAGCGAATCCCAGGATGGCTATCCGCACCCCAAAATGGCTAACTGTACCCCAAGACAGCCTTCCTCGCGAGTGGAGCTCGCGAGCCTGCGCTACCTCGGCGAGCTTCAAAGAAGCTGGTTAACTGTACCCCAAGACGGCCTTCCTCGCGAGTGGAGCTCGCGAGCCTACGCTACCTCGGCGAATCCCAGAATGGCTATCCGCACCCCAAAATGGCTAACTGTACCCCAAGACGGCCTTCCTCGCGAGTGGAGCTCGCGAGCCTGCGCCACCTCGGCGAATCCCAGGATGGCTATCCGCACCCCAAAATGGCTAACTGTACCCCAAGACGGCCTTCCTCGCGAGTGGAGCTCGCGAGCCTGCGCTACCTCGGCGAGCTTCAAAGAAGCTGGTTAACTCCCCTCCGCTGGGCTCGCCCCCTCGAGCGCGAGTGGCGAACATCGGGGTTGTACACGCGCAGCGCATGGAGGGGATCTTGCAAGCAGCGCTTCAGCCGCGCGCCGAGGTCACGGAGACCTCGGCGCATCGCCCGGTTCTGACCAAGGGAAGGAGTCCCCCTCGGCGAGCAGGAAAGGAGCATGTGGAGGATGAGACCGAGCGACCAAGGAGGTCGCAGTTCTACCAGCAGACCTCGCAAGGGACCCGCTTCCGCGAGATGGAGGAGCAGGCGAGGTATCAGGATACTCGCCCATATGGCGAGTATAGTTGTGCTAGTCGCCAGATGGAAGATCGTCGCCAGATTGGGGGTGGGAGCCCATTCTGCGAGGAGATCGTCGCCGCGCTAGTGCCGGAGGGGTCCAGTGATTCCTCGAAGAATTACTACTCGAGGAGGAATCATGTTAGGCAAGAAGTGCGTAAGGAGGAAGAATGCATGGAGTCAATGGTTGCTGTCCATCAGGGGAACAGACGTAACCGGAAGGGTAACCGAAGGAGGATTAGGGATCGGGTCAGCCAAGGATGTCAAGGAAGTATCAAGGCCGGGGAGGTAGGAGTGAGTTTTGGAGAAGCGGAGCTCGGATCTTTCCGCAAAGCGAATTTCCACCAGGCCTACCGCCAGAATGTCGCTCCGACCTCTCAAGCACCACCCCCGCTAGAGGAAATCACCTTCTCAGAGGAGGGCTTGTTAAGGGATGAGAATCCCTTCCATGAGGCCCGTGTGATTGATGCGATCGTCGAAGACTTCACCGTCAACCGAATCCTGGAGTGCAACGGGGGATCTGTCTGTGTCATCTTTACGTCATTCTCACGAACACGTTTGACAACCTGGAGGTCGAGACAATCAGGATGATGATCCTGGACAGTTCCCTTTTTTGATTTCTTAGGTAAGCAAAAGGTGGACGCGACAGGAAGATCAACCGCCGTCGGGAAGCTTAATCCAAGACGGGAAGAACCCTTCATCGTGAAGGGGAGCTGTTGGAGAACACCTGGAACGGCACAACTTGAAAGGGTTTGGCTCCTGAACGGGAGTATGTACACATCCCACCCCTGTAAATTTGTTATCCATAAATAAAACCATCACCTCCCTGAAACATGGGAAATGGTGAGTCTTTTGTCTCTTTCGGCTATGTGTTTTCAAGAAAGAAGAAAGCGAGCGAAGCCGATCTCCGCGTTAGGTTGGGAAACTGGCCTCCGACTTGATTCTCATAAAAACCCAGAACGGGTGATGGGACAATGCCTCGGTTATACGTCCCCTTAAGACCAAGCCTCTGCAATGACGACCGAGATCAGCTTCCCCTTGCATGTTGGCCGCGGTTCCCACCGACTGCATTTCTCATCCGACTGGTGAGATTATCAGGAAGAAGTCTGGACACCGACCTCCCAATCCGACGAAGGAATAATCGACTTCGGCAAGGCGGTGCTCGCCCTTATCTGCTTCATCAAAAATGTGTTTTCCAGTAAAAGAAGGGAAGTAGGTGAAGTTGATCTCCACGGCAGGTTGGAAAACTGGCCTCCGACTTGATTCTCATAAAACCCAGAATGGATGATGGGACAATTCCCTGGTTGAGCGTTCCCTTAAGACCAAGCTTCTGCAATGACGACCGAGATCAGCTCCCCCCTTGCACGTTGGTCGCGGTTCCCACCGACTGCATTTCTCATCCGACTGGGGAGATTATCGGGAAGAAATCTGGACGCCGACCTCCCAATTCGACGAAGAGATGATCGACTTAAACCGATCAGGGGACCCTTGGATAAAGGTGTTGTGTACCCTCGAGGGCTGAGAGCCCGTAACAAAGCAATGCGTTTCCAATTATTTCCTCCAATTGCGTGAGTTAATCTGCTTAAGTGTGCTTAACTCCCCGTTCAAATTGTTGAGCAACAGGAAACAGGTTGGGTCGACATTCAGCACCCAAGTAGGATGGAGACCTCGGGATGTTGTGATCCCTTGGAAGGTGCTCCATTGGAACCTCCCCGACAGTCATGCCCTACTGTGTTGACCTCTTCAACAACATCAGCAAGAGCAGTAGGATGGAGACCTTGGGATGTTGTGATCCCTTGGAAGGTGCTCCATTGGAACCTCCCCGACAATCATTCCCTACTGTGTCGACCTCTTCAACAGCATCAACATGGAGGTACAAAATGAAGTCTCAGAAGAGCATATCTCAAAGATCCTTCTTCATATGCAGGTGCGAGTATGAAGATGCGAATATGCGGGTGCGAGTATATATGGTCGAGCATCCAACAAACGAGTATCCAACAAGCGAGCAAGGTATGATCGTCGTCCGCAGTATCCTATCTCGCCTATTCTTAGTCGCCTAGCGAGCACTCAACCTCGCCTCGAGCCTAAGAGCATACTCGGTATGATCATAAAAGGAAGAAAAAGCAAAAAGCAACTACAAAAGGCGAGCAAACAATTGTATTCGTTTACTTTCATAAGTACATATACAAAAATTGTTGTACAGATTTGCAAAAAGGAGCCAGACGACTATGCACCATCATCGCCACCATCCTCTCCGTCAGGATCGACATCTTCGCCATCATCACCCTCGTCCTCAGAATCGTCATCTTCGGAATCGGTGGATGAGGATGGAAGATCTCGCGTAGGAGAATTGGACTCTTCGGCGAGTAGTGCCGGGATGATGTCCATGATAGTCAGGTTCATTGGCTCCGGCTTCAAGAGGCCATCGGCCTTCAGACTGCTTAGAACCACCTTCCCGGTTGCTCGCGCGATCTCCCGGCGAATATGCACCATATCGTCGCCGAGTATCCGAATCTGCTTGCCAACCCTGGAGGGGCCCGTCGACGAAGGCTGTTGCTCGGCAGACCGAGTTTCCAACTCAGCGATACGCACTTGGTCGGCCTCCAAGGTTTGCCGAGTATCCTCCAGCTCCTTCTCCAGCTGGGACACCTTCTTCGCCATTTCCAGCTCGGCGGCCTGTACAGATGAAGACAACAGTTAGCAAACATCCATCGGCACGAAAGGCGACTAATCCCAAGAAACCAGAAAGGCGACGAGCGAGTACCTCCTGGTCTTTCCACTTGGCGGCCTCCAGCCCCATGGTGATGAGCTTCTTGCTCTGCACCTTGATCACCTGCTCGTATTCAAGCAGTTTCCTTGCCATCGCATGACCGAGCTCGGCAGCTCGCAGGTTAGCTCGCGAGCTCTGATGGGCGAGATACTCGGCCGAGACGTCTTGCAGGGATTCGGCGTCCGCGCGACCATAAAGGGCGAACGTCACGTCAAACGCCTCGCCCACATCCTCCCAATCCTCCGACCAGGCGGGGAGGTTGGTGCTCAAAGTCACTTCATGGGCTCGCTCAGCCCAGGACACCAGAGGGCGACCATAGGCATCCTCGCTGCCCACACCTTCGCCGAAGTTCGGATGACCGCTGGGCTCGCCAGCCTCCGAAGGATTTGCCCTCGCTTTCAGGTCCCTCTTGACGACCTCCTTCTTCCTCGCAGTCTCGGCGGACTTCCCCTTGACCTTCCTCTTCTTCGAGGGCCCAGCATCGTCGTCGGCGACCTCCTGATCATCGCCGCCGGGCGACAAATCAACCGGAGCAGAAGCCCCCGCCTTAGGCGCCAAGGGAAGAAGCTTGCTCGGTAAGGAGCGAGTAGCTGCATCAAGACATAAAGAGAAGAGCATTAGACATCGACTGAAGACAAGTGGCGAGCATGACCAAGTACTCGCTTAGAAAAACTACCTTCACCAGGGAACACCTCGGCGAGCTCATCTACTCGCCTCCTCCAGAGGACGACATCCAGACGGCGACCTCGGAAGCTGTCGAGTAGCCTCTCCCGGCTCTCCTCCAGATAAGGGGCAGCAAAGGCACTCTCTGCTGGCTGGAAGGATGAAGTCGGCACGACGCCAAAGTCGCCCTTGATGACGACTATTCGCTCGGTCCAGCGATGGTTCTTGTTCGCCGTGCCGACCAGCGTGCAGACATGGCTGCACAAGAAGACGACGCCTTCGCCAGTGGCGCTGAAGTGGAATACTCACCGGAAGACGGAGAGATCAAAGGCGATCTTCTGATCGCGCAGGTAGCAGAGGAACCACACGATCATCGCCACTCCGTTTGGGTTGATTTGCGTCGGGACTATCCCGTGATAGCGGAGTATCTGGCAGACCTCCGACCACAAGGGTAGTCGTAGGCCAACTTCAAAGTGGCGGATGGGGAAGACCAACTCAGTCGCCGAGAAGGAGTTCAGGCGTTCATCCTCGCGAGGAAGCCTGGCGACATACTCCGGCGATAAATACTTGGCAGAGAACTCCTTCAGGTAGCTCGGCCGAGTAATCGGCTTCTTGAAAAGTCGCCTCGAAGTTCTTCGCATGACTCGCACGGCGAATAGCTGCCTCATCAGCCATTCAGGAAGGAAGGGATTGAAGAAGCGAGTATCAAAGATGCGAGGAGAGGAGCAATCTGCAGATACTCCCTGGAAAGAAAGGAAAGATCGCCGAAAGCGTAATAAATACGTACCCACCCCCTATTTATAGTACTCGACGAAACTTGGCTTGCCGCGTACGCCGTCGCGAGCACGAGTCAGGGGTGGCGAGTATTGAGGAAAGTCGCCAAAACCAAGGGTGCACGTCAAATCATCAGTGTCGAACGAGCGAGTACCTGCATCAGATCACTAGGATGCCCGCAACATCAACGCAACATTCAACAAATACTCGCAGAAACAAAAAAACAAAAAAGAAAATCAAGACATCACAGCAAGCAGGAAAGGTGGCAAGGGCGATATTCATACTCGCCAATTAGCAAACTACTTAAAGAAATCAAATTATTCAGAATTACAAAACATTCGCCAAAAGGCGACTAGCTACTACAAAAAGAAGAAAGACAGGATCCTAAGGGTTCGCCTGAGCGTCGGGAAGTTGTGGTTGTCGCCCAACCCAGCCCATGCTGCGAGCTTTCAAAATGCTCGAAGGCCACGAACATCGCATCCTCGCCTTGTCGCAGCTGCTCCTCCATCCTCGCCAGGCGACCAACGGAGCCCGTGCTCGGACGCATCCCCACCAGCTCGTCATGATGCAACTGCTGACGATGCTCCATTCTACCAACCCGGCGCTCCAGATCGCCGACAGACTGAAGGCGAGATTCTACATTAGCCAGGCGAGTATCGAACTCTTCCAGCCGTGATGCTCGCACCTCCAGCTCGGTCAGACGACGCTGAGAGTCAGCAGCCGCCAAGAGCTCCACTCGCGCTTCCACCGCAGTCAGACGCCGATGAGACTCGCTGATCGCCAGACGCTCTAACTTCGCCTCCAAGTCCAGGATGGCGCGAGTAGCCCTCTCCTGATACTCGCGGGAGGGAAGCCCGACCCCGTCGACCAGAGCCCCGATAGGGGTGTGAGCGCGAGCTGCAGAAGAAGACATAAAAGCAAACCCTTAGTGGCGAGTAGCGGGAAGACCCTTCTTTGAAGATATTCGGAAAAACAACGACTCCATTTACCAGGCCGATGAGCATCATTCCGCAAGTCGCGGCGAGGACTCCGAGATGGTCGGCGAGGAGAACCCCTTCCCCGATGCGGGGACAGACTACGACGGGCGCCATCTCGCCGGTTGGAGTGCGATCCACCGATGTGCTCCCTGCTGGAATGCACATCACCCCGACCGCGACCATCCACTGGTCGCCCTCCCCCTCTGGGAGCGAAGAAGCCAGAAGACCCCGCCACCCCGCCTCGGCGCGAGGACTCAGTCGGATGAGTGGTGAGAGTCGAGGATGAAAGAAGGCGACGATCATCTTGCGTATCGGCAGGAGGTGGAAACGGAGGAGGTGGAGGAAGTTCGTCCGCGGGCCATCGCGGGCTACTCGCCACCTCTGGTTGCTGCAAAGGCGGTGGCGGCGAAGGAGGGTTACTCGCTGAAGGAGCCCTCTGCTCGCTCATCGGCCTCTTGTCCACCGCAGAGCTGTGAAGGATCCGCACCGATCCGCCCCGACGAGTTCCTCCCCCAGTCCTGGGCGAGACCATAGGCGATGATCGCAGAGGAATGGCGCTCAAAGGCTCCTCCCGAGCATCGACAAGTAGCGGATCTGCGAGATAGTGTAGAAAACGTCAGAAACTAACCGACACTTGGGCGACTAAACCTTAAAAAGTGGCGAGTAGGTAGGTCTCACTTTGCGCAGGAAGAACTTCAGTTTGATCTTGAACCGAGGTTCCAGCAGTACTCATCTCAGGAGCTACATTCGACGAAGGAGGATCAGGAGCAGGCGAGCCGCCCGACCGACTGAGACCCAAGTCGGCGAGTACCTGCTGGGTAGTGCCGACCTGAGAATCAGCGACATTCTCGGGGGTGTCGGCATTCTTCTTCTTCTTGTTCTTCTTCTCCTTCTTCCTCTCAAGCCTCTTCCTCTTCCTAGAAGCGAGGAAGTCCTCAAGCTCGGCGTCGCGAGCAGGCTTCCGCAATGGTGGTATCAGACTCGCAAGCTCGGCCATGTCCGCAGCAGCTTCCTCGACAATACTACGCGACATCTTGAAAGCGAGATCAAAAAATCCTTGCCATCAGAGACCCCTCCCCCTCTATATATAGAGCCAGAGCGTCAACCAGCGGGATGCCGACTATCAACCAATACTCGCCAGAAAGACAGCTCGTCGAATCAGGGTTGGATGATTCTTTCGAGCGGGGATTGTGTACAACCCTCATTCTCCGAGGATGGACCCACCCAAAGCCACGTAGACAAAAGTCAAAGTCAAAGAGTCAACACATAAGTCAATAGCTCGAGATACCAAGATGAAGTCGGCCAGCAGGCATAGTGGAAGAGTTCGTCAAGAGTGGGAGCAGAAGAAAGCCTAGGCGAGTAGGGGTGCACTCGTGCGAGTAGCCCGGATACTCGCCAAAAGGTGGGCGACCATAGGTGATACTCGCCCATTTGCCCGGGGAGATCGCCTCAATGTCGCTAGTCGCCGGGCAGGGGCTGGACTATAAAAACCCCCCTACCCCTTGGTTCTCCTATAAATAGGACCCTAGGGGTACTTGGATTGGCACCTGGACTTGAGCTCTCGAAACCCTGCTCTTGCATTCTGGAACCTGTCGCACTTGGCCGCTACTCCCGGTACTAGCCAAGTCGGTGCCTTCCTTGTACCATGCTCGGCCATTTTTGGTCTTGGAGGGGAAGTCTCTTCGGAGTTTCTGGGTACGTGGTGGGACCTCCCTGCCGCAGCACCTGGGGTCCGGTTCGTTGCTCTTCTAGCTCCGTAGTAGTCGCCAGCCTGGTCATCTCGTTGGACTGCTGGGCGAGTAGCCTTCGGCTGCATCGGTCCGAATCTTGAGGTCAGGATTTTCCTGGCGTCAACACGTCGTTTCTGAATGCCCGACCTCATATAATTAGGAACTCTATCAGTCTTTTTGTTAAAAAAAATGTATTGACAGCTGTAACAAAAGTTGTCATGACAAACATATATTTTATGACAATGATGTTTTTGTCTGAACTCGGTAGAGCAAAAATGTCATATCAAACGGACCCTGGGTCTTGAATGCTACATTCATACAAAGACCAACTTCTGAGATTTTCTCGGGCGGACGAAAACATATGCCCATCTAAATTTTGAGGCAAATATTGAAGATGAAGGTAGGGGTGCAAGTTGAGTCGAGTCGGATCGTGAGCTCGATGAGCCGGCTCGAAAAAAAACTCGAAAAAAGCTCGACTCGAACTCGAGCCAGTGGAGCTCGAGCCAGTGGAGCTCGAGCTCGAATTCGAGCCGAGCTCGAGCTCGATTGCTCTTGTTCATGAGTCCACGAGTTTTTTTTAACATAAATGAGCAAAAAGCTCGTGAGCAACTCGATTTCGCGAGCTCGAAAACTCGAGCTCGAGCTCAATATATATACTGGTCTCGAGCTGCCAAGCAGAATGAGCTCGACGAGCTCGAGCTCGAAGTATTTAGCTCGTGTTTGGAATTTTTGTCAAGCTCGACTCGTTTACACCCCTAGATGAAGGCTTGGTTTGGTTAGGCGGGCGCAAACGGCACCGAAAATAGCGACTGAAAAGAGGGAGTTGGGGTTTGGAACGGAGCGACATCTCCGTTCTGCAGAGAGCTGGCGGGAGCAGACGCCGCTGTTTGGCACCAGCGGGTGTTTGTTTTCCCGCCTTGCGACGGCGTCTGCTCCCGCAACGACGGCCAAACGAGAAAACAAACGAAGCCGAAGATGATAATTCTCAGTAGCACGCAGAACTAAGATTAACTTCTACTCGTTGGGTTCAAAGAGCTAAAATTAGTCCATCGGAATCTTCAATCCCACATTATAATATGAGAGTTGATATTAGCAGTCCGGAAATGACTATTCACAGTCCTTCGCTATTTGTAGGCCATAAATTTTATTTGTAGTCCAAAACTATATTTGCACCCCACTCACAACCCAAATAAGCGAAACACTTTGCTGATTTTTTAAGCACTAGAAGTCTTGAGAAACATCATAAAGACTCTAAAATAGTTTAAATATCTAGCAGGAAAATAAATTAAATGACATGCATAGATGAATTAACTCTAAAACAAGTTAAATGACATGCAAACATGCTTCTAACCAGAAAAGTGGCTGTTTTTTTTTTTGGATTTTCGCTGGATAATCTACTTCTTTTTTTTTTTGAAGAAAGTGAATCTAAGAGGTGGAAAGACGACGCGGTCGATAGAACTACCTCTAGGGTTTAGGCAACGAAAGGAGAGAGATGAAGATGAGGAAATTATTCGATGGTGTGCGATTAGCGAGAATTGGACTACGAATATAATGATTTTTTTTACAATTTTTATGGTGCGAATAGCGAAAATTGGACTGCTAATATCAACTCTCTTATAATATTTGTACAGTTCCGTACGTGTGTGGATCGTTGTTTTTAACACTTTGATTGTGGCTATATGAGAAAGGTAAAATAAATTGTTGTTTTCACCGACTTTCTCTCAACTTGGATCCATCTTGAGCACGCCTCGGCGGTACACTGTCGACCGATGATGAACTGGGGCACACCCAACTAGGGATGTTTGCAAACAAAATAGTTAGTGAATAATTTGGGAATTGATTCACGAAGATTCGATGAAGTTTTGTATTTTCGGATTTGAGAAACATTCGAACCCGAATAATATTGTCTCAATTGCCAAGATTCGCGAATAGTAGCAATATCTACAATGTATATGAAAAAGATCATAATTCGTCAGATCAAAGTCTATTTGGTCCTTAATTTGAAGCCAATTTGAACTCGAATCTAAGCCCGAATTCGAATCCAAAATTTTGGGCCGAATTTGCGAATCCGAATCTCCACCTTTCTATGGTAAATTTTGATTCGATTGAAGTTTTTCGATTCGGTTCGATCGTGAACACCCCTACACCCAACCAACATAGGCGGCTTTCTTCAGTCCACGCAAAACATTCGTCGCTATGGACTGGACTCATGCGCCCCAATAAGTCTCCTAGTCTCCTCCCCCCACTAACTATGCAAAATATTCGTCGCTATGGACTGGATCCATGCATTTTTATCGTCATTTTAAGTAGTCATATATGTATATATTTTTAGTTGAAAATACACTTGTAAAAAAGTGATTTTTTTTAACTATTATTACAACTGCATTTTACATTGAAAATGCAGTCCAGTTGCAACTGTATTTTTTCATTGCAATTGTATTTCACACTGAAAATACAATTCCGCAGAATTCTTTATATGCGTTGCACGTACAGAATTATCTTCGCTTAGATCTGCCCGTGGTGATTGAAACCCCTCTGTATATCAAATTTCTCCTCCACAAGTTTTCTTCGCGCGAAAAAAAAAAAGAGAAGAAAAAACTTGGGACCAGCTTCAGTAGCAGTCGCACGTGAAGATAGCTAGCTAGCATGCATGCATGTATCCATACCGGAAGCGCAATAATTGCACAGATTGGCCTTGGTCGACCTCCATAGGCGATATTAAAGCAGGTGGCCTTATCTGCATTCATATTCATGCATGCTTGCTCCATTAATTTTTAAATATTTATTATTTAATATAAATTATATATATATATATATATATATATATATATATATATATATTTCGTCGAGCTGCAGAGGATCTGCACAGATTTATGTCGATGACCCTTTCATCCACGAGGATATATATAAACGAAAATCTAATTTTAAGCAAGTTGTGAGCGAAGTGCTAATTAATTTGAAAATTTTAATTATTAAATATTTAAAAAATATGTTTCTAGTATATTAATGTCAACTTTTTCATATATTTTTTTCATAATTTAAATTATTTTTTTATATATAATTTGTGTAGATATATAGAAAATATGTCTTTTTTTTAAATTTTATTAAATATGCCTAAATATAAAAAAAAATGTACTTTTAATGAATTTTTTTACAATATATTTCTTTGATTATATAAAATATATCTACATTTTTAATGATTTTTGTTGTCTAAATATTGTATTTTCTAAAAAATTTAAAATTTTGATATTATGAGAATTTGAATTCAAAATCTCTAACTAAATTTTAATAACCTTAAACATAAAGTCAAAAAATATTATGCCAAGCTTAATTTATTGTTTATTTATGAATATGTATTAATATATTATATATAATATCTATAAGACTATAAGAAAAAAAATATTTTTATTGTAATATTCTTAATTATTATTTTTTAAATTGTGTGTGGGCAGCCTGTCAACGCTCGGCCTCATGTAGGTCCGCCCCTGTCTCCAATCAGTGACGGATCCAAAAACTATAAGGTTGTGCTCGTTTGGTAGGTTTTGTTTGGGGATTTGGTTTTGGTCTAAAACCAAAAACTCATAGGTTTTAGTTTTGGTCCAAAACTCAATTCTGCTGTTCGTTTGCAGGATGATTTTCAGTGACAGAAATTAAATCTGTCAATTCTGCTGTTCGGTAACATGATAGAATTCAAACTCAGGGATTGAATGTAAGCAAAGAAAATTCACAAAATTTCAAAAATAGACGTACATCATGTAACTAAAACATGATAACGTTTCATCAAACAAAATTGGCAATATCATATGCCCAGCATCCACAAAATAAACAGCCAAAACATACACTTAACGATCCAATTGGACGCGTAACCAACTCCTACGCAGAAGATCTGGCATAATCATGCACAAAATTTTTGGTATAACACGCCGCAAACATACATTATTATTCCTAAAATAACCCACATTGCTAACATAAGCCAACATACATTGAAAGCCCTAACAAAGTATCCCAAAAAATTTCAGATTTTTAGGATTTATGAGTACCTATTCCAAGGTTGTTGATGCAATATGAAGGAGAAGAGAGGAGGTTCTCCTTGAGTGGAAGGAAGAATAGAGGAGGTGCGGGAGAGAGCACAACAACGAAGCTTTGCGTGGTCTGTCAGGGAGTCACCGATCCTCCTTGCGCCTCTTGAACAGAGCACCTCCTTGCGCCGCTTGAACAGAGAGGTGTGAGGACTTCTTGCGACCTCCTTGCGCCGCCAGAAATGAAGTGTTGCCGCCTCCTTGCGTCGCCGGAGGAGAAGATTCGTCGGAGCGCACTCGGGAGGAGAAGAACGGGGAAGGGGGCGATTCGCGAGCTGGCGCAGGAAGCATGCGATTTGCGAACAGTGCGGGAGGAGCGATGAAAACCGACGAAATAAGGAGGGTTTTCATTTTGCCTAATTTATTAACGGGTCCAACCCGATAAGAATTGCAGGAAAACTAATTCCGTCCGATTAAATGCTAAACGAACAGCAAATATTGGAATTCAAAACTCAAAACCAAAAAATTAATTCCTGAAAACCCACCAAACGAACGGGACCAAATAAAATGGGATGCACAAAAAATTCTAAACACAATAATACATAATTTGTCTCATTTAAGTAACTTTATCTACTTTTATGTTCAAAGCTATTCGTTTTTAACGACGGTTATGACCGTTATCTAGCTAAAACATATAATTTACAACGGTGATATTTTTGTCCAAATAATTAATTCATCCGAAACAAAAATGCCGCACCTAAATCATCGTGAATTAAGTAGAAATTAAAAAAAAATCGAGAGACATGAGAAATTGTTATTCCATGGTGGAAAAGGCGAGAAAATGTTGTGTACGTATAGCGTACCATTTAATGGTCCTTAAATAAATAGCGCGGGGCCCGCTTTATTTATCTCTCCCTTTCCCCCTTCTCCGGCGTTTCGCTACCCGATTTATTTTTCTTCCCCCCTTCTTCGGCATTTCGGTACTCTGGAGTCGGCGAAGAGCTCCTCCACCGGAAATCGCTTCTCCACCGCTTGGCGTTTTGCTCCTCCACCGGAAATCGTAGGTCGCTCCTCCACTCGCTTCTCCACCGTAAACCTAGCCTGCAGCGGTGCTGGAGTAGATTCATCGCCGGAAATCGAAGGTCCGTAGCTTATTTAGGGTCTAATTACTGTACGCTCCCACCTTTTCCGGCGACTGGTTTCATCACCTACATTATCTCCTATTGCAGCTCCAACTCCGAGCGAAACTCAAGCTTGTTTCTCCGCCAGCTGATCGAACCTCCTATGTAAAGATTTCTTACACTTACCTAGGCTCTGAAGCATTTGTAGAATTCATTTTCATGCTTACCTAGGCTCTGAAGCATTCATCTACAATTCATTTTTATGATTGCAGTTCCAAGATGTCCAGCCGTCAATTGTAAGTTCTCTCCTCCAGTCAATGTTCCAGTTGTAAGTTCTTCTTCGAACTGCAATAAATGTTTTTTAAAGCTCATTTTTGTACCATATTTGAAGTGCTAACTAGGTTAGTGTGAAACAAAATTTTAGCTAGTTTTTTATAGCAACTCAATTAAACGTTCCAGTTGTAACTTATCTGTTTGTTATGGTTCATTTTCAAGTAACAAAATTACAGTTCATAACAACCTTATAAGTACAGTTTTGATTGTTGTTGGACTGTAATTTCTTACTTTGTTAAATGATGAATTGTACTGATGAATTACAGTTGGATTCAGATGCCCTAATTACAGTACAAAATACACTATATGAAACAAAATTTTAGCTAGTTTTTTTTATAGCAACTCAATTAAACGTTCCAGTTGTAACTTATCTGTTTGTTATGGTTCATTTTCAAGTAATGTTATTACTTGTAATTCATTGAATGTAAATGTTTGTGTTTGGTCATTTATAAATGCTTACATTTAGAATTATAGTTGGATGAGTTTAGGATTATAGTTATAAATGTTTGTGTTTGTGCTTACATTTAGAATTACAGTTGGATTACATTTAGAATTACAGTTGTAAATGTTTGTGTTTGAGCTTACATTTAGAATTAGAGTTGGAATTTAATTTGTGGATAAATTAACTGATCAACTTAAGTGATGAACTTAACAGTTGGAATGTATAAAGTTAAGTTCATCAGTTCATCAGTAAACAAATACAGGTGGATTAAAATGCCCTTAACAAAATTACAGTTCATAACACCCTTATAATTACAGTTGTACTTACAGTTGGACTGTAATTTCTTACTTTGTTAAATGATGAACTGTACTTGTGAATGACAGTTGGATTCAGATGCCCTAATTACAGTACAAAATACACTTATAATTACTGTTGGGCTTGTAGTTCCACACTTATAAATGTTTGTGTTTGGTCATTTATATATGCTTACATTTACAATTACAGTTGTACTTACAGTTGAACACTTATAATTACAGTTTGACTTACAGTTCTACTTACAGTTGGACTGTAATTGCTTAATTTGTTAAATGATGAACTATACTGATGAATTACAGTTGATTGTTTATCCTTTGTTATCATTTGTAAGTCATTTAATGTACATCTTATTGTTTGCTTTTTTGTATATGCTGACTGTTGTGTATTTATGTATAATTTCAGTTGTATTTAAATTAATTACTACTAGTGAAAATATGTTTTAATTACAACCAGAATTTTAGGTTTAATTACAGTTGTAATTACAAATATGTGTAATTACAGTTGTAATTACAAATCTGTTTGCAGTTGTAATTACAACTTATCTTTTTTAACTTTTATGTTTAGTGTGGTTCATTGTTTGGTAATGTTATCATTTGTTTCTTATGGTTATCTGCTTCTTAGGGTTGCATTTAGGTAAAACAATTTCCCAATAGGTGGCATCACAACTAAGGTTATAAATATTCCAAGTTGTTCTTTGCTCGAAGGACTAAAAGTAAGTTTAATTACACATTGTATGTGGTTTTATTTGAATTTATATATGCTAATTCTTAAATTTTGTTGTAGTGCCTGAGAGCAACTATTTAAACTCTAGATGTGCAGTTTCCACTTTCAAAATTAATGCCCGTCAATTGTTGGTTGTTTTGGAGGAGGATTCTAAGAAAATTTTGAGGGAAGCAGGTGTTCTCCCAATATTTGAAATGCCTAGTTTGCCTCAAAATATTCCGCTGCTTTATGTTCTAGTAAGGGCTTTCAATAGGGACAAACAATCCTTTACGGTAGGAAATTACTCTTTGAAGTTGACAGTCAACGAGGTGGCCTTGATTTTGGGTCTACCAAATCGTGGACTAGACATTACTTTTTATAGACTACCCTGCACAGATTTAACACATAAAGATTTGATCGAGGAGATGAATAATCTCGCAATTGATGATTGGTCTACGACGTTGGAGAGTAGGAGAGTGGATGCTTTGATAAGGTATCTGGTGAATGTTTTCTTTTTTCTGCTGAAAGGGATGAAGATCCCAGCATCATTGTACAAAATACATGGTTTATCGGACTTCCTAAAGTACAACTGGCCGAAGGCAATACACAGCTTTTTACTATCACAGGTTGATTCTTTAAATCAAGCTAGTGTAGTCAAAAAGGTTGGTGTAAATCTGGGATACTTAGAGGGTTGTTCAACTGTCTTATTGGTAAGAAGGACTAAATGTACAATGCATTTATCTTTATATTTATGATTTTGTATTAATGCCCTTTTTGGTTGTAGGTGTGGCTATATGAGCACACTAACGTTCAGATAGTTGTGAATGATTTGGCCAGACCTAGGATATGTAGGTGGTCAGATAAAAAAAGTTACAGAGCAGAATTTTGTTTCAATCTACTTAGTCAACTACAGAAAACAAATGAGGTTATTACAAATGTAAATCCCTTGTAATAGTAATATGATTTGTTATTTTGTATTGTAAACATATATTGTTGTTGTGCTGTAGGTTAAACGAAAATTTGAGAAGATTATGAAAAATGAGGAATGTCTACTTGCGGAATCAGAGGACGATTCTGATTTCGAAACAGTGAAGAAGAAGAAGAAGGTTGTGGTAGACAATGGTAAAGATAATTTGGAGTTAAAAGCGGAGATGGAAGATTATATTTTTACTACTGAAGAACAAAGACTTACCGCGAAAACACAAAACCAAATGTTGAGGAAAGCTAGGAGAGAATTGACCAAGAGGAAGTCCAAGAAGGAAGAGATGAGGAAAGCTGAAAACTCATTATTTGAGCAGGGTTGGGGGGACTAGAGGTCCGTCTCCAATCATTTATTAAAGCGGAAGTACAAAGGGGTGTAGATTCAATAAAAGATTATTGTGAATCATGGTTTAAAAGGTTGGAGTCCAATTCCTATGGTGGACCACAACCACAACAAGAAACACACCCTCCATCACCCATTTCTTCTCCGAAACCAGTTTCATCAGATTTTCTTATTAGTAGTTTGGTTAGAAATGTAAAGACAAGAGGTTATAGAAAGAAAAAAACTATCCAATAGCCCCATGAAAGGGAAAGTTAAGGTCAAAGATGAGGTAAAAGATGAGGACGGTTACCCGGGAAAAGAATATATATCTGCTTCGTCGCGTGCTGTTATAGATCTTATGATGAAAACATACCCACAAAGGTAATATCGCTCTTGTATTTGGTACGCGTAACGTTGTTATATGATGGTGCACGGATTGTATATGTTACAATATGAAAATGAACTTGTTGAGAAGTGCTTTTTTTTAATACACTTACAGTTGTAAAGTACATATGTTTTTACAACTGTAAAAATAACTATGAATACATTTACAGTCGCTTTTTCAACTAAAAAATACTGTCCCGTACTTTCTAATATGAACGTTACAGATTCACAAAATTCTCTAAAAATGTCATTTTGCATACTAATGTTTTTTGTTTGCTATTTTCAGTAGCGACGTTGTGTTGAAGTGTGGAAATAACTTGATAACTCGAGAAGCGATGGATGACCTACTGAAAGGTCGGTGGCTGCACAACACTCATTTGAATGCGTATGCATTGCAGCTGAAATCCAGAATCAAACTGTCAAAGGGGAATGTAAAGAAATTTCTTTATGTATCGTCTGACTACGCTGTAAGTGAACCATTTAACAATTATAACTTTTATTACAATTTGCATTTTAGTTTTCTAACCTTAAAATACAGTATTATAGGAGAATCAATAGGCAAAACACTAAGTGCCTAGTCAACCATTTAACAACAACGAGTGTTAGAAACCATGAACTCATTATCATGTCATGTCACCTAACCAATCATTGGGCTTTGCTGGTGTGTCACTTAAAGGAATGCAAATGGAAGTTTTATGATTCTATGAGAAGTAACCGTCACCTAACAGGCCTATCAACATTGGTAAGCTTCTTATAGTTTAACATTGAATAGATTTTAATATTAGTAGTTTTTTTTATTTATATCCTGAGTTATGTTGTAGGTACAATTACTCCATGAAGAGGTAAATACAGCACTTCCAGCCGGCATTATAAGTTGGCCAATTGTAGAAGTTCTTGGCTTGCCTCAACAGGCAAATGGTGATGACTGTGGAGTATTTATTGTGAAATTTATGGAGGCAGTTGTATCAACACCAGAAACGTCATGGGAGGAATGCAAGGATTGGCCAGCTGAGACCTCAAAAATTCGTGCAGAAATTGCTGTTGATTTAATTAAAACATTTGTTTAAATTTCTTGACGTGTAAAAGTATTTGAACAACATGGTGCATGCTCTTATCTTGAGGAGACAATTTTTGCTACAATTATTTACTGTTTAACTAAAATATTTTGTGTGTACTACATACCATGTGGTATTATTTATCACTTTACTAAGTCTTACACAATTATTTCTGAACTTGTTTTCTTCCTAATTTTATTTGCTAAATTATTGTACAAAATACTTTTAAAGTACAACCTAAAGGTAAAAAATAACAGTTTATAATTTAAGTTGTAAATACCTTTTCAATTACAGTTATAACTTACAGTCTAGAATTACAAGTAAATTACAGTTCAAAAATTAACATGTTTCTCTTCATCTCTTGCTTTTTATCTACTGTGTATCTGTAACTCCCTTAGTAAATTGCAGTTTATTTGATTGCAAGAATTGCTAAAGTTAGTTGAGTAGTAAAAGTATATTTCTGCACTCCTACGTTCGACGAACGCGGGCTGCCAGCTTGGCAAACTGTAAAGAGCAAATAACTTTATATTTATAGTATCATTTACAGTTGTAATTAAACATGTAATGTAGAACTGTAACTGTATTCAGCAAAACTTCATGTCACTTTTTTAGTTTTTTTGGTATGATATCATAGTATGTTTTAGGATGGGAGACACCACAAATCCACAATACTGATTTAAGAGAGATAGTAATATAAAGACAAATTGTTTTTTCAGAATGTGAAGTTCGGGCCGAAATCCATTGCAAAAATCCTTGCTCCTGCAGATTTCAACTAAAAAAAGAAGCTAATGTAGTAGGATTGGTGAGGTAGTCATCCTGTATTTGCAAATAATTGGACCCTCCAGGTGGCGTTGAATGTCTGTTGTAACTGCAATCTCCCATAAAGTTCAACTCGGTCCTTGTCCCATGCTCTTCATCAGCAATGATATCCCTTTTTCGCCCAGAAGTTTTTTTCCCTGCAACATGTCGAAGATCATTTAGATAAACGAAACCCTGCATTTTAGATATCGAACGACTAGATCTCAATAAATGTCTCTCTTTCTCTGCTGCGAGAGGGAAATTGTGTTCCTCAATAAACTTTGTTACTGTCCAATTTCTGCCATCTGCATCTGCATGGAAGTGAATACAAGCAAGACAACCAGTGCGTGTATCTAATTTGCAGAACTTCTTCTCCTTCTTCGGAGAAGGATTTATTCTCTTCTTTCCGGCATTTGAACAACTATACTCTCTAGTTTTGATTGTTCTCGTATGCGTCCAATACATAATGTGTTGTTTGCGCACACTAAAACCAATTCGGTGTGCATAATCATAATACATTTTATAAGCTTCATCCTCCGAATGCACGATGGGGAACACAACGGGATCCTTTTAAAGAAATAAAGCAAATTAAATAAAAAGTACAATTAAAATTACAGGTACAGCAATAATTAAGTTAAAGTTAAAATATGCATTATAGTTACAGTTGAACTTCTAGGTAAATTATGAATTATAGTTAAAGTTGCAGTTGGACATACAGTTGTATTTACAGTTGTACTTACACTTATAATTACAGTTGTGCTTACATTTGGACATTGCATTTGGAATTTGGTAATTTGTTAACTGATCAACTTAACTGAACTTAACAGTTGGAATGTATGAAGATAATTTCATCAGTTCATCAGTAAACAAATTACAGTTGCCTTAAAATGCCCTTAACAAAATTACAGTTCAAAACACAGTTATAATTACAGTTGGACTTACAGTTGAACACTTATAATTACAATTTCACTTACAGTTCTAAACATAATCACAATTATACTTGGACTTACAGTTGGACTTACAGTTGTACTTACAGTTGAACATTTATAATTACAACATGTGTAAACATATTCACAATTACACTTGGAATTACACTTGGACTTACAGTTGTACTTACAGTGGTACTTACACTTGGAATTACACTTGGACTGTAATTTCTTACTTTGTTAAATGATGGACTGTACTGTTGAATATCAGTTGGTTTCACAGCCCTTATTACAGTGCAAAAGACACTTATAATTACAGTTATAAGTGCAGTTCAAGACTTATAATTAAAGTTGGTCTTACTGTTGGCCTCACATTTGCACTTACAGTTGCAAAATACAGTATATAGAATTGGTTAAATACTGTTTTTACAGTTACAAAATGCTTACACTTGATTCTGAAGCCATCTGAAATGGCCAGCGAAACTTCCCGTCGGAGATAATTCTGCACCTGACGACCTTCGGACTGGTTTTCTGCTGATAAAGCTAATAGGAACTGGAAGCTTAACGTCCCGGTAGAAAGCGACCGCCTGTAGGAACGACGTCGACTACTTTTCTGGTGGCCAATTGCAGCGGGGAGGCGCCAAGCCGGAATCGTTAGACCGCTGGTAGGAACGACGTCGACTCCTTTTCCGGTGGCCAATTGCAGCGGGGAGGATTGCGACCGCCGGTAGGAGCGCCACTTGTTTTCCGGTGAAGAAGCCAACTGCAGCGGGAGAGGGGGGAGGTGAAAAGGCGTAATCGTTAAACTTGAATCGTAAAGCAAAAATAAGAGGGCCCTACTCTATTTATTTAAGGACCATAAAATTGTACGCTATACGTACACAACATTTTCTCGGAAAGGGCTATGTTGTTTAAAGCTTAATAGAAAATATTATAATATTAACTTTATAGTTGCTTTAATATGCATGCCATTATTTTTAGAAGGGGGGATAATTAAGGCGATGATTGTTATGGGTAAACCTAATTTGAATAAGTGCAAATCAACTTTTAAAATAAAAAATATTTAATAATTACGGCGTAAAATAGATACGGGCAAACCAAAACCTAGCCGCTGCTTCCGCCTCTTCCGTTTTCCCAAAACCTAGCCGCTGCTCAGCCAAACCCCACGCCTCCCGTTTCCCTGCTTCGTTCATCGCCGGTGAGGCGCATCATTAAGGGTGCGAGCGGTTCGGTTTGGGTCAGTTTGGACCAAAACCGAAACCGAACCGACAAGCTTCGGTTTTCGGAAGGTCTCCAAATCAACCCGAACCAAACCCGGTCGGTTCGGTTTGTTGTCGGTTTGGTTTTTATTGGTTTTTTGCGGTTCAGTGTCGGTTTTTATATGATATGTGGAGGGAAGGACTACGATAATCTCACACCTATAAAATTTAGGGTCATTACTAAGAGAATATATCACACATGTGAGTATAATAAATATTTAAAAATGGTTAACTGTGATCTAACTCGGAGAATTCTATTTCCTGAAGCAAGTGCATTTTTTTTAAATTATAATAAATATGAGCTCTAGTGGTATATTTTGTTTTTGCATGTTATGAAATAATAGATTTTTTGGCAGTTTACATTCTAATATAACAAAACTATATATTGAAGGAAGCAAGCTATTCAAAAGTAAGGAAGCAAATTTAAGAAGAAGAAAAAATCATTTCCAGTAGCAAACAAAATGTAACAAAAGTAAATAAAACTACATAATGAACGGAAGATAACAAAACTACAGATGTAAATAGTAGTAAATTGCAGTAGCTATTCAGTAAATTGGCAGTAGCTATTCACCTAACTCGTCGGCGCACCTAACTCGCGAGCTTAGCGTGAGTGGCCGACGACTTCAGTGCTTCCAGAATCCAGACTCGCCCTAAGCCCCTAACTCGCGAGCATGAAGGAGACCTAAAATGACGGAAGAGTGGAAATGAGGCGACAGAGGCGTGCGTGAAGGAGACCTAATTTTTTATATATATTTATTAAGTGCAGCTATGCAAGTCTCCTTCTGTCCTTCACGGAAGGTAGCACTCACATCTCGTCATCTCGTGGCCCGATTCACCTGAATGGCCGAATCACGGAATCACCGATTCAGGGATTCATTCATTCAAATATTCAATGTTTGAACACTTGAACCGGCCTATACATGATATACTTTATGGAAGCGGGAGCCGGGAAGCCCATACTCAATGATTCCGATCAAATAGAAGATGACCTATACATAATTTAAAATTATTATAATATTAGTCGGTTCGGTTCGGTTTGGTCGATCGGTTTTTACTACTTGAAAACCGCCCCGAACCGATATGGCTTCGGTTTTCACAAGCCCCAAACCGAACCGACATCAAACCGGGCGGCTCGGTTTAACAATCGGTGCGGTTCGGTCGGTTTTGTCGGTTTTCGGTTTTTGCTCCTCACCCTTACGCATCATCCAACGGATTAGGCTGCTCAGCTGTTGCCTCCTGATCGTTTCCGCCTCCAAAGCTCCAACGATTTAGGTAAAATCGATTTTGCATATATTGTACTGCATTTGTATTGCATTAATGATGAAAGAATGACACGCTACAGGAACGATTTAGGTAAAATTGATTTAGTTTACAGAAATTCTGAATTTGCATTGTACTGCATTTTTTTTCCTCAATCAGTTTTTTGAATTGTTTTAGGTTGTCTTGAAATCCAAATTATATTTTGTATTAGTTTCTTTCAGTTTTTTGTTAAGGAATTTATAAAAAAAAAACTATTTGCATGTAACAATTTGGTTTGCACATAATTTATTGGTTTGCCCCTATCCAAAATAGGTTTGCCCATAACAATCACCATACTTAAATGCCTTTTATTTAAATTTTAAAGAATATATCTTGAAAACACGATTCTTAACTCACACCTCCGTTTACACCTACTTAATTCAAGTATTCGGGTGAGGTGTCATGGTCTTCATTTGATCACCGACACGTTCTCCCTCTAATGCCGAACACGTCTTTTTTTCGTTGTTCCGAAATCCCGCGATCGTTCCAATATCTCGTGGTCCGACCGAATAAACTGCTTGCTATTCACTCCATGCACTTATAGCCCGTTTGACTGGATGCCTTCTCGCGGCTTCATGTGATGATTAACCCATTGTTTACTTCCCGTCAGAGGGTGAATCCAAAAATTTCAACAGGGGGGCAGACCTCGTTTTCCTGTAGCAAAAAATAATAATTTGAGCGCCACCATCTTATCGGAGTCGTTTCTCCCTCACCTGACCACCGTTTTGACGTATAAGTAGTCGCAATTCATTTCATTGACGAGAGGAATCCAAATCCACTAATCATTTTGTAAAATTCTTGGGGGGGGGGGGGGGGGGGGTAGCCTGGCTGACCTTAGATCTGCTCCTGCTTCCCGCCATGCCTTCTTGCGCCTCCACACAATGAGTCAGTAGCTTGCTTCTCGTTACGTCCTCTTGTGTCCTCGCCCGGTTAATTACCGTATAGATGACTTCTCGCGGAGCACTTTCAGTTCTTGCTCCGCTAGATCGTCTTGTTCATTGAGTTATTGCTTGCCATTGCTGGGGACTTCTCCATTGACTTTTGATCTGTTTTATCTCTTTAATAATGTAATTATTTTCTACAATTATCAAAATTAATATGTATTTGCCCATCTTTTGGTACATATAATTCGAGGATGATCGTCGTACTGGCTGTTTTTAAGTCAAAATATTCCATAACGTTATTCGTCAGCAGAAATATCGGGATCTGTTCTCAGCGCGGCGGGTTGTTGAGGCTGGGGCTCGATCAACAGGTCAGTTGGTGATAAAGCCTGTTAGGAGAGGTTCTTATCAAGGAGGTCTGGGGATCGAGCCCCAGCCTTAACAACCCGCCGCGCTGAGAACAGGTGCGGAGACGGGTTGGGGTGCCGGGACTGCAGTCCTTCTGGCAGGCGTGCTTGACCGTGGTCCGCTAGCTGGTGTGATGTCACGGGGTGCGGCGGGGCCCCGGCGTCCTGCATCACAATACCACAAAGATCTTTTGCTACAGATTACTGAGAACAATTGGTGTGTTTGACATGACAGCTGTTATGATCACTACGAAGAAAATAAAACTAGTTTTTAATATAAAAGTGAATGAAGTTCTTTATGTGAGGTCGGACATTGGCGAATAACAGTTCATAATCACCAAGCATGACCCCCACCACCGTGCCAAACAGAACCCAGTGATGTCAACAAAATAGTCAGTAACCCGTCAGTAGAGAAGTTTCGGGCCCACCCAAAATAGTAGTCACATGCAGATTTGTGACACGTATTTGCCATCTAGCTAGACGCGGCTTGTGGGTTCTGCTCAAGTGTCTTGTCCTAAACAAATCATGGAGCGACGATAAAATAATGATAATAGTATTGACCTTTGACACTAAGCACCCAATTATTAGATTTTTTGCATATTGCATCATAAATATTTATGTCTGAGACTTTTCATTTTTCAAAAATTTTAATATTAACATTTTGCACAATCCTAATTAAATATATAAGATACAAAATATGAAAATACCAATGTTAAAACCTTTACTTTGGAAAATCACAAAATTAAATATTTACTATTTAGGATAAAATGCGCCAAAGTCGCTATATTATATTTATATATTATATTATATATTATATTATATAGAGAAAAAGTCGGAAATCAGGGGCGCATCAGCCCCCGGCCTCCCAAGCCCCCACTGTAATCCATGGACATGGATTTAGGTCAGCAAGACTTCGATCGCATCCTCTTCTACGAGCACGCGCGCAAGAACGCGGAGGCCGTCTACGCGAAGAATCCCCTTGATGCCGATGTGACCCCCGAACCTGCTCCCGGACTGTTATCTTTACTTGCTTTCTTTCTTTAATTCTTCACCCTTTCTGATCTTCTACACCCGATTCTCATCAAAACACTGATCGCCAAATTTGCTTCACAGCCTGCCAATCTTCAGCAGTAACTCTTCCTTAATTCCAGTTTTTATTTACTTTCTGTTTGTTGTTTTAGAATCTCACGAGCTGGGCAGGAGTGCTCATTGAGTTGTCGCAGTTCCAAAGTCGATCCGACTCGATAAAGTTCGTCAAAGGTAATTGATTTCGTTATCGATGAAGCCCAGTTGAGTCTGTTTTACTTCAATCTACCAGTTGCATCATTAAAATGGATCGTGCTTCAGACGCTGTTTCTAAGTTGGAGGAAGCTTTGGAGATTAATCCCAAGAAGCATGACGCCATGTGGTCCTTGGGAAATGCACAAACTTCTCTTGCATTCATCACAGAAGATCTTGAGGATGCAAAGCCTTATTTTACGAGGGCAATGCAGTGCTTCCAGCAGGCGCTGGAAGAGGTATTTATATCCACGTGGTTATTAGAGTCACAGTTTTGTCTCATTTTCAAACGAAGAACTGAAGTCAGGCTTCTTGCAGGATCCTGACAATCAGCTGTACATAAAATCAATGGAATTGGCGTCGAAGGTGTGTTTCTGATTTAATTGTTCATTTATATTATCCTTTATATTCCATGAGAGGAGGAGAAGCAGTTAATTGCTTTTTAGGCTACAAAATGGTTAAATGAATTTGATGTGCTTTGTTCTTGAGCTTTTATGTTTCTGCTTGGAAAAGAATGCATCTTTTAGTGTATTTATTCTCAATCTTGCAGTCCTATTCCATGAAATTCTCAAAATATTTTAGGATTGTTTTTTATAGGTCCATCATGTTCCCATTGCTATGCGGCTGAGTATGTTTTGCACTAAAGCCACCTAACTTGATTTCTCGTGTCCTTTGCATCAATGATATTCCGAAATTAGGTCCTGTCTTTTTTGATTTTGTTGTTGAAATGATGTGCCTTTTTTTGGCCTTAACTCTTCTTTAGCCTTCTTTTTAGTGGAGAATTAGAAAAATAGAGAATGGAAGTGAGTGAAAGAGGGTTAGTTTTCTAATTCCATGTCTCTTCCAAAACCATGGGAGGAGGAGAGAAAGAGGGCAGGTGAGTTTGAAACAAATTTCTTTAAGTTATTTTTGTTAGTTGGTCCTTTCATCTAAGTTTAAAGATATGATTTTCTTAAAAATTATTGTTTACCTCCCAAATAGACATTTTAGTATTAAATGATGAATTTACCACTTGTATCCTCCATAACACAATATGAATGTACCACTTGTAATTAGCTTTATTTGACTTAAAAAAAGTAAAATACTTTTTTGTTAGGAAACATTGTTTCAGAATAATGAAGGGAAATCATATGCTTAAAGGAAAAAAGTTTACTAACAAGCACTCAAGACTACATTATGAAGGAAAAAATGAGATTGAGTCGATTTAGAATCAATAATATTTAGGTGATATTCGAAGTACGTGTCTTTTAATTGAAGAGTCTTTCGGATGTAAGAGGTGTAAGTTTTTGGATTTAAGAATATTTGGCACCTAGATTTGTGATTATCCAAAAGACAAGTTTGCCAAATATGGGTAAATTGGTAAATCTAGATTTCCTTTACATAATTGACTGAGCACACCGTGAAGATATGCACAAATCCGGCACCATTAATGACGCATTTATCTTTAAGCTTATATTAATTATCTTCCTAACTAGTATTCTCCATCTACTTTGCCTTAATGACTGTATCCAGAATATTCTGTTGCGGGTGTATTTATACCCTCTGCTTTCTATCGTTTTGCTTCAATGAAAAATGCAGTGATTGCTTATCTCTTCCTCCTTTCTCTTCCACCTACAAAACAAAATAAGATTAATCAAGTTAGTCTAGTTCTAACAGTGGTATCATAGACACCTTTGGTTCTCTCTATTTTTTTCCTTCCAGTTTTTCATGGCATCATCATCTACCTTTCTAGCACCCGTATACATGCATTCTACTATCCCAATATTCATAGGAGAGTTGTATGATTTCTGGAGCGACAAGATGGAGACCCTTCTCCGATCCCGGGACTTATGAGACATTGTCAAGAATGGCCCTCAGCCTTTCGCCAACGCCAGCACTGAAACAGAAGGCGCTGCCACTTTCAACAAAGAAGAACTGAAGCGTGATGCTCTTGCCTTGCACTTGATACAACAAGGCATTGCCCCGACAATATATCCTCACATCATGGGATCGATGATTGCACGAGAAGCCTGGGGAAGACTTGAAAATGAATATAAAGGCTCAAGGAAGTTAATAAAACTCAAAATCTATTCTCTGCGCCGTCAGTTTGATTCCATTCTCATGCGTGAAGATGAAACAACTCAAGATTTCTTTGCTACACTTTGGGGGTGTTTTAGAGGAACAAAAAGTTGTTGAAAAACTTGTTAGATCATTACCTAAAACTCATAAACACATTGTCTTGGCAATCCTTGAAGCACATGATTTGGAAAACTTAACTGTTGTAGAACTTATGAGTTCATTACAAACCCATGAAGATCTTTTTTTCCATGATGAACCAATAGTTAGTAAAGCCTTCCAAACAAAAATAAATTTTCGAACAAACCACCTTTTTTCTAAGAAACAGAAAACTGAAGGAGGATGAAACAAAATAACTGGTGTTTATTGCATCATCTGCAAAAAACAGAATCATGAGGCAAGAAAATATATTTGGAGGCGTAAATGATGTAAAAATCCTAACCATTCAGATGAAAACTGCTGGCATAAACCCAAGGAAGAAGCTAACCTCACTGGAGAAGACTCAGACCAATACCTTTTTACCCGCAATACCTCAAACAGTCGATACATTTCTTCATTCTGGATCATTGACAGTGGGTGTTCCACTTCCAGCCATATGGTGAATGATAAGACCTTCTTTAGCTCACTTGATGAAAAGTATAAATCAGAAGTCATGTTGGGAGATGGAAAAAAGGAAATCATAGAAGGCAGAGGAACAATCAAGATCATATCACCAGAAGGATCATTAAAACTTATTTCAAATGTTCAATATGTCCAAACTCTATCACAAAACTTGTTATCAGTTGGGCAATTGTTAAAAAAGGGATTCAAAGTTATATTTGATGATAGAACTGCTATATCAAGGAGTCAAAAATAAACAATACCATAGCCTCAGCTCAAATGAATTCAAGCAATATCTTCATTCTCCACTTACGACCTGCTGGATCGAGTGCTTTCTCCTGCTCTCAGGAGCGCTCTATGACCACATCTACCCTTTGACATCATCGGCTTGGCCATCTAAAATTTTCCTCTATCTGTACCATTCAAAGCAAGCATCTTGTTGATGGCATGCCAGTTTTTTCTATTCACACTCATGACTGTGACTCCTATGCAAAGGGCAAAACTCATCGTCTACCCTTTCCAAAAACTACCTATTCAAGGGCCACTGGGCTACTTGACTTGCTCCATATGGACATTTGGGGACCTGCCAACTCTTCATCTTTGGGAGGAAAACGATATTATTTCCTTATCGTCGACGACTTCAGCCGATACATGTGGATTTTTCATTTGACACACAAATCTGAAGCCTTTCAATACTTCCAAAAGTTTAAAACGCAAACAAAAAACAACTTAGGATGAAAAATTAAAGCCATTATGAGTGACAGAGGGGGAGAGTTCCTATCAACACAATTTAATCACCTATGCCAAGAAGCTGGAATCTGACGTGAACTCACAACACCTGACACTCCTCAGCAGAATGGCTTCGTCGAAAGACGCAACCGAACTATCGTAGAAATGGTGAGAACTATGCTGATACGCAAGGAATGCCCAAAATTTCTATGGGCTGAAGCTGCCTCAACAACGTTATACATTTTAAACCGTGTCCCTACAAAGGCACTAGAATACATCACTCCATATGAAGCAATGTATCAGGAACCAGAAATTTCTCATCTCAGAAATTTTTTCTCAATTGCCTTCGCTCATAAAGTTATGGGACAGAGACAAACTTGATGAAAGCAGCGTGAAATGTATCATGCTTGGATATAACAGTGAAAGCAAAGCCTACCGATTGCTAGAACCTGTTAGCAACATGTTGGTGATTTCCCGGGATGTATTTTTCCATGAAGACGACAAGTGGGATTGGGCATTAGACCAGGATAAAACTCACAAATGTATCACTCCTCTTTCATTGTCGGTTGAGCAAGGTTCACACCCTAACCCCGTCCATTGCAATGAGAGCAGTCTTGAGCCTACTATTGTTGACTCAGATCCTGATTCATCCTCGCCCATTAAAACAAGATCATTGGAGGATATATATCAAAGCACTGACTCTGCAATGACTGTCATTATACCCTCCTCCTTCACAAAGGCATATAACGAAAAAGGATGGAGGGAGGCTATGCAAGAAGAACTTGATGCCATAGAGAAAAATGGAACTTGGTCGCTTGTACAAAAACTTGCCAATCAAAACATCATTGGCTTAAAATGGGCATACAGAGCAAAACAAAATGAAAAAGTGGACATTTTGAAAGTTAAAGCTCGGTTAGTTGCAAGAGGCTTCTACCAAAAGCCTGGGGTGGACTATGAAGAAACTTTCGCTCCCGTGGCTAGAATGACGACAATTCGGCTTCTTCCTGCCATTGTCGCACACAACAAATATCCAATTTTTCAACTCGACGTCAAGTTTACCTTCTTGAACGACAATCTCACTGAAGAAGTATTCGTCACTCAGCCTCCAGGATATGAAATAAAAGGAGGGCAAGATAAAGTATACAATCTCCATAAAACCCTTTACGGCCTCAAACAAGCCCCACGAGCATGACATCAAAACATTGATTCATACTTTCTAGCTGCAGGATTCACTCGCAGCGCCAATGAGCCTACCTTATACATCAAAATGAAGGATCAAAAGAGAGTTTTAATCAGTTTATATGTTGATGATCTTATCACCACAGGCCCAAGCATTGATCTCATAAATGAATTCAGAGAAGAAATGAAGAAGAAGTATGAGATGACTAATCTGGGAGCTTTGAAATTCTTTTTGGGGCTGCAAATCAAGCATCTGGTGTGCGGTATGTTTATCTCTCAAGAACTCTACACACAGTCACTACTAAAGAAATTTCAAATGGAAGAGTGCAATCATACTATAACACCAATGACCACTAGCACAAGGCTCGTCCCAATGAAAGAAGGAGAGGAGGCAACCGACAACGAAGAATATCAGAGCTTGATTCGCTCCCTAATTTATCTCACAAACACTAGGCTTGATATTGAAAACGCCGTCAACATCCTTGCTAGGTTCGTGAGTAATCCCTCAAAATCACATTTCTTAGCTGGAAAAAGAATATTACGCTACCTGCAGGGGACGAAGACCTACGATCTTCTCTACCAACATGAAACGAACAACCATCTCATCAGATTCTCTGATTCCGATTGGGCCGGGAACATTGAAGGCAGAAGCACCGGCGGATACATCTTTTATCTAGGCTCAAGCCCAATTTCATGGAGTTCAAGGAAGCAACAAACCATTGCGCTATCTACCACCGAGGCGGAATACATGACTCTCAACACAGCGACATGTGAAGCAATATGGCTGCAAAGGTTAAAGGAAGAAATCTGCAGCGATAAAGAAAAGAAAGAGGTCATCAAGGTGAAAATTCACCGTGATAACACATCCGCCATGGCGCTATCAAAGAACCCTGTTTTTCATGGAAGAAGTAAGCATATCGACATACGCTACCACTTCATTCAAGAAATTTTGGAGAAGAAGGAGATTGAAGTCATCTACTGCCCGACCGAAACACAAATCGCAGACATTATGACGAAGCCAATCCCGCGTCATTGCTTTCTCGAGCTCAGAGAGAAGCTGGGTCTAAAGGATGGTGCAAATTTAGAGGGGCTGTGAAGATATGCACAAATCCGGCACCATTAATGACACATTTATCTTTAAGCTTATATTAATTATCTTCCTAACTAGTACTTTCCATCTACTTTGCCTTAATGACTGTATCCAGAATATTCTGCTGCGGGTGTATTTATACCCTCTGCTTTGTATTTTTTTGCTTCAATGAAAAATGCAGTGATTGCTTATCTCTTCCTCCTTTCTCTTCCACCTACACAACAAAATAAGATTAATCAAGTTAATCTAGTTCTAACACACCTGATAAACATCTGAAGCAATTGATTAGGGCTTTGGATCCAATATATAAACGTAAAATGTCAATTTGTTGTTTTGTCACAGAGCAATATGTGGAGTATATCCTTGTTATTCATTCAATATCAAGTTGACTACATTTTCAGATGAAGTCGTCCTTAGAACCTCTAATCTCTTTGTTTAGATGCTTTAAGACTATTAAGGTACGTTGGGTAATTTAAAGTATGATCATCTATCAACTATTGGAGAATCATTGTCTTTACCCTTATCCTAACTATTTAGAGTCAACTTTATGAATCCCCATTTTTTATTATTTCTTTCCAACGAGTGTATCCTGATGTGTTTGATGATTTGATCTATCCTTTCTCCTCCTTAATTCTTCAACATTGATTCTATGCACTTTATACCTTCATTGTACATGTCCAAACCACTTTATACCTTCATTGTACATGTCCAAACCACTTTATACCTTCAATATGATCATTCTTTAATTTATCTTTCTATTTTTGTCATGTATCCATCTTGACATCCTCATCATGTCTTTATTATCAATGATTTTTTTTTTTACTCTCAACCCTTCTCCTTCATAATCATTCAACAACGATTCTATGCACTTTATACCTTAGTTCTATATGTCTAAATCACTTGAGTCCTTTTCAATTACTCTTGTCTTTAATAGGTATTACCCTAATCGTTCCTTTAATATAATCATTCCTTAATTTATTTTTCTTTTTTGTAATGCATCGATCTTAACATTCTTATACATGTCTCACTCAATTTTATTATCATTGGATTTTTAACCTCACCGCTTGGATCCATAGTCGACTTAGTTGTGGTTTGATGAAATTTGTTTTTAATCCCCCATCTTTAAAAGATTATGCAATTGTCTCGAATGTTTTTACATCTTAACCATCGATTGCAACCATAGAAGTTATATTTCATTTATATTCCTATTTTTGTATATTAAATTCAAGACAGTAACTTATCACATTTTGATATCACTTTAGTGTCTAATAGAATCGATTGATAATTGTTAAAATTTCACTACTAGAATTGCATATGATAAACTTTTTTTCCCTTTATGCATCTCATTTAGATTAACTCCACTATACTTTTATGAAGCAATCTATATATTACCCCTCATTATGCTATTTCAAAATACTTTTTCATCAATGTTTTGATTTAGTAAATTATCAAAGTTGTATTCTATCTTTCATTGATGTGTTATTCTTTAAATAAAATCTTGTTATCTTCAGTTCTACTACATGTTAGTCGTTCAAAGTTTATATATTTTCTCTTTTGCCTTGATTATATATTTCTCCTTTTTCCCTTCCTTACTCTAAGCTTATTATATAAGTCATTCGAAGTTATAGATTTTGCTTTGTTGACTGCACTCTTTGCAAATCTTCTATCATTTTCAAATAAATGTCTCAATAGTATTCAATTTGTACCACTCTTCAAAAGTATATTCTTTCTTCATAAATATTTTTGCATGCTCAATCCGTAATCAAATCTTTGTATAATTGTATCAATATAAGATGTATTTTGAAGCTCTCCACAAATTCTATAATTTTCTTATTTAAGCAAGTCATCTCATCCCACATTAAATTTGGCTCAACTGAAGAGTTCTAGTTCACGCTCTTTAGCAATTTATCTTGAAAGATTAATAATTCTCACATTTTAAATTCGAGAACATAAACCTAAGACTATTATTTCTATTGATTGTTCTCTGTGTACCCTTTTAGATATATTATCATAATTTACTAATCTATGTTTTGGCATGTGAGAACTTGAAATATAAAAATGTATTATTTCAATATAATCTCAAATATTACATCTTCCTTTTATGTATACACAAAATTGGTGACCACTAAACTCTACAAGTGGTGTTTGACTAAATAAGATGATGACGAATCTACAATGGGCCATCTTATGGGCTTTAATATTTCATCTCAAGATGGAGCATATATATATATATATCATTCCTAGCTAGATGTCAGAAAAGGACAGTGGATATATTAGCCAGTTCTTTGTCTGATGTTACAAACACAGTGGATTATACATTTTTTGATGATTTCTTCTTTGATGAAGTGATAACCCACTTCTATATTCTTTGTTTTTTTGTGGAACACATGATTTTTAGATATGTAGAGAACTTTATTATCATAAAACATCAGTAGTGTGTAGTTGTAAGTTTCACCACAATCCTTTATGATGCCCTTGACCACATTAGCTCGCAAGCAGTATGAGTCATGCTTCTGTGCTAAACTTCAACACTTGACCTAGTGCAGTATATTCCAGAAGTGGATTTTCTATTTTCCTTATCATCCGCATAGCTAGCGTCTGGATATGATTTAATGCACAAGTGATCATTTCTATTTCCCTTATTTTAGGGATGATTATTATGAGGATCATCATTTTGAGAGGGATCTCGAGTGTAGGTTAGTGTTGTTGCCCCAGCTTTTGACGGTTCTTCGAGTCCCGAATTTTTCAGCTACTGGCTTGTGGACATGGAATATTACCTCGTTCATTTTAAGAGATTCGTTGAGTGACACATTAAAGTTTGCGAAACTTAGAATTCTAAATCAGGCGATAGTATATTGGTCTGGCATTGAGAGGACTTGCGAGCGAGATCGTCTTCACTGCATCACTAGTTGGGTGGAGATGAAGCGTTGGTTATGTCAGATGTATTTGCCAGCATCATATCAGAGTCGCCTTATCAAGTAATTATTTTCCTTTCAACAAGGATCCATGTCCGTTGTTGAGTATATGGATCGTTTTGACGAACTAGTAGTGAGGAGCGACATCCGAGAGGAGCCAACTATGATCACTTCCCGATTTTGGTCTAGATTTTGATCTGAGATACGTACTTAGTTGACCTATCACTACTCAGAGTCCCTCGAGCAGACATACCAGCTCCCCCTTCTTTATGAGCAATCTTTGAGATTCGCCGTGTTAGCTGAGTGGATTTGCGCCTTGACCTCCCCAGTATGAGTCCCTCCTATTATGAGGCCACCACTTTGCCTACTCTTGTCATGTCAGACACAATAGAAGTGATACCGGATACTGATTTCTCTCACCTCAATGAGGTACGTAGCCCGATGAGTGGTCAGTCATTTGATTCTGACTCAGACCCTACGACCTTGAAAGAGAATGAGTATGGGCAACATGGTGATCCTATAGTGTGATGTAGACGTTGACTTAGAGCTCCGATCATAGACCCGCCCTTGCGTGCATGTTCATCTGAGTTTCCCCATGTTGTCGTGACGAGTCATATCACGAGTGAGGGTTAAGAGCTTAATATTGACTTTGTAGTGGTTGTCTCTCCTGTTCTTGAGGTTACTATTTTTATCGATGGCACTCATCTAAAGGATTGTCCTTTTACGATTAAGTTCTTTGATGAGCCCCCGTTGAGCCTCTTGGAGAGTTACCTGACGAATTCTTCCTTTTAGGAGATATTCAACCTTACCCCAACGTTGCATCTTTGTGTCCCTGTCTCACACGTCCCTTTAGACGATTGTCGTGTTCACGATGAATCTACTTACTTATCGTCAGGTGAACCTTCTGAGTTGCATTTTTATGTCACTATCTTCGACATAACTTCGTGTTACGCCTCCGGATGCGATACGCTTCAGCGGACACCACTATGCGCGAAGGCCAAAGGATACGACGGAGAAAGACCGGGATGAACCATCCGGTTCAGCCCGCTAACATTAATTAGAAGATTTGGGGCTGAACCACACTTGTTCAGCCCCTAGGGGGGGGGGGGGGGGGGCGGCCGGCCCCCTTGGTCCCGGGGTCTATATATACCCGGGACCCCTCTTTGGATGGGCTATCATGCATATTATTCAGGTATTCCTCTCTCCCCCCTCTTTCTCCTAACCCTAGCCGTAATTTCTCTAGCTTTCTCTCTCCCTTTCACTCTCCCCCTTCCTCCTTCATAACATTTGGTATGCGAGCTTTCTTCCTGCGACCATGGTAACGCGCTCCGAAGCCGAGAACGCCCGCTTGGCAACCATCAAAGAGAACTACGTGAGATTGATGGATACAGTGGCGGCGATCGAAGAGCAAGTGAAATCATCCACAAAAAATCTGGAAGAGCGTTTTGACGGTCGATTGGAGGAGATCAAAACCCTCCTCACTCAAAATCTGAAGGGAAAATCGACGGCAAGCGACGGTTCAGAGGTCGAGGCGTCAACCCAGCCGACGACATCTCACAGAACGAGGGAAGATCCTCGGCAAAGGGTCTTTCACGCAGAAACGGTCCGACTCCCGACGGGATCGTCCGCTTACGGGACGGAACTCCCGTCCGATGCCTGGACAAGGGTCGACGCCCCGCCGAACGTCGGACATCACCCCGAGGGGGCTTGGGGGGGGGGGGGGGGGGGGGGGGCGACGCCGCCGGCCATGGCTGGCGCAACCTCCTGCGGGTGGGGCGGTGCGAGAGATCCCCGCCCGAGCCAATGGCGGGGTGGGGGCGCCTGATTTGGGCTGTCTGCCCTGGATCCACCCCCGCCGGCCTGGATTGGGGCTGGCACGGGCTATACGCCTCATCCGCGGCCGCCTGAAATGCCAATGGGATATATGCAGCCCCACGGAGCGCCGGGCGCTCCAATCGGAGGAGTCGCCGGAATCCTACCACTTTTAAGGGGGTACGGTCCACCTGCGGGGATCGGAAACGAAAATCAAGGATTCGAACGTCCTCCATCAACCATCCATCAAGGAGGGGGGCAACACATGGGTGACGGTCGTGGAGGCATTTACCATCCAGGACCTCAGGGGCCTCCCATTGCCCCGATGGAGCACCGACGGCCAGCTGCGCTAGGACAGGAACTCGCGGGATACGGTCAGTTGAACCAAAGGGCGTACATGCAACCAAAAAGAACCCGCATGAACTTTCCTAGGTTCAAAGGAGTGGGTGCAAAAAGCGGAATTGTTCAATTACCAGGAGATTCTAGAGGAACAATGGGTTCAATTGGCGGCCTTCCATCTGGAAGATGACGCCTACCAGTGGACCAAATGGTTTCAGCGCGACCAAGCATACGCCCCCTGGACGGAGTTCGTGGAAGCGTTCTCTGCTCGATTCGGACCGCTGGAATATGAAGATGTCGAGGCAACGCTGCAAAAGCTTCGACAGAAGGGCACAGTGACAGAGTACCGCACCAGGTTTGAACTGCTGGCCAATCGGGTTAACTGGGAAGAAAAGACACTCCTGAGCTGTTTTGTATCCGGTTTGAAGGACTTCTTATGAGACGAGGTGCATGCTTATATGCCCCGCAGCCTGAGTCACGCCATTAGCTTGGCCCGGATTTAGGAGGAGCGGTTCAACAGACAAAGAAACCGGGCTAGTATACGGATTGCCACGACGCCATCGATCGTCAGGCGAGACCCTCCTGTGACGGGGCGGCCGACAGTGACGCGGTTGACCTGGCCTGAGCTGCAGGCTAGGAAGGAAAAAGGGTTATGTTTCAATTGCGACGAGAAATATGGACCGGGCCACAAATGTCAGAAGGTTCAAGTATTCATGCTGCGGGAGGAGGGAGAGAAAGAGGACACACTGGCGGAGACCTTGGAAGAAGAGCTGGACTTGACAGAGTTTGGAGTATCCCTCCAAGCGATGGAAGGATGCATGACTCCTCTCACCCTACGCATTACGAGGAAGGTGCGGTCAGAGAAAGTGACCATCTTGATTGACAGCGACAGTACCCACAAATTCATCAACCCGACGGTCGCTACTCGAGTGGGGCATACAGTGGATCAAGGAGCGGCTTTTTAGGTGATGGTGACCGATGGGAGCAAGCTGAAAGGTGAAGGAGTCATGAAGGGCGTCGAGATGCAGATACAGGGCTACACCTGCCGTACGAATATATACCTGCTTCCCATCAGAGGGTCCGACATGGTACTGGGGGTCCAGTGGCTGCGTCAGTTGAAGCGAGTCACCACCGATTGGGAGTGCATGACCATGGAGTTCACCCAGCACGGGAGAGACTATTGCTTACACGACCTTCAGACATCTTCCCTAAAGGAGATCTCGCTCAGGAGTCTGGCCCGATTGGAGGAGCAAGGAGACACGTTGGCCATGGTCATGGGGCGTGCCCAGTCAGCGCAACACACGTCCGAGGTACCAGACCAGATGCAACATATACTGTCTCAATTCGAGGACGTGTTCCAGGAGCCTCAGGGCCTTCCCCCACCGAGGTTTAGAGATCACGGGATCCAGTTGAAAGAAGGAGCAGAGCCTACCAACGTCAGACCATACCGCTACCCGTATATACAGAAAGCGGAGATCGAATGCAATGTCCGAGAAATGCTAGCGACCGGGATCATCCGGCCGAGCACAAGTTCTTTCTCTTCGCCCATCATCCTGGTGAAGAGGAAGGACGGATCGTGGAGGTTCTGTGTGGACTATCGCAGCCTGAACAGTTCGACCATCAAAGATAAGTTTCCTATTCCCATGATCGAGGAGCTACTGGATGAATTGCACGGGGCGCGCCTCTTCACCAAGCTGGACTTGCGATCCGGCTATCATCAGATCAGAATGAAGGAGGAGGACATACACAAGGCGGCGTTCCAGACACATGATGAGCACTATGAGTTCCTGGTGATGCCCTTCAGGTTGTCTAACGCTCCGTCCACATTCCAAGTCGTGCTGAACGAGATCTTCAGATCGCTCCTACGACGTTCGATGCTGATCTTCTTTGACGACATCTTAGTCTACAACCGTAGTTGGGAGGAGCATTTTGAGCACGTGACACAGGTTTTCACCATACTACGCCAGCATCGGCTCTACGCCAAAATGTCCAAGTGTTCTTTCAGACAAGCGGATGTGGAGTATTTAGGCCATTTGGTCTCGGCCAATGGAGTACGGGCAGACCCCAGCAAGATAGAGAGTATGGTCTCTTGGCCTCGACCCACGACGGTCCGGGCATTAAGGGGCTTTCTGGGTCTCACGGGCTATTACCATTTACCGCAGATTTGTGAAGGATTATGGCAAGCTCGCGCGGCCGCTCACACAGTTGCTCCAGAATGAGGCCTTTGTTTGGCACGAGGAGGCAGATGAGGCATTTCAGGCTCTTAAACGGGCTATGACGACTACTCCGGTCCTTAGCCCTCCCAGATTTCAGCAAAGAGTTCGTATTAGAGACTGATACGTCAGGGGTCGACATTGGCGCGGTCCTGTTACAAGAGGGGAGACCCCTGGCCTACTTTAGCAAAGCCTTAGCCCCGCGGACTCTGGGCTTATCCATGTACGAGAAGGAGATGTTGGCCATCCTGCATGCCGTGGCTTTGTGGCGCTGCGGGAGGAGGGAGAGAAAGAGGACACACTGGCGGAGACCTTGGAAGAAGAGCTGGACTTGACAGAGTTTGGAGTATCCCTCCAAGCGATGGAAGGATGCATGACTCCTCTCACCCTACGCATTACGAGGAAGGTGCGGTCAGAGAAAGTGACCATCTTGATTGACAGCGACAGTACCCACAAATTCATCAACCCGACGGTCGCTACTCGAGTGGGGCATACAGTGGATCAAGGAGCGGCTTTTTAGGTGATGGTGACCGATGGGAGCAAGCTGAAAGGTGAAGGAGTCATGAAGGGCGTCGAGATGCAGATACAGGGCTACACCTGCCGTACGAATATATACCTGCTTCCCATCAGAGGGTCCGACATGGTACTGGGGGTCCAGTGGCTGCGTCAGTTGAAGCGAGTCACCACCGATTGGGAGTGCATGACCATGGAGTTCACCCAGCACGGGAGAGACTATTGCTTACACGACCTTCAGACATCTTCCCTAAAGGAGATCTCGCTCAGGAGTCTGGCCCGATTGGAGGAGCAAGGAGACACGTTGGCCATGGTCATGGGGCGTGCCCAGTCAGCGCAACACACGTCCGAGGTACCAGACCAGATGCAACATATACTGTCTCAATTCGAGGACGTGTTCCAGGAGCCTCAGGGCCTTCCCCCACCGAGGTTTAGAGATCACGGGATCCAGTTGAAAGAAGGAGCAGAGCCTACCAACGTCAGACCATACCGCTACCCGTATATACAGAAAGCGGAGATCGAATGCAATGTCCGAGAAATGCTAGCGACCGGGATCATCCGACCGAGCACAAGTTCTTTCTCTTCGCCCATCATCCTGGTGAAGAGGAAGGACGGATCGTGGAGGTTCTGTGTGGACTATCGCAGCCTGAACAGTTCGACCATCAAAGATAAGTTTCCTATTCCCATGATCGAGGAGCTACTGGATGAATTGCACGGGGCGCGCCTCTTCACCAAGCTGGACTTGCGATCCGGCTATCATCAGATCAGAATGAAGGAGGAGGACATACACAAGGCGGCGTTCCAGACACATGATGAGCACTATGAGTTCCTGGTGATGCCCTTCAGGTTGTCTAACGCTCCGTCCACATTCCAAGTCGTGCTGAACGAGATCTTCAGATCGCTCCTACGACGTTCGATGCTGATCTTCTTTGACGACATCTTAGTCTACAACCGTAGTTGGGAGGAGCATTTTGAGCACGTGACACAGGTTTTCACCATACTACGCCAGCATCGGCTCTACGCCAAAATGTCCAAGTGTTCTTTCGGACAAGCGGATGTGGAGTATTTAGGCCATTTGGTCTCGGCCAATGGAGTACGGGCAGACCCCAGCAAGATAGAGAGTATGGTCTCTTGGCCTCGACCCACGACGGTCCGGGCATTAAGGGGCTTTCTGGGCCTCACGGGCTATTACCATTTACCGCAGATTTGTGAAGGATTATGGCAAGCTCGCGCGGCCGCTCACACAGTTGCTCCAGAATGAGGCCTTTGTTTGGCACGAGGAGGCAGATGAGGCATTTCAGACTCTTAAACGGGCTATGACGACTACTCCGGTCCTTAGCCCTCCCAGATTTCAGCAAAGAGTTCGTATTAGAGACTGATACGTCAGGGGTCGACATTGGCGCGGTCCTGTTACAAGAGGGGAGACCCCTGGCCTACTTTAGCAAAGCCTTAGCCCCGCGGACTCTGGGCTTATCCATGTACGAGAAGGAGATGTTGGCCATCCTGCATGCCGTGGCTTTGTGGCGACCATACCTGCTGGGACACCACATCAAGGTCTGGACAGATCATCAGAGCTTGAAGCACTTTTTAGAGCAGCGGTTGGCCTCTCCCCTCCAGCAAAAATGGTTGACCAAACTTCTGGGGTATGATTATGAGATTGTGTGCAAGCAAGGGAAGGAAAATGTAGTTGCAGATGCCTTGTCCCGCCTTCCAGAGAGCACCATAGCTCACATCTCGGGGCCCCTGATAGACTCACTCGATGACATACAGGAGGAGGTCCAACGGGACCCCGAGCTCCGACCCATCCGGGAGGCGCTACTTCAGGGTCGGATGACCCTATCAGACTACCAGCTCCAAGGAGGACACCTTTACTACCCAGGCAGGGTTGTTATTCCGACCTCCTCAACATGGAAGACAGTCATGCTCCACGAGTTCCATTCCTCGCCGACAGGGGGCCACGCGGGGGTGTTCCGGACTATTCAGAGACTGCGAGCTAATGCATTTTGGAAGGGATTACGTCGTGACGTGCATCAGTTCGTACAACAATGCGAAGTCTGTCAGCGACAGAAATATAAGACGACGTCACCAGCTGGCCTACTTTCACCTTTGGAGATTCCGCAACACATCTGGGAGACGATCTCCATGGATTTTATCGACGGGTTACCCAAATCACAAGGGAAATCAGTGATTTTGGTCGTAGTGGATAAACAGTCAAAGTATGGGCATTTCATCGCCTTAAGCCACCCTTACACGGGTGAATCGGTGGCCAACCTTTTTGCTAAAGAAATTTTACGTCTGCATGACATCCCTCGGTCGATCATCTCTGATCGTGACACGGTGTTCATCAACAATTTCTGGAGAGAGCTCTTTCGATTACAGGGCACACGTCTATGCATGATTACGACCAATCACCCCCAGACAGATGGACAGACGGAGGCGCTCAACCGGGGGGTGGAAACTTACCTCCGGTGCTTTGTGATGGATGAGCCACGATCATGGACTCGCTGGCTACACTGGGCAGAATACTGTTATAATACGTCGTATCATACTGCCAGCAAGCTCACTCCCTTTGAGGCGGTTTACGGGCGGCCACCTCCTTCTCTTGGCACCTATGAAGCGGGCAGCACGACCCTCCCGACGGTTGATCGTACACTACGAGACAGGGATAGGACCTTGGCACTCCTTCGTGACAATCTTCGGGCAGCTCAGGACAGGATGAAAGTTCAGGCAGATAAACATCGCACCGAGCGGGAGTTCTCAGTTGGCGACGAGGTTTTCCTTCGCCTTCAGCCTTAAAGACAGCTCTCCGTCTCCCGCTGGGCGAATCAAAAGTTGACACCACGATACTACGGGTCGTTCCACATCACCCACCGGGTGGGTCCAGTCGCATACACCCTCGCACTCCCGGAGGGCTCACGCATCCATCCTACCTTTCATGTATCTCTGTTGAAAAAGAAACTGGGTGACGCTATTCAGGTTAGCCCTCTCCTGCCAGAAGCCACGACATCCAGTGAATTGCGTCCCATACCCGAGGAGATCTTATTGTCCAAATGGAAGAAGCGTGACACCGTATACCGTCCTGAGATTCTGGTGAAGTGGAAGAATTTATCGGCCGCGACAACACCTGGGTTGACCTCCTTGAGTCCCGTGAGCTGTTTCCAGACTTCCAGCTTGAGGACAAGCTAGTTCTTGATGGGAAGGGGAATGTTACGCCTCCGAATGCGATACGCTTCAGCGGACACCACTATGCGCGAAGGCCAAAGGATACGACGGAGAAAGACCGGGCTGAACCATCCGGTTCAGCCCGCCAACATTAATTAGAAGATTTGGGGCTGAACCACACTTGTTCAGCCCCTAGGGGGGGGGGGGGGGGGGGGGGGGGGGGGGGGGGGGGGGGGGGGGGGGGGGGGGGGGGGGGGGGGGGGGGGGGGGGGGGGGGGGGGGGGGGGGGGGGGGGGGGGGGGGGGGGGGGGGGGGGGGGGGGGGGGGGGGGGGCGGCCGGCCCCCTTGGTCCCGGGGTCTATATATACCCGGGACCCCTCTTTGGATGGGCTATCATGCATATTATTCATGTATTCCTCTCTCCCCCCTCTTTCTCCTAACCCTAGCCGTAATTTCTCTAGCTTTCTTCCTCCCTTTCACTCTCCCCCTTCCTCTTTCATAACACTTCGGGAGTTTGCCTCCATGACAATATTTACTATCGACCACCCGGTGAACTTCCCAATGATTTGCATCCCATAAGAGACATTTGACATATCCTGATTATGCAGCTCACTGCCGATGTCTCGATCAGTCAATTGGGTGTTCTCCGTACACCTCGACGATTATTTTTACACCCCTCCCAAAGAACCTCCAGATAAACCACCAATTCATAGGGACTTTCACCGCTATATAGCATATGCACTTAGTCTGTCTGTCATGTCAGTTATCGTCCATTTGCATATGCTGCATGATTTGCATGTCATACTCTGACGTAGAATTATATTAAGTAATGAACATTTTAAAACTTACGCGGATAATCACATGAGAGAGCAAATGTTAAATGAAGATGATTGGGCGATGATACACTGCATGAGAGAGTCGGAGTCAAATTTCTTCGAGCTTGATATTACTAGGAATACTGGTGTTCATCTTATACTCAATGTTGAGGATTTGACTCTAGATGTGGAGTCACCTAGTTTTGAACCTTCAACCTTCCCTTGTAGCTTCAATTTCCACCATCCATGTAGCCTCTCTTATACCTTAGTCTCCACTACCCGCCCTACCCGTCACCATTGTATCCCCACCCATCATCCTTATTGTGGCTTGCTTGGTGCGTAGGACCCTCGGGGACTTCGGCGATACGATGACTTTATGCGGATACAGTTCCTACCAGGAGCGGCTTGTTTGCGTCAGGAGCATGTAGTTTCCATTCACCAGAGATGAATGTTTCCGAGCCGGGGAAATTGATGGAGATCGACCGCACTACCTTAGGCGATTCATCATTATCGACTTTTTTGGATCGTTGGATGGCCGATCGATGATCGTGATCGTGATCGTGACCGAATCGATTTTTCATATATTTATGTATTTTTCTTTTATTTTTTTGAGTTGTATTTAGAGAGAGGTGAAATTACCCATTGGATTTAATTAACCTAATCCCCCCTTATATCATCTCCAACAGTCTAATGAAGGGGTTATCGAGAGTTTTAGGTTTTCACGAGAACTGCCGCTCGATCCTTGTTCTCGGTGCGACACCAAGAGCCGTCTGCGGTGCGACGCCGCAGGTTCCTGTCTCCAGAGGGTGCCGACGCCCATGTCCACCGCTTCCCCGCGTTCCCAGCATCCTGACGCCACTATTCTGTGGTTTCCAGCACCCGACACCTCATTTTCTTGGTTTCTAGCGCCTCGCCACCAATCGTATTGCCTCCAACACCTCCGTCCGACCCCATTCCTCCCTCCATTCCCTCCGTCCAGGCATATCCGAGTTTTCCGCCGCTGTCCCGTCCTCCTAGCACCCCGCCGCCGCCAGTTCCTGGTTTCCCGCGCCCAGCCACCACCCGCACTGCCTCCAACATCCCCGAACGACCCCACTCCTCCCTTCATCCTCCCCGTCCATGTCTTCCAACCCCTGGATAGCCCCCATTTAGACCTCCCAATCTCTGGACAGCCACCTCCAGTCCCTTCTACACCGCCCGAGCCACCGTCAACCACCCCACATCCCACCAGCTTCCACCTTGCTGCCGATGTCCTTTCCCCCTCACCTCCACCACAAAATGCTAGCCTTACCACCCCTCCCAGCCACAAAACAGCCCCTTACCTCTCCCTCCAAACCCCCGTCCAACAACCGTGATTCTTCCAGAGCATTTGCACCACATCTGCAACCACCATATTTCCTCACCCACGCCGACGACCTATTTGGTGAGTTTCGTATTTATTTTCAAATTCTTCACTCGTGTATGAATGTCATCTTTATTGCTAATAATATGTGACTCTTTAATTTGATTTTACTATTTTATTTAGATGCGCGTTATTTAATCGCCTTACATTTAATTCCAGTGCACTCTTAATTTATTTTGCAATAATAGCATAATTACTAATCTTAGATGTATGCGCAAGTATTTTAAAATTGATATTGCGTGCGTCGGAAAAATTCTTGCATGATTGAATCATTGCATGTGCATCGCATTAGGGTTATCTTTCATTATTTCATTGGATTGCGTGTGTGTGTTCATTTGCATCTTAGTTTTAGGCAAGGTTTTAAATGTCGGCCGACATGTCCGACATGTCGGCCGACATGTCCTATTTGGAGACAAAACGACTTGCATATTAAAAATATAAAGGTTTTATCGTTTTAAAATATGTCGGACGTTATAACGGATTAAATCCGTTATAACGGCCGACAGCGTTACTTAATAATATCGCGACTTTTTAAATGTTTGCGGGATTATAAATCAGAGCCTTTCGCTGGTTGACCTAAACACTCGCCTCTTTGAAACTGAAGCTCCAGCGGCGCGACAGAAGCTCTCTTCTCCCGTCGCAACTCTCGTCCTCGTCGACTCAATCATCTCATCGTAAGATCTTTTACTCTCCAGTCTCCTCTCCAGTTCTCTCCTCTCGCCTCTATCCTCTCCTCTGACCTCTCTCATGGCGACTTGTTCTTCTCCAGAGAATCTGGAGACGTCGAGGCCACATTCTTGCCGCATTATTTGTTCCCACTTCCAGAATAGTTCCTGTCAGTGATTTTGGAGTCGAGGAGGGGTGCTGGCAGTGATTTTGGAGTTCAAAATTGTGCCCTAGTTTCTTTCACTTGCTGTAAGCTTACTCTCCTCCCCTTTTTTTCCTGTAAGATCTTTTACTCTCCTATAGTTTATGATTTTTGGTTATATTGGGATTTTTAGGGGATTTTTATTTTTTATAAACCCTAGGGTTTTCATTTGTGCTTGTTGAATCATTTGTGCTCCAAAGATGATGCAACGAGGCAGTGCTCATTTTTCTTATGGGAGATTTTGCCTTCCTACGATTTTACCTTCCTCTAACGCTACGATTTTGCTTATGTTATTCAGATTTCAGAAAATAAATTATTCTAGATTTCAGATTTCAGAACTTATCTTGATTGATCATTGTCAAGTGTCAACATAATATCTGAAAATGAACATAAAATCTCTGTAAAAAAACAAAACAAAATTAATATATTAAGATATACTAATAAAGCTAAGATATTATGTTACAAGTTACAATATAAATATTTTTTAGAAATCCGACATATTGAAATGTCCCCGACATGTCTCCGACTTCCGACATCCGACATCTAAAAACCCAATCCGACATGTCTCCGACATCCGACATTTAAAACCTTGGTTTTAGGGTTCGTCAGTGGTTCCTTTACATTCATCGTGATTGCTTGCATCTCATTTAGGGTTAGGGCATAGTACGTCCGCCACTTATAGATTCGTCTTGCGTCACACATGGTTAGGCAATTCGCGTTTGCAATACTTAACAACATTTAATGTTATAAAATTTCCTTTAATATCCTAAAGGTATTTTAGTTTGCTGCCTAGTTTCCTTAACTACTGGTTATGTGGTCTAGGTAAGGCTTAGTTTCTACGCCACTAAGTGCCAGCCTGGGGCCGTGGAAATGCGGATCCGGTGGAATGCCACTGCGTCTCGGCGCTGCTGTCAGGCTTTCCGCCGACCACATGCGCAGGAAATCCGCAGATTACCTGCAGATTTCGACTACGGCTGCGGAGGTGTTCACTAGAGTTGTCATGGTTCCGGTTCAGTTCCGGTTCTACTAAAACCGTGAACCGAACCGCTAAGGTAACAGTTCTTCAAATTAGAACCAAAATCGTATTTGGTTTGACCGGTTTCGGTTCTGGTTCCGGTTCCAGCATAATTTTTGGAACCGTCGTGTTAACGGTTCCGGTTACGGTTCAACAAAAACCAAAACCAAACCGACCATTAACGGTTCAGTCTGGTTCTATGCGGTTCGGTCCGGTTCCAATTGGTTCCAACTAGAAACAAAACCAAACTTGACGGAATGAATGGGGGAGGTCAAAAATAAAAAACCGGAGGGAAAAAATATACCCGTTCAATTTTTTGCAAGAGAAACTTCAAAGTCTGAGGCCCGGGCGTAGGAATTTCGCATTCCACCAACTAGGAGTACTTTTTGTATAATATATAGTAAGTCGGGCTAAAAGTTAAAAACTGAAACTGCAAAACCACAAAATTGCACCAGACCGCGCCGATTTTAAAAATTCAAAGATCACGATCGTGTACTGCTGATGCAATGTTCATGTTGCTGAAGATCACGATCACGACTCAACATAGGGTAAATAACTTTAAATTGTTTCTCTTAAAATTTTATTTTACAATTAAAATTTTGCTTGAATAATATATTAGTTAATTCAATTTGACTAATTTATCAGCTACAATTATATTTGTCTTTCATGATTATTATTAAATAGTAGTTGTATATCCTCTATATTCTTAAAACAAAATATTTCAGAAAAATATGCGAGTAAAATTGAAAATACATTATATGACTGTATAAAAACCGAAAGTACACCGCAAAAACCGATTTCAAATCGCACCAATGTCAAACCACACAGCACGATTTTGGCGCGACGTGATTTTGTTCAGTCCAAAACTGACTCCATTTGTTGCGATTGCTGTTTGGGTTCAAACCGCACCAATTTTACCCATAATAGTAAGCAAAGATATTATAGATATATTATAACAAAATAACAATATAATAATAATAATAATAATAATAATAATAATAATAAATGGGTTGTGGTTCGGTTCTGCTTCGGTCCGGTTCAGATCGGTTCTAAAAATCTTGAAACCGCTTGAGACTTGTATATTGCGGTTCCGGTTCCGGTTCCGGTCCGGATAATAAAATGAAAGAACCACACCCGGATCAATGTTGTTCACGGTTCCAAAATTTAAACCGGAACTCAAATAATTCGCGAACGGTTCGGTCCGGTTCTTTGCGGTTCCGGTTCGGTTTACGGTTTTCGATTTTAAGTGACAACTTTAGTGTTCACTGATCTTAGGCGGTCGCTTCAGCCGACCCAAATAGGCCCTAACTATTACTTTTGATAAACCAAATTTTTATAGCACATATAATTTTAACCCGAAAGTTTTCCATCTTTAAATATGAAGATAAATTTCACTATATGACCCCATTTCCCATTGTACTCTGAACATTCAAAATGATTTAAAATTGCAGAAATTATTGGACATTTTATTCATTTGATTATGGTTATTATTATTATTTTTATTCATTTGATTATTGTTTCTGTTTGGAAATCTGATCAACTTCTTGGTTAAAGATAAGGTTTAGTTCCAGAACCATAAACTGTTATTTTTTATATTTAGTTATTTGAGAGAGCAGGACATGTAAATAAGAATCCAAATGTCCACCTCTTGGTCTGAAAATAAATTATTGTATACTATCAAAATCAGAATTCCAGTTTGATTCTGGAAAAAAAGATCTTTTTAAATGCCAAATAGTTGAGATAACTATAATTTGTTTATGGTATCGGCTTGTGAATTTGTTCCACAACGTGTTCACTTTTCTTCAGGCAGTCCCCCCCTCCCAAACTTTAAAAACTATTCTGAGTTTGTAAAGTTTTTGGATTGCAGGCGCCTGATTTGCATAGGGAGTTTCATAGGCAGATGGCCAATCAACAAGCCGTTGCTGGAGGCTCTTCCGCCTCGAATACCAAAGTAAGTTCTTAAGTTGGAGTCATGATAAACTTACTGTTCCTATTTTCTGTCTATTTCTTACGCGAACGTTTCCCTATATCTCGTCTGTAATTATGCATGTTTCTACAAATAGCTTCTCTTTCTCTCTTCCTATTGTTTCTAACTGCTCTCTGATTTGTATTTGTCCTGAACAACACCTTTGAATTTGTGGTCTTTCGACTATGAATTTTTTGTGATACCTTTTGATTTAGGGAAGGCTTGTGAGTGCACAACTATAATGCAATCCTAGCGTGGCGTGCAGGGAAAGACAACTCTTTTTTCCCCTATCCCTAAATGCGACACACATGCAATGACCGACGACGAATTCAAGACATAATAATAAAGGATTAAATCACACGCAAATATTTAAAGCAAGGTAAATAATTTCTTTAAGGCAAAGCGAGCTTAGGCTTTCCTCCGCGTGAAGGGCCAAAGCAAGTGCGTGCGGCGAACAGTTCCTGTAAATCACAAAATAGTCTAGAGCAAACACCCACGATACTGTAGATCCAAACAAATATGAAATCACATCACCATATTTTAATATTGAAAACAAAGATCCATACAACTATAAAATACTCACCAAGTAGGCGAGAAGTCGTAGACGTGGTAAATCCGATGGTAGAAGGCATAAGTATGTTGTCTCGAGGTGGTGATGACGTCGGAATGGAGGTTAGGGATTCATAAGGAGGGTGGTTTGTTTGCCCGGTATCCTGCGGCCAGAAGAATTGACAGTATCTAAGTCAGGATAACTCAGTTCGAGCGGTCAGGAGTCTAATGTACGCTCCGACCATCTCCTCAGTAGGAAGCGCGGGCATCCTATCTGTGTCCTCCCCCCCCCCCCCCCCCCCCCCCCCCCCCCCCCAACTATCTACAATTCGTGGTCCCTTCAATAGCCAACGCGGTCACAGATCTCAGTGTCTGCCCAGTTTGGCATTAGTGCGCAAGGCATCCACCAGCTAGAGTAGTTCACAGTTCAACAGCCTGATCAGGAAGAGCAGTTGTGCCTGCTCCATCTTTGCAAGACCGCCACGTCCGCGACATGGATCAATGCTTGGAGTCCCGCGCGGTCATTCCTCCAATGACCGCGCACCCTGTTATTTTTAGTTATTCTCACATCATGCAATCCCTCATCCTTGCCAGACTCTCCTGTAACCCGGGCAGTATTGGGTTTATTGGATTTACTTTTAGTGGTTTATTATCTTTTATTGTATGAGGCACACGGATTGATGAGGTGTCACAATCCTACCATCTTGTATTCTCTATATATTGCCCCAATTGGGCCGTAATAAGATACGACACAATCTTCTCTCATTCAATTTGGTATCAGAGGAAAAAATTCCGACCCCCTTCCGGAAATCCCGTCGCCTTCGCCTCTCGCAAATCCCGATCTCGCCTCCTGCCAACCCCTCTTCCCGATTCCGCCGGTTTGATCTCTCTCGACAGGATGTGAGGACTCGTCTTCCCGATCGCCACGACGACGACGACGACACCCGACTGCTTCTACTCGACGGCACCCGACTACTTCTACTCGACGCCGACACCCGACGACGACTCCTGCGCCCGACGACGACGCCGACTCCTGCGCCCGAAGACGACTGCTTCTTCTCGTCTTCTCCGGCTGCCTTCTGTACCGCGGCTGCTATGATGTGCCGCTGCTGCTTCCTGTTCGTCCATACTTGACGATTTCGCCGCTGTCCTCCATCGATGCTTCGTCTCTTCCAGGGCTGACCGCCTTCCTGCTGCTGGCCGGTACCTTTTTTTTTTTCTGACCTAGATTTTTGTTTGATCTACGGTCCTTTGTGTTCTTCGGGGATGGGATCTCCTCCTTCCATTTAAGGATTTCCTTTATCTTGATTTCATCCCATGGATTCCACGAATGATGGCTTTGCTCGTCGCATCACCACCACACTTCTTAATGAGAAGAATTTTATTGCTTGGTCCAACTCCGTGCGTGTCTATCTCGCCGGACATGACAAGCTTGATTGGCTTGAACCTAATGGGGTTCCCAAGCCTGCCGAGAAAGACGACAAAGCTCTCCGTCAATGGCGCACGGAAAACTTCAAGATTCTTGGGTGGCTTCAATGCTCCATGGAGCCCCGCATTTATGAGCAGTTTATGCGCTTCGAATCTGTTCCGTTTCTTTGGGCCGCTCTGTCTCGCACCTATGGGCACACACGCGTTGATACGCGGATTTACTCCGTCTTCCAGGAGATTTCGACTGCTCGTCAGGGTGACCGTTCTGTGCATGAGTACTTCACTTTTCTCTCTGGGAGATTCCAGGAGCTTTCCGATCTCGAGCCACTGAGTGCCTTTCCTCATTCCGAGGATATGCTTATTGCCAAGCGGAGACAGGAGAAGCGAGAGACCTATCAATTTCTGATGGGGTTACGCCCTGAGTTTGAGCAGATTCGGGTTCAGATTGTCAGCATGAACCCGCTTCCAGATATTTTAGATGCTTACTCCATGGTAGAGGAGCATGAGCGTCGTGCTCGCCTGACTGCTCCTTCTGTTCCAGCGCTTACTTCTCCACCAGACCAGATGGCCCTTGCTTCGGGTCGTACTCCTTCTGTGCGAGGGGGGCGTTCTTCTACCCATAGGGGCCGCGGAGGTGGCCGAGGGAGCCCGTTTGCCTCTATTCAGTGTCAGCACTGCCTCCGGACCGGTCATGAGAAGTCCAGATGTTGGCTGCTTTTTCCTCACCTACGCCAGCAGTCTTCCGCTCCTCGGGCCGCTGCCGCCACTACATCTGACTCTGGGACTCCTTCAGCTGACTGGAGCCAGCTTATGGCTCAGGTTCAGGAGCTTCAGTCACAGCTTCAGCACTATGCTCTGCCACCTCAGCCGCAGACAACCTCTGATCCTGGACCCTCGTCATCGACTTCAGCCGCTGCATCAGGTACTCCGACGGCCTTTCATGTCACTAGTAAGGGATCTGCCTCTCCCTGGGTGATAGACACTGGGGCCACTGATCATATGACGGGTGAGCCACACTTGTTCTCCTCTCTTGTCTCTCCGACTGTCCATCAGCAGGTTCGCCTCGCCGATGGCTCTGTGACCCCGATTCTTCACCAGGGCACAATCTCTCTTTCTCCTTCTTTTTCCTTGGATTCTGTACTCCATGTTCCCAAACTAGCCTTAAATCTTCTTTCTGTAGTCGATTGACTCGCGCTTTACATTGCTCGGTAACTTTTGATCCTTCTGGTTGTGTTTTTCAGGACCTGACCACGAGGAAGACTTTTGGCTCCGGCCGTGAGCGCGACGGGCTTTATCTGCTGGATCTCCCACCTCCTGCACCATCACCTCCGCCATCCAGTTTTGCCACTACTACCACCACCACTCCTGCTATTTGGCATGCCCGGCTGGGACATGCGAGTCCTAAAATTGTATCTTCTATTTTTCCGGGTGTCTCATTTGAGCACTTTTTTCAGTGTGATGTTTGTCAGCTAAGTAAACACACACGCACTTCATACCCTACTTCTGTTTCCCGTACTTCTGCACCTTTTGATATTATTCATTCTGATGTTTGGGGTCCTGCCCCGGTCGTTTCTTATGATGGTTTTAGATATTTTGTCTCCTTCATCGATGATTTTACCCGTTGCTGTTGGGTCTATTTGATGCGTGCTAAGTCTGAGGTATTTGACATATATACACGGTTCTCGAGTATGATTCGCACCCATTTTTCGTCCCCTATTCGGATCCTCCGATCTGATAATGGAGGGGAATACACCTCTTCCTTGTTTACTGCCTTCCTTGCTAGCCAAGGAACTCTCCACCAATTCTCCTGTCCCTATACTCCGGAGCAGAATGGAGTAGCGGAACGCAAGAATCGTCATCTCCTAAATGTGACCCGTTGCCTCCTTCGTGGGGCTCATGCTCCCAAATCCTTCTGGAGTGCTGCCCTTCTTACAGGGACTTTCCTAGTCAACCGTCTCCCCTGCCAACCTCTGGCTGGTCGTGTCCCCCCCCCCCCCCCCCCCCAACTATCTACAATTCGTGGTCCCTTCAATAGCCAACGCGGTCACAGATCTCAGTGTCTGCCCAGTTTGGCATTAGTGCGCAAGGCATCCACCAGCTAGAGTAGTTCACAGTTCAACAGCCTGATCAGGAAGAGCAGTTGTGCCTGCTCCATCTTTGCAAGACCGCCACGTCCGCGACATGGATCAATGCTTGGAGTCCCGCGCGGTCATTCCTCCAATGACCGCGCACCCTGTTATTTTTAGTTATTCTCACATCATGCAATCCCTCATCCTTGCCAGACTCTCCTGTAACCCGGGCAGTCCGTATTTTTCTAGAACTGCCCATTCGGGCATCTCCCACTAGTATAAATAGGAGTGAACGGTACCCTGATGGGGATCCACATTGTGAGCCGAATAGAGCTAGAGCTAGTGTCAGCTCGCTGCGTACTCGGAGTTGGAGCCTCAGATTGATGGCGCGCAACGCTTGACACAGGTGTATTCCCGCAGGAGGCGGCGATCCGCTACCCAGTCGGACTATCTGAGTCCATAGTTGCGTCCGGATGGTCGATCCGAGTCGATTTCATATTTTACTTTTTATGTTTTGAGTTCCACTTGACGCCCGATCGACCCAAACAGTATGAGCCGTCTGATTTAGGTACTTATGTAGATTTACGGTTATGCTGCGGTTATGGTATTATGGTTATTTATACCGTGTGCATGAGGTTCATGGGGCAGTTGCAGGAACTGCCGGTCACTCTCTAGGTGCGACTCCTGGAGTTCTCCTCTTGGTGCGATGCCAAATCGCCCCTCCTTCCCCCTCCTCCACCGCCGGCTCACAGTAAGCCCTCCCTTCTTTCGTTTCGACGCACCTAAAGAAGTGACCATATTCCTAACCCTATCCGTCGGATCCACGCAAAGGGGCCGCTCATCCCGTGACCCTAACTCAACCTTCCCACCTCCAAACGCCCAAGACTGCTTCTTCTTCACTCGCCACCGATCCTCCACCCCTTACAAGTACTCTCAGACCCTACGACCTCAAGCTCGACCCCCTCTCCTACCTTAACTACTGTAGCCGAGCCCCACCCTTCTTCCCCAACCCAGCAGCCGCCCCTCCCTACTTTCTCCACTACCACCAACCCCAAAATTCCCCACTGTGAGCCCCTCATACAACCACATCTCCTCCACAACAGCCACTATCTACTCCACCTAAGCCACCATCAGTTCAGAACTCCACTCTTGACGCATTCCCCATCTGCTACGACCTTGGATGCCCTCCATCAGCCATCAGTTGACACCGCCTGCACGCGTAAGTCGATATTTTGGAGTTATAATTTTCTACTGTTGTGTATTTGACACTATTCCTGTAGTGGATGTTTATTTTATTTGCTTTCAGTTCGATCGTTGCGTGATTTGCAGGGCTTATTCTGTGCGTGATAAATATTAATTACGCCTCTGTCGTTTGAAGAATTAATACCTGCTTTCCCTTAATATTTGTGACCGCTCGTGCCTCTGTTAATTTTATATTAATTAATTACTGCTGCAATTGTTAGTGCGGACCTACTCTTGCATATTCATCATTTTTGTCACATATTGGGTTGCATTTAGGTTGTCCATCCCGAGTCATCCTACCACTGCATCACAGATCTTGCGAACTCTCTAGCTAGCGCGGACACTCTAGCTAGCGCGGACACTCAACTTGTAACCGTTTCTTGGAAATCAATAAAATCACCCGCAACACTGAGGTGCAGTTGTGATGCAACATGAATTGCATTGTTATTTGTTTTATTGCATTTTATATTACCTACTTTGTAGCGCATGTCGTTGCACAAATTTCTCATATGTTTGTTAGTTTTGTAGCACAAGTTGCGCATATTTCTCGTATGTTTGTTAGTTTTGTAGCGTGCTTGTGCAATCGTTCGTGCGATTTATTGGTGTGACCGACAAATAAAATCCTGAATAAGTTGGTCCGTCAAATTAGGACTAGGGTTACTTTGGGCAAGCAAGAAATGAATTTTTTAAGTATTAATAAATCTGAAATTAAAACCCTTATTTTCTTGGTCCCACTTCAATACTAAGCAAGCCCGAACTAATTGAATACTTGTGTGAGAAATTCCTCGAATTGACTTGCCATTTCCATATAGTATATAATTGACAATTCGAAGTTGAACATTATCCTTTTCCTGCAAGAGATCAGCTTTTTCATATGTGATTACGGGCCGAACCAAAACAAAATGTTTCTTTTTGTATGTGCGATCCGTTGGACATAGATCCAATTTTTAAATTTTTTTGATACTTTAGAATCCTAAAAATAATTTAATTATTGACATTAATTTCATATTTAATAGCAAGACTCTTAGATTCCAAATCACATTTAGGCAGTCATGTTGTAACCCAACAGCCGGCCTTTTCAATCCCCATTTAATATCTTTAAAACCTCCCAAGTCTTTTCAATAACCAAAACTGCCGGCCTATTCTATCCCCTATTTTATTTTCTAGCCAATTTGTAAGTCCTGCCAGTTAAAATATTAAAAGCCTAAATTGCCTATTTTAGATCTATTCCCATGAAAGATAGCAGACTGGATAGAAATCGAACAGAGAAACTTTCTCCTCTGCTCGGTGATGCACGCTCGCCTCCGCCCAGTTCGCTTCGACAATGATACCGTCGGTGACGGTGACGGATTTATTTGAGCAATAAAGATTTCAACCCACAAATATTTAAAGAACATAAATAACATTCAATAAGCGATCAATTGACGACTTTCCTCCGCTCGGAGGGCCAAGGCAAAGCGCGCGGCGAATGAATCCCACCTGCAAGTTGTAAGCGCATCGAAGCGAACTTTCACAGACGAGATTTCCAAGCAAATATTGTGTCCAATCCAGTAAAAGATGCTGAATAAAATAGTCCAATACAACAAAGACTCACTAAGTAGTGGGCTGAACAAAACACTGAAGAATTCGGAGCTGGAGATCCGTGGACGACGATCCGAGGTGGAACCGGAGGCGGGAAAACAACGTAGGTGTCTGTCCTCGGCGGTGGAAGGTGGAGACGGACCAGAAATGAGTAGATCCGACTACGTATGTGGAGATCCGGGCTGTGGGAGGGTAGATTCGATAAATTTTTTTTGGATCCGGGCTAGGGAATAAGGACCGGGTGAGGGAAAAGGTGGATGTGGCTGGACTTGTCCAGATCTGGACTGATCTGGACAAGGGGGCGGCTGGAGGTGGTTCCACGTAGGTAGGCGGGGCGGGAGCAGCACCCGGCTGCAGTAAACAATCGGCTGGGTGTTGGGGGGAGGGTTGAATGTCGGCTGCGGCATTGAGGGGCGGGTGGAGGTCGGCGGCGGCTGAAGAGGGGCGGGAGGTTGTCGGCGGTGGCTGTAAACGAGGAGAAAGGGGTGGCCGGTATGGGGCTGCTGGACAGAGGAGCAGCCGACGGTTTGGGGGTTGTAGGGGCTGCGAAAGGAGGGTTGGGAGGGGAAATAGTGACCTAGGGTTAGGGCACACCTTGGGAGGGAAGATACACACCTAGGAGTCGTCACCTAGGGTTCCACGGAGTCGGCACTGTGGCGGGATCGCGGGAATCCGGGAATTCTCTCCTCCAAATTCTGCAATGACCTAAATCAGCCCACTAACTACATATTTATAATAAAAGGAGAACTAGGGCATCCCACCAACGACGACTATGATTGGCCGGAGGTGGGGCTACTCAAATACAACAAATAAAAACCCAAAATACTAAAATAATATATCAAAAAGATTCGCGACGCGGATCCGGACGCATTTGCGGAGTCGGATCGGCGATCCGATCAAGTCCTGCCCGAGTACACGAACGTGGGCCCCACCTTGCGGCGAACCCCTCTTGGTGCATGATCTGATGGATCCCCATCACTTCTTCATTACTCTGAACCGGCCAAGGTGTCCCTGCCCCTCAACTCCACTCCTGCACAGTTGGGACCAATTGTTTGCACACGAAATTGGTACGCCTCTCCCTCATTTTGCAACTCGATTACTGTTAGTCCTTTTTCATGAATGCATGCAAAAGTTTAATATTTTCACAGCTTGTTTGCCCAACAATTAATGTTGGAACCGAGATTCGGCCCAATGAGGAGTTCGGACCCCTATGAGGGGGCAGCTAACACTTATTGATCCCGCGGAAGAATCTGACCGAAGAATTAGAACTAAACACCGACCCTTGGCTGTAGCGTGGGGGTCCCACCACACACCCGGAAGATCTTAGAGTGCTTCCCCTTCTAAGACAAAGCTGAAGCCGGGGCACCTTGGAGAGCCTGAGGAGCTAACCAAAGATGTCCTAAGGAGAAAGAAGCCAAAGCTTGCCGTCTCTCCAAAGGTGCCCTTCAGGGTCTATGTATAGTTTTTCTCTATTGGTCTGCTAATATCGTAATTCCGCCTTTTGGTTTTGCTAAGCGCACCCCAAATTGGTCTGCTAACAGCCAAACTCCGATGTTCTGAAGGGATATTGGCAGTCTACAAAGAGTATCTAGGTAAATTCACCTCTGGACCCCACTGGGCGAATGGTCCGTGAAGGCACCACTCGCCAGACTTCCCGCGAGCCGGGTTCGCGAGATCTTACTATGCGAGTGGCTTGTGAAGGAACCACTCGCTAGACCCCTAGCTTCCCGGGCGAGTGGGGCTCCGTCCCTCATTCGCCTGGTGGCCCGCGCATCCAAAAGCCTGGGCGGGTAAGTGCTTGATGAAGAATGCGCTCGCCTCCCCTACTAGTCCGAGTCGCTTACGCAGAGCGACGAGCCCCGCTCGCCCAACTGTTGCTAAGTGCACTCCAAAGCGGCGAGCATACACTAGCCTCGCCCTCGCACTTTGCTCCTCGCAAGGTGGTGAGTCTGGCTCGCCCCGCACACGCGATCCGCTCGTTGCGAGGCGGCGAGCCCTCACTCGCCTCGCCTATGCCCGATTCTCAATTTTACCCTTCGGCGAACACGGGGTTGTACACAATCTCCGCTCTTTGCGACATTATCCTAAGCTTGTAAAGAAACATCCAACCCTTGATGTTCGCCGACCGGTTGCTGATTTGGTAGGAATCTTTTGGTGGGCCCCATTCCCAGCGCTATAAATACCACCAATCATGGGCGATGGGTAACCCCTTCACCCCTCGTCTTCTTTCGCCATCTGCTGCTGTAGCTGCCAAAATGTCTCTTTCGGAAGAAGCCCAAGCTCGTCTGGACGCGTCGCGGGCGAGCGGACGGTCATTCACCGTCGAACTCGCACCTTGGCTCGCCCGGAGGGCCCCTGCGGCTCTCCCAAAGATCAAGAAAGCGAAAACGGTCCGACGACGTCCAGGGGAAGATGGGTCCTCACTCCCGGATCCGCCGTCTGACACCAGGCTCGCCCAACATGTATTCGAGTTGATAGGCCTTGACTCCCATAAAAGTAGGCTAATCACCATTCTATCGCTCGCAGGACATGCTTCTCGAGGGAGTCACCGCGGGTGAGGTTCTGACAGACACTCACCCTCCGACCCCTGGGAGGGCCGGTTCGGCGGCCATGCACATCGTCGACTTGCTCGACTCCTCGCCACGACCTGGTGAGCTGCCTGCTTTCATCCCTGCTAACTGGATTCCCTCGGCCATTGACTTTCCTGTGTTGTCGCCTCTTGCAGAGACCCTCCTCATGACCCCTGGGAAGGGCACCACTCCAACGGGTTCGTCGGCTCCACCGAGCGAGACCATCCCCACCCCGGGATTTGGTCTCCTGGGCCAAAAGAGCCCCGGTGGCTCGCTACTCGCCGTCATCCGGATCGCCAGCAACGCGCCGCATCCCCTGGCTTGGGGAAATCTGTCACGCTGACTTACACTGAGGCCTTCCAGGGACAACCGAGCTCCTCCCGCCAGCGCCCCGGTAAAGCGGCCATGGCCTCACCAGGTTGGTCAACACTAGCGATTATTCGCACCTTGCTTTTGCCGTTGATTTCTTTTTTGCAGGTGCCCACGAGAGCTCCCCCGCCGATCTTGACCTTGGGGAAGAGGAGATGTACCCCCCCCCCCCCCCTCGCTGGATAAGATTGCTGACTTCCTGGGCGACCCCCCCGAGACCCCGAGGTGCTGAAGAGGCGGACCACCGAGGTGCTCCAGAAGTATGGCCACATGCTGTGGAATCTGTACAACCAGGCGCGGGTGGACAGGACGACCTCCGAGGAGCGGCTCGCCATCCTCGAGGATGACTATGCGTTGCTCCTTGCCGAGCTGCGGCTGGATGCTCGCGGCGAGGTCACTTCCCCGGGGGTGCACCTCTCGCGAGTGGAGGATCAGGTGCGTCTGCTGCAGCAGGAGCTCCGTGCCGTCCGCGCCTACCATTATCGTCGAGTGCCACCGAGCTCGGGGGTGCGAGTTCGATGGAGGTGGATCCAATATTAATTCTTCTCGCGCTCGCACCCATTCGGCGAACCCTGTGTTGTAACCTTTATTTACTTAAAACAATCTGCGAACTCTTTTATTATTATTAGCTTGATACTTCTCGCCCGCCATTGAGCTTTCTTTTATTTACTCGCATTGTGATATTACTGCTTGTGCCGCGTTCGCTAGTTTGTATTTTTATTTCTTAATTCTCTTGCACGCGACATATATTGTGCTCGCCTCGCCTGCCGCGAGCTGACTTTACCTGGTATCGTGCTTGCATTTCCTTAATGTTGCGAGCGGGTGAGGAAGAGGGGCTGACTCGAGGATCGAGGCGTATCGTAGTGAGATCCTGCTAACCACACCCTTCGAAGCTTCGACTCCTTCCCACCTTTTCTGTTTTTCTATAAATAGGTCTTGCCGCCATGCCCAACTACCGCATTTATTGTCCTAGCCCCCTGCTTCCTTCGTTCTCGAGATCTCGCTCATTCCTTCTCGCACTCGCTTCTCCAGCTCTCCAACGACTTTCAAAATGGGTGGTGATCGTGGCGATGCTGAGGGCCGAGCCAAGTATGCTTGGACTTTTTCAGATCATTCGTTCTTCAACTGCTCGCTCACCGAGAGCGAGTACCACGCCGCGGTCGCCAACTACATCTCGCCAGGGTACACAACTCTCCAGCCAGCGAAGACCGAGGCTATCAACAAGCTCTCGGCGGACGAGCTCGCCATCCCCATAGCCCACTTTGATGTCGTCCTGCGGCTCACCTTATGACTGGAAATTCGCCAGGTACTTATTCGCTTTGTTATATTCCTTCTCGTACTCGCATAAGGCTTCTAACCGCGTGTCGTGGGTTCACCAAATATTCAAATATTATGGCGTGATTCCGGGCATTATGACCCCCAACTCAATCGCCGTCGTGGTAGCCTTCGCTTGCTACCTGAAGGAGGAGCGCATCGAGTTTAGCTTGCCGGTCTTCCGCAAGCTCTTCTCCTTCCGGTCTTACAAGGATAGGACCGCCTATTTCGCGAGCCAGCACACCAAGGTTTGCAAGACGGTCAACAAGAGCCATCACTGACTCCAGAAGTTCGTTTTTGTGAAGGGGCCTTTCGGCAACATTCCCTTCTCGCCCGTCCAACATGACGAGGCGACCTACCGTCCTCCCACGCTCAGCGGTCACGAAGCCGAGCTCTTCAAGTTCTTGGCGACGAAGAACTTCGAGATCGCCTACCTTCGATGAAACGCTGACTCGCTACTCCCCGTGCCGCCCGGAGCAGGTTCGACTCGCGTTCGCTCCATACTTTGTATTCCGCTTTTCTTTCGCTGGCTAACCTCTGTCTGTTATATCATTCGCAGGGGAGTGAGACCTTCCACTCCACCCCCCTTACGCGAGGACCGGGACTATCCTCCCTGGCCTCGCGCTCGCTGCCGCCGCGTGCCGGGACACTCCCGGCACTTCCGCGCCCTCTGGCAGGAAGCGACCCGCACCTGCGAGCCGCGAGACGCCTCCCTTGCCGCCTCCACCAAAGAAGAAGAAAAATTCGACTCCGGCTAAGGGGAAAGGGATCCTTGGGGACCTGCCAGGGGCAGTCCCTTCGGCGAGCCTGCCTGCAGATAAGGAGACCATCGAGGTCGGTGAAGGGGTCGCCGGTACGTCGGGCGTGCCCGCGCCGGCGAGCCACCGGAATTTCTACCTCGGCACGAAGCACCGGGATGAGGCCGGCGAGCCTCTGCTGGACTGGGATCCGGAGGCCAACAGGGCCTCCGTGTCAACCCTCCTCCCCTCCTGGGTGGAGCAGGAGACCATTGGAGGCCAGGCCTTCGCCCTCTCCTTCGGGCTTTACGGTCGGGAGGATGTCGCGGACTTCAATGAGCTGACGTCCCGGGCACTCGCTCACGAGAGCGCGCGAGCCCAGCTCCGCGCCCTGGAGCTCGCCCACATGACGGGTCGGCAATGCCTCCAGGTGGGTAGGAATTCTGAAGAGCTCAAGCGCGAGCTGAAGGCTGCTTCGGAAGAGATCGCGAGCCTTAAAGAAAACAGGAGATTTCCGATGGCCTCCTCGCCAGCCTTCGCGGCGGGATGGTAAGTTGTTGAAGGATTTCCCCTCTGTCCTCGCTGTTTATTTGGACTATCTCGCCTTCTCTTTCGCAGTATGCCGAGACTGCCAGTCAGCTTCTCTCCCGTACCTCCTGGGTGGAGCAGGAGACCATCGGAGGCCAGGCCTTCGCCCTCTCCTTCGGACTTTACGTCCGTGAGGATGTCGCGGACTTCAACGAGCTGACGTCCCGGGCACTCGCTCACGAGAGCGCGCGAGCCCAGCTCCGCGCCCTGGAGCTCGCCCACATGACGGGTCGGCAATGCCTCCAGGTGGATAGGAATTCTAAAGAGCTCAAGCGCGAGCTGAAGGCTGTTTCGGAAGAGATCGCGAGCCTTAAAGAAAAACAGGAGATTTCCGATGGCCTCCTCGCCAGCCTTCAGGGCGGGATGGTAAGTTCTTGAAGGATTTCCCCTCTGTCCTCGCTGTTTATTTGGACTATCTCGCCTTCTCTTTCGCAGTATGCCGAGACCACCAGTCAGCTTCTCGCCCGTACCTCCGACCTGGAGAAGGAGATCCTCGGGCTGAAGGCTCAGAATAGCGAGCTGACCCGGGCCGTCCTTCCTCTGCCTCCTCGCATCGGCAAAACTCAGACATACTCAGAGCGCGAGCTGGAGGAGATGATGCAGAAGAACACGATCCCGGCGACGAAACATATCTTCCGCACCCTGAAGGGGGCAGACCTTCTCTCTGGCGAGGCGACGCAGCTAACTGTCGAGGAGCTGGTCCCAGAGCTGTTCTTACCACTGCCGGAGTATGGGGACAGCGAGAGCGAGCGGTCCGAGGACCGCCCTTAGACTTTGATGTATTTTGATTTCAGATTTTTGGCTCGCGAGACCGCCGCGACGTCTGTAATAGAACCTTTTTTATGAAATGAAATGGAATTTTGTTTAGTTCTTTTTTTTGTCATTCTCTTATTTTTGCCTCGTCGCAACGCACTCGCGTACCCTTCACGCTGCACTCGCGCGCCTTTTACTCGACACTCACGCGCCCTTCACGCGGCACTCGCGCGCCCTCCTCGCGGCACTCACGCGCCTTTCACGCGATACTCACGCGCCTTTTACTCGTAGGTGGTTGCTGAACACACATTCGCTTACCCCCCTCCGGAAGCTCGCGAGCGTCGCTGCTCCTTCACCACATTGCGCACCCTTATGATGGCGATTTCCTCGGCCGTCTGACGCATCTCGCTTCCGCGTCAGACCTGGCTCGCCCGCCCTCGGGCACCGCGAGCGAGGCTCCCCCCACGCTATCTCATGCGCGCCACTTGCCTCGACCGATTTGTTTCGATCTTCCCTATCATCTCTGTACCTGCGAGCCCCTGACTCGCTCGTCTAGGTGTACTGCCCTTTTCCCTTGCTTAAGTACCTGCGAGCAAGGCCCTCCCCCGCGGAAGGCCTTGTATCGCTTGTTTGTTTGGCCGACCTCTCGCCAGGCGAGCCCTGTTTTGCTTCGCCCTCTGAGCGACTTGTTAACCCTGCCGGCTAGTGGGAGCCCGACAGCGATATTCCCGGTTCATGTCACAACTTTTACCTTGCCAGCCTCTCCAGAGATCAACCTGACCCACCGTCTAGTGAGAACCCGACAGCGGAATCGATCTGGGGCACTCCAACTCAACATTACCTTGCCAACCTCTCCATAGATCAACCCGACCCACCGTCTAGTGAGAGTCCGGCAGTGGAATCGATATGGGGCACTCCAACGCAACCTTACCTTGCTAGCCTCTCCAGAGATCAACCTGACCCACCGTTTAGTGAGGGCCCGACAGCGGAATCGATCTGGGGCACTCCAACTTAACATTACCTTGCTAGCCTCTCCAGAGATCAACCTGACCCACCGTCTAGTGAGAGCCCGACAACGGAATCGATCTGGGGCACTCCAGCTCAACCTTACCTTGCCGGACTCTCCAGAGATCAACCTGACCCACCGTCTAGTGAGAGCCCGACAGCGGAATCGATCTGGGGCACTCCAACTCAACCTTACCTTGCTAGCCTCTCCAGAGATCAACCTGACCCACCGTCTAGTGAGAGCCCGGCAGCGGAATCGATCTGGGGCACTCCAGCTCAACATTACTTTGACAGCCTCTCCAGAGATCAACCTGACCCACCGTCTAGTGAGAACCCGACAGCGAAATCGATCTGGGACACTCCAGCTCAACATTACCTTGCCAGCCTCTCCAGAGATTAGAGCTGTCACGGTTCCGATTCGGTTCTGGTTCTACTAAGACTGTGAACCGAACTGCTAAGGTAACAGTTTTTCATCTTAGAACCAAAACCTTGGTTTGATCGGTTTCGGTTCCGGTTCCAGCATAATTTTTGGAACCATCGTGTGAACGGTTCCAGTTCCGGTTCAGCAAGAACCAAAACCAAACCGACCACTAACAGTTCGGTCCAGTTCTATGCGGTTCGGTCCGATTCCAATCGGTTCTGTGTCAAAGTTTATCCTGGTCGAACCCTAACTTGTTACGATAACTTATTTCCTCTAACCAAATAAAAATATTTGAATTAATTACATCATAATATGCACCCATAAAATATTCACCATCACAAGAAAATATATGACATCAATTCATTAATCAATTAGAATGGTAGCAATTTTTTATGTATAAAAATTTTACTTTGACATTAGCAATTGATGGAAGTTTTTAAAAAAATATACCAGAGTGGATGGGGCCACTTATGAACCAATTCATCGGGGGTGGCCTAATATGTGAGTTAATCCAAACTTAACCAACACTAAAAAAATTCTCACACAACTCTAAACTCTTCAAAATTTTGTGTCAAATAAATACATATTTGTAAATAAAATAATTCAATAATAAAATTTATAAAATTAATTTTCGAGACTGATTTTATTTTTTGACATCAAAGATATTGTTTAATCATTTTAATTTTATTTTAATTTGCATTAAATTTGTGGATAGCAATTTGGGTCATTACATCTAGCGAGGAGCCGAACGACTGGTAATAAAGAGGAGAATAAGGAACACACAGAGCCCTAATTTGCCGAGAGAGGGGTGGGAAAATGAGAGAATTGCGCGGGTGCTATTGATCTACGGTCATGATTATTCGTGCGGTCTGATAGCGTTATACAAAATGGGAGTACTTTTTTGTATATGTAAGTATAAATATTATAGATAGATCATAAAATAAAAATAATAATAATAATAATAATATACTGTTAAAAAATAGTGAACAGTTTGCGGTTCAGTTCTGCTTCGGTTCGGTCCGGATCGAGTCTAAAAATCATGAAACCGCTTGAGACTTGTATGTTACAGTTACGGTTCCGGTCCGGATAATAAAATGAAAGAACCGCATCCAGACCATTATTGTTCACGGTTCCAAAATTCAGACCGGAACCAGAATAATACGCGGACGGTTCGGTCCGGTTCTTTGTGGTTCCGATTCGGTCCCAGTTCGGCTTGCAGTTTTCGGTTTTAAGTGACAACTTTACCAGAGATCAACCTGACCCACCGTCTAGTGAGAGCCCGACAGCGTAATCGATCTGGGGCACTCCAACTTACCTTGCCAGCCTCTCCAGAGATCAACCTGATCCACCGTCTAGTGAGAGCTCGGCAGCGTAATCGATCTGGGGCAATCCAGCTCATGTGCATTGTATGGACCTATAACGGGAAAAGACAACAATATCAATTTATATCAACTCAACATAAGAGTTCAAGGGTAGAAACGTTTCAAGTCATCCCTGCTCCAAGTTCGGCTGAGGAGTACCCCTTCCACATCCCGGAGGTGATACCCCCTGACTTGAGTGCTTCATTTACAATATAAGGACCTTCCCAATTGGGATTGAGTTTTCCGACCGCGACTCCCATCCCGGCTACGTCAAACTTTTTCAGGACCAAGTCCCCTTTATTGAACTGTTTTACTCGGACGTGCTTGTCAAAGTATCGCACCATCCGCCGCTTAACCTCTTCTTGTCTGACGGTAGCCAGGTCCCGGAGCTCTTCTACCAGGTCCAGAGATAGTTTTTGCTCTTCTTCATTCTCCATTCGCCACTCCTCGTCTCCTTCGCTTGTTGCGACCACCCTGGGTGATTTTACCTCGAACTCGATCGGGAGCACGACTTCAGATCCGTGGGAGAGCTTGAATGGGGTCTCCCCTGTGGCTGTGTTTGACGTTGTTCTCAAGGCCCACGGGACTGAGGGGAGCTATTCTACCCAGCTACCTCTCAGGTTCTCGACCTTCTTTTTTAGTAAATTCACAATTATCTTATTTGCCGCCTCCACCTGCCCACTCCTAGGGTGGTGGACCGACGCAAAGCGTAGATCTATGCCCAGCTGGCCGCAGAAGCCGACGAACTCGTCGCTGGCAAACTGCGACTCAATGTCTGTGACGATGGCTAATGGGAGCCCATGTTGACAAACTATTTTCCCCAAATAAAGTTTCTTACAACTTGAGACATTACCTTAGCTAGCTCCTTCACCTCCAGCCACTTGGAGAAGTAATCGATCATCACCAACAGGAACTTCCTTTGGCCACTAACTTGGGGAAAAGGGACCACCGAGTCCATCCCCCATATTGCGAACGACCATGGAGCAGTTATGGACCGAAGCCTCTGGGCTGGTAGTAGTTGAAGGGGGGCGTACAGCTGGCACTTGGAACATTTCTTCGCGAACTCTGCCGCATCCTTGTTGAGGGTAGGCCAAAAGTAGTCTTGCCTCAACACCCTTCCCTCTGGGGTCCTGCTCCCAGAGTGGCTGCCACATTTCCCCGAGTGAATCTCTTTCAGGACCCTCGGGGCCTCCTCTTTCGACACACAACGGGCTAGGAGCCCCGAGAGGGTCTTTCGGTACAACCCTACTCAACTCTACTCCATGCAAAGAATAGTATGCCGATTTGTACCGGAATCGCCGCTTATCTATGTCCCCTCCCGGGAACTGCCCCGACGTCAGGAAGGTGATGAAAGGGTCCATCCACGACGCTCGCTGGTCCACCTCCATCAACTCTCCTTCCTCGATGGATGGTCGGAAGAGCTCTGACATTGTCCTCCCCCCGGAACCGAACTTGGCCAGAAGGTACGCCTGGGAGCTCTCCTCCCTCGGCACGTGCCGAATTGAGAAGGTGCGGAATTGCCCGATGAGTCCTTTGACCTTCTCCAAGTATCGCTGGAGAGTCGGCTCCTTTGCCTCGAACTCTCCCTTGAATTGGCAAACCACCACCATGGAGTCCGTCGAGACCTCCACGTCCTGCACCCCCAACTCCCTGGCCAGGCGGAACCCTGCGAGCACGACCTCATACTCGCCCTAGTTGTTGGTGAGTGGGAAATGTATGTTGATTGCCTGTTCGATCTTCGTTCCCTGGGGGCTCACCAGGATCACTCCCCCTCCAAAGGAATGCTTCCCCGACGCCCCGTCGACCAACATCTGGCTCGGGCTCTTCTACCTCGGTTACGTAGTCAACCAAGAAATTCGTCGCGACTTGCGCCTTTATTGATAGCCTGGGAACAAATGAGATGTCAAACTCGCTTAGCTCCACCGACCATTTAGCCAACCTCCTTGAGTGCTCCACCCCCTCCATGATGTTGCGAAGGGGATGGTCGGTCACCGCCTTGATAGAATGTGCTTGAAAGTAAGGTCGGAGCTTCCGGGCCGTCACCACCAGGGCGAAGGCCAGCTTCTCCAGGATGGGATACCTGAGCTCTGCCTTTTTCAGCACCCTACTGACGTAGTAGATTGGGAGTTGCTTTCTTCCCTCCTCCTGGAACAAAACAAAACTCACCGCCTCTGCCCCCACCCCCAGGTATAGGGATAGGGCCTCCCCCTGCCTTGGTCCTTGGAGCAGTGGGGCCTGGGTTAATTGTTCCTTTAGTGTTTGGAATGCCCCCTCTCACTCGGGGGTCCATTTGAACTTCTGGTTCCCCTGCAGCATCTTGAAAAAGGATGAGCATTTTCCCCTGCCCTGGAGAAAAACCTGCTTAGCCCGACCAGCTTCCCAGTGAGGCGCTGGACCTCTTTTGCGTTCCTTGGCGATCCTAGCTCCATGATTGCTCTCACCTTGTTGGGGTTAGGTTCTACCCCGGCAGGGGTGAGCAAATGACCCAAGAACTTTCCCTTGCTGGCCCCAAAAACACATTTCTGGGGGTTGAGCCTCATCTTAAATTTTCTCAAGGTGCCGGAGGTCTCTTCAAGATCCCGGAGATGGGCCTCGAGGTCCTGACTCTTGATCATGAGGTCATCCACGTAAACTTCCAGGTTCCTCCCCTTCTGCTCACGGAAGACCCTGTCCATCATCCGTTGGTATGGTACCCTTGCATTCTTCAGCTCGAAGGGCATCATCTTGTAGCAATAGAACCCGTCCCTAGTGATGAATAAGACGTCCTTAACGTCGGGGGGGGGGGGGGGGGCATGCGAATCTGATGATAACCTGAAAAGACATCTAGAAAACTCATTAGAGAAAAACCGACGGCTGAATCAACCAACGCGTCGATTCGAGGCAAGGGGTAACAATCCTTAGGACATGATTTATTTAATAAAGAGAAATCCACACATCCTCCACCTTTCATCTCCCTTCTTTAACATTACTACGTTGGAGACCCAGCCTGGATACTGGATCTCTAATACAAATCCTGCTTTGAGGAGCTTGTCCACCTCCTCCCGAATGAGCTCCACTAACTTGTCAGCGATGGACCTCTTCTTTTGCCGGATGAGGCGAGTGTCGAGGTCAAGGTTTAGGCGGTGGCAAGCCACATCCGCATCGATCCCCGACATTTCCTCCGCGCTCCAAGCGAAGATGTCCACGTTCTCCTGGACGCAGACTAGGACCCTCCTCTGATCCTCGGGGCTGAGCTCCCCACTGATCTTCACTTTTTTGATCGCCCCCGCCCGGGTGACGACCTCCAGCCTAGATTGCTCTCCCCAATCACCTTCCTTTTTTCCTCCGCCAATGAGTGCTTTGGTCCCTTCTTCCTCCATCCTCTCCCCCCGAACTTCCAGCAGCTCCTCCTCCCCTTCCTCCTGGGCCTGACCCTCTTCTCCCCTTCCCTCTTCCGCCTCCTCCGCCTCGGGCCCTTCAACGACCCCTTCCACCACATCCTGCCTCTCCAGTCTCCATCTCCCGGTCCATCTCCTCCGCCTCTGCTTGCCAGGTGATGGCGTTGACCGCGGTAACGTAGAATTGTCTTGCTACCTTTGGGTCTCCCCTCACCCTGATCTGTACTCCGCCCACACTGAACTTGAAACATTGGTGGAATGAGGAGGGGACACATCAGAATGCACTTTTGAGGGGCCGTCCGAAGATGGCGTTGTAGCTGCTCGGAGCGTCAACGATGACGAACCGGCAGTTGCAGGACTGTCCCCCCCAAGGTTACGTGGAGTCCTACTCCTTCCACCTCCTTCCTTTCTCCGGAGAACCCAAAGAGGGCTCCGTCCGAGGCTAGCACCCTCCTTGCCTCCATCTTCATTTCGTCGAACGCCTTCTTAAAGATGACGTTGACCGAGCTCCCGTTGTCGGCAAGGATGCGAGAGACGGTGAAGTTCTCGATGGCCGCCTGGATCACCAGCGCATCGCAGAACGGGTCCTCGTGGTCGGGCATATCCTTCTGAGAGAAGGTAATCTTTTCTTCTGGGGGTGGGGCTTGGGAAATCGAAGCCACACTCCGACGATACATAGTGTGGAGGTTTGCCTTTCGGGTCGCCTCGATTCCCACTCCCTCGTGGATCACCACGATCCCTCCTCGGCTCCCCACATCTGCCCTATCCACGCACCTATCCTCCTCCGCCCCCCGATCACCTCCTCTATCCTTACCGGTGGCTGTTGCTCCCTAGGGCCTCCCGCCCTCCTGATCTCCAAGAACTCTGGGCAGGTGGTCGTTGCGTGACCCTCCTCCTGGTGGAAGTCACAATACGGCAACGCCATCCCCCCTCCCTCGGCCTCCGCCGCACGGTTTCTCCTCCTTGCTCCTGCTCATACTCTCCTTCCTCTTCCTCGACCAATCGCCATGGCCTGCTGAGGTGGGGGAGGGAGTGGCCTCAGGCCCCTGCCTCCACCCTGGGTGGTTAGGCCTTCCTCGACCTCCCTGGAAGTTGCCCCCTCCTTGGGCGAAGCCTCTTCCCGGGCCCTGCATTCCCCCTCCCTGCTGCCTCCACCCCAACTCCGGGGCCCTCGACTCTTCTCTTCTCCTAACCTCCTGCTGTCTGACCTCCGACTCACTCAGCTTCGCAAGCCTTCTTGCGAACTCCGGGTTGGCCGCTTCCCCTTCGATTTTCTCCGCCGCCCTCTCCATCAGCTTCTCGAAGGATAGGGGGGCCTTCCGCTTCAGGTTCATCTTGAAGAACCCCTCCCGCAGCCCCACCGTGAAGGCAAGCTGGAGGGTGAACCCGGGTACCTCCTAGATGAGCAGGACCTCCTCCTGGAATCGGTCCACGTAGTGGGCCAACGACTCCCCCGGTTCCTGCTTGATCTTGAAGAGTGCCTCGACATCCTTCTTCCTCTTCTTCGAGGTCGAGAAGCGTAGCTGAAAGCTACGACGCAGATCTTCGAACGCGTAGATCGACCCCACTGGGAGCTGGTGAAACCAGTCCCGCGCCTTCCCCTTCAAGGCAATGACAAAAAGTCGGCATTTGAAAGCATCCGACATAGGCCGAATGGAGACCGTGTCCTTAAACCATTGCAGGTGTTGGACAGGGTCATCATTGCCGGTGTAGTAGACCATATCCGGCTCCCTAAAACCATCTGGAAAGGGCGCGGAAAGTACCAACTCGCAGAACGGGCTTCCCCACTCGCCCCACGAGTTCACCCACCGGACTCGCGCTCGCCGGACTGGGGAACAACTCTCGCCCTGCTAGATCTCGCCCCGGCGCCTCGCCGACCTGCTCCTTGCCAGGCCTTTGCCCCGGGGCGTTCTCTCCTATCCCCGGCAGCGGGATGACCTGGGCCGCTGGGGTTGCGAACTCGCCTCGCGCCGCGGCGAAAGTGAGGTTGATCGTCTTGAGAACCTCCCTTCGAAAATCTGCCATTATCCCCACCGTCGCTGGCGAGCCAGATGGCGGCGAACATCCACAGCCGACATCTCGCTCATCCTCCCTAGTCATGTTACCTCCTTGGGACTTTCTTGTACTAGCTACTCTCCACGCTCACCGCACCAAAAGTGTTGGAACCGAGATTCGGCCCAACGAGGAGTTCGGACCCCTATGAGGGAACAACTAACACTTACTGATCCCGCGGAAGAACCTGACCGATGAATTAGAACTAAACACCGACCTTTGGCTGCAGCGTGGAGGTCCCACCACACACCCGGAAGATCTTAGAGCGCTTCCCCTCCTAAGCCAGTGCTGAAGTTGGGCACCTTGGAGAGCCTGGTGAGCTAACCAAAGATATCCTAAGGAGGAAGAAGCCAAAGTTTGCTGTCTCTCCAAAGGTGCCTTTCAGGGTCTATATATAGTTTTTCTCTATTGGTCTGCTAATAACGTAACTCTGCCTTTTGGTTTTGGTAAACACACCCCAAACTGGTGTGCTAACAGCCGAACTCCGCTGTTCTGAAGAGTATTGACAACCCACAAAGGGTATCTAGGTAAATTCATCTCTAGACCCCACTGGGCCAGTGGTCCCTGAAGGCACCACTCGCCAGACTTCCCGCCAGCCGGGTTCGCGAGATCTTACTATGCGAGTGGCTTGTGAAGGCACCACTCGCTAAACCTCTGGCCTCCCAGGCAAGTGGGGCTCTGCTCCTCATTCGCCTGGTGGCCCGCGCATCCAAAAGTCTGGGCGGGTGAGTGCTTGATGAAGAATGCGCTCGCCCCCCTACTAGCCCGAGTCGCTTGCGCAGAGTGGCGAGCCCCGCTCGCCCAGCTGTTGCTAAGTGCATCCCAAAGCGGCGAGCATACACTAGCCTCGTCCTCACACTCCACTCCTCGCAAGGTGGTGAGTCTGGCTCGCCCCGCATACGCGATCCGCTCGTCGTGAGGCGACGAGCCCTCACTCGCCTCGTCTATGCCTGATTCTCAATTTTACCCTTCGGCGAACACGGGGTTGTACAATTAACCTACATCTTTCTTTGTCGTTAATTTTTATTAATTGCCCCTTTCATTGTGAAGCTTGTGGAGGAGTTAATTATATGGTTGAATGCGTTCAAATGATAGTCATTTTATGCGGGTTTGCAAAAACCTTGACTAACTTATCACTAGTCATACCCCGAGACGTCTTATTATGCCGCATAATTTAAATCGGACCACAAAAATTATCTTTTAAAATCAATTTCAGATTTTAGTTTGCATCAAGTTGCGGGATGTCTTGGCCCTTGCCGCTCGCGACACCTCTCTCCTCTCACCCCCCCCCCCCCCTCGACCGTGAACTAAATGACTGCTCTTAGTCGTTATTCTCCTCTTTCTCCCTTTGTTTAGCGTGAATTTTGTGGAGTGCACTTTTTGCACCAACATTGCTGCTGGTGGATGGAGTTGTGGGTGGGGTTGTTGGGTTGGTTCGGGGCTGGGATCAAGGTGCAGGGGATAGGGTGTGGGATCTTGCGGCTGGGAGTTTTGGATCGAGAGTGGGCTTGCTGGAATGGGTCGGATGCTGCTTGCAGGATTCAGGTGAGGGGTTGCATCGTGATTAAACTAAGAGGGGCGTGGACTTATGGATAGGGAGTTTAAAGGGGAAATTTAGGCTGCTGAATGGGGCCTGCTTGGAAGTGGGTGAAAGGGCCAAATGGGGGGTGGGGCGCTAGGTTCTACTCTGGTATGAGGGGGGGGGGGGGGGGGGGGGGGAAAGGGGGGAGGGAAGAGAAAGAAAAAGAGGGGGAGGAGAAAAAAGAGGGGGATGAGAAGGAGAGGGGGAGAGAGAAAGAGAAAAGAGGGAAAGGAAGACAATTTGAGGGAGGGAGAGAGGAATGCTCTTTGCAGTGACAATTCTTATCACCGCGGCAACAATTTGGATCTCCGCGGAGAGTCATTTGGATCTCCGCGGAGATCCAAATGGTTTTTCGCGGAGAACCTTTTAGGTCTCTGCGAAGAACCTTTTGGATCTCCGCGGAGAACCATTTGCTCTCCGCGGAGAACCTTCTGGATCTCCGCGGAGAACCTTCTGGATCTCCGTGGAGAACCTTCTGGATCTGCGTGGAGTTCATTTATCCTAGGGAAAAGATAATTTCATAGACTTCCTAATATCCACCGTTGATCCTAGGGAAGAGTATTATGAACTTTTTTCAACTAAGCATTTTTTTGAATGCGGAGGAAGATTCTTCGAGGAAAAAAGACGTTAGCCACAACACTGAACCGATAATTTCACAGACATACATTTAATAAAGCTTAAAGGTGAACGCCTCAATTTATTGTAGTCTGTAAATCTATATTTGAGGTTGACCTTCAACCCTAAGCTTAGATTACTAGGTGAAATATGTTGAGAAGTACTTGTCCCTTGAAAATGTTGCTTCATTAAACACTTATATAAAACATTTCTTAGAGTGATATGCTTATTGTTATAATTTTTACAAATCATTTTTTTTCTTATGATGGTTAATTATTACCTGAGAAAAGGGAGTAACTTACATTCCTTGAAGACTGCAAGACCGTTTATGTACCTCTGTGCTAAGTCCACATACAAAATCAAGTTCATTGTGTATCTAACAGTTTGTGTGCACAACAATATACTGGCAAACATCTTATTTATTAAGCATGTTTAAATGATATAAATTAATTTTAGCCCTGCTTATGTTATCCTAAAAATATATGCGATATATATATAAATGTATGTATAATTTTATTAATAAAGGTTATATTTAATTTTTTAAGAAAGAAAGGATTACAACCCACACAAATGCTCAGCCATCAGTTACCCATTAAAAACTACCCGAAATACATTTCACGCAGTTTAAATATATCATTCCACCTATCCCCACCCTCAACATTATAAGAGCCCTAAATCTAGTCGGAAGGCCGAGCTAAACAGAAAAAATATAATTAAACCAACAACACATGTCTCCATAAGCTCCACGAATCTAAATGAGAAGAATCACAGCACCAAGGCAATATCCACCAGCCCGAACCCATCGCAGACAAAATACTTCTTGTCGCCGAGCACCGCCTCCAAGGTCTTCCAGATTTCAATGAACTATGTTTTCGCCTCTTGCTGCACCTCTTCCTCTAGCTTCCACAACCTGGTCCCACATTCATAACCTATAGCCAAGCAATACTCCATGATCAATATATATTTGAATACAAACTTGTCCAAATCCCAAATTGCATATCATAAATATTATAAAAAAATACAATTTGCAGGGGAAAAGATAACCTCTGCTCTGTGGAGAAGAAACTCAAACATTTATCCGAGCCTGTGGTTAAGTAATCAGTTTGGTTTATAAAATTGAACATGTGCTCTGTGGAGAAGAACATCAATATCAAATCAAGAAATGTTATGTCCAACAAGCACAACGCAAACCATCTTATGACAGACCTTTGCACGTTCTGACCGGATGCAGGACATGAATAACTCCGACCCAAATGGAGCCTAATCACCATAAAATATGGCATAGCCGTTTATAGTTTGGCAGCAATTTTAAGTGGACCGAACAGACTCAGCGAAATCAACAACTTCAGAAACTATAAACACTCACCAAAGTCCCCAAGTAGAGATCTTTGTTACCTGCGACCCGACCAATCCTTGTCTGCCGTCGGCCATGCTGATGATGCCTTCAAAACAACATTATGCAAAATATTATCAGCAGTGTGGATTTGAACTAAAAAATCTTTTGGTTCTACATATGATTTACTTAACTAGTGACACCTCTATAGATGGAAGCGCCCCTTGAAAATCCACTGCTTTTCCAGCAAATTAATGCAAGATTCATGAGCGAACACCAGATATATCATAAAAAGATAAGAGCACGATAATAATTAAAAACAATGGAGTTCAACAATAAAATGGATGTTATTAGGCAGTAGTGGCACATGCAATGCATGGTAAGCAACTTGCGATTTTGGATGGATGAAAAGAATATTTGTAAACTCAACAGTACCACAACAAATGGCAGTATAGAAACTACTTCCCAACTTTGAAACTGTCCACCAAGTACTGCTTCCTTCAAAGGAAATATAAAATCAGCACTGCAATTCCCACTGACCACTGAAATGATAGAGACCTGTCAATTGACAGAATGAGAAGGACCTGAAATAAAATGCTTCCTACATTGGTTTGCAACGTGATAAGGTATCAACATATGGTCACTATTTTTATTTGCTTGTGGAGTTGAAAACTAGGAATTTCATGGGATTGAAGTGCAATATGTTGGTACAAGCGCAGAAAATGTGTTTAAAATGCTAATGATCCTAATGTACTCACCAAGAGAAGTGCTGACACCATGAGTATGAAGAATCTCCTAGAATTTCTTCTGCCAATACAGTTACTTAGCCACTATAAAAGTAACATGAATGGAGACAGTTAGTAGTAGTTTTGAAAGTAGGAAATTAGAATAGCTTGTCATCTAGATGAATCCCACATGACTTGGACCAACCAATTCTTCCAAAGATTGAAGAATAATGAATAAGAACCCGTATGCAAGAGCTTTAGGGAGGGCAATGCAGTCGACTAAGGAATCCAACCAAGAAAATGTTCAAATAAATTCAAGGGTATACCCTGCAATGATGGTCAAAATCATCCACAAATTTGTCACAAACCCTACAATGTACCGATTATTTATGGATTTTCATCATCATTATCATCATCACCAATAACCTTTATCCAACTATTTGAGGTCAGCTTTATAAATCCTCATTTTCCATGCAACTTGATGAGTGGTGCTTGAGATATTAGATTTAAACCACATAAAACATCTTAAACAACTTTTATCTATATTACCTTAAGAATACTTAATTTTCTACCTAATTTATCTATCTATAGTATTTCCTAACCTTCATTGGCGTACACAATCACAATCAGTTAATTTTACTTTAATATTATTTTATCTCAGATAAAAATGACAATCTTGAACAATAAATCATCAATACTACTACCATAATCAATCTGCTTTGCTCTTTTTCAAATAAAAAAATAAAGGAATATCAGACCCTCTCTAGCTCCCCTACCAAATGATGATCTATGTGAAGGGAAGGACTGAGAGAATCTCACACCTAGAAAATTTAAGGTGCCATTAAAGAGATTATTATCACTTATTTAGTCATTAGGGCTATTACTAAGAGAATACAAAATTAGAATTTCAAAAAAAAAGTCTTCAGAGGATGGAATTTGTGATCTTGAGAAGTCGAAGAGCTAAAAAAACTGCAATTTTAAAGTTTGCCTTATGATAACCACATTCAGAAAGAAAGATAGAAAGAGAAAGAAGAGATGCACAGAAGCAAGAAAAAAATGTCGACCAACACATAATAAGTGGTAGAAAGCTTGAAAAAGTTACGAGTTTTAAGTTAAGGAGGTCAAACCATGGATATATATATGTATATATATATATACAGAGAGAGAGAGAGAGAGAGAGAGAGAGAGAGAGAGAGAGAGAAGCGGCCTACAAAGAAGACAACGGGTTATGTTATTTCACCAAGCCGCCACAGTCACCGCCACCGCGAGAAATACTAAGCGGTTGGACTCACACATATTATCAATGGACTAAGAAAAGGTTTGACTTCTCGTACAACATGCCCAATTTAGGTCCCTGTTTGGTTCTTACTGCCTAATGGCTCAGCAAGGATTGTGTTGTTTATGCATTTTCTCGTTCTCACGAGGTTTGGTGCTTTCAGGCATGGCTAAGTAAGATTTTAACACCGCATAGTGTCGAGTGGCCTCTTATTGCATGATATTTGCTAGTGCTAAATAATCTTTCATTTCAGAGGCAGTGATGGTAGAAGCAGAAAGCCTTCGGGTGAGGGGGGATTATTTAGTTACAAGAAAGTATTGGATTTAGTTTCATGTTAGATATGAGAAAAAACTATGGCGTAGGAACATCAATAAGTAATCATATGCTTAAGCTTTTGGGTTTTGACAATGAACTTGATCACTCGTGTACCAAACAGCCTCAAAATACTATGACTACTCAAAGACGAGTAAAAACAGGAAAGATGGGTAAAAATGGGGTTAATCAGAACCTTTACTAGCAAAATGGCATCCAATACCTCTCGTTCAAGAGAAGCCGCCCTGAAATCCCAAGAAAAAAGAAGAAACATGTTAGACGAGGTATTATAGTCAACGAAACGGAATCAAGACAGCTACAGAACCTTAGTATGCGTTTGATTTGCGGAGGGGAGAAAGTCGCAAGCTCGATCCCCCTGCGAACGGCTCTTCGAGCCTTCCTCTTGAGTTCATTATGGCTATTCTTCGCAACACTGCTCGTTTTCTCCGTTTCTTCATTGTCGTGGCTAGATCCGCCGGAGGCCGGCGGCTTCATGCGGCGGAGGGCATTCGAACGGTTGCTGGGGTGCGGCGAAGTGGAGAAGAGAGATTGGGTGTTGGAGAGAAGAGGAAGAAGAGAAACGGGTATGGACGATAAGAACGGCTCGAAAGAACGGCTGCCGCCGTCGCTACCGCAGCTTGGGCCATTACTTTCTTCCGTTCTGAAAGCTAAAAATGTAAAAGCGAAGGACTTGCCCACTTTCAGCGCTTCCCGTCTTTCCTTTCACGGATTATCTCCTTGCGGATTTTTTGGGCGGCGCGGATCCCGCCGCGCGATAGCGGTCTCCCCAAACGAGAAGCGGCTGCAACCGGATTTTCCCGTCCTTAACTCCTTGAGAGGCTCGTACTTTTCATCCATCCTACCGCCCATAACAACCAAGCCGCCATCGTCAAGGAGACTTGGAGAAAGAAAGAGAGGAGAATGGATTTCGAGTCTTCTGAAGCATGAGTTGTCGCAGTCGGCGGGGGAGGCGGGAGAAGCAGAGGCAGAGGAGCCGACGAAATGAAATAACTAACTTGAATACCGAGCAGAGAAAACTGCAGCAGCGAGGCTGTTTTGATGTCGTGCGAGGCTTGGGGCATTTTCGGGATCGCAGAAATTCAGTCAGATTCAGTGAACCGGAGTGAGGCCCGACCGGGGGGGGGGGGGCTGGGAGAACTGAGTCTTCAGTGGGGTTGAAGTTTTCTGGGATAAAACTAAGGGCTTAAGGGAGGGGAAAACAACGGCATGAAAGGGGATAGCAAAGGGATGAGGGAAAATACCTAGGAGTCGTCACCTAGGGCCTCATAGAGTCATCACCTTGAAGGGATCGCCGGATTCCGAGGAAGAGTGTCTCCAAAATCTGCAATAGCCATGACGGTTGCCCCTACCCTTTTATTTATAATAAAACATGACTTAGGGTAACCATCTTGGACGGCTATGATTGGCCGTACACGATGGCTGTCTGATCTCACTAAATAAAATAAAACACAAAATAAAACAAAACAAATATATGAAAAATATCGAAACTTCAATCCGGACGCATCCGCGGAGTCGGATCGTCGATCCGGAGATGGCAAATATGGTAGGTGGCTAAGTTATCAAGGCGCGCGCCTAGGCCATTCAAGGCTTCAGATATTAACATTAATTGGATATGTTAAGATTTTCCTCTTTTTTAAATTCAATTTTAAAATTTTGCTTTTCTGAGTTTTCGGGAATCCTACTCAACCCCGGTCAAACTTGATTTCGTTTTTCCATCTAATCTAGAGTTCGTACGAACTTAAAGTAATCATCACAGTGAATACAAATCCATTATTCCAATAAAAATAGTCAAAGATAGGTGTTAAGGAATTATGTGGACTTTAAAAGTGGAAATAGATTTTCAGGAGAGAATACAAATTAAAAGTAGCAAACTCAAATTTAATACTTTAGATTAGCAATCCTTTACATCTTCTGGTCTGATGCCCCTTGGTTCCTTGCGCTATCTATTTTTGTGCATTTTCATGATTTTCTTTTCTTCTTCCATTCATATCTTCTAGCATACTTTTCCCTGGCAATTAAGAGTGATTCCTCAACTTTTTGGGTGGGAGAGAAAAAGCAGATAAAGGTAGACCAGAGAGAGGAGAGATGATGGGGATCACGTCATACATGAGTCTATATGATGATTAGAGCCGTCCATTTGTGTGGATTGATGATCCATGATTTATAATTATTTTTTGTATTTTTTTTAATATATTTTGAGAGCCATCGTGAGCGAAGATGGTGACTCCTTGCTCTATAAATAATATGGATAGAATACTCATTTAGAAGAGATTGAAAGTTAAAGAAGAGAGTTTCTCCTTTTGGTCATCTGGTGCCAAAGCCGGAGCTTAAGTGCGATGCCTAGGAAATACCACTGGCCACCTACTTGGCCGGCATCCCTCTCCCCTACCCCCCCCCCCCCCCCCCCACCCACACACACACACACACACACACCCACTCTCCTACAACTACCCGTTAACTAGCCCATTGCCTCGAAACCATCTTAACTACCTATAACCAGCCCACTAACTTCATGAGCGCCAGTTTACCCCACTACTTTCCTTGTCCGTAACTCCCCCCCCCCCCCCCCCCCCCCCCCCCCCACTCCAACCCTCCCATTTCCAAGACTTGCTAACACATTTACCCCCTCTGGTTTCCTGAAACATCGCTGGAATTTAATTCCAGCCTCGGAATTAATTCCTGGGTAGTCCCAAACTACCAACAGTCACTATCCCCTTCGACAACCCTCCCCTCCTAGGTCCAACCCTTCACATCCATTGTCACCCCTCTCCAGCTCACTGAATGTCTCCAAGCACCTGGACAATCTCATCCAGCCCTCCAACTCCTCTCCGAAAATGTAGATTCAGCCAACTAGTCTCTTCCCAGACACTGACATATTCATCGAACCTCCACTGAGCCTTCTATCCCGTAATCACCGCGAGTATATTTACCCGTTGTAATTTTTTGCCCGTGTTGAATCTTGTGTAAATTTACTGTTTTGGGTTAATATCGATTTGTATTGTGTCAAATATTATCCTGCGGCTTGTCGGATGTTGCTCATTCAAGTAATTGTTTTCTACCACTCTTGCATGGCTAATACATTGCTTGGTCCCTTGATAGAAACTTTGCTTGTCATAACTTAAGTAATCAACCTAAAATAAACGGGTGGTAGGTAGGTTTCAGGATCTATATTAAATGCTCAAGGCTCATACTGCCCAAGTAGAGGGGCCATATATTAACGGGAAAGATATTTAATATGAAAATTTAATTGTCTCCTTGTCGTTTTAACTTGAAATGTAAGCCCTTCCTACTACCTCCATTCAAATAATCAAAAATCCAATCTTTCCAGCATTTTTCCTCTTTACTTAATGATTCTAGGAGAGAAACAACGGGATTGCGTCCCAGCGTGGTTACAACAATTTTGTTTTATTTCACCCCTTACTTGGAAAAAATGCTATTGATGATTTATAATTCAATTTCCCAGCTTGTAGGTCCCATTTGTTATAAAAATGTTGTCAGTTTTTAGGTTCTATTTGATATAAAATGTTGTCAACAGTTATTATGGTTGCTTTCATCTACATGACAAAAATTCCTTTTGTTTATAAACTTAATAATGTGTTTGGTTGGTTTTGTTTGTTGTTGTTTGTTTAGGCGCCCAAGAAAAAGAAGAGCGCTGACCTTAAGTATGACATATTCGGCTGGGTGATCCTCGCCGTAGCCATTGTTGCTTGGGTGGGCATGGCGAAAACTCACCTTCCTCCGCCGCCTCCCAAGTGAGGATGGGCAGTTTTCTTATTGCATTTTGATTATGTTCATGCTGTGTGAGATCCACCTTTTGATTGATTATAAAAATACGAGGAAGGCTGTTTATGGAAAATCTGCAACACTTGTATTTATCTGAGAAGACATTTGTTGAATAGCATACTCTGTTACTACATTCAAATTTCATCAATTTTGTCATTCATTCCTAAATTTCTATCAAATGGAACCAATTCCTTTTAGTATGTGGTGTAAACCTCATTTGTTATTTCCTCTGATTCTCTATTACATTTTGTATTTGATTTTGGTACTCTGTTAGGTATTAGTGATGAATCATGGAAGTAACTTGACTTTAGACATTTCCTCCATTGAATTCAGAGAAGCCTTCATGGGTTTTTGTAAAGATTAGTTAGTTGTTGAGAGAAGAATCAAGATTCTCTTATAGGTCAATTCTGATATTGTAACTGCAACTGAACTGGAGAAAAACTGGAGACAGTGACTACCTTTGGTGAAGAGATTGTCAAGCTAAAAGGTGAGAAAAGTTCGCTTTAAGAGGAACGGGGAGGTCGCCACGACCCTCCTGATCAGTGGCCCTTGAGGCAGCACCACCGCCTGGATAGCCGTGCCCAACGGCGGAAGACTATTATAAGTTAATAGTTTTTCTTATGATCACCGGTGGCGTCCGGCCACGGGACCAACACCCAAAGGTACGCCTTACTCCGAGTCGATGGGAGGTGGTGGCATGCATGGAGTTCGCCGGAGCGGCATGGAGAACGTCAGCAAGTAGGGAAGAGGAATGTTATTGAATTTTCGCATAAATTCTTACTCCCATATGCGTCTGGATCTCAATTCATGGATCTCTGAGTTTGAGATATTAGATCAAAACCGTTCTTTTTCAAATTTGATATATGTTTTGTTGCCTTTCCGTATAAACAAGACGCTGTGATATTAATACGGTTCAGAATGTTATCTCTCCTGTGTGATGATGTATGCTTTATTCTATGGGTTATACGAGTTGCCGAGAAAGCATTACCCATGTTCGATGGATACAGCTTTGCTTTCGATGCAGCTGTTATGCGTGCTACAATTATGTGGGCACACGCAAAAGAGTGAACATAAATTTACGTTCAGTTTTTGTTCTAATTGGTGTCCCCGAATGTCGATGTTTCGTGCGTGCTCTGAATTCGATGACACTATCTTGATATCTGTGTTTCAACCGTCTTTATAAATCAGTGAAAGTGGTGGTCTTGATCTTCTGAATTGAGGTGAGGGTTCTCTCATGATTTGGCGTTTGCATGAACTTGCGTTAAAAATTTCAAATGGGAGGGGAAAGAGAGCACTCTAATAAATTACTCCATGGGCAACACGCATCTACAAGACTGTAGAAGCTTGTGAAAAAACTACATGATGAAGCTTGGGGGAAACAAGCTGGAGGTCTGAACAGTCTGATGTCGAAGAATCAGCGGATGAATCGTGGTTTCAGGTGAAATGTCACTAGAAAGAAATGCGTTGAGGCGCAACTGTTAAACTTGACATCTAGGGGTAAATCACTATTTTGGTGCGGGCCGCGATTGAGAGCGGTACCAAATCGAGGCAAATTCTGAGTACTACATATGATTCTAAACAGGGGTACTTCAAGGTCGTCCAGCGAGACAACGAGGGTCTGAGAGATAAGCTTCGCAGTGAAAATTTACATAAAATATGACCTGCTTGGGTCCTAACTAAATGCATAGTTGTGGCCTTAAAATTTACTAATCCTATTAATTTCATGTACAATACTTGAAGATTATAGTGTGACATCTTCTTAATTAGGGCTTGAGGAAACTTAAACATCGTGCTTTGGCCTAAACCATTAGCCTAATTAAGGTTTAGGCCATTCAACCAAACGAAGCCTTATGTTTCTGAAGTCTTGGGGTACGTTTGACACGGTGGTGGCGTTCATGAACACAGTGGTTACGAACCGTCGTCCATTTGACTCGCGTTTTTGTTCGGGTGAGCTTATCAAAAAATTAATTAATTTTAAAATAAAAAATGGATGGTTCCTTAGGTCAGGTGGAGCGTTCACGAAAACGATTTGTAATCACCACGTTCACGATTGCTACCACCGTGCCAAACATGCTATCATGCCCATAATTGCCATATCAAGATAGATTTAAATTGGCCTCATATTAGCAGCCCGGAACTGGCTATTCGCAGTCCACCGTTATTCGTAGTCCACAAATTTTATTTGTAGTCCAAAATTATATTTGCACCCCACCCCCATCCCAAATAAATTAAACGAAATATTTTGCTGATTTATTAAGCACTAGAAACCTAGAGAAACATCTTAAAGACTCTAAAATTATTTAAAAACCTAGCACGAAAATAAGTTAAATGACATGCATAGAGGAATTAACTCTAAAACAAGTTAAATGACACGCAAACCTTCTTTTAACCAGAAAACTGACTATTTTTTTGGAATTTTCGTGGATAATTTCCTTCTTTTTTGAAGAAGGTGAATCTAAGAGGGAGAATTAAAGACGACGCGACCGATAAAACTACGGCTAGGGTTTAGACAATGAGAGAAGAGAGATGTAGAGGAGGTTATTCGATGGGGTGCGATTAGTAAGAATTGGACTGTAAATATAATTAGGATTTTTACAATTTTTGGGGTGCGAATAGCGTGAATTGGACTACTAATATCAACTCTCTTTTTTGGCTTAGATTTTTTGTAGCTTAAATATTTCTGTCATGATATTTAAATTATAATAAAATTATCATGATGGAAAGTGTACATATATACATATAGAGGTAGATGACTTATAATTGCTGAAAAACTTGTACTCATAGTCATGGGCTGTAATATTCCTTAGAACCTTAATATATATAATTTCTTGATTTCTAATAAACCTTTTAATAAATTTCTAGTCAAAAATATTTTTGGGCTTCTTAGTTAGGTTGAATGTATAATCTTGTTGGTTCCATGAGCTAAATACACTGTAATGTGATGATATATGAAACATATTATGCAACGTAACATATGCATATATTTTAGTCACAAGTTAAAATATTTAGTGACGATAATATTATTTGGTCAATAATAATTAGTAATTTGTGACGAAATTTTATTTGGTCACTAATTAAAATATATTTAGTAATTAAATTTTAGATATGATCACAAATTAATCATTCTTAAAAATTTAGTGACCAAATATAAGATTAATCATAAAAAGTAAATCATTAGTGACATTTTTTTTGTCACTTAAAATCAGTTTTCTTATAGTGCATATGCACATATTTGATCTAATTATAATATATCTAAGCACTGCTTGAATGTAAAAATCGGAGCGTCTCATCTCTTGTAATAATCTCTTTTCCTCGTCTAATGAAATGACTTTGTGTCACCCATGTACATAGATCATCTTGAGGTGAATCATGTGGATTTTGTGTTTTCTATGATATTTTCTGCTTAATTTATATATTACTTGATTTCATATAAGAGCTTTATATATAATATATGTTCTTAGATTACTATATTGGAAATGCTTACTATTTACACAAACGCAAAATGATTCATGTATGTTTGCTCGTATATGCAATATCCATAGTCGTAACTAGCTATATGAACTTCCATTAGAAAACTATAACACACACAAATTTATTGTTATTTTGCAACAAAAAAATTGCTTACGTAGCATTCTTTCTAATTTTTCTTGCTAAGTGATATTTTTTTGTAGTGACACACACGAGTGAGAGGAACTGAGCTTCGCCTTATACTTAATTGTGATCGTGACGGGCTCTGCATGCCCCTATATATCAAATAGCGAACATGTATTAAAACATTTGAAAATTTTGTAAAAAGAAGGGTAAAATTGAAAAGCTGAATGTTACACCAAATAATATTTTTTCCCTTTTTAATATATTATTATATAAATATATATATCAAAGCCATGGTAGTCAGCTTCTATAATATAATTGAGCAAACTCTCACAAAAATAATAGAATTAAGAATATTAATTAGCAATGAGCTAAATTTTTAGCTAAATATTAAATTCTATTGCTAAATCAAATTAACAAGAAATTTAGCAACGAAATAAATTTATAATTAATTTGAGCAGAAAATTAATAAAATAGAGTCAATGGTAAATGTGAGCATGTGGGCTGGAGGGGAGAGAGCGGGGCAAGTGCGTTTAAGCAACATCCATTAATCTCCAGACACATTCCTCGTTTACAATTAACACGATGCTTAATACCCCAATTAATTAATTAATTAATTCAGCCATTAGCCGGAGTACGTGACTTTAAGTAGGGTGCATGCATGCACGAATGCTACGTAAGCTATCCGTTTAAGCAACATCCGCAACCCGATTCCCCACACCAACTCCACCCGTTTCCCAAATCCCCATATTAATACGAGATTACGTTAATAATTGAGTATGGAATAAGGAATTAGCGTTTAACGATACACGCTTATTATTATTATTATTATTATTATTATTATTATTATTATTATTATTATTATTATTATTAGTTACAAGCCGGTATCGCTAATCCTAAACCCCTCAGTTCGTGCACGTAACGCAGGCTTCTTTATATAAATATATATATTACCAGGAACTCCTTTTAAACGTTTTTCCACCATTTGAAGTACAAATATAATAATAAATAATACACTTTATAATATTTAAATCAACAATATTCACGTTGATTGTCTACGAAATATCACTCCTTTTTTAATATTATATATACAAAGACTTCATGCATTTTAATTTAGAGATATATATTTTTGATCTTTTTTTCGTTAAATCTTTTTTATTGATAAAAAAATATAGATACAACAAAATTAAGCTAGAGATACAGAAACAAGATGTACATACATGCAAAAATAGACCCAATTACAAGAAAACGTGAAGATGATATCAAGAGCTACAACTCCTCCGAATCAATGCTAGAGAAATCAAGAGATTTCTCAGCTAGGCGGATGGGTCGAGGAGATCGATGAACACGCTTATAATGATAGTATTTTCTAGCTTAATTTTTTCTCTTTTGAACATTCCATTCACCTTCGTATTCGTTGTATACTCCATCTTCAGATTCAGTTATGCATGCATGATCTTCATACCCTTCATTATCGAAAATTATATATGTCATTGGCTATGGTATTGCAGTTTTCAGGAGCCATATCCACACACTGCTCTTCCTCCTCGCTATAAGCAGCCCAATCTGATGTAGCCTTTACTAACTGGACAACAATAAGAGACGCATGGCAAAGAGCAGAGCGGGACCACAACAATCTAGGCTTAACCCTAGGAGAATCTGGAGCAGATGATAACACCAGAAAAGTTATCTTCAATGCTTATGGTGTTATGATTAATTAGGCCAGCTATAGGATCAATCTTTGAAATATTAGTCTCTGTCATATATACCACTATATTCATACAACTATTTTATGGGTGGTTCTCATACATTCAAAAATATACATTTGATTTTCTAGAGGTAAAGTTTACAAATGAAATGAATATATGTTATTAAGATATAATAATAAATTGGTTTAGGTTGTCTGCAAACCCTTTAGTGTGTTGGGGTGAAAGTCACGAGAATGATGGATGCAGAGAATAAGGGACGAAATGAGGAAAGTAAAATTGGGAGGCTAATTGGCGGCCTTGCATTTTTTAGATCTAAATTTGTGGCGCGCTTATAACCACAACAAAAATTGAAACGTAAAAATTTCAGTCTTGAATATTTTTTTTGACAAATCTACGGATTGCAAGTACGGAAGGTGGACCACGGTCTTGTAGCACATTCTACGGTTCGGTGATGGTCGTCCCCCCATTCCAACGTATAAAAGCAAAGTCGATTAATAAAGCCAATCCCAGTACCCTTCGGTCTACTCACCCACATATGTTTCAATGAGAATAATTGCACGCAATAGCATACAAATCTCTTCAAAACTTTCTTTCTCGATCTCTCTTATGCATACAAGTAAGCAAAATCAGCCCCACAAGCACATGGCATCGAGAGCTCATCATGCTTTCAATAATTATGAGTATGTAGAGTCACTACTCGACTCCCCCACACCTCACAATGGATTGAGAGGAAACTATAGAAACTCTCTCCTTCTTATTACAACAAAAAATATTGATTAATCACTATATATTTTGCACAATTGAGTAACAAAAAACATCAAAAGAATATCTATTCACATGCAACATATACAAAACTTAATAAAAATTGAAGTGCTCAATTGTGAAAAATATGTAAATATTGAAATAAATGAGTAAAATTAGAAATATTAATATTTCTAAATACATAGTAAATACATTGTGATTCCATAGTCTATGGGATCAAAATTCAATTGTTAAGTAATATTTTAGCTGATTTTTTTTTTCATTCATAAATAAAATCCATTTTGGAATACTTTTCATTTAATATATATATGGTGTGAATAATAATAGTAAATAAAATAAAAAAAGATGACGTGTATAAATAGCTTCTCCGTTTGTGCAAATAGAAATGGTTTGTTAGATGCTTGGATTCATTCTTACGCTTGTCTTCAACTTTGAGACCAAAAGCAAAGCCCTGCAGAATGAACAAGTTTGTCGATTTCCCTTCCTGGGGCTCCACATTATTATTATTATTATAAATAAAAATGCTTATGCTCACCGCCTCGCCTCTTTTTAATCAGAGTTGCATGTAATGCACGGCGCCCATCACGTGGGTAGGCCCGGTGATGACTATGCTGCAGGTGAGGTAACCTTACCGCTAACTAAGCAAACCCTGTAATATATATCTTTAACTAATGTATACAAGAAGTTGTCTTTGATGCAACATTCAAAATTGTCAAATATAACCTCATTCTTTTACTCCAATAACTTAACATATATTATGAAAAAATGGGAATTCACAAAATATAATGACTATTTGTGTAATTACACTATATCCCTATAATAAAAATAATGATGAAAATTCAAAACATCAAAAAAATTTTAGTAGACCTCCTACATCTACTATGGCAGGTAATCATTAGACCTCCTAGATCTACTTTAAAATGATTTTTTGTTAAAATATAAATGTTTTTTGAAAAAAAAACAATTATAAAATATTAATTAAAATTTTTGTGCGATCATTTTGAGTACTTATATGTATATGTTGTGGGCGCAAGGGCGGGCAAAGTCTGCCCGCACGAAGCCGGCTGGGTACTGTCGCGCTTGGCAGTAGAGACGGAGCCCCGTGCCTGTCACTCGTACTATATACTACAAAAAAATGCTTGAAGATCACATTTTATATTACATTATTATTAACTAATAATAAACAGTGAGTCTTAATTTATAATATTAGGCTATAATGATAATATAACTTAATCACATCTTTATATATTTATGTATATATATTGCATATATATGATTAGTGAAATATAACTTAATGAATGTTTCTATCTTGCCTAGACGATTCTATAATAATAAAAATGTTTGAATGAAATAGTTTGAATAAAATAGTTGGATGTCTTCTCTCACTAATTTGAAAGAAAACAATAATTTAATAGCAAATGTGTCAAAAATTCTCAAAAGTATAGTACTATGTGTTATTGCTTTATAAATTTGTACAAGGATTTCAAAAGACCTATAATAATAAAAGTCTTCTGTTACATTTGACTTTCTACAAAACTTCTGCCTCTAATTGCTTCACCTGTATTTTCCTATACAAAATATGTCGATTTAGGCTTCGTTTGGCGCTGCGGCGGCGGTTGTGAACGCGATGGTCATGAACCGTCGTTCTTGAACGTTCGACGTCATCTAAGAAAATTCATGCATTTTATGCTCAAAACTAGTTTATTTTCTTGGTTCTATGATGAGGAGAGCCTGTGTGGAAGCGGGCAAAGCCCGCTTGGATGCTGTTGAAGGCTGCCCGACAGTATCACGCCGGGGGCGGGCGGCTGAAGGCACTTCTATATTTCCAACTACTTCAAGAAATCAGCTTATATGGAATGCTATAAGCATAGTATCTTGCCGATTAACGGTCCTAATTTTTGACCATCGATACAATCTACTCAAATTCTTCCACCAATCCGTAGGAAAGCTGCCGATATACCGAAAAAGAGACGTAACAAAGATTACAATGAAGAAAGAAGTCAAACAAAAATGAGACGGCAATATGGGACAATTAAATACTCTAAGTGTTGCATCGTTGGACATAATAAAAAAAGTTGCAAGTGAACATTTCATATTTTTTATATATTTTTCATTCACTATGCAACTTTCATTTTCAATGTATACTATTTTTTTTTTCAATATGATAGGTATGCTGGAGCGCGTTGATAGATCAGGAGCTCTTTGAAAATTTTGCAACTTATTTTGAAAAGAACTGTTCTAAATATTTTGGATTTTGAATATTTGTTCTAAATATTTGGTCCGTTCAATATTTAGATTTTGAATATTTGTTCTAAATATTTGGTATGTTCAATATTTGAATTTTGGATATTTGGATTTGTTAAATATTTGTTCTAAATATTTTGGATTTTGAAAATTTGCTAAAAGGATTTCATTTCTTTAAGTGCACTGAAATTGCTCATTTACTGTTACAAAAATTGTTCTGTAATTGGATGAAATAAATTTTTTAATTTTTAGCATTTTATTACTCCTTTCTTTAACATAAAATATTTGCCACGTCATAGTTTATATCAAATTTTTTCACATAAATTATTTGGGAGATCATACTTTTCCATCCAAAAACTTAATTTAGGAACTAGTATCAAACAAAAAAAGAAATTTAGGGACTGATACCGCCAAAATTTTGTATGATATTTCTTTATTGACACGTGTCGTTAACCTATTATTGCAATATACGCTTATTTTATTGAGTGAATATAATTTTATATTACGCATGAGCAAATTAAATGACAAAGCAAGTGTTATTAAAATGATTTTAATAAGTTTACAAGGGGTGATGATGTAAGGTACTAAAGTTAACCACCCTGAATAATATATTGAGAGAAGATATTATAAATAGATGACTCTCTCTAGATAGTTGCATTTTCGCACGTTTTTCAAATAATAGTAGCTATTTATGAAAATATAAAAAATATTTTTTAACTTTAATTTGAATTTATAAATAGCCCTGAATTAGTCAAAAACATCTTTAATTAGGGCATAGTTGCTTCTAATTGAATCGCGTAATTTATAATATTTATGCTTAAATATTTATTTGCATTTATATTTTTCCAGCCTTCACATTCAACATTGCTGGTGTTGAAACCAGTTTCCCGGTTTCAGCGTTCGAAAGGGGGTTGCGACTAACCCTTACTTGACCTAAGCCTAGACCCGTGACCGATTGCTAGGAACTAAGAGACTCGGACTTGATGACAACTAGAGTCTAGAGACAGACCCCTTAAGCTTCAGCGTGGAGGTCCCACCACATACCCGAAAGATCTTAGAGCGCTTCCCCTCCCAAGCCAATGTTGAGCCTAGGCACCTTGAAGGGCACTGAGAACCACCTCACTGTCAGCTGAAGGATGACAAGGGAGGGGGGGTGCTTGCTCACAAGACACATGCAAGGGGGGGGGGGGGGGGGGGGGGGGGGGTAGTGACCAACCCTTCCCAAGGTGCCCATGGGGGTCTATTTATAGACTTTCCCAAAAATGGACTGCGAATAGCCAAAATTGGACTGCGAATAGCCAAAATTCTGCTATCCGTAGTCCGACCACGACCAGGAACAATCAGCGCATGAGGGGGGGGGGGGGGGGGGGCGAGTGGGACTCGAGATGCCCACTTCCCCCCTCACGGGAGGCCATACCGGCCTCCCCCAAGGTGCCGAGCGAGTGGGGGACTCCCTCCCACTCGCCCAAAGGGGTTTGCGAGTGGGAGGGCCCCTCCCACTCGCACCCTAGGTGGCCGGCGAGCGGGAGTGCCTCTCCCACTCGCCCAGGTGAGTGGCGAGTGGGAGGCTTCTCCCACTCGCCCGAAAGGAGTCGGGGAGTGGATGCTCCCCCTGCCTCCCCTGCGGCCTCCCTTTGCCTTGATTGTTCTCGACCGCTTATGCGCGGTCATTTTGTCTGTCTCGACCATCTTCACTGTCTTGGTCTCATCCGGATCGGGTCACACCAACTCGGGAAATATGATGGTTGTACACAATCCCCGCTCTTTGCGAACTTGCCCCAAGCTCGGAAAGAAAGTCCAACCCACCTATTGGACGAGTAGGTGGGGCCCGGAGGGAATCTTTGGAGGGCTCCACCCGATGGCTATATAAAATCCCTCGGAGAGGGAGGCAAGAGGAGCACCATTCCTAAGAGCTCCCCCTACTTCTCCTCCTGAACCAGATAGATCCTCCTCGGGACTTCAGGGCTCGCATCAAGGCTCTTGCATGGAAGGGTCCGTCTGACCTGACGGAGCTTAAAGCTCTAATGCATGACCCTTCATCTTCTCCTACCCAGTCTGCGGTGCGATCACCTCGGAAGAAGCCCCGCCCCGAGTTGGTGAAGGAGGTTGCGTCGTCATCCTCTCATGGGGCGACCGAATTCGTCCGAGGCCTGGATATGGATACGGTATCGGTTCTTCCCTCATCTCAATTTCACACCTGCGATTATTCATGACTATGGTGACGTGTTTCTTAATTGCCCATAGCTTCTCGCGGAGGACCTCGAGGGGGTCCGAAGAATGGTAGAGGGAGCGGGCGCAGACGCTCGGGTGAGCCCTGTCTCTCTCGCTCGGGAACCTGCGGTCCTCTCGACTGCTCACGATGACTTTTCTGCTGGAGGGAACCAGACCTCGACGGGTCAATCGAGCCGAAGGGAAGTCTCGGCGCCATCCCGCTCTCCTACTGCAGTCATGGAGCCCGTCGAGGACCGATCCGACATATTCGAGCGTCTGAGCCGCTTGGATTCCCTCACCCAGGAGCTGCGGGAGGGGAGGCTGTCTTCCGGACCCGACCCCCTCGCCCGTGTTTGTGTGCTGGAGCGTCGGGTCGAGAGGTTGGAGGCTGAACTCAACCTCCTACGGGGAGAGGTCCGGCTCGCATTCGGGGGCATGACGACACCGTTCGAGGATCACTTTCGCCGGGTGGAGGCCTCCGTGCGCACCGTGGGCGAGGAGCTCTCCTCAGCCAAGGCATGCTTTGAATCCACGCGCGGGGGGGGGGGGGGGGGGGGGGGGGGGTCCCTTTCACCCAGGACCAGGGCTACTGGAAGTGGACGGCGCGCTAGTTACCCTTTTTTCGGGGATCTACTATTCGTTATGTAATAATAAGGATCGGTTCGCCATAGCAGTTCATCTGTTTCGCGACCGAACTGTTTGTTTCGTTATGTCTTCCTTACGCTTGCTTTAATAACCCTGCTGATTTATGTCTCGCTTGGATTGTTATTCTTCGATTAATTAACATGCATGGTGATCGTAATGATGCTGGAACAGCTGACTAACGGGCGGGAGATAGAGGCCTCGAAAAGACGATCCGGGGATGAAGCGGTCGGGTGGTGTCAGGGGGAGGCGTAGGTGAAGGGGACCCCTCGGTCCGTATCCTTACACCAGGTGAGAGGACCGCGGGGCCCTCCCTCCTCTGCCGGGCGAGTGGACCATGAGGTCCACCCCCGTGCACCGGGCGAGTGGACCTCAAGGTCCACTCGCCTGTGCTCGGGGCGAGTGGGCCTTGTGGTCCACTCGCCCGGGGCGAGTGGACCATCCGACCCGCTCCCCCCTCCCCCCTCCATGCCTTTGGGCGAGTGGACCCACGGTCCACTCGCCTTCTCTTCTATCCCCCTTATAAATACACCCCCTCTGCCTCTAGATCCTCACCTTCTTCTCTCCCCTTGCCTTGCCTTCCTCCCATAGCCAGCTTCTACCTTTTCCCTTCACTCCTGCAAGATGGCATCCAACCGCCCACCTGTCAAGAGGAATGGCCGGGAGCAGAACGCGGCCAACTTCTCAGGGTGTTCTTTCCCCGCGGGAAAGGTATCCAAGGAGGATCTCTCGGCCTTCCGAAGTTCCTACCTCCCCGAGGGGTGGTCATGCAGGCGCCCGTCAGGGGGTGAGGCCATCAACTCTTTTTACGATGATTGGCTTGCATTCCCCCTCCCTCACTTTGAGGCTGGGCTACGGCTGCCCTTGTGGCCTGAGGTGAAGGAGTTCCTGGACTACTTCGGCGTAGTCCCGGCTCAAGTCAACACGAATGCGATTTCGATGTTGACAGCTTACGCGTGCTACCTGCGGGAGGAGAGGGTGGTGTTTGACCTGAGCGTGTTCCGCAAGGTCTTTATCTTCCGATCAACAGCCGATGGGGTTTGCTTCTTGACAAGCACATACGTGGACGTGCATGAGACCTCCAACAAGGTCCATCACTGGAACGACTCATTTGTGTTCGTTCGGGGTGATCTGGACGACATCCCTTTTTCCCCCACACAGAGACCTGAGAAGGTCTGCAGACCCCCCTCGCTACGTGGGGAGGCCGCTGAGCTGCACCGCTTCCTTAAGGGTGCGAACTTCGAGGTTGATCATCTCCAGAGGAACATTAATCGGCTCACCTACGTGGAGCCGGGGACAGGTACTTGGACCTCACCAACTCGTCTCCTTTATGGTTCATTTCTTCCTATGGTTGCTTATCCCATCCTAACTTATGCAGGCGAACGGTCCCTTCCTCGACACCTCCCCTCTGCGGGGGGAAGTTCTTCCCTCGCCCATGGGCCCGTCGGGGAGGTCGCAGCTGCCTCTGCCTCGGCTCCGAAGGTGTCCGGGTCGAGGTAGAGGAAGGATAAGGAACTGGTGGGAGAGGAGGGTGTGCCCTCCTCCCCTCCGAAGGGACCGAGGATGCGGCGAGGGAAAGTCGTCTGCCGGAGGGACTTCGGGGCGCCGGCCATGGAGAGGGGGGAACCGAGTGAACCCAATGCGTTGGCCAACCACCCCAACTTCGAGATGGGGAGGAAGGCCACGGACCTTCTCGGCGAGCCCGTCGTCTACTGGGATGAAACGATGAACCGGATCTCATTCTCCTCCCATCGACCTTCGTGGGCCTAGGGGGACGTCATCGACGACGCGGCATATAGCTTCATCTATGGCATCTACGGTCGGCAGGACGCCGCATCTTACAAGGAGATGTCCATGCGTGACCTTGCGTATGCGAGCTCTCAGGCCTAGCTCCGCGCGACCGAGCTCTCCCACATGGCCGCCCGCCGAGGTCTTAGTCTCTCGTACAGGTCGGTGCGGGCGGATGCGTCGAAGCTGGATGCGAAAGAGAAGTCCACTGACCTTGCGGCTCGCTTGGCCATCGCTGAGAGACTCCTGGAGGAGTCATCCGGAGGCTTGGTTCGTGCCCGCCTTGATGAATCTTCCTTTTCTCTTTTTAATTTCTTATTACTCGTAGGTTCTAATTTATTTGCCTTGTCGGCCTGCAGGGACCCGGTGCCGCCGACTCGCTCAGGAGACGATGCGAGGAGTCGGACCAGGAGGTGCAGGACCTGAGGGCTCAGCTTGCCGAGGCTCATAGGCAGTTAAGGGAAGGGAGAGGAGAAGGAAGTGCACCTTCGAGGGCGGCGATGCCGGTCCCACCTCGACCTGCTGAAGCCGAGCACGGTCGAAGGAGAATCATGGCGTCAACGGCCCGAGCCATGGTAAGTCGCCTCCATGACGTGGATGCTCTTCGAGACAGCTGGAGGGGGGTTTCCGCCAGCGACCTCCTGCCTGAGTTTTTTTCCTTCCTCTGGGCGATCCGGCTCGCCCCTAGCAGCGGCGGCTACTCTCCACGGTCGTGAGGGTGGCCTGCGACTTCTTTTTTTCTCCTGTTCCTCATGGGAGCTATGTATTTTTTGTGTTTGCTTTTCTTCTTCAAGCCTGCGTGCACTAGTAAAAGTGAAGCAACGACTCATGTAACATATATTATCAATGAATCAGTAGTTACTTGAAAGAATCTCCTTAGCTTATTTTCTCCCTTTACTGCTTGAGGACTTGATACCTTGCTTGAATCGATCACCGAGTGGTTGATTGGCCCGATGAGTCTCCCGTCTGCCGACATGACTGAGTCTGGGGAGTGGTCTCTTTTAGTCAGGGATCCTACTGATTGGAGGTGGAAGTACCCATCCACGTCCTAGGTACTTTAGCCTACCTGGAGGTAGAGGAACTCAACGCCTTCCAAATCCGACTGGAGGTGGAAGTACCCATCCACGTCCTGGGAGTCTTAGCTCAACCGGGGGTAGAGGAACTCAACGCCTTCCCAATCTGACTAGAGGTGGAAGTACCCATCCACGTCCTGGGAGTCTTAGCTCAACCGGGGGTGGAGGAACTCAACGCCTTCCCAATCCGACTGGAGGTGGAAGTACCCATCCACGTCTTGGGAGTCTTAGCTCAACCGGGGGTGGAGGGACTCAACGCCTTCCCAGTCTGACTGGAGGTGGAAGTACCCATCCACGTCCTGGGAGTCTTAGCTCAACCGGGGGTGGAGGAACTCAACGCCTTCCCAATCTGACTGGAGGTGGGAGTACCCATCCACATCCTGGGAGTCTTAGCTCAACCGGGGGTGGAGGAACTCAACGCCTTCCCAATCCAATTACCAAGCAGCGAGTTGACCCGATGCGTCCCCCATCTACTAGCATGACTTAGCCCGGCGGAGGGTCTCTAGCCAGGGATTTTGAACCTGGATATTCTTCCAGAACCCCTTTCCCATTCATAGTTCTTACCTATTACAACTTACCTACGCTACGCCCCTTTGGGCATCCTGTTACACCTCGCCCTTTTCTGGGCCCCTCCTTACATCTCGCCCCTATCCGGGCACTTCACTACACTTCGCCCCTATCTGGGCACGTCGTTACACCTCGCCCCTCCCTGGGCACTTCCTTACACCTCGCCCATTCCGGGCTCACTCTGCCGCCTGCTCCTTGGCCATCTCTGTCATCGCTTCTTCCACTTCTTCAGCTGCTTGCATCCATCCGATCGTGTTGACCGCAGTAACATAACACTGACGCGCCTCCCGGGGATCCCCCCTGACTCTCACCTGGAGTTATCCGGAGTTGTACTTCAAGCATTGATGGTAGGAGGACGGCACGCACTTGTACGCGCTGATGAGGGGACGCCCGAAGATGGCGTTGTAACTGCTCGGCGCATCCACGATGACGAACCGGCAGTTCTTTGAAGTTCCCACCAGGGTGACGAGGAGTTCGACTCCCCCCTCCACCTCCTTCCTCTCCCTGGAGAATCCGAAAAGCGGCCCATCCGATGCTAGCACTCGCTTTGCTTCAACCTTCATTCCTTCAAAAGCCTTCTTGAAGACCACGTTCACCGAGCTCCCGTTGTCGACTAGGATCCGGGAGACGGTGAAGTTCTCGATCGCTGCCTTGATGACCAGCGCGTCGCAGAAGGGGTCCTCATTGGCCGGCAGGTCTTGGGTTGAGAAGGTGATCTTCTCGCTTGAGGGCGGGGATCGGAAAGTCGAGGCGATGCTCCGACGGTATATGGCGTGGAGGCTCCCCTTCCGGGTGGCCTCTTTGCCCGCTCCTCCGTGGATGACCCCGATCCCTCCCAGGACCCCTACATCGACCCTCTCTTCACATGGATCATCCTCTTCCTTGTCCTTCCCTTTCTCCCCCGCCCGCGGTCCTTCCAGGCACAACTGCTTTCCCCTTGCTGGGGCTCTTCCTCCTTCCCTCATCTCGAGGAACTCTGGGCAAGCTGCAGTCGCGTGACCCTCCTGCTGGTGGAAGTCACAGTATAGCAGCGCTAGCTCGCCCCCCCCCCCCCCCCCCCACCCCCCACCCCCCGCTTCTCCCAACGCTCCTTCTTCCTTCCGCCTCTCTTCCGGCCGATGGCCATGGCTTGCAGGGGCTGGACTTGCAGCGGCCCCGAGTTCTGTTGCCACCCTGCCGGGTGGAACCGCCCGTGCCTCCCCTGATAACCTCCTCCTCCTTGGAAGTGGCCCCTTCCTTGGCCCTGAGGGGAACCAACCTGTGACCTCCAAGCTGGTCGAGCGGCTGTCGGTTGCGACTTCCATCCTTGCTCCTGCCCAACGGGAAGTCCCTGTTGTCCCTGACTCCTCACTTCCTCCTTCCTTCTTCCTCCATGCTCTCTCCTTTCCTCCTCTGCTACCTCGGCTAACCTAGCCACGAACTCCTGATTGGTAGCCTCACACTCGGTCTCACGATCAGCACGCTTCATCAGCTCTTCAAAAGACAGGGGAGGATCCCGAGTCAGACTCATCCGGAACAGCCCAGGCTGCAGCCCAAGGGTGAACGCTAGCTGCAGGGTGTGCCCGGGTACTTCGACGACAAGAAGGACCTCCGCCTGGAACCTATCAATGTAGCTAGCCAGCGTCTCCCCTGGCTTTTGCCTGACTGCGAACAAGGACTCTATGCTCTTCCTCCTCTTCTTCGAGGTAGAGAACCTTAGCAAGAAACTTCGACGCAGATCCTCGAAGCGGTAGATGGTTCCCGCCGGAAGCGAGTGGAACCAATCCCTCGCCTTTCCCTGGAATGTGACGGCAAAAAGCCTGCACATGAAGGCGTCCGACATTTGCCTGATCGAGGTCATGTCCTCGTACCACTGGAGATGCTGGAGAGGATCGCTATCCCCCTCGTAGTAGGACATGGCAGGATCGCGAAACCCATCCGGAACGGGGGCTGACATGACCAGCTCGCAGAAAGGGCTTCTCCATTCTTCTTGATTGGGGGGAGGCGTTCCCATCACTCCCCCGTCGGGGCAGCTGGTCCGGGGTGAACTGTTGAAAAGGACTCGTGCCTGGAGGCTCAAGCCCTCCTCCGAGGCTGGCTCCTTCCCTTGCTGACTGCTTCTTACTTCCACTAGGGGGAGTGAGGGGATCCTAGGTGCAGGTGGTGTTGAGCATTCGCCGCGAGCGGAGGATGCGGCCTGCATGAACTCCAGGATCCTCTTGCTGAATTCGTCGAAGTCGCTCTTCTTCACATACTCGCAAGGCGGAGGCGGGTCTCCCAACTCGTCGCTTCCAGCCATGGGACTTGGCTCAGAGTTTTCCGAACTAGTCGCTTCCACGCTCACCGCACCAGAATGTTGAAACCAGTTTCCCGGTTTCAGCGTTCGAAAGGGGGCTGCGACTAACCCTTACTTGACCTAAGCCTAGACCCGTGACCGATTGCTAGGAACTAAGAGACTCGGACTTGATGACAACTAGAGTCTAGAGACAGACCCCTTAAGCTTCAGCGTGGAGGTCCCACCATATACCCGGAAGATCTTAGAGCGCTTCCCCTCCCAAGCCAATGCTGAGCCTGGGCACCTTGGAGGGCACTGAGAACCACCTCACTGTCAGCTGAAGGATGACAAGGGAGGGGGGGTGCTTGCTCACAAGACACACGCAAGGGTGGGGGGGGGGGGGGGGGGGTAGTGACCAACCCTTCCCAAGGTGCCAATGGGGGTCTATTTATAGACTTTCCCAAAAATGGACTGCGAATAGCAAAAATTGGACTACGAATAGCCAAAATTCTGCTATCCGTAGTCCGACCACGACCAGGAACAATCAGCGCATGAGGGGGGGGGGGGGGAGTGGGACTCGAGATGCCCACTTCCCCCCTCACGGGAGGCCATACCGGCCTCCCCCAAGGTGTCGGGCGAGCGGGGGACTCCCTCCCACTCGCCCAAAGGGGTTGGCGAGTGGGAGGGCCCCTCCCACTCACCCCCTAGGTGGCCGGCGAGCGGGAGTGCCTCTCCCACTCGCCCGGCGAGTGGGAGGGTCCCTCCCACTCGCCCGACGAGTGGGAGGGTTCCTCCCACTCGCCCAGGTGAGTGGCGAGTGGGAGGCTTCTCCCACTCGCCCGAAAGGAGTCGGGGGAGTGGATGCTCCCCCTGCCTCCCATGCGGCCTCCCTTTGTCTTGATTATTCTCGACCGCTTATGCGCGGTCATTTTGCCTGTCTCGATCATCTTCACTGTCTTGGTCTCATCCGGATCAGGTCACACCAACTCGAGAAATATGAGGGTTGTACACCTGGAGCATATATTGTGCACCCAAGCTTTGAGCAGAGCAGCCTGGATCCAAGCCACCGAGATCCTCCCAAATTCTTGAAGTAAAGCTGGAATTAATGCTGAGGGAGATCTCTGAGGGTAGCTCGAAGGTCGATGAAGATCTTCCGAGAGTCCTCGCCGGAAAACTCAAGAGCTTCTTCTTCTCCTCGTGCCCAAAAGTCCCTTCAAATGGATGTCTGGCCCCCCTTTTATAGTTTTTGAGGAGGGCGTTCTGGTAACTGCGTCATGCCGATTTCTGGACGAGCGAATGAGAATGCTTGATTCGGGGCACACGAGATCGTCAACTTTGAGATTATGACGAGTTTGCCCCCCGGTCACGCTGGGCAGCCTCTCTGGTGGTGGTGGTGGCCGGCGATCGCCGTCGGCGATGGATGATAGTGGCGCATCGTGAGGATCATACGAGATCCGAAGCGTTTCCCGCGGAGTGGGAGCGAGCGAGAGCGCTTCCTGCGGAGCAGGAGCGAGCGGGAGCGCAAGAGCACTTCCCGCGGGAGCAGGAGTGAGCGGAAGCACTCTTCCGGAGCAGGAGCGAGCGGAGGTGCTCTTACGGAGCAGGAGTGAGCAGACGCGCTCTTACGAAGCTGGAGCGAGCTGAAGCGCTCTTACGGAGCAGGAGCGAATGGAAGCGCTTCCAGCGGAGCAGGAGCGAGTGGGAGCGCAAGAGCACTTCCCGCGGAGCAGGAGCGAGCGGAAGCGCTCTTACGGAGCAGGAGCGAGCGGAGGCGCTCTTACGGAGCAGGAGCGAGCGGAGGCGCTCTTACGGAGCAGGAGCGAGCGGATGCGCTCGTACGGAGCAGGAGCGAGCAGATGCACTATTACGGAGCAGGAGCGAGCGGAAGCGCTTCCAGCGAAGCAGGAGCGAGCGGGAGCGCAAGAGCACTTCCCGCGGAGCAGGAGCGAGCGGAAGCACTCTTATGGAGCAGGAGCGAGCGGAAGCGCTTCCTGCGGAGCAGGAGTGAGCGGGAATGCAAGAGCACTTCCCGCGGAGCGGGAGCGAGCGAAAGCACTCTTACAGAGCAGGAGCGAGCGAAAAAGCTCTTACTGGGTAGGAGCGAGCGGAAGCGCTCTTACCGGGAGGAGCGAGCGGAAGCGCTCTTACGGAGCAGGAGCGAGCGGAAGCGCTCTTACTGCGCAGGAGCGGGTGAAAGCGCTCTTACGGAGCAGGAGCGAGTGGAAGCGCTCTTGATCGATTTTTAAGGAACAAGTGGAAGGGCGAAGATGCTTAGCTGCGGGATTGAGACCGGACATAAAATTAGGGCTGTCAAGTGGGTCCGGGCGAGTTTGTGATGAGAAACACTTGGTCCGACTCAATCCGAACCCTTTTAGGGGAACCCCAACAAAAGCTAAGACCTTTTATACGTTGTATGAAAACTATTATCTTTATATTTCAACAAAATATAACGACAATAGTTATTTTTTTAGAAATTAATATTTGATAATAAATTTGTAGAATAACATTAAAATGTCTAATGAGAAGAGGCATGTGAAATTTTGCGCTGCCTTAAGAATAATATTGTCTCCCTCTTGTGTGGGTTAATCGCGATAAATTAATTCCGAGGTACAACATCCCCCGGAACATTCTCTTGGGACTGAAATCACCTTTTAGCCTATAATTAATAAGACACACCCTTTTGAAAATAAATTTTAGATTAATTCAAAAGTAAATATTAGGATTTTCCTATTGGTTCCGTAACCCACAAATAAGACACACCTCTTGAAAAATAAATAAATAAGGATTTTCCCTTTTCACGCGTATTAATTAATATTTTATAAAATAATATTCTAACATTGTATGCTCTTTAAGAACTTTCGTCACCGCCAAAAAAAATTAACAAAAATTATGAGGATAATAACTTATTTTTAAATTAAATAAAAAAAAATATAAAAGTTGTTACGGTCTACTCAAGGCTCCTAAAATCTATTCAGTGTAAATCGTCTTATCCCGTGAGCGGTCAAGCGCGCAATCATTTACTGGGGGACGAGACGGATGACAAAGAGTACTTTTAGTCTGGAAAACCCCGAAAAAGGATGAAAAATCACGTGGTTGGGACGGTGCCGACCGGAATTCGCTATTTGCTGCTTCTTTACAGGGTTTGCTTGAAAGATCGAGGGTGACAGGCCGCTCCTCTTTATAACTTGGGGGGGGGGGGGGGGGAGAGAGAGAGACGTTCGGAGGGTGACAGACCACCACTCTCGAAGCTCAGTCTTCGTCTTCGCAGCGATGGGGAGCACCGTGCTCTGGAACTTGGGCTTGCTTTAGAACTTGGGCACGCTCTGGAGCTTGGCGCGTTATGGAACTTGGCGTGCTCTGGAATCTGGCGTGCTCTGGAATTTGGCGTACTCTGGAACTTGGGCGCGCTCTGGAACTTGGGTGCGCACTCGAACTTGGGCGCGCTTTGGAGCTTGGCACGCTCTGAACCATGGCGTGCAAGTTGTTGGACGGCTTTCGGAATGCTCGAAGGAGAACGAAGATCTTCGTCCGTCTTCGAACTGCATGAAAATTCCTTCAAGGGCGGTTTCGAAGAGAAGGGAGATCTTCGAGAGCTTTCTCTCTCTCTCTCTCTCTCTCTCTCTCTCTCACTTAGGAGGAAGGAGGAAGAAGAAGAAGATCCCCAGAAAGGAGAGCCCTGAGGTCTCATTTATTGGCCCCAGAGGTGGTTACGATAGTTATCTGGTTATTCGCAGATCGTAACCACCATAATTGCTATACGCATGTCGGGCTTATATGGTTTAAAGCGTGTATTATTTTTTGTATCATTATATACGCAACCCGACATGATTTTGGATGAATGCACCCACCCATGATTGGTGGTTCCGAGGGCAGTTACACGGGTGGTTACTCTCCGATCAGAGGGTTGAGACACCATGAAGCGATCGTACGGCCACAGCGGAAGGCCCGGACGGCGACGAACGCAGGCCGGCGAGGAGACCGACCGGTGGGGAAGGGCGGTCGGTCGGTCGGGAGTCCGGTCTTGGGCCGCTGGCCTCCCCAAGCGGCCGGTATCAAGGCCACGAGATCCTCGCGACCTTGCGGCCGCGCGGCCAAAGCCGGCCGACGGGGGGGGGGGGGGGGGGGGGGTCGGCCGGGAGACTAGACGGCCATGCGCCGTAGGGGTGCGACTAAGGGTAGCTGGCCACCGGGCCGCGGCGGTCGCGCGCCTACGGGCACGCGACCAAGGCCGGTCGGGAGGCCGGCCTTGCGGCCATGGCCGCGAGCCTGTGGTGCGCGGCCTAGGCCAGCTGGGCGGCGGAACGGCTAGGCGTCGTGGGCGCGCGGCCATGGGAGGCCAGCCGCCGGGCGACCGCTTGGCTTGGTGGGCGTGCGTCACGGGCGCGCGGCTGTAGTCGGCCGGGTGGCCAGCCTCGCGGCCAAGGCCGCGTGCCATTAGTGCACGGCTTAGGCCGGCTGGGCGGTGGGCCGCGAGGGCCTTGCGGCCGAAGCCGGCAGACCGGGTGGTCGGCAGGCCGGCGAGGCGGTCGCGCACCGTAGGCACGCGACCAAGGGAGGCCGGCCGGATGGCCGGCCCCGGAGGAGCGCTAGTGGCTGGGCGTCGTCGACGGTCGTTTTTCTCTAACGGTTAGTGTGGCGAATCACGCGAGGATCGGGCGTGTTGATCATGTGCGCGGCGGTTTCATATTAACTCCCCACTAAGGTAGTGGGGGTTATGGAATTCTGGTTATTCGCAGACCGGAATTCCTATATAATGAGGAAGACCCCATCATTTGCCCCCCCCCCCCCCCCTAATTCCTCGAAGTCCCGTGCCGGAGCAAGTGAAGTTTGAGGACTTTTTTGTGAGAGAGATAAGCACGAGTACGAAGTCGTACAATGTGGCGCAAAAGGAGACGAGAAGGAAATCGGAAAGAGGCATGTGTTGATGGAGAGGTGCGAGGAAGACGAGCTCGCGGGCGGCAGGAGCGCCGCGCGGATCCAGCACTTGCATGCGCCTTGCGCATGCGCGGAAGGGTGAGCCCATGTGCGCACTCGCGCATGCGGGGTGCGCCCACGCGCGCAGTAGACGCGCAAGGGTGCGCATGCCCGCGCAGTGCAGGGTGCTCCCGCGAGCGCTGGGTGCGCGCGCGGGGGGTGCGCCCGTGTAGTGCTCGCGCGGTGTGCGCCCGCACGCGCATTGTGCGCCCACGCGCGCGGTACACGCGCTATGTGCCCCAGTGCGTGCGGTGAGTTTGCGCGCGGGGTGTGCATGTATGCGCGGGATGTGTACCCGTGCGCGATTGTGCGTGTGCGCAGAGCGTGCTTGTGCTCGAGTTGTTGAAATTGTGAATACTTATTTAATCATTTCTTGCAGGCTACGAGGCAGTGTGCGCAAGGTAGGCTGATGCGTCTGCGTTCTTCTTTATCTGTTGAGCATATTGGTGTCTGGAGGAAGCGGTACTGCTTACCTGCTGATTTAGAGGTGAAGATCCCGCAGGTTGAGGAACGTGCACAAAATCCTCTGCGGAGTTGGATGACATTGTTGAGTCATCGCTAAAGTCTGGGATTCGCTTGCCCCCCTGTGAGGAGCTGATCAAAATCTTGATGCATTGTAGTGTAGCGGTGTCTCAGTTCACTCATGTTGGGATGACGCGGATTGTGGGCCTGATCACCTTCTTTAGAGAGCGTGGATCGAGGTTAACCTTAGATCTCTTCAGGCAATGGTGTGACGTGCGCTCGGATGGAGGCTGGCGGATTGAGGTTTTCAGGAACAAATACTGGCTCGAGTTTGAGGATCGAGCGGACCGCCATCACGGGAATACCTTGTTTGGTTATGTCAGGGATCCTTGGGGCTCGTCGGAGCTTTGGAAGTCGCTCACAGATCCTCGTTGCCGTTTGAAGGGTCACGAGTGAGAGTTTGTCCCAATGTTGGGGTTCGTCGAGCCTCACGCGTTGGCAAACCATCTATTTGTTATTTCTATTTTTGTTGAGGAGAAGCGTCTCCTACTGTCTCCTACTGTGCGGTCTTTCTACCGATGATGAGCGCTCTGCGGCCGTTCCATTGGATCGAGGATGGAAGAGGAAATTAATTTTCAGGAACGATAGTTCTGATTCAGCGCCTCGTCGCTCTTGTCAGCCGGAGGGGCATATTGACGAGGTGGCCCCGTGTAGCTCGAGAGTTGATGACGTTCTCATCAATCTTGATGTGGAAGTACTTGACTTTATTGCTTCCAGGTTCTCGAGGATCCTTTTGTTCCGTCGCCGATCAGGGCGAGGCAAGTTTGTTATTCTCTTGAGGCTATGAATGCTGCAGTAAGATTTGTGACATTATCTTTACTCGTTGTTTGTCTTGTAATTAACATGATTTTCTTTTCTTTTTTTAGACTGGAGTTCAGACTAACATTTCTCTTACGTGAAATGACTGCTACGTAGGCCTGAAAGATAGTTATCTCGTTCTCCACGAGGAGCTTCGTGAAGAAGGAAGTTCCTTTTCTGACTTGAAAGGCCGACGAGATCGCGATGTGTCCCGCTTTTGGTAGACCGAGGTTGGGCTACGTGCGGAGCTGGAAGAGTCTCGTGCTGAAATTCGGATGGAGAAAGCTCTCGTGGAGAGTTTGGCCCGTATGTTAGAGGATTCACGGGCTACAACGGCTCGCCTGGAGGCTTAGTTGTTGTCTTTGAAGACGGTGGTGGAGCATCTCTCCTCGTTGGAGTGGACCGTTGTGTTGAAGGCTGCTGGAGTTGCTGCTCTCTCTCTCTCTTGAACTTAGGAGGAAGGAGGAAGAAGAAGAAGAAGAAGATCTCCTAAAAGGAGAGCCTCGGGGTCTTATTTATAGGCTCCAGAGGTGGTTACGGTAGTTATCTGATTATTCGCAAACCGTAACCACCATAATTGTCATACGCATGCCGGGCTTATATGGTTTAAAACGCGTATTATTTTTTGTTTCATTCTATACGCAACCCGACATGATTTTGGATGAATGCACCCACCCATGATTGGTGGTTACGAGGGCGGTTACACGGGTGGTTAAGCTCTGATGGGAGGGTGGAGACACCGGGGAGCGATCGTACGACCACGACGGAAGGCTAGGACGGCGGTGAATGCCGTCCGGTGAGGAGACCGACCGGCGGGGAAGGGCGGCCGGCTGGGAGGGAGGCCCTCCGCCGGGCGGCGGCCACCTACGAGCTCATGCCCAACGCTGGACAGGAGGTCGGCTATGTGACCATGGGCGCGCGCCCGTGGCGCGCTGCCTAGGCCTACCGGGCGGCGAGACGTGCCCAACGGACGCGCGATGATCGGGAGGCCGGCTCCGGGGCTTGGCGGTCGTGCGCAACGGGCGCGCGGGCGAGGCCGGCCGTGTGGCCAGCCTCGCGGACAAGGCCGCGCTCCACAGGTGCATGGCTTAGGCCGGCCGGGTGGTTGGCCGCAAGGGCCTTGCGGCCGAAGTCGTCCGACCTTTTGGTCGGCCGACCGGCGAGGCAGTCGCGCGTCGTGGGCGCGCGACCAAGGGCGGCCGACCAGATGGTTTGCCGCGGAGGAGCGCTGGTGGCGGGGCGCCGACGACGGTCGGTTTTCTCTGGTGGTTAGCGTGGCGAATCGCGCGATGATCGGGCGTGTTGATCGCGTGCGCGACGTGTTGGGTATTGTAGCAACAATTACCTTGATTTGAAGAAGTGTCCATTGAACTAAGATGAATTGATATTGTATTTGATGTTGTTTTCTAGTTATGTGTTTGCAGATTATAAATGACTAAGTACAAACCAATGTCAGGTTTGAATGAGTCATAAAACACAGGTATATGCAATGTAATTCTTCATTGTGTAAACCAAAGTGTTGACTCATGTGGAATCTCTCTATTAGGATGTACTTCATATTCAAACACAAAGGAAGAGCCAAGAGAAGTTGTTGCTAAGTTGGAAGAAACATTTTTTCTAAGCTTTCAGGAATTCGTCAAACGCAGGAAGGAGTTCGTCGAACGCAGCATCCAGTTCGTCGAACGCAAAGAGCTAGTCGTTCGTCGAACGCAGAGTATTGGCAGTTCGACGAACGAAGGATTGAGTTCGTCGAACGCAGGATTGAGTTCGTCGATCTCTGCTCTGCTAAAGATGAAGTAAGTTCGTCGCTCACAGTTCGTCGAACGCAGAGAGATGGCCGTTCGTCGAACACAGAGAGATGGCAGTTCGTCGAACGCAGATAGATGGCCGTTCGTCGAACGCAGAGCATTGGCCGTTCGTCGAACGCAGAACATTGGTTGTTCGTCAAACGCACAACATTGGCCATTCGTCGAACGCAGAGTTTTAGAATTTCGTCGAACGCAGAGTTTTAGCATTTCGTCGAGCGTTGTTCCGTTCGACGAATTTTTATCAGTCGACAAAATTTGCTTTGCGTTGTTTCAAAATTCAAACAGCTGTCAAATCCTCATTTAATGCTTCACGGATTATCTGACTTGAAACTTGCATAGAGCCGTTGGGAGAAAGTTATTCCTTGATTTATGCATGCAGGCGTTGGAAGAAAATCTTCCTTATCTTTTGCGTATAGTCGTTGGAGATGAGCTCTTGATATACATTCCCTCTGATTTTTCGTTCAGGCTAATCGTTCAAATTTACAGATATTTCTCTCTCTGTCGGCAAATATTTTCTCACGCAAGTTTCTCTCCTCCGACAAGAAGAGTTTTGCGATTCGTCTTCGCCAAAAGCAGTCGACAAAGATCAAAGCCTATAACAGATTTATTTTCTTCTTGATCCAGTCGACTCAAGTTTCAGATCAAGGCTTTACCACCTTCAAGATCTCTTCTTCCTCCATTTTCAAGGACTGAACTTCTTATTCCAGGAAGAAGTGTTATATTTCCAAGATCTGAAGAAGAACTTCATCTGAATTTTTATGTGTGTTTTATAATACCCTCCCCCCCTTTCATCTTCTTGTAGGAGGTTTTCCTCCGAGTTTTTGTAGATCCTTGTTGAAGGATTGAGTTCTTGTAAGAGTGGTTTGCTCCGAGTTTTTGTAGGAGTGGTGACTCTGAGTTTTTGTAGGATTATTAATAATCCGAGATAGTGAAGTAGCCTAGTCTAGCCGGTCGCGCTAGATAGGTGAGGTGCAAAGTGAACTACCCAAGATCGGGGAACCACTATAAATTCCTTGTGTTGTGCTGTGCTCTTTGATTTTCTGTGTGCTTTTATTTCTATATTTTTTATTCCGCAAAAAACAATAGAATCCACCTATTCACCCCCCTCTAGATGATTTAGGTAGGCAACTAGATACTTTCACGACGGTTTCATATTAACTCCCTACTAAGGTAATGAGAGGTTATGGAATTCTGGTTATTCGCAGTCCGGAATTCCTATATAATGAGGGAGACTGATCTACAAGTTAAATTTAGTTAATAATATCTGAAAATTTCGCTATAAATAATGGTGAAAATGAAAAATAAATATATGTTTATCTTTAACTACTATATAGAAGAAGTTGCATTTGGTGCAACATTCAATATTATCAAATATATCTTCATTCTTTTACTCTAACGACTTAACACATATTATAAAAAAAATGAAAATTCATAAAGTATAATGACTATTTGTGTAATTAAAATAACAATGAAAATTCATAAAATTCAAAAGTTTGTAGTAGACCTCCTAGATCTATAATGTAAATTATCATAAAACCTACAAAAATTAATTTCAAAATATAATTGCTTACTTTAAAATGATTTTTTGTTAAAATATAAATGTTTTTGAAAAAAATGATTATAAAATATTGTTGTATATTTTTTTACGATTATTTTGAGTACTCATATGTATATGTTGCAGGCGAAGCCCGCCGTCGTCGGCTGAGTACTGTCAAATGCGGGCACAGCCCGCTAAAAGTCAGCGAGCACGGGCGAAGCCCGGGCGAAGTTGCTTGTGTGTATATATATATATATATATATATCATTTGGTAACTATTATTTTAAAAATTATCTCATTAATTGTTCAGTTTTTATTATTTTGTATTTGATGAGATAAAAAATTATAAGAATAGCGAATAACAATTATACTGTCACAACTCACAAGTCACACACAACGTGGCACTCCTTCTATGGTTAACGGCCATAACCTATTAGGCTATTATCCGTAAAACGTTGAACATTTTATTATATATAATATATTTATACCTCCGTAAAAAAAGGGAATAAATTTAAATGATAAAAATTCAAGAAAAAGTTACATGGGCATGATTCGTGCTGCCCCCAGGCAGGCCCTTTCACTTTATATATATATGGGATTCGACCGAATCAGTGCTTCAGGCCACTACAGGAGTAAGTAATATTCGGACCCCAGATATTTAAAATTTGGAATTAAATATTTTGACCCATATATTTATAATTTTTTCAATTTTTCACAGCCAAGTTTAATATATATATATTTTTTTTCATTTAATTTTAAAAAGTAAACCCTCGTCCCCTCAATTTCTGTTTGGCTTTATAATACAGATGAACGCTTATAATAAGAAATTAGATATATTCCATCATGTATATTATAATATTAATCACATTATGTCTGTTTCTTGCAAAACAAAATGTTTAAATAAAAGGATTACATCAAGTGCTCCTACGTTCATTTGAATGACATGATTCCGATATAAAACAGAAATAATTTTATATTATCGCAAATTCGAGGTAATAGAAAATAGTATTTTATTTCATTTATTATTTATATCATTAAACTTTTAAATCATTAATTTATAATCTCCGTAGAAAAATTGGCAAAGTATATAAATTAGTTCCTAAATTTATTCATTTACTTTCGGCCCTCGCGCCGGCGGCGTTTGCTCCGTTTGCACCCGTCGGACAGAGGAAAAGCCTCTGATCCGCTCCGTTTTCAGCCCCGCCTCCTCCCCTCCGGTCCCAACCCTCCGTCTCCACCAGCCATCTCCGCCGGCCACCGCCTAAACAAATAAAGCCCAAGTCTCCTTCGCCTTCAAATTTAAGCAGGGATGATTTTCTTTTTAAATAAGTTTTATTAAGTTTTATTAAATTCATATCAATACCGATACAGTGAGAATTGGATGAAAAAGTTAACCGTAATTTTAGAAATTACCAATACAAAAATCAACAGGAATCTCATTTATAATATGTAACTGGCGATGCTCGTAAGTTGATTGGGCACAATATTTGGTGAATTATTCCTTTTTTTTATCTCTTCTTATATATTTTAATATTTTAGTTATAGACATTTTATTCTATTTAAAATTACTATATTCGACTTTATCTCAAATATGTAAATTCATATATAATAAAATATTAATTTGTGATATAATTATAATTAATTTGATGGTTTATAAGAGTTTCATAGTTAAAAAAGAGATGCCTAAAAAGAATATAAATAAAAAATTAAATGTATGATAATAAAATAATAAATTTTTATGTATAATCATAAAAGTATATATGAACATTTATTATCTCTTGTAGTTGTAGGTATTAGAAAGGAAAGAAATTAAAGAAAGAGTAAAAGCTAAAAAGGTTAAAAAAAAGATCCTCACTAAATACTAATAACATTTAACCAACAACAACAAAAATAAAAGAAAACTGACAAAAAAAGATTAAAAAATTTACGACCAACAAACCCCCCACTATTCCTACAAATTTACATGCCCGCCCCTACCCTCGACCGGCGCTAGAGCATTCTCACCGGCAACGACCCCACCCTCCTCCAGCCACCGATTCATCGGAAAACACTCTTCTTTATGCGCAAGCTTCCAATGGAGCGCCTGGCACGCACGCGAGCAATAGTTAACGGCTCCACAAACAGAGCACCGCCGGAACTCATGTCGGCGTGTCTCCGGCCGCCCGCATCCGAAGTGCGAGCACATCCTTATCCCTTGATCTTCCTTCCCGACGGCCTCTGGTCCTCCTCTCTCCGCGAACCATTCTAACATGAACCGATTCGCGGGATGTCCCTCTGCCGCCGGCACGCTGCAGCCGAAGTCGCTGAACAGGGAGCAGGGAGCTAACCCCGGCCCTCCGTTCCCCAGAACCGCGGCGATCTCCCGGGCGTTCGCTTCGATTAAGAACCGGCGGCCCTCGGCGATATTCTGCCGCACGCCGTAGCCATCCTGGAGACAGTGGCCGAGCTCCCGGAGAGCGTCCATGTGGCCGAAGTACGCCGCCCGAGCGCAGAGCGCGACGCCGGCGCGGAGGTCCTTGTCGTTCTTTAATCCGCCGCTGCCGTTGAACTGAATGACGGAGAGGGAGTAGAGCGCCTCGGGGTGGGATCGCATCGCCGCCCTCGCCATTAAGTTGATCCCCTTCCTTCTGTATTCTAAGCAGTAAAAGTAGATCATGCCTAGAGTATAGCAGGCCTCGACGCTCCCTGCATCCGCGCATAGCTTCAGAAACCTATGCGCCGATTCCGTCCAAAACTTGGCCCTCAATCCGGTCCCCTTCCTTGAAACCTTCGTAAGCACCATCGGAGAAGTTGCCAAACAGTTCAATCTCCGGCATCTGATAAAGGAAAAAAAATCAATCCTTTTTTAAGAAGAAGAAGAAGAAGAAGAAGAAGAAGATTTGGCACTCAAAAAACGTTTTTTCGTTATATAGAAGAAACAGAGCTCGATTAATACTCACGTTAGTAGGACGTTAATAATATCCGAAGGGTCGCCGGCGGATGCGGAGATCTTGGAGAGAATGAGCAGGACGATGTCATCCGGGAGGCCGTCGAAGAAATCTCTGGCCTGCACTGCAGGCCTCGAGGCTCTCGAACGCTTCCGATGTCCTACGGCGTCCCGCCGACCACCACTCCGTTCCTCAGGCGGAGGCGTTGCAGCAGGTTCCGGCAGAAGGTAGCAAAGGCCGCTCCATCTCTGCATCTGTGAACCGCTGGATTTTCGGGGTTCTCTTTGACAGGAATCCGAGACGAAGCACCCGTCGGCTACGACCTCTGCTTTAAATACTCTGCCAGAGAAATCAGGGAAGGACCGTCCAACACGGTCGAAAAGACGGTTGTGCCCTTTACATGCTGTTGCAATAGAACGGACGGTCAAATCTCGATTCGGGTCTGGAATTAGCAACTAAATTAGAGCGGATAATATAGTAACTAAGACCCGATTTAGTACAAGTGGCAGTATGTACGTCTAATTAACCGCGGGACAGGGAAACGGTAAAACTGAAACAGTTATTGATAAATAAAATTAGAGCAATCTTACCCGCCTATCATTTTTATCTACGAGCGAGCATCATTTTAGAAAAATTTATTTGCAGCCCAAATTTATATACGATGTACTTTAAACTTCCACGGTCGCTAAGCATAAACATATGAAAAATGAGGGAAAAAAATTCTTTGATACTTCACCAGAACAGTGTTTGGAATGTTGAGAGGCAAGCTATCAACATAGCAATGCAAGCGGCTCGCATTCTCCCTCTCCAAAGTCGCCGGATCGATCACATCACAGCTTACGATGAGCACCCAAAGATTCCTCGATCGAACTCTTTTAAGGCTCCCTCGACGAAACGGGATGGACGGCGACCTCTTGTTCCTAGAATTCAAGTCACGGTCATCTTAGAATTTGTGTAGAATTCATTGCAAATGGTAGAAATGGAAGTGCTCCGGATGAATTTACCAGCCATGGTAACAATTTATGCCCATAACATGATTGCAGTTTGGGAAGAACAATGTTTGTTTCGGCCATTACCATGTGATTCTTCTTCTTTGTCGAACAATTAGGATTCTGTTTGGGACAACTTATGCTGATGAGAAAACTGTTGATCGAATAGAACTTTGAGAATAGAGTTGTTTGAAAAGCGTTGATGAAAAAGTTGTACACTGTTTGAAAAGTCTGTTCTTAAATGCTGATCGAACAACAGTTTAAAAAAAATGCTTTTTTCTTAATATTGAAATATAATGTTGACAAAAACTCGCGACCGAGCAAACACGCGAGTCCGGATAAAAATGGTTACTCGGACAAAAAACGGAAGGCCGAGCGAAAAAACGGTCGCCCTGGCAAAAACGGACACGTGGGCGAAGAACGAGCGCACGGGCGAAAAACGGGCGTCCGGGCGAAAATGGGTTCCCGAGCGAAAAACGGACGTCGGGCGAAAAACGGCTCGCCCATGCGAAAATCGTGCGGTCGGGCGAAAAATAGCCGCCCGGGCAAAAATGCACGCCCTGGCAAAAAAAACAAGCGCCCGAACGAAAAATGACCCTCGGGTGAAAAACGCGCCGCCCGGGCGAGAAATGGCTCCCCGGGCAAAAAATGCGCGCTCGGGCAAAAATAACAAGCGCCCGGGAGAAAAATGGCACACGGGTGAAAAACGCGCTGTCCAAACAAAAAATGGCCGCCCGGGCCAAAAATGCGAGCCTGGGCGAAAATAACAAGCACTCGGGCGAAAAATGGCCACTTAGGTGTAAACCGAGTGCGCGGCCAAAAATGAGTGCCCGGTCGAATATGCTCGCTCGGACAAAAATGATCGATTGGTACGCAGAGTGATAAAAAGTTAATAACAGAAAAAATGATTTTTAGAAAGCTATGTTGGTCTGACTTCTAAAAATGCCTCTAAAATAATTTTTTTAAGAAGCTCTTTTGAAAAGGTTATTTATTCAAACAAGCAAAAAATAATTTTGCAATTCAAATAGAACTTCTTGAATAAAAAAAACGGTTCCAAAGAGAGCCTAAGTGACTATTTACACAAACAAAAGTGATATTTTTTTATTAACATTAAATAAAATAAATTTCACAACATTAACTTAAAACTTCACCTTTTTTTTTTGAAAAAAAACGGGGAGTCCTCTTTATTTTAACAAACACAATTGCTATAGTTTTTTAAAAACTTTAATGTAGCTGTTAGCATTCAATCGAGGTAAGAACAATATCATTAATTAACATATTTGATCAAGATTCTAGTTCAAAGTTAATAAATAATGAATTTTTAAATATACATTTAGATTAGATCAATATAGTGAAATGATTAGTTAAATAAAATTAATTCATACATTTCTAATGAATAAATCCACTGACAATGGATTATGCATATAATTTTACTCCATCCACAAAATGTACAAATAAATGAACCATATATATGAAAAAAATATTTGTCTATGTGATATAAAAACAGCGAGGGCACGTTTGTTTCGTAGGTTTTGTTAGGAAGAAATTGATTTTTGGGTACTCCAATTTCAATTATTATGTGTTCGTTTCGTGTTTTTTCGTAAGGAATTGACTTTACTCGAAAACCTATGTGTTTTGCTTTTTAGAAAAATAAACTAGCCCCAAAACCGACCACTTTTGGTCTATTTTGGTGGGTTTTGGGTAGGGAAAAGGCTGTCGGCGTCGTGCAACTTGGGAAAAATGAACACCCTATTTTTCTTATTTAGGGTTCTGCTATTTTCTTTTAATTACATTTCATTGCCATTAAATCAAGAAATTTACGAATATAAGCTTGTCTTTAGAAAAAAAAATATTTTAAACCCTGGAATAGAATCATTAAATTAGTATTTCTCATTTGGGATTTCTATGAAATCACATTATTTATATTTATAAAAATAGAATTGCATAGACTCAAAATTAGGTGATTAATTTGTCAAAATTTAAGCATGATCCAGATTTAAAGTAGGTGTTTCAATTTTCAGATTAATATTTGAGCTCATATGAAGCACATTTTTTTGCGCAACACAATATTCGTTGATTGTAACATAACTAAATATATCAATTCGTGTCTTTGAGTTCCATCCTGCAGAACAAAAAAATTGACAGATCCAATTCCTATGCCTGAAAATCATCCTGCGGATTCAACAAATTCTAAGACCACAACCCACGACATTTTCAGAATAATGTAAAATTTTAGTTACTATGTCAATATGTTATCATACAGAACTCATCAGCAGCGAGCTAATGATAGAAATTTCTTAAATTGAACATCACAATCGTGACTTTAAGAATTCAGAACACATCAGCATTTTTTTAATCTTAACCAATCTCAAAACATTAACCATATATTAATCAAACGTTAATTTATATTCTTAAGAACTTTAAAAAAAGGCGCTGCTATTAGCACCGCAGTTTTGGCTAGTCGCACCGCACTCTCCTAATTTTTCACGTCTTTTGGAAATACGCCTTGTACATGCATTTTTAGGAGAATTGTCCAACACGAAAGTTGCAGATTTCGCCGAGATCTACAACTTTTGTGTTGAACACTTTTCCTAAAAATGCATGTACAATGTGTACTTTGAAAATACGCTCAGGTTTGGCGCCTTTTGGAAATACGCCTTGTACATGCATTTTTAGGAAAAGTGTTCAACACGAAAGTTGTAGATCTCGGCGAAATCTACAACTTTCGTGTTGGACAATTTTCCTAAAACTGCATGTACAAGACGTATTTCTAAAAGACGCGAAAAATTAAGAGAAAGTGCGGTGCGACTAGCCAAAACTGCGGTGCTAATAGCAGCGCCCTTAAAAAAATGCTTCAAAATATTTTGGTGCATCCAACGCTCACATCTCTATGTGCTTCATGGACAATTCTATTTAATAAATCACATTTTTAGACTTCAAAAATTTATTTATTTATTAAAAAAAATCACAAAATATTAATGTTGGTATTTTTACGATCACTTTAAGTACCAAATTATACATATTTCGATGATTATTAAAAACAACACGTCCGTAAATTCATGCATAACGATCGTAATGCAATTTACGATCTGCATGATTTTAAGGTCTTATTTTTTCAATAATTATCGAAATATGTATAATTTGGTACCTAAAATGATCGTAAAAATACGATTTTTTTTGTAAATTTATTTTTTAGAAGTCTAAAAATATGATATCGTGCATAAAATTGTCCATGAAGCGCATAGAGATGTCAGCATTGAACGCACCAAAAAAGTTCTCCTATTTATTGGAGCCTTTGTGGACGATGAATGAACTATCACATTCTTTATTATCTATATTTATTATATTAAAAAAAATGTTTGAGCTTAAGTAGCTTGGGCCAAAAATATAAAAAACAGACCATATTATCGACCGCTCTGTTTTCCAAACTCCCATCAGACACATTGCGCAATTTTTTCATCAATTATGTTCAGTGGCGGACGCAGGAATTTTTTCCAGTGTGGGTGGACTTAAAAATTATAAAAAAAATGAAAAATATGAAACAAGTACATTAATCATTGATATGACAAAAATTATACAAAAGTTCCATATACAATAGTAGAAAGATATAAATAACCTTGTTTACAATACTTATCTTTGAGCTTTCATGTTTTGAAAGCATTTCATAATGTCCTCATTGCTGATGGTAGAAAATATGTCTTTTTCAATATATGTTACTAAACAAGCATTCATCCATTCATCCCCCATCCGATTACGTAATGATGACTTTATAATCTTCATTGCAGAAAAAGCTCTTTCTACAGTTGTTGCTGTGACGGGTAATAGTAGTGCTAGCTTCACAAGTAAATATACCAAAGGATACAGAACATCCTTCTTCAATTCAACCAGTCTTTGCGCTAATCCTCCAAGCCCAACCACCTCTGAGAAGTCATCATTTAAGCGGACGTCTAAAATATAACATTCAAGTTGATTATCAAGCTCCATTAAAGCAATTGGAGAGAAGTCCATGGGATAATGTTCAGCAAATTGTATCAGTTTGTGTTTATCAAATGCAAGAAATTCATTACTTAGATCTAAACTTGTCATACATAAAAGCAAGTCTGTGCTCACCTCATCAAATCGATTATTCAACTCAACAAGTTGTAGATCTATCACTGCATAAAATATATCGACACGATAGAAATGAAGGTTTGTAGTTTCTTCAGTTTTACGTCTTGATCTCCCGCGATCAACGAATTTGTCTTCCATATTCGGAACGATAATTTCATGTTTGTTACAAAAGAGAGTTACCTCGTTAAATAGAGAATCTCATCCATTGTTCTGCATTTCTTGTAATCGTAACTTGGAAATTTTGACAAGAGTCATGTCATTTACAAGATCCTGATCATTCCTTTGCAATGTTTGTGACAACTCATTGGTGATCCCCAGAACATTCTTCATTAAATGGGTTAAGAATACAAACTCAAAATATTGCATAGCATTCAATAAATCACTAGCTTCAGCTTTTTGCTCTGAAAGTGTGGCATCCACTTCAATGACCTCAAGGACATCAATAACTAATGAAAACAAACAAATTAAACTCAAGAGAGTTTTATAATGGGAGTTCCATCTTGTGTCTCCTGCCCTTTTTAAAGTTCTTTCTTGATTTAAGCATTTTCCTGTTACAACTTCACCACTTGATATTTCTTCAATAACTTGTATAAATTGCTTCTCTCGGAGGATATCTCTACGTTTGCAAGATGCCCCAACAATGTTTGTAATAATTGATACCAAGTTAAAAAAAGAACAAATTTTCTTATGTTTCTTTGCGACCGCAATAAGTGTCAATTGAAGTTGATGAGCAAAGCAATATACATAATATGCAGATTGATTTTCTGTTATAATCAATGTTTTTAGACCATTGAATTCACCTTGCATATTACTAGCTTCATCGTACCCTTGTCCCTGTAAACTTGTTATACTCAACTCATATTTAGAAAAAAACATGTTCAATCGCTATCTTCAGTGAAGAAGCGCTTGTATTTTCAACATGAACAATTCCCAGAAAGCGCTCAATTATTCTTCCTTTCCGATCAACAAAACGCAAAGCAATTGTCATTTGCTCTTTAACTGATGAATCACGAGCTTCATCAACTAAAATAGAGAAAAACTCGGCTTTGACAATATAATGATATTGGTAGTCTCTGTTACTGCAGCTTGAACAAAATCTTTTTGGATACTTGGTGCTACTAATTTAAGATTTTCAGGAGCATTTCTTAATACAACTTTATTGATGTTATTATTGTCCGCAAGAAATTTAAGGAGTTCAAGAAAATTTTCTTTATTCTCCGATTCATCAGTTTCATCATGACCGCGAAACGTTAATCATTGCCTTAAAAGAAATCTAATGCAGTCTACTGAAGCTTCCAAGCGGGTGTGATAATCTGTTCGAGTTTGGTCAGATTGAGCGCACACAGCAACTTCAACGTGTTGTTTTTGGTTCATCAAGTCAAGGCAAGACTTCAAACACTTGTTATGAATGCTGCTGTGGTTTCCAACATGAACATCTAATCTGTCTTTATGCTTCCAATTTGTGAACCCCCCACTGACAAACGAATCTCCGCCGCCTTGGTCACCATGCTCGGGCTTGAATAAATAACAACATAAGCAAAATGCAGCGTCTTTCACTATGCTATACTCCAACCAATAACTGTATTCCTCAAACCATGAACGAATAAATCTACGTGGATCTTTTCCAATAAGTCTGGTTGGAAAATTATGATTTTTAGGTTGGAAAACTTTTTTCTGCAAATACCATCTTCGAACTTTCTCCCTCTCATTAGGATCATATTCATAAATACTCTTTCGTAACCCAGGGTCCGCAGGAAGATCATCTACATTTAGTTCTAACCGTGGATGATCATCTACTTTCTCCCTCTCATTAGGTCTACTAGAAGAACTAGATGACTTTTCACTTGTTTTTCTTTTAAAAAACTTTTCCATAGGAACCTAACATAAATTATGGAAATAACATTTAGAAATCATCGCCTAAATGCACATATCAAGCATCACCGATCCGGGCCTATCGTCACGGGTAGGCTTCACACAGTATGCCTAAGTCCGTCTCGAGCGGACCTCTAATGCAATTTAATGTCGGGGACGGACACAATCAACCCGATAAAAGAGATCGTTACCCTTGAAGTGTGCCTCAAAGTAATAGAATCGACCGTAACGGCTCCCACTTTGCTGATCCGAACTCTCTTCAACCAAGGTCTGGCTTTGCTACAATGAAAACATAAATGAAACCAAAATTACTTTACAAGAAAGTTTCAAAATGATTAATGTATATAGCGGATATATATTTTGATTTTTTTCTATAGCCTCCACTCTCCATGCTCCAACCCTCCACTGTAGAGAGATTAATGAAAACATAAATGAAAACATAACTTTAAGTCTCTAAGATCTATAATTTGAACTGATATATAACGGATATATGATTAATGAAAACATAAATGAACTGATATTTTTCTAATTTGCATTTAGAAGTTACTAGAAATGCAAGGAGGACCGGAGGAGGACGGCGAGTCGGCGAGAGGAGGGCGGCGAGTCGGCGAGAGGAGGGCGGCGAGTCGGCGAGAGGAGGAGGACGGCGAGAGGAGGAGGACGACGAGAGGAGGACGGTGAGGAGGCGAGTCAGCGAGAGGAGGCAAAGAACATTAGGTTTAAGCGGGGCTGCCAGACTTTTTTTTCTCTAATGAATAGAGTATTAGCCACGGTTTAAACCGTGGCTAATACTATTAATGTTTTTTTTTTAAAATGAGTGTGAGCGGCCGCCCACACTCGCCCCAAGGTGGGTCCGCCCCTGATTATGTTGTTCCAAAAATATTATGAAATCGAGCAAAAAAAAAAACACAGCGAAACACCAGATCTAACTGCGCGGTTTCTCCAAGATGGGTTATGTCTACGGGCATCAGTAAGTTGAAGCACAAAGACGTACAGTTATAAATGTTGAGACACTTTGTACTTCCATCCTATGTTTCCAAACTCTAGCTAGAATAAGAAGAGTTTTATAAACAATTCCATATGTACGCTAAACAACGCCCGCACATTGGTTTGGGAAACTGCACCCGACAGAATAAAATTTGAGGCATACAAATAACCACAAAATTTGTGAAAATGGAGCAACTGATTAGAGACGCACGACTGCGTTGTATTCACGTCATCCGTTGATGACGGGTTCATTTGAATCAAGCTAGAGGTCCATTAATATTTTATAATTTCATTGCTAAGGATATTGAATAGGAACTAAAATTCATGAATGATTTGTATTCAAGTTCAATCTAATATATCAAATATATCCACATACAAAATTTATGAACCTCTTAAATAAAAAAATTTCAAAGTGCACCTCAAAAATTTGGCTTGATTTGTATGTATTTGTATAAGGAAATTGTCAGCTATGTTAAAGCTTTTAAATTTGAATTTATAATTGTTTCAAAGGTGTCCTAACTTTTGTTGAATGACAATGATGCTGCGATTCCTGAGATTTTTTCCCCTGAATGAGACAAAGCTAAGACAAACACATCAAACTATTTCAGCGGTATAATTAGATCAACTTGGTGCGATTGAGTGTGACAATTATTGTATAAGGGGTCTGTTTGGGATATTGATGGTGGTGAGAAAAGTTATATTCTCAATTTTTCACTGTCAACATTATTTTGGAGGCGTTCGGTTTTCAATAATACGAAAAAGAGCTTGTCTGAAAATTGAAAAAGAACTGAGTAAAGAGAGTCATTATGTTGGTGCATGATTAAATAAGAAAATAGGTGACTGAAATATAAGTTGGATGGAAGTTAGCTCAAAATAATTTGTGTCATTTAAGTTTAATATTCTATTCAAATAATTATGAAAAGACTATTGATGACTAACAAATTAATGTTGTGACAAGTTTTTTATTTATCAGCATGTGTTAAGGAAATTTTTGTGGGATCAAGCAACTGATAGTCATGCTCCGTTTCGTGGGGTCAATTATGGGTGCAAGTTGAGTCGAGTCGGCTCGAAAAAAGCTCGACTCGAGCTCGAGCCAGTTGAGCTCGAGCTCGAGCTCGACGAGCTCCATTTCGAACTGAGCTCGAGCTCGATTGTTCTTGTTCATGAGCTCACGAGTTTTTTTGGGGGTATTTTAAAAAATATATATATATATATATATATATATAAAATAGGCTCATGAGCTCGCGGGCCCCACAATAATGTACTAACAGTGCAAGACTACTTGCCCAGGGCACAAAAAAAGTCGTATTAAGGCGTCAAAAAGTTTGTAGTTTAATCATTCATGTAGCTCTAGGGTTCGTTTAGCATGGCTGTTGTTATACCACCCATAAAGGTCTTGGGGTGCGTCTAAAGGAAGCACCACTGAAGAGAGGTGGGGGTCAGCGGTCAACACGCGATCGCTCGAATCGAAGAAACCGAGCCCGCCATCTCCGCCGCCAACCGCCAGAAACAGAGCGCGCGGAAAGCAAACCGCAAGCACGTGCGCTACCGCACGCACGGTAGCGCGCGGGCAGCGACCCCCGTCGCGGGGGAGCGGCCCCGCCGCACCCCCCTCGGGGTGCGGCTCGCGCGGAGTCGTACCCCTCAAGGGGTACGGCCCAGCCGCACCCCTCAAGGGGTGCGGCCAAGCCGCACCCCCCTTGGGGGGCCAAGCCACACCCATCAAGGGGGTGCGGCCAAGCCGCACCCCCCTTGGGGGTGCGGCCTAGCCGCACCCCTCAAGGGGTGCGGCCAAGCCGCACCCCTCAAGGGGTGCGGCCAAGCCGCACCCCTCATGGGGTGCGGCCCAGCCGCACCCCTCAAGGGGGTGCGGCCAAGCCGCACCCCCCCGGGGTGCGACTCAGCCGCACCGCCCGTAGGATACGGTCCGACCCCCTCCCCTCGCCTTTTTCCGCAGGGGGGCTCGGAAGGGGCCCTGCCGCAGTCGCGCCCCCGTCAGGTGCGTCGGGTCCCAATTTCTATTTGGGGGACAACTCCCCGCTCCACCGATCGCTCAGAATGCCTCCGCGCTTACGTGCGCTCAAAACGCCTCCAAGCGCGTTCAAAGCGCTTCCATGTTCGTTGCGCGCTCAGAACGCTTCTGAGCGCGCCCAGAATGCCTCCGCGCTTACGCGCGCTCAGAACGCCTCCAAGCGCGTTCAAAGCACCTCCATGTTCGTCGCGCGCTCAGAACGCCTCCAAGCGTGTTCCGAACATCTCCAAGCGCATTCAGAACGCCTCCGCGCTTACGCGCGCTCAGAACGCCTCCAAGCGCGTTCAAGGCGCTTCCATGTTCGTTGCGCGCTCGGACCACTTTAGCGCTAGCGCGCGCTCAGAATGCTTCTGAGCGCAGTCAGGAAGCATTCTCACTTTTTGTCTTTCAGGCGTCTCACTTTTTGTCTTTCAGGCGTCTCACTTTTTGTCTTTCAGGCGTCTCACTTTTTGTCTTTCAGGCGTCTCACTTTTTGTCTTTCCGGCTTCTCACTTTTTGTCTTTCTGGCTTCTCACATTTTGGGTTTCAGGCTTCTCACTTTTCAGGAACAGTTAGTCGCCTTTTTCACCTCCAACAGAACTGCCCGAACTGCCCAAACTGCCCAAGCTGCCCGAGGGGCAAGGTGGTCGTTTACGAAAAATAGTGATCCGAGGGCCCCGAACCGGAGAATATGATTCGTCCACCGAGCATTTATGGAAACTGCCAACGGCAAAATTACCGGGCCGCCCCCGACAAAAACTATAAAAGGAGCCCCATGACTTCATTTGAAAGGACCTTGACTTCTGGACTCGGGAGAGCTCCTTGCAGACTTTTGCGGAATTCTCCTTCGGCACTTGAAGATCTCCTTCGGGACTTGAAGATCTCCTTCGGGACTTGAAGATCTTCATCTTCCAGAAAGGAGACTAGCATTTCTCAGAAGGGAAAGACGACTAGCCTTCTCGCTCCCGAAAGGCGACGAGTGGTTCTCAGAAGAGAAAGGTGACTAGCCTTCTCGATTCCGAAAGGCGACGAGCGGTTCTCAGAAGAGAAAGGCGACCAGCCTTCTCAATTCCAGAAAGGCGACCAGCATCTCTCAGAAGGGAAAGGCGACTAGCCTTCCCGCTTCCGAAAGGCGACTAGCAGTCTTTGAAGGGAAAAGGACTTAGTTTTTTCGAGAGGTGGCCTGTCACCCTCGAAGCTCTCTTTCTCCAAGTATTGTACCGAGCAGCTGTCTGTCGCGCTCGAGTTCTAGCTTCCAAGTTGTAACTCCTCCAGAAGATAGTGAAGTTTGGTCGGCACAGCTCCGGCCGCGTGGTTTTTTACCCTTTCCGGGTTTTCCACGTTAAAAAGTCTCTGCGTACTCAACGAACCTCTAATTGACTGTTTGCGCGCTTAGCTCGCTCACGAGCTAAGGCGGTTCAAGTGAACCGGTCTACCAAGAGCCCTAAGCGTTCCGCAACAGTTTGACGCCGTCTGTGGGAACATTCCCAACAACTCTTCAAAAGCCGACTGTCATGGCAAGGAAGAGTGCTCGCACTACTGAAGGATCGATGCCGGAAGGACGCGTCGACCCAGCTCCCTCCCACTCGCTTATCGAGGCACCTCCCGCAGAGGAGGCACTTCTAGCACCCGCGGCTGGTTTGGAGGTGCGCATGCGGCAGATCGAAGAACATCAAGCTGAGATGTTGGCTCTTGTAAGGAATCTTGGGGCTCCTCCAGCTCCGATTCAGCCGCCAGCTCTGAACGCACCACCACCCCCAATTCTGAATCATGCCCCGAACGGGGAGGCCACCCAGGGAGACGAAGCCTCAGAAGGATTCTCCAATGCGGCAAGTTCCGCTCACCTTGCCCCACCAGCTGGAGGCCCAGAAGCTAACCACCGCCACCACCACGGAAGAGCTGCCCCTGAGCAAGCAGTGGAAAGAGCTACGCGAGAAGAAATACGCAACATGATAGAGGAGGAGTATGCCCAAGCAGGGCGACGCGCAGCTCTCGCCCGCCATCCCGCGCGCCACGGCTCCCCATTATCACCTCAAGTCCTGGACCATTCAATTCCAAACGGTTTCAAGCTTCCCAACATCGAAACGTTCGACGGGACGGACGACCCGCTGGAACACGTCAATCACTTCACCACCATCATGGGGATTTACAGCGCCCCCGACCAGCTCCTCTGTCGAGTGTTCCCGACAACTTTGAAAGGACAAGCGCGCACTTGGTTCCACTCCCTGCGGGATGGGGCCATCAACAACTTCGCAGAAATGGCGCGGCAATTCGTGGACCAGTTCATCGCCAATCGTAGGATTGTCCGAGATCCTTCCCATCTCTCGGGAATCCGCCAGAACGACGGAGAAACTCTGAAGGATTTTTTCCGACGCTTCACCTCTGAGGCGCGACAGATCCCGGGAGTCGACCCCGAGCTTTTGCGAGGATTTTTCCTTGGAGGACTCCGCCCAAGTGGCTTCTACTCAGCTCTAATGAGAGAAACCGTACAAAGCTATCCTGACCTCGTCCAGCGAGTCGAGGCTCAGATAGCCGCCGATGAGGCCATCGAAGCACACCGCCGGCAGTTCGAGGGGAGCTCGAAGAGGAAGAAAGAGGAGTCGCCGCCGCGTACAGCTCCCAACAAAAATAACAAGCATCACGACAACCCCAGCCGAGACCGAGGATCTCGCCAACGTCAGGACTACACTCCCCTGAACACTACCAGGACTAACGTTCTCCTCGCCATCCGTGATAGCGACGCGCTTCGCAGGCCCGAGCCGCTTGCACCGAACAGAGGAAATCAGTCGCAGTATTGTGACTTCCATCGCGGGCATGGACACAGGACTGAAGGCTGCAACAAATTGAAAGAGGAAATCGAGCGCCTTGTCCAACAAGGCCTCCTCGGAAGGTTTTTACTAAATCAGGTCCCAAACCAACACGGACCACGGGCTGACACTCCAGTAGAGGACAACGCTGTACCCCGACACGGATGAACCAGAAATACCGGGCAGGGAAACTTTCCTCGTAGTAGAGCACGCGCAACCCGCATTTCATTTGTCGTCGATTTCTGTTTTCCGCTCCTTCCAGTTTTCTGCTTTTAAAAACAGTAAGCCGCAAGATTATACTTGCGCGCATGCATCCATTATGTATTTGAAATTACTACATTTGCTCTCTGTCTCAATCAGCGGTACTAATCTTCTAGAGTGAGGCACCGAAAAGTTAAAGTCACATACGACCCTTAGCATTATTATCAAACGACAAACTCGCCAACATAGGAAAAAGAAGGGGCCTCTCACAAGTGGAGGACATACGTCGAGTCCAACAATCTAAACCAAGTCCGTAAGAAGGACAACACAGCTCCCACGCTGCAGAGCATCATGCTCCCGCGTTGCAGGGCACACAGCTCCCACGCTGCAGAGCATCATGCTCCCGCGTTGCAGGGCACACAGCTCCCACGCTGCAGAGCATCATGCTCCCGCGTTGCAGGGCACACAGCTCCCACGCTGCAGAGCATCATGCTCCCGCGTTGCAGGGCACACAGCTCCCACGCTGCAGAGCATCATGCTCCCGCGTTGCAGGGCACACAGCTCCCACGCTGCAGAGCACCATGCTCCCGCTATTCACCGGTCAAGTCTACATCATGTAAAAGTCGCGAGCAAAGGCACGTGCACCAAAGTCGCTGGCACAGAACCGCGCAAAAAGTCGCGAGCAAAGGCACGTGCACCAAATTCGCGGGCACAGAACCGTGCAAAAAAGTCGCGAGCGAAGACTCGTGCACCAAAGCCGCGAGCACAGACTCGTGCACCAAAGCCACGAGCACAGACTCGTGCAAAAAAGCCGCAAGCACAAACTTGCGCAAACTAATTTTCTATTGTGTAAAAGCCGCGGGCTCAGAACCGCGCAAGCTAATCTGTCATTTTGCGTAAACCCCTCAGCCCATGCGGATATCAGAGCCGGGCAGCAAGCCCACAACGACCTCGGAAAACCAACACCCTCCGACATCAGCTCTTACCAGAAAAGCGCCGCACAGGGGACAATGGGTAAAGCCGCCACAGAAAAATTAAAACCTCCGAACTCCTCGCATCGAAACTCGGACTCCGAAGGTTTGGGGGGCTTATGTTATACCACCCATAAAGGCCTTGGGGTGCGTCTAAAGGAAGCACCACTGAAGAGAGGTGGGGGTCAGCGGTCAACACGCGATCGCTCGAATCGAAGAAACCGAGCCCGCTATCTCCGCCGCCAACCGCCAGAAACAGAGCGCGCGGAAAGCAAACCGCAAGCACGTGCGCTACCGCACGCACGGTAGCGCGCGGGCAGCGACCCCCGTCGCGGGGGAGCGGCCCCGCCGCACCCCTCTCGGGGTGCGGCTCGCGCGGAGTCGTACCCCTCAAGGGGTACGGCCCAGCCGCACCCCTCAAGGGGTGCGGCCAAGCCGCACCCCCCTTGGGGGTGCGGCCCAGCCGCACCCCTCAAGGGGGTGCGGCCAAGCCGCACCCCCCTTGGGGGTGCGGCCCAGCCGCACCCCTCAAGGGGGTGCGGCCAAGCCGCACCCCCCTTGGGGGTGCGGCCCAGCCGCACCCCTCAAGGGGGTGCGGCCAAGCCGCACCCCCCTTGGGGGTGCGGCCTAGCCGCACCCCTCAAGGGGTGCGGCCAAGCCGCACCCCTTTGGTGCGGCCAAGCCGCACCCCTCAAGGGGTGCGGCCAAGCAGCACCCTTATGGGGTGCAGCCCAGCCGCACCCCTCAAGGGGGTGCGGCCAAGCCGCACCCCCCCGGGGTGCGACTCAGCCGCACCGCCCGTAGGATACGGTCCGACCCCCTCCCCTCGCCTTTTTCCGCAGGGGGGCTCGGAAGGGGCCCTCCCGCAGTCGCGCCCCCGTCAGGTGCGTCGGGTCCCAATTTCTATTTGGGGGACAACTCCCCGCTCCACCGATCGCTCAGAACGCCTCCGCGCTTACGTGCGCTCAAAACGCCTCCAAGCGCGTTCAAAGCGCTTCCATGTTCGTTGCGCGCTCAGAACGCTTCTGAGCGCGCCCAGAATGCCTCCGCGCTTACGCGCGCTCAGAACGCCTCCAAGCGCGTTCAAAGCACCTCCATGTTCGTCGCGCGCTCAGAACGCCTCCAAGCGTGTTCCGAACATCTCCAAGCGCATTCAGAACGCCTCCGCGCTTACGCGCGCTCAGAACGCCTCCAAGCGCGTTCAAGGCGCTTCCATGTTCGTTGCGCGCTCGGACCACTTTAGCGCTAGCGCGCGCTCAGAATGCTTCTGAGCGCAGTCAGGAAGCATTCTCACTTTTTGTCTTTCAGGCGTCTCACTTTTTGTCTTTCAGGCGTCTCACTTTTTGTCTTTCAGGCGTCTCACTTTTTGTCTTTCCGGCTTCTCACTTTTTGTCTTTCCGGCTTCTCACATTTTGGGTTTCAGGCTTCTCACTTTTCAGGAACAGTTAGTCGCCTTTTTCACCTCCAACAGAACTGCCCGAACTGCCCAAACTGCCCAAGCTGCCCGAGGGGCAAGGTGGTCGTTTACGAAAAATAGTGATCCGAGGGGCCCGAACCGGAGAATATGATTCGTCCACCGAGCATTTATGGAAACTGCCAACGGCAAAATTACCGGGCCGCCCCCGACAAAAACTATAAAAGGAGCCCCATGGCTTCATTTGAAAGGACCTTGACTTCTGGACTCGGGAGAGCTCCTTGCAGACTTTTGCGGAATTCTCCTTCGGCACTTGAAGATCTCCTTCGGGACTTGAAGATCTCCTTCGGGACTTGAAGATCTTCATCTTCCAGAAAGGAGACTAGCATTTCTCAGAAGGGAAAGACGACTAGCCTTCTCGCTCCCGAAAGGCGACGAGTGGTTCTCAGAAGAGAAAGGTGACTAGCCTTCTCGATTCCGAAAGGCGATGAGCGGTTCTCAGAAGAGAAAGGCGACCAGCCTTCTCAATTCCAGAAAGGCGACCAGCATCTCTCAGAAGGGAAAGGCGACTAGCCTTCCCGCTTCCGAAAGGCGACTAGCAGTCTTTGAAGGGAAAAGGACTTAGTTTTTTCGAGAGGTGGCCTGTCACCCTCGAAGCTCTCTTTCTCCAAGTATTGTACCGAGCAGCGGTCTGTCGCGCTCGAGTTCTAGCTTCCAAGTTGTAACTCCTCCAGAAGATAGTGAAGTTTGGTCGGCACAGCTCCGGCCGCGTGGTTTTTTACCCTTTCCGGGTTTTCCACGTTAAAAAGTCTCTGCGTACTCAACGAACCTCTAATTGACTGTTTGCGCGCTTAGCTCGCTCACGAGCTAAGGCGGTTCAAGTGAACCGGTCTACCAAGAGCCCTAAGCGTTCCGCAACAGCTGTGAAAGTCGTGATCACGGTGGATCACGGTGGCTATGAACCACCGTTCGTGAACGTCCGACCTCACCCCACGAACTTCATCCATTTTTATGTTCAAAACTAGTTTTCCTTTCTTGGTGATGATCATAACCGTTGTCATGCCAAACATATACATTCTATGACACTGGCCTTTTTTTTTCCAAACTCTCCGGAGCAAAAACTCTGCGTCGAACAAAGTTTAAGGTGTTTTTGTGCCAAACGGAGCAAAAGCACGACGTTTTTTGCTCCGGTGGGTTTGGACAAAAACTCCACCGTCATAAAATGTATGTTTGACATGACAACGGTTATGACTCCCACCGAAAAAAAAGCTAGTTCTGAAAATAAAAGTGGATAAAGTTTGAAGAATTATATGTGCAAACCATGGTTATGTGCAAACCTTGGAATTATATAAGTGCAAATCATTGTGTTATGTGCAAAAAAAACAAAATAAAAATATAATTTCTACCTGTTGCGGATCGCTTAGGGCTCTTGGTAGACCGGTTTACTTGAACCACCTTACCTCGGGAGCGAACCAAGCGCGCAAACAGTCAATTTGAGATTCGTTGATTACACTGGGACTTTTTAGCGTGGAAAACCCGGAAAGGGTAAAAAACCACGTGGTCGAAGCTGTGCCGACCAAACTTCCACTATCTTCTGGGGGGTTACAATTATAGACTTAGAAGTCGAGCGCGACAGACCGCTGCTCGTTACAATCTTAGTTATTAAAGGCGCAAGGCGCACCAAGGCGCAAGGCGCACCAAGGCGCAAAGGGGTCTTGGAGCCTAGGCGCAAGGCTCAAGGCGCAGGCGCGCGCCTGACGAAGGCAAGGCACAACCATATTCAATTTAAAAAATCAGCATCAAACACCACTTCATCTTCTTAATCAGATTTTTTCATCTATTCTACTCATTAATGATTCATTACTATCATTTATATCTCTTATAAAATAGAATCAATGTGATCACTTGCATCATATCTAAGTCTCAATGCTCGATTATGTTTCGCAAACACTAAATCATGGAAAAAAATATTGAGTTCTTACATTATATCTTTCTTTATTTTGGAAAAAAAATTACAATAGATATTGCACCTAGACGTGTCTTTTATGCTCCAAAGGCGCACTAATGCGCAAACCTCTGAGCCTGATGAGCCTTGAGCCTTAGGCGCGCCTTTAACAACTCAGGTTACAATAATAGAGAGAGAGAGAGAGAGAGAGAGAGAGAGAGAGAGAGAGAGAATTCTGAAGGTGACAGACCACCTCCAGAAAAACTAAGTCATTTCTCCCTTCTGAGAAATGTGGAGAACAAAAGTGAGAGCGTCCTGGAGAACAAGAGTGAGCGCGCTGAGTCGGCTTTCGGGAAGAAGGAAATCTTCGAGTCCGAAGGAGAATTCCGCTAAAGTCTGCAAGAAGCTCTCCCGGGTCCAGAAGGCAAGGTCCCTTCAAATGAAGCTCTGGGGCTCCTTTTATAACTTTGGCCGGGGGTAGCCCGGTAATTTTGCCGTTGTAACCACCGTAACCACCTGGCGGACGAATCATATTTTCCGGTTCTGAGCACACGGATCGCTATTTTTCATAATTAACCATCTTGCCCCACGGGCAGTTCGGGCAGTTTTGTTGGAGGCGAAAAAGGCGAAAAGCTGTTCCTGAAATCTGAGAAACTGGAAAGACAAAAAGTGAGCATGCTAGGAAGACAAAATGTGAGAAGTCAGAAAAGATAAAAAGTGAGCTAAGCGCGCTCAGAAGCGTTCTAAGCGCATAACGAACGGGGAATTGCTCTGAACGGAGTGCGGAGCCCGAAAAGCGGGCGGCGAGCCGGAAGAGGGGGGACTCACCCCAACCTTGCTTCGGGGGCGGGGGGGGGGGGGGGGGGGGGGGGGGGGGGGGGGGGGGGGGGTTCGACCGCCCTTAAAGGCGGGCGCGGTCGTGAAGGGGGGGTGACTCTTCTTGGCTGCACCCAACATGGGGTGCGGCTTGGCCGCACCCCACATGGGGTGCCGCTTGGCCGCACCCCACATGGGGTGCGGCTTGGCCGCATCCCAAGGGGGTGCGGCTATTCACACCCCACTAGTTGGGTTCGGTCATGGCGGGGCGCGACGCGCGCTTCGTGCGTGCTTGCGTGTTGGCGGTGAAAATGGCGGGTCCGGCCTCCTCAACTCGGGCGATCACGCGTTGACCGTTGACCCCTCCTCCTTTTAGTGGAGTTTTCCCTAGACGCACCCCAAGGCCTCTACGGATATATAACACTACCATTATAATCATGTAAGTTAATACAAAAAAGAGTTGTAAGTCAACACTTTCACACAACAAAATTCTTTGTTCCATCATTTTTTGCATCCAAAACTCCAAGATATCGTTAGTAGAAGAAGATGGCTAGACGCGAATGAGGGTAAGCGGCTGCCGGGCTGCACATAGATATTTAGGTTATTCAATTAAAAAAACATTAATTTATTTTGGATTATTTTTAATGGGTTTGCACATAGCCAATTTCGGTCTGCACTTAACATCCTTCGTAAAGTTTCTTACGTGAAGTTGGGTGTTCACGAACGATCCATAATCACGGCGTTCCCGACCGCCACCGCCCTGCCAAACGGATCCCTACTCTCCAAACCAACTATAACTTCGTATATATTATCCCCCTAAAATGAATTAATAAACTCAAATACAAAGTCTCTCTTTGGCTCCACGATTTGGATGGGATTGGGTTGGATGGATGGATGGGAGCAATAATGAGAGCTAAATGGGAGGTCAAGATTTGAGGATATTAGAAGAAAATTCTTTTGAAGACGAAGGCGGGCGGGTCCCATCACTAACGCATGATTTGCTTGAAAAATTGTATTGATTTTTTGGTAGATGAGAGATTAGGTGTAATTTGTCGGGGGGCAGTCTAGACATATTTATTATAGGCTTCGGAAGTCATTACACGATTTGATATAGTGGAGATTAGTTATCGGGCACGGGCAGGTCTTTCGGAGTCAACGGTTGTTGATACCCGATCGTCAAAAGATTGGTTCGCACCCTAATTATTTGCGTACCTTTATGTCAATTATAATTTTACACATGCTAGCAGCCGGTGCACCGTGTGCGGCGGCGGCACCACATCTGCTGTCGCCAGTGACGGATCTAGAAAATTAAAAATACGCTGCACAATTTTTTATTATAAATACAGCAGTACATAAAATGATTCAAATTAATTATAGGGGAGCACATAGCTGAGTTTGATTTACGAATAATCATATTTGATCTTCAAATAGCCAAATTTGATCTGCTTACAACAAATCATACAAAAATGTGGAAGTCAGTGTCCCTTTGCTTATATATACCCAATAGTATATACTCAGTTCGTTGTTTGTGGAATAAATTTTGTCACGCCGAATACAAAGCTAATCAAAAATTGTGTGGATGACAACACTTTTTTAAAATTAAATAAATTCACTTATAAAAATTAATAATTTTGTAATAAAAAGAGATAAAATTAGAAATTAGCTTTTTTCCCTGTATACATAGTTTTATTTATCATTTTTTTAATACAAGACATGGAAAAAAACTTGTTATGATGGAGATTTGAGATTTCTTTAATTGTCGTGCATACTAAATTATTATAATTTAAATATGTAAATGATGGTGCATTGGTTGGCATTCTGCCTAGTTCAAAATAGTTAATACGATTATTAATGTAAGAATTGAAAGACCAAAGAAAAAAAAAATAGAAATGACAACATTTAACATTAATATTAAATTATATTTGGAAAGTCCAGGGAAAATAAACAGTCATTTTTGATGTAATTTGTGGTCAGAAATATTTCCGTATTGCGGGAGGACAGTCGTGGTAAGACTTTCTTTGATTTGAATAAATGAAATCAAAATAAATTTCAATACACCCTAAACTTAATAATTGACAAATATGGCATTATTAATTGTGCAAGTTGGAGGTGGGCAATTTTGGAAAAATATTTAGACAGCAAATAGGCATATTTAATATTTTCTTATACATATAAATAGACATATCATACTGGCAAAATAAATATGGGGTGCTTGGAGCAAAATTTTCCGTCTGCGATCATCGAAGCCATTATATCTTTTGCTTTATTTTTAACTCTCTTTTTAATTTTTTTTTGCTTTAGTTAGTATTTTATTTTATTTTTTTTATTTTATATTTTTTTATTATATTATGTTATAATATATAGTTTATTTTTCTCTTCTTATTTATTTTATTTTGTTTTATGATATTTGTACTATTCTGATCATTTGAATTATGTAATGAAAAGGTCTTTAAATTGTTATATATATATTATAAAAAAAGAATATATAATAAAATATTAATTTTAAATGTTGTTATCATCCTTCAAAAATGGTTGAAAGAGATTTAATACATGAACTCTGAATACTCACAATGACCAGTTCTAACTTTAAGAATATTACATCCATCACATTAAATATTTTGTTCCTTTTTAGTTTCAAAAAATATTTTAAAATTATAAAATATGTGGTGAGTGTGGAAGACTAAAATAAACCCTTTCTTTCCCACCGTGCGCCAAAACACAGTAAATTATGACCGTTGTTATTGGCAGCCTAACTTTAGCTAGTGACAGCCCAAGATAATTAATTGTAGTCTATGAATATTTTCTTGAAGCCCAAATTATTATTGGCAGACCAAAAAACCATCTTCTCCGTCACCGGTCTCCTCACCCACCTCCCTAGAAGCTTCTTCTATCGCCGTGGCGTCCTCAAAACCACCAACCACCCTGATGACTTCGAGTTTTACGTCAACAACAACTTCCAAATAAAAAACTCACGTCTTCGGCACAAGAGAGTAGCCCTCCAAGCCTGGAAATTAAACTTCCTTAATGCAGTTGATTCCATGAGAGATTGAGGTACTGGAAACGGTTTCAGGAAGAGTCGAGATGCAAGCGAAAATAGAAGCACCTCAGGTAAACTTGCCCCAAATGCACCAGAATTATCTTCTAAATGAGGTAAACTTGTCTCGGAGAAATGAGGCAGCTGGAGGAAGAATCCCCTTGCCGTCGTCGCTAGAGAGGAATAAGCTGAGCGGCGCTTTCACCTGCCCTAAACCCAATTTTGTCGAACACCAAAACCGAGGAAATGAGGTCTGTCGTCGTCGCCGGGAGCTGTAGCAGGGGCTGTCGCGCTGGAGGAGGAAGTCACTCGCCGGCGGAAACATTGCAGCCTTCCTGAAAGAGTTGCCGGAGATTGGGCTATGCCAATAGGTGGCCGGGAGATAGGAAAAATAAAAGGAGTTTTGTATTTATTTTAATCAGCTGACTTTATCTAAATAGGGGCTGCCTATAACAACTCTCCAAATTATCTATTCGTTCTCATTCATATTCATTAACGTACATTATTTTTACTCTCTTTTTTGAATTGGGTTGAGAAGTTCTCTAATTACTTAACAAAGGCTTCGTTTGGAGAGACTTATTTTCATCGATCAAGCGGTTACGGCCGCATGAACCGGACCTTAATTCTTAGTTAAATTTCACCGCATATCTAAAAAGTCCATCTACACGCACTGTTAAGACATCGCTCTAGTGCTATCCCTCACGGGGGCGCAGCAGGATCCTCTCCTTTTCTGACGAAATGGATAATATTCATTTCACAGTCTAGAGCACTCCACGGCCTATCACTCCACGGCCTAGATAATATTCATTTCATAGTTTAACTATGCAGGTTTAATTAGGCATGAGATACCATAAGAAGCTAGCAGATAGCAGATAGATTAGTTAAGTTTTGTGCATGCCTTCATTGCGGTGATTGTTGAATAATATTCAAGCTCACTTAAGTTCTTGTTGGAATAAATTTTCTATATTCCTATATTAAAAATACAAAATAAAATAATTTTCGGTTTTTAAAATTTTGCAGAAACAACAATATCAAAATTGTATGAAGGAGGTGAGAAATAAAAGAGAGATAGGTATAGGTTAGAATCAAGCATGGGTAAGGCGTGTGGTCACTGCCCTAAAGAAGTTGCACCACCCTCCGACAGAGATTTCAACCGATGCTCACTCCTCCAAGGTACAACACACGGCTAGATCCCGAAAGCTCTGATGTGCGCGGACACCGAAGAAGCACAGAGCACCCGAACTTCCACTTGAAGCAAATGTAAAGAAAAGGAAATAACAAGAACGAGCGAGAGAGGGAGAGAGAGCAGAAGCGACTGTATCCAGAATTGTAGAAAAGGAACCACAAAACTCAGACCGCAAGGCTTCTCTAAAATAGGATCTCGTAAAACGACAAATAATTAACGCCACAATAAATGCGAACGGTTATAATTGGAATGCTGAAAATTGGGAAGAGAAACGCTGTATTTCCAACGTACTGAATTAATGCCGAAAAGCACGCGTAAGCGGTTTAGAAAACATGCGTAATAACTGCAAGAGAAAACGTCAAAGAAAGAGGTCACGTCGAGACTACACGACGATACAACTTATCGTCGAGATCAGTCTTCTATTCGACGACAAAAACGTGTCGAGACCGAGTGTCACGACTGTACAACCCTCATTCTCCGAGGGTGGACCCCCCCCAAGGCCACGTAGGCAGAAGTCAAAGTCAAAGAGGTCAACACAGAGCCCGGCAGATCAAGGCAGAGCAGAGAAGACCTCGGCGAGTATGCAGGCAATACTCGCCAGGGTGGTGAGTATGGAACAGAAGACCTGGCGACTATTAGCCCGGCGTGTGCGAGCAGCACCCACTACTCGCCAGATGGGCGACTATGGCAGGATACTCGCTGAGTAACCCTTAGTCGCCGGGTTGGGGGCTGGACTATAAAACCCCCCCTACCCCTTGGTTTTCCTATAAATAGGACCCCAGGGGTACTTGGATTGGCACCTGGACTTGAGCTTTCGAAATCCTGCTCTTGCATTCTAGAATCTGTCGCACTTGGTCGCTACTCCCGGTACTAGCCAAGTCGGTGCCTTCCTCGTACCTTGCTCGGCCATTTTTTGGTCTTGGAGGGGAAGTCTCTTCGGAGCTTCTGGGTACGTGGTGGGACCTCCCTGCCGCAGCACCTGGGGTCCTGTTTGTTGCTCTTCTAGCTTCTTCGTCGTCGCCAGCCAAGCCATCTCGTCGGGTTGCTGGGCGAGTAGCCTCCGGCTGCATCGGTCCGAATCTTGAGGTCAGGATTTTCCTGGCGTCAACACTTTGGTGCGGTGAGCGTGGACCGTAGTCGTTGGAAGAAAGTTCGGCAAGAAGGCGAGATGGTCGTAGGTGGCGACCATGAGGAGGAGGTCGGCAACTCGACGGGAACTGGCAGGTTCGTGACGCTGGAAGTTTTCAAAGCCTTCGCGCAGCGCATGGAGGGAGCCATGCGAGCAGCGCTTCAGCCGCGCGCCGAGGTCACTGCGACCTCGCCGCATCGCCCAGTTCCGTCCGAGGAAGGGAGTCCCCCTCGGCGAGCAGGAAAGGAGCACATGGAAGATGAAACCGAGCGACCAAGGAGGTCGCAATTCTACCAGCCAACCTCGCAAGGTATTCGCTTCCGCGAGCCGTGCGAGCAGGGGAGATACCCGGATACTCGCCCATATGGCGAGTATGGTGGTGATACTCGCCAAGTGGAGGATCGTCGCCGGGCAGGAGGGAGGAGCCCCTTCTGCGAGGAGATTCTCGCCGCGCCCGTGCCAGAAGGATTCAGGGACCCAGCCTTGAATTACTATTCGGGAAAGGAGGACCCCGTCAGGCACATCCAATGGTTCGAGGATATAGTCTCTATCCGAACCATGTCGGACGCCTTCAAGTGCAGGTTGTTTGCCATTACCTTCCGAGCAAAGGCCTGGGACTGGTTCCACCAGTTGCCCGCAGGCTCAATCTACTGCTTCGAAGACCTGTGTCGTGGGCTGACGACCCGGTTCGACACGGCCAGGAAGCTGAAGAAGGAGGCAGCGACCCTGTTCTACCTCGTGCAAGGGCCAGATGAGGCACTGGGACCTTACATCGAGCGCTTCCAGGAGGAGGTTCTGCAAATCCAGGAGGTGGATAGCAACATCCTGTTGCTGGCCCTGACATTCGGCATCAGTCAAGGCCTCTTCAAGTTGGAGCTCAGTGAGAACCCACCCTACTCCTACGACAACCTCATTCAGAGGGCCAATAAGTTTGTCCGGGGAGAGGCCTCCAACCCTGACTTCTTGGCAAGGTTGGCACGGGTGACCAGAGGCGACCGTGGAGAGAGGGATGGGATCCCTGAGAAAAGGAAGAGAGAGGAGCCCCGAAGGGAGGAAAGGAAGTGGCCGGAGCGGCAAGAAGAGAAAAAGAAGGAGGAGCTCAGGAGGAGGGAAACCGGGAGGATCGTGGAGAGAAGGCCCGTCGAGTCCCCTGAGCGTCAGGAGGAGGGAAGACGCTACCAGGTCCCCGTCAACCGGCCACCTTGGAGGCCGGCTGGACGGCACCAGCGTCAAGACCAAAGGGGGAGATCCCCAGAAAGAAGGCCCTTTCGCCAACCAGAGAGGCGTCAGGAGAGGAGGAGAGATGGAGCAATGGCGGTAGCCGGGCGAGGCCGCCGTCAAGGAAGGAAGAAGCCGAAGCCTAGGAGGCGTCAAGCAGAAGAGGTTCCTCTCTACTGCGACTTCCACCAGGTGGGGGGACATGCCATGGCTGCCTGCCCAGACTTTTGGGAAGCCCGGAGGAGGCTGGCAGCAGGAGAGGCTGGAGTAGAGCAGAGGAGGATGGAGGCCCCTGCCGAGCCACAGGCAGGACAGGCCGCAGTCGTTCGCAGGAGGAACGAGGATCGGGTCGACCAGGGAGGTCGGGGAGACCTGGGCCAGGGAGGCCTAGTTGGAGTAATCCATGGGGGAGCAGGGCTGGAAGCTTCCCGCAAGGGAAGCCTCCATCAGATCTACCGCAGGAGTGTCGCCTCGACCTCACAAGCACCGCCCCCGATGGAGGAGATTACCTTTTCTGAGGAGGACATGCTAGGGAACGCGAACCCCTTCCATGATGCCCTCGTGATTCAAGCCGCGGTGGAGGACTTCACCGTTGATCGGATTCTGATCGACAACGGTAGCTCTGTAAACGTCATCTTCAAGGGGACGTTTGACAGACTGGGAGTCGAAGCTGCCAGGGTTCGGGCACCTGATGGTCCCCTCTTCGGCTTCTCCGGAGAGAAGAAGGAAGTGGAAGGAGGAGCTGATCTCCTTGTAACGCTCGGTGGCACCTCCATCAGCTGTCGATTCATCATCGTCGATGCCCCGAGCTGTTACAGGGCCATCTTTGGGAGGCCGCTTCTCAACGCCTTCAAAGCCGTCCCATCCTCCTCCTACCATCAGTGCTTGAAGTACTGTAAGGGAGACGTCCAGGTGAGGATCAGGAGCGATCCAAGAGCCGTTAGGGAGTGCTATCTTAGCACCGTCAGTACCATCAGCTGGATGGCTGACGCGGAAGAGTTCGGAAGAGTGCTGGAGAGCCCGGCCAGGCTGGAAGTGGCTGAAGAGGTCGAGGAGATTGAGGTACTCTCTGCAGCGGGAGTGCCGGGGCTGCTGAAGATTGGCGGGTCGCTGAAGACCGAAGAGAAGATCGAGATGGCGGCGTGTCTGCAGAAGAACGTCGACATCTTTGCTTGGAGCGCAGCCGAGATGCCAGGAGTCGACCCTGAGGTTGCGTGTCATCGCCTCAACCTGGATCCCACTGTCCAGCCCGTCCGCCAGAAGAAAAGGAGAACCGCCACCATCCTCGCCAAGCCAATTAGGGAGGAGGTTAAAAAGCTGTTTGATGCAGGTTTTGTGTCAGAGATCCAGTACCCAGGCTGGGTCTCCAATGTTGTAATGGTGACAAAGGCGGGGGGGGGGGGGGGGGGGGGGGGGGGGGGAAGCTGGAGAATGTGTGTGGATTTTTCCTTAATGAATAAAAGCTGCCCGAAGGATTGTTATCCCTTGCCTCGAATCGACGAGCTGGTTGATTCGGCCGTCGGTTTTTCTGTGATGAGTTTCCTTGATGCGTTTTCAGGATATCACCAGATCCGGATGCATCCCCCCGATTGCCGCGATGTCTCCTTCATCACCGACGATGGCTGCTACAGCTACAAAATGATGCCCTTCGGTTTGAAGAATGCGGGAGCCACCTATCAACGGATGATGGACCATATTTTCAAGGAGCAAAAGGGGAGGAACCTGGAAGTATATGTGGACGACCTCTTGATCAAAAGCAAGAGTGTCCAGGAACACATAGCCGATCTGGTAGAGACCTTCGCGACGCTAAGAAGATTCAAGCTGAGGCTCAATCCGACGAAGTGCGTCTTCGGAGCGGGCAGGGGGAAGTTCCTGGGACATCTCCTTACTCCGAGGGGAGTAGAGCCTAACCCCGACAAGGTTAAGGCGATCCTGGAGATGTCATCCCTAAAAACGATGAAGGAAGTCCAAAGGTTGACAGGCAGGCTGGCGGGTCTTAGCCGCTTCCTCTCGAAGGCCGGAGAGAAGTGCTCTCCATTCTTCAAAACGCTCCGCAAAACAGAAAGCTTCGAGTGGACCGAAGAATGTGAGATAGCATTCGGAAGGCTGAAGGAACAGTTGACTCAGACACCTCTCCTTCAGATCCCGAAGGAAGGCGAAGACCTGCTCATCTACCTCGGAGTAGGAGCGGAGGCAGTTAGCTCCATCTTGGTCCGTGAAGAAGGGAAGAGGCAGCTACCTATCTACTATGTCAGCCAGGTGCTGAAGAAGGCGGAGCTGAAGTATCCAATCCTGGAAAAGCTTGCCTTCTCCTTGGTGGTGTCGGCACGGAAGCTCCGACCTTATTTTCAGGCTCACTCCATCCGAGTGGTAACTGATCATCCTCTCCGCAATGTCCTGGAGGGAGTGGAGCATTCAGGGAGGTTGGCGAAATGGTCGGTAGAACTCAGCGAGTTCGACATTTCCTTCTCTCCCCGAGTAGCGATCAAGGCCCAGGCAGTAGTAGCAGACTTCTTGGCTGACTTCTCGGTGGAAGCGGAGCCAGGAGAAGAGGGGCTCAATCCAATTCCTTGGAAGATGTTTGTTGATGGAGCTTCGGGCAAAAGCTCTGTAGGGGTGGGCATCGTGCTCGTCAGCCCACAGGGAACAAGAATCGAGCAAGCCGTCGAGATCCTCTTCCCCGTCACAAACAACCAGGCAGAATATGAGGCAATAGTGGCAGGTTTGCGCCTTGCCAAGGAGCTGGGGATCCGTGATGTCCGGGATTTCACGGACTCGATGGTGGTCGCATCGCAGATTCGAGGTGAGTTCGAGGTGCGCGACACCATCTTGCAGAAGTACCTGGTAAAAGTGAAAGGGCTGATGGGAGGCTTCCAATCCTTCTTCGTCGAGCATGTGCCAAGGGAGGAGAACTCGACAGCAGATCGCCTCGCCAAGTACGGGCCAAGGGCCGGAGGAACTATCACCGAGCTGTTCCGCCCGTCCATTGAAGAGGGAGAGATGATGGAGATCGAGCAACGCCCCTCGTGGATGGATCCCTTCGTGGCATTCCTGGCCAGCGGCCAGCTCCCGGCAGACGAAGGGGATAAAAGAAGATTTCGGTATAAGGCGGCATACTACCTCCTGCAAGATGGGGAGTTGTACCGCAAGACCATCTCGGCCCCCCTGGCCAGATGTGTTTCCGAAGACCAAGTACCCCGAGTGTTGGAGGAGATCCACTCGGGAGAGTGTGGACGTCATTCTGGGACTCGCACTTTGGAGCAGAGGGTATTGAGGCATGGTTACTTCTGGCTTACTATCCGGAAGGATGCGGAGATCTTCTCGAAGAAGTGCCAGAAGTGCCAGCTCTTCGCCCCCCTTCAGTTGCAGCCGGCCCAGCAGCTCCGATCGATCATCTCCCCATGGCCGTTCGCCATCTGGGGGATGGACTTGATCGGCCCTTTCCCTCAAGCCAGTGGACAACGAAAGTTCGTTCTCGTCATGATCGACTACTTCTCCAAGTGGATCGAGGCCAAAGCCCTGGCCAAGACTACCTCTCAAGTCATGAAGAACTTCATCTGGCGAGAGATCGTCTGCAGATTCGGGATCCCTCTCGCCATCATCACCGACAATGGTCCCCAGTTCGCCAGCTTAGAACTGGAGGACTTTTGCAGGCAGCTAGGAACCGACCTTCGGTTCGCCTCCGTACATCACCTAAGGAGCAATGGCCAGGTGGAGGCCGCCAACAAACTGATCATCAACCTACTGAAGAAGAAGGTGGAGAACCTAAGAGGTAACTGGGCGGACCAGCTCCCCTCGGTCCTGTGGGCTCTGAGGACCACTCCTAGCTCAGCCACAGGGGAAACACCGTTCAAACTCTCTCACGGGTCGGAAGCTCTCATTCCAGTAGAGTTCGAAGTCAGAAGCCCATGGGTGGTAGCTGCGGAGAACGGAAGCGAAGAATGGCGACTAGAGAATGAAGAGGTTCAAAAGCTATCTCTCGACTACATCGAGGAACTCCGAGATTTAGCTTCAGCCAGGCAAGAGGAGATCAAGCGCCGGATGGCGAAATATTTTGACAAAAATGTTTGCCTCAAACAATTCCAAGCGGGCGATCTGGTCCTGAAAAAGGTGGACGCAGCAGGAAGGTCTGCGGCCGTTGGGAAGCTCAACCCGAGATGGGAATGACCTTTCATCATCCAGGAAGCACTCCTGACAGGAGGATACCGCTTACAGAACCAAGAGGGCGAGCTACTAGGGAGCACCTGGAGCGGTGATGACCTGAAAAGGTTTTATCCCTAAGGGGGAATGTGTATACCCCATCCTTGTAAATTCATTTCTTTGAATAAAATCTGCATCTCCCTGAAACATGGGACGAGGCAGCTTCTTTCGCATCAACAAAGTTTTCATAATAAAGAAGTCAGGTGAAGTCAATCTCCACGCTAGGTTGGAAAATGAGCCTCCGACTTAACCCTCGTAAAAACTCAGAACGGATGATGGGACAGTGCCTCGGGTGTGCGTTCCCTTAAGACCAAGCCTCTGCAATGACGGCCGAGATCAGCTCCCCCCTTGCATGTTGGCCGCGGTTCCCACCGACTGCATTTCTCGTCCGACTGTAGAGATTACCAGGAAGAAGTTTGGACGCCGACCTTCCGATTCGGCGAAGGGATGATCGATTTCACTAGCTCAGGGAACCCTTGAAAAAAGGCGTCGTGTACCCTCGAGAGCTAAAAAGCTCACAGCAAAGCATTTCATTTTCTAAATTATTGTGTTAGATCATATGACTTATTGTGCCTAAAGTGTGCTTAACTCCCTGCTAAACTCATTGAGCAACAGGAAGCAGGTCCGATCCACATCCAGCATCCAAGTAGGATGGAGGCCTCGGGATGGTGTGTCCCCTTGGATCTCCCCGACTGCCACTCCCTGCTTGACGTCGTCCTACATCAACATTCGCCGCCGCAGGATGGAAGACGAGCCTCTGACTTGACCCTTGTAAAAACTCAGAATGGATGATGGGACAGTGCCTCGGATGTGCGTTCCCTTAAGACCAAGCCTCTGCAATGACGGCCGAGATCAGCTCCCCCCTTGCATGTTGGCCGCGGTTCCCACCGACTGCATTTCTCGTCCGGCTGTAGAGATTACTAGGGTAAAGTCTGGAAGCCGATACTCCAACTTGAGAAGGGGAGCGATCGATTCGACCGGCCAAAGGATGGAGACCTCGGGAGGGTGTATCCCCTTGGATCTCCCCGACCGTCATTCGCTACTTAACGTCACTCTTCGTCGACATCCGGCATCCAAGTAGGATGGAGGCCTCAGGAAGATATGTCCCTCCAGGCCTCCCCGACTGCCGTTCCCTATCTCTTTCCCCTTCAAAATTTATTGAACGAGTCTAATGAACTCTTCACCAGGTACAGAGCGGGGCCTTGAGAGCATGTGTCCTTCAGAACCCTCCAAGTCGCCTCCACAGCTCGACTCCACCAAGGGAGATATTGAAGAGTGCGAGTATACATGCGCGAGTACCTAGGCGAGTATACAGGTGCGAGCATGACGTGCGAGTATATAGGTGCGAGAATGAAGAAATGCGCCATCTCGCCGCAATCCTAAGAGCCTAGCGAGCACACAATCTCGCCTCGAGCCTAGGAGCTTAAGCGGCATTCAGACAATAAAGCAAACACCAAGAAAACAGGCGAGCAAAAGCTTTGACTTTTCCATACGTAAATATTTGATGTCTATAAACAGAAGAATCTGCAAGGTGTTTACAAAAGGTCGCCGGGCGAGCAAAAAAGGGTGCCCAGGCGACTAAGCGACATTCTCGCCATCAATATCTGCATCTGGCTCGTCGCCACCATCGTCGCCCCCATCGTCATCAACATCATCGTCATCGTCGTCATCCTCATCCTCGGAATCGTCATCCTCAGCACCACTAGACGGCGGCGAGGATGCCCGCAAGGGGGAGGTGGACTCCTCGGCGAGCAGCGCCGGGATGATGTCCTCCACCGTCAACTCCATGGCCGCCGGCTTCAGGAGATCGTCCGCCTTCAGCTGATTCAGGATGACGGTCCCAGTAGCTCGTGCGATCTCTCGACGAACGCGTGGCATATTGTCGCCATGCATCCGGATCTGCTTGCCGACCCTAGAGGGGCCCGCCACCGCTGGCTGTTGCTCGGCGGGCCGAGTTTCCAGCTCAACGATGCGAACTTGGGCGGCCTCCAAGGCCAGCCGAGTGTCATCCAGCTCCTTCTCCAGCTGGGACACCTTTGTCGCCATCTCCACCTCAGCGACCTACAAAAGCAAGAGAAGACACAAAGTCAGCAAGTTATTCGGCAAAGTGGCGACTATCCCGAAGGCGAGTAGCATAGAGAAGCGAGTACCTCATGCTCCTTAGCCTTGAGCCCCATGACGATCATTTTCTTAGTACTGATCCGGATCACCTCCTCGTACTCCAGCAACCTCCTCGTCGTCATGTGCGCCAGCTCGGCGGAGCGCAGCAGAGATCGCGAGGTCTGGTGTGCCAAGTACTCGGCAGGCTCCTCCCGCAGCCTCTCAGCGTCCTCGCGACCATAGACGGCATGAAGCACGTCAAAGGCCTCGCCCTGATCCTCCCAGTCCTCTGACCAGGGGGGAAGGTTGGAGCTCAGAGATACCACATGATCGTCCTCCGACCAGGCGACTAGGCGGCGACCATAGGCGTCCTCACCACGAACACCCAAGTTGAAATTCGGGTGGGTATAGGGCTCGCCGGCCTCAGAAGGGTCCGCCTTCTTGCCAAGGTCCCGATGAGCGACCTCCTTCTTCTTCCTCGAGGGCTCGGAGGGCTCGCCCCTCTCCTTCCGCTTCTTTGAAGGCCCAGATCCTTCGCCGATGATCAAGGGCTCATCGCCTCCTGGCGACAAGTCTATGGGCGAGTAGACCCCTTCCCCGCGAACAAAAGTCCCCGCACCTCCTTGTGTGGAAGCCGTCGCCTTCACCACCGCAGGAAGAAGCTCGCGCGGCAGGACATGGACTGCTGCAGCAAGAAGGGTAATAAGTCCAGTTAGTCGCCAAGATGAAGACGAAGTGCGAGTATTGCGAATACTCGCGCGGTGGATTACCTTCGCCTGCGAAAACCTCAGCGAGTTCATCTACTCGCCTTCTCCAGTGCACCACATCAAGGCGGCGACCTTTGAAAGCCTCGAGCAGCTTCTCGCCACCCTCGCTTAGGAAGGAAACCCCGAAGACGCTCTCCGGTGGCTGGAAGGACTTGTCAGGGACGGCTTGAAAGTCGCCAGCGATGACGACTATTCGCTCTCCCCAGCGATGATTCTTGTTGGCGGTGTCGACCAACGTACAGACGTGGCTGCAGAGGAAGACGACGCCCTCGCCAGTCGCCATGAAATGGAATACTCGCCTAAAGACCGGCAGGTCGAAGGCTATTCCCTGGTCGCGCAGGTAGCAGAGGAAGCCCACGATCATCGCCACCCCATTGGGGTTGATCTGGGCAGGGACTATCCCAAAGTAACGGAGTATCTGGGAGAACTCCGTCCACAATGGTAGTCGCAAGCCCACCTCGAAGTGGCGAATAGGGATCACCCGCTCATTAGTCAAAACGGTGTTTAGTCGCTCGCTCTGGCGAGGAAGCCTCGCGACATACCCTGGCGGGAGGTACTTCGCCCTGATGACCTCCAACTCTTTCTCAGTCGTGACTGCCTTCTTGAAGATGGTCGCCGCAAAATTCTTGGCGTGATTGGCACGCCGGATGGTCGCCTCGTCAGTCATCTTTTGAAAGGACGGAAAGAAAGGCGAGTATCAAAGAAGAGAAGGGAAAAGTGAGACGGAGGATACTCGCGCAAGAGTTCGGAACTCGCCAAAGCGTAATTAAGACTCACCCCCCCTATTTATAGTGGTCGGGTAGCTTGGCGTATCGAGCACGATGGCGCGATCGGGAATAAGGGGGTGGCGAGTATCAATTTATAATCGCCAATAGCAACAAGCTCGCCATGCCCAAGACGACGCGCAGACAATACTCGCTAAGGTAAAAGAAGATAGAAAAAATCAAGAAAACCATCGCAGAAGAAGAAAGCAGAAACAAGTAATAAAAGGCGAGTTTCTGATACTCGCCAAATAAATATTAATCAATAGTTCAAGCAGTACAGGGATACTCGCCAAAAGGCGCCATGACCTAGAAAGAAGAAAAATAAAGAAAAAGCAACATCTAGGGAGGAGCTTGCAGGTTCGCCTGAGTGTCTGGCTGTTGAGGTTGTCGCCCGACCCATCCCAAGCCGCGAGCTCGCCTGAAATGCTCGGAGGCCACAGACATCGCGTCCTCGCCCTGACGTAGCTGGTCTTCGATCCTCGCCAGCCGACCAACCGAGCCCATGCTCGCGCGCATCCCCACCAGCTCGCCGTGGTGCAGTTGTTGTCGATGTTCGAGCCTCCCAAGTCTGCGCTCAAGCTCGTTGACCGACTGAAGGCGAGATTCCGTAGCGACCAGCCGAGTATCGAACTCTTCCAGTCGAGAAACCCGCGCCTCAAACTCAGCCAGGCGACGATGAGCATCGCTGCTCGCCAGACGCTCTATGCGCGACTCCACGACAGTCAAACGACGGTGAGCATCAATGCTCGCCAAGCGCTCAACCCGCGATTCGACATCAGTCAGGCGGCGATGGGGCTCGCAGATCGCCAAGCGCTCCAGCTTGGACTCCAGCTCTAGAATGGCGCGAGTAGCCCTCTCCTGGTACTCGCGAGAAGGAAGCCCGACCGCGTCGATCAAGGCTCCTATGGGAGTATGAGCGCGAGCTGCAAAGAGGGCAAAAATATCAGAGCTTTGACAACTGAAGGAACCAAGTGAAGATAGTGGCGACTATCATGAATGGCGACCAAATACCTGGCCGAGGACTACGAGAGCGATGGCGAGGAGAGCCCCTGCCTCGCTGAGGAGACGTGCTATGATGATGATCGCCTCGCCGAGCAGGATGGGATCCAGCCGTCTGATCCCGGCTAGGAGGCGCGTTCTCACGACCGCGACCATCGCCTGGTCGTCCTCCTCCCCTTGGAGGAAATAAGCCCGAGGAGCCCCCAGTCCCGCCACGGCGCGAGGACTCGCCCTGATGAGTAGAAGGCGCAGTAGAAGTCGAAGGGCGTTGATCGCCCTGAAGAATATCGGAAGGAGGGAACGGAGGAGGTGGCGGAAGCACGCCTACAGGTAGCTGCGAGCTACTCGCTGTCCCCACAGACTGAAGAGGCGGTGGCGGTGGAGGCGGAAGCACGATGCCCGCCAAAGGAGCACGTTGCTCGCTCATCGGCCTCCTCTCCAGCGAGGAGCTGTGAAGAACTCGCCCTGAGCGACCTCCACCTCTAGGCGAGATCATAGGCGACGATCTCAGAGGGGGTGCGGCTACAGGCTCCTCCTGCGCACCAATGGTGGAAGAATCTGCGAGCATAGAAGAAATATTCAACAACCCGGACCAAGTCGAGGTCAGTTAAAAAAGGTGGCGAGTAAATTGCTCGCACCTCGCACGGAAGCGAGATTCTCCAACGGATTCTGGGCCAAGCTCTCAGGAACGCTCGCCCCCTCGGCGACATTAGGAGCAGGAAGATCAGCGGCCGGCGAGTCGCCCTCATTGGAGAGCCCCAGATCGTCCAGCACCTGCTGGTGTTGGTCGCCCAAAGGAGCAGCGACCTCTTCCTCGGCGGCCTTCTTCTTCTCCTTCTTCTTCTTCTTCTGGGCGAGCCTCTTCCTCTTCCTGGAAGATGGAAGGTCGCCAGATGCGGGATCCAGGTGAGGAGGGAGCGAAGAACCCTCAAAAAGGCCGACAAGACCAGCCATGGCCGCCTTAGCCTCGGCAGCATAGTCGCGCACCATCTTGAGCGAGTTCAGAAAAGACGTGCCATCAGAGACCCCTGCCCCTCTATTTATAGAGCTCGAGCGTCGGCCAGCGAGATGGCGAGTATAGGCCAATACTCGCCAAACAGGGAAGCTCGTCGAATGAAGGGTTGGATGTTTCTTTCCGAGCAACTACGTTACTCGCAAAGAGCGGGGATTGTGTACAACCCTCATTCTCCGAGGGTGGACCCCCCCCCCCAAGGCCACGTAGGCAGAAGTCAAAGTCAAAGAGGTCAACACAGAGCCCGGCAGATCAAGGCAGAGCAGAGAAGACCTCGGCGAGTATGCAGGCAATACTCGCCAGGGTGGCGAGTATGGAACAGAAGACCTGGCGACTATTAGCCCGGCGTGTGCGAGCAGCACCCACTACTCGCCAGATGGGCGACTATGGCAGGATACTCGCCGAGTAACCCATAGTCGCCGGGTTGGGGGCTGGACTATAAAACCCCCCCTACCCCTTGGTTTTCCTATAAATAGGACCCCAGGGGTACTTGGATTGGCACCTGGACTTGAGCTTTCGAAATCCTGCTCTTGCATTCTAGAATCCGTCGCACTCGGTCGCTACTCCCAGTACTAGCCAAGTCGGTGCCTTCCTCGTACCTTGCTCGGCCATTCTTTGGTCTTGGAGGGGAAGTCTCTTCGGAGCTTCTGGGTACGTGGTGGGACCTCCCTGCCGCAGCACCTGGGGTCCTGTTTGTTGCTCTTCTAGCTTCTTCGTCGTCGCCAGCCAAGCCATCTCGTCGGGTTGCTGGGCGAGTAGCCTCCGGCTGCATCGGTCCGAATCTTGAGGTCAGGATTTTTCTGGCGTCAACAACGACGATACAACTTATCGTTGAGACTTGCAATCGACGATACGACCTGTCGTCGTCAATCTGAATCAATTCGTCGACCGCAAAGACATGGTCAACCGCTGAGATGGAAGATTGTCGACCGCAGAAGGCATTTCGTCGAACGCAGAACCGCTGAGACAGAAGATCGTCGACCGCAGAAGGCATTTCGTCGAACGCAGAACTGCTGTGACGGAAGATCGTCGACCGCAGAAGGCATTTCGTCGAACGCAGAACCGCTGAGACTGAAGTTCGTCGAACGCAGCATGTCGTTCGTCGAACGCAGGATGAAGTTCGTCGAGCCGACACAAATCCGAATAAAAGGTCTAAAACTGTTTTGTACAAAAAGTACAATTCAATTATTCCTCAAATGCCAAATTCAGATCCGGTGCGGTGCAGTGCGTGCGCGCGCGCGCGTGTGGTTCATAGTTTCTCCTTATGTTCTTTTGAACAAATAAGAATGTGAGAACTAATATAAATACTCACCAACATGAATGGAAATAGGCAAGGTGGGACTAAAGGATCATCCTTTCATTCATGAAAGGTTTCCCTCCAAATAATTTGGATTCCCTCTATCTTTTGGTTTTGGAGCTTTTCATCAAATATGAATAGTCAAACACCAAACACCAAACACCAAACACCATAAGGGCTCCATAAAATATAATAAAATAAATGTTTATTTACAAAATTTCTAACAATCCCACACAAAAGCGAAAAATCAAAAATGAACTTCATAAGAATGATATTACTAATGATAAATAAAATCAAATACAAATTTGCTTCATCAAGTTGTATCAATTGTAATGGGTATAGGTGGAATGGTTACCTTGAACCTATATTTAATACTTATTTCCTCTACCGAAGAGTATAATATGTCAGAGGCTTTGAATTATAAACTTTTGACCTGTAAGTTAGATAAACACACAAAAGCTAGATTGGTTGTTCTTGGGTTATGGCGGTGGGCGCGTTAATGGCCATGCACAATCCTTGATTTTTCATGAGAGTTATTTTGGGTTGAGCCCGGATCCCAAAGTTGCGGCCTCACAATAACCCCCACATAGGTGGTGCCTCAAGAGATATTTCGTAACTAATATCTCGCAAAGATATATGCCTTTGGCAACCATTAAGAACTTTAAAGTCCATCCTAAACTGTTACGTAGAGCACAACATCCTAGGAATGAGGAGAAGGTTTTCTCAACCTTTTAAATTTGTGCTCTCAACTACGCTACATCAACGGCTTCGTTTCTACCACATTGAACTCACTTCATGGGATCTCCAATCACATGGGTTGGGTATCCACCATTGGCAGCAAATTATGTGGGCTTAAGCCTCATTCCCCTCGATGACAACAATATCTCCCTTCGGGATAATCCCTTGGTAAGATTATCAGTCAGATTCAATTCTGACTTTACGTAATTTAGTGATCACTTCTTTTCTTCTTTGCTTCACGGACTTGTACCTGATTCTCATGAACTAATTTATTTTTGCATTAGTATTATTTGAAGCAGTTAAATTAATCACAGATTTATTATCACAATGCAAAGAAATGGCAGGTATAGGTTTTCTAAGTAAAGGAATTTCGGTAAGTAAATTCTTAAGTCATTCGGCTTCGGCACACGTAGTGTCTAGAGCTATCAGCTCGGATTCCATGGTACTTCTTGAAATCACAGTTTGTTTTGTAGAAGCCCATGAAATGGCGGCTCCTCCAAGGAGGAAAACATAGCCGGTAGTGGACTTAACGTCTAAGGAATCAGTTACCCAATTGGCATCTGAATATCCTTTCAAAACACCGGGAACCCGTATACACTAAGTTATAGTCTAAAGTTCCGCGAAGATATTTAAAGATTCTAGTTAAGGCTATCCAGTGATCATCACTTGGATTGCTAGTATATCTACTGAGCCTGCCTACAACAAATGAAATATCGGGCCTAGTGCGATTATCAATATAAAGCAGTGACCCTATCATTTGTGCATATCTATGTTGGTCAATAGGTTCACCTAAATTCTTACACAACTTAATGCTAGCGTCATAAGGAGTAGAAGCAGGTGCGGAATCAAATAGATTGAATTTATGTAATATTTTCTCAATTGAGTGAGAAAGAGATAATGAAACATTGGAATCTGATTTAGCTAATTTCATTCCCAAAATGACATTAGATTCTCCTAAATCTTTCATATCAAATTTAGATGATAAATTATTTTTAATATTATTAACAATTTTAATTGAGCTTCCAACGATTAAAATGTCATCTACATAGAGACATAAAATCACATATTCATTTTCTTCTTGTTTTGCATAAATGCATTTATCATATTCATTATATATAAATCCAAATGATAATACTACATAGTCAAATTTTTGGTGCCATTGTTTTTGTGCTTGTTTTAGACCATACAGAGATTTAATTAGCTTGCATACTTTGGTTTCTTGTCCTTTAACTACAAAACCTTCGGGTTGAGACATATAGACTTCTTCATCTAAGTCTTCATGCAAGAAAGCAGTTTTTACGTCCATTTGATGAATAATCAATTTATGGATTGAAGCAAAGGCTACTAGAATGCGAAGGGATGTAATCCTAGCTACGGGAGCATAGGTATCCAAATAATCTATCCCTTGTTTTTGCGCATAGTCTTTAACAACGAGGTGAGCCTTATATTTTTCTATGGAACCGTCAGGATTTAATTTCTTCCTGAAGATCCACCTTCAACCTATGACTTTGGTACCAGATGGAAGATCAGTTAGAATCCAGGTTTTGTTTTCTAGAATAGAATAATTTCGGCATTTATGACTTCTTTCCAAAATGGAGAGTCAGATGAGGTCATAGCTTCCTCATATGAATTTGGATCTCCTTCAACTAGGTAAGTGAAGTAGTCTTCTCCAAATGTTCTTTCGGTTCTAACTCTTTTGCTTCTTCTAGGTTCATCAATTTCTAATGGATCTATAGAAGAGAAAGGTTGATTTGAGCTAGAAGATGGTTGAGATATGTTATTTATTTTATATGGGAATTTATCTTCAAAATAAACGGCATCTCTGGCTTCTATTATAGTATTGTTTGATATTTCACTAATTAGAGAGTTGGTGATAAGAAACCTATTAGCACTACTATCAGAAGCATAACCTATAAAGATGGAGTCTAATGTTTTAGGCCCTATTTTCTTTCTTTTAGGTTCAGGAATTGCTACCTTAGCCAAACACCCCCACACTCGAAGAATTAGGAGGTTAGGTTTCCTTAATTTAAATAATTCAAAAGGAGTTTTGTCATTATGTTTTGAAGGAATTCTATTCAAGATGAAAGAGGAGGTGAGCAAAGCTTCACCCCAAAGATTTTCTAGAGCACCGGACTCGGCTAACATGGCATTGACCATGTTCATCAAGGTCCAATTTTTGCGTTCAGCTACACCATTCGATTGGGGAGAATATGGAGCAGTCACTTGATGGATAATCTCATGTTCTTGGCAAAACTGGGTTAGTTCATTCGAAGTGTACTCTCCACCTCGGTGAGATTTAAGAATTTTAATCGAGGATCCTAATTGATTTTCTACTTCCGCTTTGAAAATCTTAAAATATGAAAAGACTTCATCTTTAGTTTTTAATAAATATATGTAACAATATTTAGTGAAATCATCAATAAAAATTACAAAATATTTATTTCCACCTCTAGTAGGTTGGCGGTTCGAGTCACACACATCCGAGTGAATTAACTCTAAAGGTTTTAAAGTTCTTTCCACTGATTTAAAAGGTTTTCTAGAAAATTTAGATTGTACACATATTTCATATCTAGAGTTTAGCGCAATATTAAATTTCGGAATTAGATTTAAAGACATCATTCTTTTCATAGAATCTGAATTCACATGTCCTAATCTAGCATGCCAAAAATCTGAATTTGAAAATGAAACAGAAGAAGATGAAATCTGATTTATTTTTAAATTAGCAACATTTAATTTAAATAGACCATCACAGATATATCTTTTACCAATAAAAACATCATTAAATGTTATTACAACTTTATTTGACTCTAAGACAATTTTATAACCCTTCTTCACTAGCAAGGATCCGCTCACAAGATTCTTCCTAACTCTCGGCACATAAAGCACATCTTGCAAGGCTAGTGTCTTCCCTGATGCCAACCTAAGATCCACTCGCCCGCGTCCAAGTATTTGTGTCGAAGAAGTATCTCCTAGGATCACGCTTCCTCCACTGATGTCCTGAAAGGTGGCAAAGCAAGAACGATCAAAACAAGTATGAACATTTGCTCTGGAATCAAGCCACCAATCTGATGAGCAGGTGAGAAGAAGACTTGGGGAATAATCTAACCTGAAGATAGGTTGATCCGGTGCTTGGATCATGTTGGCCTGAGGCTTGTCTCCACGAGACTTGCCAATCACAGGTTGTATCTTCTTGTAAAAGCAGTTGGTAGACAGATGGTTTGTGCGGCCGCAGATGAAACACCATTTCCCTTTTCTTGGGTTTTGGTTTGAAGGACCAAGCTTGGGGTGATTGGGTTTTTGAAGGCGGGAACCTGGACGGAAAGGTTTCTTATAGATCTTGCCTTTGCCTTTGAAGTGATGGTTGGAGGAAGGGTTGCCATGAGATTCAGTTAGATTAACTTTAGGAGCATGGTCTTTGGGAGCTTTAGAACTCTTAGACTTATGTTCCTCCTCTATGCGGATAGCATTTTGGATCTGAACGTAAGTAAGGTTTAACTGGTCATGCCTGAGTCTAGTGCTGAAGCCGGACCAAGAATCAGGAAGTGCATCAATAAGACATGCCACTAAATAATTTTCGGAAAGGATTGAGTCATCGGCTCGGATCTTGGACAACATCTCATCAAGTTGATGGAGTTGAGGATTTATGGGCTTGGAGGCATCAAACTTGAATTTGTGGAGGTTAGAAACATTGTAACGTTCTATACCCGCATTGTCTAGGTTATAGCGTGCTTCAAGAGCATACCACAAATCCTTGGTTGTACGATATTGAAGGAAGACATCGTAGAGGCTGTCAGATAAGGCACTAAGAATTCGGTTGCGGCAATGATATTCTATATCTACCGGATCTCTATAAGGGATACGTCTAACGTACGTCCTAGTGGTATTTACACTGGAGGATGAAGACGATGGTAGAGTTGAAGCGACTGCAGTTGCACCGCTAGGGTTTTCTGTTTCTACAGCAGGAACATCAAATACCGCAGATAGAAGACCTAAGGTGTTCAACCAATATTCTATTTGTGCTTGCCAACGACGGAAACCGTTTCCATTAAATTTCTCGGGTTTGATCCCGGCAGAATTCTCAGATCTAGTTGCCATTACAGATTTCTGAAATTTGTAAGACATAAAATAAATTCCAGTACATATGAAAGTGAAGACAGAGATAAACATATTTGATTTTATTTATCTTAAAATAACAGTGCAGTATGCAACTTCTTTAGATTGTTGGAATAATTTTTCTATATTCCTATATTAATATACAAAATAATATAATTTTCGATTTTTAAAACTTTGCAGAAACAACAATATCAAAATTGTTTGAAGGAGGTGAGAAATAAAAGAGAGTTAGGTATAGGTTAGAATCAAGCCTGGGTAAGGCGTGTGGTCACTGCCCTAAAGAAGTTGCACCACCCTCCGTCAGGGCTTTCAACCGATGCTCACTCCTCCAAGGTACAACACTCGGCTAGATCCCGAAAGCTCCGATGTGCGCGGACACCGAAGAAGCACAGAGCACCCGAACTACCACTTGATGAAGCAAATGTAAAGAAAATGAAATCGCAAGAACGAGCGAGAGAGAGTAGAAGCGACTGTATCCAGAATTGCAGAAAAGGAACCACAAAACTCACACCGCAAGGCTTCTCTAAAATAGGATCTCGTAAAATAACAAATAATTAACGCCACAATAAATGTGAACGGTTATAATTGGAAGGCTGAAAATCGGGAAGAGAAACGTTGTATTTCCAACGTACTGAATTAATGCCGAAAAGCACGCGTAAGCGGTTTAGAAAACATGCGTAATAACTGCAAGAGTAAACGTCAAAGAAAGAGGTCACGTCGAGACTACACGACGATACAACTTATCGTCGAGATCAGTCTTCTATTTGACGACAAAAACGTGTCGAGACCGAGTGTCACAACGATACAACTTATCGTCGAGACTTGCAATCGACGATACGACCTGTCGTCGTCAATCTGAATCAATTCATCGACCGCAGAGACATGGTCAACCACTGAGACGGAAGATCGTTGACGCAGAACCGCTGAGACGGAAGATCGTCGACCGCAGAAGGCATTTCGTCGAACGCAGAACCGCTGAGACGGAAGATCGTCGACCGTAGAAGGCATTTCGTTGAACGCAGAACCGCTGAGACTGAAGTTCGTCGAACGCAGTATGCCGTTTGCCGAACGCAGGATGGAGTTCGTCGAGCCGACACAAATCCGAATAAAAGGTCTAAAACTGTTTTGTACAAAAAATACAATTCAATTATTCCCCAAATCCCAAATTCGGATCCGGTGCGGTGCGTGCGCGCGCGCGTGTGGTTCATAGTTTCTCCTTATGTTCTTTTGAACAAATAAGAATGTGAGAACTAATATATATATACTCACCAACATGAATGGAAATAGGCAAGGTGGGACTAAAGAATCATCCTTTCATTCATGAAAGGTTTCCCTCCAAATAATTTGGATTCCCTCCATCTTTTGATTTTGGAGTTTTTCATCAAATATGAATAGTCAAACATCAAACACCATAAGGACTCCATAAAACATAATAAAATAAATGTTTATTTACAAAATTTCTAACAGTTCTGTGCATGCAGATGTTCAACAAGTGATGACAAAGCCCATTTTTGCTTATACTTTTCAGACAGTTTCTCAGCTATTGAGGCTTCACATCAATTAAGTTTTTTAGGGCTCCGTTTCGCAAGCGCGGTGGCGGTCATGAACGCCGTGGTTACGTGTGAAATTTTCTAGATCGATTGAACACTGAGACAAGCACACCAAGAATGAACAAAAAATACTTCTTTATTACTTGACAAGTAGTTACAAACAATTACAAAAGAAACGGGCTGAATACAAGTTGCATACAACTTGATTCACAACAGCCGAGAGTAAGTAACAACAACTGGTCGCGGAAATAGTGGAAATAGTGGCAAAGCTTTCACAAAAAACCCATAGATGGGCGGAGCCCATTCACCACCATTGGTCGGGCTAACCTATTCGCAGCCCTTTGCAACCTATGGGCATGCGGAGCACGTTAGCAATCCACAGACGAGCGAAACCTATTAAGATTAAAAAGTATCGACATAGTCCATAGAAAGATCAAAATTGTTTTCATCCCTTTTTATGTGTTCACAATTCACCATGTAGTCAACCGTTTTTTATTCAATAGTTCACATAAGGGAAATAGTGGCAAAGCCTCCATAAAAAAAAATCCTTAATGTGCGGAGCCAGGGGCGGATCCACATGAGGCCTAGTGTGAGCGATCACCCACATTGGATTTTAAGAGAGAAATTCACCGAGGAAATTACATTAAAATCATTTTTCGGCCTTATAGATATTATATATAATATATATATATATTTGAAAATTTTTCAATAAATTAGGATTGTATAACCCGTAATTCGTCGAGACCAGGGTGGATAGAGATGGTGACCGTGACAGGCAAATTGACCGATCGGAAGCAACCGAAACCGATCGAGGTTTTGAGATAAGTTCCGGGGGAAGAGGAAATGGACCCTATGTCCACTTCCACGCTTGGGCGAGTGGACCTAGCGGCCCACTCGCCCATGGCAGGGGCGAGTGGACCTTTGGCCCACTCGCCCAGCCCCAGACGAGTGGACCCATGGTCCACTCGCCTATGGCATGAGCGAGTGGACCATTGGTCCACTCGCCCAGCCCCGGGTGAGGTCCAATCGCACAGGGGAGTGGCGAGTGGACCATGGTCCACTCGCCCGGGGTAAGGGGCGAGTGGACCTGTGGTCAACTCGCCCCGGGCATTCGGGCGAGTGGACCATACCTATGGGGAGTGGAGCGAGTGGTCCACTCGCTCAACCCAGGCAGTGGACCACTCTGTTCACTCCCCCAGCCATCAGCATGGGGAGTGGACTCGGGGGGGGGGTGCAGTGCAGCTATCGCACTGCACGGTGCAGTGCAGCTATCGCACTGCACGGTGCAGTGCAGCTATCGCACTGCACGGTGCAGTGCAGCTATCGCACTGCACGGTGCAGTGCGATCCAACGGTGCGAGTGCGAGATGAGTGCGCCGAGATGCGTGCACATCACAGCGCACTCATCTTAAAGCGTGCACGAATCTCGGCGCACTCGCATCTCGCGTAGTGCACCGTTCGATGCGTGCACTGCACGGTGCAGTGCACTGCACCCCCCCTTTTTTCGGAGTGGACGTCTTGTGTCCCACTCGCCCCCCTCTTATCTCGATCGTGACCGTTGGTTCGGATTCAGAGTTGAGCTGCAGACAGTGGAATTTGGTTATCCGTAGCCCAAATTTGGGAAGTCTATAAATAGACCCTCATGGGCACCTTGGGAGGGACGACTCTCTTCTTCTCTCCCTCGCGTGTGACTTGTGAGCAAGCACTCCAGTCATCTGTCAGCTAAGGTCGGCGGGGAGGTGCTCCTTAGTGCTCTCCAGGGTGCTCAGACTCAGCATTGGCTTGGGAGGTGAAGCTCTCATTGATCTTCTGGGTTTGTGGTGGAACCTCCTCGCTGCAGCTCAAGGAGTCTGTTTTGGGTCTTCAGGTCTTCCAGGGTGCAAGGTCCTTCGACTCTCAGCGACCGGTCACGCGTTCTAGCTCAGGTGAAGTAATTAATGGTCAGCTACATACCCGTTGCGAACGTCGATGCCAGTTCTCTTGTTTCAACAAGGATTAACATAATGATTTTTGACTTAATGTTTAGGTGAGTGAAAGGTATTGAGTTCAAATTCTCATGACACCAAAAAATATATATTTTTGCCAAAAGAAGACTCATTAAAAATGTAGATATATTTTCTATAGTTAGTCACTTAGATATATTTTACAAAGAAATTCATTAAAAGTGTAGATAAATTTTTTCTACTTAGATATTGTACAAAAAAAAATATATTAGAAAAGGTAGAAATATTTTCTCTATATTTAAACAAATTATACAAAAAAAATTCATTTAAAAAGTTGACATTAATATAATATAGATTTTTTTTTAATATTTGTTGATTAAATTTTTTTAAATGAATTAGTACTTAGAAAAAATATTCTGCATTCGCCACTGGGCAAACCAGTTCGCCACTACGATTGGACTAGCCTATTTGTAGCCGTTTGCAACCCATGAACGTTCGCAGTCCACAAAAATGAGCGAAACTCGTTCACAATCGAAAATAGAAAAAGGCGATTGTTATACGCACTACAGTTTTGACTATCCGCACTCTTTTTGTATGAGTTATTACGCGCCTTTTGGAAATACGCGTCTTTTGCACGCACAAGACGTATTGCCGTCTCGATTGGAACATGGGCGTAACTATAGCGAATTTTTGGAAATACGTCTTGTACATGCATTTTTAGGAAAAATGTTCAACACAAAACTTGTAGATCTCATCGAGATCTACAACTTTTATGTGTACAAAGATGTATTTCCAAAAGACGTGCAAATAGCCAAAGCTATAGTGCTGCTAACTATCGCCTAGAAAAACTGCTAGTTGATATTTTCTGAATAACAAATCCAACGAGAGCCACGAGAATCGAAGGCCCCATGACCACGGAGTCCAACCACGGGGGTGGAACCAGACGACAGAATTTGGATTTCCAAGTACACGTGTCGGACCGCCAGGAGGCCACAAGCCCGCTCTCCTATCTCCCGGGGATAAGGCTCCTCCTTATTTTGATTTATACTCACCACCCTCTTCTCTAGCTAATTTTAGCCCGCAAGCTCAGTCGAAGATGGCCGCCGTTTGGGCTTCCTCCGCCGCCGTGGCTTCCATCGCCGCCGTGGCTTCATCCAAGTAAGTTCGCTGAACTACACCCCTTTTCGACGAGGAAAAAAGAGCTGATCAGAACAGTTCATAGCGGTGATTGATTTTTATTTAAATTTTCAGTGGTCAGAATGGGAGTGGGCTCAGCGCGGCGAAAGCTTCCTTCTTGATTGGAAGGGGGCTGAGGCAAGGGATGTCGGCGGCGGTTTCCAGCCGCCGGCGATCGTTGTCAGTGAATGCGGTGGCAGCCGAGAGACCGCTGTGGTTCCCCGGAAGCACTCCACCCCCGTGGCTTGATGGAAGGTAACTAAAATTCTAATACTCATGTATCGTAGAATCCTTCATAAAAATTAATTGACGGAGCCTAATACAAATATAAAGAAATATGCTGGATTTAAAAAAAAAATATCCTTCTATATATATGTAGCCCTTAGCTCCACATATGTAGCCCTTATTTTGGGTCCGTTTGGCACTGCGGTGGCGGTGGCGGTGGCGGTCGTGAACGCGGTGGTTATGAACCGTCGTCCGTTTAGCGCTACTTATTTTCTCCGGTGAGCTTGGACAAAAACGACACCTTCATGATTATGTGTTTTATATAACAATGGTTATGAATGCTATCAAGAAAAAAAATAATTTTAAACAGGAAATTGAATAGAGTTCCTCAAGTCAGATCGATCGTTCACGAACGACGGTTTGTATATGGATGGCCACCGCGTTCACGAACTCCACCGCCTGGTCAAACTGACCCTCAGATCGATCGTTCATGAACGACAGTTTGTAAATGGATGCCCACCGAGTTCACGAACTCCACCGCCTGGTCAAACTGACCCTTTTACCACATTAATCATGTTCTCACATATGCTCCTCGGTCTCCACAAAATTAAAATACTAACATCTCTACTTAGTTCTTCTGAAGGAAGATTAACAGTCTTGATTCACCCTAAACCCAAAAAAAAGGTGAGATTATCCTCACTTATAAGCCGCCACAACCACTTCCATTCCTAAGTGGAGCTAACACAATAATATCCCTCTCACACACACAATTAGTTCAAAGAAAACCACGATTTTGGATTAGTGCCCGATGCGTTTGACACGAGGAAATGTACAAACAACAATTGTTTCCTAAAGAATTATGCCCACTACAAAACAACATCCGACACCTGGACACAAATAACAATGAAGCACTTCAACAACAACAACAACAACAACAAAATCCTAGTTGATGAAATCAAATGAAATGAGCATTTGAAATGCATGGAGAATATCCAAAAATGTACTGAAGGAGCTAAGGCTTCGTTTGGCGCGGCTTATTTGCTCCGATGAGTTGGTTCAAAAACGTCATTATCATATATGAGCATGAAATGCATGAATTTTTTTAGGTAAGGTAGGGCGTTCACGAACGACGGTTCATGACCACCGCGTTCACGACCTTCACCACCGCGCCAAACGAAGCCTAAGTCACCCCCATGGTTCTCCCCTAACAAGAAGGATGAGATCACTAAGGAGATTGCAAGAGGGATGAAGGCAAAGGGAGGGGGTTGATTAGGTCAAGGAGGGCTAATGCTACAATAACCGGAGGCCATCGAGGAAAGGATTTAAGAATGTAGAGCCAATGATGCTAAAGAAAATAAAGAAACATTTTAAGGGTATTTTATTTTAAGAATAGCATATGTGCTCTTGACCAAATAGAAAGTAGAATGAGGTTAATTTTGTAATTTACTAGTTTATCTCGCCCAAAAAAGTTTCTCCTAATTTTACTCGAACCATCGTTCGTGAACGCCCGGCCTCACCCAAGGACTTCATCTATTTTATGTTCAAAACTAATTTTCTTTTCTTGGTGGTGGCGGTCATAACCGCTGTCATGCTAAACATAAATTCTACGACGGTGATATTTTTGTCCAAATTCATGTGTACCGGAGCAAAAAAAAGTTGTGCCAAACGGTAGTGTTCTATTTGATAATTATTAGCTAAAGATTTTGGTCATAATCTTTCTTGTTTAATTACATTTATTGGATCACCTTCTTCCCTCTCATATATTAAAATTTTGATATGCGCTTAATTCTTGGATGCAGCCTTCCCGCTGACTTCGGGTTTGATCCTCTCGGCCTCGGTGAGTCTCTCTATCAAGTTTCATTGTTTATAAACCCTTCCGCGGCCTCTGGGTTGTGGGGCTCTAAGCTACATACGTATAATTCAATGTGCTCTTTGGCGCCGCTCATAAAGGAGGGTTTAATTCATTAGAAGAAATTTATGAAATTTAAAGAGTAATTATAAGTGCAAACTAATTTTGGGTGTGTGTAAATCAATAATATTTAAGTGCAAGATTAATTTTTTAGGTGTGTGTAAATTAAACCACAATTTTTCTCTTCTCTGAGCCGCCTTCAACATCAACCCCACCGATTCTTTGAAGGCAGCTTTCTCCACCTCCAAACCGCATCCGCGTTGCTCCGTGAGGAAGGCGACGTCCCTGCCTCGAGCGGCTCCAAACCGCCTCCGCGTCTTTGAACATTTTATTGAAGATACTTGTAAATTCATGCAATTTTTCAGGATCACACATGCTGCCAACTTCGTAGTCGAATAAACTTAGAAAACCGCTATAAACTCTGCCCAAGAATAGCCATTTCTACAATTCTCCATTAGCCCATATCTTTTAATACAGAAGTAGCACAGCCACAGCTCAGTCCAACTGCTACATGAATTGAAGGAAAGAGGACGAAGATTTATTCATATGCATGCGCTCCGTCTGCGCAGCCGTCACCTTCAGTTTAGCTTTTTCACCCCGCCGTTGGGTAAAATCAATCTGCTTTGGGGCGTCTGTTTGGGATCACTGTAACTTCATGCTGGGCGAGGGAGCGACGGGATTTCGTGAAGCCAGTGGGAGAGCGTCGACATTTGGGCTAAGGCATTGTTGGGTCTGCATCTAAAATTTTCAGGACACAAGAAATTAAACTTTTTTATTTTCTTCAGATACGCACATATTCAGATTCAGCTGCACTTAACAGTTAACACCACTTAATTTAAATTCAATGTAGCTACCAAATAGTGAAACTAAAAATTTCATGCTCAATTTATAGAATGTTTCATGCCAACATTGAGGTCAAATTGGTAATTCCTCCCAAAACTTTTTTTCATTACATTGTTGACAACAAAAATAAGTGAAATTAAAACTATTATTTTAGAAAATAGATTTTTATTTACTAGCAATTTATAATAAATTATAAAGTGTGGTTCCCCGGCCCTCAACTTCTGAAACAGGATCTGACCCGGAGAGCCTGAAATGGAACGTGCAGTCGGAGCTGGTTCACTGCCGGTGGGCGATGCTGGGTGCGGCTGGCATCTTCATCCCGGAGTTCCTCACGAAGGTGGGCATCCTCAACACGCCGTCGTGGTACACCGCCGGCGAGCAGGAGTACTTCACCGACACCACCACCCTCTTCGTCGTCGAGCTCATCCTCATCGGCTGGGCCGAGGGCCGGCGTTGGGCCGACATCATAAAGCCGGGTTCCGTCAACACCGACCCCATCTTCCCCAACAACAAGCTCACCGGCACAGATTTGGGCTACCCGGGCGGGCTCTGGTTCGACCCGCTGGGCTGGGGCAGCGGCTCCCCCGAGAAAATCAAGGAACTGAGAACCAAGGAGATCAAGAATGGCCGCCTCGCCATGCTCGCCGTCATAGGCGCCTGGTTCCAGCACATCTACACCGGCACCGGCCCCATCGACAACCTCTTCGCGCACCTCTCCGACCCCGGCCACGCCACCATCTTCGCCGTAAGTGCTATGAGTAATTGATTTAGGCTTCGTTTGGTTCAACTTTTTTTTGCTCCAATGAGTTTTGACAAAAAACTCCACCATCATAAAATGTATGTTTGGCATGACAACGTTACGATCACCACCAAAAAATGAAAACTAGTTTTGAACATAAAAATTAGTCTTCGTTCGGCGCAATGGTGACGGTTGTGAACGCGGTGGTCATGAACCGTCATTCGTGAACGCTCGACCTCACCTAAAAATATTCATGCATTTTATGCTCAAAACTAGTTCATTTTCTTGGGTAGCAGTCATGACCTGTCTTGCCAAACATACATTCTATGATAATGACGTTTTTGACCAAACTCACCGGAGCAAATATACGAAGCCTTACTCAGGTGAGGTGAGGCGCTCACGAAAGATGGTTCATAACCACCGCGTTCATGACTGCCACTACCACCGTGTCAAAAGAAGCCTTAATTAATTAATCAAGGAAAAATTTAATGTCATACCACATGTGTCTAATGGCAGCCCCCCCCCCCCTATTGGAAAAAATTGCTATTGGCAGATGTCTCTTTGGTTTTTTATTTTTGTCTGACATTAACAATGATGTGCCTATAGCTGAAGTTGGTCTGCCAATAATTTAATTAATTGATTAATCGTGGTGATGATGTTAAACATGCAGGCTTTCACTCCGAAGTGAGGGTGGGGAAGAGATGGGCTGCTGCTTTGGGGGCCCATTATCAAATTGTTCGGATTTATAGTTCCGTTGCGACTCTTAATTAAGGATTTGGATCGAAGTTGTTTGTAATTTGCTAATTATTAGTGTTTATAACGAAGCCTGTGGGACCCATGATTGCCATGCAGCACGTGCTTTATTACTGTGGAAGTATTTATTATCTGAGAAAAATAAGGTGTGATATTCCTGTTATTACTTATTACCTTGAATCTACTATTTAATTAGATACTAATAAATTCGAAGTTGGTGTTATATTCAAGTCCTATAAATTATTTAGGCACAGATATATAATTCACATATATTTTTGTTAAACACAGATTAGTAAAGAAAATTAAAAAAAAAAAACTTTGGTCGTCTTCTTCGCCTTACTCATCACAGGGAGAGAGAAACCCTAGCTCTCTAAATCTTCCCAAACAAACCCTAGTTATCTAAATCTTCTAAAATCAAACCGAATTCGCGTGAACAACAAAGAAATCATCTGTCTTCCTCAACTCGGTCTCTATCCGCGCATTCATTTTATGAATCACGATCCGTGCACACATCGAAGTGTCATGCTCAGGAGAATGAAGGTATCGACTGCTCAAGTTTAAAATTGGTCTGCGGATAACAATTTGCAAATTCAAATAAAATGAAAATGAGTTAGTACGAATAGACATTTATAGTCTCCGAATAACAATTGTCATATATTATTATGGTTTTATTTTTTTGATTTAAAATGAGTGAAAATAAAATATGTATTTTGTAAAACCTAAGTGCACTTGACTACCAGAAAGTCATCTCTATGAAGACCTCTATGATAATCATTAGAGTCATGTTTACACATTGAAATTTCTGATTGGCATTGAAGAGTAAACATAAAAATTAATTTATTTTGATATTAAACTACAAAATATCAACATATGTATATATGGTAGACCTAAAAAAATTGAAGTGATGGAATCATGCCAATGGTTTTATGAGTGTGACCGACTTGCCGAGACAATTCCAAAAAGCCCAAAGTCGCAAGGTTCCGACTCTGCCTGTCCCCTCAAACAACCTGTACAAGATGACACAAGCGAACCGATGGGACGGTCCTGCTGAACCGGATGTTCCACTCACACTTCCTCACGCTACGCACCCTCCCTAGCGTGGATATATAGGAGAGGGATGGCGTCCGCCGCTCATCCCACCATTGGTTAGCGTCTGGGGATGCTCGAAGCCCCTCGTGCCCCCTCTCTTTTTTCCTCCTAAGTCCATTTTCGCTATTAATGGATGAGTGATTACAAATCTTCATGGCAGCCGTTCACCGAAATTTGAATTCGAATGCCGCAATTTATTCCTCTCGGAAATCACTCATTGATCTATTCATTTTACTCATGTGAACTTGGACAGAAATGTCACTGCCATAAAATATGAGTTTGACATGACAACGATTGTCACCATCATCAAGAAAACGACCTAATTTATAACATAAAAGCGGATGCGGTTTCTTAGGTGAGGTTGGGCGTTCACGAATGACGATTCATAACCGCCTCCGCAGTACCAAACGACCCTTAATGCCTCGAAATTTGCAATGTATACTACTAGCTTGAGTTAACTACCCAATTTGAGAGTTTACTACTAGCTTATAGATAAAATTATGTTATCACGCACTTATTGAGAAATTCATTGCTGATTGAAATGTTGAATTAATTGAGAGAGAAGCAATTAACTGAATTGATTGAAAATATAATTCAACAATTAAAAATGATTATTACAATCAATTAATGAAAATGTGATAAATTAAAAGAATTTTATTTATTTATGAGTCAACCTTGAAGGGGAAAATGTTTGATATGTGTTTGTGGAGAGCGGACAATTGTTCTCCTAACATTTATCTTGTATACTCTATGATTTTTCTCCATTTCGACGAATACTGGCGGCCTCTTTGTTTTTGGTTGCATGTGCAGTAGGAAGTCTATCTATGTTGGCTCTGTTTGGCGCAGCGTTTTTGCTCTGGTGAGTTTGGACAAAAACGCTATCACCATAGAATGCATGTTTGACAAGACAATGGTTATGACCGTCACCAAAAAAAGAAAACTAGTTTGGAACATAAAATTACGAATCCAAACACCAGAGCTCACACCCCCCTCTTTCAATGCACTAGTGTAAGAAAATTATAAGGAACTCCTTGAGCCTTTGTTGCTACATTGACTTATCATTCTCTAAACAATGTTGATACTTTGGATAATACTTGGTTGTGTGTAGGATGCATGCCAAAAAATATTTAGGTTCTGTTCGTTTGGACGGAATTAAGATCATGGAATTTGTAGGATTCAAGATAATTCTGGTCTCAAATGTTCAGACAAAAGGGTGATCAAATGCTAATTGTTTAGCGGTTGACCCGGGCGAATGGAGACTAGATAGAGCCGGAGAGCTGAAAAATTTCATGAACTGCCTATAAACTAGACCCCGGGCTGCAGCGTGGAGGTCACACCGCTTACCCGGAAGTATATAAGAACTTTCTCTCCAAAGTCAAAGCTGGGCTAGGCACAAGAGAGACGAGCTCTAAGGTCAAGGGGAACCTTGAAGGGGGTAAAAATATCCTCTCTCTTGTGTCATGAGGTCTTATTTATAGGCAATCCAGGGGATGACCTGCGAATAGCCACCTGGCGACGAGGTTTGCTAGAGGAGATCTGATGGGCGAGACCTCTTGGACGAGATCTGCTGGACGAGATATAGGGGACGAGGTCTCCTGGACGAGATCTGCTGGACGAGGTCTCCTGGACGAGATCTCCTGGACGAGGTCTGCTGGACGAGATCTCATGGAGGAGATCGCCTGGACGAGGTCTGCTGGAGGAGATCTCCTGGACGAGATCTCCTGGACGAGCTCTCCTGGACGAGGTCTGTTGGACGAGATCTTCTGGACGAGATCTCCTGGACGAGCTCTCCTGGACGAGGTGTGCTGGACGAGATCTGCTGGACGAGATCTGCTGGACGAGATCTCCTGGACGAGATCTCCTGGACGAGATTTGTTGGACGAGATCTGCTGGACGAGATCTCCTGGACGAGGTCTGCTGCACGAGCTATCCTGGACGAGATCTCCTGGACGAGATCACCTGGACGAGGTCTGCTGGACGAGATCTCCTGGACGAGGTCTGATGCACGAGATCTCCTGGACGAGATCTGCTGGACGAGATTTCCTGGACGAGATCTCCAGGACGTGGTCTGCTGAACGCTCCTGGACGAGATCTCGTGGACGAGATCTCCTAGACGAGGTTTGCTGGACGAGACCTCCTGGACGAGATCTCCTTAAGGAGATTTCTTGGACGAGATCTCTTGGACGGGATCTCCTAGACGAGATCTCATGGACGAGGTCTGCTGGACGAGATCTCCTGAAGGCGATCTCCTCGACGAGGTCTGCTGGATGAGATCTCCTGGACGAGAGGTTTGCTAGACGAGATCTCCTTGATGGGATCTCTTGGACGAGATCTCCTGGACGAGGTCTGCTGGAGGAGATCTCCTGGACGAGGTCTGCTGGACGAGATCTCCTGGACGAGATCTCCTGGACGAGATCTCCTGGAGGAGATCTCCTCGACGAGGTCTGCTGGACGAGATCTCCTGGACGAAATCTCCTGAACGAGATCTCCTAGACGAGGTCTGCTGGACGAGATCTCATGGAGGAGATCGCCTGGACGAGGTCTGCTGGAGGAGATCTCCTGGACGAGATCTCCTGGACGAGCTCTCCTGGACGAGGTCTGTTGGACGAGATCTTCTGGACGAGATCTCCTGGACGAGCTCTCCTGGACGAGGTGTGCTGGACGAGATCTGCTGGACGAGATCTGCTGGACGAGATCTCCTGGACGAGATCTCCTGGACGAGATCTCCTGGACGAGATCTGTTGGACGAGGTCTGCTGGACGAGATCTCCTGGACGAGGTCTGCTGAACGAGCTATCCTGGACGAGATCTCCTGGACGAGATCACCTGGACGAGGTCTGCTGGACGAGGTCTGCTGGACGAGATCTCCTGGACGAGATCTCCTGGACGAGGTCTGATGCACGAGATCTCCTGGACGAGGTCTGCTGGACGAGATCTCCAGGACGTGGTCTGCTGAACGCTCCTGGACGAGATCTCGTGGACGAGATCTCGTGGACGAGATCTCCTAGACGAGGTTTGTTGGACGAGACCTCCTGGACGAGATCTCCTTAAGGAGATCTCTTGGACGAGATCTCTTGGACGAGATCTCTTGGACGAGATCTCTTTGACGAGATCTCATGGACGAGGTCTGCTGGACGAGATCTCCTGAACGCGATCTCCTCGACGAGGTCTGCTGGACGAGATCTCCTGGACGAGAGGTCTGCTGGACGAGATCTCCTGGATGGGATCTCTTGGACGAGATCTCCTGGACGAGGTCTGCTGGATGAGATCTCCTGGACGAGGTCTGCTGGACGAGATCTCCTGGACGAGATCTCCTGGAGGAGATCTCCTCGACGAGGTCTGCTGGACGAGATCTCCTGGACGAAATCTCCTGAACGAGATCTCCTGGACGAGGTCTGCTGGACGAGATCTCCTGGACGAGATCTCCTCGACGCGGTCTGTTGGGCGAGATCTCCTAGACAAGCTCTCCTGGACGAGATCTCCTAGACAAGCTCTCCTGGACGAGGTCTGCTGGACGAGGTCTGCTGGACGAGATCTCCTGGACGAGATCTGCTGGACGAGATCTCCCAGGCGACGAGGTCTACGAATAGTCGTCTGGAGAATCTCCTGAAATTTCCTCCTTAGTAATTTCTAATCTCGACAAATTACGGGTTATACAGAATTGAAATTAATGGTCTAATTCCAATTTTGGTGTTCATTTGCGCACTTAAACGTTTGAATTGAAATTCACTTTGAACTAAAATTCAATTCTTTCCAATATATATATATATATAAGAATTGGGTAATTTCGGTGGTGGTGTGATTTTTGCAAGGGAATGCATTTTTTTACCTGGGCGAGCGTTTTCGCCGAATCACGGGTTTTTTTATGCCCGGGCGCGTGTTTTTTCTCTCAGACGCGCGATTTCAGCCAGGCGCGCATTTTTTCACTCGAGAACACATTTTTTTCGCTTGGTCGCACGTTTTTTTGTCTGTGCACGCTTTTCACCTCTGGGTGTGTTTTCATCCAACACGCGTTTTTTGCCTGACACGCATTTTTTGCCCGTTTCACATTTTTGCCCGGGCATGCGTTTTGCGCACGGTGGCGTGCTTTTCGCTCAAGCATGCATTTTTCGCCAGAGCGCGTGTTTTTTTTCCGGGTGTGCGTTTTTTCTCCGGGGCGTCTGTTTTTTTCCCCGGGTCCGCGTTTTTCCCTGGCAGATGTTTTTCGATCAGACGCGCATTTTTCGCCTTGAAGCACATTTTTCACTCGACCGCGTTTTTCTCGCCTTGGTGCGCATTTTTTCGCGCGAGCGAGCGTTTTGCCTTCGAGACGCACATTTTTCTTCACAACGCACTTTTTTTTAGTTCGAGTGCGGGTTTTTCCCCCTTGCGCGCATTTTTCGCCCGGGCGCGCATTTTTCGGTCGGGTGCGCATTTTTAGACAAGGTGCGCATTTTTCGCTTGTCTAAAATATTCTGTTCTTATTTAATGCATTATGTTATAATTAATGTCAATATATAGGTGAGAGAATATTATGTTCTTCCTAATATGTGAATGGATGTTATGTTTTTATAATATATGTGAGAAAATGTTACGTTTTTTATCGTTAATTAAAAAAAGTAATAATTATTTGATTGAATTATATCTAATGAACAATAAAATTGTTTAATTACACAATATTTTTTAATTCTGTTTATTTAACGCACACTGTAATTGAAATTTCATCCAAACGAATGAGACCTTAATGATATTCTTGATGGAAAAAATGTATGTGCTTCATCAATAATTGTGCAATCGAAAATTAAGAATGACACAAAATAAAACTTAAGTGGCGACGATACATGATCGTTCTTATTCAAATTCTACCGGTCTCAATTGAAGTGTGAAAAACATGATTCAATTTTTTAATCTAGCTTGCATATAGAGAACACACAAATTATATACACTTAAATGAACGGTGACTAAAGTACGGTAAAATAATTTATACCGTTATTGGATCCTTGCTCGTGCTTCATGATGGCGGATATTCGCAACAATTGTGACGTGTTATTCCTTATGAATTTAATCATCATTAATTCCTCAAGCCCAAAAATAACTCCTCAAATTAATTGAATTTCATAACCATCAAAATGTGTGTCTAGGATGAGACCGAGTTCACGCACTGAATTACGAGATAATCGGGTACATCTATCACAAGCTTCGACTATTCATGCGACTGAATTAACACACGCACGTAAGAGACCGAATAGACTCAAAAATCCCGCACGAATTTAGCAGATCGTCTCGATAGAATATGTTCATCGAACAGATTTTTTTTTTAACAATTCTCTCTCGATGAATTGTAATTCCATTTATTTCATCTACATGCATCTCTATTCTTTGACCTCCCCCTTTCACTAACCATTGTTGCGGCTTCCCAACGCCCTCGGTAGACCGGTTTCGATTCGGTCCGTCCTAGCCCGGGCGGTCGAGCGCGCACACAATCAGAATGTTGCAGAGAGTAAATCCTGAAAATGGTACACACAGAACTTTAGCGTGGAAAACCCTCCAAAGGGTGAAAAACCACGTGGTCAGGGCGGGGCTGGCCGAAATCCACTATGTTATGCTGCTACAGTGCTTTCTTGGTGAATGCGAGGGAGACAGGCCGCGCCTCGTTACAATTATGGGAGAGAGAGAGAGAGAAAACTCTGTGGGTGACAGGCCACCACTTAGGAGTTGAGCGCCCTGCTGCGCGTCTGGCGCGGCTGGGCACTGGCTGGGTGAGCACTTCGCGGAGCACCTTGGCTTTGCTGTTCAGGTTTGGGGTGCTCGCCTTGAATGGCGCAGCACTTCTTCTCAGGTGAGAGGCGTTCGCAGGAGGAACCTGTCAGTTAGTAAAAATGAAGTGGCGGAGTGTAGAGAGAGAAGCTCTGGGGAGAGGAGGAAATGAAGAGAGAGAGAAAAGGAGAGAATGAGAGATTCATCCCCAAATGAAGACCCTTGAGGGTCTATTTATAGGCTTGGGGGCGGAAGTTACGGTGGTTATCGCGGATAACCACCAAACGGAGGGCCGAGATCGCGCGAGATGATCGGAGGGCCGCGAGGGCCTGGAGGGATCCGACGGTGGAGAGCGAAGGGCGGCGACGCCGGTGGCCGGCCATGGGTGGCTGGCCGCCGGGGGGTGGCCGGCCGTGGCCGCCGGCCATGAAGGGGACGGCGGCGGCGGCGGCCGGCCGGCGGCGGTGGCCGGCCGGCGGGGGCCGGCCGGCGGTCGGCGGCGGCCGGGTGGCGGAGGTAGGCGGCGGCCGGTCGGCGGCGGCCGGTCGGCGGCGGCCGGGTGGCGGCGACCGGCCGGTGGTCGGCGGCGCCGGCCGGCGGTTGGCGGCGGCCGGCCGGGGGCGGCCGGCCGGCGATTGGCGGCGGCCGGCCGGTGGTGGCCGGCCGGCGGTTGGCGGCGGCCGGCCGGTGGTGGCCGGCCGGCGGTTGGCGGCGGCCGGCCGGTGGTGGCCGGCCGGCGGTTGGCGGCGGCCGGCCGGTGGTGGCCGGCCGGCGGTTGGCGGCGGCCGGCCGGCGGTTGGCGGCGGCCGGCCGGCGGCGGTGGTCGGCCGACGGTGGCCGGCCGGTGGTTGGCGGCGGTCGGCCGACGGCGGTTGGTGGCGGTTGCGATCCCGCGCGGGGCGGTTGGGATCCCGCGCGAGGTGGTTTGGATCGGCGTGTGGTGGTTCGGATCCGATGCGCGGGAGTGGGATCCGGTGTGCGAAGGTGGGATTCAGCGTGCGGTGGTTTCGGGATCCGGCGCGCAGTAGTGGGATTTGATGTGCGGGAATGGGATCCGGTGTGCGGTGGTTACGGTCTTCTCCATAAGTAGAGGGGGAACCCATCATTTGCCCCCCAAATCCATTTGTTTGGAGCGCACGGAGAACAACTGGATTTTCCCCTGCGACTTGTATCTGTGAGCGATGGCCGGAGCGATTTCTGGCGCGGAGGTGGGCGGTGATGACGGCGGTGCCAAGGTGAGCATGAGGTCCAAAGGTTTAATTTCCAAAAAGGCGGGCGAACAACGCACTAGAAGTGCGGGAGGTCGCGCAGAGGTGACGGGTGGCGCGCGCGTGCGCGGGGTCGCCGTGTGCGCGCGCGGAGAGGCGCGCGCGGGTCGCGCCCGCGCGCGCCCGCGCGCGCCCGCGTGCGCCCGCGCGTGTTCGCTCGCGCGAGCTCGTGCGGTAGGGTGCGTGCGCCCGCACGTGTTTGCGTGGCAGGGTGTGCGTGTGCTTGTGCGGCAGCGTGCTTGCGCGGGCTACCGTGGGGGCAGTCGTGCGGGCTGCTCCGCGGGGTCTGCTGCGCGTGTGTTCTCGGGGCTTACCTGTGTGTGAGGTTTGCGCGGTGGTTAGTCTCGGGGGTGAACTCCTCTTATATTTGTCTGAGATTTGTACTGACGCTCTTTCCTTTTCTTTCAGGCTTCTCGGCGTGGCGGGCAAAGTCGTCCCATGCGACTGGGCTCGAGTCTTACTCTTGATCATGTTGCCATATGGAGGAAGCGTTTCAACCTCCCCCCTGAATTGGAGATCCGGATCCCAGGTCCTGAGGAGCGAGTACAGAATCCGCCTCGGGTTGGATGACCCTTTGCGAGTCGTCACTTCGGAGTGGCTTTCGCCTCCCGGCGTGCGAGGAGGTGATTCAGATCCTGAAATTTTGCGGCGTCCCAGTGTCATAGTTTACGCCTCAGGGGATGGTGCGGATCATGGGGCTGATTGCCTTCTTCCGAGAGCATGGTGCGAAGTTCTCCCTGGGCCTTTTCAAGGAGTGGTGTGAGGTGCAGGTTGATGTCGGAGGTCGTATTGAAGTTTTTAGCAACAAGAGATGGCTGGAGTTCGAGACCCGGGTGGACCGTCGTCACGAGAATACTTTATTTGGCTATGTCAGGAACCCGGAGGGACTACCGGAGGTGTGGAACTCTTTACCCGATCGTTGTCGGCGCCTCAAAGGGCGTGAGCGGGAGTTTTCTCCTGTTCGCGGATTTTCAGATGCTCGAGAGCTGGGGAATATTCTGCACAGTATTTCCCTGTTCGTGGACGAGAATCGTCTGCTTTTATGCGGGCTGTCCGTTGATGCTGGTCGTGCCGCTGCTGTTCCTCTTGTTCGAGACAGAAAGAGGAAGTTGGTGTTTAAAGGTCTGGAGGAGCCAAGTCCTGCTCCTCCACCGGTACAGGATGCTCCTCAGGAGGAGGCGGCTCCTTGTGTATCTGGAGCTGATGGCGAGCCGGCTGATGAGGAGGTCGAGGTCCTGGGATCTACTGCCCCCCAGGCCTCTCCGGAGCGAGGCACATCTCGAAAGGTGCCGGAAGGGAAGTGGGTCTCTTCCTCTCTGGAGGCCATGAGCCAAGCGGTAAGCAGGATTTCTACTTCCTCTTGTATAGCGTCATTCTGTGGTTGCGGCTCTGACTTATAACTTTTCTTTTGCAGATGGAGACCCAGGCATCGATCGCGCTTACGTGGAACGATCACTACGTGAGCTTGAAGGACGGGTTTATGGCCATCCAGGGTGAGCTTCGGGAGGCGAGGAGCGCACTCGCAGAGGCGGAGAGACGGCGAGACCGCGACGTCTCGCGCTTCAGACGGATTGGCTCGGAGATGCAGGATGAGCTGGAGAGGACTAAGTCCGGGCTGGGTGCAGAGAAGGTGGCGTTGGAGGAGGCTTTGCGCTCTTTAGAGGCAGCTCGTGGTGACATAGTGTGTCGGGATGCAGAGCTGGAGCAGTGCCGGGCTGAGATAACGCGTCTTTCTTCGGTGGAGCGGGAGACCGAGCTGAAGGCGGCTGGCTTGGCCGAGTACTTGGAGTCGGTTGATTATCTGCGGGACCGCTGCTTGATTTCCGAGGAGGTCCGAGACGTGATCTGGACTCAGGAAGTGGAGCCTCATATGGAAGACTCACGTGAGCTTGCCCTTCGACAGGGAGCGTCGAAGGCTCTTCGGATGGTATCCCGAAAGCGGGGCTATGATGTTAGCGGCCTTGGATTTGACGACCTGTCAGATGATGAGGACCATAGTCCTAATGAGGAGTGATTTCTTTAGCTGCTTGTAGCTGTGTTTGTCGGATGTGGCTGTCTCTTTTTTATTATATTTGTCGTACTTGTTCATCTGTTCGATCTTGTTGATCTGGTTGTTTGCACCTGCATAGTTTGATTAATTTCAAAGTTACGGGTGAGTTTGCGCGGATTTGAGCTCGCGGTTTTTGTAGAATAGGTGCACGGATCTGGCCCGCGGCTTTTTTGCACGAGTCTATCCCGCGGCTAAAATAGGTGCACGAGTCTGGCTCGCGGCTTTTATAAAATAGGTGCACAGGTCTGGCCCGCAGCTTTTTGCACGAGTCTATCCCGCGGCTAAAATAGGTGCACGAGTCTGGCTCGCGGCTTTTATAAAATAGGTGTACGGGTCTGGCCCGCGGCTTTTTGCACGAGTCTATCCCGCGGCTAAAATAGGTGCACGAGTCTGGCTCGCGGCTTTTATAAAATAGGTGCACGGGTCTGGCCCGCGGCTTTTTGCACGAGTCTATCCCGCGGCTAAAATAGGTGCACGAGTCTGGCTCGCGGCTTTTATAAAATAGGTGCACGGGTCTGGCCCGCGGCTTTTTGCACGAGTCTATCCCGCGGCTAAAATAGGTGCACGAGTCTGGCTCGCGGCTTGTATAAAATAGGTGCACGGGTCTGGCCCGCGGCTTTTTGCACGAATCTGGCTCGCGGCTTGGCCGTAAGGGGGGCAGGCCCCTACTGTACAGCCCTGTATTTGCCGAGTAGGTTCTCGAAGCACAGGAAGTATTTTTAAAACATCATTCTTCAAGATAAACCTAAGCAGGGAGAGAGGAGGGCGAGCTCCTCTCGCCCCCGGCGCCCCCAGCAGCAGGGGGGCGAGACCCCAGGGGGGCGAGACGCTAGCGCCGGCGGTAGCGATACCGCCGGGCGCTAGCCCAGTTCTCGCCCAGCCCCAAGGCAAGGGGGGCGAGCTCCTCTCGCCCCCGTCCCCAGCAGCAGGGGGGCGAGACCCCAGGGGGGCGAGACGCTAGCGCCGGCGGTAGCGATACCGCCGGGCGCTAGCCCAGTTCTCGCCCAGCCCCAGCAGAGGTAACCCCTCTCACCCACCAGAAAAGGAGGGGGGTTGGTCTGCGTTTAGCATCCCAGAACAGCGGGATTTGGCTATTTGCAGTCCGGTTTTGGCTATTCGCAGTCCAGATCCGAGGGTATTTTGGGTATTCTGCAGTCCAGTTTAGGCTATTTGCAGCCCAGATCCGAAAATCCTATAAATAGGACCAAGGGGGCACCATTTGGAGGGATCTCTCATCCTAGGCTAGCTCTCTCCTTCTCTCTCTCCCTCCCCAAGTCTCTCTAGGGGGTGAGGAGAGGCTCCAGTGGTGCCCAAGCTTAGTAGTGGCTTGGGAGGGGAAGTTCCAAGGGGACTTCCGGGTATGTGGCGGGACCTCCCCACTAAGCCCTTGGTCCAGTTCTTAGTTCCAACACCTTCAACCTAGAGCTCTCCCTTGGGGGGAGTAAGGGTTGGTCGCCCCTCAGCCTCGCTGAGGGCCCCGAACTCCACAGAGACCGAGTAGTCAGTTTCAACATTTATGGTGCGGTGAGCGTGGAGAGTGACCGATTCAAGAAATCCTCAAGATGAGCTTCATGGGCGGAGGTGGAGGAAGTTCCGACCCAGGTCACCCGCAGCCCCCGGTAGAGGGGGTGATGTTGGAGATGTTCGAAAATTTCAGGCAAGAGGTCCTGCAGACCTTACATGTGACTCTCGCCTCGATAGGCGAAGGCAGGAGAGGAAGTGGTTCAGAGGTCTCGCCCCAACAGGAGGGTGAGATCCCTCTCGACCAACCAGCCAGAGAGGAGGTGCCAGGAGTTGGCGGGTGGGGAGGTCCTCGACCCCCACTCGCCGAGACCCAAGTTGGCGGGTGGGGAGGTCCTCGACCCCCACTCGCCGAGACCCAAGTGGGCGGGTGGGGAGGTGTCAAACCCCGTCTCGCCCAGCCCCCATGGGGGGCGAGCAGAGGAGGTCCTTTTTCTGAGATGATCCTCTCAGCCCCGATTCCGGAGGGGTTCAAGGGAGCAGAGATGTCTCACTACTTCGGCAAGGATGACCCCGTCCTGCACCTGCAGTGGTTTGAGGACATGGTCTCCATCATGCCCATGTCGGACGCTTTTAGGTGTCGACTCTTTGCGACAACCCTGAAGGAAAAGGCTAGAGAGTGGTTCCACCAGCTCCCTGCGGGATCCATCTATGCCTTCGAAGACTTGCGTCGAGGTTTCTTGCTACGCTTCGCGACGTCAAGGAAGAGGAAGAAAGATGCCGAAGCACTTTTCAAGGTCAAGCAAGAGCCAGAGGAGTCGCTGGCTCAATATCTGGAACGGTTCAGGGAAGAGGTTCACCTCGTCGAAGAGGTTCCCGGGTACACCCTCAAGCTTGCATTCACGTTGGGGCTACGAGAGGGCTTCTTCAAGGCGGACCTCAAGAGGAGGGCTCCTTTGTCTTTTTAGGAGTTGATGGAATGGGTGGCCGAAGAAGTTGAAAGTGAAGAGGCCAACCCGGAGTTCACAAGAAGGGTGGCCAAGCTGAGTGAGCCGGAGGCAAGGCAGCAGGGGGGAAGAGCAAAGGCCTCCAAGAGGAAGTTCAACCAGGAGGAAGACAACTTCCAAGAAGAGGGGACCGACCTCCCAGGATGGAGGCAGGGACCAAAAGCACCCTCTCCACCACCCCAGCAAGCCATGGTGATAGGCCACAGAAGAAGAAGAAATCGTGGAGGAGGAAGAAGGGGTGTCCGAGTGGAGTTACCCTACTGTGACTTCCATCAGGAGGAAGGCCACGCGACATCCGCCTGCCCTGAGTTCTTGGAAATGAGGGAGGCGAGGGGCCCGAGGCCGCAGCATCAACAACCAGAGGAGGTCGAGGAGGACCATGCCGGGGAATAGAAGTCTGACTCCCGGTCTCCGTGCTTTGTTTTTTCTTTGAGTCCATGTAGTAGGAGAGAGTGTTTCCCTACTTAGTTTTTCTTGCATGTAACCGAATGACTAATGAAATGAAAGTTTTTTGAAGTATTGTTCCCCTTGGATGGTTCCGCTGACCGGGCACTCACTAGACGGCAGGTCAGGTTGACCTCCTAGGGAGGATAAGAGATGTTCCCCTTGGATGGTTCCGCTGACCGGGCTCTCACTAGACGGCAGGCCAGGCTGACCTCCTAGGGAGGAAAAGAGATGTTCCCCTTGGATGGTTCCGCTGACTGGGCTCTCACTAGACGGCAGGCCAGGTTGACCTCCTAGGGAGGAAAAGAGATGTTCCCCTTGGATGGTTCCGCTCACCGGGCTCTCACTAGACGGCAGGCCAGGTTGACCTCCTAGGGAGGATAAGAGATGTTCCCCTTGGATGGTTCCGCTGACCGGGCTCTCACTAGACGGCAGGCCAGGTTGACCTCCTAGGGAGGAAAAGAGATGTTCCCCTTGGATGGTTCCGCTGACCGGGCTCTCACTAGACGGCAGGCCAGGTTGACCTCCTAGGGAGGAAAAGAGATGTTCCCCTTGGATGGTTCCGCTGACCGGGCTCTCACTAGACGGCAGGCCAGGTTGACCTCCTAGGGAGGAAAAGAGATGTTCCCCTTGGATGGTTCCACTGACCGGGCTCTCACTAGACGGCAGGCCAGGTTGACCTCCTATGGAGGAAAAGAGATGTTCCCCTTGGATGGTTCCGCTGACCGGGCTCTCACTAGACGGCAGGCCAGGTTGACCTCCTAGGGAGGAAAAGAGATGTTCCCCTTGGATGGTTCCGCTGACCGGGCTCTCACTAGACGGCAGGACAGGTTGACCTCCTAGGGAGGAAAAGAGATGTTCCCCTTGGATGGTTCCGCTGACCGGACTCTCACTAGACGGCAGGCCAGGTTGACCTCCTAGGGAGGATAAAAGATGTTCCCCTTGGATGGTTCCACTGACCGGGCTCTCACTAGACGGCAGGCCAGGTTGACCTCCTAGGGAGGAAAAGAGATGTTCCCCTTGGGTGGTTCCGCTGACCGGGCTCTCACTAGACGGCAGGCCAGGTTGACCTCCTAGGGAGGATAAGAGATGTTCCCCTTGGATGGTTCCGCTGACCGGGCTCTCACTAGACGGCAGGCCAGGTTGACCTCCTAGGGAGGAAAAGAGATGTTCCCCTTGGATGGTTCCGCTGACCGGGCTCTCACTAGACGGCAGGCCAGGTTGACCTCCTATGGAGGAAAAGAGATGTTCCCCTTGGATGGTTCCGCTGACCGGGCTCTCACTAGACGGCATGCCAGGTTGACCTCCTAGGGAGGAAAAAAGATGTTCCCCTTAGATGGTTCCGCTGACCGGGCTCTCACTAGACGGCAGGCCATGTTGACCTCCTAGGGAGGAAAAGAGATGTTCCCCTAGGATGGTTCCGCTGACCGGGATCTCACTAGACGGCAGGCCAGGTTGACCTCCTAGGGAGGATAAGAGATGTTCCCCTTGGATGGTCCCGCTGACCGGGCTCTCACTAGACGGCAGGCCAGGTTGACCTCCTAGGGAGGAAAAGAGATGTTCCCCTTGGATGGTTCCGCTGACCGGGCTCTCACTAGACGGCAGGCCAGGTTGACCTCCTACGGAGGAAAAGAGATGTTCCCCTTGGATGGTTCCGCTGACCGGGCTCTCACTAGACGGCAGGCCAGGTTGACCTCCTAGGGAGGATAAGAGATGTTCCCCTTGGATGGTTCCGCTGACCGGGCTCTCACTAGACGGCAGGCCATGTTGACCTCCTAGGGAGGAAAAGAGATGTTCCCCTTGGATGGTTCCGCTGACCGGGCTCTCACTAGACGGCAGGCCAGGTTGACCTCCTATGGAGGAAAAGAGATGTTACCCTTGGATGGTTCCGCTGACCGGGCTCTCACTAGACGGCAGGCCAGGTTGACCTCCTAGGGAGGATAAGAGATGTTCCCCTTGGATGGTTCCGCTGACCGGGCTCTCACTAGACGGCAGGCCAGGTTGACCTCCTAGGGAGGAAAAGAGATGTTCCCCTTGGATGATTCCGCTGACCGGGCTCTCACTAGACGGCAGGCCAGGTTAATCTCCTAGGGAGGAAAAGGGATGTTCCCCTTGGATGGTTCCGCTGACCGGGCTCTCACTAGACGGCAGGCCAGGTTGACCTCCTAGGGAGGATAAGAGATGTTCCCCTTGGATGGTTCCGCTGACCGGGATCTCACTAGACGGCAGGCCAGGTTGACCTCCTAGGGAGGAAAAGAGATGTTCCCCTTGGATGGTTCTGCTGACCGGGCTCTCACTAGACGGCAGGCCAGGTTGACCTCCTAGGGAGGATAAGAGATGTTCCCCTTGGATGGTTCCGCTGACCGGGCTCTCACTAGACGGCAGGCCAGGTTGACCTCCTAGGGAGGAAAAGAGATGTTCCCCTTGGATGGTTCCGCTGACCGGGCTCTCACTAGACAGCAGGCCAGGTTGACCTCCTAGGGAGGATAAGAGATGTTCCCCTTGGATGGTTCCGCTGACCGGGCTCTCACTAGACGGCAGGCCAGGTTGACCTCCTAGGGAGGAAAAGAGATGTTCCCCTTGGATGGTTCCACTGACCGGGCTCTCACTAGACGGCAGGCCAGGTTGACCTCCTATGGAGGAAAAGAGATGTTCCCCTTGGATGGTTCCGCTGGCCGGGCTCTCACTAGACGGCAGGCCAGGTTGACCTCCTAGGGAGGATAAGAGATGTTCCCCTTGGATGGTTCCGCTGACCGGGCTCTCACTAGACGGCAGGCCAGGTTGACCTCCTAGGGAGGATAAGAGATGTTCCCCTTGGATGGTTCCGCTGACCGGGCTCTCACTAGACGACAGGCCAGGTTGACCTCCTAGGGAGGAAAAGAGATGTTCCCCTTGGATGGTTCCGCTGACCGGGCTCTCACTAGACGGCAGGCCAGGTTGACCTCCCAGGGAGGAAAAGAGATGTTCCCCTTGGATGGTTCCGCTGAGCGGGCTCTCACTAGACGGCAGGCCAGGTTGACCTCCTAGGGAGGATAAGAGATGTTCCCCTTGGATGGTTCCGCTGACCGGGCTCTCACTAGACGGCAGGCCAGGTTGACCTCCTAGGGAGGAAAAGAGATGTTCCCCTTGGATGGTTCCGCTGACCGGGCTCTCACTAGACGGCATGCCAGGTTGACCTCCTAGGGAGGATAAGAGATGTTCCCCTTGGATGGTTCCGCTGACCGGGCTCTCACTAGACGGCAGGCCAGGTTGACCTCCTAGGGAGGAAAAGATATGTTCCCCTTGGGTGGTTCCGCTGACCGGGCTCTCACTAGACGGCAGGCCAGGTTGACCTCCTAGGGAGGATAAGAGATGTTCCCCTTGGATGGTTCCGCTGACCGGGCTCTCACTAGACGGCAGGCCAGGTTGATCTCCTAGGGAGGAAAACAGATATTCCCCTTGGATGGTTCCGCTGATCGGGCTCTCACTAGACGGCAGGCCAGGTTGACCTCCTATGGAGGATAAGAGATGTCCTCCCCAATCCAGGCTCTCACTAGCTGGGTGGCTCTCACTAGTAGAGCTCGCTCCTAGGAGTGTGTCGACCCAATGTCGACCACTAGTGGAGCTCGCTCCCGGAGGCGCTCAGTCCCGAGCAGACTCCCTTGTCGGGCTCTCATTAGCCGGCAAGGTTGGAGGACCTCTTCGGAGAGGCTACGTGTTTTTCCGAGATAGCACCATTAGCCGGATTCCCAGCGACACTCGTCGAATATACAGGGTTGGACATTTCTTTCCGAGCGTGTGCCTCGCTCGAAAAGAGCGGGGATTGTGTACAACCCTGTATTCGCCGAGTAGGTTCTCGAAGCACAGGAAGTATTTTTAAAACATCATTCTTCAAGATAAACCTTAGCAGGGAGAGAGGAGGGCGAGCTCCTCTCGCCCCCGGCGCCCCCAGCAGAAGGGGGGCGAGACCCCAGGGGGGCGAGACCCCAGGGGGGCGAGACCCCAGGGGGGCGAGACGCTAGCGCCGGCGGTAGCGATACCGCCGGGCGCTAGCCCAGTTCTCGCCCAGCCCCAAGGCAAGGGGGCGAGCTCCTCTCGCCCCCGTCCCCAACAGCAGGGGGCGAGACCCCAGGGGGGCGAGACGCTAGCGCCGGCGGTAGCGATACCGCCGGGCGCTAGCCCAGTTCTCGCCCAGCCCCAGCAGAGGTAACCCCTCTCACCCACCAGAAAAGGAGAGGGGGTTGGTCTGCGTTTAGCATCCCAGAACAGCGGGATTTGGCTATTTGCAGTCCGGTTTTGGCTATTCGCAGTCCAGATCCGAGGGTATTTTGGGTATTCTGCAGTCCAGTTTAGGCTATTTGCAGCCCAGATCCGAAAATCCTATAAATAGGACCAAGGGGGCACCATTTGGAGGGATCTCTCATCCTAGGCTAGCTCTCTCCTTCTCCCTCCCCAAGTCTCTCTAGGGGGTGAGGAGAGGCTCTAGTGGTGCCCAAGCTTAGTAGTGGCTTGGGAGGGAAAGTTCCAAGGGGACTTTCGAGTATGTGGCGGGACCTCCCCACTAAGCCCTTGGTCCAGTTCTTAGTTCCAACACCTTCAACCTAGAGCTCTCCCTTGGGGGGAGTAAGGCTTGGTCGCCCCTCAGCCTCGCTGAGGGCCCCGAACTCCACAGAGACCGAGTAGTCGGTTTCAACACCTACGGTGCACGAGTCTGGCTCGCGACTTTTTGCACGAGTCTGTCTCGCGGCTTGGCCGTAAGGGGGGCAGGCCCCTACGGTGCACGAGTCTGGCTCGCGGCTTTTTGCACGAGTCTGGCTCGCGGCTTTTTGCACGAGTCTGGCTCGCGGCTTTTAGGTGCCCAAGCAACGTTGAGGCAATGTGCCCAGGCAACGCTGAGGCAAGGTGCCCAAGCAACGTTGAGGCAATGTGCCCAGGCCACGCTGAGGCAAGGTGCCCAAGCAACGTTGAGGCAATGTGCCCAGGCCACGCTGAGGCAAGGTGCCCAAGCAACGTTGAGGCAATGTGCCCAGGCCACGCTGAGGCAAGGTGCCCAAGCAACGTTGAGGCAATGTGCCCAGGCAGCGCTGAGGCAAGGTGCCCAAGCAACGTTGAGGCAATGTGCCCAAGCAACGCTGAGGCAAGGTGCTCAAGCAACGTTGAGGCAAGGTGCCCAAGCAACGTTGAGGCAATGTGATCTTTTGAGCTGCAATGATTGATGAGAAGTTGTTTGCATGAATCGAGGTTCGCTGCTTGCTCATAAAACTGTAGCTAAATAGTTTGTATCAGTCTTGTACATAAGACGGTAATAGGATAGTTCGCGCGAGTCAAGGCTCGCGACTTTTACATGACAAGATGAAATAAAATTATTGATAAAAGCGGCGCAGATTCTGCGCGTTCCAGGTGCCTGGGAGGGTCTTTCCTTCCGCCGTTCTGAGCTTGAAGGTTCCAGGTTTCACTGTTGCGGTGACCACATAAGGTCCTTCCCATGCTGGTGAGAGTTTGTCTTTCTGCGGACCTTTCCCGGCTGCTTCAATGCTGCGCAAGACGAGATCTCCGACGTTGATTGGTCTGGGCTTCACCCTTCTGTCGTAGAGCCGGGCCACACGCCTTTGGTAGATGGCAATGCGCTGGGGGGCGTGGTCTCGAGTTTCGGAGATTAAGTCGAGATTTTGGCGGAGCAGTTCGTCATTTTTGCTGGGATCGAAAGTCAGCACCCGGATGCTTGGTACTCCGATGTCGACGGGGATGACGGCTTCGGTCCCGTAGCAGAGATTGTACGGGGTCTCTCCTGTTGGAGTCCTCTCCGTCGTGCGGTATGCCCATAGTACATTTGGGAGCGCATCCACCCATTGCCCCCCCCGGCTTCTTCAAGACGCGTCTTTATCCCTTTGAGGATGGTGCGGTTGGTGACTTCTACCTGCCCATTCGTCTGCGGGTGTGCTACGGCGGTGTGGCAGAGATTGATCTTTAGGTCATCGCACATTTTGGTAAATGATCTCCCAGTAAACTGGGTGCCATTGTCGGCGATGATTGCTGCTGGGATCCCGAAGCGGCAGATAATGTTCTTCCAGACGAACTGCTTAGCATTCTCCTTCGTGATCTTTGCCAGGGGTTCGACTTCCACCCACTTGGTGAAGTAGTCAATTGCGAGGATGATGAATTTTCTCTGCCCTGATGCCAGTGGTAGGGGGCCGAGGAGATCAATCCCCCACTGTGCGAAGGGCCATGCACTCTGGAGCGCAGTGAGCGCAACTGGGGGCTGGTGAGGTACATTTGCATGAAGCTGACAGCTCTTGCACTTCTGAACGAGCTCTGCCACGTCTTTCTTCATCGTTGGCCAATAGAAACCTTGGCGCAAGATTTTCTGGGCCAGGGCCTTTCCTCCCAGGTGCTCTCCGCAGACCCCACCGTGTACCTCTCTTAAGGCGTAGTCCGCTTCGCTGGCCGGTAAGCACTTTAGGTAGGGCCCTGAGAATGCCCGCTTGTAGAGTTCCCCATCTATGATGGTGAACGATGCTGCTCGCATTCGTAATTTGCGCGCCTCCAGGCGATCCTCGGGGAGGTGCCCCTGCTCGAGGTAAGCTCGCAGAGGGGTTATCCAGGATGGCTCTTCTTCATTGATGGCTGCAATCTCCCATGGCCCTGGGATACTCGGGGCCATGATCTCCTCCACTCGGCGTCTTCGTGACTGATAGCTGGAGGGTGAAGTTGCCAATTTAGAGAGCGCGTCCGCTCTAGAATTCTGCTCCCGGGGCACGTGCAGAATTTGGTACGACGGGATCTTCTGAAGGAGCGACTTTACGCATGTGAGGTAATGCGCCATCTAGTCACTCTTGGCCTCATAATCTCCCTTAACCTGCGAGACTACAAGCTGGGAGTCTGCGTGAATTGCCAAGCTTTCTACCTTACAATCGATGGCGAGCCGGAGGCCAGCGATCAGAGCCTCGTATTCCGCGACGTTGTTGGTTGCTGGGAACTTCAGCCTGAGACCATATTCCAGAGTGATCTCGTCGGGGCTTATGAGGAGCAGTCCTGCTCCAGCTCCCTCAGCTCCTGAAGCGCCGTCGACGTAGAGAGTCCAACGGGGTGTGGTAACATCTTTGACAGGAGTTGCTTCGGATGGGATGGTATTTTCTACAACAAAGTCAGCGAGCACCTGTGACTTGATGTCCGGTCGGGGCAAGAATTGGATATCGAATTCGCCGAGTTCTACTGCCCACTTTACAAGTCTCCCCGAGACTTTCGGCTTTTGGAGGATTGCTCGCAGCGGGAGCTGAGTTAGTACTTTCACTGTGTGTGCCTGGAAATAGTGTCGAAGCTTTCGCGCCGAGAAGACAAGTGTTAAGGCCATTTTTTCTGCTGCCGGATACCTGGTTTCGGTATCGGTGAGGACCTTGCTGAGGTAGTAGATCGGCATTTGCACCCCTCCTTCATCCTTCACAAGAACTGAACTGAGAGCCGTATGCGAAACTGCGAGGTACAAGAACAGGGTCTCCCCGGGGATTGGCTTTGAGAGAAGCGGCGGCGAGGCCAGGTACTGTTTGAGGAGTTCGAAAGCCGTCTAGCACTCGTCCGTCCACTGGAACCCAGTGTGGCGCGCTCCCCGAAGAACTTTGAAGAAAGGGAGGTACTTGTCCCCCGTCCTTGACAGGAAGCGGGAGAGTGCGGCGATCCTCCCATTCAGGCGTTGCACTTCCTTGATTGAGCGAGGCGGCGACATGTCCTCCAACGCCTTGATCTTCTCAGGGTTGGCCTCGATTCCCCGATGGGTTACCATGAAACCCAAGAACTTCCCTGCTGTCACACCAAACGCGCATTTGCTGGGGTTGAGCCGCATCTGGAAGCGACGAAGAAGCTGAAAGCACTTTCCCAAGTCTTTCAAATGGTCGCGACGGTAGACGCTCTTCACTAGCATGTCATCCACATATACCTCCATCGTCTCCCGGATGAGGTCTTTGAAGACTTTATTCATCAGTCTTTGGTATGTTGCTCCGGCGTTTTTAAGGCCGAACGGCATCACTTTGTAGCAGTAGACTCCTTTATCGGTGCGGAAGGCGGTGTGCTCCTCGTCCGCGGGATTCATTCTTATTTGGTTGTAGCCTGAGTATGCATCCATGAAGCTGAGCAGCTCGTGGCCAGCTGTCGCGTCGACAAGCTGGTCAATCCTCGGAAGAGGAAAACTGTCTTTCGGGCACGCCTGGTTCAGGTTGCTGTAGTCGACGCACATCCGCCACTTTCCGGACGCCTTTTTTACCATCACCACGTTTGCGAGCCACGTGGGATAATCCGCCTCGCGGATGAACCGCGCCTCCAGGAGCTTTGTTACTTCTTCTTTGATTGCCTTTACTCGCTCAGGGGCGAAGTTCCTCTTCTTTTGGATTACGGGCCTGCAGGCGGGGTTAATGTTTAATGAGTGAAAAATGATTTCAGGATCTTCCCCAGGCATGTCCTCCGGGCTCCAAGCGAAAATGTCCTCGTTCTCTTGCAGGAAGGTTGTAATCCTTTCTCGTTCTTCTGGCGTCAAAAGGGACCCGACCTGGACAGTCCGGGTTTGATCCTGCTGGGAGAGCGGCACTTTCACTACTCCTTCAACGGGTGCTCCTCGCTGAAGAGTGGCTTCATCTCGTAGGTCGAAGTTGTCGATGTTGAGAGCCGTCGCCCTTGCCGGTTGAGCTTGCCTCAGGTAACAGGTCCTAGCTGCCTCCTGGTTTCCACGAACGACCCCGATCCCAGCGGCGGTCGGAAACTTCATGGTTAAATGCGGGATTGATGGGATGGCTCCGAAGATGGATTGGAGCGGTCTCCCGAAAATCGCGTTGTAGGCGGAACTTGACTCCACGACCACGAACTGGATGTTGTGGGTTACCTTTCTTGGGAACTCGCCAAGCGTTACCGGAAGGGTGATCATGCCCTGGGCTGGGACGGGGCGATTGTCAAAACCGTAGACGGGCCCCACTGCTGGGCTGAGGTGCTCCTTGGTGAGGTTCATGCTCTGCAGAGTGGAGAGGAACAGGGTTCAACTGAGCTTCCGTTGTCGACCAGTACCCTTTTGACGTTGAAACAGGGATCCCCGATCCCGGCGCTGATCACGAGCGGGTCTTGGTGTGGCAGCCGTAACCCCTCGAGGTCTTCATCTCCGAAGACGATGGCGGCGTCCTGCTTTAACTTCTTATCTTCGTGGCCTCTCTCTGGCCTAGCGATGGAGAGAATTTGCGCGGCGAGATTAGGAGACCCAGCTATAGTCTCGACTTGCCCTACCATCGGCATTCCAGCCGCTGCGCCGTGAGGTGCAGGAGGCTGATCTCTGGGCTGTCTGGGTTGCTGTGGTTGGTTTGGTAGCTGGCCTTGCAGGAACCTTCCAAGGAGTCCTTGCCTGACGAGGCGCTCAATTTCCTCCTTTAACCTGGCGCATTCTTCGGTCGTGTGTCCAGCTCCTCTATGGAATTCACAGTACTTTGAGTGGTCGGTTCTTTCATTCTGATTTAGCGGCCTCGGCCTACGGAATGCCGGATTTTCTTGAATGGCGCAGAGCACGTTGGTTCGCGACGTGTTTAGGGGAGTGTAATTCAGCGGTGGCCGGGGACCCCGATCCCTTCGGAGATCCCGACCGCGATTAGGGTTCCGGCGCTCTTCCGTACGCCGCTCTTCCTGCCTTCTGGGAGATTGCTCCGACCCTTTCTTCCTCTTCAGACTTCCTTCGAACTGCTGGCGATGTGCTTCGATAGCTTCATCCGCTGCTATCTGTGCCTCCACTCGGTGCACGAGGTCTGGATAATTTGGAACTGTCTCCCTCATTAGAGCGGAATAGAAGCCGCTTGGGCGGAGTCCTCCTAGAAAGACACCGCGCAGAAGCTCGGGGTCGACCCCTGGGATTTGTCGTGCCTCAGTAGTGAAGCGACGGAAGAAGTCTTTAAGGGTCTCGCCCTCGTTCTGGCGGATCCCCGAAAGATGAGAGGGATCTCGGACGATTCTTCGGTTGGCGACGAACTGATCTGTGAACAGTCGGGCTAGCTCGGTGAAGTTGTTGATGGATCCTTCTCGCAGGGAGTGAAACCAGGTGCGAGCTTGCCCCCTGAGCGTTGCCGGGAACACTTGACAGAGGAGCTGATCGGCAGCGTTGTAGATCCTCATGATGGTGGTGAAATGATTGATGTGCTCCAGCGGATCCTCCGTTCCGTCAAACGATTCGATGCTAGGAAGCTTGAAACCGTGTGGAACCGGATGGACTAGGAGCTGCTGCGCCAAGGGGAGCCGTGATGTAGAGGACGGCGGGCAAAGATGCCCCGGCTTCCGACTTGTCCATACTCCTCAGCAATTACGTCGCGGATCTCCTCGCGAGTGGGCCCTCTTATGGCTTGGTTGATCCTTGCTCCTTGCTGATGGTGCAGGGGTTCTCTCCTAGCGCCCCTGCCAGGACGGGCTGGATGCGCAGAGCTGGCTGCGTCCGAGTAGTCTTCTTCGTATACTTCCTCTTCCTGAACGGCTTCTCCTAAGGGAGCGCGATTAGGGACCAAGGGAGGTGGGATGACCGGAGCGGCCGGTGGAGCAGGTGCTTCAAGGTTTCTGAGAAGAGCCAGCATTTCAGCTTGCTGTTCCTCTATCTGACGCATGTGTCATTCTAGTGTGACGACAGGTGCCAAAGGGACCTCTTCGACGGGAGGTGCGTTGATGAGTGAATGAGATGGAGCGGGCTCAACGCGTCCTTCAGGAATGAAGCCATTAGTGGTGCGAGCACTTCTTCTCGCCATTATTGTCGGTCACGAGTATTGCCGCGAGGCGAATACTGTCTTCAGAGAACTTTTGCAGAGTTTGGGGGACACGTTCCCACAGATGGCGCCAAACTGTTGCGGCTTCCCAACGCCCTCGGTAGACCGGTTTCGATTCGGTCCGTCCTAGCCCGGGCGGTCGAGCGCGCACACAGTCAGAATGTTGCAGAGAGTAAATGCTGAAAATGGTACACACAGAACTTTAGCGTGGAAAACCCTCCAAAGGGTGAAAAACCACGTTGTCAGGGCGGGGCTGTCCGAAATCCACTATGTTATGCTGTTACAGTGCTTTCTTGGTGAATGCGAGGGCGACAGGCCGCGCCTCGTTACAATTATGGGAGAGAGAGAGAGAGAGAAAACTCCGTGGGTGACAGGCCACCACTTAGGAGTTGAGCGCCCTGCTGCGCGTCTGGTGCGGCTGTGCACTGGCTGGGTGAGCACTTCGCGGAGCACCTTGGCTTTGCTGTTCGGGTTTGGGGTGCTCGCCTTGAATGGCGCAGCACTTCTTCTCAGGTGTGAGGCGTTCGCAGGAGGAACCTGTCAGTTAGTAAAAATGAAGTGGCGGAGTGTAGAGAGAGAAGCTCTGGGGAGAGGAGGAAATGAAGAGAGAGAGAGAGAGAGAAAAGGAGAGAATGAGAGATCCATCCCCAAATGAAGACCCTTTATGGTCTATTTATAGGCTTGGGGGGCGGAAGTTACGGTGGTTACGGTGGTTATCGCGGATAACCACCAAACGGAGGGTCGAGATCGCGCGAGATGATCGGAGGGCCGCGAGGGCCTGGAGGGATCCGACGGTGGAGAGCGAAGGGCGGCGACGCCGGGGGCCGGCCATGGGTGGCTGGCCGCCGGGGGGTGGCCGGTCGTGGCCGCCGGCCATGAAGGGGGCGGCGGCGGCCGGCCGGCGGCGGTGGCCGGCCGGCGATGGCCGGCCGGCGGGGGCTGGCCGACGGTGATTGGCGGCCGGCCGGCGGTCAGCGGCGGCCGGGTGGCGGCGGCCGGTCGGCGGCGGCCGGGTGGCGGCGGCCGGTCGGCGGCGGCCGGGTGGCGGCGGCCGGTCGGCGGCGGCCGGGTGGCGGCGACCGGCCGGTGGTCGGCGGCGCCGGCCGGCGGCGGCGGCGGCGCCGACCGGCGGTTGACGGCGGCCGGCCGGGGGCAGCCGGCCGGGGGCGGCCGGCCGGCGGTTGGCGGCGGCCGGCCGGCGGTTGGCGGCGGCCGGCCGGCGGTTGGCGGCGTCCGGCCGGCGGTTGGCGGCGTCCGGCCGGCGGTGGCCGGCCGGCGGTTGGCGGCGGCCGGCCGGCGGCGGTGGTCGGTCGGCGGTGGCCGGCCGGTGGTTGGCGGCGGTCGGCCGACGGCGGTTGGTGGCGGTTGCGATCCCGCGCGGGGCGATTGGGATCCCGCGCGAGGTGGTTTGGATCGGCGTGTGGTGGTTCGGATCCGATGCGCGGGAGTGGGATCCGGTGTGCGAAGGTGGGATTCGGCGTGCGGTGGTTTCGGGATCCGGCGCGCAGTAGTGGGATTTGATGTGCGGGAATGGGATCCGGTGTGCGGTGGTTACGGTCTTTTCCATAAGTAGAGGGGGAACCCATCAACCATCAACTCTCATTATTCATTTGATGGATTCAGCCTTGTCATTATATTTAGTATTGCCAAATATCATTGTCACTTCATCCAACTCGAGATTCTCGTCCCCATAGAAGTTTGTGGTCAACAAATGATCATATGGTGATGAAAGCGAAGATAGGGGGCAAAAGTGATTGGTCTTCCTCCTCTAGCTTCACTTTTAGACGCGAGATCATTGAACAATTTATTGAAGCAATTAGTAGGATTTATAATCTCACTCCCTAATAAAAGAGATTGAATCCTTTCTCATTCTTTAAATTCTCAAAATAAAACTTTCTTTTTCTCATTATATTATCGACGGGCCATAGTATTAAGAAGAGAAAAAATGAATAGAAAACTTCAAGCAAAATAGAACAAGCACAAAGAGGTTTTTGTGATTTGGTATTTTGAACAAGCACAAAGAGGTTTTCATTTTTTGGTAATTTGCTTATTTCATGGTCGCACTGGAATTTCTTATGATAAATGAATTCTTGTTATTTGTTATGAAAACTTATAAAAAAAACTCCATATAAAAAAGCGAACCTTAATTGGCTCGTTTTCAAAATTTTCTCCTTTTACTAAAATGCCACTCTCGGGTTTTGAATGGCACGTGCCTAGGCCTGTAACGGTTCGGTTTGGTTCGGTTTTCAAGCAAAATCGCAAACCGAATCACCCCTATGTGGTTCCAAAATTTTGGAACCGAACCGACCGCTCAAACATTGTAACCGAACTGAACCGAGCCAAATGGTTCGGTTCGGTTTGGTTTTGGTGGTTTAAATAATATGTAATCTAAGAATGTTTTAAAATCACAACTACATTCACAAACAAGAGTTTATACTTAAAAATAAAAATAAATGCAAAACTTGCAAATTACTCTATATGAAGCACAACATGTCAATTTAAATGATATGCAAAAGCTCCACAAAGTCCGGGATTCTTATTTGGTATTTGATGTCCTCTAAAAGCCGTGAATTGAAATAGGGATATAAATATATAATCAATTAATCATATAATAAAAATTTAAAAACGCTAAAACAGTGTCCAAAATATGATATACTATGAACCATAACTAAATCAAAATATGGATATAGTTAATTACAAAAAATATAAATATAATTACATATTATTATACACTACGGTTCGGTTCGGTTCGGTTCGACTCGGTTAGGTTTGTCATGCAAAACCATGAACCGAACCGAACCGTATGGTTTTCTAAAATCAAAACCGTGATCGAACCGTGACATACTGAAACCGAACCAAACCGTGCGATTTGATTTGATTTGGTTCGGTTCAGTTTCGTGGTTCGGTTGATTTTTGCTTACAAGCCTACACGTGCCCATGAAAATTTGGAACAGCCGATAACGGGTGGGCGATTAGAGTTCAATCTGGGTGCGAGTAGACGACCCGTGTGACACGAACTGCCACCGTCCCCGGCTCTAAATTCTCTGCTTCCGATCCCTAAAAAAGTCCGACCACCAAAAACCTGCAGTTCTTCCTCTTACCTCCGCGCAGTGCTGTAGAAATTAATTAGCTACTAATGGCTGGTGCTCTGACTCGTCTCTCTGGGAGAACCCTACGTTCCGCGCTCACTACCCGCGCCCCTTTCCGGAGACTCATCTCCAACGAAGCGGCGGTTGCCGCGGCATCGCCGTTACCCTCTTCCGTGGCGCCACCGTCGGACGATCGGTCGAAGTGGGACTATCGAGGGCAACGGCGGATCATTCCTCTGGGGCAGTGGCTGCCTAAGATCGCTGTCGACGCGTACGTTGCCCCGAACGTGGTGCTTGCTGGTCAGGTTACAGTCTGTGATGGTGCTTCCGTCTGGAATGGATCTGTGCTCCGAGGTGACCTTAACAAAATCACCGTCGGATTCTTCTCTAATGTTCAGGAGCGCTGTGTCCTTCACGCCGCTTGGTCCTCTCCTACAGGTTCTCACTGAATTAACTCTCCCTCCTTTCATTGAAATGGATTTTTGCTTTTTTGGGAGATTGACGATAGCATTTGTGTTGACCTTGAAGAAATATATGTTTTATGACGATTTAAGATGGGTTTTTGGAAAATTTTGTAGGTTTTAGGGTAGTGTAATGAGGATGTTTTAATCTAGATTTTTGAGGGGGGTTTAGATGAGTGTAATGAAATTGTGATACCCTTTTTTTAAGGGTAGCACATTCATAATATATGTGCTTTTTTTAGGATTGTTATGCCTGTTTTTTTATATTTTGTTGGCAATGTGTGCGCTTACACTGATGATTGTTTTTTAATCAAGTGTATGTGTACTTATGTGCTTATGTTTCTGTTGGTATATGTGGTGGTATGTGTATATTTAGTTGTGGTTACTTGTGTATGTGTTATGGCGCGTGTGTGTGTGTGTGCACACGCTTATTTGTGGTAATCTGTGTGTTTGTGATTATGTGTGTTTGTTTTTGTGTGTGCGTTGGTTGGCGTGTGTATGAGTGTATTTATTTGTCGTTATGTGTGTATGCGTTTGTCGTTTGTGTGTATGTGTTTGTGGTGTGTATGTGTTTGTAGTTGTGTGTATGTGTTTGTCGTTTGTGTTTATTTATTTGTGATTATGGCTTCGTTCTCCGGTGAGTTTGGACAAAAACTCAATTATCATAGAATGTATGTTTGGCATGACAAAGGTTATGACCGCTACCAAGAAAATAAAGTAATTTTGAGCATAAAATGCATGGAATTTTTTAGGTGAGGTCGGACGTTCACGAACAACGGTTCATGACCACCGCGTTCACGACCGCCACCACCGCGCCAAACGAAGCCTATGTGTGTATGCGTTTGTGGTTATGTGTGTGCATGCATGAATGTGTTTAGTTGTGCTTATGTGTTTGTGGTGTATGTGTTTGTGATTATGTGTGTGTATGTGTTTGTTATTATGTGTGTTTATGTGTGCTTAGTTGTGCTTTGTGCTTATGTTTGTGGGTTTGTGGCGTGTCTTTGTTTGTTTGTATGTTTTATGTTTTTGCGTTTGCATGTGAATATGTTTAATTATGTTTGTTTTAATGTTTATATGTAGATTGATGAGATAATTAAATGTTGTATGCATAGAAGGGTGTTGGCAGTTACTCTAGCTGCGGCCACTATTGTTTTGATGAAACCAATGCTATCCAGAGATTTCATAAAGTCCGATGCTAAGTATATCCTACGAAAAATGATTTTCAATCGATTGTATAATGGACCATGAATGAGGTTCAAATAGAAAATTTGGCGGATGAAAACATTGTCGAGGAGATTGAGCAACGACCCAAGAAGAAGAGATTTGTTGCGGTTGATGTTATTGCAGAGGCTGTTTCAGCGATTGTAAGGAACGTGGAACAAGAGATGACGAGAGTTGATGGGATATATGTAGCCCTTGTTGCTATGACATAATGACGCAGGGTAGGCTGTGTGGCATGGTTGTGCCGATGCTAATGCAAGCCCTCAGTAGTGAAGTGGAATGGACTCAAACACACCTAAGCTATATGATGCATGAATACTTTTAATCTTAATCCGAAATTGATTATATAGCAAATGAAGTTTTATAACCTTAGCAAGACAACTTAATGTGAGCGATAATTTTCCGGTGCACAAGCGAGTCACGTTCGTTTTCACACAAAATGCTTTCTACTACAATTTCCACGACTAAGTTTTATAGGATAAAAAATGATGAAACAATTACGCTAACGAATCAGAATGCCCAAACAAGTATGAAATATTTTCCCAATATTTAATATAAAAAATAAAACAACACACTACAACGATGTACTCACATGCAAAAGGATCCCATATCGGCGAGTGTAGACGAACAACTACTGCTGGTAAGATAGGGAGTGCTGAATAAAGTCCTGGACATCCTTTTGCTTGTTGTTTGAGTCAGGTGAAGGCCAATTCTTGCACTGATTTGGTCTCAGGATTTGAGAACTTGATGTTGGAGGACTTGCGAGGTTGCCTGGACGTGAAGAACAGGCTCGGCAAGTAATGTTAACCCAATTTCAAATCCAATGTTAACGACAGGGTTCCGCCTCGTAGTTAGTTGCGGTCTCAATTTCAGAACGAATTATGTTTCAAAACTATTATTCGAAACTCGAAGAGAGAGAATCCCGAGTGCTTACGGCTTGACTCCTATTACGGTTCTTTGATTCCATAGAAAGAAATGCATGCAATAGTTTATGAAAATTAACAGTAATTGCGAATAATTAAGGAAACTTAGGCAAGCTCAGTTTTATTTAAGAGAACCAATAAAATATAGTAATGATTTGTAAGCAAAGGATTTGGGAGTTTACCCAACTCAGACAAACTTGATCCACGCTTGCTGATCGAACGTTTGAAAACAAGGATCTGTGGCAAGCCAGCGGAAAAACGAACCGATCCCTGGTCGAAGGCGTCGAGCCAGGAGGATGGGTCACTGGAGAGGGAGCCGGCGTCGACAGGAACCCGATACCTGCACAGGAACGGTGGCGAAGAAGTCGACGGTTTCAACGACAAAGAACGACAGCAGGGAACTCGCTGGGAGTCTAGGTCGTCGAGGATGGAGGCGTCGGTCTTTGGCAGGAGCGTCGACGGCGATTACGGGAGAAACCGCAAAGAGGCGTGCGATTAGGGCCTGTCATAGGAAACGAAATGAATTTTCATTCCTCTGATTATTGGGCGCCCTTTGTTTATCCTCACGTGGGGTTTTATAAGTGAGCGCCTCCAGATTTTGAGTGATCTAGTAGTCAATTTCTTTCCTTTTTAATTTCAATTCCGCATAAATCATGTTATTCTCACTAAAATCACATATTATACTTCCTTATACTTCTCTTTCCCATATTCACCTTTCTCTTTTAGAAATTGATATACTTCCATTTATATATTATTTGTTATTTTAAATAATTTGAGCTTACCTTCTTCTCCTAAACTATCATGAATTCTCGTACCCTTTTTTTATTCATGGTATTATTGGCCGGTCAGTCCAATAATCCGTCTTCAAACTTGAGTTTCGCGTGTGAATATAAAAACAAACATTAAAATGTAGAAAATACATATGAATGCAGAAAATAAATAACAGCGGTAAAGAGCCACTACGACGGATCTCCGGGTACGATGAAGGATGCGTCATCAAGGTTGGACAGGCGTCAAGCTGCTTCTTGGTGACTCCAAATCGGCTCTGAGGCAGGTTCTGGCATCAGGGAGAGTAGGCGCTGCTCTTTGAGAAGTTCCCGGTGCAGGAAACCAAAAGGGGCTAGGATCTGGAGACAGACGGAGGAAAAGCCCCGGGATCTGCAGGCAACGACAGTTTGGAACAAGATCGTGAAGGAGGTATTCACCAGGGATTGGTTGCGGCAGAAAGAGGGGGCGCGACTGAAGGAGATTGACACAAGCGACGGTTGTATGATTAGGTCGTGGGGAAATATGCTGCAGAATGGGCCTTATATGATTAATAAGGGAGGAGGTTACAGAATTGATAAATAAAACTGAAATAACCTGGGACGTCGCATCCCAGGGGTCTCGCTGCGTCGCACCACGAGTTGATTGTAGATCCTGGATTTGCTCACAAAATACACAATGTCTCAAAATGAAAGCATACGCCTCTATTTATAACGAGAAGGGTGGTTGGGCACCCGGCGTGAATGACTATGATTGTCCGTTACGCCCGGTGTCCTAAAACATTAAATACAAGTCTAAATAAAGTGAATGACTATGATTGTCTGTTACGCTCGGTGTCCTAAAACACTAAATACAAGCTCAAATAAAAAAACAAGATACATATAAATACTAAACGGCACTCCGAACGCGCTCGTGGTCTCGGATCGTCGATCCGATCAACGCCTCCTACGCGAATACACAAATACGGGCCCGCCGAATAGTGACCCGTAGTTTGATGTCGATTCCCATCACATAACTTTCCTATTACGAGATCGTGAAGGCCATTGATATATTGAGCGCTGACGAAAGGAAGTACTATGTATTTATGGCTTTGTCGGAGCATATCGGAAAGAGTTGGCTTCGTTTGCATCTCGAAGATTAAGTAATTTATGCACCAAGTTTTTGTATGGTCGATACAATATTAGTTTGTGTTTTAAGTTTGTAGCCGAACTTGTTTTTTGTTTGTGGACTATCATTGTGTTTTGTTTTATGTATATTTTAAAATCTCATTTTTATGGTTATGTATGCCACTGAAATTTCAATTATTATCTATCACTGAATTCTTGTCACATTTAAAATTTCAATTTCATGCTGAATTCCTACTTGCAATCGAACAACGAAATTGCTAATCTCAGTTCCTGTATATGAATTCTTGTCTTCAACTGAACAACATAATTGGAATTGGCCTATATTTGTGGTTATGGGTGTGTGTTTATTTGTGGTTATATGTGTGAGTGCATATGTGTTTAGTTGTTCTTATGTGCTTATGTATTTGTGGGGTGTGTCATGTGTGTGGGTATGTGTTTGTCTTTGTGTATCAGTGTATGTATGTGTATTGTTGAGCGCGTGTGTGTTTATTTGTGGTCATGTGTGTGTTTGTGGTTATGTGTGTGTGTTTGTGGTTATGTGTGTGTATATGTGCTTAGTGCTTATGTTTGTAAGTATGTGGTGTGTGTGTGCTTTGTTTGTTTGTATGTTTATATGTTTTTTTGTGTTTGCATGTGGTTGTATTTGAATATACTTGAATATATTTATATTAATGTTTATATGTAGATTGATGAGATAATCAAACTTCGTAGACGTAGAAGGGCGTTGGTTACAGCTACTCTAGTTGCGGCCACTATTGATTTGATGAAACCTACGATATCTATAGATTTCATACAGACTGATGCTAAGTTTATCTTGCGAAAAATGATTTTCAATTGATTGTATAATGGACCATGAATGAGGTTCAAATAGAAAATTTGGCAGAAGAAAACATTGTCAAGGAGGCTGAGCAACGACCCAAGAAGAAGAGATCTATTGTGGTTGTTGTTATTGCAGAGGTTATTTTGGCGATTGTAAGGAACGTGGAACAAGAGATCAACACCCCTATTCAGCCTCAACCACAAATGACGAGAGTTGATAGGATATATGCCGCCCTTGTAGCTATGACAGAACTGTCCGAGTACGAGATCCTCAAGGCCATTGATATATTTAGCGCTGGTGGGCGAAGCATTATGATGTGAGGCACTGGATGGTGGAGTTCCAAGTGGAGGATAGGGTGTTTTTGAATATTTGACCGATGCATGGTGTGTGTCTTGTCCGCTCAGCCCTCGATATATGGGGCCTTATACGATCTTGGAGCGAATCAGACCCTTGGCTTATAGGCTGGAGCAACCGCCGGAGTTGGCAAACTTGCACGATGTATTTCATGTCTCTTCTCTTCGAAGAGCCCTGCTTCGCCCAGATCAGTACATCACTTCTACATCTGGCCATATGGCATCTAATAGGTCAGTTCAGTTGGAGCCTGTGCGGATAGTGGATTTGGAGATACCTGAGCATATCGGGAAAAGTTGGCTTCGCTTGCATCTCGAAGATTAAACAACTTATGCACCAAGTTTTTTTATACTTGATACAATATTAGTTTGTGTTTTAATTTTGTAGCGGAACTTGTTTTTTTTTGTGTGGACTCATTTTATGTTTTGTTTTGTTTATATTTTAAAATCTCATTTTGATAGTTAATGTACGTCACTAAAATTTCATTTATCGTCACTGAATTTTTGTCACAAATTTAAATTTTAAATTTCATAGTCTAAATTTTGTGGGACGGAGTTTCTTCCCATTGTGACAGTATGTTCCTTAGTTTTTCAATACAATTATGACATTCATCACTAGTAGAATTATGCCATGACCGTGAAAATTCAGTAAGAAGCAGCCAACATTATTGTCTCCATCCTTCAACCCCTTCAATTCAATAATAATATACAGAGCCAAATTTGGAGTTTATAAATAGTGTTTTGTTCATGAAAACTAAAATGGCCTAAAATTGATCGTAATTTGGCTGAGCTGTAGGAGAGATTTTTCTTTGGCGTCACCTTTAAACAAGTTCCTTCGTCGTATATTAGAATCATTTAGTTGGAATCACCACTCTACATCTAGTTTTTAGCTCATGTTCATGCTACAAAATCTATCTTTATTTTCTTTGAGAAGAGATGCATGTTGTCACTAGTTTCTTTTAATGGTCATTGTGTGGAGCTATCTGTTATGGGCGTGACGACGCCAGTATCTTCGAGTTATCTCCGCATCTTTAATTTTATGTTATGTTATTTTGTGGTGTTAATTTTAGCGTTTTGACCCATTGTCGTAAGCCCAAATGGGGGGCGTCGCATAACCCACAGGTCATAGGATCGAAACCTGGCTCTGATACCAAACTGATATGACCCTTTCCCCTAGACCTCGTGGTCGGAGGAGGCGCTATGATCGGCAGACGGAAGGGGCGAGGTAGAGGGATGGCGGCGTCGATCGAGCGGGATAATGAACAGTCGCCCTAGCCGACTCACGGGCTTTTCCCGTGGGTTAGAGAGAGAGAGAGAGGGAGGAGGGAAAATAAGAGAGAGAGAGAGAGAAATCTTTTAGGTTCTAATTTCTTGCTTACTAACAAAGCCCACCCGGGCACTATTTAAGTTCATGCGACGCCCCCTATTTGGGCTTACGACAATGGGTCAAAACGCTAAAATTAACACCACAAAATAACATAACATAAAATTAAAGATGCGGAGATAACTCGAAGATACTGGCGTCGTCACGCCCATAACACTATCTTCTCTCATCCCTTTTCATTTTCAATGCAAAACATTCAAACTTGACCTAAAATTAAATCTATTGATCATCAACAGGGCTACCAGCTGAAACATTCATCGAGCGCTACGTGACAATTGGTGCTAACAGTCTACTGCGTTCATGCACCATTGAGCCAGAATGCATAATTGGACAACATTCCATTCTCATGGAAGGCTCATTAGTGGAGACCAACTCCATTCTTGAGGCCGGCTCCATTCTTCCTCCCGGGCGGTTGATTCCCACCGGCGAACTTTGGGCCGGTAATCCAGCAAGATTTGTTCGTAAGCTTACTTACGATGAGATTAAAGAGATTCCTCAGCTAGCTGTGGCAATTAATGATCTGATGCAAAGCCATTTTTTTGAGTTCCTTCCATATTCCACCGTCTATCTGGAGGTGGAGAAATTGAAAAAATCATTAGGAATACATATTTAGAAGTGGCTGAAATCAAGCAGGCATGACTTGAAGAATAATCATCGCCAATTATCTCCAATCTCTAAGGCAAATTCTATAGTTAAGACTTAAATTTCTTGTTTTCAAAGAACCTGGACAAATGCTGTGTTGATGGTTGGAGCTTGTAGATTGATGGAGCTGCTAGTTTTTCCCATCTTTTCATTAAGTCGAGACTCCTGGAATTTTCTCTGGATAATTTGAACTAATTTGTTTTATCAAAATTGTTCATGTATGTAGATTATTGCAGATGACTGAACTGTAATGCAGTATCGAATCCGATGTGAATTTATCTGAAATTTGGTTAATAGCAATGGAAATATGTGCAGGAAATTGTTTGCGTCTATTTGAACATGGTGACATAGCTATTCTCCTATTGATAGTAGATTTCAATGTTAGTGAGTCTATAAAAATTTTGGCCTCTTGATAATCAGAATGAGTATATTTGAAAGTTAATACTTTTTTTTCTATTTTATACATGTTCTGTAGCAATAGCTTCTACCTTGCTTCCTATTTTTACTGGAAACAAATTCTTTCCTGAGTCAATGTAGGAAATGTTATTTTTTTTTATTTATGACTCAGGATTTTTGGGAATTGAATTTGCTTTACTAATCACCTTGTTTCATGAATGACAGTTCATATTTTATTGAAAAAAATTCTATGCCACGGAAATGCAAGGCCATTAAATAAGGCAATTGTTAACCGCACTACTCATTTGGCTATGCGCACCCAATTAAAATTGTTTTTAGGGTTCTCTAAAAAAGCCTAGCCGCACTCTCTCCTCTTAACGCTCAATCGCCGCCCCCTCCTTCTCGCACTCGCCGACCAAAGTCTCCCTCTCTTCTTGCACACGCGGACGCGGACGCCGACGGCCTCGCCAACGCCCAGTAGAAGATCGCCCTCGCCGACGTCGATGCCCAGTAGAAGATCGCCTTCGCCGACGCCCTCGCCGACGCCGACGCCCTCGCCGACGCCGACGCCCTCGCCGACGCGGCGACGCCGACGCCCTCGCCGACGCGGCGACGCCGACGCCCTCGCTTCCTTCTTGCTCGGTTTGGTACTTGTCACTCCATTGCTCTGCTTTATTTCCCTCTATCCGTTTCCTTGGATTATGGTTGAATTTCTGTACCAGAAGAAAGAGCACCACTGTAATAATATTCAGTGAAGAGCACCACGGTTAGAAAATCCAACGAAGAACAAACCAGAAGAAAGACCTTGTTTAATTAAGTATATGACTGCAAACCTTATTCATCAACATATGAAGGCATATGTCTTATGTAATCAACAACATTATTCCAGAAGACAAACCAGAAGACAAACCTTATTCATCTTGCAATCTGTAGATGGTTGGTGAAATGATGAACACCAATGCCATTATTATCAACATGTATTTTGATACATATGAAGTAGAAATTGCAATTGTATCCAAAGCTCGATTGTATTTCACCATTTTAGTAGCACATTCAGTTCGGTGCAAATAAGTGATATTGCTTACAAAACTTCAATTTTTTTATTTTCTAAACAAATTGGTTTGCGGATAACAAATAAGTTTGCGGATAGCCATTTTGAAAAACAGTGGTTTGCGGATATCAAATAGTTGCGGATAGCCAAAAGTGCGGTGCTAATAACAATGCCCTTAAATAAGCAAAAACACAGACTTGCTTGAAAAAAATACTACAATCCCCCAAAAGGCGTGCATATTTAGGCTTCGTTTGGCATGGCTTATTTGCTCCAGGGAGTTTGGTCAAAAACGCCATTATCATAGAATGTATGCTTGGCAAGACAAAGGTTATAACCGCTGCCCAAGAAAATGAACTAATTTTGAGCATAAAATGCATGAATTTTTTTAGGTGAGGTCGAGCGTTCACAAACAACACCTTGTGAAAAAATAGTTCAAGCATAACACAACCAAGTACCGGCACTTAGTAATATAAGACCTAACTGCGGTATTACCAAACAACACCTTCTGAAAAATTCTTTGCCCGGGATGTGCACAACCATAAGAAGATAATCATCCGAAAAATAATGCAGAAAATGCTTAAAATCAGGAAAATAAGTTCGCTACACCACACAAACAATTAACCGGACATACACAGTTGTATGGTTCCGTTTGAAGTCCACAAGAAATGACAAAGCAGAAAATCTGAGAGATACAGAACAAATAAACCTCTGAGATCTTTAGCACCCTCTGCGGCCTCGTGAGAGCAAAATGCCACTTCAAGAAACACACGGAAGAGAGAAGATTTCTCTCTCTAGAAAGAACAGTTTGAGTTTGAGGCTACATAATACTTAGGGTTAATTACCTCAAAAAAACAAAACACATGTATAAATGGTGAGCCGAAGTCGACGTGGCGTCGAGTGGAGTTGCGTAGAATTGGAAGTGGTGTCGAATAGGAAGTGACGTCGAATGAAGTTGCGTCAAAGTCGACGTGGCGTTGAATGGAGGAGGAGAAGTCGACGCATGACGATTATGCGTTGAATGCCAAGCAAAACCTGCAGCAGCAGATATATGATATACAAGTATATGCACAGATTGCACTTCCAAAATTCAACACACCTACTGCTACATTGTTTTTAAATTAATAAACAGATAAAACAAAAGACCAAAAAAAACCTGCTGCAATGGTGTTGGCCATTGTGATAGGTATCAGAGATATATTTCAAGTGCTCGTCACAAAATGGATAAGCAAGTAATAAAGTTAAAGAGAAAATCAAGCATCTTTTAAACTAAGGCTCTACTTGGGAAAGAGGTGGGAGAGTGGTGACGGTTGTGAACGCGGGTATTGTTTGAGTATTATGACTCTATTATCTCAAAACAATATTTTAGGCAAAAACATCGCCACATTCATGCATATTTGTGCTGCCATGAATGTTCCAAACGCAGATAAACCTCTACCACAACATTTACTGCCGCAATTTCACACGCTAACACTCAAACGCCACAACTAAAGCTCTATTTGGGAGAGCAGTTGAGGTTGTGATTGCAACGGTGAAAAACAAAGTTAGGTTTCTTAAGCCGCAATCACAAACATTATTTTTCTAAATTAGAATTGTGGGCAAAATTTCCACCACAGTTTATTCATGTGTGATCAAATGATAGCAGTCATAAATGTCCCAATCGAAGAAAAATGTTAGATTTCAAGTGAGCTAGCGCCAGCGCTAGCGCTAGCGCCAGCGCTAGCTCATACTCGCCACCTCCCCTTATTTTGCCTATAAATAGAGGGGTACCCCCCTCTAAAGAGTATCGATTCTGGAACTGGCGAGTATCATCAACTTTGAGCGAGTTAGAGATACCAGAGCGCCACCAGGCGAGCATCGGACTTGAAGTAAGTTCGGCAGACGAGCATCGGACTTGGAGTAAGTTCGGCCAGCTCCCTTGAGCGAGTAGGGAGTGTTGGAGATACCGCCGGCGCTAGTGATAGCGCTCGCGCTAGCGAGTATTGGAGGAAGCGGCGCGTGGCGAGCGTGCGAGAAGCTTGGAGTGCGAGCAGCGAGCTTGCGAGTTGGAGAGCTAACGCCTGGCGCTAGCGATACCGCCGGCGGTAGCGAGGAGCGAGCTTCTGTAGCGAGGAGCGAGTATTGGAGCGAGTATCACCTGCGCGGTGTGCTCCAGAGGAGAAGCGGACCTTGTCCGTGACCAAGTTTTTTCCTTCTATTGGCTGTTGTGATTCAAGTTGGATGCAACTTGTATTCAGCCGTGTTCAGTTGTAACTAGCTACCAAAATTAGTATTGTGAAAGCTTGTGTTCATCTTTGATGTCCTTATTCTCCGGTTGGTTGACATGTTCTTCCGACATCAAAATATTTCACAAAAAAAAATGGAGTTCGCCGCGGAAATTTCAAACACGAATAAACTGTCACCACCACATTCACTACCAAACTTCAACACCGCTACCACTCAAAAACTACCAATGTTTTGAAAAGAACCTAACTCAAACATTTCTAAACGTGTAAACATGATTTCAATGGTCCTTCCGTTGGTCCCAATTCTCAAGAACCAGCAGAAATAACTCATGAGAGGCCTATGCCAAGGACAAAAGTGACATTTCATGGCCAATGAAATTGCGTGTCCACCTGGCCCATTGAGATTTAGGCTTCGTTTGCGCGGCTTATTTGCTCCGGTGAGCTGGGCCAAAAAAGTCATTATCATAGATTGTATGTTTGGCAAGACAGGTTATGACCGCTACCAAGAAAATAAACTAGTTAAAATGCATGGATTTTTATAGGTGAGGTCGGGCGTTCATGACCACCGCGTTCACGATCGCCACCACCGCGCCAAACGAAGCCCGAGTCAAACGGACTCTAAATGATCTCACTTGCATCCAAAAAATAATCTTTATTTAACCCAGATTACACACTGGTAACCAACCAGTTTTCAGAATTGATATAAATACATTTGAATGAAATTGGGTGCTTGAATTAGAATTGAAGATCTATTTTCCTTAAAATTAAACTCCAATTACAATTCCAAAGGCTCAATTCTGTCTAATCAAACAGACCATAAGTGTCCGTTCGTTTCACAGACATTGATATTGAAGTATTGGCTTTCAGAATATGAAAGTCATTTCTGTTGTTCGTACCAACAATTGTAGAGTGGAATTGACTTTCTAGTGGAAAGTCGACGATATTCACCACAATCTAAAAACCTATTGATCCAAAGTTTATCTCCAGGGGTGGATATTGAGATCGCCAATTCCGACTTTCCAAAAGGATATCAAATTTTTTTTACCCCAATGCGCATTTTTTGCCCGTACGTGATTTTTTCGCCCGTACGCTATTTTTTGGCTCCATACGTGATATTTTGCGAGGATGCGGAAATTTCGCCCGAATGCAATTTGTTCGCCCGGACACAATTTTTCCGTCCGGATGTGATTTTTCCGGCCGAACACGATTTTTCACGTCTTTCGTGATTTTTTTTTTGCACGGGCGCGATATTTTCGCCGGGGGCGATATTTTCGCCCGTGCGCGATATTTTCGCCCGGGGGCGATATTTTCGCACAGGCGCATTTTTTTCACCCGGACGCGATTTTTTCGCCCTAGCGCGTTTTTTTTCGCCCGGGCGCGTTTTTTTCGCCCGGACGCGGTTTTTTCGCCCACGCGCGTTTTTTTCACCCAGACATGTTTTTTTTCGCCCGGGCGCGATTTTTTTGCCCGGGCGGGTATTTTTCGCCCGGGGACATTTTTTTCGCCCGAGCGCGATTTTTTCGCCGGGGCGATTTTTTCGACCGAGCGCGATTTTTTCGACCAGGCGCGATTTTTTCGCCCGGGCGCGATTTTTTCGCCCGGGCGCGTTTTTTTTCGCCCGGACGCGATTTTTTTGCACGGGCGCATTTTTTTCGCCCTGGCGCAATTTTTTCTCCCGGGTGCGATTTTTTCGTCCGGGCGTTTTTTTTCGCCCGGGCACGATTTTTTCAGACGGGCGCGTTTTTTTCGACAGGGCGCGTTTTTTTTGTTGGGGCACGATTTTTTCGCCCGGGCGCGTTTTTTAGTCCCGGGCGCGATTTTTTCGACCGGGCGCGATTTTTTCGCCCGGGCTCATTTTTTTCGCCCGGGCGCGATTTTTTCGCCCGAGCGCGTTTTTTTCGCTCGGGCGCAATTTTTTCGCCCGGACGCGATTTTTTCGCCCGGGCGCGTTTTTTTCGCCCGGGCGCGATTTTTTCACCCGGACGCGATTTTTTCGCCTGGGCGGGTTTTTTTCGCCCGGCCGCGATTTTTTTGCACGGGCGCATTTTTTTCGCCCGGGCGCGATTTTTTCGCCCGGGCGCTTTTTTTTCGGACGGGTGCGTTTTTTTCGCCCGGGCGCGTTGGCGAAAAAATAGCGCTCGCGCGAAAAAAATCGTGCCCGGCGAAAAAAATCGCGCCCGACAAAAAAAATCGCGCCGTGGTGAAAAAAATCGCGCCAGGGCGAAAAAAACGCGCCCAGGCAAAAAAATCGCGCCCAGGCGAAAAAATCGCGCCCTGGCGAAAAAAATGCGCCAGGGCAAAAAAAACGCGCCAGGGCGAAAAAAACCCGCCCGGGCAAACAAATCGCGCCCTAGCGAAAAAATCGCGCCCGGGCGAAAAAATCGCGCCCGGAAGAAAAAATCGCGCCCGGGAGTAAAAACCGCCCCCGGGCGAAAAAATCGCGTGTCGGGCTAAAAAACGCGTTATTGCTTATGATAATTTGCAGGAAGAAACTTAGAAACTCAACATTGATCAATGTCAATTCCTATGAAAGAAAGTCTTTCTGCAAACGAACAGTAAAAAGTAATGAATATCAATTCCTACGACAGAAAATCATTATACAGACGAACAAAAGAATTGGATTTAAACTCAATGTCATTTCCCGTGTGTCTGTGAAAGTCAATACTTCAATATCAATGTGTGTGAAACGAACAGACCCTAAGAGACTTCTATCATTTTGAAGTCCAAGTTTACATTTCATAACATGAATGCTCAAAAATACACCCTGGAAGCTTCAATCCGTAATCTTGTGCATTCGTGAACTTTTTGTAATTTAGGGTCCGTTTGGCGCGGTGTTTTGCGCCTGTGAATTTGAAAAAAAATGTTATCATCATAAAATATGTTTGACATGACAACGATTATGACCGCCGCCAAGAAAAAAAACTAATTTTGAACATAAAAATGTACGGAGTTCCTGAGATGAGGTCGGACATTCACGAACGACAGTTCATAACCTCTAAAGTGTAGAGGTAAAGCCCTCGTTGTTTTTCATTCTCATCGTAAATTACAGTTTCCACTTGAAAAGTATTTGAGAAGGTTCAAGTCATATATACATTGGATTTGCATCACCAGCTCCTGAATAACCAACGGAAGCAGGAAGAGTAAAAAAAATATTACCATAAATAACTGCAGCACAGTGAGAAACAATCTCCAAAAATTCCATCCGTTCTAAAACTCTGCAATCTCAAAATAGTTGGGAATAGAACAGCTAAAATCTAAGCTGATGGCAGAGGAGATCCGCCATCACAACCATCTACAATCTATTGCCATGAGAAGTGAAGAGAATGAGAAGCAGCTTCGCCCACCGCATCATGAAATATATTGTGGCAATGGAGATCAGCTTCGCCCGCATCCGTCACCAGAACAGTTCCCAGATGCTCATTCTCAACCCCGGAGCACGAAAACCCGGTCGGAGAGACGCTTCTCAAGGCCGCCTGCATGCCGGGCAGCGGCTGGCCCAACGGAATCCTGTCGGACGGCACCATGTGGCCTATATGGATGCGCGAAGTCCGGGCTGCGGATGACAGAAGAGAGAGAGCACTATCGGAGTCGAGGACCGGCGGCAATCCGTCGGAGAAGATGATCTTTCCGCCGCTGCTCTCCGCCGCAGATGATGCGGCGCTCTTCAGGAGGGTCTGGCAGATGGCGGCGGCCGGCTCCGGTGCCGCCCGGTTGCCCAGGACCACGGTGTCGCCGTCGTGGAGGAAGGGGAAATGCTTGCTCTCTTTGAAACCGCGGTTGAAGGAGCTGCTGAAATGCTGCAGCGCCGGCTGCTGCACCCGCTCGACGAAATGCATCGGCTGCTGGCTGTGGTAGCCGAAAAGAGCATCTTCCTCGCTTTTGATGATGGAGCTCCAAGCAGTGCCCGTTGCTGCAGTAGGAAATATCTGAGGGTATATAAACCTGGATCCTGTAGAGCGAGAATCAAATAAGATTAATCCCTCGACCCAAAAGTTAAGCCTCACAACAAGCACATGATACTTCTATGAACATAGTTTTCTCCTTTCCCTAGCATTTCCATGTAGGTTATGAAGGACTAGGTGACTCTCACCCGCTACCCTCGCTAGCGCCGACCGCCTCCCTTCTTCCCCTCCTCGATCAAGGCTCCCCGCTACCCTCGCTAGCACCGCCCACCTCCCTTCTTCCCCTCGTCGATCAAGGCTCCAAGCTAGCGCCGCCCGCCTCCCTTCTTCCCCTCGTCGATCAAGGCTCTCCGCGCCATAGCCCCACCGGGATCCAAGAAGGGGGACTCAAAGCCCTTACGGAATTTCTCCCTTGTCCTCCTTAACACCCGATCTCAAGCCGGCGGGGCACACAACACCCGCCTTAACACATGATGGCGCGGGTCTTGACATTCATGAGCGGGAATTGAATGAGAGTAAAGTTGGGCCAGATACACCAATAATCAAGCTCATATTCATTCAACCCAGAGGTTAACTCTCACATCAATCACATTATATGTTGACCTGCCTCAACACACTATGTCGGCATATCTCGACACAGGCGGGACAGACGAGTTGTTAACAGTCGTGTAAAAATGAATTAGTGGCGCGTTAATGTGCGTACAATTTGAAAATGTAATTATGATTGTTTTAGTACTTTTTGCAGACAGCTCAATGTTGGTGTTCATAAAATCATGACTAATGATTAATGCTATTAAGCTGATGTTGGAATGTACTTGAAAATTAAGGCTCTATTTGGCACAACATTTTTGCTCCGGTAAGTTTGGAAAAAAGCGCTACCGTCTGCCAAACGGAGCCTAAGTGTAGTTTATAACACACTTCAAATTCAATTATAGCTAAACAAAATGTTACTTTGTTTGTTGATCCTCGATTTTTTATGCGATAAGATATTATACTTTAATCCGCAATCCTTTTTGATAAATTATTTAAATTAGGTGTTTTCACTACACATTTATATTTACATTCATATAAATATCAATATACATTGGCATTTTCCATTTCTCAATCTACTATTTTCAAGAGAAACATGAGAGGATCAAATAAAAGCGAAATGATGAACGGTTTGCGAAAGCATACCATGGTGGTTTGGGAACAAGTTACCGGAATTTACGGAATCCGGCTGTGGCTTCCTCCGACGTCGATTGTGACCATCGAGACGTTTTCTACAGCTCCGCTTAACCTCGTCGAACTCTGCCAGCAAGTGAAACCTGCTAAGAAGAATCAAGCTTGTTAACTTATCCCTACAAGCTTGAATATGTTTAAAATTTTTTAAAAAAATAGTGCATAATCCCTCCATGATTAGTGAAAGGAACCACATCAATTTGAAGGGAGAATTCATGGGCAAGTTTCATTAAGGCAAAGGCTGTGGGTCTTCTTTTTCCATAGCAGGTTCAGTTGAGAGTGTATATCTATACATCTTTTTCTACAACCCAAGAATGTTTGGGGAAACAAAATATATTATTTTTAGAAATTAGCCATTATATATTCATTTTAAAAAAAATTATTACCAATTTCATTATTAGATATTGTGAGTTACATGGAATGTGTTAGTTTTGAAATAATAGAATTAATTAATGCATTCTTTCTAATTAAAAGTCATATAAAAACCTAAATCTCATCTTAAAATATTGGGCTAAAGATGGCATATATTATTTTTTATTGCCAATATATATTTAAAACTATAAATATAATTTACAAATATTTTAGAGATAGAGAAGAAGAAAAATTGATTTCAAATGATCCTTTATATTAATTAAAAAGAGAATGCAGAAAATCATAACAAGTTTGAGGGTGTTCAAATTTGACATTAAGTTCTCTACTTATCCATTATTTCAAATAAGAGTGTTCTCTCTCATTATCTTTTTTTATGTATTGAAGAAAGATTGATGTATGGATATAGATATGAGACTGAAAATGTTAGTCAACACATTGGGAATTCTCGGGCCTCTCAGGCTCTCATCACAACACTAATTGGTTTTAGGCATATCGGACGGTTAGCCTCCAACGGTGCCGGTTTCACGGTTGTCTTCAAGGGACGCATCTTTGGCTTTGTTATAAACGCGGTGGTAATGAACCATCGTTCGTGAACGCCCGACCTCACCTAAGGAACTTCATTCTCTTTTATATTCAAAACTAGCTTTCTTTTCTTGGTGGCGGTCATAACCGTTGTCATGTCAAACATACATTCTATGGAGATGGTGTTTTTATCCAAACTCACAAGACCAAAAACGCCGTGCCAAACGGATCCTTCGTCTCCCTATCGTTTCATATAAAGCTTGATCCTTGGATGATCTATAACAGCTGTGATGATCCACAACAGAGCTTGATCCTAATTCATATAGAAAATCCCATAATTCTTAGTCTCATTCAACGAAATTCAACACCGCAGCCTTCCTTTCCTCTAAGTCATCCTCTCCTCTAAGTCATCGTGCAATCGTTGAGCTTACTTTATTCTCAACTTAATACGAACAAGATGAAGATTGTTTGGATTAATGAAACAACGGATACAATCCGGAGCAAGCTCCGGCCAACTCTCGGAGGCTGGTTCCTCCAAAGAGTTTCTCTCTAATGAGAGCCCAAAAGATAATGGAGCCAAAGATATCCTAACTCCCCAAAACCACCTCCTTATATAGGGAGGGGGGCTCACATCAACCCTAATAACATTTAAAAGAAAATAATAATAATGATACAACGCCGCGTTCGCGTAACAATACACCTCGTCAGAAAAACGACCTTGACCCCAAGGTCGGCACGCCGCCCGCCGATCAGTAATGATATGCACGCGGTTGGGATGTCGTCGATGTGCCCGGGGGGTCTCCTGGTAGTCCGTCTGAGAGCAGCAGGGCGTCAAAGTCGGCGGCGATGAGCGCGGCCACGTCGTCGCCGATGAGGACCCGACACTCCTTCACCGAGCACGCATGACCAGGAGAGTAGGGTTGCTTGCAGCGGAAGCACAGACCCTTGCTCCGTAAGTCGTTGTACTCCTGATTGGTCAGGCGGTGTGTAGGGAGATGTCGAGTGTTGGTTGGGCCCATAACTGGTGGCCGGGGTAGGGGAGGTGGCAGAGGTGGAGGTTTGGGATGGGTCGAGAATTAAGGTTGGGAGGGATGCCTGGAGGAAGGTGATGGGTAAGGAATGTCGCCGGACGTCGCGAGGAATTCCGCCTCCACAAGGGGTGAGAGGTTGATGGCTTGGTGGACCGTTAATGGCTTAAGGGTGCGGAGACGGGAGCGGAAGTGGGGTTGCAAGCCGTTCATGAAGAACCCCAAGTAATGGTCTGGGGGGAGTCCGTGAACATGAGTGACCAATTCCACAAAGGCATCAATGTACGAGTCAATGGAGCCGGTGTGACGGACCCCGCAAAGTCGCTCGATCATTGGGCCGAAGTAGCGGTCGTCATACCGCTGAATCAGGGCCTCGGTGAGATCTGTCTAGGTGAGGGCGGGAGAGGTCTGGAGGAGCCAATGGACCCAATGGAGGGCAGACCCTTCCATGCCGATAAATGCGGTGGAGACCCGTTGCGTCGGAGGGGTCTGGTGGATGTCGAAGAACTGTTCGGCGCGGGCAATCCACCCAAGGGGGTCAGTCCCGTTGAATGTGGGGATGTCAGGTCTACGGTACGATGGAGTAGGTAATTCCACCACTGCGGGTGTATCGGGGATCGTAGTGCTGGGGGATCCCATAGCAAAGGCGGTAGGAGGCCCGGAATGCTGGCTGGGCTGTAAGTTCTGGAGCATGGTCAGAATCGAGGCGAACTGCTCGGTCTGTGCCTCGAGACGGGTGTTGATGGTGGCGAGGGAGTGTTCGAGGGCTTCCACGCGGGATTCCATCCAGCTCTTTGGCATATGAGGACGACTGCGCCGAGTTGGAGGTTGGCAGGAGAGTGTCGGAGCCTGGGAAGGGGCGCTAGCAGTGGACGATCGCTGCGAGGTTAGCAGATGCGGCGGATCGATGGGGTGCGGCGGATCGACCTTGGAGGTTAGCAAATTTGGCTGACCTTGGAGGATCGACCTTCGGGTGCAGGTAGTCCTGTCCAAAAAGCCCGACGGGCCCGGGCCGAGACCGGGCCTATCAGGCCAGGGCTTCTTTCCAACCGGACCCGGCTCGGGCCTAGCCTTAATCGGGCTCGGGCTTTCCCTCCAAATGGGGGCCTGCCAAGGCCCCCAGGGCCGGGCCCGGCCTTATGGCTGCCATGGCAGCAAGCTGCCATGCTGCCAAACCGGGCTTTTCAAGAGCTCGGTAAACCGGGCTTTTCAAGAGCTCGGTAAACCGGGCTTTGCCCGGCCCGGCCCAGGCCGGGCACCGGGCTGGGCATTTGCCTAATATGGGGGCCCAATTAGGCCCCCTAAGCCCGGCCCAGGCCCAAGCGGGCTTTGCGCGGGCCCGGGCCTCGACGGGCTTTTTCCGGGCCGGGCTCGAGCTGGCCCCCTGGGCCCGATTTTTTTGAAAATCTCTAGGTGCAGCGGACGACCTTGGAGGTTAGCAAATGCGGCGGATCGAACTTGGGGTGCAGCAGACGACCTTGGAGGTTAGCAGATGCGGCTGATCGATGGGGTGCGGCGGATCAAGCGATGCGGATGCACCGGATCGGTGCGGCTGGTCGATGGGGTGCGCCGGATCGATGGGGTGTGGATGCGGCGGATCGATCGGTGTGGATGCGGCGGATCGATCGGTGCGGACGACGGGGTTCACGCGAGCATGGACGACGGGGGACGAAGCACCGGCGGCAAGTGCAGCGGGCGGTGCGGCAGGTCGGACCAAATAATACGAACAAGATGAAGATTGTTTGGATTAATGAAACAACGGATACAATCCGGAGCAAGCTTTGGCCAACTCTCGGAGGCTGGTTCCTCCAAAGAGTCTCTCTAATGAGAGCCCAAAAGATAATGGATCCAAAGATATCCTAACTCCCCAAAACCACCTCCTTATATAGGGAGGGGGGCTCACATCATCCTTAATAACATTTAAAAGAAAATAATAATAATAATGACACGACGCCGCATGCGCGTAACACAACTCTTCGACAATAATCATCATTCCTTGACCTGCATCTTTAGGGGCAATAATCATCATCAAGTCAATCTTCGCTTCATTAATAATGATGATGTTCTCCTCTCAAAAGCATGCTTATTCTATTTTTCCCTCACCTATTAAAATCAAGATGGACTTTTTTTTTTACAGATTTGTATTTTTATTTTTTTGTGGTCCACGTGAGAAGCCGTTTTCCAAGAGGAGCATCCATTCACGAAAACAAAAAAACTGTTTTCGGTTATCCAATAAATCAGAGTTGTTCCCCTTCGAAGAGTCGTGACTGCTTCTCGGCCAATATGAAAGCAGAAAAACAACGGATCCTTGTTTTTTTCGGTTTTGTTTTCCTCCATATGATACAGAGAGTCACGACCCTTCCCAAAAATGGCAACTGTTCCGTTTTTTTATGTTTTCGCTTGCTGTTTTTTACTCTCTCGCCTTGTATCACGCATTGATCAGAAACTTGTTGTTTTTACTTTTCTTTTCTCGTGTGCGAATCCAAAAAACAAGTTCTCTCTCAGTTTTTTAAGTTGTGTTTTCTCTCCGGTAGGAAGCATACTTCGAAACTTCAATTTTAAATTGAATTGTTGATTTGATTGTGTGACGTTTATCCCGCTTGGGTTTATCAATTGTTGATTTCATTGCGATTGAGATCGGATATTGTGCAAAGAGGCGAAGAGGTCTTGGGCATGGAAATTTTTACATGATATCAGAGCCACGGAAGTTTTGGCAAGGCTAAGTTCTTTCGATTTGCAATTATCCGGCTTTCTCATCAATGGAAGGCAGTGGCAGTTCCTGTGGTTTGGGGATTAATATGCTCATGCACACAAATTTCAAGAAATGAAAGTCATGCTCGGAGAGTTACTTGTTAGGAGAAGATCTGTGGGATGTCGTTGGTGAAGATGCACATGTAGAAGTAGTGTCGACCGCGACGAATGCTCGGGAGTTCAAGGCATGAAAGAAGATGAACGCGAAAGCGGATTTCACTCGTAAAATGACCCTCTCACCGGATTTGTTCAACCACATCATAGGGTCAAATCGGCGTCTGAGATTTGGGCTGCCCTTGATGGTCAATTCAGCAAGAAGAATGTGGCAAGACTGCAGTTCCTGGAAAACGAGGTGGTGAAAGCAAATCAAGGAGAAATTTTCATCTCGATTTAATTCCTGAAGATGAAGAATCTTTGTGCGGAGATTACCGCAGTGGATCTGAAAAAACCCATTTCTGAGGCAAAGTTGAAGAGACATATTATCATGGGGTTGCGGAAGGAGTATCTATTTTTTGTCACAGCGATATAGGGATGGGCTACGCAACCGTCTCGGATGGAGTTGGAGAATCTCTTGGCGTCACCGGAGAGTTTTGCTAGATAGATGACAGAGGTGTCTATCTCTAGTGATGGCAGTGACGTTATTGTGCACTAGGAAGAAGAAGCACTGGGATAGGAAGAAGAAGAACGATGGAGAAGGTCTTTCTACCTATTCTAGGGAGGGTGGTGCTTGTTTCTCTCCCAGGAATGATACAGGAAAGAGGAATGTCAAGTGCTTCAGATGCAACAAGGTTGGACACTACAAGCGTGATTGTAGGGCCAACCTCACATTGTGTCATGCAGCAGAGAAGGAGAAAGATACAAAAGAAGACGAAGGTTGGGGGAGGTGTTTTCTTGCGAAGTGTGTCTCTACTATAGAAGACTTGACCTCTGTGAACTTTGAAGACAATTGGATTGTTGATTCCGGATGTGTACATCACCTTACCGGTGACGGGTCCAAGTTCTCATCTCTGCAGGAGTGTGATGGATGTGATACTATCGTGACGGCGAACAACACAGTTCATCCAGTGGAGCAGGAAGGGATTGTGACAATTGGCAGTGATATGAGTGCACTTACGCTGAAGAGTGTGTATCGCGTGTCGGGCATGAAGAAGAATCTGTTTTCAGTTACGAATGCAGTTGATGCAAGAAATGACTCACACTGGAAGGCGGGTTCGTGATTTGTATGTTCTTTCCGCGACATAGTACGTGGACAAAATGAAGGCGAATGACAGTGTTGTGATTTGGCATGAAATATTGGGGCATGTCGGAATGGAAAAGCTGAGAGCAATGGTGGCTAAGAGTCTTGTCATGGACTTATCTAGCTTGTCTTCTTTCGCAACGAGCACGTATGAGAGGGATGTCAATTTGGAAAGGCACGTCGCCTTCCATTTGACACATCTCACTCGAGATGTAAGAGGCCACTGGAGTGCACCCACAGGGATGTGATAGGGCCAAGTGCCACCCCAACTTATTCAGGGAATAGATATATGTTGTTGTTCGTGGATGAATTCTCGCGTTACACGTGGTTGCATTTTTTGAAGGAAAAGTCAGAGGTGTTTGGCAAATTCTTGGAGTTCAAGGAGGTGGAGCGATCTTGGGAACGTAAATTCTTACATCACCATCTTCTCTTACTCCTCTTAGTTCTATGATTACTCAACCTCAACGTATACTGAGGTTGCTCCTTTTACTCGGGCACTTAGGGTAGACCTTCATTTTTGTATTACCTATCGTCCACATCTTCCCCCTTCTCTAAAGCCCCCTCCCTCACTCACATCACTAGTCTCCAATTACATGGTCAGGTATACTCTAATTCATACTTACCGTTCTGGAATTGAATTAGTTTCTCCTAATCAACATTTATTACAACTCCATGTTGCCACCTGAAAGGGCACTCGTCAATTTGCGACTGTTCACCCAATGGTAAAAGTATGTTTATTATTAGGGTTTTCCCACTTGTTTCACTGCCTTTCTCTATGGACTCTATTATATTCCTACACCTCGTCATGTGAGTTATGTTCTTGCGGCTCTGACATGGAAAAAACTATCTTTAACAAAATGGCTGTCTTGACTCAAGATAAAACTTAAGAATTAGTTCCACCGCCCTCAGGAAGAAGGCTTTGTTACTTCTGGTTGGGTATTCAATCTTAATACATTTTGACGGCTCTACGGCTAGGTACAAAGTCCGTCTAACACATAATTTTACCTAGCCTTATGGTATGGATTATCACGAGATGTTTTCCCCGTGTTGGAAAGCTCACTTAAGTATATATGGCTATTGCTCTTGCTTAATTATTTTCTTGGTGGGCTTCTTGATAAAGAAGTTTTTATGAATTCACCTCCTAAAACCTAGTAGAATCCTATGAAACCAAATTCCCCTTTTAAAGAAATATTGTTAAGTGAACAAGCCAAATTCTTTGCTGCAAGTGAAATGGTATCGGAAAAATCAATTACGTGCTCTTATTCTTACATGCACTTCTACGGTTGACTGATATCATTGTTTCGGCCACTCTCCTCTTATTATCCTTAATTGGACTCTCCCAAATTTCCATTTATATTTTAATTGTGAATCTTGTAGCTATAAAAAATACCATATATCTACCATTTATTGATTACAACTTTTAGGTAACATGGGTGTCTTATGTATGATTGATCTGAACAATTGAATCTTTTTTGGTCTTTTATCAATGAAATTCATACTCAATTTTTCACTACTATCAAAGTCATCCACTGATAATGCCAGGGAAAACTTAAGTCAAGAATTCCAAGCAACTTGTACTACTCTCATCATCATTCACCGGATCTCACGTTATTATATTCCTCAAAAAAATGATGTTGATGAAAAAAAATCATCATTTGCTTAAGGTAGCTCAGATTCTTATGCTCTAAATGAATATTCTCATTCAATATTTGTGATTATGACTGCATGTTACCTCATCAATCAGCTTCATTCCCATCCTCAAATTTTTGTCTCCTATCTCCATTAACTTTTCTTCGTCCTCTCTTTACTCTCACACCGCATGAATTTTGTTGCAAATGGTATGCCCACCATTTGGGTTCTCTAAATAAAATGGTGCCTCGTGTAGAGAAATGTATCTTTGTTGCATACTCCTACAGAGTATTTTGAAACTAGCGATGTCCGCGGACGTAACCTTTCTTGAGGATATTATCTCAGTACTATGAGGCCAATGAAGACAGAAAATTAAGGTCGAGTCTTTCTCAAGAGGGCGAGTATGATGTAGGGGCGACAATTTTAGCCCAAAGCCAACAACATATTAAATGTTCCTTCTGTCTTCTATTGTTTAAATTCCATATAGCTTCTATTATCCAATTTCCATTATATCCTTCTATTTAATATTTTTAAAGGTCCTCATTATGTAATTTTTGCTTTCCTTTTTACATAAAGAAACATTTGGGCATTTAAATATGGTATAGCAAGAAGATAGACAAGAAAAATGACTTATAATATTTTGCTACAACCACCAACTTTAACAAGAAAAAAAGGTCTTGCTCTCTTGTATTTAATCGTTTGATACTCCTTTTGATTGTGTATTTGTGTCACTTTGGAGCCTTGTTTTTGCACGTTCGCATTATCTTTGGCTTCGCTCATTGTTATGGGTCTCGGGCCTAGTTATCATTATAGGCCTCGGGTCTAGTTATCGTTATGGGTCTCGGGCCTAGAAATTATTGTCTTTCATTAGTCTTTTATTATTATCTTTTCATATTATCATTAAGAGGTTGTTAGTTGTTGTTAGGTTATCAATTAAGAGCCTTGTAAGCCTATTTAAAGGCAGGTGATGTTGGAAGGAAGATATCCAAGAATCAAGTTCATTTCTCCTTGTCTTTATGAGAATGTGGTAGCTCTCTCTCTCCCGAGCGCACCCCGTCTATGCAGTCCCGGTTCCGACTCCATATTATCCTCCTCCTCTGTCATCCCCACCTCCGATTGCTCCTCCGACAACTCTACCAATGTTCTACGGGTTTGTCCAAAACACTCATCTTGACTTTCTAGGGCATCCTATCTATCCTGACATCACAACACCCTGTTTAGGTTAATCCCAGATGCATATAAAATAAATAATTTATTGTATTCACATCTTAATCACTTCGCAGATAAATATAAATGGGATGCTATTTAAGTTCCCATCATCCCATTAATTTTTCCCTTGTGCTACTAATTATTAATGAATGGAAGTTTTAAAGGGCCTACTCATAACACTTAAGTTGTTTATAATTCAATTAAGTTCCATTTCAACAACAATTTGGTTCTGAACTCGAATAAAACTGATCATAAAGGTTTTGAACGACCATGAACCACGCAAAAAATAAACAAAAACCAAACCATTCTACTCCTTTCAAGTTATGTTTGATTTTCAGTTTGGAGTTGTGCGCTAAAAACTATTTTAAGAAAACTTCGATTAGGCTCCTACTGGATTCTTGTCTCTGCTTAATTCAGTTAAGACATTTGGACTGTTTGGTCAAGGTAAATCATTTTTTAATTCTAAATTTTTGATTTAGTCGCTCTCTCGTCATTCCCCCTCACATAAACCCTGCTCATGCCTCTTCCTGGGAAGCTCTAGCGAACTCCTCCGCATCCTTCTTCCCTTCAACTTGAGCACTCCGCTAGGCAGATTCAGTCAAGGCTCCTCCTTCTCAATATATGAACTCATCTAGGATCTAGAGGATTTAAGAAAGGCTCATCTTCCTCTCCTTCTCCGAGGCAATCTCAATTAAAAACACAGAGAATTAGTTTATGTAGTACTTGGAATCACAATAATACTACATTCATCACTCCTATAGTAAATTTATCTGGTCACAAAATTTAAAAAAGGAGAGACTCAACTTTAGATGTAGGTAAAACATGCACGGGTAATGAAGACAATAGGAAAAGCATGTCTGTTTCTATGAACAAGTTTAAAAGAGAAATATTACTTTGAAGATAATTGGAACCACATCCGATAAAGCAAAGGGAAAAAAAACAAGTGGAGAAGGTTAGGAAGAGATATATTGTCGTTGTAAAGGCAAAATCAAATGTCGGAAGAGAACAAATAAACAAACATCAACCACCGAAAGCAAACCGAAGACTGAAAGCTGGGTGGGTAGCTGAAAGAAAAGCTAAGTTTTTAGGCCCACAAAGGAGACAGCTAATAGAACTTGGGAGACAAAAAGCTAATATAAAAGCTCTGGTCACTCTCATCAGTCACAAGGGGAAAAACATAATGGGATTTTTTTTTTAATAAACTAGCAGCTTTACAAGTGGTTCTCATTTCCCCTCTCTCTTTCTCTGCATCACTATACATTAAAAAAAGAAATACTTGACTTCTATATAGTAATAGATAAGAAATAGAATCCATTCCAAATTGGAGCCGTGAAATTGCAGGTCAATTTTATTGAAATTGGCCTCAAATCTCAATTGTGAAGCCCAATTCCATCCCACCACAAAACCTTGTATAGCCGCACATCAAAAGGACAAGAGAAAGAAAGACAAAAGACTAACATTTTTTTGTTTAAACATTAACCACATCAAGATTAACTCCTATCGCACATCAAAAGGACAAGAGAAAGAAAGACAAAAGACTAACATTTTTTTGTTTAAACATTAACCACATCAAGATTAACTCCATCTTAACACCAAATTTACCACACACAAAACGGCACAAAAGAGCAGAAAAGTTCCTGTTACCAGCCCAGGAAACAAACAGCGGGATGAGGATATATGATCCCAGATACCAAACCAGGAACCAACAAGACCAAGAAAATCATACATGGATAAGAGATTTGGAAATATTTAACATGTGGTAACTCAGAAAACTCCTCTTCTCCTTGTAATTTCAGCAAGCAAAATCATTCAACAAAAGAAGATTGACACTATATGGCTCCGAGTGAATCAAAATCAACTCAGAACAGTTTCAGTTGCACTTACCTGCTGCATTGCTGACAGAATCTCTGCTCCTGGCCTCCAACCAGCACTATGGGAGTCTTGGAGTGCACCTCGCAGACCTTGTGCCGCCTGTGATACTCCCTACAAGTACTGAGGTCATTTATGCACCCATCCACGAGACATGAGACCTTCAGGCCGACGCCGACGCTCGGCGCCGCCCTGGGTCTCTTAAACGAGCACCCCTCGGCACCACCGGCAGGAGACGGCTGCGCCATGGAAGCTCTTCTCTGCTCCTTCCAGTTATCAGCCAATCCGAAATCCCCCAAACCCCCGAGCTTGAGATCAACGGAGCAGCCCAGGCCTTCGGTCCGCCTGCGGGCGGTGTTTCCGCTTGAACCAACGACGGAGCTCAAGTTTGCCTCACCGGCATTCTGCTCCAATTCTGGTAAATCCCACGCAGGCATCTTCAAAGTCCACTCCATTTAACTATCCTCCGACTCCCTGCTACACCTCCCTTTAGTCTCCCCACCACTTTCTTCTTCACTGCTTCTTCTTCTTCTTCTTCCAACCTCTTTTTTGTTTTACTTGTGTATGTCAAATACTGGCTGGTCCCTTGCCTTTTGTCCTTGTCTCCGCTTTCAACCAACCCTACTTACTGGGTCAAATCCCTGCCTTCTTCTCACCCGCCAATCTCCTGCTCCGTAAGTTTCAGCTGCACAGGACAAATGAGGCCATCATTGAAAGCCAGACACGTAGAGAAAGAAATTAAAAACGAAGCTCTTCGAAATCACACCTCGACTTGTTCGAACCGGGAGCGTCGTACAGTACCCGCGAGAAGAGAAAAGAAAAGAAGAGAATAATGAAACTACGGAAGAGATACATCAAAGTATTTTCGGAGAAATCCTCCTGCTATGCGGCAAAACTCGCAGAAAATTAAAAAAAAGCCATTTTTTCCGTGATCGCAGGCACCGAAGCTGCAGAGAGAAGAAGAGAAAGAAAGAGGAAATGGGGAAAAGAAAACGCAAAAGAAAAGGATTGAGAATGGGGAGCCGGCCTAAAAGCCAGGAACTGGAGAGCAGTCAGTACTTACAAAAAGACAACAGTGGCAGCTGCTGTGGGAGAAGAGAGAGGACCGATTTGGGGCTTTCCAACCATTCAAATTCTGACAGGGATTCCATTTGAGAACGCAATAAATGTGAAGGAAAAAGTGGAGAGTGGAGAGCCATCACAACCCCTGTTCACCTCAGCAGCATCAGAACAAAGATAGCCGCCCATTTCTTTTAATTCATTAACAAATATCTTCGCAAAGCACAGTAACGGTAGATAATAGAAGCCGAGAGACAGCACCGCTTAAGCTCAAACTATTGTAATCAACGCTCTAATAATTATGATTTATTACAAGTCTAGAGATAAGTTTATGTAGAGAGAGAGAGAGAGAGAGAGAGAGAGAGACATTCATTATTATGCGTTTGATTTGCTGCTCTTTTCAGGGATTCGGTTGAAGTGTTGTGAGAAAAAGGCAAGTGGCAGAGCGGCAGCAGAAAGCAACGGGGTTGGAGAAGAGGAGAAGGAGAAAAGGGAGGATGGGGACGAGAAAAGCTAGGGAGTAAAGCGGAAAGCGGAGGAGAAAAGAGGAGAACAAGGTATCGTTGCTTTCAAACTTTAGGATGAAAGAAAAATAAAAATTGAAATTTTAAAAGAGACTCTCTGTTTCTCTCGCTATCTCTCTGCGTACGCAGGGGACCGAGAGAGTGATGGATATTAAAGCCGGCGCAGATCTGCTTTCAACCAGTTCTGTTCCGTTTGCATCTAAAGCTGCCAAGCACGAATTATTATCGTGTCGCCCATACCACAAACCCGTTACCTGCTGCGCCTGCACATGAAGAGCAATAATTTGGTATCCCCGAGCAGCATGGTAAGTTCAACGTTCGCAATGCATACATCAAAGAAAAGCACAACTTGATCGACGGTTGTGATGCAACCCGCTTATTATGCGCCATGTACATTCAACGTACCTACAAATTATAAGCACCCACCCATCTTTTCCTTCAAAATAATTTCGCTAAACTCTTAATTTACTCTCCAAGGTTTAGCCACCTTATTATGAAATATAAGTTCCCCAAAAAACGGGGGAATCACATCATTCATGTAGGAACCGCCCTCGTCGACATGTACTCGAAGTGCGCATGGATAAACTATGCCGAAAAAAGTTTTCGGCCGTATGAAGGAGAAGAACAGGTTAACCTATGCCAACATGACTGCGGACTTCAGCCGGGCCATGGCGAGAAAGCTCTCCTACTGTTCAAAAAGATGCAGCTTTTGGGCATAACGCCCGACGCGGTTACTTTCGTGGGACTTGTATCCGCTTGCGGTTACCGCGTGTTAGTAAACAAAGGTCTCACGGTTTACAGTAAATGAAGATTTTTTGGCGTCTTGTCAATGCCGGAGCATTACTGCTGTGTTGTGAATTTGCTGGGCTTGCCTAACGGCGAACTCGTGGCTCGGTTTTGCCTGACTGATTTCATAAAGCATAGAAAATTTAGGGACTAATTTAAGCCCAAAAAAACTTGTAGAGACCTATTTCAAAAAGCGACTAAATTTTGAGGACTGAATTAGGAGTTTTACCAAATAATTTATACCGTTATGTAGAATTATTATACTTTTTAAGGCTCCGTTTAGCACAGCGGTGGCAGTCGTGAACGCGGCGGTTATGAACTGTCGTTCATGAACATCCGACCTCACCTAAAGAACTCCATCCACTTGTATGTTCAAAACTAGTTTTCTTCTATGATGTTCGTGTTTCTGCCCTAACTTTTAAAAGCCAAACTCTTCGGAGCAAAAAAAAAACCTAACTTTTAATTACATTTAAAAAAATAAAACATTAATTTACATCCAGAGTTTAATTTTCTACATTTGAGCGCTAAAAAGGATAGCAATTTATCTAAATGCATTTTTTAGATATTAAAAAAAATTTACTTTTGAACAGAGTTCTTTATGTGAGATCAGGCGTACATAAACAGCAATTTATAACGGATACCAAATTCACGACGGCCACCGTAGTCCCAAACGGGGAGTAAATGATAGGTTAAAGAATGATTTTGACTGTCACACCATATAATATTAAAATTTATTTAATGCGTGATTGTGTGGTATAAAATATAATTTTAGTACAAAAAATACATAGTGACCGATGGGTAGATTACCATCAATCGATTCACAATTTCTATTTTATTTATATATATATAATCAGAGCCTATATCTTGAATTCTTGATAGGAAAACGATTAAAAAAACATTATTGACGGCTAATTTCGTATTAAACATAAGTACATAATTAACACTTCAACTCAGGAGACATATTATCTCTCATTTTTAATATTCAAATATTCAATTTATTAATTTGTTTTTGCCTTTTACGCCAAAATATATTTGGAGCATGATGTACAAAATTCCCCGCTTTAACAACTTTATCACTCTATTTATTTATATTAATTATTACCTTAGTCGTTTTAGCGTAACCTTTCATTAGTATTTGTAATTAAAAAAAAATTAAGGTCGTGATCAAAAAACAAATAGAGAGTTCAAACAAAAGAGGATGATTTTGGTTTTATTAGGGAGATTGTTAATTATATTTATTTATTATGGATAATGTAAGTCATGATATTTTTATTTATTACATGACAGCTATGTGTTTTGAACATCTATTCTTTACTTTTGGGTAACGCCGTGGTTATGAATTGTTGTTCATGGTATTCGTTCATTTTTTATGTTCAAAATTATTTTTCTTTTTTTGTTAGAAATCATAACTGCTGTATGTTAGCTATTTTTAATGAGCTAGTGAAAGATATCATGGAAATTTTTACGAATAATTTTTCAATATTTATTGATTAACTTGATCTTTGTTTGAAAAATCTATGTCAAATTTTGAGAAGATGTGAAAAAAATAATTTAGTTCTAAACTAGATGAATTATTAGTGATGATGATTAGATCAAGAAGCAAATCTTGCTTAAGGAATGTTGACCAACAATAATATAGTATACCATGGGATTCGAGAGTGTGTGTCTTATTGGAGAATTAGGCTCTTTCTTGGGAAGTTTTTTTTACTCGGAAAGTTTTATTTGAACATCAAAAACTGTTTTTTTTTATTGTTTGAATGAGTAGTTTTTTTAAAAGAGGTTCTTCAAAAAAATTGGTCTAGAAATTTTTTGAGAAGTCACTGCAACATAGTTTTTTAAAAATTGTTTCTCTATTTTATAGTTTTTTTCTCTTTTTTTTTTACTTCATTTCGCGACATTTCAATCGAGCATTTTTGCTCGGGCGGCCGTTTTCCGCAAGGGCACTCGTTTTTTGCCCTGATGGCCATTTTTTTGCCAAGCCACTCGTTTTTCGGTTGGGCGGCCGTTTTTCGTCAGAGCGCTCGTTTTTTCGCCCAGGCGCGTGTTCTTCACCAGGGCGGCAGTTCTTCGCCTGGGCAACCGCTTGTTTGCCAGGGCGCGGGTGTTCGCCCAGCCGGCTGGTTTTTCGCCCCGAAGCGTGTTTTTCGCCCGGGCAGCCATTTTTCGCTCGGGCGGGCGTTATCTAATCTGGGAGGCCGTTTTACGCCCGAGCGACCGTTTTTTGCCAGGGCGACCGTGTGTTTGTCAGGGCGCAAGTGTTCTCCCGGGCAGCTAGTTTTTGGCCCGGGCACGCGTTTTTCGCCCGGGCAGCAGTTTTTCGCCCGAGCAGCCATTTTTCACTCGGAGGCACGTTTTTCGCCAGGGAACGCATTTTTCGGCCGCCCGCGCATTTTTCGCCCGAGCGACCATTTTCGCTCGGGCGCGCACGTTTTCACCAACCTTATATTTCAATATTTTTGTTTAGAAAACAATTTTAAAATAGTTAGTTCATCCAAACAGCTTAAGGCTTCATTTGGTTAGGCTTTTGCAGTCGCCGTTTAGGGCAAACGCAGGAGGAAGGCGGGTAAACAAATGGAACGTCGTTCCGTTTCCGGCGTTTCCTCCCGCGCGCTATGGAAAACGGGGGCCAAAACCTCCTTTTCGAACTGCAGCCTCGCCCCTGCAGTTCCTCCCGCCGCTTCTCCTCCCGCCGGGCGTTTCCTCCCACCCAAACAAACGAAGCCTAAATGAAAAGGCTTTCTCATGAGCGCTTTTCAAACCGCTCTATTTTCAAAGCTCTATTCGATCAGTAGTTTTATGATCAAGATAAGGTATCTCAAACAGAGTCATAGTTGTCATATAATGAACACAAATTATAATTATTACCTTTGAGGGATTATTGCGCATGTCAAATCTTCATGTACATTCTTATTATCCACAAGGAGTGTCGACTTATGGTCTGTTTGTCGCGGCGGTGGCGGTCGTGAACGCGATGGTTACAAACCATCATCCGTTTGACGTGGTATTTGTGTTCTGATGAGTTTGAACAAAAATATCACCATCGTGAAATATGAGTTTCATTCATTTTGAACATAAAAATGAATGAAGTTCCTTAGGTGAGGTTAAGTTTGTAACGACCTCCACCACCGTGCCAAACGGACCCTAAGACTTATTGGATGATGACATCAAAAAAAGTTGTCGGCAACTCTAAGAAACGCAGAGGAGAGAAAAAACTTTACGGGTAAACATGGGCTAGTTCAAGGAGATCAAGACAGCAAACAAAAATTCATCACTCATAGTCACTCGGCTTTCTCGTGAAATTTTTGAATCCGCCTCTCGGACAGCGTCCGACTGATCGCACCTAGATCGCACATGCTTGCGTTCAGCGAGCCCCCGGTTTTTTCGGGTCCCACACACAAGTTCATGATTTGTCCCGACAACCCTATGCATCTGCTCCCTCACCCACTTCTCTTTTGTTTCCTTTTTTTTCACTTGTTTCAGCACCTCACTCTACCATTTTGAGACCGATAAAAACTATCATTTTGCGAACAATTTAGAATGAAGCTTCAGAGATTAATAACGATGTTTTTATACGAGAATTGTTAAAGCCCGCACAATTTTGTATCTTGCTACAACATTGTTGTAGAACTTTCGAGTGATCGATATTTTGTATTACTTTCACCGCATGCATTCTATACCGCTGACAATGCCAAAACTTATTTTCATTAGATTCATAAATAGAAATCACTTTATTATATTATTCTTAAGTGAAAATTGTTTATTACCGTCAATATTCTCGTTGTGGAGAAAGTTTCATGAGCATATTGCAGAAATATGAGCATTACATGTCATAGATTGTACTTCCACAAGCAAATATGAATAGTACAATTATAGATTTGAAGAATTTTTTATAAAGGCGAGCAATCTTAATTTGTACTTTTTAAAATATATATATATCTATACTATAAAGACAATAGTGATATTCTGCTAACACCATGGAATGATTCCCCACCGCCCGATCCGTTCAGCAACCGACGGCGTGGATGCTCTCCGCCACTCCCCCGATTCGCCCTTCTCCCCGAATCGCTCTTCCGACGCAATCCGCCTCCGTGTCGCCCTCTCCCTCTGCAGTTCGGCAGGCGCACGTGTTAAAATCACGTGGCTTCTCAACTCCGCGCCTGTGCGTCGCCCTCTGCCGTTGCCGCGTGTGCTCCCACCGCCTCTGTCGCCGCTTGCCGCCTACTAATGGAGCCCCTGCCTGGCTTCTCCCCTTATTTCCGCAAAATACACCGTCGATACCTGATTACTCAGCCAGTTCCTTCTCCGCAGGTACTCCGGCTATTTCGTTTTGGAGTTTCTTTTACCCTTCCTTCCCATTTCCTTTCTTTTATGCTCATCTGCTTTTCTTCTCTGATCTGTAGGTCGCCTATTCCTTCTTCGCCGCCATCGACTCAGGAATCGACTTCGCCTGCAACAGCTTCCTCCGCTTCGCACCGACCTACGACCACATCCTGCACTCTGCAACCATCGTAAAAGCATCGGTGAGCTTCAAATCACATCTGTTCAATTTTTTTTAATATGTTCTGCTCAGCTTTCACTATTTCCCCGCACTGCCATGTTTCTGCATAATAATTTTTGTTTTTGGGTGTTCCTCTGTCTCAACTTTCTAGAATGATTTTCATTTACAATCGTGTCAATTTTTTTTTCTCAGATTTAGTGTTATTTCCAGCTCCCTCGCTTTCAGATTTATGATTTGTGATTTTGTACCAAGCATACTATAAGTCCACTGATATTATTTGTCTGGTATATTTCAGATTTCTTATTAGTGATTTTCTTAGTATTTAGGATATCTCAGAAATCAGATTTTGACTTCTCCTGGACTTTGTAATTTTCAGATTTATGATTTATGATTTGTGATTTTCTAAATCATTTTGGGTCTCAGAACTTTATGGCATTTATATTTTCAGTTCTCCTGGATTGTGATTTTGTAATTTTCAGTTTCCCTGGTTTTCTCAGATTTGGACTGAATTGCATTTATATTTATCTCAGATTTCAACTCAATTTTTTGTCTCAGAAATTTTTGATGTGCAAATCTGAAATTACCTTTGGTCTGAAAATCTCAAATTAAAAATTTGACTTGCTCAAAAGTTTCCTAATTCCTTAGTAATGTTTGGTCTCAGCAATCAGATTTCGACTTTTCTGGACTGAATATCAGTTTCTCTGGACTACCTCTATCTCTCTCTCTTGCTCTCTCTGCCTCTGGTTTTGAATGCAACAGAATTGTTCAAAGCAGGATTTTGGCTCCTCCTCCAGAACTCGACACCTTCATCGCCTCCTTCCAACGCTGCACATCATCTCCCCTTCTCCAAGCCACTGCATTGCAGAGGTATGCCCAACTCTTATTTAGAGTTTGATTCCTTTTCCATCTCTCTCTCTCTCTCTCTCTCTCTCTCTCTCTCTCTCTCTCTCTCTCTCTCTCTCTCTCTCTCTCTCTCTCTCTCTTTCATTCTGACTGTGATAGCTTATTTCTCACTGATTTAGCAAATAAGTGGGAATGATTTAGCAAACAAGTGGGACTGATAACAAACTACTAACAAACAGTTTACGAACTTCATCATTGTTAATTCCTTTTCCATCTCTCTCTCTCTCTCTCTCTCTCTCTCTCTCTCTCTCTCTCTCTCTCTCTCTCTCTCTCTCTCTCTTTCATTCTGTCAAAACAATTCAGTCTGTGTTATTACTTCAAATTTCCATAGTGGAGATAGTTATTCTCGCTGAGTTATTCTTCTTTCTGATGATGAAGTTCATAAACTGTTTATTAGTAGTTTGTTATCTATTATTTGATATTACTTTATGAGTATATATATGCTCATTTATGTTTTTTAATCTGTTTTAATTTTTACCAAAACATATGCAGGGAGTCTCTGATAACTATCTTTTACTTCTGTTTCTGATTTGTAGTAGTTGTTGAACTCTCATGTGTGGTCAAAATGATTACTCATGAGTTTTTATTTTTTTTTACTTTCAGCTTATGCTAAATAATTATCAGATAAATGATTCAGAGGTTTAGAAGTTAAAGAATGGCCAAATATCTATGTTTTAAAGATGCAAGTGATCTGTTTCTTATGTTATTGTGAATGAAATATTGAACGAGTCTACCAATGTGATGCGTATTTGATACCATTCAGAAAACATCTCGATGATGTTTAAAATTCCAAATGTCTATTTTAGTTTAATTTTAGTTTCTAACGTTAGAATGTATAGTTTATTAACATTTTAAACAACCATTTAGGTCATTTTTGTCTACCAATGTGATGCGTATTTGATACCATTCAGAAAACATCTCGATGATGTTTAAAATTTCAAATGTCTATTTTAGTTTAATTTTAGTCTCTAACGTTAGAATGTATAGTTTATTAACATTTTAAACAACCATTTAGGTCATTTTTGTCTATTGTTCCCATTGTATCATATTTGATCATGCAGTCTTATGTTTCTCCCCGTGTTTGCTTTAATCATTTTGGTATCTGTGAGCAGCTTTTCCTCCTTCAATTCAGTAACACCACCAAAATCAGATGGGAAGCTTTGAGCATTTAAGGAGATCCGCAACAAAACTCCATTATTAATTGCACTTACATCCAAATCTATGTTGTGATTTCATTTCACATGCTTTCTTTGCGTAGGTGCAAATATGTTTTTTGAGCAAACATCATTTTTTGGCTAATTCCAATTAAACAATTTGTGCTACAAAAAGACCAATTGGCTTTTGCTTATTTCCCCGGGGGCCTGCGCGAGTGATGTGTTCTACTGTGTTCCCTCAACTGTTCAAGATAAGCATGTTACTGAATCTGGTGGAGTATTTGAGGCATAAATCTCCGCATTTCTTGCTGCCTCTCACACTCTGTCCTTGTCTCCCTGTATGTCAGGCCAACTGTAGAAATATCTAATGAAAGCAGAATACCTATAGCAACATTCATAAGCTCCTCCATAGAACTTCAGCGCCTTCACAATCTCAAGGGGAATGAAAATTATTTTTATTATCTTATTTTGAGCATTCAGGAAGATTATGGGTCTTACCCAATTATCACATTACAACCCAGATTTGATTAAGCGGGCATGTAAGCATAACATTGCTACTATTTTTATGTTTCAGTTTATCTATGTCCAAATATACCTGCTCCATATTATGCAATATGTCTGTTGTTACCTACATAGACTAGAATGTTGTTTTGTTCATATTATTAGTTACTTTAAAACCCAATTGCTATCAACTTATCGTTAATAATACGGTTTCAATTTTGAATTTCTGTATACATATGCATGTTTTGATTATTACAAACACATTAGATATGTGATTTTTGATTAATGTTCTGGCAGGGTATCGTCCAGACCGCCTCAAATCGCCGGAACTCCTCCACACGATCCTTCCTCCAAAGGGAACTGCTCGGTACAGTATATACACTACACTGTGAGCTACTACACAGGTATAACCTCCTCTACTTTCCCAGAGATTTATGAATATTGTTCATCATCAAACGTTTAATTACTGCCCCATGCATCAACAATAGTTTATTTGATAATTTAGGTCTGTTTTTGCTCACACATTTACTACAACCATTACTAATAAATATTTTGACTCTTAAACTACAATGCACATTACTATCATGTTCTACATTAGCTACACACACGGTCATAATGTCCGAGTATTCGTCAGCATCACACATGTTGCATGAGAACAACCTTGCAGCCATTGCTGACTCCTACAACAACGTCCCGCAAAATATGCGTGATTACTACTACTTTGCTGTACTACTCAGCAACCTCAACCACAGTACAAGCAATGAAGTTTTAAGGTCACTATTTGGATCTCTACCAGGCTGCCTTCATGCGACTGTATGAGTCATAAATGTACATTACAAAAAAATATTACACCCTGTTTTTGGATACATTTCACTTATATTTAATATTTATAACTGAAGGTCAATGTCGACACAACAGGCAACTCAATCGGCACAGGCGAATTGATATTTGCGGACATAACATCGATGAAGGATGCTACAAATTTAATAGACGGCCAGATAGTGGACGAAAATACCATCTCAGCCTATGAGCTAGCACTGTTCGATGTTAAGCCAGAATATTATCAGAGAAATCTTCATTGAATAACAATATGCAATAATGCGACTGTAAATATAATATACATATTCATTTTCTTACATCTGTACCCGACATCTACCTGTACCACTTATGTATGTACTACTGTACATTACACTGTTTCATAACTCCATTACTGTGTGCACTACTTATGCGATTACAAATGCGCAAACTGTACTTCTATTCTGTGATTTCCATGCATTTTGGCATATATAATACTACGTATGTAACACTATTACTTACATCAAGTGTAATTACAAAATGGAAGATATATCAAACCAAGATTTACTTCAGCATGCGTTAACTCCAGGTGGTGCATATTAAGAAGACAACAAACTACAATCTGTTAACTACAACATTTGAAATAAGTTATTTACATATTACGTATGCATATCAGAAAGACGTCGGCGTTTAATGAATCGTGCCTCTGCACGCATACGAAGAAATAATATGACTCCACAACAACGCAACGCACTGAATGAGAGAAGACGAGAGCAGCGCCACCTCCACGAAGAAGAAACGAGAACATTGCCTGCCTTTGTAAACAGTCAATCAGGATTTTACCATGGCGAAAGCTCAACATCAGCACGCCCAACAGTAAGACCAGGTACATGAACAATCAAAATATATATTTCTGAGTTTCTTAGTAATTATTAATACGAATGTATTGCACCTTAGCTACACCTCCATTCAACAACGACACCTCTGGATCAGAATCAGACAATAACGCCGACAATGTTGAAGCCGCTGATGATACAGAGAGAAGGTCATATATTCAATGTAGTTGTGCAAGAAATTTCTACCCAGCCCACTTTGAAGTGCACTTTCAATTACCCACACCAACATATTGCCCCAACTGTCACGCTATGTTATTCCAGCGTGAAACAAACTCAATGTGTTGTAATAAAGGAAGAATATCCCTTCCTGAAATCGAAACACCAACTGAGCTTCTCAATCTATTCATTGATCAAACCGAGGAAGCTCAACATTTCAGGAAAAATGTACGCTCATACAACCATGTGTTTGCTTTCACATCATTTGGTGTCTCATTCGACGATCCCATGCCATCATTTCACGAAGGCATTTATAGTTTCCGTGCACACGGTGCAATTTATCATCGAATTGGAAATCTGATACCTACAGCAGAATCAAGACCAAGATTTCTTCAATTATTCATCTATGACACTGAACATGAGACATCAAATCGCTTGCAAGAAAACAATGATTTGCGACCTGAGCTACTTGATAAAATAACACGCATACTAAATGTATGCAACCCGTATGTCAGAATTTTTCGTCAGCTATCCCGCCTACCAAATATACACGAATGCAGATTAGTGATAAAAGAACGCCCATCTAATATGCTTCAATACAATTTACCTACTGCATCTCAAGTTGCTGCTATATTGGTCGGACAAGAAGATTATCATGAAACACATGAGCGAGATATCACTATTCAAACAACTGGAAATCAACTTCTAAATATACCTGAATATTCTGGCTTTTACGACCCACTTCAGTATCCATTGTTATTACCGTATGGTAGTTTTGGATGGTCTTGCAACTTGCATTCAATGGCAAACTCAAAAATCACATGTTGTGATTACTACTCATACATGTTACAGGTAATAACACAACTCGACAATGCTTGTACTTACAAAAAGTATTTGACATACATATTTATACTGACAGGGAACTTTTAATAATCATTGTACAGATCCAAGAGGCATCTAACTCAATTTTATTACGTACCGGCAGATTACTCCAACAATACATAGTCGACAACTACGTGAAAGTCGAAACACAAAAACTACGCTTCATCAGATTACATCAGAGTGAACTACGTGCAAACCTATATTCTGGATTACAGGATTGCTTCGAAGCTGGCGAAACTAATGTTGGTAAACCAAATAACTTACTTTAATCATATCACTATTTAAATACTCTCCAATGTTACGCATTTTCCATGACTCTTCTTTATTAGGTAATGTTGGAAAAAGAACAATATTGCCATCTTCATTTACAGGCAGTCCACGTGATATGTATCAACGATATCAAGATGCTATGGCAATCGTTCAACATTGTGGCAAACCAGACTTATTCATAACAATGACATGTAATCCAGAATGGAAAGAGATCAATGAACATCTACTGGAAGGACAATCTCCGTACGACCGTTCAGATATCATAACTAGAGTATTTCGTTCAAAATATGAAGAGCTCAAGAAAGATATATTCAAAAGAGGTGTACTTGGAAAAGTTGTTGCACATGTTCATGTCATTGAGTTTCAGAAACGAGGACTGCCACATGTGCACATGCTAGTTTTACTAGATTCAGCTTACAAATTAAGCTCCCCTGATGAATATGATGCAATTGTACGAGCAGAAATACCATATCGAAATCAAGAACCTGCATTGTATGATGTTGTACTAAAGCACATGATTCATGGACCATGTGGACCTTACAATACACATGCTAAATGTATGAAGCACAATATTTGCAGCAAATGTTTTCCTAAACAATATTCAGAGACGACAATGCAAGGGAATGATGCTTATCCAATATATAAAAGAAGGTACGACAACAGACAGATAACTTTAGGCAGAAACACAAATTTCAACGTGGACAATAGATGGGTTGTGCCATATAACTCATGGTTACTTTTAAAGTATAACTGTCATATCAATGTTGAAATCTGTAGCAGTATCAAAAGCATAAAATATTTATACAAATATGTATACAAAGGTCCAGATCAGGTGTCATTCCAGCTGCAACCTGATAGAGATCATGACGAAATTAACAATTACATTAACGGAAGGTGGTTATGCCCTCCTGAATCACTATGGAGAATGTTCAAGTTTCAAATGAGTCAAATTTATCCATCAGTAGAACGATTACAGATACATCTACCAAATCAACATCAGGTACAATTCCATGCTGCACAATCGATTTCGTCAATATTGTTGGACAACAGAAATGCGAAAACAATGTTGACAGAATATTTCAATGTATACAACGAACAACGGGAGCATAACCTATATTTATACAAAGATTTTACAAAATATTACCGCTGGTTCAAACAACAAAATACTGGAGAAGAAGAGTACGAAAAAGAAAAGTTGTTGGTAGAATTTACTCTGTTTCGTTTGCTGACAGTGAGAAATATTATTTACGTATGTTATTAAATCATATTCCATGTCCTACATCATTCAATGATTTATTGACTGTTAATGGAATTCCATATACCACTTTTAAAAATGATGCAGAAAACTATGGTTTACTTGAACAAGATAATAGTATTCGAGAATGTTAAACTGAAGCTCGACTTTTCAAAATGTCATCTGCTCTACGAAGGTTGTTTGCCACAATTTTGATATTTTGTGAACCAGTTGATGTTAACAGTCTTTGGCTAACAAATTACAGAAGCATGATTGAAGATTACCCAAGTTCCAGCACTATTAATGAGTTCTACGTTAGGAATAAGCTCTTACACGAACTCAATAGTATTCTTCAACAGCATAAACGTTCAATTAAAGAGTTCGATTTACCAACAATGAATGAATCATTCAACCAGTTCAACAGTCTCTCCAATCTTCTTCAGGCTGAGTTATCACTGCCAATCACAAGCGAGGACCTTAATTCGATTACATCACTTAATGAAGGACAGTTAGATGCTTACAATACAATATATGAAGCAATAAAAACAAAACAGAGGACTTCTTCTTCATTGATGGACCTGGTGGGACTGGAAAAACATATCTCTATCGTGCAATTCTTGCGACTTTTAGACAAGAAGGATACATCATATTAGCTACAGCTACTTCAGGTATTGCCGCAACTCTACTGCCAGGCGGACAAACTGCACACTCAAAATTTCGTATACCTGTTAAATTGCATAACCAGTCATACTGCGATTTTACCAAACAATCAAACTTAGCTGAACTTATTAGAAGATCATCAGCAATAATATGGGATGAAGCACCAATGGCAGATAAAAAGGCATTCGAAGCAGTTGATCGTTCATTTCGTGACGCAACTAATGTAAACAAACCATTCGGAGGAAAGATTATCATTTTGGGTGGCGATTTTCGTCAAGTACTACCTGTTGTTCTCAATGGAACCAGGGCACAAATTGTTAATGCAAGTATTGTTCAATCATATTTATGGAGGCATGTAAAGATATTAACTCTAACAGAAAATATGCGTGCAAAAACAGATATTGGTTTTTGCAAATATTTGTTGAGAGTAGGAAACGGTACAGAACCAACAATAAAAGATGAAATGATTAGAATACCTGAACCAATGGTAATATTATGGGAAGGTGAAAAGGGCATGAATGATTTAATATATGCTACATTCCCAAATTTGCATTTGCATGTCGGAGATAAAAAGTACATGCGAGATAGAGCTTTACTGACACCTTTAAATGAGCAAGTGAATATCCTTAACGATACTACTTTACAACAATTCCCGGGTGAAGATGTTATATACTACTCCTATGATTCTGTCGATGATATGAGCAATATGTATCAGCCTGAATTTTTAAATACGTTGACACCAGGTAATTTACCACCTCATAAGTTACAGTTAAAAATTGGAGCACCCATTATGTTACTCAGAAATATAGATCCAAAAATTGGGCTTTGCAATGGTACAAGACTTATTTGTCGTCATTTCGCAAGAAATGTCATCGAAGCAGAGATTCTAACAGGTCAATTTGAAGGACACTTTGTCTTCTTGCCACGAATCCCATTGAAAATTACTGAAGATATTAAATTACCATTTGAATTAACCCGTAAACAATTTCCAGTACGACTAAGCTTTGCGCTTACGATAAATAAATCACAAGGACAAACATTTGAACATGTCGGAATATATCTACCAAACAATGTATTCAGTCATGGACAATTATATGTAGCTCTATCACGAAGCACCTCTCGAGAAAAAACAAAAGCTTTAGTGCACAAAGGAAAACTGCATACTCATGATGGTACCTACACAATGAATGTTGTTTACAAAGAAATCTTCAGACAACTAAGACAGCAACAACCAGTAACGATTGAAGGTATACCTTTGCTACACAAGATAGTTTTCTATTACAAATTTTTGTTACATGTTATACTTTCACCTTTGTTTCATTCAAATTTATCATTATTTATTTATCCTCAACTCAATTGTACTAATCAAATGTAAAATATAATGACTATTTCTATCATGACTATTTGAAGATGGCACCACAAGATAATCATAACATTAAGGACGCAAAACAATCACCAAAAGACAAGGCATTAGTAAGTATTAAGTTTTACATATTCTTTACATTCACATAATATATCAATTGTTCAACAATATTTATTGCAGACATAGTAGTATTTTTATGACAAACCCGTAATGAATATTGTTTTTAAATTATCAGAACAGATACCACGTGCAACACAATATTACTTGAGATGATCTTGACAAGGTACACTACCAAATATTAATTGAACCTTTGCAATCGCTACCATACACTGTACACATTTTACGCATTACACAACAACTACCTCAAAAAAAAAAACAATTATCATGTGACAAATTGTATATTATTGAAGTGGTTCCCAAGACCGAGAAATTCAAGGAATGCGTCCCGTGCCGACCATCACATTACTACAACTACTGCTCCGGTAAATCCCAAACCATTAGTAAATATACACTTAATTTGTCAAACACTCAACACATTTTATAACGCTTATATGAACACGCAATTTAAATAAAACTCTGTTTCGTTTCAGGTGTACACAAACCCTACAATCATTTGCTCACGGTCGGGTGACTTCCATGGCATCACTACAAACAATTATCAAACTCAGGTGACCACATCGATAATCACTGTATACAAATATTCAAACATTTTCAGATGCTTCTATTATTTGTGTCCTGAAAAATAACTACCTTCTGTTAGGCAACAGAACCAACAAAAAGTGCACCACGACGCCTTCCTCCGGATGAGCGCGCGAAACTATGGTTAAAGATTTTCAATGGAATTCAAGAGTGTGAAGAACGACATAAGTCTTTATATCCGAATTGCGACTGTGAATTTTGTATTACTCATACATGAGTATTTATAGTATCGTACATACATGTCGTCAATCAATAAATGAACCTGAACTATTTACTCATATGTTTGCTACTATTAATGTGTATAAGCTTTTATTTATGTACAATGTGTTTAGAAATAATTCCAACTCTCATTTCATTAAAAAAGACCTTAAATCTAAACTTCACAATTTCGCAAAGCAATCACGTGAAAATATGGTCAAAGGCTGCCTGAAGACACCCAAACACTTTGTCAAACTCAATGCTAAACGGCGCCGAGGAAGTGGAAGGTGTGGCCTGAGCGGTGGAGGAGGAGACGGTCGTGCAGGGCGCGAGAGACGCGGGGATGATGTGGGGAGAGGGCGTCATTTGGAGTACTCATATGCGCCGGGGGCGGCCGAAGGTCGCCGGGGGCGGGCGATGCCAGTCGGTGGCCGGAGGCGGGCGAAGCCCGCGTAGATGCGGCCGAAGGCCGCCCGAGAGCATCGAGCACGGGCGTAGCCCGTGCGAAGATGCTCGTATATATATAAATATATATATATATTACATGCTCCTTGTATAATTATTGGCTTGTTCTGTTTTTTTATGAATACGGAGGGAAGAAACATAATAAAAAAGAGAAGAAGATGAGAAGAAAAGAGGGGACTTAATGACTTTTTTGTTTCCAGGGATTTTCCTATATCGATGAAATTGTTCAGTGATTTTTCTATTTTAATAAAATTCATGTGTGATTCAATTGATTTGTTTATTTAACAAAATTGCATGTCTTTAACAAATTTGCGTGCATTTAACAATTTTCAAAAAAGTGCGATATCTTTAACAAAAATGTTCGAGCAAATATTAGAGGCAGGGCACGGTGTGATTAGTCGTTAGCCACATTTAGGCACATGATTTGGTTCAATCATGATATTAGACTTCTTGCATGAAGCTCGTCTTACTTAACTCGCAATTCGCTCCTGTATTGTTTCTTTAAACTCGCCATAGATTTGTAACAAAGGTCAGATGCGCATGCAATGGCTCAAAAGGATCAAAGTTCAAACCCGCCATCGACATCTCGAAAGATTCAGAAGGAAAAAAAAAACACAGCAAGAATCGATGTATTTCACACCGTCTCAGTCACACTAACAAAACCTAGTGAATTGAGGTTGGCATCGTAATTTAGAGCGTGTTCAAAAAGGCATGAATGCACCCCTACAACTTGAACAGAGGCATGGTATCGACAGATTCTAACAACAAAAGATCCGTGCAAGATCATATGATGAGAGAGATGTTGAAACACGATGCGCCCAAGGCTCCGAATGAAACGGGAATATTGGGTCACACCCGACTGCAGTCGAACAACACATCTCCAACCAAATCTCCCGGGTCCACCTGGGGCCAGGGCTTGATCCCGGGACCTCCTTTATCAGGCCTCAACAACCTACCCGGGGATTATTCCATGTTTGGGCAGCCCCCGGGTGGACCCCAGGAGATTTGGTTAGAGATGTGTTGTTCGATTGCAGTCGAGTGCGACCCAATATTCCCGTTTCATTCGGAGCTTTGGGCGCATCATGTTTCAACAAGAGAGATCAACAATCATGACTTAATCAATTACATTCATGGAGAATATGGTGAAAGAGGTGACTCTTAGAACAAAAAGGGAAAGGAAAAAAGTCGAGCAAGAATGGCAGCCAAAGTAATTTTGAACATCGAGGGAGATCCCGATTGCGGCGAAATGCCCTCAATCACATTCGATTGAGCAGGCAAAAAAAAGCACTTTTGATTTAGGATTTACATAAGAACATGTTGTAGTTGGGCACAATTTATGATGAAAGAGAAGAGGGGAAACTTTAGCAAGAAGAAACCATAAATTGAGGAAGGCTATAAATTTAATCTATTTTAATGAAAAGGGGGGCCATGCATGTGTAGGGCCACATTGAATGTGTGATTGAATTTCACCATCTACTTTTAAAAAAAGAGGAGAATAAAGTAGCCATTATTACATTTTGTGTTATTAAGGATATTGATGCATAGTCATGCCCAACTAAACCTAATGGTTCAATTCTATTGGTCCAAGTGCCAAATCAAATGAAGATTTGAGCATAATCTACTATGATAATAATCCACAAGCAAGAAAATTGATATATATATATATTATTTTTATTTTGCAGGTCTTTCTATAGCTTATTAGATATTTGTATCTTCTTGTGAGACTCTCCTCCTTCCAAAAGAACCATACAGGTTCACTACACTAGTTCAAAACTTTCACCAAATAAGTTTACCATGCAAGATTGAGTCAAATCAACCCGAGATTATATCACTTTCAACTCAATTTGAAATCAAGTATTAAAGATGAGGGATTATGGCACTACGCACCCTCCAATTAGGAGGTTTTCACATATTGCACCATAAATATTTAATTTTGGCCTTTTGCACCCCCAAAGGCTTTAATATTGGCATTTTGCACCCCCAAAGGCTTTAATATTGGCATTTTGCACCTAAATGTCAAAATTAAAGCCTTTAGGGGTGCAAAATGCCAAAATTAAGTACTTATGATGCAATATGCAAAAACATCCTGATTGAAGAGTGCTTAGTGTCAAAAGTCCTAAAGATGAAGAATTGCTAGATTCTGCATTATGTATGAATTTTGAACTCCACAAAAACTTCATAAGCTGTCAAATGAACATGATTTTATTGGCACTTAAGTGAGTGAAAACTGAACAAAAAAATGTTTTGCATTTTCAACAAAGATTTTTGCTCTAAAAGGCAAACTACAACCACTAATAAAGACACCTACTGCCAGTCAAAAATGTTGTTTTATTTATATAGCACAATGAAGTCGAAAAAGTACTCTGAAAGGACCCGGGCGCTACCCACAGTATAATAAATAGCTGACTGTGGCAAACAATGATTTTCGCCGGATTTGTCAAATCCACGTGTAAACGTTCAGTCAGTATCCAAGATGTTCTACAATGAGGTCCAAGGAGCTATGTAAAAAAATGAACATACAATTTAGAAATAATCCCCCAAAGAAGATAGTTTGTGCAACAAGCAAAAAAAATAGATAAAAACACAAATGACCAAAAACAGTGAGATTTTGCCAAGAAAACTTGCATCAAATAAGATTAGTATTGCGAGGAAGGTTGCTTACATTTGGTTTCATGTTTGATGAAGCGGGATGAGGATTGAAGAACATAAGATCAGGCCTGGCCCTGTAAACAATAAACAAAAGTCAAATATACAACCAAAGCAATAGAAATTTGTTGAAATACGTATAGACATTCTTTGGAGATTAGAACAAGAAAAAGCGATTAAAATTTAGAACGGGATTAGGATATGACTACCTTTGATTCGAGTAACTTTCGGCTTTGAGCGAAATACTGGTTTGGATGATTAATCCCAGTATCACATGATGCGGCGTGGACAGCTTCGAAGGTCATTGTGCAGGCCACCTGAAAAATACAAGAAATTATGTTTAGAAAGAGGCTCTAAGAAAAATATAGAGAAAATTGAAGTGTATATATCATATACCTGGTAATGGCGATTTTTAACTTTATCCATCACATCATCCATTGCATGACCCGCAACTCCCATTTTTGCAAGCGCAGCCCTCAAGTTCTCCTCACTTGAAAACACGAGAAACATCAGCTTCAACGGAATCTTTCTCACTTTGTGTTGCAATGAGAATTCCTGAATCTCAACTTATTTCTAACAAATATATATGGAGTACAGACATCAACTTGCTACAAATAAAATGACCTTGAATTCTTACAAGAAACTACGCAAATAAACACGCTGACAGATTAGCAAATTTTAGATATTTGATATCATTCGATGGAGACGCATTTTTGGTTCTAACTACATTTTTGCCAAATAAGTAACAATCGATGTAAATGTGTTTGATCTCAAAAAAAATTCAAATTGGAAGCTATGAAGATTTCTACTCGATCATCAATATTCATAAACGGGACCATTTTGTGGACTATTTGAGTTCTCCTAGAAGTTGGTTGATCCAAATCTGCACACATTATGAAATATTGGGTCAAGTAATCGTATGATAGTTCAATCCCCCCACAAGTCTCATGTATCTCATTAGATCATACAATAGCTCCCCTTGATCTTAGTAGCAATTTAGAAGTAGAATAGTCGGGTGCATCAATTGGCTTGCATTCCAACACCCCACACATCAAAATTCTTCTTGAATATATTTCTTTTTTGGCATCTTCTCACCATCTCCTGTGAAAACTGTTATAAACTAAACACTCTGATTCTCGGAGAGAACGAAACAATTACAGTGTAAAGGGCACAAAAGTTTAAGTGGCTCAAAATTTCCTACTACATGGCGGCTACACTAGGGTTCTTATTGCTTTTAGTTATGATAGAATTACAAGATATTTTTCTTTATATAGACAAATTATATGCCAACATCAAATAGAAAAGACCAAAATACCCCCCACAAATTATGTGCCTTCGCACCATCAACCAACTCACCAAGTTCGATAGATAAAAGGACATGGAGTATTCATCAATTCCACATCTTTGACAATCTCACACTCAAGATTGATATACGCGTAACAATGCACCCTCACATCTTGTGATTGTCAATGTAACCCCCATTAATTTTCTGGTGCAACCACAACTCCTCATTACTCATGAAGGCCAACTGAGGTCATCCATAACCCCAGTTTTTGGATTGTGACACAATTGGTAAACATATCTGCCTCGAGAATCTTCTCCAAAACAACGATGATCTATCATCAATCAAACCATGAACGCGATGATACTGCAAGTGAATGTGTTTCATCTTTGCATGGGACAAGGAATTATTTGCAAGATTAATAGCACTCTGACGGACACTGAAAAAAGATAAATATTGTGATGCTCTTTACGCAATTCATTCAAAAAGATCTTCAGTCATATCATTTCCTTGCTACTTCATAGCTAGACATATTGATGCATTTCACCTGGATTTTCGTCTCCCTCATTGCTGGTTTCGGTCCTCCATTTCCTCTCTCGTCACTGGTCGAGATCCCTGTTTCCTCCCTCGTCGCGAAGAACTCTTCCTAGCTCCCTTTGGAAACCAATCCCATTATTCCCATGGCCACCATCCCCTCCTTGCAGCGTATGGGCACTCGCTGTCAACAATAGTGAGGGTCATTGCTTTCGTTTCCACACGTTACCAATAAATGTGTCATGTGCAGTTTTTGCTCGATATACCGAGAGGTTCAACTCTTATCTAGCGCATTGACTTTATTTCCATCTACTCATTAGTCATCACTACTGTGTAATATAACACCCATTGTGATCCCCAGCGATGCCATCAAATGGTTTTTGTGTGAAGTACAGGTTGACGCCTCTTTTGATCCTGTTGAGCTTCTTCAAGGAAAACTCTACTCTTATCATTTAATCCCCTCAAGTGTGATGAATTCCCCAGTTTCTTATCATTTCAAGTCCTTCAAATACGGCAAGGCAAAAGGCACTTATCTGAAAGTGGCAGTCGCAATCTTTATCCCACTTGTCGTGAACCTAGTAAATTATTCTTCCTCTTTTCTTCTTTTGTGTTTGTTGTTTTTGAACTGATTCGGGCAAAGTTGGAGATCTATGATAGTTATGCGGGATTGTGATGTCAATGATGATATTTTCATAAGTTGGAAGGTCTTTGCGATTGTGAAGAATTTTGGTGACCAACTTTTTGAGTAGTTGGTTAGTCAACTGTTTTTGCATTCTTTATGTTTCATTAGCAAATTTTTGGTCGTAACTTGAATCTCTTGATTGGAAATCCAAATTGGTTTGTGTTGGTGGGTTTTGATGTAATTTTTGGTTATTTATTGGTTGGAGAAAATTTGTTTGAAGTGTATAATGTATTGTGGGGTGGAATGGTCTCTGATGCAATTATGTTCTTTCTCTTAACATAATCTTAAAAGATATGCAGTTAGGTAACCTAAGATGCTCAAGTGTTATCAAGGAAAGGTCTGCTTAAGGCTCCGTTTGGCGCAGCGGTGGCGGTCACGAACGTGGTGGTTATGAACCGTCGTTCATGAACACCCGACCTCACCTAAGAAACTTCATCCACTTTTATGTTCAAAACTAGTTTTCTTTTTTGAAGGCGGTCATAACCGGTGGCATGCCAAACATACATTTCTAAAGTGGTGGCATTTTTGTCCAAACTCACCAGAGCAAAAAAACCTAACGGAGCCTAAATGAGGGTTGAATCCATGAAATCTATTTTCATCTCAATCACAAGTGGTCGGTGATCCCTGACCCCCTCCGTCCTTTAAACCGGCATGTGTCGGCAGGGCGGTTGACTATAGGATAGAGGAGCTGCCTTGGAGTAAAAGATTTATGAAGTCCTTTTGCTGTTTTTTTGTATTATTGTCAAACAATGTATTTGATAAAGTCATGGATATTATGAGACTCTGCCATGTTATTCTATTCGTCGTTAGACTATAACTCTGAGATCTAGGATGTTATTTCATACTTTTTCATAGAATCGTCTTTTCGGCGATCATTGTGTCGGTGTGCTTTTGCCGAACTCATGACAAGGCGGTCAAAGGAGAGGTGTTACACAAATGAACTACTGTAGAAACCCGTCATACATACTAGCCTATATATATTGTTCGACAATAGTGGAGGGCATGGACAACATCACAACACACTTAGAGATCAGGATGAAATCCTCCCTACCGTGTTGAGCACCAACTTCAAACACAAATGAAAAAAAAATTATGATGGGAAACAATGTCCAATGGAGTTTGCAGTGGGACCTTGTGTCTCCCAAAGGATGGTCTCCCACCGCCCCAATTTCAAACTATCTCTGAGAGACTATGGTCCTTTAAAAGTGGACGGACGCATTGGTGCCATGGCATACCATTTAAGCCCGCCAACACGGGCAAATATTTGTGATGTTTTCCATCTCTCTCTCTCTCCCAGGAAATCATTGGAAATCCCCCAACAGACATTCCAGCTCATACATGTTGCGTTGAACCCAATTGGGTGCAATATCACCATGTAATCAAACTTGTATTTTTATATAGCTTTGAACCGTCTAGTTCTGTTACCTGAGGAGCGTTGAACCGGTCGAACATGACAACCATCCACATCGGTTGAGAATCTATATATCCTTCTAAGTTCTAACACCCCCCCCCCCCCCCCCCCCCCACACACACACACACAAGCTCACGGAGGATCATACACCGAGAGTTTGGAGATAAGAAACTCATGTTGAGCGCAAGTCTGAGGCTTAGTGAGCAAATCGGCAAGCTGACGCTGGGTAGGAACATAATGAGGAACAAGAGTACCGTGAATGTGCTGATCACGAAGAAAGAAGGCATCAACACCAATGTGCTTGGAGAGCGAGTGCTGGGATTCAAGGTAATCTGGATAGCCCCGGTGTTATCACAATAGAGAGTGGTGGGACCAGAAGGGGCAACACCAAGATCAGCAAGCAACCAGCGAAGACAAACAATATCTTCAGCAGTAGTGGTCATAGCACGGAGCTCTGCCTCTGTTCCTGATCAGATCATGCAGCTCGTTCGACGCTCCTCAGGTAACATGGTATCAGAGGTAGGGTTGTCAAGTGCAAGTGGCAGGATAGGAGCAGCTCGATGTGGTGTGCCCTGCTGACTTAGGATACGATGTAACTTGCGACACTCAGAACGGATGTGTCCCAAGTTGTGACAGTAGTGACAACGGGAAACACGGCGATGGGATGGCCCGGAGCCCGGTGGTGCACTTGGCATGGTACTAGGAGAGGCAGCTGAAGACGGGCGATATGGAGCAGGTGCACTATGTCCAGGAGGAGCTGGTAAAGTCGGTGGATCAGGTGCTGAGAAACCGTACTGAGGAGCAGCAAGCACTGAGTGTGGCAAGGAAGTGACAGCAGAGGGGCGCATGCCCTCCAAAGAGTGAAGACGGATCTTCTCAGCAACAACAACAGCAAGACAGTCACGCAGGGATGGTGGTGCAACTCGATGCATCAACTGAGCACGTACAGACTCGAACTCAGGTCGAAGACACATGAGGAACTCATATATGCGCAGGTGATCCCTTTCCTCAACAATAGTGGTGCAACGAGCACAAGCAGGACTACCATAGGTAGACATCCCATCCAACTGGCGCCATAAATCACTGCGCTCTGAGAAGGTCTGAACGGAGCGGTCGTGTTGATGGGCAGAAGCAAGCGTCTGCACTAAGGAGTACTTCTGCGCCTGGTTGGAGGGCAGATAGAGCTGACGTTTGATCTCATATCTCCCTGGCAGTAGGAAACTCACATACAGCCATCTGAATGGATATCTCAGTAGACTGGCAAAGGACGGCAATGATTCGTGTGTCATCATCATACCATTTCTTCCAATCTGTCTCACTGGTAGCAGGAGTGGATGTCTTATCAGTTGAAGTGGATGGTGGAGCCGGAGCAGGAGTAGTCATCTATATGACCCCAAAACTGCAGTCCACAAAGGAGCACTCAAACCGTGGAAGACCATTCCTTGTAGTTGGTCCCATTAAGGATGATGTCGGACTTCGGAAGGTATGAGATATGAGGTGAGGCCATTTGGATACCCGCAGCAATCACGGCAAATAGCAAGAGCGGAGATTCGACAAATAGCAGCAGCGCAAATAGCGGAGATCCGACGACGGGATCGAGTGGGGAAGGATCGTTCGAAGCGGAACTGGATCCAATGACAGGAATAGGTAGGAGTAGGAACTAGATTGACAAACGAAACTGGTGGTCACGACGAAGCGTTGCTGGACATAACGGAACTGGATCGTCGTGACGTTGTTGGTCACGACGAAGAGGAGCTGGATCGACGAAGGGGAGCGACGACAAGAAACGGCTGACGACAGGAAACGGCTGATCACGGCGAAAAGGAGCTAGATCGGCGAAGAGGAGCTGGATCGACGACACAAAGCGTTGTTGTTCGGCGGACGAAGCGTTGCTGTTCGGAGCTGGATCGACGACAGGAATCCCTAAACTCCCTCTGATACCATGTTACCTGAGGAGCGTCGAACCGGTCGAACATGACAACCACCCGCATCGGTTGAGGGTCTATATATCCTTCTAACAGTTCCAAGCCAAGTAATAGAATATATTTCTTGCACTCTCTATAAGAGGCTACATCTACAAAATCATCATTCGTGTCCACAAACGGCGATGATGGGAAAGAGCAGAGGAAAACTTATGATATAGAGAAGAAAATTGATCGACAAAAAAGGAAAGGATTGAGAGAACGAGGAAAGGGGTTTAGCTGGCTAGCATTTAATTTCTCAAAGTCAATAAGTAGCATGCGTAAATGAAGTATGGATAATGCACAAAGATAAGATGATTACATTAATGAAGAAATACCCTAAAAGCTTTCTAGGTGATAACTATTAAGAGCTCGAAGAGGAGGGTAAGGTAAAAAAAACTTTAAAATGCACATTTAATCTTCTTGAATGAATGTGGCAAGTAATTCAATCAATACTTATTTTATTTGAAAAATGCCAACATATAGCCTCAGACTTCACAAATAAAACAAAATTATTCGTGTAAAGGAAAAGATACACAAGCATGTAATTGTACAACCCGTATTCGGCGAGTAGACCGACTTGTGCTCGGCGAGTGGACTAACAGCATTCGGCGAGTAGACCCAAGGGCGGTTTTACTCGCCCAGGGTAGGGTGAAGCGAGTACGCCCCCTCCCCGGCAGAGCTCTTATCGACGTCATAGCTCTTATCAACGTCATAGCTCTTATCGACGATATAGCTCTTATCGATGTCAATAGTCCGTCCCAACGGCAAAGTTCCTTCTCACTCGGGGTGAGGCGAGTTGATCTGTCCCCAGGCGAGCTCGCTTCAAGAGAGCTTTCCCCCGGCGAGTAGGACTCAGACCTAGTCGCCCCAGCCGCACTCGCCCAAGGAGGGAGCGAGGCGAGTTCGGGTCAACCCGACTCCTCAGTCCTCCCTCACTATCCGCAAACCAGCAGGGGCTGCAATTAGTATTTACAAAAAGGCCTGAGGAGCCGTTCGCAGACCATTTTGGTCTGCATATAGCAATTTGGTTAAGGCGGAGGAAGCTACCCACAGGCCATTAAGACCATTTTGCTCTTAGAAGAATTTGCCTATAAATATGACCTATTATGTCTTATATCAGCACGGATCCAACCCCCAAGAGAGCATGAGCTTTCATCCATGCATCCTTGTGCTACCTGAGACAGGCTCAGCCTTTGATTTTTTGGAGGGGAAATCAAGTAGGATTTTCGGGTTAGTGGCGGGACCTCCTCGCTGTATCCAGTGGGTCCATTCTTAAGCAACTACCTACCACTCGGTGAGGGTCAGTTCTTAGCTCGAAATACTTAGACCTAAGGATCTAACGAAGAGAGAATTAACTAAAGCTACTCCCCAAGTCTCGAATATAGTTGAACTGGTATCCGGGTTCCAGCAGTAATGATGATCTACATAAAATATTTTAGTCCAGAAAAGGGTATATTATGAGTTAGTACAGTATGGTATATTTTTAATAAGAGTAAAGAAGCATATTAAGGATGGCATTCAAGTACAAATGAGAAGCGGCGGTTGAATGTCATAAAATAACAAATTGAAGTAGTTTAGTTGAAACAACAAGCATTTGTGAGCTCGAAATGCTTAGGTTGGAAGAAAATCTTGGGAATCATTGCATACAAATTTCATGATTGGTAGACAAACATCCCAATATGGAGGAAGTTGAGGAAGTGATAGGAGGGGTTGGAGTGGGGTGGTTGGGGGGTTGAAGGAGATGAAAGGTGGCTTCCGGTAGGGGTTTTGAAAAGGGTAACTGAATGGCTTCAGACAGGTGGAGATGGGGCTGGAATGGGGGCAGGCCGGTTGGGGGATTTGGGGGAGAGAAGGGTGGCTGGTTGTGGTGGTTGTGGGGAGAATGGAAGGGGCCTGTTGTTCGGGTTGCGGGAGATGTGATGGAGCCGGCCAAGGAAGAAGAAGGGTTGGGCGGCTTGTAAGGGGAATGGGGAGGGGAGTCCAAGCTTCACACCTGTAATTCTAGCTCGGCACAAGATGATCAAAGTAAGCTTCTTCACTCTATCTTTCAATACTCATCTAAGGAGTCTTCTACTCATATATATAGACTAGAGAGGGACAACTAACGGTCATGATTCTCTGTTCGTTGTAACCCTCAAAACAAATAAAATGAAAAATTACAAAGAACGAAAAATGTTACGATCAGCGATCCGCTCATGATTAGCGGACCCGATCGTCACTGGGCCTGAGGTCGGAGTGAGTAAACCCTAACGGGTTGTGTGGCATGATCCTCATTAAGCACCTTATTAGACGGGTTGATAAAAAAATCCAGAACATCAATTTAAGGTCAAAGACTGAATTTGTTATGATCATTGTGAACAAAAGAAAACCACCATAAACAAATAAAACCAACTTAGAAATCAAAATATGAATTACAATCTGAGTCGCACCATCATCTTTACTATTATTGAAGGAACCCTTGAACAGTTCAGCATGAATTCATACCTGAAATGCCGGTACGGGCAGCCATGATGATCACCAACACTTGGATTAACAGATATTATCTTTTGACAAGAGTAGGGAGTATAATCCTGAGCCAACCAAGCAACAAGTTGTGTACAAACGTTCATGCATAAGGCTGGATGTATTGCAATAGGATATAGCAAGAGAGTATTACCGTCCTCTTCCCTTCTTTTCCATAGTTATGCCGTACTGCATATGCATATTCTTTGTCAAATCGCTCACTTCCAATCTAAGTCAACCACAATATCAGTTGAATTATAACATGTCAAACCTTTCAATCAAGAATATGTCAACAACATTATGATTAGCTAGTCATTCATTCGTTCGTTTGCATGACACTGGTCATTCATTCATCGTAGTGCCATCATTCTAGTACCAAATTGAGTATTAGAAAAGGAGAAGATAATTCATTATATTTGTTATGTACAACTGTGTGTGTGTGTGTCCTAAATATAGTTGAGCACAAATGCTGAGAACAGGATAAGGCAATACAAATATGATTTTCCAATTTTGCAAGAAAAATTCAGCTATCAAAAAATTCGATTAGTATTGTACTAATGGAACTCCATTAAAACAAATTGAATGTTGTCATCATGATGTTCACCAGAATCACTTGACAACACCAAGTGATTTTCAATAAAAGCAAGAACACGTAAATTTGCCAAACTTGTGGTTACCATAAGAAAAAATATATAAAATAAAAAGCATTCATTTGTATATTAATTCAAAGAAGAAATAAGCTGCAAAATAAATATACTAAAACAGTACAAATAGATCATAGCAATGTGGAGGTATGTCCTGGGAAGAATAAAGGGCAAGAACGGGGAAGGTATTACAATATAAGGTGGTGATGAAATTAGAGAGGGAGACAACAAGTGAAGAAATTAGAATGACAAGGTGCAATAAATCACAAGGAAAAGTATCACGGCCAGGAGGTAAATCAACAATTTCTGACAGTTATTGTCTACCATTACCACCTAAACTTACAAATGAGTAATCACCAATCCAGTTTCAAGCCACACTTCAGGCAAAAAAAGAAAATGTAAGACACCCATAAACCCTTCAATGCAATCTCCCATTAAATTGACCAAATGAATATAAAAAGGCATGATAGCCTTGAAAGCGGCTAGTGAGGAGTTCCAAACAACTTAAGCTTTGTTTGGGAGAGTGGTGGAGGTTGTGAACGCAGCTATGAAAAACATAGGTAGTGTGTGGGTAGGTACAGTCACAAATGCTATTTGCCAAAAATGATGTCATACAGTTGTGATCAGCCTTTAGTGGTCTTGAACGTCCAAACCCCTGAAAGTAAAATTTGGGTCAAAGTCGCAAGGAAAGTTCTAAACGCAAGCAAATTGTCACAACTGCATTTACCATCACAGTTCCACACTGCCACCACTCAAATGCCCCAATTGTCCCAACTGACGAGAGGTAGCAACACACTGAGGGCATGTGGCGCAAGGGGAAGGAGTCATCTCATCGCACTGCCGCCAGAGGTCCAGAAGCTCGGCAAAGAAAGTCTGAACCAATCGATCGCGCTGGTAGCAGGCGCCAAGGGTCTGAAACATAGAGTAACGTAGAGCCTGACTGGATGGCTGGTAGAGACGACGCAAGTGATCCCACATCGCCTTGGCCATAGGTAGCTCGTAGATGGCCATGCGAATGGGGAGCTCGCAAGACTGGCAAATGACGGCAATTGCGCGAGAGTCGTCGGAGCGCCACCGCACTGAATCGGGGCTAGGGAGAGTGGCGGTCGGGACCTTGCTGACAGTGGAAGAGTCGGCCGAGGGAGCAGCAGGCGGTGGTGTAGGAGAAGCAGGCAGTGGTGTAGGAGAAGCAGGCGGTGGAGGAGCGGGCTCGGAGCCGTCAATGTGGCCCCACAAGTCAAGGCCACGGAGGATGACACCAACGGTGGCGGACCAAGCTTTGTAATTTCTCCCATCGAGGATGACGTCCGCTTTTTGAAGGAAACAGGATGAGTGAGACATCGGGGCTGCGAAACAGCCGGAGGAGAGGGGATCGCAGACGAGGAGTGCACAACAGGAATGGTGAGGCGAAGGAGGATCGATCGGCAGGCGCAGGCGGGATCGGTCGGCAGACGAACGGCAATGACTGCGTCGTGCAAGACTGACGGCGACGCTGGCAGTGTTGCAGTATCGGGATCCGCCGGAGGTCAGTGGACTGGTCAAGCGGAGACCGGCGGCAGGCTGGCTTCGACGAGCGGACACCGACGAGAGCACGGGATCGACCAGATCACGATTGACGGAGCAGTCGATCGGGAAGGCAGCGTGCGGGATCGACCAGACCGCGAATGACGAAAAAAAAAAACAGCGACGAAAACGGGATCGGGAAGACAGCCGGCAAGAGAAACCCTAAGGCTCTGATACCATGATAGGAAAACACCAGAAATTATATTACACTTATCAAAAAGGGATATAAATACACAAGGAAAGGGGTGATCCTAGCACCCATGGTGACTATAAGCTAAACATAACCACTACTATATACAATATATCTAACAGCAAGGACTATAAAGTCTGAACTTGAGTACTTGACAACCAAGAATAAAAAGGAGAATGGTGATCTATATTTATACCCACCAAGTAAGAAGTATGAAAATATCAACCACAATGTACTAATGGCCAAAGTGCAATTATCCATTCTTTAGGGTATATATGCTGAAAAGGAAATGGCCCAAATTAACAGATAATATTTTTGAAAATTAATCTAATGGGATACTTCCAATCAGATATGAGACATCAACCAGTTTTAATAAAAAATATCATTAGCATTAGTATTATCTTAATTACTTTGTTTTATGAAAAATAGATGACGTTAGCAACTTTAACCAAAAATGGAAAGTTGTTGACCTAACTTGTATCAACTATAGGATGCACTAAGTTCCATTTTATAGTTAAAGATGACAATTGTTGTAACAAATAGAAACAAAAAAAAAACAGCCCGGTGCACAAAGCATCCCCACGCAGTGAGGGTCCGGGGAAGGGTCCCACCACAACAAATAGAAACAAGTAAATCATAAAAATTCTGGAAGAGTGGAAGTGAGAAAAAAAATTAAAAGGAAAAGAACCTTTTGTGAGAACTCAGCTCTCCAAAATGCAAGCGCATCCTCTAATTTCAACCCTACACCCTGCATAAGAGAACGGCCGCAAAGAAATCTGAGAAACGGCTAAGTTCATAAAACTTCAAATCAAGGCATATATATTGAGTATTCTTATGAAAATATTATAAGTAAATTTATGAAAGAAAAATAGGGAACTGCAAATTATTGTAACAATCAGTAAAAATAGGGAACTGTGTATTACCAACAGTAAGTTAACACGGAGTTGTGGATTAAGATTTAACTTAGAAAAAAAAAATACTAAAATATATAAAGCAGAGAATACTATAGTTCACTAACCAAAAAGCTATTGAGCAATAAAAAGTAGGTTTTAAAAAAATTTACCTTTAGGAAAAGACCCAACTGCATCCTTCCTCCATGCTTTAAATGGTGGTCTTCTCTTAACTAACATATATGGAATACAATAAAAGCAAGAAATATGAACTCACAGAATATAGTGGGAAAACTGGAGAAGTCAAGTGTAATATAAGAGACGTGCAATAAACTAATATTACCTTATTAAATAAATGGCGCATGCAAAGAGGAAATGAATTGTTGGCCAATTGATCAATATCCTTTAAGGAAATGTCAGTAAATTCCGTAGGCTGCAGAAAACAACAGAGCATGAAAACTCAAGTTATCAAGTATATAACATATCCATCCAGAAGATTAGGAATAAAAAATTTGAGTGTACCATCATAGATAGCAGTACCTGAGAGTAGTCAGGTCCAAGGTAACTTGAACCTAGTGCTTCAACAATCTAAAATATAAAAAAACTCCAATAAGCACAATTTATAGATGGATGCATATTTTCTTCAGCTTTGTATTTTTGAAATGCATCAGAAACCAGCTTGTCTAATAGTACTCACAGGAGTTAATCTATGCTTCTCTTGCTCCTTAATGGTAGATGTCCATTTTCTGCAAGAAATTCGAACAAAATTCATATAGTGCAGTACGGATAAGCTTGAAACTTTTATTTTTTTAGGTGGTTTTGTGTATGTTGTGTTTGCCAGTTTGTGTGTGATTTGATTCTACAAATCAGACTTACAAAATAAGTATTTTTATAATTTAAACGCTGGAAGGAAGAGGCATGCGTTCTTCATGCGTACTAACAGGGGAAAAGTAGACAAATTGTTTCAATTGTATAAGAGATTCCATCACCATGACCAAACCTAACAGATCTAAATAGAATAGTCTTGATTTATTGTTAAATCCAATTAGAACAGGCCCATTAGAACAGATATATGTAGGAATAAGTGCCAAAATTTCCCCTAGAAATTTGGATAATTATAGGTTGCACCCTTCTTACTTTTAAAATTACAAAAACCTCCAATGAAGTTTATATTTCATAACATCCATACACAAAAATACCCCCTCTGAGTAAATTTTAAGGGGGGTATTTTTGCGCATGGATGTTATGAAATGTAAATTTCAAGGGAGGTTATTGTTATGAAATGTAAACTTCATGGAAGGTTTGTGTAATTTCTGAAGAGGGGTGCAACCTGTAATTTAGTAAACTTAGAGGGGAGATCCCAGTAAATGGGCCTATATAAATATACTTTGACTTCAAGGATTCAACATGGGATTAGAGACCGAAATCCTCTTGCTCTAAGTAGATCATGAAGCTTTACCATGAAACTTCACATCCGCTCATGAACACGAGTGCACATTGCACCTTACTCTCACCGACCACATTGACTGACTCTCGACAACTTGAGTGAAAACAGACATGCGGGGCTCACGCTCACCGAGCAATTATCTCTAGCCTCTATTTGATCACGTTGAAACTCTAGGGAAGGATTCACCCTTAAGCCCAACGAGAACGGTGGACCTCACTGGAATCTCAAGCGACGACTCGCACTCACTCTCGTTAGGTCTGCTAAAGTACCATAATTTGCAACATGTGCTCGCATTGAGGGAGAAGCGCACAATTGATTATTGTCAATTCCAAGAAGCTAGGCGTTCAACCCTTCCCTAAATAGAGAGAGAGGGTCTTAGATGTTTGAATTCCTCCAAGGAGGTTCTTGCAAAATGCAACTGGTGTGAGAACTCCCGGCGAGGAATTCTCGATCTCGCGTAGCTGATTAGATCTTCTCTGGTCATACGTGACTGCTCTTGCAGGACTCGACTTCCCACAAAAGTGACTTCCTTCTCCTAGCTATCTCTTTTTGTATCCCACAGGAATGGATTAAATCGTCCACATTCCATATGTCGAATCCCTCCTTAAATATGTTAGACGATCTTTGAAATTTCTTTCTTAATAAATGACCACTAAGATTGTTCCTTCTTACCACTGTATTTATGGCCTCATTGGTTTCATGATTTCTCTTTGTGAGGGGAATGTTCGTGCTGATATGGGAACACCCTCCACTCTTGGCGGCACCTCCAAAAATCTTGCCATGATATCCAATCTAACCAGCCCTAACTGCGTTGATTGGAGTGTCTACTCCTTCCTTGTGTGATCTCAATGGAAGCAACACCACTTCGTTGATCATCTGCATTCGCACTTGACAAGCAAACAACTTATCTGATGAGTGATTGCCCATCTTTCGACATTATGGCATTGTCAAAGTTAACTAGGACCACTCAACGCCCTTTACTCCAAAACAGTGAAAACATCTGACTAAACTCTCTACTCATACAGTCATACATATTTGCTCGTCTCACTCTCTCCCTTGATGTTGCATTAGGAAGTGCAACTATTGGATGTTGAACTTCTTCAACATCGTCCCTTCGCTACATTCATACACAGAAAAGGCACTTTAAGGAGCTTCTAATAGTTTGCTATCTTCAATGACAACCTGAGTCTTATGAGAAGATCCACCAACAAATTTTGGGAGAACTTGTTGTCCCGGCGTTGGATGCCACTCTCGCTCGATTTTCCATTGTCAATCATCTTATGACTCGGCCTTCATCCATCACTATGCCTCCTCCGAAGAGTTTTGCCCATGCTGCAGGAAGAAGACTGGGTCATAGTTGAGGATGGCACAATGGATGTCATGGAGAGTGTTACCCCATTTGTTTTTATTGTGGAAAAATTGGTCCTCTTGTTGATCAATGCTTCACCAAATATCCTTACATTCTCCCATGGGCTAACGTTGGTGATAATTAGCTCTATACCAATTGCCTCCACCTCGGCATCAAACATTGGACAATGGTTCTCTCAAGCTAATATTGAAGCTCATATTGATGCGTCACTAGGTCGTTGTTGTATTAATGTCTTCTCTCTCAAGTAGCGGATGTCTTGTCTCTCATGGTCATGCGTGTAGATGTCGGCCGACATAACTGTTTTAAGAAGAAAACAACATGTTTTCGCCATATTTAACAAAATTAGCATTTTTCAATTTTTCGGGGGAAATATCAGGCAAAACTGATATATCACCCGACAATGGCGGGAGATATATCGTGCTCGTTATAATATATAATATGATACGATCTAAGGAGAAGAAGGGAGAAATAGAGCTACGGCTACAAGAAATTAGGGTTAGGAAGAAGATGAACCTAAAATTAGTCTTCAATAATCCTCTCATCAAGGGGGTCCGGGTTTATATAGCTCTCCCGGACCCAAGGGGCCGGCCGGCCCCCATAGGGGCTGAACCGGTCCGGTTCAGCCCCGTTTCTTCTGATTTATTGTTGGTGGGCTGAACCGGATGGTTCAGCCCTTTCTTCCTCTGTTGCCTCCTTCAGTCTGCGCTTGTATTGATATCCTCTGAATCGTGATGCGCAGCCCGGCGTAACATTCCCTTCACCATAAGGAGCCAGCTTGTCCTCAAGATGGAAATCCGGATAGAGCTCCTTGAATTCAAGCATGTCAACCCAGGTGTTGTGTGCCGGTGTCATGTGATGCCACTGTACCAAAACTTCAGGACGATACGCAGTGCCCCGCTGCTTCCAGCGAACCATCAGAACCTGCTCGGGCAGTGGGCGTAGCTCGCTTGCAGTAGTGGCCTCCGGTAGGAGGGGACTGACGTGCACGAACTCGCCCAACTTTCTTTTGAGGAGAGATACATGAAAAGTCGGGTGGATACGCGACCCCTCTGGTAGAGCTAAGGTGTAAGCGACAGGTCCCACCCGGCGGATGATGCGGAAAGGTCCGTAGTAACGAGGTGCAAGCTTCAGGTTCGTTCGACGGGCCACAGATAACTGTCGGTATGGCTGAAATTTGAGGAAAACCTCATCACCCACTGCAAACTCTCGCTCAGTCTGGTGCCTCTCGGCTTGGAGCTTCATCTGATCATGTGCAATACGCAGATTGTCCCGAAGAGTGGCCAAAGTACGGTCGCGGTCACGTAATGCTCGGTCCACTGCTGGTACGGTCGTGTTGTCCGGCTCATAACTACTCAAGGTGGGTGGGGTACGGCCATAGACGGGCTCAAACGGAGTCATCTTGCTGGCGGAATGGTATGCGGTATTGTAACAGTACTCAGCCCAGTGCAGCCACTGGGTCCAGGTCCGCGGCTCATCCATCACAAAGCATCGAAGGTACGTTTCCACGCCGCGGTTGAGAACTTCTGTTTGTCCATCCGTGATGGTGCGTCGTGCTCATCCGTAGGCAAGTGTCTTGCAAGCGGAACAACTCCTGCCAGAAACTACTTACGAACGTCAGGTCCTGATCCGAAATGATAGCCCGCGAGATGCCATGGAGCCGAACAATCTCCTGAATGAATAGATCTGCAACTGACTCGGCCGTGTAGGGGTGACGTAAGGCCAGGAAGTGCCCATATTTTGAGAGTTTGTCCACGAAGACTAGAATGACGGACTTACCATGCGACTTGGGCAACCCCTCGATAAAGTCCATGGAAACCGTGTCCCAGATGTGCTAAGGGATCTCAAGAGGAGTAAGGAGGCCTGCTGGAGCGGTAGTCTCATAACTTCTACCTTTGACAGACATCACACTGCACATCGCGTCTGAGCCCCTTCCAAAATACATTTGCCCTAAGGCGCTGGTGTCCGAAGGATACCTGCATGTCCCCCAGTAGGTGAGGAGTGAAACTCATGAAGCAGCACCGTCTTCCATGGGGAGGTGGAGGGAATGACCACTCGATCCTGATAGTACAACCGCCCATTCCTTAACTGGTAGCCTGGGTAAGTGAGCTCCCCTCTCTGAAGAGCTGCCACGATGTTCCCTAGTTCGGTATCTCGCCGGACCTCTTCCTGGATCTCGTCCAAGGAATCTATGAGCGGACCGGAGATCTGATGAAGCGTGCCCTCTGGCAATCGGGACAAGGCGTCGGCGACCACATTCTCTTTGCCTTGCTTGTAAATGATCTCATAGTCGTACCCCAGTAATTTGGTGACCCACTTCTGCTGAAGAGGGGATGTCACGCGTTACTCCAAGAAATGTTTCAGGCTCTGGTGATCGGTGCGGATTTTGAAGTGTCGCCCAAGCAAATAAGGCCGTCAAACTAGGACAGCATGGATAATAGCCAGCAGCTCCTTTTCATATGTCGATAATCCCAGAGTGCAGGGCGCCAGTGCCCTGCTATAGAAGGCTAGAGGGCGGCCCTCCTGCATCAGAACCGCCCCGAGCCCCACCCCGGATGCACCCGTCTCCACCACAAACTCCTTAGTGAAGTCGGGAAGTGCCAAAACTGGAGTGGTCGTCATGGCTCCTTTTAGAGCCTGAAAAGCAGCCTCGGTGTCGTCCTGCCACTGGAACGCATCCTTCTGTAACAGTTGTGTCAAGGGTCGTGCGATCTTGCCATAATCTTTGACAAACCGTCGGTAGTAACCGGTGAGTCCCAAAAAGCCCCGAAGTGCTCTAACGGTTTGAGGACGCGGCCACGTGACCATGCTCTCGATCTTCCTGGGGTCCGCCTTGACTCCGTGTATGGAGACCAGATGACTCAGATATTCCACCTCGGGTTGTCCAAAAGAGCACTTGGACTGCTTCGCGTAGAGCTGATGTTGACGGAGTATGGTGAAAACTTGCTCCATGTGAGCGACGTGTTCCGCCCAGTTGGCGTTGTAGATCAGGATATCATCGAAGAAGATTAGTACAGACCGCCGAAGGAGAGGTCGGAAAATCTCATTCATGACGGCCTGGAAGGTAGAGGGGGCATTCGTGAGGCCGAAAGGCATCACGAGGAACTCGTAGTGCCCGTCATGCGTCCGAAAGGTCGTCTTGTGCACGTCCCCTTCGTGTGTGCGTATCTGATGGTAGCCATACCGTAGGTCCAGCTTGGTGAATAAGGCGGCGCCATGTAGCTCATCGAGCAGTTCTTCGATCACTGGAATTGGAAATTTATCCTTGACGGTTGAAGCGTTCAGCCCCCTGTAGTCCACGCAGAATCTCCATGACCCGTCCTTCTTTACCAAAATGATCGGAGAAGAGAACGAGCTGGTACTGGGTCGGATGATCCCTGCCGATAGCATCTCCTTGACGCTTCTTTCGATCTCCGCCTTCTGTATGTGTGGGTAGCGGAATGGTCGGATATTTGTCGGCTCTGCCCCGACCTTCAACTGGATCTGGTGATCCATGAACCGCCGAGGTGGGAGAGTGTGCGTTTCCCGAAACAAGTCGGAATACTGCCTCAACAACCCTTGCATCTGTAATGGCACGTCCGTTTGGACTGTAAGATATGTCTTGATCTCCATGACAAGGGCCATCGGCCTATCCCGTTCCCCCAGTCGTTCCAAGCTGCGGAGGGAAATCTCCTTCAGTGGGGATGATTTAAGGCCCTCCAAGCAATAATCTTTACCACTCTGGCTAAACTACATGGCCATCTGTTCCCAATCAAAGGTCATCCGCCTTAACTGTTGCAACCAATGTACCCCCAACACCATATCTGAACCCCGGATCGGTAATAAATATACGTCCGTCTGCCCGATGTAGCCTTGTATCCTTAGCTCCACCCCTTTGATGACTCCCTCACATTTCAGCTTACTTCCATTCGCCACCATGACGTGGAGGGCCGCGCCACGGTCGATGTCGTACCCTGCCTTCTGAGCCACTGTAGGGTGGATGAAGTTGTGGGTACTTCCACTGTCCACCAAAATGGTCACCTTCGCCTGACCCACCTTACCAGCGATGCGCGGGGTGAGTGGTGTGGTGCACCCCTCCATGGCGTGGATAGATACCCCAAAGTCTGTCAGATCCAGGCCCTCCTCAAGCTCTGTGCTGAGCTCCTCGTCTACCTCGTCCTCCTCCCGGAGCATAAACACCTGGACCTTCTGGCAAGTATGTCCCCGAGTGTACTTCTCGTCACAATTGAAGCGCAGGCCCTTTTCTTTCCTCGCCTGCATCTCTGGCCACGTGAGTTACGTCACCGTTGGACGGACGGGTGGTGGAGGATCCTTCCGAGACGCAATCTGGGTGGCTGGGGCCCGGGTGGGGGCTCTGTTCCGCTGTCTGCTGAACCGTTCCTCCTGTATTCGTGCGAGGTTGATGGCATGGCTCAGGCTCTGAGGCATATAAGCATGGACCTCTTCTCGTAAATGATCTTTCAAACCGGAGACAAAACAGCTCAGCATGGTCTTCCCCCCCCCCCCCCCTGGAGACCTGGTTCGCCAACCTCTCGAACTCGGTCCTGTACTCCATCATCGTTCCCCGTTGCCTCAGCTTCTGTAAGGTAGCTTCGACGTCCTCATAGTCCAGGGGGCCGAAACGGGCCGAAAAAGCCTCCACGAACTCTGCCCATGGGGAATAATCACGGCCCCTCATGAACCACTTTGTCCAATGATAAGCGTCGCCCTCCAGGTGGAAGGCCGCTAACTGCACCCAATGACCCTCCGGAATTTCCTGGTAATTGAAAAAAAGTTCCGCTTTTTGCACCCATTCCAGAGCAACGCCCCCCTTGAACTTTGGAAAGTTCATGCGCGTTCGCTTGGGTTGCATGTAAGGTCGGGGATTTGCCACCCCATACCCTCCTTGACCTTGGTCATACCCTCCTTGTCATTGTTGTTCTGCGGGTTGATTTTGTCGACCCCATGCTTCCGGATAGGAAACTCCCCCATGGCCGCCGCCCATTTGTTGTCCTCCGCCGTGAAAACCATGCCACGGAGGTCGTTCATTCCCTAGTTCTCCATTTCGAATCCCCATTGCTCCTCCAAACATTGGTGGTGCCGGCAATAGCCCCGCCCCTCCTCCGACCGAAGCACCCATAGCCCCGGGTGGTCGAAAAGGACCCACCGGCGCCTCCCGACCTCGCCACGGGCTGAGAATGGGCCGTTCCTGCTCTGCTGGAAGCCCGCCAGGGCCGCACCCTGGCACAGCAGCCGGTGTTGGCTGTTGCGTAGCCAGACGCGTCAGCGGCTGCTGCGCCGGCAAACCGCCACCAGGCCGGCAGTAGCCGGTCCCCTCTAGCCCGGTGAAACCTCCCCCTTGCACATACGGTGCGCCACCTGCGGTCTGAGCCGGCTCCCGACGCCGCTAGGGCCGATCCCGTCCACGCCTGCTCCATGCGGCCTGGATTGGGTCCGGATCCCCCCAGGGGGGGCACGCCCGATCCTCCTGGGGAACCGTTCGTGGATGGTAGCGCTGTGTGAGACGCCTCCGCCTCCAAATCACTGTTTGGTACAGTTTTTCCTCTTAGCGTTTGTACCAACAGCGCTTTCATCTCCTCTAGGCGACCATCCATGCGTTCCTCCATATTTTTTTGGGCTGTTTTCAATTGATCTTCGATCGCCGCTACCGCATCGGTCAACCCGACATAGTTCTCTTCGATGGCCACTAAGCGAGCGAGTTCGGCTTAGGAACGTGTTGACACCATGGCCGCAGGAGCGGTCCTCTGATACCAAATGATACGATCTAAGAAGAAGAAGAAGGGAGAAATAGAGCTACGGCTACAAGAAATTAGGGTTAGGAAGAAGATGAACCTGAAATTAGTCTTCAATAATCCTCTCATCAAGGGGGTCCGGGTTTATATAGGTCTCTCGGACCCAAGGGGCCGGCCGGCCCCCATAGGGGTTGAACCGGTCCGGTTCAGCCTTGTTTCTTCTGATTTATTGTTGGTGGGCTGAACCGGATGGTTCAGCCCTTTCTTCCTTCGTTGCCTCCTTCAGCCTGCGCTTGTATTGATATCCTCTGAATCGTGACGCGCCGCCCGACGTAACATAATATATTATATGAAAAAAATGCGATGTTTTATTTCTCAAGCCACCTCATTTCATTGCTTGTCAACCTCCCTTAATCACTTCAACTGCCTTTTTGAGTCTCTGCTTCCTTCCACTCTGGTTCTCTCGTGATTCTCTGCCTCTTTGGGCTCGGTTTCTCTGGTGATTCTGGCATTTAGGCTCTAGTTATTTGCCTCCTCTATTCTGAATTTTTGGCGGTTTCTCTGGTTCTACGTTGTATTGTTTTGCGGCTTCTTCTTCTTGACACTGTGAGATTTTTAAGCTTTTGATGGTTTGTGTTGAGGTTTTGTGGTTCTCGACTACCTTCTTGCTCTCCTTTGTACCTCATCTTCTCGACAATCAGCATTGCGAGTTTTTAAGATTTTTCATTTCAGCGGTTTCTGTGGCTTTCTTGGTTTATGCGGGAAGTATGGAATGAGGTTTTTTTGTTTTTTTGTGGTAACTTCCTCTCTTCATCTCTTCCTCAAAAGAGATGATAACAATTTTTTAATGTTTCTGTAATTTCTAGATTCATTCCAAGAAGTGAAATAGACTAGAAAGTAAAAGATTGAAGATCATGTATTTGTAAAGTTCAATTCTAAGTTGAAGTCTAAATATTTTGATCCATCTCGAGACCCATTATATGCAAAAAATATTGATGAAGGGAAATTTAGGAGTGGTTGGCAAGTCCTACTGACGATGATGTAAATAATGATGATGATGATGATGATGATGATGATGAAGTGTTTCCTGGAGAGGGGTTGACTTGGGCACAGATTAATGACATTGTTAATGTTGATGTAGGTGTTAGGAGAAGTGTAAGGCTGACTTTGAAATAAGCAAGTACAAAAAAGCGAAAGGACAACGGTCTATGACGGATAGGGGCGAGTATGAGAATTCTGAGGAGAATATTCATGATGCACTAATGTTTCAACTTCCAAGGACTGCGCAACAGATCAAGAAACATGTTATTCATGTGAGTTGTGTTCAGTTGATTCATTTCGTCATTTTTTAATATAGTTCCGACTCAAATGTTTGTTCAATAATTTCAAGAAAATAATATTTTAGTAACAGATATTTTGAGCACTCCCAATTTTGAACTAAACTGAGGTATGAATTTAATTTGCATATTTTTATAACATTATCAAAGTTTCATTTTAAAGGCTTGAGTGTTGTTGTATCAAAGTTTCATTTTAATATGAATTTGTGAAGTTATATCATGTATGAAAATATGAATGATTTCTTATAAAATTTGTTAGACTTCGAGTTGCCCCTTTTTTTAAGTGTAGACTAAAATTCAAAGGATAAAGATCAACTACATTTTAATGGATGATTTTACACTTAATTAGACAAATTAATTATCATCTAATTGATAAATAAAAATCATTATGTTAATATTAAGTGTATATATAGATTATTATAATATTAAAATTTGATATTTTAAAATATACCTAATATATCCCTAGCAATCCGACATCCGACATTTAAAACTCAAACTAACATGAGTCCAACATCTGAATGTATATGAATGAGGATGTTTCTCTTGATGCAGTCGTGCAGGTGAAAGTTATGCATTAGGAAATTTATTACATCGTATCTTTGTCATTATGCAGGAGATAACATCTTAGGAGCTCAGACTAATTGCGAATTTGTGATACATTTTTAATATTTTTAACTTTTATTTGATTGGTGGACTTTAAATCTTTAATACATATGAACGTTATATATGGGCCCATAAACATTATAATAGGGTCCAAGTGTTATTGACTTCCAGTTATGAACTTGTGATGTATACTTCTTCTATTTCATATATATACAATTTGATGTTATTTACTTGGGTAATGTAAGTTGACAAGTAATGTAGTCTTTTCTGAATTTTCCTTGTAGCCTTTTTTCTACTAGCACTATTAGAATGAGTTTAAACTGTTGTGGCTTATTGTTTTCATCCCATTGCTATTTTCAGGATCTTCGCACGAAGAACAAGATTACTATTAAGACAGAGATGGGTCACCTATAATAGTTGGATGACATATTTTTCGCCTCTGGCACTGCTGCTAAAATCTCTTCTCTTAAATGGTGTCAATGTTTTGGTCATCCGACGACTCTTCTTCATCATCAGCTACTTTTGTCCTTGTTTGTTGAATCTATTTTAGAATGCGAGATTTGTCAATTTGACAAACATCATCATACGTCTTTTCCTCCAACAATGGTTATCAAAAGTAATGTATTTCTTGATTTAGTGCATTCCAATGTGTGGGGTCTCACTCTATTGGGTCTATTGGTCAAGGGAATTTGTATTTTGTAACTTTTATTGATGATTTCTCTCGTTGTACTTTATTATATATTCTAAAAGATAGATCTAAATTGTTTAATGTCTTTCAATCTTTTTATTATAAAAGAAAACTAAATTTGGTTTATGTTTATAGATTCTTTGTACTGATAATACAAAAGAAAATGAGTGTTTTATTTTCCTCCTTCTGTATATCTCATGGGAGATTACTCATCAGACAAGTTGTGCTCACACATCATACAATATGGTGTGGGACGATGGAAGAATCGTCATCTGCTAGATGTAGCACATACCTTACTACAAAAAATGAATGTTCGTAAATCATATTGGAGTCACGCCATTCTTTTCTCCTACCATTCGATTAATTGTGTGCAATCATTTGCCCTCAACGAGAAATCCCTCTTCTTTGTTCATTATCTGAATGCTTCTCCTTTTCTTCTCACCCCTCGTGGATTTAGGTGCATAGCCTTTGTCCCTTTCAGGGTCGTGATAAATTAATAGCTTGTGCAAACAAATACATCTTTTGGGTTACTCTTCGACCCAAAAATATAGTGCTCCATTGATCGTCTCTCCCGCCGCCAATGTCTCCATTGATATCACTTTCTTCGAATTCACCCCATATTTCTTTGATAAATGTAAAGCCCTCTCCTTCAAACCTATTATACCTTATAATTCTCAATCATTTGTCTCTTCAACCTATGTACCAATCATAGGTACCCTACCTCCAGATCCCGCTATCCATGTTCCTCATTCTTGATATCCTATCATTCATACCTTCGCATACGACAATCTCATTCTAACTTTGTTCCTCCTTCCAATCCAATAGTCAAGTCCTCAATTCCCAAACCAGTATCTCCTCCTTCCAAAGACTCTACTCCATTGGAAAGTATAGACCTTGACCTCTCAATTACCCTTCGAAATGACATAATGTGTTGCGCTCAACATCACATTGCCAGTGAGGTTTATTTTAAACAACTGAGTACCTCTTACAATAAATTTGCCTCAACTTGTCCGCTACCACAGTTGTTTCATCATACCAAGAAGCTCTGAAGTCCAACCATCCTATGTTGGAAGGCAACTATAGATGAAGATGTTACTCACACACAACCTATGGTGATTATTGGGTATCGTTGGGTTTTTGTCACTAACTTCCGTTAAATGGCCATATTGACAAATATAAGGTCATGTTTGTTGCCAAAGGCTTTACACAAATACATGGCAATGACTTCTTTAACACCTTTTTCTCACATGGCTCATATGTCATATTAGTCAATAGGAGTCCTCTTCTTTGTGGTTGTCAACAAGGATTGGCCTATGTTTCAGCTCAATTTCAAGAATGTCTTCCACTATGATCTTATAGAAACAGTATACATGAAGAAACCTTCATGGTACGGTGTTGAGGGAGAGCCTTAGGTGTGCAAGTTGAAGAAGGCAACCTACGGACTCAAACAAAACCCTAAAGCATTGTTTAACGTGTTCAATCAAGTTATTTCACTATTGGTTTTAATCAAACTCATGTCGACCACTCAATCTTTGTGAGAAAGAAGGATAACGGGACTTGTTGTTCGCACAATATATGCATATGATATTCTACTTACGGGTGATGATATATCTAATATGGAAGATACCAAAGCGTATCTAAAAAAACACTGACAAAGGATATGGGAGCTCCTCGGTACCTTCTTGGCATCGAGATTGTCAGACGCAGCAAAACACTATCAAAAGGAAAATGGCATGGATCTCCTTAAGGAACATGCTTACTTGGAGCAAAACTTATGGGGATTGTCAATCAATGCGATGAAACATCATTATTACTGCAAGATGTGACTTGGCATAGACACCTAATTGGAAAACTAATATACCTAACAGACTTAACATTTCATTAGCAATGGGGAAAGTTAGTCAATTCATGCATACTCACAGAGAGTGTCACCTAAGTGTGGCTATGAAGATTCAAAAGTACAACAAAGGCTCTTGGCAAAGGTCTATGGTTCACGAAAAATGGTCAGTTGTTAATTGAAGCGTACTCTGAAGCTAGCCATGATGATGACAAGACAGATAGAGAGTTTTTGGTTACTATGCTTCCTTGGTGGAAACTCGGTCACATGGTGAAGCAAGAAACAAATTATTGTTTCCAAATCCTGTGCAGAAGTAGAGTATCGTGGAATGGCACAGAAAGCTTGTGAATTAAAATGGCATATGACCTTTCAGAATGACTTGGGGAAACTTATAATACGCATCTACCTATGTACTATAACAATAAGGCAGCCATATATATATATGTATCCTCAAGTGTGAATAATACACAAGATTCATTTTTCCTATCATGGTATCAGAGCCTTGGGGTTTTCCCGCAGGCTGTCTTCCCGATCCCGTTGTTTCCTCCGCTTCCGCAGATATGATCTTCGTCGCTGTTTTACGTCATCCGTTGTAGATCCCGTCGAGCGCCTTGCCGATCAATCCAGTCGAGCGCTCGTCGCCGATCCCGTCAAACTCGTCTCCCGTCGATCTCTAATCCCGTCGAGCCTCTCCGATCGATCGATCTTCGTCGATCTCTGATCCCGTCGAGCTTCTCCGATCGATCGATCTCTGCTCGTCTCCTACTGTTACTGCCTTGCCGATATCGATCTCTGCTCGTCGAGCAGTCTCCTGCTACTGCTCTGCTACTGGATCGATCTCCTGCTACTGCCTTGCCGATCTCCTACTACTACTACTTCTTCCGATCGATCACCGCTCGTCTCCTGTTACTACTACTGCTTCCGATCGACTGCCTTGCCGATCTCCTGCTACTACTACTACTTCTTCTGATCGATCACGCCGATCTTCAATCCCGCCTGCCCCGCCTGCTCCGGTTGCTCCGCCTGCTCGTCCATCTTCGGTCTTCTTCTCCGTCTGCCCCGCATCCTCGATAGACTCGTCTCCACTCCTTGGACTCCGTTAATTCTCCTGGTGGGATGTGTAACACCTCCCCTGTAATGACCATATAACATGGGTCCGGCCGGGACCCCACAGTATATAACCGCCACAGTTTCAGCATTAAAAGATGATATAAACTACCCAGCTCAAAACTCAGACAACACAGCGGAAACAAAACTAAAAACCACAGAGATTGTCCACAATTAACATAGGAGCGAAACTGGCCTTAAGGCCTTACAAAACCAAAGTCCAAGTCATCAAACATTCATCACAAATATAAAATCCCAAAAGAGGGGGAAACTAGCTTCCCTACGCTACCTCGGCATGCAAGCCGGAACATCAAAAGATGAGTACGGGAAAACAGGAAAAACAAGGTAAACACTTCGTGAGACTTTAGACCTTTTTGGCCTGCGAGCTCGTTCCAGCATGCGATCCCTGGCCTGCATCCAAATCACAAAGAGCGGTAAACGAGGGTCAGTTATGGCTGACCACAAACGGTGTAACAACACCCCTCCTCCCGGCCGTCCTAGCGGACCCCGGGGAACTACATCACCCTGCAAGTCAGCACTTCGTATACACATGAAAATACGGAAAGAAGCAACATAAAACAACAGGCATTAGTGTCACAAACAACATCTACGTTTCTATGTTGAGCAAGTAATAAAGGGGCCTACAAATGCGATATGAATGCAAACCCGGGTTTCACCCGAGGCGCCCTAAAGCGTATGAGTCTAACACAACATCATACATCATCAGCACAATCACGGGGTACTCAACACTTCCCCCAAAGGGCATCGTAGCCCAAGGCCAAGAACTCACGCCGAGACCCACCTCGCCTGGCTCTCCATGCCATCGGGCTTGTCAAACAGCTCACACGTTCTTGCCTCAAACCACACAACCGATGCTAAGAACCCTGGCTTAGACTCCGAGCAAACGTCCCAAGGCCCTGGTCTTACCGTCGGGACAACGTCCACCGACTGCCTCGCCTGGCGACCGTTCCGGGCTCGTCCGTTAGCACAGCCGTTCTCGTCAGTTAACCCCGAAGGGACTAATCTTGTCGGGACACTCTCCACACTTGAATATCAGTCTTCACGGGATAGTCAGCCGACCACAAAGACCAATCGTACCTTCGCACAACACTAGGCATCACAAGCCCCATAATCCGCACATTATTTCCCCGCCCAAAACTCAACAATCGTTACCACACGAAGCTACAAGGGCATCACGACGACGAATTCGCCGTATTCGGATTTCTAACAAAACCCCTAAAATGCGCGTCAATCAACATCACCGAATCGGACTGACGGTCGCGAAACTGGCTTCACCCACAATGCTTAATCCACTAACGGAGCGGATTTCTAGTGCAAATCATGTCGGGGACGGACACAATCAACCTGATGGTTCCTCTTGAACCAAGGCGACCCGGATCCCTCTCACTCGACGGATCCGGTGCCAAAATGCAGAAAAGAAAGGGATGCCAAGCACGCATCCTAAAGACCGGGAGGAGAAATGTCGTTACCTTTTGAGATCTCCTCCTAGCCATGGAAACTTGAAAAGAAACGGAGGAGAAGAAGCGTCTCGACGTTCCCTACGCGCTGCCGGTCTCGGATCGGCGAACGGAGCTCCGAAGCTCCAACAATGGCGGGATCTAGTTCTCTTCCTCCTCCAACCCTTCCTCTCTCTCAAACCCTCAAGACCCAACTTAAGAGAAAATGAGGAGGGAGAGCTTCTCAGCCCTACTTAGGGTTCTCCCACGAGCCCCTCACAGCCGTCCGATCGAAATCAAACCAAACGGGCGCCCAGAAATTCGCTGATTACGGATCTATTTCCGTCAGTTTGCGAACGCACGGTCGAATGCACGACCGTGCGTAAAAACGCACGAGTAAATTCAGAACTCCAAATCTTCCAGCCGAAGAACACGCACGGGCGGATCGATCGTGCGTCAAGGAAACGCACGATCGTGCGTTTAAGAAAAATCTGTCATTACGGCAGTTTTCAGCGACGAAGACCTAATGCGCGGCGTTAATTCTCAGATCAGCAAAACTGGGGTGTTACAACTCCACCCCCCTTAAAAGAATTTTGTCCTCGAAATTTCAAAACTGAAACAGAAAATTGCGATGCATACCTGATGCAAAAAGTTCCGGGAAGTCCTCCCGCATCCCTTGCTCACGCTCCCAAGAGAATTCGTCTCGCCCGCAATTGTCCCATCGCACCTTTACAAGCCTGACTTCCTTGTTACGCAACTGTCGGACTTCCGAGTCCTCCACGCAAACCGGACGAACTCTCGTCCTCAAATCCTCTGTCACCGGCACCGCCGCCGCTTCAACCACGACGCTTGGCTCTACCAAAGCTTTCCTCAGCACAGAGACATGGAAAACATCATGTAATCCACTCAGCTCAGCGGACAATGCCAAACGATAGGCTGCTTCGCCTATACGCTCCGTAACCTCAAACGGGCCCAAATATCTCGGACTCAACTTCTTGAGTCGCCGCACACGCGAAACACCCTTGAACGGCTTGATCTTCAAGTAGACCATGTCGCCAACTGCAAACTCCACATTTCTGTGGCACGCGTTAAAATATTTCGCTTGCCGATCTTGAGCAACCTTCATGCGCTCCTGAATCGTCCGCACGATCTCGCAAGCATCTGCCACCACTTGCTTTCCCAAAAGCTTAGTGTCTCCCGCCTCTGCCCAAGACATCGGCGTTCGACACCTCTTTCCATACAATGCTTCGTATGGCGCCATTTTGATACTTGCCTGGAAGCTATTATTATAAACGAACTCCACCATGAAAAGGTGGTCTTCCCAACTCCTACCAAAGTCAAGAGCACACATCCTCAACATATCCTCCAATGTACGGTTCGTTCGCTCCGTCTGACCATCGGTCTGCGGATGGAACGCGGTACTAAACTTGAGTTTGGTGCCTAAACTTTTCTGCACTAACCTTCAGTCCTTCGACGTGAACCGCTCATCGCGATCACTAACAATGCTCTTAGGAATCCCGTGCAACCGCACAACATTTTGAACATAAAGCTCCACGAGCTTCTCTACGCCATCACCCTTCTGATTCGGAATGAAGTGAGCCACCTTGGTCAGGCGATCCACTATCACCGAAATTGCATCGTTACCCTGCTGCGATCGAGGCAAGCCATGTACAAAGTCCATGGAGATATCGTCGAATTTCCACTCGAGGATAGGAAGAGGCTTCAAGAACCCACCGGGCCTTTGGCACTCAGCCTTCACTAAAGCACAAGTCTGACATCGGCTTACATACTCAGCTACGTCCCGCTTCATCCCAGGCCACCAAAAGGATTTCTTCATATCCGAGTACATCTTTGTACTACCTGGATGAATGGAGTACTTCGTAAAGTGAGCCTCAAACATCAACTCCTCATGGAGCTTGCCAAAACGCGGAACACACACCCTTCCGTCTCTCTTCAAAATCCCACCGACCATCTCCCAAGCACTGTCTTCGCTTTGCTGAGCTTCCAACACCAACCGTTGGCACTCTTCGTCTGCACTAGTCGCCTCTCGGATTCGATCCGTTAGATCACACTGCACTTCAATCCAGTTCAACCGAGCCACGCTAGACTCACCTCTAGCCACACAAGCAATGTCAAGAGACTCCAAGTCTCGCACCAAACGCTCGTAATGCGCCTCAATCCAATTACCTTGCCCGGAGTACTTCCTACTCAAGGCATCCGCCACCACGTTGGCTTTACCTGGCGTATACTGAATCTCCACGTCGTAGTCCCCAAGGAACTCGACCCACCTACGCTGCCGCATATTCAGATCCTTTTGGTCTAGGAGATACCTCAGGCTTTTCTGATCCGTGAAGATCTCCACTTTTGCACCATAAACGTAGTGCCGCCATAATTTTAACGCAAAGATTACCGCCGCCAACTCCAGATCATGGACGGAGTAATTTCTCTCATGAGTCTTTAACTGCCTTGACCCATACGCTATTACCTTGTCGTGTTGCACCAGCACGCAACCCAAACCACAACCTGACGCGTCACTGAAAATCTGAAATCCTTCCGTCCCACTAGGAAGACTAAGGATCGGAGCAGACATCAACCTTTCCTTCAAATTCTCAAACGCACGGGCGCACTACGGCGTCCACACGAACTTCTGGTCCTTGCGAGTAAGAGTAGTGAGGGGCAAAGCCATCCGCGAAAAGTTCTCCACGAACCTTCTGTAGTAACCGGCTAGTCCAAGGAAGCTCCGGACTTCCACCGCGGTTCTCAATACAGGTCAATCTCTAATGGCTTCAATCTTCGTCGGATCTACCGCCACCCCATCTCCACTGATTACGTGACCCAAAAAGGCCACATTCTCGATCCAAAACTCGCACTTCGAGAACTTAGCATAAAGCTGGTTCTCCCTTAGAGTCTGCAATACTACCCTCAAGTGAGACTCATGCTCCGCTTCCGATTTCGAATAAACCAGAATATCATCTATGAACACCACCACGAACGAATCTAAAAATGGTCGAAAAACCTTGTTCATCAAATCCATGAACACAGATGGCGCGTTCGTCAATCCGAACGGCATCACCGAAAACTCATAGTGGCCATACCGAGTCTCAAACGTTGTCTTGGCAATGTCCTCTTCTCGAATCTTCAACTGGTAGTACCCCGATTTCAAGTCCAACTTGGAGTACACCACCGACCCCACTAACTGGTCGAACAAATCATCGATTCGGGGAATCGGATGTTTATTCTTGACGGTCAACTTATTTAACTCGCGGTAGTCAATGCACAACCGCATACTTCCATCCTTCTTCTTTACGAACAATACCGGCGCGCTCCACGGCGAAGAGCTGGGCCTAATGTACCCTTGCTCTAACAACTCTTGCAACTGAACCTTAAGCTCGGCCAGTTCCTTCGGTGCCATCCTAAACGGAGGACGCAACACCGGTCTCGCACCCGGTACCAACTCTATCGAGAAATCGATTTCGCGCTAAGGAGGTGCTCCCGGAAGCTCCTCGGGGAATACATCCTCAAACCCTTCCACCACCAGAACATCTCCAATAGCCAACCTTGTGGAGTGAGTCTCCAACAAAGCTATAAACACCTCGCCTCCTTGGTTTACCGCACGCCTCATTTGCATAGCGGAAATCAGGGAGCAAGCCACTTCGCTTAGGCCTTCGAACTTGACCTCTGCTCTACCTTTTCCTCTCAGGGTTACCACCTTCAACTGGCAGTCGATACTAGCTCGCTACTCTGCAAGCCAGTCCATCCCCAAGATAACGTCAAATTCGGCTAGTGGCAGAATCGCTGCTACCAACTCGAAATCACAATCGCAGATTTGCAACACAATGCGTCCTTTCCTCACGGTGGTCATGAAAGACCCATTCGGCATACGCACGCTCAGCTCCACCTCTGCCTCGACGGACTCAGCGTCAATCCTCCGGATAAAGCTTTCCGCGAGAAAAGAGTGTGATGCTCCCGTGTCGAACAACACTCGAGAGGGGTAGCCCGAAACTAGCACGAAACCTAACCACGTGCACAACAAACATAAAAGGCCGCAAACTACATTACAGTAACGAACAAAAACTTAAACTTTTCGTACCTGTCACCACGTCGGTTTGACGAATCGCTTCTTGCAGCCCAAGATTATACGCTTTAGGCTGCACCGGAGGGAACCGCGAAGCACTAGACTCCGCCGCCTTTCCTTTCTCCACGGCACTAGGGCCGGAACGCACTGATTGTTCCTGCCTCGGCTCTGGCTCAGCTCCGCCCTCGGTACAAAACCGACTTATGTGGCCCACCTTGCCACATTTGAAACACGTAAGCGGACCTCTGGAGCGGAAGTATCCCGAAGGTGCGCCACTTCTCTCCCCAGGCCTGCTAGGACGGGGCTTCTTCTTCCATCGGTTGCCCTCGGACCTCCACTGAGACTGAGACTGAGAAGGCTTTCCTTCTCCCTGCTTTGCCGCCAAACCCTTTCGCCGCTGGGTTCGCTCCATGTCGCTTTCCAAAGTGCGAGCGGCTTCGACCAACTCGTTAAATCCTGCGCTCTTCAAGGCTATCAATGGTTGCCTCAAATTCTCCCTCAGGCCTTGATAGAAGAGATTGTCCCTCTCTTCATCGTCTGTCATAGTCGTTCACGCATAACGACCCAACCGAGTGAACTTTTGCAGGTATTCGTCCACTGTCTTCTCACGCTGCACCAAATGCAAAAACTGTCGCTGCAATGCTAACCTTGTCGAAGACGGAATATAACGCTTGAGAAAGGCGTTCCCAAACTCCTCCATGGACGGAACACGCCCAAGAAAATAGCGACCGCTATGGTTCACCCACCACAACTTCGCATCGCCCTCTAACATAAAACTCGCAAATTGGGACTGCCTCTCCGCTGGGGTCTCTGCTGCCTTCAAAAGTTCCTGGATCCTCGAAAGCCAATCTTCGGCATCCGTTGGAGTGCCAACTCCCTTGAATGTCGGAGGATGGAAACTCAAGAAGTACTTCATAAATCGATCGCCCATCACAAAAGCTCTCTCCGCTAATGGCTCTGCCTGCCTCACTTCAACCTCCGGTGTGGCTGGTGTAGCCGCCGGAGTAACAGGAGTCGTAACTTGCACAACGGGCGTCGGAGCCCGTGGCATCGCTGCAGCTTGAGCCGCTACCATTGCTTCCGCTAGCATGCGACAGAAATCAGCCGGGGGAATGCCCATACTCACGAGGCCCGGAGCAGTAGCACTGCTTCCCGAAGGCTCCTCTTGCCTTCTCGATGTCCCCGCATCGTCGCCAACATCCTAGCATAAGCAAGGAAATAAACTCATCAAGTTCTACTCGCAAGACTCGAACACAGGGATACTCATGATCCCGCACAATATTCCTATGTGGACAACCTCTTCACGCGATCCGTCTACACTACACCTCGCAAGAATATTAAACATAGCTCTGATACCAAATTGTAACACCTCCCCTGTAATGACCATATAACATGGGTCCGGCCGGGACCCCACAGCATATAACCGCCACAGTTTCAGCATTAAAAGATGATATAAACTACCCAGCTCAAAACTCAGACAACACAGCGGAAACAAAACTAAAAATCACAGAGATTGTCCACAATTAACATAGGAGCGAAACTGGCCTTAAGGCCTTACAAAACCAAAGTCCAAGTCATCAAACATTCATCACAAATATAAAATCTCAAAAGAGGGGGAAACTAGCTTCCCTACGCTACCTCGGCATGCAAGCCGGAACATCAAAAGATGAGTACGGGAAAACGGGAAAAACAAGGTAAACACTTCGTGAGGCTTTAGACCTTTTTGGCCTGCGAGCTCGTTCCAGCATGCGATCCCTGGTCTGCATCCAAATCACAAAGAGCGGTAAACGAGGGTCAGCTATGGCTGACCACAAACGGTGTAACAACACCCCTCCTCCCGGCCGTCCTAGCGGACCCCGGGGAACTACATCACCCTGCAAGTCAGCACTTCGTATGCACATGAAAATACGGAAAGAAGCAACATAAAACAACAGGCATTAGTGTCACAAACAACATCCACGTTTCTATGTTGAGCAAGTAATAAAGGGGCCTACAAATGCGATATGAATGCAAACACAGGTTTCACCCGAGGCGCCCTAAAGCGTATGAGTCTAACACAACATCATACATCATCAGCACAATCACGGGGGTACTCAACACTTCCCCCAAAGGGCATCGTAGCCCAAGGCCAAGAACTCACGCCGAGACCCACCTCGCCTGGCTCTCCATGCCATCGGGCTTGTCAAACAGCTCACACGTTCTTGCCTCAAACCACACAACCGATGCTAAGAACCTTGGCTTAGACTCCGAGCAAACGTCCCAAGGCCCTGGTCTTACCGTCGGGACAACGTCCACCGACTGCCTCGCCTGGCGACCGTTCCGGGCTCGTCCGTTAGCACAGTCGTTCTCGTCAGTTAACTCCGAAGGGACTAATCTTGTCGGGACACTCTCCACATGTGAATATCAGTCTTCACGGGATAGCCAGTCGACCACAAAGACCAATCGCACCTTCGCACAACACTAGGCATCACAAGCCCCATAATCCGCACATTATTTCCCCGCCCAAAACCCAACAATCGTTACCACACGAAGCTACAAGGGCATCACGACGACGAATTCGCCGTATTCGGATTTCTAACAAAACCCCTAAAATGCGCGTCAATCAACATCACCGAATCGGACCGACGGTCGCGAAACCGGCTTCACCCACAATGCCTAATCCACTAACGGAGCGGATTTCTAGTGCAAATCATGTCAGGGACGGACACAATCAACCCGATGGTTCCTCTTGAACCAAGGCGACCCGGATCCCTCTCACTCGACGGATTCGGTGCCAAAATGCAGAAAATAAAGGGATGTCAAGCACGCATCCTAAAGACCGGAAGAAGAAATGTCGTTACCTTTTGAGATCTCCTCCTAGCCATGGAAACTTGAAAAGAAACGGAGGAGAAGAAGCGTCTCGACGTTCCCTACGCGCTGCCGGTCTCGGATCGGCGAAGGAGCTCCGAAGCTCCAACAATGGCGGGATCTAGTTCTCTTCCTCCTCCAACCCTTCCTCTCTCTCAAACCCTCAAGACCCAACTTAAGAGAAAATGAGGAGGGAGAGCTTCTCAGCCCTACTTAGGGTTCTCCCACGAGCCCCTCACAGCCGTCCGATCGAAATCAAACCAAACGGGCGCCCAGAAATTCGCTGATTACGGATCTATTTCCGTCAGTTTACGAACGCACGGTCGAACGCACGACCATGCGTAAAAACGCACGAGTAAATTCAAAACTCCAAATCTTCCAGCCGAAGAGCACGCACGGGCGGATCGATCGTGCATCAAGGAAACGCACGATCGTGCGTTTAAGAAAAATCTGCCATTACGGCAGTTTTCAGCGACGAAGACCTAATGCGCGGCGTTAATTCTCAGAACAGCAAAACTGGGGTGTTACAGGATGTCTCATGCTGTTCTGGCTGCTCCCCAGCTTCCACCACAGTCATCTCTTGTCAGTGCTCCTCTGCTGCCCTCTCCAGGATATAGTGCTCTGGTGCGCCCTGTTCCTCATCCTCCGGCACCCTTTTCGGCTCAGTCTGGTGCTCCCCGTCGCCCATTTGTCCGTTGTCATTACTGTCAATGCCTTGGGCATATCAAATCTGAGTGCCGCAAGCTTCAGAGAGCTCAGCAGTCTGGTCAGCAGCGTGCTCCCGGTGCTCCTTTCTCTGTTGTGGCACTGTCTCTCTCTATTTCTGAGTTTGCACAGCAGATTGCTCAGCAGCTCTCTCAGGGATCCCTGCCTCGCTTTACTGTCTCAGTTCTTTCACCGGATGCTTCTGATGCTTCTACCTCTCAGCCGGCAGCTTCTGCCCCTTCAGGTATCTCTTCCTCCGACTGGTTGCTTGACTCTGGATCTTCTTTTCATATGACTCATGATGTCACACACCTCTCATCCTGTCAGTCCGTTTCCCCTGCCCTTAGCATCATGGTAGCCAATGGTACTATTCTCCCCATTACTAGTCGTGGCCTCTTTCATACTAGTCATTTCCATATCCCCGACGTTGCCTACATACCCAAGCTATCCATGAATCTTATATCCGTCAGCCAACTCACATCTCATAGTTGCCTTGTTATTTTTGATGAGTTTGTTTGTCGTGTGCAGGATCGTCTGACAGGGACACTCCTTGGAGTTGGTCGTCGTCGTAGTGGGGTGTACGCCCTTGATCGCCTCCATCTTCCTTCCACTTCGTCATCTCCGGCTGTTGTCACCTTTTGTCTTCATTTGGTGGTCTTTTCTCAGTGGCATCACCGTCTTGGTCATCCCAGTGGCCCGTGCCTTGCGTCGCTTATTAGTCATGGTTTTCTGGGTCGTGTTTCTGTTGATCGATCTCATTCTTGTACGGGTTGTATGCTTGGTAAACAGCTCCAACTCCCTTATCCGTCTAGTGAGTCAAGATCTTCGCGTCCTTTTGATTTAATTCATTCTGATGTTTGGGGTCCCGCACCTTTTGTATCAAAGGGCGGTCAACGATATTATGTTATATTTATTGATGATTATTCTCGTTATTGTTGGGTTTACTTTATGCATGCTCGTTCTGATTTCTTCCAGATATATGTTGCATTTTCTGCTATGGTGCGCACCCAGTTTTCCGCTTCCATTCGTATTTTTCGCTCCGATTCTGGGGGAGTACCTCTCTCATGTCTTTCGTGATCTGCTGGCTACTCATGGCACTCTCCCCCAGCTTTCCTGTCCCGGTGCCCACGCTCAGAATGGCATCGCTGAAAGGAAGCATCGTCATATTGTCGAGACAGCACGCACTCTTCTTATCTCATCTCATGTCCCTCCCCACTTTTGGGTTGAGGCTGTTTCCACTGCTGTCTATCTTATTAACCTGCAGCCATCCACCTTCCTTCAGGGCCAGTGTCCTGGTGAGTGTTTGTACTCCCAACCTCCACGTTACACTCATCTTCGTGTTTTTGGCTGTCAGTGTTATGTCATTCTCCCTCCACGAGAGCACACTAAGCTCTCTGCTCAATCCGTACCATGTGTCTTTCTTGGGTATAGTACTGAGCACAAGGCCTATCGATGTTATGACCCAGTTGCACGTCGTCTTCGTATCTCACGTGACGTCACTTTTGATAAGTCTCACCCATTCTTTGTGTCATCCGTCTCTCCGACCTCACACTCATCTATGACTCCATCTGATGTGCAGTTTCTCACTCTTCCCATCTCTCCACCGGTATGTCCTCCTCCTCTCCTCCTACCACCGGCCACTCCATCTCCGACCTCTCCGATCTCTACTTCCACCTCTTCCTCTGATACGCTCGTCGCTCCCCTTCCATATCACTACACCCGTCGTCCCCCTCTTGGTCCTTCGTCTCCTGTGCCCCCCGACTCAGTGCCCGTCTCCTCCAGCGAGGTCCCTGTGGATGATCCTCCTGCTCGTCGCAATCCACCTCGTGAGCGACGTCCTCCCGACCGCCTCAGCCTTGCTACACTACCTCTGGACCTGCTTGCTCTCCCTGTTACCGCCTGTGGTACTCCAGAGCCGACTTCCTATCGTGAGGCTGCCCAGATACCTGAGTGGCAGACTGCTATGTCTGCTGAGTTGGAGGCGTTTGAGCACACTCGTACCTGGGTGTTTGTTCCTCTCCACTCTGGCGCTATTCTTATTACTTGCAAGTGGGTCTTCAAGGTGAAGACTCGCTCGGATGGTTCTGTAGAGAGGTACAAGGCCCGCCTCGTGGCTCGTGGTTTTCAGCAGGAGCAGGGTCGTGACTATGATGAGACTTTTGTCCCAGTTGCTCACATGACCACGATCCGCACTCTTGTTGCTGTTGCAGTTGTTCGTCGATGGTCTCTATTCCAGCTCGATGTGAAGAACGTTTTTCTTCACGGTGACCTTCAGCAGGAGCTGTACATACTCCCTCCTCTCGGTCTATCCTCTCCTCCAGGACTTGTTTGCCGCTTGAGACGGGCTCTTTACGGGCTAAAGCAGGCGCCCCGCGCGTGGTTTGCTCGTTTCAGTTCGGCCATTACTGCCGCCGGTTTTCAGCTGAGCCCGCATGATCCAGCTTTGTTTGTGCTATTGTGCACTCCTCTTCTCGTGGTCGGACTCTTCTATTACTTTAGTGGATGACATGATCATTACAGGTGATGACCCTACTCATGTGGCATTCGTCAAACATCACCTCCAGCAGCAGTTTCAGATGACTGATCTTGGACAACTGAGTTATTTCTGGGGACTTAAGGTCACCTCTACAGACCGTGGTTTTCAGCTCTCTCAGCGGCGTTACACATCAGATCTTTTAGCTCGGGCTGCTCTCTCTGACTCTCGCACCGTGGACACCCCTATGGAGCTTCACCTTCAGTTACGACCGGATGATGGGGTTCTACTCTCTGATCCTACTCGTTATCGTCACATTGTGGGGAGTCTCGTCTATCTTACTATTACTCGGCCCGACATTGCACATGTTGTTCATGTTTTGAGCCAGTTTGTTGGTGCGCCTACCTCTGTGCATTATGGTCATCTACTGCGGTTGTTGCGTTATCTCCGGGCGACGACTTCACGTGGTCTCTTCTACTCCAGTAGCAGTTCTCTGCAGCTTCATGCTTACTCGGATGTTACTTGGGCCAGTGATCCCGTTGACCGCCGATCTGTCACTGGTTTCTGTCTATTCTTGGGCACTTCACTTATTGCCTGGAAGTCCAAGAAACAGGTCGGGGTTTCTCGTTCCAGTACTGAGGCTGAGCTGCGTGTCATGGCTACTACTACTGAGGACATTATTTGGCTCCGCTGGCTCCTTGAGGATCTTGGTGTCTCTTCTCCGGATCCCACTCCACTCCATTGTGATAACACCAGTGACATTCAGATCACCTTGAATCCGGTGAAGCATTCTCTTTCCAAGCACATCGGGGTGGATGCTTTCTTCCTTCGTGAGCAGTATGGTCGGGGAACTCTTGCTCCTTCCTTTGTTCCTTCTGAGCAGCAGCTTGCAGACTTGATGACTAAGCCGCAGACTCGGTCCCAACATGCTTTTCTATTATCCAAACTCTCGGTGTATGACCCCCGTAAGTTTGAGGGGGGTGTTAGATGTATTATGTATATATATGTATCCTCAAGTGTGAATAATACACAAGATTCATTTTCCCTATCATATATATCCAAAAATGCAATGCTTCGTGAAAGAACAAAGAATATAGAAGTGAACTATATTTCATCAGAGAGGAGATCATTAATTGACACATATGCACTTTGTTTGTTACATCAAACAAAGAACTGAGTGATTTATTCACCAAACCTCTTCCTTCATCGTTCATTGATAAATGTATCAAGTTGGGCATGATTGATATACATGTTCTAGTTTAAGGGGAAGTGTTAAAGCTCATTAGAATAGGCTTATGAGAGCCCATTGTAGTTATTATTATTATTCTTTAGTCTAACATCTCTTATTGGAGATTGTTGTAAGTTGTAACTCAAAATAATGGTCCATGTCCAAGAGGCAAGAGCCAATCACTAAATGTTTTTGGGTCCAGATGACCATCAAAGGATGGTGCGTCGATGCGGATGAGTCAGGTAATGTCATCTTTGGACGGGGTGGCTCCACGACGTGGCTTCGGGTAGTCATCACAATGATCTCCATGATCATAGTCGTGTTGTGTTGGTGGAGCGTGACCTCTACGAACCAGTAGAGAGGGAGGACGAGCTTCGTCGAGAGGTCAGTAGTTTCTCATTGGGGATGAACCATGTTTATACATAAGCCTGCTCGAAATTCCTTCTTGAGGGAGGAGCGTAATCTCGGCGAGGACGGTCTCTAACACGTCTCCCCGGAGGTGGGGGAGCATCCTGAGGATCATTCGAAACATTGTCATAACATAGGCGTGGGGTCTGACCTCTAGAAATGTCTAACTGATTGACTCCAGTGCTAACCCTAGCAATGTCATCCATAATGATGTAAAATTGGGCTCATATTTGCTAAAATCGATCAAGTACAAGCCTTTGGAACTCGGCGGGCATCATGTCCGAATTCGAACCGGCAGCCCAATCGTCGGAGAGGTTCTGGTCCGACATAGATGATCGGAACAATCTACCATTGCACAGCCTATAATATGGCCCAACCTGGGGCTCTGATACTAATTTTGATGCAGGATAGGTTGTGAATGATGGATGCCCTAAATGCAACCCTGAGTGGAATGTAGTGCACTTACTGACAAATCCTAATGTGGGTGCAAATACAATAAACAGTCTGATTAAATTAGCAATAAGCAATTAAATAAAATAAAACTTGGTCAGGAGCAAATGCGTTCACTAATAATGGAATTGGAAAAATAAACAATAATTCTCAAGCAATTGATGCGCAAATATTTTTAGCATATGACAAATAAACCCTGCAAATCAGATGATTTCACGGAAACAAAAACATATAGCATCACATCCAACAATATATAGTCCAAGCACACAATAAGCTAAAACAAGAACACCAAACTACGACTTAACATAAAGATGCTGGCAAAATCCGACAATGTAAAAGGGAGAATGAAGGACAGGAAGCTCTTGGAGAAGCTCCAGAAGTGTGTGACTGGCAGTGGGGAGGTCTGGGATGAGAAGATTTGCAGCGAGGAGCATTGGGGAGGTGGCGGTTTGTGGCGGAGGAGGCTGGGGAAGTGGTGGTTTGCAGCAGGAGGGGGCTAGGGAAGGGGAAGAGGGTCAGGTGGGATCTGTAAGGGTTGGACGGTGGACTAGGTGACTGCGGCTGGAGGGGAAAGGAACAGTGAAATGCCAGCTAGATGGGTGAGAAGTGGTTGTGTCGGGCTAGAACGGAGGGAGGTTGATCAGCGTGAGACTGAGAGGGTTTGGCCACGTCGGATGAGGGAGGAAATGGGATGGTCGTCGGCTGCAGAGGAGGATGCAGACGTGGGCTTGTGGGGGTGGCGGGTTTTCAGGTGTTTTAAAATTTTCTATGGCTATTCGCATCTTTAGGTTTTAAATTGACGGATGCGATCGATTGGTTGGTTTTTTATGCCTTTGATCAGACGGTCGTGATCTTCCCAATGTCTTATTTATGTAACCCAATTACCTAGCCACTATATTTCTTTTTAGAATAGTATACTATATATATATAGAGAGAGAGAGAGGGAGGGGGGAGAGAGTGTGTGCGTGCGTGTTGAGAATAATGGAATAATAGAAAAGCTTGATCTCCCCAAAGGAGACCTAGAATATATATATATAACATTCCAATATTACAAAATTGCAGGACAACGCCATTATACAATAATTATAACTCCAATAATATTTTCCCATTGTGACAGTTGGTACACCTTAAACTTTTTTTATTTTACTGAAGGATATACCTTCGTATAAGACACTCACACATTTTGAACCTTTCCTGATACAGTTTTGATATGGTTTAGGCCTACCCACTATTTTTATAGAAAACAGAGCACAGATTAAAACCATACTCATAATATAACTAAAGAAGGTCGTTTCCTTTTAAAACAAAATAGATATGTAGAGTCTCTGTGTGGGCCCTATATATTTGATGAGTAGTTTATATACTCATCTTTTAGTATTATTTTATTATAATTTTAATATAAAATTATATAATTTATATGGTTTTTCTCGTTTAAATGATCTCATTTTTCAATTCTATGAGTTAACCTAAACTTATTCAATATTTTCAGGTTTTCTGGACACTTTGAGCGAAATTTGCAAGTACACGCCCAAGGTCACGGGCATGACCAAGGGCGTGACAGCCTAAGATGTGTTCCAGACCCGCTGCCGCCACCCCGGGCTCATTCCGTGCAGATTCGCCAAGTACACGCCCCAGGTCACGGGCGTGACCCAGTGTCACGGCCGCGACCCTCCTCCAGCAGTCAGATCAGCCGCCGCGTCATTTAAAATTACACGCCCCCGGTCACGGGCGTGACCGAGGGCGTGACATCCAGTACACGGGCGTGACTCATCCCGCGCCACTTCCCGCCGAAAGCATCTCACCATGCGCCATTTTGAAGATTACACGCCGCGCGCGTAACGCCCGCATTGAAACCAGAAGGCGCCCTCTCCGCACCAGCATCGATCACGCCCATTACATGCTTTTGGTCACGTGTAACCTCAAATTTCAGCCAATTTAAAGTCAGCTCCTCTACAACTCAGGGAGACGAATTTTGGGAGCTAAAGTCTTATTTTCTTGTATTGTTCTCTTATTTTAAGTTCTCTTGTACTTCTCTTTCTTCTGGCAATTGTACTTTTAATTCCTTGGTTTGTAATTCTCTTTTGCAATCAATAAAATAATTCTACTTATTCTCTTCTTCTTTCATAATGCAATCTTTTATTTCTATTGATTTCTTAATCTCAATGAGTATCTAAATTTTTATTAGTACTCGGTCGAGATGATTTAAGGAATAATATAAGTTATGGAGTAAATTAAAGTTTCTTTTTCTTTTCTTTGAAAATGCTTAAGATTTATCCTTGATTTATTTTTGATGAGATTATATCTTCGATATATAATTCTCATGCATGTTTTCGTATTTATTTTAGTCGAGCGGTTCATAATACGAATTGATCATTCAAGGATAAAAAGAGTTGTATGCAACCCTCGACAGAGGATGACATAAATCTCTCGGATTGGAGTCAAATCCAATAGAGGGGTTCACTACGATAAAGCGAGTTTTAGGTGTTTTGATTCTAGAGCGAAAGTTTGATTGATCAATCTAAACTCAGTTGAATGCATCTTCGACAGAGGTGCGTTTAGAATTCGGGAACCTCCACGGTCAAAGCAGTTTTTTTAAGAGAACTAGAACTATTATTTTCTTCTATTTTATTTCCAAGGTGATTCAAGATCGAGTGCTAGCTTTCTAAATCGTTGCTTTAATCGCTATTTTAATTCATCGCGTTTTTTTATAAGAAAACCAACTCCAAGCTTTGTTGATAGAATAATAGAGATTTTCTTGAAGTAAAAGTACCCAACCACCCCGAGTCTAATACGACCTTGATTTTTATAAACCTATACTACTTTCGATACGGTACATTTGTCGTTATCGTTTGCAGATATAGTTTTGCGCATTAAGTTTTTGTCGTGACCTAGGGCGTGTAATCTTCAAAATGGCGTCTGGCGGGATGCTTTCGGCGGGAAGTGGCGTGGGATGAGTCACGCCCGTATACTGGATGTCACGCCCTCGGTCACGCCCGTGACCGGGGGCGTGCAATTTTAAATGACGTGGCGGCTGATCTGGCTGCTGGAGGCGGGTCGCGACTGTTACACTGGGTCACGCCCGTGACCTAGGGCGTGTACTTGGCGAATCTGCACTGAATGAGCCCTATACATTCACAAATTAGCTATGAAGAAATTTGAGCAAAATATAAACTTAATACAATTTGCATCAAAAATTGATGAAAGTTTGAGATCATTAAATCCACAATACCGTCTTCAAAAAAGCAAATCCTTAATATGAATCATAGAAGAACCATTGTATAATAAAGTCAAATTATAGAAAGATAACTAACCTTTTTTTATAGAGAGAGAGAAGGGAGGAGAGAGTGTGTGTGCGTGAGTGTGGTCTCTTTCTACTGAATAAGAAATGTCATATTTTCCCACTGTGACAGTTGGTACACCTTAAACTTTTTTTATTTTACTGAAGATTATACCTTCATATAAGACACTCACACATTATGAACCTTTCGTGCTACAGTTTTGATATGGTTTAGGCCTATCCACTATTTTTATAGAAAACAGAGCACAGATTAAAACCATACTCTTAATATAACTAAAGAATGTCGTTTCCTTTTAAAACAAAATAGATATGTAGAGTCTCTGTGTGGGCCTTATACATTCACAAATTAACTATGAAGAAATTTGAGCAAAATATAAACTTAATACAATTTGCATCAAAAATTGCTGAAAGTTTGAGATCATTAAATTCACAATAACGTCTTCAAAAAAGCAAATCCTTAATATAAATCATGGAAGAACCATTGTATAATAAAGTCAAATTATAGAAAGACAACTAACCTGTTTGTATATAGAGAGAGAGGGCGAGAGAGAGCGAGAGAGAAGGGAGGAGAGAGTGTGTGTGCGTGCGTGTGATCTCTTTCTACTAAATAAGAAACGTCATATTTTCCCACTTGGTACACCTTAAGGGTCCGTTCGGATCGCGGGTTTTGGTTTTGAAGAATTGGAATTCAGTAAAACCAAAAACCAGCAGGTTTTGGTTTTCCTGAATTCCAATTATGTTGTTCGGCTGCAGGAAGTTTTTGAGCTGCAGGAATTGGTTTTGGGCAATTCAGCTGTTCATATCCAACATGTGAATGTTGTCTTGTCGTCCTAAACCACCAATCTTCAACCACGAAGGAGGAAGGAGGAAGAAGCTACAGGTATTCCTAAACCTTACACCGCCGGCAGACCTAAAACTATGCATAGGAAGGAGGAAGCAACAGGAAGAAAAAGAGGAGGGGGTAGAAGAAGAGGAGGAAGAAGAAGAAGATGAAGAGGAAGATGCACAGGAAGAAGAAGAAGATGAAGAGGAAGATGCATAGGAAGATGACCTAAAACCTAGATTTGGAGGAGGAAGAAGTAGGGGTTTAGGGTTTCGGCGGAGAGGAAGAAGGTGAGGAGGAGGAAGATGATGAAGGAGAAGAGATCGACGCCCCGACGCGAACGGGAAGAATGTCGCGGGAACGGGAAGAATGCCGCGAGATCGACACCTTGCTTCATCTTCTGCTTCTGCGGGATCGACGCCGCGCGAACGGGAAGAATGCCGCGGGAAAAATCATCCGAGGAGGTAAGAATTCACGCTAGGCAAAAATGAAAACCGTTCCATTTCTGCGGCGAATTCCGTCCATCCGAACAGCCTCAAATGATTTATTTAAACCAAAACCAAAACCAGAAGCCCAAATCCTTCGAACCAAACGCACCCTAAACTTTTTTTATTTTATTTTTATGGATGGTTATACCTTCATATAAGACACTCACACATTCTGAACCTTTCCTGCTACAGTTTTGATATGGTTTAGGCCTATCCACTATTTTTATAGAAAACAGAGCACAGATTAAAACCATACTATTAATATAACTAAAGAAGGTTGTTTCCTTTTAAAACAAAATAGACATGTAGAGTCTCTGTGTGGGCCCTATACATTCACAAATTAGCTATGAAAAAATTTGAGCAAAATATAAACTTAATACAATTTGCATCAAAAATTGTTGAAAGTTTGAGATCATTAAACCCACAATAACGTCTTCAAAAAAGCAAATCCTTAATATAAATCATGGAAGAACCATTGTATAATAAAGTCAAATTATAGAAAGACAACTAACCTGTTTGTTAACACAAGAGCCTTAGAAAGGTTGCTCCGAAAATGAGAAACAACAATGGATGCCACCTATTTCAAGAACCAGAGGACAATCCTTTGTTAAAAAAATTCATTTAACAAAATAATTTTAACTATTTCAACATCCACAAGTTTTATGCACCTGATTCATAGCAACATATGCATTACCCTTAAGTAGAAATACTCTTCGATTAGCAACAAGTTCTGGAACTTCTTCAAAGGGCACCTAAAATAACATAATCAATCTTACAAACACAAGAACATATACTTAACAAATCATAATAGACAAAAGAAATTGTAGAACAAAAGAAACTAACCTTGAAGAAGATTGTGTCAACTGCACACAAAATTTTAAGAAGGTATATCAGCAACAGGAGGAGAACAAAATATATTGGAAAAACAAGCATCCCGCCTATGCTTACGATTTCAAACAATTCACAATGATAAAGGGAAAACTCTTGAATAACAAAGCCTTTCGCCCAAAGAATTTGGCACAACCTATACAAGTGGTGAGGGGTTGATTCAAACCAACCTAATTTATATGATGCGTGTATGACTTGAATTAATCCGGAATTAAATTGAACAATAAAATTAGATAAGCTTAGCAACGCAACACGACGTACACCACAATTTTCAAGTGAGTAATCAAAACAAGCTCTACTTCGCATAAAGGGCTTTCAAATAAACTTGTAAAAATTAGTTTTATAGGAAAATAGGAAAAATGAAACAATAACACAAGCAAATTACAATTTTCAAACAACTATGTGATGTTCAACCACATATTCAACAACAAAAAATTAAAATACAATACTAGATACTTACTGGCAACGGTTGTAGGCATAGATCCAAGCGAAGGAATTTGCGACAATTGTCATCACGGAGAAGGGGGATGTTCATATATTTTTCCAATGTTTAGTCTACAATGTGAGTCGTACGAATATGCGAAGCATCAACATATATTATATCTCCACAAATCAATAAACGAGTAGGTAGTGTAAACTTATTCAAAATGATGGATGAGACGAGATATAGTAGAACTACCACTTTGAAGGATTTTGTATATTTATTACTTTATTTAATTATTTTCTCACATTACTTAAATGTTTGTATTACGTAGTTGCTCAAATTTATATAAAGGTCTTATAGAATTTTGTGACAAAATTTAAATAAGTTCAGCATGACCATTAGAATACTTGGAGTGATAATGCACCAAAAATAATCCAAATTGTTTCATGACTATTTTTAAGCCAAGGAATCCTTTTTGAAACTTCATGTGCACGCAGTTCGGCTCGAAATAAAGTAGCAAGAAAATGAACTGACATCTTTAAGTTACCCGCTCTATGAAATTTCAAATGAGTGTTCTCAAAGTTTACTAGAATGATGTTGTCCTGGTTGTCTAGCCGCTAGTCTTAATCATCAAACCTCATAAAATTATTTTTCTAAAAACGTATTTGTTTCCTCTTCGGACACATATTTTTGTTGTACAAGTTTGGTTCACCAATTGGATCAGAAGGTAAATAAGTTAGATCCTAAGGCAATTAAATGTATCTTTCTGAAGTATTTTAAGGATTAAGAAAAATCTAAGATTTATAGTACTTTACCTAAGTTATATTTTGTGTGTCGTGATGTCACGTCCATTTATTGCACATCATACTTATCTAACCCCATGAATTAATTTCGTTTAATGAGTTTGAGTACCCTCTTACTTCGATGTAATCACCATTTGAGGCAACTGACGCAATCATTAAAGATTTATCTCTTAGTATCGAATCAATTATCTTCATTAATATTAGTGGATAGCATGAGAAGACACTCAGAGAATTCTTGGATCATTAATACATACTCTCTCAAGAATACGAGTAAATATGTTGAAGCTATTTCTCCAAACTCAAATCCTCTACAGTACAAATCCTCATTGAAGGACCTCAATCAGACTTATGAGCTCACTATAACTCTTCTATAAGATCATAAATAATGTGCTCAACACCATATTAATAAAAACTCCCCTTGAGATTCTCTGTACCCCCAAACATCATGCATTTTTACCAGTGCCAATTATCTGTGTTCTTAAAACAGTTCATCGGGCTATGTGCAATCCTTGACGGAAGCATGTTTAGTGGGGAAAATGAATGTGTTAGATGTCAATGGTACCTGGTATCTAATTTATTTCAATCATTTGGTGTAAATTGTTTATGTAACCGAAGTGAATCTATATAGGCCTATTGATGGTTGAAGACTTGATTTATTGCCAAGGATTGTAGTCAAGCATATGTGGTAGATTATGATGAAAGTTGTTGGGGCATGTCGGTGTCGAGTAGGTGAGGAGTTTGAGTGGCTAAATTGATTGGCCATTAAGGTGACTACTTGAGGAAGAGCATTGATGATCATATAAAATATTGACCATCAATGATTTGATGATTGTTGTATGCGGGATGGAATTTTGCTAGCAACAAAACAAAGAGGGTGGTAGATCAATAGAGAGACTAAACTAAGAGGAGTCAGGAAATTTGAATTTGTTACCATAACGATGACGAGCTAGGAAAATTTAGATCTAAAGGATGAAAAATATAACAATGTGATGAGGACGAAAATATGTCGGATAGATGATAAGAAAGAGAAATTTCTTTGAAGTTACTTAATACAACTCATAGCATCTCTATTTATAGAAATAAAGTTACATGATCCAGTACCACTTTGAACTAGAAATCATCTAGAAGAAAAATAATTACTCATTTAGAATAAAATGCAACCTAATAACAGTTGCATAATTACTGAATTAACTACATAATATTGCATCTAATGTTAAGTGGGCAGACAATCATGATGCATGGACAATGCAGTGATGTTTATATGCTAACATCACAAAGATTGTGATTTTCTCAATCAATTTTCTCGAGGTGAAGAGCAGGAGCAGCAAAATAAATTCTCAATTGTCACCCTTATTGTAGGCTGCATGCACATTGGTTGATGTGATGCTGTAGCAAAACCATACAATACAAAAACACCTTAACCAAGCAATGCACTCTATTTCATGAGAAATCTATGGAAGGTGAATCAAATAAAACACCTAACAAAAATTGTATTTACACAACAACCCCAGGAACTAAAACTTGAGCAAGGAATGCTGAAGTGATAAACATTAGTTAGTACTCACAGTTAGAAGATTGACCGATAGAGCGAGAGACTTGAACCAACTTATCTTTCACGCTCTAGATGAAGAGTAACAGACATTGTAGCAAACTTAGAAATTCTCCAAAAAAAAAAATCATTTGTGCTCAACAAGAGTGATGAGGATGGTAAATTCTACCTCATATTCCACATAACTCAGTGCTTTATATGGAAGCTGAAACTCAGTCATGAGCATTCGCTGCAAAATTAAAAGATAGCAGCTCAGAAACAAGCATAATACTTCTTTTCTTTTTAAAATTACATCAAGCCTCTCTGACAACAATCAAAGCCAACCTGGGACTCGGGATTTTCAAGGCGAAAGCGGTAACGAAAAAGTGTTGTCTCCATGGAAAGAAACCATTTTCTCAGTTCTTCACTGTAATTTCAATAAGACATAAAATTATTGAGCTAAAATATATTTGGTAACAATTTCTCAAAGAGCTTGTTTGGGCAGCAGTACGCTCACGTTCTACAATACACAAGGCGCAGTACAAAATGAGATATTGCATCCTTGTTTATAAGCTGAGTCGGGTCCTGATGCCTCATACTTGTTTTCCAAAGCTCATTAACCTAATTTTCATCAAGAATGCGAGTCTAAACCATCGACCGTATGAAATGGCAAGTATCAAGTCAACAGCTTCCAAATTACCAGTTTTTCCATCTCATCCGGCCTCTTCCCACGGGATAAGCCATCCGAAATTCCTCTAAGGACTGCATAGGACCCTCGAAATATTAGGACAGTGCCGAACCCTTGAGAAATGATAACTTCGACCAAATATCTCTAGGGCAAAACTAGAGAAGGGCGAGAGGAACGAACTTGAGCAGGAAATCAGAGGAGAAGGGCGATACCGCGAAGACGGTCGATGGCGTAGAGCTCGAAATCTTCTAGCCGGACCTCGAGATCGGGAGCGCGGCGATAGAGGGAGAGGTTCGAGGCTGCTTCATCGGAGGTCTTCTTCTGAGATCGGATAATCTCCATACTTTGGATGCTCCTCGGAGTGACGGGACGAGAAGTCGTGGATGGATTGGAGACTGAGCAAATATTATACCATGAGATTTGGCGGGAAACCCTTCGCCGCCCAGATTCACTTCGAGCGTGCTGTCGGCGACGATGTTAAATGCACACAGATTTTCGGTATACGCAGGCCGCGGATATATCCATGCCAAATTTTATATTTACATATCATACTTAAAAATTAAATTAATATTTTCTAAATAAATCATCGAACAAAATAGCATCACAAAATAGATAAAATTATTTAAAATGGCTTGTACAGTTTTGAATTAACTACCAACGCTCCGCATAAACAAATAAAATTTAAGAATTCTCAAAGCCCAACCTAATTAGTTAGGGTAAAGCTATTGATAATTATCATGATGATCATGAAAACTTAAAATGTTAATCACATCTTAATATAATCCAAAATAAAGTGACTCGTATAAAAAGTTGTTTAACAGAGTAAAGAACATAAAAGGGTTCTAAAACAAGTTTAATTCCAAAATCCAGCCAACTCTCCTGCAATATGAATATCATATCTATACTGGGCAATTCATCGAACATCACATGTGCATTAGTAATTATATAGCTAGACAAGGAGAGAGATGTACATGAATTTTTAGAAGCCAAGGAAACAAAGAAAACGTGAGCTAAGAAAGCAAGTTGAGAAGGAGGCGTATGTTTGTTCCAGGCGGCGGTAAGGAGGCTGCTCCGGCGGCGCCAAGGAGACGCATGGCTGTTCCAGACGGCGGCAAGGCGGTGTATGGCGGGGGTGCGGCGGTAAGGAGGCGTATGGCGGAGCTCCGGCGGCGCTTCGGGTTGTTCCAAGCGGCGGCGTGAACTACGGGGAGAAAGGCGTGGAGGCGTTGGTTAGGGTAGAGCGAAAGGGAAGGGAGGAGTTATCGGGTTGCAAATGAAAGGGGCGGCAAATATAGGTTATTATTTGGTAAAAAAATTTATAGAATTAATGATTTTAGGGCTGCAAATAGCTATTTTGGGTCTGCAAATATAAGCACCCTTAAAAAAACATATTTCAGCGAAAAATTCAATTTTCGATTTTATCTTTCTTTATTATAATTTTTTTAATTTCTTAAATTTATATATTTTTCTTTTATTTTAAATAATTGTGCCCTCGCATAGCCAATATCACATATCTACAATAAAAAATATGTTCTTCCTGTCGCTCGCAAACCTCCCATGTACACGGCAAAAATGAGTGACGGGCGGAGTATAGCGCTCGGGGTTTGCGAACAGTGGGAGCGTCGTTGCGTCGGGGCAATGTAGTATGGGTATTGCCACGCAAGACACTGGGGGGCCCGTGCACTGTCGCAGTCGTGATACAATTGCGGTTGCCCGCAGGGGCGGAGCCCGATGCCTGTCACTCGTAGGGCCACTGCAGGGCCACAGGGGTGAGGGTGACAGGCCACCGCTCGTTGCAAATGGTGTAAAGAAGAATGAGAACAAAGAAAACTCTCTAAGTATAAGAAGATCTTCAAGAGCCAAAGGGAGATCTTCAAGTCACCTTCAAATGAGATCTTCGAAGGGGAATGAGAACTTCGAAAGTCGAAAGAGATCATTGAAAAATTCTTCGAACGTCGAAGGAAAACTCAGAAGGATCTTCGAAGGAGCGCTCCCGGGTGCTGAAGGCAAGGTCCTTTGAAATGAAGACTTTTGACTCATTTTATAGTTTTTGACAGGAGCAGCTCGGTAATTGCGTCGTTGTAACAGCTATAACTATCGGACTGATGAATCACGTTCCTCGATTTGGAGCACATGAATCATCATTTTTGCACATATAGCCCCCTGGCAGTTCGGGGGGTGATGGTAACGAATTACGAACTCCGATCTATCCTGCGAACTGTCCGGAGAACAGCGAACAGTGATCTGTCCTGCGAACTGTGGACTATCCCGCGAACTACGAATTGTCTAGCGAACTACGATCTTTCCCGCAAAACGCAAACTGTCCCGCGAAACAGTGGAGGGAGTTATGGATCCTCTTTCCTCCTCTATTATGAGCACTCCTTATAATATAGGAGTTTCGCTATCTGCAACCCATCTCTCTTATAAAATATAAAGGGTACCCATCAATTACCCCTCAAATCCTCGGAGGCCGCGTTCGAGGTCAGAGGAATGCGAGGATTTTAACAAATTTTCGCTTGTTGCGTCTTGAGTGGAAGTAGTGGAGGCGAGGTGGAGATCTCATTCCATAGAGGTGTTGAGAAAACTCTTCGTTGGGTGGAGAGAAAGTGTGGATTCTACGTCGTGGGTCGTGGGTCTTGGGTCTTGGTGCGGGAGACCTCTCCGAGGACGATTGTTCTGATGTTGATGTTGTGGATTAAGTTGGTCCCCCATATGTACTATTCTTGTATTTCGCGATGTTTTGATTTTCTCTAGTCTGTAGTCTCCTTTGACGGAGCGTAGGGTAGCGCTTTGATGTATGTGTAGCGAAATTTTATTTTTGTTGTTTGCTCTGGTGGATTCCACTTTCTATGTACATCGTTGTGCATGATGACTCGTCGTTTGTTCAACTGGGTATGCTAGTGCAATTTATGCAGAGGGTAGCTCCCGATGTTGAAGAAGGAGTGGCCTCGTGCTGGTGGAGAGTCCTTTCTCAAGCGCACCGTGAGCGCGGTTTCATTTTACCTGAAATGTTAGTAATAATGGGGTGAAGGCTTGTTGTGCTGGTGAAAAGCTTTCTCGTTCGAACCGATAGTGCGACCTTACCCACAAAGTGGACTTGCTATGACGATGAAGAGCGAGTGCGTTCGAACAGATAGTGGAAGTTTGGGGGCGGACCGTGTATGACGGTGAAGAGCGAATGCATTCAAACTGATGACGACTACGGGGAGGCTACCACGGACAATGTCATGAACAATTATGATAGTGAAGAGCTGATGCGTTCGAACCGATAGTGCGTAGTCAATGGGAAGAACCCCAAATTGCGGTGAAGAGAGAATGCGTACGAACTGATAGCGGCCGCGAGGGGCATGCCCCGGGCGGTGTCGCGACCTACTATAATGGTGAAGAACGGTTGCGTTTGAACCGATAGTGGGTGGTTTGGGGGACGGACCCTGAATTGCGGTGAAAAGAGAATGCGTTCGAATTGATGGCGATCGCGAGGGGGCCTTGTTCGGGCGGTGTCGTGACCTATTATGATGGTTAAGAGCGGATGTCTTCGAATCGATAGTACGCGGTCAGGGGGATGGACCCAAAATTGCTGTGAAGAGCGAATGTGTTCGAACTGATAATGAGCAATCACCGAGTCAAACCATGAAGTTAGAAGCAAAAATAAAAATAGATACATGTGCGTGAGTGCATTCTCGCGGCTATTGTTCTAACAAACGAAAGGAAATGCAGAAATAAACATAAGTAATGAAATGTAGATAAAAAAGGTGTGCTTCCTCGCCCCTCTCTTGGCTCTTCTGGATCAGACTTGCAGGGGATCCTTTGGCAGGTGATAACTTCTTTAAAAGAAGTTATTTAGATATATAAATTTAATTCTATGCCGCATATGTTTGGTAAATTTGTCTTCAAATGATTTGAATATGAGTAATTCTATATTTAGTCTAAGTTTGAGTATTATTGTTATTTTCCTATGTTTTCATTTTATAAATGCTGAAGAAATCAACCTGAAGGAGTGAAGCTAAACCAACTTGATTGTCTAGGAAAGTTGTTGCAACAACTTTTCAAGTTGTTGCAATACGGCGGAAACGAATTTTAAAGTTTGGATTTTAAATTTTGCGCCCAATACAAATCTGGAAAGGGAGCGTCGAGTCGGTCATGGCAAACATTTAGAAGGGCGAAATACTATATAAGGGGTGGAGATCTACAAAAGAGGAATCAAATTTGAGAGCAGGCGAATTCCATTTGGGCGAAAAAGAAGGCTAGGGCATACGATAGACGGCGCGCCGGCTTGAGGAAGAAGACGACTTGTGGGCGAGAAATCTGAGAAGAATTCATGCAACACTCGAAGTCCATTCATCATGTTTAGTAAGATTTTTCTAATTTTGTGGTGAAAGAATTGTTGACGGATGTGTTGGTGGAGTTTTTGGTTTCGTTTGGCACAACGTTTTTGCTCCGATGAGTATGGAGAAAAACTTCACTATCCTAGAATGCATGTTTTGCATGATAACAGTTATGACCGCCACCAAGAAATGATTACTAGCTTTGAACATAAAAGTGGATGAAGTTCTTTAGACAAGGTCGGGCGTTCACGAATAACGGTTCATAATCATCACGTTCACGACCGCCACCGCCGTGCCAAACGGATCCTAAGTTTGATGTTAATCAACTTGGAGAAAGGAGAATTGTGCGAGAGTTCAGGGCATAAATAATTTCTCTCTCGCTATTTTGGTTCATCGCAAGCGAGAACTTTCTTATGGTGTGTTACACACAAATTGACAAAAGAAACAATATAAAAAGATTAAAATACAATAATAATAATAATAAAAGAGAGAAAACTGAAAAGAGATCTCCCCTCCATTTCGTAACACAGAAAGGATAGGTGGCATTCACTAAAGAAGCATTAAAGAATAGTACAACAGCGATGATGATGACGATCGTCCATTATTCTATTCGTACGAATCTTAATGCATGCACGATAAATGCATGATTTGCTCCAAAACGGGTGCTGAAAATTGATCGGCGTGGGGGTGGCTTTCAGATTTGTCGGCATCCAAACTACTCCAAACAATAGCGGACAGGAGCAGCTCGAGTTAGGCATATGACAGCTTTCGCCACCCCATGCTGTGAGAGCCCTGATCGCGATGTTCGCGGGACCGCTGAACTTCGGAGCACGGTTGCGGTCGCAGACGAATCGTCGGAAATTCGCTGATGTCTTTCCTTCTGCATCCTGCGGTTTGCCGGACTACGGGCCGGCTCCATGATCCTCTCCATTTTGGATCAAATATGTAGTATTCATTTTATGGTCAAGAACTATTCTCAGAGAATCTAACGGGTCAAGTAATCTCATTCATTTGTATTTTTTTCATATATAGTACAAAAAAAAACTACTCTTTGATAACTAAGTAATAATCTTGATCATGAAATGGATAGTAAGGACTACGGGAAACCCAAACGGAGGCGAGTTGGCATTTTAAAGCATTCATGCATTTCAGGTTCCGGACACGAATCAAGGCCTATAAAATTTTATTGTCTCACTATGTCGTCGTCTATGAATGGATTATCGCTTACACGATCACTCAATGATTTCTCACTTGTGTGCATATTTTTTTAGAAGTCTCATTTCTGTTTGACAACCCCAATAGTAAAAAAATTCTGATCAAGATAGCATGAGATGATGAGAATCGCAAAAGGAGGGGATTTAAACCGATTGTTTTTATATTAGGAGAAATTACTATTTCTTAATATATATTATGCTTCACATTAAATCAAATTATATTAACTAAGTCCATCTATAGATGGAGATTGGGGTAACAAATAATAGAGAATGGTCCACAAGAGTTTTATTGAAGTGACCAACCAGCTATTATTGAAGTTTTAATTTGACAAATTGCTATTGATATATGTCATGCAATTAATTTGGCAGTTGATTAAAAAAAACAATTATTCGCTTTTGCGGTCCAACTAGAACCCTCGTAAAATTGCTGGGTATTTTTCCGTAGTTCGAGAGTTAACCAAATGCGTGCATAATAAATTATCGACATTATGATCGTTAATGTATACAACTTTAATTACAAAAATACATTATGGTTGTAAAATGATACATTGAATTGTTGCAATTACATTCTAATTTGGTTGATTGTGCATGATGATGTTTATCCTCATTAAAGGTCTTTGCCACGCCACAACTACTAGGGGCTACCAACACTATCAAGAGGTGTTGGCTTTCTTGGGTCATTAATGACCTAGACTTCGTTTGGCGCCTTGGTGGCGGTCTTGAACGCGGCAAACAACCAATCACCCGTGTAGATCCTGCACAATTGGATCTCACTCCAAAAAAAGTGATATAGATGGGTTGGCATGGCTATGAATGGGATGGTCTAAGTCGGGTCCAGGTTGACCTAGGCTTCATTTGGCGCGGTGGAGGCGGTCTTGAACGCGGTGGTCTTGAACCGTCGTTCGTGAACGCCCGACCTCACCTAAAAAAATTCGTGTCGAACATGCAATCTATGATAATGGCGTTTTTGACCCAACACACCGGAGTAAATAAGTCGGGCCAAACAAAGCTCTAAAAAGGTGCGGCATTTGTCGCACCCCCAGCCCAAACAGAGCGCTGACCAAGTCAGCGCCCCATTTGGGGGGACTGACTTGGTCAACGCCCTTACGTGACGCTCCCCAATTGGGGAGCCTTCTGTTACAGCACTCCCCAATTGGGGAGTACTGCAGTCCCCAAGTGGGGAGTCTCCTATTACGGCACTCCCCAATTGGGGAGTCTCCTGTTACGACATTCCCAAATTGGGGAGTGCTTCGCACCCCCCAATTGGGGAGTTTCCTCCTGCGCAGCAAGCGACGCGCAAGCCACGTGGTAGCCGCCGCGCATGCCGTACAACGGTCGCAGCGCAAAATGCGCGACATTTTATTGTCGCGCTCCCTTCCTCCCTTTCTTAGGGCGTCGTTCTTGGTGTCTCTTGACGCCCCTCACAGTCGTACCATCATCACCATGAACGGCACGCCTCCGCGCTCGCGGCACGACCACCTCCTAAGTCCAAATTCATGACGTGCGACGAACGCGCCTAAGTTCACGGCACGTGCCGAACATCTCCACGTTCATGGCGCGCTCAGAACACCTCTACTTGCACGACGCGCGCAGAACGCCTCCGCGCTCACCGCGCGCTCAGAAAACCTCCGCGCTCACCGCGCGCTCAGAACGCCTCCGCGTTCGCCGCGCGCTCAGAACGCCTCCACATTCGCGACGCGCGTGACAGTTAACCTTTTTGATTTCCCAAATTGCAGGTCTTGTTCGTTGCTGTCATTGTCATCAACGAAGTTGCCCGAATGACCAGTATCAAATATCCGAAAAATGGCGATCCGTGCACTCCAAATCGGCGAACGTGGTTCGTCTGTCAGGTGGTTACAGTGGTTACGATGGAAAAATTACCAGACTACCCCTGCACAAGGCTATAAAAGAAGCCCAGATCATTCATTTCAAGGGACCTTGCCTTATACACCCGAGAGATCGAGCTCCGTTGAAGATTACTCAGAGTTCTCCTCCGGCGCTTGAAGATCTATTTCAAGTCTTCGAAGATCTCCTTAAAGTCTTCGAATATCTCATTCAAGTCTTCGAATATCTACTTCAAGTCTTCGAAGATCTTCTCCAAGTCCTCGAAGATCCCTTTCAAGCATTCGAAGATCTCCTTAGAGCCTTTGAAAATTTTCTTCGCTTTCGAAGACATTCTTCCTAAGTGACTTGGAGATCCTCCGGACACCGAAAGACGACTAGAGCATCTCACTTTCATTCCCGTGAAAAAATACTTAGTTTCCCGAGAGGTAGTCTGTCACCCCCAGAAATTCTCTTTATTACAACTGTAACGAGTGACGATCTGTCGCTCTCGAGTTCTCAGTTTTTACTTGTAACAAACCGACATATAGTGGAATTTGGCTGACACAGCTCCGGCCGCATTTTTTTTTACCCTTTCCGAGTTTTCCACGATAAAAACGTCTTCTTGTCGTTTGTTAATTCTTTCATTGATTGTTTGCGCGCTCGACTCGCTCTCGAGCTAAGGTGGTTCGATTTGACCGGTCTACCAGAGCGTCGAGCGACCCGCAACAGTTATTATCATAGAATGTATGTTTGGCAAAACAAAGGTTATGACCGCTACCAAGAAATAAACTACTTCTAAGCAAGAAGGTTAACTTATAAAAGACTTTTTACGTGTTTTTGGTTTTCCGAAATGTCCTCGCCATCGCGAGTTAGGTGTTTCGTATCGATGTCCTTGTCGTCCCCCTCTTCACGATTCAGGTATTCACGTGCCCTAAGCCTCGGATATGACTGAACTCTCGCAGATTATTCCATAACGATGCGAGCCAACGACGTCGCAGCGAAGCCCACACCTATGTCACACTACAGCCTCCTACTTCCCTGCTCAATAAAAGGTCTATACCCACACATGCTTCTATATTTTGCACATCAAGCTTCGCTCCAATTCCCAGGAATTGGCTTCACACTTTTGGAGATTGGCGACATCTTCCCAGGAATTTGTTCTGTTTGGGGCAGCTTTTTTTATTCAAAGAGTTCGATTCGGACAACAAAAACTATTTTTTAGTTGTTTGAATGAACAGTTTTTTGAAAAGAGGTTCTTTAAATAAGCTGTTTTAGAGGCACTTTGAGAAGTCAGTCCAACATAGCTTTCTAAAAATCATTTTTTCTGTTTTTAGTTTTTTCTCTTTTATTAACGCCATCTCGCTACATACCACTCCAGCATTTTCGTCTGAGCGCGCATTTTCGGTCGGGCAATCGTTTTTGGTTGGGCACTCATTTTTCGCCCGAGCAACCATTTTTCGCCCGGGTGCGCGTTTTCACCAGGGCGCCCGATTTTCGTCCGGTTGGCTGTTTTTCGCCCGGGCGGCCGTTTTTTTCGCCTGAGCGCGCACTTTTCGCTTGAGTGGTCATTTTTCGCCCGGGCACTTGTTTTTCACTCGAACTCGCATTTTTCGCTTGGGCGGCTGTTTTTTTCGCCCAGGCTCGTTTTTTCCGCCTGGGCGGTCATTTTTCTCCCGGGAGGCCATTTTTCACCCGGGCGTCCGTTTTTCGTCCGAGAGGCTGTATTTTGCCCAGGCGTGCGTTTTTCACCCAGGCGGCTATCCCCCCCAGCAAGTCGTGATGCCCTCCTTCCATCAAAGGGAAGGGGGTTGTGGGCGAGACCTCTGGAGCGAATGCTCCAACCCAAACCCTAGGGATGGAGGTCCCGGCCCAAACCCTGGGACCGAAGTGCCGGCCCCAACCTTGGGGTCGGGTGTGCCAGATGGGACGGTGGTCCAGGCGAGATCGTCGCTGTCGCCGCCTCCGCTGCCCAGGGACCACCGCAACTTCCCGAACGGCGAGAGGTACGTGGATCCCTCAGGGGCTCCCCTGGTCAAGTGGGACAGAAACACGAACAGGGTCTCGCTCTCCACCCTCCATCCAACCTGGATAGAGAGCAACGTCGCCAGCGGCGAGGCGTACGCCATTGCGTATGCCCTCTATGGCCGTGAGGATGCCGAGGTCTTCGATGCCGAGAAGACGCAAGTTCTCGCCCACGAGGCCGCTCGAGCCATGCTGCGGGCCCTTGAGCTCTCGCACATGTCTTCTCGCCGGAGCATCAACTTGTCGCGGAATCTGGCCGGGGTCGAGGAGGCCAGGGCTCTCATCTCTAGGGAGGCGACTGAGCTCAGGGTGAAGCTGGAAGCCGCGGAAGCAGAGGTATACTTTCTCTCACCCCTGCGGATGACCATTGCTGATTGCCGCACTTTTATCTCAGGTTTTATTTCATTTCTTCAGGATGCTACAAGCGCCGGGATGCTTCGCGCGCGGGTGGTCGACCTTGAAGAGGAAGTCCGCGTGGCCAAAGTCGAAGTCCAATGGTTGCGAGAAGCTGGCGCGTCGGCACTCGACCCGGGAAGTGGGGGGCACTTTTACCCCCATCACGAGCTAGAGCAACTGATGCAGGAGAATGCGCAAAGCGCCGTTAAGCATGCGCTGCAGGTGCTACGGCGGGCTGGATATCTGAAGGCGGAGGCCGAATGCCTTTCCGCTCGTCAAGTCGTTCCCGAGCTCTACATTCCGATCCCCTTCCCGGAGGACGATAACGGCGAGCCGCGGGAAGACCCCCTCATCCTGGATTCGGGCGAGAGCGAAGGATCTCCAGGCGAGAAGTCTGCCGACCCTTGAGAAGGGCCCTTTGTATTTTTTACTCTTTTTTGTACTTACCATTTTGAATGTAATCATGAACTGGGCGAGTGCCCTTAAAAGATATATATATTGACTACAATTTTTGTGCTATCTCAATTTTTGTGTTATCTCAACTTTTGTGCTATCTCAACTTTTCTCTCATTCGCCGCTATATCTCGCTAGGCTCATTAGGACGTTAATTCTTTCTCATTCGCCGCTATATCTCGCTAGGCTCATTAGGACGCTAGGTCGTAGTGCGACTGTCCTGGCCACCCATCGAATGCTCGAAGATGACTTAGGTGTGCTGCCCCTTTTCGACTTCCCGCTTCCTGCCCCACTCGTACCTCCTTACCATTCGCCCAGACCGGGGTTTCGCTTAGGTAGTCAGGAAGAGAGGTGAGATTACCTTACTGGCGCGTGGTCCCTGCGAGTGCTCTCAAGATCCACCCTTGAGAACTTAGAACCTGCCACCGAGTGAGCCTTCGGACCTGCCAGCTAGATGAGAGCCCGGACAGCAGGTCTGCTCGGGGCCATTTCCTTCATCACCTTAGAACCCGCCACCGAGTGAGCCTTCGGACCTGCCAGCTAGATGAGAGCCTGGACAGCGGGTCTGCTCGGGGCCATTTTCTTCATCACCTCAGAACCTGCCACCGAGTGAGCCTTCGGACCTGCCAGCTAGATGAGAGCCTGGACAGCGGGTCTGCTCGGGGCCATCTCTCAACACCTTGGAACTTGCCACCGAGTGAGCCTTCGGACCTGCCAGCTAGATGAGTGTAACATCCCGACTTTTATTGGGCCACTAGACCCTAGTGAGCCCAATAAAAGTAGGCCCGAGCAGTAGAAAACGGTCATTTCGGGTATCGTAGCGCGCCACTACCTCATTATTATGAATAGTGGCCGAACGAACCCCGAATTGACTTCCGTCAGTTCCGTTGGACTCGTATGGACAATACGAACGCAACGGAATTCGTTGCACTCCGATCCGAGGTCGTATAGAGAAAACGACCGTTTCGGGTATCGTAGCACGCCACTACCTCATTATTATGAATAGTGGCCGAACGAACCCCGAATTGACTTCCGTCAGTTCCGTTGGACTCGTATGGACAATACGAACGCAACGGAATTCGTTGCACTCCGATCCGAGGTCGTATAGAGAAAACGACCGTTTCGGGTATCGTAGCACGCCACTACCTCATTATTATGAATAGTGGCCGAACGAACCCCGAATTGACTTCCGTCAGATCCATTGAACTCGTATGAACCATACGAGTGCAACGGAATTCGTTGCGCCTCAGTCCGAAGTCGTTTGAAGAAAACGACCATTTTTAGTAGCGTTGCGCGCCGCAAATAAGTCATTGGGGTACAGTGACCAGACGAACCCCGATTTGACTTCCGTCAGATCCGTTGAACTCGTATAAACCATACGAGTGCAACGGAATTCGTTGCGCCTCAGTCCGAAGTCGTTTGAAGAAAACGACCATTTTTAGTAGCGTTGCGCGCCGCAAATAAGTCATTGGGGTACAGTGACCAGACGAACCCCGATTTGACTTCCGTCAGATCCGTTGAACTCGTATAAACCATACGAGTGCAACGGAATTCGTTGCGCCTCAGTCCGAAGTCGTTTGAAGAAAACGACCATTTTTAGTAACGTTGCGCGCCGCAACTAAGTCATTGGGGTACAGTGGCCAAACGAACCCCGATTCGACTTCCGTCGGATCCGTTGGACTCGTATAAACCATACGAGTGCAACAGAATTCGTTGCGCCTCGATCCGAAGTCGTTTGGAGAAAATGACCATTTCGGGTGTCGTAGCGCGCCGCTACCTCATTATTATATTGACCGTACGTACCCCAAATCGACTTCCGTCAGACTCGTTGAACTTGTGTGGACAATACAGGCACCACGGAACTCGTTGCACCTCGATACAAGGTCATATGGAGAGTATGCCACTTTAGCACTATGCAGATCGCCTCGGTGAAACGCACGAGGTATAAAGCACACGAGCCCGGCAACGGCCCCGGCAACTCTTATCGGCCTCGAAGAACCTAGACAGACCCCGGTCAAACCACGACCCCCCTATTAGGGTAAGAAAGGAAGGGGGGGGGAGAAAATATCTCCCCCCCCCCCACTCACCCCCCCCCCCCCACCCTTTCATGCACGTGAGAAAAGAGGGGGGGGGGGAGAAATATCTCCCCCCACTCACCCTCCCTTCATACACGTGGAAGGGAGGGAGAGGGGGGGGGGGGGGGGGATGGCTCCCCTCCTTCCTATAAAAGGAGGGGCAGCCCCTCCATTCCTCCCCCACACACCACCCCTCTCTCTCTCTCTCTCTCTCTCTCTCTCTCTCTCTCTCTCTCCCTCAGCTCCCCTCTGCCAGCACCCCAACCCAGCCGGCCACCCCCCTCGCCGGAGCTAGCCGGAGCCAAGCCGCCACCACCCTCCTCTTCCTCCTCCATGGCCGGCCACCACCACCCTTCCTCCTCCCGAGCACCCCCTCCACCCCAGGTAGAGACCTCCTCCTCCTCCTTCCCACCTCTAGGGTAGAACCCCCATCTCCCCTGCCGCCGGAGCGCCGCCGGCCGCCGCCCGAGCCTTGGCAAGGCTCGGGGAGGAGGCCGGCAGAAGACCTACTCTCCCCCAGCGCCGGTGGTGGCGCTGGGGGGGGGGGGGGGAGGAGGTCAACAGGTCCCCGTCGGGGACCTCGGCGCCGGCGCTGGGGAGGCGGCCGGGCCGCCGGCGGGCACGGCCGGCGGCACCCGTGGCCTTCCCCGCCTCCCCTGCTTTCCTGTATAGGAATAGCCAAACCCCCCGGCGGCGGCCGGCGGCTCCAGGCCGCCGGGCCACCGCCGGAGGGTTGCCCCCTCCCCGGCGCCCCGTCCAGTGGCGGCCGGGAGGGCAGCACTCGGCAGGAGCGGCGGCACCGCGGCCTGCATGGCCCATGCAGGCCACGCCGCCGCCGCCCGCCCCTTTTAATCCCTCCCCCGGCGGTGGCCGGCGGTGCCAGGTCGCCGGACCACCCCCGGAGGAGTCGCCGGCCCCCGGCGCACCGGCCGGGGGCACCCCCCACCCCATCCCCTCCGGTGGAGGCGGTGGCGGCAAGCATGCAGGAGGCGTGCGGACCGCCACCGCCCCCGTGCCCTTGCAGCACGAGCCCCGGCGGTGGCCGGCGGCGCCAGGCCGCCGGACCACCACCGGAGTGGTCGCCCGCCCCCGGCGCACCGACCGGGGGCGGCGCCGGCCACAACCGGCCGCTGCCGGCGGCGGCAGCGGCCGTCTCCCGTCAGGGCTGACGGGAGCCGTTCGATCTCCCCCGGGAGATCAACGGCTCCTGTAGCCTTAACTCCCGCCCCCGCGTGGGTTTGAGTGCCCCCACAGCGGATCCGCTGTGGATCCGCTGTGGGGACAAAGGACGGCGCCCGGTGCGGCGCCCCCAGGTCCCTCCCTGCCTCTATTTGCACCCCAAACACCCTATAGGCTTCTCCATTTTTCTGAGGAAAAATGGGGCCGTTTCAGAAAAAGTTTTCTAAATGAAAAGTGTGCCTCACCCTTAGGGGCACCCTCTGTAATTTTTTGGGATTTTTAGGAGGGGTTTTACTATTTTTAAAACCCAATATAAAGTTTATTTTAGGTAATAAAATACCCAAATGAGTCTCTAAAATTCCCCAAAAATTAGGGGCACTAAATATAGGTATTTTACAAATACTATCAAAGATAAGAAGTGTGGACTTGTGATTTGACCCCTCGAAAGCCTTTTCAAACAAAAATAGACGCCCGGAAAAGAGCGAAATTCATTAAAATAAATCGGCGTCCCCTCGACGCATATTTTAAATACTTATCCCAAAATTATGCATAGTAAGCTAAGAGACCGACTAAGCTCGGAAAAGCAACGCAAAAATCGGAACGACATCGCGACGCGGCGCCAAAACGTAACCTCGTCGCGACAATAATAAAAGTACGGAGTCGTCGATCGAAGCCTCCTCTGATAGAGTGATTGGACTACTAACCATTTCATCTTATGCAATTACAGTCTGTACTTTCATTTAAATCCAGTCTCGTACTGGTCCCCCCGCATTTACATTCTGTACTTTCATTTAAATCCAGTCTCGTACTGGTCCCCCGCATTTACATTCTGTACTATCATTTAGATCCAGTCTCGTACTGGTCCCCCCCCCCCCGCATCTACATTCAGCACTTTCATTTAAATCCAGTCTCGTACTGGTCCTATTTACATGGCCTTTGCTTTCGGCCTACTTTCCTGCTTAATACATGGCCTTTGCTTTCGGCCTACTTTCCTGTTTAATACATGGCCTTTGCTTTCGGCCTACTTTCCTGTTTAATACATGGCCTTTGCTTTCGGCCTACTTTTCTGTTTATTACATGGCCCATTCTTCGGCCTAATTTATTTACTAGCGCAGAGCTGCCGTGGCCACGAAAGCGGTGCTTATCCTCCCTTCGGCGAGGCCTTAGTTGGGAAAAACCCGGAGTCGAGTCTCTCCTCCCAGGTTAGTCCCAAGCAGGGAGCCCTCCTACCGCTAAGCCTCCCGGTCCAAGATCGTGCGACCGGTCGAGTAGAAATTGCCCCGTGGCCTAAGGGTTTGTTTTATATAAAGCGGGTGAAGATTGATTGGAAGTGGCGGGTCGGTCACGCTCGCAGACCGTTCGTACCGGTGCGGGTGAGTTGACGACTCATGGCGACAGGGAGATGGGCACAGTGGGTTATTACCCTCTGAGCCTGCAGTATCGCCTCCGCTGGTCGGCCTAAAAATCGGTTCGCCGGATGTCGCTCACATCCATTCAGTACACCAAGTTGTACGGGAGGGCCTGAATGATACGGTACGACTACATTCAGAAGTGGCAGGACTGGCCACTGTCACCGACGGCCACATCGGTGAGGCCCGCGGGATTAGCTCCCCTGCTTGAACTAAAGCGGTCTAAAACTGTGTCGACACAGGGTCCTTTGTGTGGTTACAGGTCTTGAGTACCTGGGTGTGTGTATGCGCGCGATAGTGTTAGATATTTACTATACGACGCGGTTGTGGATACTAGGGCAGGAGCCCCGCTATATATATATATATATATATATATAAATATATACATTTGCCTGCTGCTAACCCTTTCCTTGCTTCGGCTATTTCAAATTCTGTCTTTTAGCCGCCCCCTGGATACGGATCCGGGGAGGGGGATGTGTTTTCTACTTAGCTCTGTGACTAACGGTTATTTCTTATAACCAATCACAGGAGACGGGACAGCGTGAAGCCCCCACATCGCAGGTTGATCTCGAAGCCTTGGAGATGATCCGTACGACTTTCCCAGCCCCGCCCCCTGTCTTCCGAGACGTGAGTCCTAGAGTATAGGACCGGCTTAGGCCCTTTTGTTCAGTCGATGTAGCCTTCAAGGCACTCTTGTAAACGTTAGGCTTCGGCCCCGTTAAGTATGTAAATATAAGCAGTGTGTTTTGGTTTCCTATTTTTTGTTGATTGCTTCCGCTATGCGTTCTGATGTGAAGTTGTGATTCTTGTGCCTGACAAAGAGACCGCTCAGTGCCTAAGCGGGTGGGACGTCGCCACCCGGAAAGCGCTGGGTGGTCTTCTTTGGGCAGTAAGATTCCCCCTCCCTGAACCCGGTTCAGGATTGGGGAGGGGGGGGTCTTACAAATGGATCAGAGCTACCACGATCCGACCACATGGGGCAGTCTTTCGATCCTCTCGTCCCCGTTTCCGTTCCTTGGTTCGGGACGAACCACGCAGCGGAAGCCTGGTGGACCCTTTAGGCTTAGAGTTAAGGATTCGAGACTGCACGGTAGTACACCCACACGCTTTCCGCTTACTTTTCGTTTCAGTCCTGCAAAATTCCCTTATTTTTGCAAGTTCTGATATTCATGTTGTTACTTCTCCAGATACCGGAGTCGAGCAACGGAAGGTCCTCCTCTGAGGATCAGTACCACCCTACCACCCCACCACCAGTCCCAGCCACACCAGCCGCAGCTCCATTTGGAGATACAGAGCTAGGACGGACACTGATAGCCTTGTTAGCAGCTTTCCAGACAGCCACCCTACGACCACCCCAGCAGGCCACCGTACCCACCGATCTGCTGACCACGTTCCGAGGGCTAAGGCCCCCCACCTTCCGAGGTACAGAGTCAGCTATCCAGGCCGAGGAGTGGGTGGAGAGGGTAGAGGAGCTTCTTGTAGGGATGATGTGCCCAGCAGTAGCCGCAGTATCCCTAGTAGTGACCATGTTAGAGGGCTATGCACGAGACTGGTGGAGGGCAGCTAGCCGCTCCGCTTTTAGAGGGCGACCCCTCAGCACCATTCTCTGGGGGGAGTTCTCAGAGGCCTTCTTGGAGCACTTCATTTCGGATGCAGACCGGATGGCACTCCAGGAGCGGTTCCTGCAGATCAGGCAGGGAGCTAGGACAGTTCCAGACTACCAGAGAGAGTTTATCCACCTGGCCCGCTTCGCCGGGACCTTAGCAGGTACAGATAGGGACAGGGCGGCCAGATTTTATCGGGGATTACGAGACGACCTCCGTCAGGCCCTGATCATGATTTCCCAGGCATCCTTCCACACGATCGCCTCACATGCCACCGCTCTGGAGATGGACCAGCGGATGGTAGCCCAGCAGCGGAGGGGACATGTAGGTGTTCCCCAGACCCAGGGCCGGGAGAGAGGGGTAGGTCCTCGCAGGCAGGGCCGAGATGGGAGACAACGTCAGCGTCACCAGCCATATAGACGGGCACCCCAGCCCCGACCAGCACCCCAGCCCCGACCAGCACCCCAGCCCCGACCAGCACCCCCAGTCCCAGCACCTCAGGTCGTCCCAGCCGCACGGCGAGATGTTCCCTTCGCAGGGAACTGCTACCTATGCCAGCAGCCTGGGCATATACGAGCCTTTTGCCCACAGGCTACCGGGAGACCCGGCTTAGGAGCAGTACAGAGAGCGGCAGAGAGAGGACGAGGTGGACGCAGAGGACGTCCCGCAGGCAGGAGGGAGCCGGCTAGGCAGGGCAGAGCAGCACCGCTCGAGGCATACGCATTGGATCTCCAGCACGGTCCTGCTCCTGACGTAGTGATAGGTATCTACTTCCGATAGTAGGATATCCTAGGAGATGTTATAGCTTTATATGTTGGGACTTTTGTATATGTCATCCCTACTCATGTATATGTACGAAAGCTTTTGATTATGATATATATATATATACATATATGTTGTCAGGTTTACTTTTGGTAGAAGGTCGCCCCGCTAAAACACTGTTCGATACCGGCGCCACACATTCTTTCGTTGCACAAAACTTCATCGCAGACAAGGAGAACACGGTACGATCATCCGGGATGTCAATCCGAATACGACTCCCGGATGGATCAGATATGACTTCCACCGAAAAGTGTTCCTTCCAGGCAATGCTAGGAGGCATAGAGTTCGAAGTCAACGCCACCATCTTAGCAATAACCGGGTTCGACATCATTCTGGGGATGGATTGGTTGGCAGAGCACAGCGCCCAAATCAATTGTTCAACCCGAGAAATCCGCCTCCAGAATCCGAATGGGCAAGTTATCACCCTAGCAGGTATACCCTCCGTCACCCGCATCATCTTAACGTCTGCACAAACTGTCAAGGCAGTGCGGCGGAAGGACGAGATATACCTAATCTACTTTGAGATGGAAAACACGACGCAAGTACTCTCTAAAGTACCCGTGATCAGGGACTTCCCAGATATCTTCCCAGAGTCACTCCCCGGGTTGCCCCCGCAACGGGAAGTGGACTTCCAAATCGAACTTACTCAAGGAGCCCGACCAGTGTCCCGGGCACCGTACCGGATGGCCCCGAGGGAACTGGCCGAGCTCAAAATTCAGCTACAAGAGTTAGTCGACGCAGGATTCGTACGCCCTAGTACCTCTCCCTGGGGAGCCCCAGTACTGTTCGTTAAAAAGAAGGATGGATCGCTGCGCCTCTGCATCGACTACAGAGGTTTGAATAAACTCACGGTCCGGAATACCTATCCCCTACCCCGGATAGATGAACTGTTCGATCAACTGCAAGGCGCGTCTGTCTTTTCCAAGATGGACTTAAGGTCCGGCTACTATCAACTTAGAGTGCGAGAAGAGGACATTCCCAAGACCGCTTTCAGCTCTCGCTACGGACTATACGAGTTCATGGTAATGCCATTTGGGCTAACCAATGCCCCGTCCGCCTTTATGGCTTTGATGAATACAGTATTCAAACCCTTTCTGGACCATTTCGTAATAGTCTTCATAGATGATATCCTCATCTACTCAAAGAACAAAACCGATCACTCCAGGCACCTCCAAATGGTACTACTTAAGCTAAGAGAGCACTCGCTCTTCGCCAAGTTTAGCAAATGCGAGTTCTGGATGGAAGAAGTCGGCTTTCTGGGACACACCATCAATAAAAACGGAGTAGCAGTGGATCAGGCCAAAGTGCAAGCAGTACGAGATTGGCCGCCACTTAAGACAGCAGCAGACGTCCGAAGTTTCCTTGGCCTCGCCGGCTACTACCGTAAGTTCGTCGAAGGTTTCTCCAAAATCGCGTTACCACTTACCTCTCTCACCAAGAAGGATGTGACCTTCCAATGGTCTCCCGAATGCGAGGCAGCATTCATCGAACTGAAGAACCGGCTGATATCGGCCCCAATCCTAACCCTCCCCTCCGGTACCGAGGGTTTTCAAATCTATGCTGATGCCTCTCTGAAAGGATTAGGGGCCGTGCTTATGCAACATGGTAAGGTGATTGCCTACGCCTCACGTCAGCTCAAGCCACATGAGCTAAACTACGCCACCCACGACCTGGAACTGGGGGCGGTAGTTTTCGCATTAAAAGTCTGGAGACACTACCTCTACGGGATACGATGCGAAATCTTCTCCGATCATAAAAGCCTCAAATACGTCTTCACCCAGAAGGAGCTGAACCTCCGGCAGCGTCGGTGGTTAGAATTCCTCTGTGATTATGACTTCGCCCTCCAGTACCACCCCGGCAAGGCTAATAAGGTCGCAGACGCCTTGAGTCGGCAGCCTCCGAGGACCGGGAGTTGGTTAGAAATGGTGCCGGAGGAGTTGGTCAAATCATTGGCAAAAATGGATATTATCCTCATCACCCGCAGAAATCCGATGGAATACCAGGCTCATCTCTATTGGATGGAGATACAGTGCGACATTAGGGATAGAATACGGGAAGCCCAGAAGGTCGACGTAGAAGCGGCCTCGATCATTCAGGCCTTGCAACACGGCGCGCAAGAAGACTACAACTTGTATGATGGCATCCTACAATACAGACACCGCATCTTCATCCCCGCTGCAGAGGGAATCCGGGAAGAAATCCTCCGCGAAGCACATCAAACCAGGTACTCCATACACCCGGGAGTAGTAAAGATGTACACGGATCTGCGAAGGACGTTATATTGGCCAGGAATGAAGAAGGACGTCACCAATTATGTTGCACATTGCCAGACCTGTCAAATGGTCAAGGCGGAATGTCGAAGCCCAGGAGGTCTACTACAACCTCTGCCAATTCCAGAATGGAAATTTGAAGATATCTCCATGGATTTCGTCCATGGTTTACCTCGATCCCGTGCAGGAAACGACTCAATATGGGTCGTAGTAGATCGACTCACCAAAGTGGCTCGTTTCATTCCAAACCGACAAGGCGACGGCGTCGACATCTTAGCCCGGCTATTTATAGAGCAAGTGGTCCGATTCCATGGGGTACCTAAGTCAATCGTCTCTGACCGCGATGGACGCTTCACGTCAAAAGAATGGAGACGAGTACAGGCGTATCTAGGAACCAGATTAGCTTTTAGTACCGCCTTCCACCCCCAGACCGACGGGCAAACAGAAAGGACAAATCGGACGATGGAGGACCTCCTCCAATTATGCATAGTGGAACACAGCGAGCCGTGGGAACAGTTACTGCCCTTAGTAGAGTTCTCCTACAATAACAGTTTCCAAGCAAGCATCAAAATGGCACCTTACGAAGCCCTCTACGGAAGACGCTGTCGGACCCCGCTGTCTTGGGCACAGGATGAGGACCCCGAAGCCTTAGGAATCACCTACATCGACGATACCACCGCCGCAATAAGACTAATCCGGGAACGCATGCTGGAAGCGCAGAGCCGGCAGGCCAAGTATTACGACGCACGTCATCGGCAGGTAGAATTCCAAGTGGGAGATATGGTGTTCTTAAAGATTAAGCCAATGCATGGGATATCACGAATCAAGAGGCAGAAAAAGCTGGACCCCCGCTATCTAGGCCCGTATCCCGTCATCGAAAGAATTGGCCCGGTGGCTTACAGGTTAGCTTTGCCAGCCGAGCTGGGGAGCCTTCACGACGTATTTCATGTCTCCTCGCTAAGACGTGTTCTGCGCCAACCAGAGCAGCACCTTCCCACCCCACCAACATCAGTACAATCCGACCGATCTGTCTGACTCGAACCTGTAAAGATAGTGGACTCCAAGATCAAAGAGCTGCGGAACAAAACGGTCACAATGGTCAAGATCTTATGGTCGAACGGTGGACGCGAAGAGTTCACTTGGGAACCCGAGACGCTCGTACGAGAGAAATACCCGACGCTCTTCCCCCAGGTACATCATTTAAACCCCTACTTTAGCCAATTTTCGGGGACGAAAATCTCTTTATTTTTATTGGATTGTAACATCCCGACTTTTATTGGGCCACTAGACCCCAGTGAGCCCAATAAAAGTAGGCCCGAGCAGTAGAAAACGGTCATTTCGGGTATCGTAGCGCGCCACTACCTCATTATTATGAATAGTGGCCGAACGAACCCCGAATTGACTTCCGTCAGTTCCGTTGGACTCGTATGGACAATACGAACGCAACGGAATTCGTTGCACTCCGATCCGAGGTCGTATAGAGAAAACGACCGTTTCGGGTATCGTAGCACGCCACTACCTCATTATTATGAATAGTGGCCGAACGAACCCCGAATTGACTTCCGTCAGTTCCGTTGGACTCGTATGGACAATACGAACGCAACGGAATTCGTTGCACTCCGATCCGAGGTCGTATAGAGAAAACGACCGTTTCGGGTATCGTAGCACGCCACTACCTCATTATTATGAATAGTGGCCGAACGAACCCCGAATTGACTTCCGTCAGATCCATTGAACTCGTATGAACCATACGAGTGCAACGGAATTCGTTGCGCCTCAGTCCGAAGTCGTTTGAAGAAAACGACCATTTTTAGTAGCGTTGCGCGCCGCAAATAAGTCATTGGGGTACAGTGACCAGACGAACCCCGATTTGACTTCCGTCAGATCCGTTGAACTCGTATAAACCATACGAGTGCAACGGAATTCGTTGCGCCTCAGTCCGAAGTCGTTTGAAGAAAACGACCATTTTTAGTAACGTTGCGCGCCGCAACTAAGTCATTGGGGTACAGTGGCCAAACGAACCCCGATTCGACTTCCGTCGGATCCGTTGGACTCGTATAAACCATACGAGTGCAACAGAATTCGTTGCGCCTCGATCCGAAGTCGTTTGGAGAAAACGACCATTTCGGGTGTCGTAGCGCGCCGCTACCTCATTATTATATTGACCGTACGTACCCCAAATCGACTTCCGTCAGACTCGTTGAACTTGTGTGGACAATACAGGCACCACGGAACTCGTTGCACCTCGATACAAGGTCATATGGAGAGTATGCCACTTTAGCACTATGCAGATCGCCTCGGTGAAACGCACGAGGTATAAAGCACACGAGCCCGGCAACGGCCCCGGCAACTCTTATCGGCCTCGAAGAACTTAGACAGACCCCGGTCAAACCACGACCCCCCTATTAGGGTAAGAAAGGAAGGGGGGGGGAGAAAATATCTCCCCCCCCCCACACACCACCCCTATAAAAGGAGGGGCAGCCCCTCCATTCCTCCCCCACACACCACCCCTCTCTCTCTCTCTCTCTCTCTCTCTCTCTCTCTCTCTCTCTCTCCCTCAGCTCCCCTCTGCCAGCACCCCAACCCAGCCGGCCACCCCCCTCGCCGGAGCTAGCCGGAGCCAAGCCGCCACCACCCTCCTCTTCCTCCTCCATGGCCGGCCACCACCACCCTTCCTCCTCCCGAGCACCCCCTCCACCCCAGGTAGAGACCTCCTCCTCCTCCTTCCCACCTCTAGGGTAGAACCCCCATCTCCCCTGCCGCCGGAGCGCCGCCGGCCGCCGCCCGAGCCTTGGCAAGGCTCGGGGAGGAGGCCGGCAGAAGACCTACTCTCCCCCAGCGCCGGTGGTGGCGCTGGGGGGGGGGGGGAGGAGGTCAACAGGTCCCCGTCGGGGACCTCGGCGCCGGCGCTGGGGAGGCGGCCGGGCCGCCGGCGGGCACGGCCGGCGGCACCCGTGGCCTTCCCCGCCTCCCCTGCTTTCCTGTATAGGAATAGCCAAACCCCCCGGCGGCGGCCGGCGGCTCCAGGCCGCCGGGCCACCGCCGGAGGGTTGCCCCCTCCCCGGCGCCCCGTCCAGTGGCGGCCGGGAGGGCAGCACTCGGCAGGAGCGGCGGCACCGCGGCCTGCATGGCCCATGCAGGCCACGCCGCCGCCGCCCGCCCCTTTTAATCCCTCCCCCGGCGGTGGCCGGCGGTGCCAGGTCGCCGGACCACCCCCGGAGGAGTCGCCGGCCCCCGGCGCACCGGCCGGGGGCACCCCCCACCCCATCCCCTCCGGTGGAGGCGGTGGCGGCAAGCATGCAGGAGGCGTGCGGACCGCCACCGCCCCCGTGCCCTTGCAGCACGAGCCCCGGCGGTGGCCGGCGGCGCCAGGCCGCCGGACCACCACCGGAGTGGTCGCCCGCCCCCGGCGCACCGACCGGGGGCGGCGCCGGCCACAACCGGCCGCTGCCGGCGGCGGCAGCGGCCGTCTCCCGTCAGGGCTGACGGGAGCCGTTCGATCTCCCCCGGGAGATCAACGGCTCCTGTAGCCTTAACTCCCGCCCCCGCGTGGGTTTGAGTGCCCCCACAGCGGATCCGCTGTGGATCCGCTGTGGGGACAAAGGACGGCGCCCGGTGCGGCGCCCCCAGGTCCCTCCCTGCCTCTATTTGCACCCCAAACACCCTATAGGCTTCTCCATTTTTCTGAGGAAAAATGGGGCCGTTTCAGAAAAAGTTTTCTAAATGAAAAGTGTGCCTCACCCTTAGGGGCACCCTCTGTAATTTTTTGGGATTTTTAGGAGGGGTTTTACTATTTTAAAACCCAATATAAAGTTTATTTTAGGTAATAAAATACCCAAATGAGTCTCTAAAATTCCCCAAAAATTAGGGGCACTAAATATAGGTATTTTACAAATACTATCAAAGATAGGAAGTGTGGACTTGTGATTTGACCCCTCGAAAGCCTTTTCAAACAAAAATAGACGCCCGGAAAAGAGCGAAATTCATTAAAATAAATCGGCGTCCCCTCGACGCATATTTTAAATACTTATCCCAAAATTATGCATAGTAAGCTAAGAGACCGACTAAGCTCGGAAAAGCAACGCAAAAATCGGAACGACATCGCGACGCGGCGCCAAAACGTAACCTCATCGCGACAATAATAAAAGTACGGAGTCGTCGATCGAAGCCTCCTCTGATAGAGTGATTGGACTACTAACCATTTCATCTTATGCAATTACAGTCTGTACTTTCATTTAAATCCAGTCTCGTACTGGTCCCCCCGCATTTACATTCTGTACTTTCATTTAAATCCAGTCTCGTACTGGTCCCCCGCATTTACATTCTGTACTATCATTTAGATCCAGTCTCGTACTGGTCCCCCCCCCCCCCCCCCCCCCGCATCTACATTCAGCACTTTCATTTAAATCCAGTCTCGTACTGGTCCTATTTACATGGCCTTTGCTTTCGGCCTACTTTCCTGCTTAATACATGGCCTTTGCTTTCGGCCTACTTTCCTGTTTAATACATGGCCTTTGCTTTCGGCCTACTTTCCTGTTTAATACATGGCCTTTGCTTTCGGCCTACTTTTCTGTTTATTACATGGCCCATTCTTCGGCCTAATTTATTTACTAGCGCAGAGCTGCCGTGGCCACGAAAGCGGTGCTTATCCTCCCTTCGGCGAGGCCTTAGTTGGGAAAAACCCGGAGTCGAGTCTCTCCTCCCAGGTTAGTCCCAAGCAGGGAGCCCTCCTACCGCTAAGCCTCCCGGTCCAAGATCGTGCGACCGGTCGAGTAGAAATTGCCCCGTGGCCTAAGGGTTTGTTTTATATAAAGCGGGTGAAGATTGATTGGAAGTGGCGGGTCGGTCACGCTCGCAGACCGTTCGTACCGGTGCGGGTGAGTTGACGACTCATGGCGACAGGGAGATGGGCACAGTGGGTTATTACCCTCTGAGCCTGCAGTATCGCCTCCGCTGGTCGGCCTAAAAATCGGTTCGCCGGATGTCGCTCACATCCATTCAGTACACCAAGTTGTACGGGAGGGCCTGAATGATACGGTACGACTACATTCAGAAGTGGCAGGACTGGCCACTGTCACCGACGGCCACATCGGTGAGGCCCGCGGGATTAGCTCCCCTGCTTGAACTAAAGCGGTCTAAAACTGTGTCGACACAGGGTCCTTTGTGTGGTTACAGGTCTTGAGTACCTGGGTGTGTGTATGCGCGCGATAGTGTTAGATATTTACTATACGGCGCGGTTGTGGATACTAGGGCAGGAGCCCCGCTATATATATATATATATATAAATATATACATTTGCCTGCTGCTAACCCTTTCCTTGCTTCGGCTATTTCAAATTCTGTCTTTTAGCCGCCCCCTGGATACGGATCCGGGGAGGGGGATGTGTTTTCTACTTAGCTCTGTGACTAACGGTTATTTCTTATAACCAATCACAGGAGACGGGACAGCGTGAAGCCCCCACATCGCAGGTTGATCTCGAAGCCTTGGAGATGATCCGTACGACTTTCCCAGCCCCGCCCCCTGTCTTCCGAGACGTGAGTCCTAGAGTATAGGACCGGCTTAGGCCCTTTTGTTCAGTCGATGTAGCCTTCAAGGCACTCTTGTAAACGTTAGGCTTCGGCCCCGTTAAGTATGTAAATATAAGCGGTGTGTTTTGGTTTCCTATTTTTTGTTGATTGCTTCCGCTATGCGTTCTGATGTGAAGTTGTGATTCTTGTGCCTGACAAAGAGACCGCTCAGTGCCTAAGCGGGTGGGACGTCGCCACCCGGAAAGCGCTGGGTGGTCTTCTTTGGGCAGTAAGATTCCCCCTCCCTGAACCCGGTTCAGGATTGGGGAGGGGGGGGGTCTTACAATGAGAGCCTGGACAGCGGGTCTGCTCGGGGCCATTTTCTTCATCACCTTAGAACCTGCCACCGAGTGAGCCTTCGGACCTGCCAGCTAGATGAGAGCCTGGACAGCGGGTCTGCTCGAGGCCATTTTCTTCATCACCTCAGAACCTGCCACTGAGTGAGCCTTCGGACCTGCCAGCTAGATGAGAGCCTGGACAGCGGGTCTGCTCGGGGCCATTTTCTTCATCACCTCAGAACCTGCCACCGAGTGAGCCTTCAGACCTGCCAGCTAGATGAGAGCCTGGACAGCGGGTCTGCTCGGGGCCATCTCTCAACACCTTGGAACCTGCCACCGAGTGAGCCTTCGGACCTGCCAGCTAGATGAGAGCCTGGACAGCGGGTCTGCTCGGGTCCATTTTCTTCATCACCTTAAAACCTGCCACCGAGTGAGCCTTCGGACCTGCCAGCTAGATGAGAGCCTGGACAGCGGGTCTGCTTGGGGCCATTTTCTTCATCACCTCAGAACCTGCCACCGAGTGAGCCTTCGGACCTGCCAGCTAGATGAGAGCCTGGACAGCGGGTCTGCTCGGGGCCATCTCTCAACACCTTGGAACCTGCCACCGAGTGAGCCTTCGGACCTGCCAGCTAGACGAGAGCCTGGACAGCGGGTCTGCTCGGGGCCATTTTCTTCATCACCTTAGAACCTGCCACCGAGTGAGCCTTCGGACCTGCCAGCTAGATGAGAGCCTGGACAGCGGGTCTGCTCGGGGCCATTTTCTTCATCACCTCAGAACCTGCCACCGAGTGAGCCTTCGGACCTGCCAGCAAGATGAGAGCCTGGACAGCGGGTCTGCTCGGGGCCATCTCTCAACACCTTGGAACCTGCCACCGAGTGAGCCTTCGGACCTGCCAGCTAGATGAGAGCCTGGACAGCGGGTCTGCTCGGGGCCATTTTCTTCATCACCTTAGAACCTGCCACCGAGTGAGCCTTCGGACCTGCCAGCTAGATGAGAGCCTGGACAGCGGGTCTGCTCGGGGCCATTTTCTTCATCACCTTAGAACCTGCCACCGAGTGAGCCTTCGGACCTGCCAACTAGATGAGAGCCTGGACAGCGGGTCTGCTCGGGGCCATTTCTGGAGCTTTCAGAGTCTTTCCTACAAGCTGCAACATCACTCTCATACACATAGTTTAAACAAAATATTCTTATTCAAAAATACTGTCACTACATAGTGCTAGGGATAGAAGCATTTAAGGTCGTCGCCACTCCATGTGTGGCTGAGAGGTTGGCCCTCCACATTCTGAAGGCGATACCCTCCAGATTTTAGTGCCTCTTCCACGACATAGGGACCTTCCCAGTTGGGGTTAAGTTTCCCCACCGCGGCGGACCTCCCAGCCGCGTCGACCTTCTTGAGCACCAGATCTCCCTTCTCGAACTGCTTGACCCTGACATGCTTGTCGAAGTACTTGGCCATCCGCCGCTTGACCTCTTCTTGGCGAATGGATGCTAGGTCCCGAGCTTCTTCGATGAGGTCGAGGGAGAGCCGCAACTCCTCCTCGTTCTTGACTCTCCAATCTTCCTCTCCACTTGCGGCGGCCTTTACCCGTGGTGTCGTAACCTCGAACTCTATGGGGATGACGGCCTCGCAGCCGTGAGAGAGCTTGAAAGGGGTCTCTCCTGTGGCGGTGCTGGGGGTAGTTCTTAGGGCCCACAGGACCGATGGAAGCTGTTCCACCCAATTGCCCTTCAGATTTTCCACCTTCTTCTTGAGCAGGTTCACGATGACCTTGTTTGCCGCCTCCACCTGCCCGTTTCTCCTGGGATGGTGAACAGATGCAAACCTGAGGTCTATCCCCAACTGGCCACAGAAGCTGATGAATTCCTCGCTTGCGAACTGCGGACCATTATCCGTGACTATGGCCTGTGGAAGCCCATGTCGACAAATGATCTCCCCCCATACGAAGTTGCGGATTACCTGGGAGGTGACCTTAGCCAACGCCTTGACCTCCAACCACTTTGAGAAGTAGTCAATCATGACTAGGAGAAACCTCCTCTGCCCACTAGCCTGGGGGAAGGGTCCTACCAGGTCCATCCCCCATATGACGAATGTACAGGGCGCCGTGATACTCTTTAGCCTCTGAGCTGGCATGAGCTGAAGCGGGGCGAACATTTGGCACTTCTGGCACCTCTTGGCGAAGGCTGCCGCGTCTTTACTTAGGGTTGGCCAGAAGTACCCCTGCCTCATTATTCTTGCCTCCAACATCCTGCTCCCCGAGTGGCTGCCGCACTCGCCGGAGTGAACTTCTTCCAAGATCCTTGGGACCTCCTCCTCTGAAATGCATCGGGCCAGGAGGCCCGAGAGGGTCTTCCGATACAAGTCCCCCTCATGGAGCACGTAGTAGGCGGACTTATATCGGAAACGCCTCTGGTCCGGAACCTCCTCCGAAAACTTTCCCGTTGCAAGGAAGGTGACGAAGGGATCCTTCCAGGAGGGCCGCTGCTCTACTTCCATGAGTTCTCCCTCCTCGATCGAAGGGCGGAATAGGTCTGTCAGGGTCCCCCCGGCTCGAGGATCGGATTTGGCCAACCGATCCGTCGGGGTGCTCTCCTCCCGAGGGAAGTGCCGGATGGAGAAAGTTTTGAACGTTCCCACGAGACCTCTCACTTTGGCCAAGTACCTTATGAGCGCAGGTTCCCTCGTCTCGAACTCTCCCCTGATTTGAGAGGCTATTACCATCGAGTCGGTGAGGACCTCCACGTCATGGACTCCGAGCTCCTGGGCCAGCCGTAGACCAGCGATCACCGCCTCATACTCCGCCTGGTTGTTGGTGATTGGGAAGTGTATCACTAGTGTCTGCTCGATCTTCACTCCGTGGGGACTCTCCAGCACCACCCCTCCTCCGAGAGAATTCTTGCCCGAAGCCCCGTCCACCAGCAGCTTCCACGGAACATGACGAGGGGCTCCATCTTCCTCCATCTCGACCACATAATCTGCCATGAAATCAGCCACCACCTGCGCCTTCATGGATAGTCGAGGGACAAAGGTAATGTTGAATTCACTTAGCTCTATCGACCACTTTGTGAGCCTTCCTGAGTGCTCCACTCCTTCGAAGATCTGGCGGAGAGGGTGGTCCGTCACTACTTGAATTGAATGGGCCTGAAAGTATGGCCTGAGCTTCCTTGCTGCGACGACCAGAGCAAATGCCAACTTCTCCAAAATCGGGTATCTGAGCTCCGCTTCCCTCAGGACCCTGCTCACGTAGTAGACGGGCAGCTGCTTCTTGCCTTCCTCCCGAACCAGGACGGAGCTTACGACCTCTGCCCCGACCCCGAGATATAGATATAGATCCTCCCCCTCTTTGGGACCTTGGAGTAACGGTGTAACATCCCTCAGACAGCTAGACCCCTAAGTTGGTTTTGTCATGACAAAACCATAGGAAGAGCCCAAGGCCATGTGAATTGAGGTGAGAAGAAGAAAACCACCTTGGTCTGCAAATAGCAATTTCTTGTGACCAAGCTTAGGGTTGGACTTTAGGGCCTCAACTTGACCTTTTGACACCACCTTAGTATCCCAAACCCTTTAGGGGTCCCCTTAGGGCACCAAGGACCCATTGGGGTCAACCAAAGAGGTCAAATTGACCAAAGTCAACCCTAACCCCAAATTGGTCAAAGTAGCCTATTTAGAGCCAATTAACCTTCACCATGACAAATTGATCACTCATCTAGGTCTAGAATACCATAAGAGACCTAGTAGACCTAAAAGCCCCATCATGGGACCCCCAGTGGTGCAAATTGACCAAAATGCCCTTTTAAGTCAAAATGGTAATTCTTCTCTAAGTACCCTAATTGACCATCACCATGTTAAATTGACCATACCCATAGTGTTACCATGTCATAGGGGACCCAGTGGACCAAAAAGCCCCTTGACTGGGTCAACCCAAGGGCTCAATTTGACCAAAGTCAACTTAGCCTGTTTTGGTCAAATCAGCTTAAATTGGGTCAACTAAGGCTCATGTGACCAAATTGACCCCACCAGTAGTTTCTAAACCTAATTTGGAATCCATTGGACCAAAAAGCCCCATCCTAGGGTCACCCAATTGGCCAATTTGACCAAAAGTCAAAATTGCCCAATTTAGGTCAAATCTCTTAAACCTAGCCCAATCCCTTTGGGTTAAGCCCAAATTGACCATTTGACCAGCTTAGTAGGCTGTTATTAAGCATGAGAGAGAGGGAAATTTCGGCCATGGTAATTAGGAGAGAGAAATGGGGGTTTTGGAGGAAAGAGGAAGAGAGAGAAAGGTGGCCATTAATGGCCAAAGGAGACCAAGGGCCATCCTTTCTTCTCCCAATGGCTTTGTACATCCCCCCTCATCAGTTTTGAGAAGATCAACAGCCTTGGACGGCCACATAGGTGGCTGTATTCATGGAATTGCAAGGAAACCGAAATGACCATTAATGGCACTCCACCATTAAGCCTTCCCCTCCTCAAATTGATCCTTCCATCACCTTCAGAAGGAGGATATGAGTTGAAATCGAATCTTAGATCTTGGTATTTGGTGGAGAATTGGGAGATCGGTAAGGAGCTCAAGGAGGGTGGTCGGCCATGGCAAATCCGGGAAGCAACCACCGTCAAGCCCGATTGAAGGTCCGATCCTCCTCCTCCTTACTCGTGCTAGTATCTTAGATCGAATTAGGTGAGAAATCGGGCTCAAAAGAGCCCGATCGGAGAGTTAAAAATTCAGATTTTTCATGGAAATTCACCCTCTTGAGTTCGCCGGAAACCGCCCCTCCGGCGGCCGTGCCGCCGCCCGGCGATAGCCCCCACCTCGACGGAGGTGGTGGCGGTGGTGGCCGGCCAGGGAGGTGGCTGGGTGGCCGGGAATCGGCCTTGGAAAAGCTACAGGAAATAGCCTTTTTTTTGTTATTTTCGGCCTAAGGAAGAAGATGAACAGTGCCCCCCTCTTTATTTTAATGATTTATTTAATTGTTTTATATGTAGTAAATGGTTTTAATTATTAAAAATAGATAGAGGGCTCTACAGGAAAAGTGCCCAACATGAAAGTTGTAGGCCTTGACCCCTAGAGTCATACAAAATTGACTTCACTCGATTTGGAGTCCTGGTTTGACCTCAGCACCCATTTTAGTGCAAAGTTTGACTAAACTTTGAATGGGTGCCCACACCAATCCACTTGTCCAAATGACTTGGGATTTGGACCAGTGGTGAGTCATACCTAGGGCTATGTCATATCCAAAAATGAGAATTTTTGGAGATCATTTTCCTAAAGTTTTTGTAAAAATTTAATAATCCTTTCATAAATTATTTGGAGAGTCAAATGACCTCCAATCACCACCAAATTTTGGTGGGGTATTATTAGGGTCATGATAAAAGCTTGGTTAAAATCTCAACTCATTTGAAGTTCATTTGATTAGGTTACCACTAGGCCAAAGTTTTGTCCATTTAGGGGAAAATTTGTGAATAAGGGCTATTTGGGATTTTCATGATAAACCATCTCCAAAAGGAGTGGATCCTTGTCCACTGCCCTAATATCACCCAAGTCACCTCCAAGAGAGTTTGGGGGTCATGGGGAGTTGGTTTGCCCTATGACTTGGGGTAGGAGTACCTTGGGGTGCAAATAGCCAAGTAGAGAATCATTGGCCAATTAGGTCCTTTGAGACTTGAGACTTCTTAGGAAGTTCAGTGGGATGAAGTTGAGACCCCATGAGGAGTTTGGTGAGCATTGGAGTTGTTTTGCTCAAGGTCATAGGGTTGATCCCTATGGGGTGGAATTTGGGGTTGTGAAGGACATAGGGGAGTTTGTCCTTGGAGAGGGGTGTGTTGGACTCCTCTGAGTGTTATAAGTGATATAATACCCTCACAAGAAGTTTGAGTGGAGTTGGTGAAGTTTTGACCCTAACCCTAGGTTAAACCCTAATGGGGTGCAATTAGAGGCTAATGAAGGAAGAGGGGTCAAACCTTAATGGTTTGACTTGAAATTTTGGGGAGGTGGTCATGGTGACCAGAGAATGCTACTGTGGGAAATTGGAGGGATTTGGAGTTGCAAATCCTAAGTAATAAACCCTTGGGTAGATTTGTAAGTAATTAGGGTTTGGGGTTTTAGGAAGAAACAGTACTTATTGATTTACCATCTTCTGTCATAAACTTGGTTTTAATGCTATTGATCTCTGGAAGGATCTGTTAGACCATGAGAAGACTTTTGGGGGTTCAAAGTGTAATATTCCATATTGTAGACAACTTTTGGGAGGATCAATATTAGGGTGTTAAATTACTGTAATTGCATGAAACTTTGCAGGATGTCTTTTCATACCAATATGTACCCACTGTAATTTTTTCATAATTTATGGATTAATATTTTTAGTATCTCTAGTTCATTTTGGAATTATTTACAATTATATCCTTTGAGGAAATTACAAATGTAATCTCTGTGTTATGTGGTGAAACTTGGTAGACCTGAATATTTTAGTATGATTCACCTCTGTATAAATTTGCATAAGGTTCAGAGATCATATGAGGGTACCTCCTTTGGAATTTATTGATAATAAATGAGTTTTAGAATTTTTAAAATTAGTAAATCTTTCTGGTTTTTCCTAAGATTTCATGACTACTGATTATTAGGTACCCGTGATTTATGTAAAAAGTTGGGTAGTTAGTGGAAGTCAGAAAAGTGCACTTGTAGTTCAAACCCTAGGAAGTTGTCCTTGGGAAAAATGGTTTTAAATATTAATAATATGGGGAAAATTATGGAACTCTGGAATGGACCTTAAATCAGTGACATGGACCCCCAGGGAGAATATTGGGTCATAGAGTTGATTATTTAATGTACTTCCCTTCATGATGATCAAAACGTTAAGGGTGGTCTGCGTTTAGCAAAATGGCAATTTTGGGTCTGCAGGCCAAATTGGCTTGTTTTGATTGGAGATGTGAGGGTCTAATGGTAATCATATGGATATGAGAGGACCCTTGGGGAGAATTAAGGTTTGATGGGTCCTAGGGTGGTGGGGTGCCATCCTTGGGGTAGGTCGTCCTGTGGATGACGAAAGATCACCTTTTGTCTTTTAGGACCTAAAATCACTTAGGTTTAGACCGGGTGAAATGTTAAGAGGGTTTCTTAAGGGTAGTAACTAATAACATCAAGTGTCTTGGGAGTGGGAACTTTGGGGTGTCATCCCATAGTGGTTCCTAGTACCGTAGCGAGCCCCTCACAGGGTAACCCTCGGGAAGTCCAAGTCTAACCCTAACTCATAGGAGTAAGACATTGTACAAGATTAACTAATAACACACTCAGCCACACCCTGTGGTTTCGGAAGTTTAGTTGGATTGGTTGTCCGAGCGGTGGGCTCGGTGGCTGTTGCAGCAGACTGGTTAGTCTGGTGAGCTTATGGCTCGGAAGGTTATTGATGGCGGGCGGGTTAGCCCGGGGAACTCATGGCTCAGAGATAGGAAGTAGAACATGTTGCATGTGCACTGAAGGTGGTGGGTCTTCGGTATTGGACGGTCGTTCACACCGACGTCAATACGTTGACTCGGCGAGTGTGGTTTTACACTTAGCCTTGATAGTCTGGCGGTCCAGTCAGCAAGAGTACGCAGACGCTCCGCGGGTATAGTGGAGGCGTACAATAGGTCTAGGTTGGGTAGTGTGAATACCAACCTAGAGGTGGGCGGGGCCCAACCCACCGCTTCCGTTTGCCACTACGGGAGTATCCTGGGAGTCTAGCTCGCTCCAAAAAGGGGGAACTAAAGGTCTATGCGCATAGAGTCGAATTGTGTGAGTTGCACTTGTATGATCATAGCATAACAGCATACTTGCATGTCATAGCATAAACATTGCATTCAACCTACCCCTAACGTATAAGTCGGTTATGGGACTTCTTATACGGTAGGCCCTGCTAAACGACCCCTTGGTCTATAGGTTTGTATGGGCATTCCTATAAATCAATGGTTACTTTCATATTACATTACTTGATATTATACTTACTGCTTACTGTTCTTTATATACTTGTTACCATTATTGCTTCAGTTATATACGTACAAATGTGTAGAGTAGAATCATTTCATGTACCACTGTCACCTGCTTGTTCCCACTCTGCCTTTGGTCCTCCTTTTCACTCCTCCCCGCTCGGTGCCTAGGAGCCACGGGTTTAGGGGCGGGGGATTGTTGACTTAGTCTTTTTGACTAACGGTCGGTGGACCATATCATTTTAGGAGTTCGAGGAGACGCAGCAACACCAGAGGTCGGAGCAGACGGAGGCGGGCCGGTCTAGTACAGGAGCACAGGATTCAAGATCTGTGAGTGTTTAGTAGTTAGCTTCCGCGAGTGATCTTGTAGTGAGGAAATGATGTATAGGGCAAGAGCCCTTTTTGTTGTAACCCTTGTATCTTTTATTCAGTTAATATATGTGGACATTTACCTTTATGGTTTTAATTCATGTGATTCTGTGGACTTGTCTTCTCTTTATTGTACTTTTCTTCGTGATCGATTCGGCCGGCAGGATCGGCGTTTTGTGGTGGCGACCTTCCCGAGTGAAGGTGTCACCGCAAAACGGCGGTTCTGGGCCTAAGACCCGGTGGTTTTTGCAAAAAAAAAAAATGGGGTCTTACAAGCGGAGCCTTGGTGAGTTGGCTCTTCAAGGCCTGGAAGGCCTCCTCGCATTCTTTTGTCCACTCAAACTTCTGGTTACCTCGTAATGTTTTGAAGAAGGGGGAGCATTTCTCCCCGGCTCGGGAGAGAAACCTGCTCAGCCCTGCGAGTCTTCCGGTCAAGCGCTGAACTTCCTTGGCGTTCCGCGGCGACCCCAGCTCCATTATGACCTTAACCTTGTCCGGGTTAGGTTCTACCCCCCAAGGGGTGAGAAGGTGCCCCAGGAATTTCCCCTTACTGGCCCCGAACACACACTTCAGGGGGTTCAAGCGCATCTTGTACTTGCGTAGGGTGGCGAAGGTCTCCTCGAGGTCCTGGATGTGAGAGTTCACGCACTTGCTCTTCACCATAAGGTCATCCACGTAGACCTCCAGGTTCCTTCCCCTTTGCTCCCTAAATACCCGGTCCATCATCTTCTGGTAGGTTGCTCCTGCATTTTTCAGCCCGAAGGGCATCATCTTATAGCAGTAGCATCCCTCCCTGGTGATGAACGAGACGTCTTTGACGTCCGGGGGTGCATCCTAATCTGGTGATAACCTGAAAAAGCATCCAAAAAACTCATCACAGAAAAACCGACGGCTGAGTCAACCAGCGCGTCGATCCGAGGCAGAGGATAACAATCCTTAGGGCAGGCCTTGTTTAACAATGAAAAATCCACACACATACGCCAGCGACCATCGGCCTTTTTTACCATTACGACGTTGGAGACCCAGCCTGGGTACTGGATCTCCGATACAAAACCTGCTTCGAGGAGCTTGGTCACCTCCCCGCGGATTGGTTCTTCGAGCTTGCTGGCGAAGGTCCTTCTCTTCTGCCGGATGGGGCGGGCTCCTGGCTCGAGGTTGAGACGATGGCAAGCCACGTCCGCCTCGATGCCTGGCATATCAGCTGCGCTCCATGCGAAGACATCCACGTTCTTCTGGATGCACTCCAGCATCTTCACCCTGTCCTCCGGGCCGAGACCCCCGCTGATCCGCACCTCTTTCACTCTTCCCTCCTGGGTGATGACCTCCATCTGTACCACCTCTTCTGCTGCCTCGAGCCGGGTTGGCTCTTCCCATTGGCCCTTTGCTTCTCGCCCCTCCTCCCGGGCTTCTTCCTCTGCGGCTCCTTCCGCCTCCATCGGCTCGATCTCCTGCTCCTCCTGAGCGACCTCCATATTCTCCTCTCGGGCACCGCCCTCTTTCTCTACTCCTCTCTTCTCCACTTCTTCTCCTGGCCCCTCCGGCCTCGTCATCTCCTTATCCATCCTCTCAGCCTCCGCCATCCAAGAGATGGTGTTGACGGCAGTCACATAGCACTGCCTCGCCACCTTAGCATCTCCTCGGATCCGGACCTGGACTCCTCCACTATGGAACTTCAGGCACTGGTGGTACGATGAGGGCACGCACCGGAAAGCACTAATGAGAGGGCGTCTGAAGATAGCATTGTAGCTGCTCGGAGCGTCAACGATGACGAACCGGCAGTTCCTTGGGACCCCTCCTAACGTCACTTGGAGACCCACGCCTCCCTCGACCTCCTTTCGCTCCCCTGAGAAACCAAACAGTGGTCCGTCGGAGGCCTGCACCCTCTTCTTCTCCACCTCCATCGCATCGAAGGCCTTCTTGAAGATCACATTCACTGAGCTCCCGTTATCCACCAGGATCCGAGAGACCGTGAAATTTTCAATCGCCGTCTGGATCACCAGGGCGTCGCAAGATGGATCCTCATAATCTGGCATGTCTTCCGAGGAGAAGGTGAGCTTCTCCGAGGGGGGTGGGGTTTGGGAAGTCGACGCGACGTCCCTTCGGAACATCGCCTGGAAGCTCCTCTTGCGAGAGGCCTCTATCCCAACCCCACCATGAATCACCCGATTCCCCCCTTGTTCCTACATCAGCCCGGTCTTCACACCTATCCTCTTCCCCTTCCGAGAACACCTCCTCAATCCTGATCGGCTGCTGCCGTGGCTGCCCTCTCCCCCTCATCTCCAGGAACTCGGGGCAGGTGGCCGTTGCGTGACCCTCTTCCTGATGAAAGTCACAATAGGGCAACACCACCCTACCCCCTCTTCTCGCTCTTCCTCTTCCTCCTCTAGCTCCTCTAGCTCCTCTAGCTCCTCTTCCTCGGCCTACCGCCATGGCTTGCTCCCGCGGAGGAGGAGGGGGTCAGGGGCTCTGCCTCCACCCCGGGTTGACTCCCCCCATCTCCCTTCCTTGGTATCCTCCTTCCTGACCTCTCGCTGGTCCCTCCTGATTCCTCCACCCCAACCTGTTGTGGGGATCCTGATACCTCCAATTCCGAGGTGGCCTCTCGAACCCCTGACCTCTGGGTTCCTCTCTCCTTCTTCCCTCTTGTTGCCTCACCTCAGGCTCGCTCATCTTCGCCAACCTTTTGTAGAACTCCGGGTTGGCCGCCTCCCCTTCTATCTCCTCCGCCGCTCGCTCCATCAACTCCTCAAAGGAGACCGGAGCCCTACTCTTCAGGTCCATCTTGAAGAACCCGTCTCTCAATCCCACAATGAACGCCATTTTGAGGGCGAACTCTGGCACCTCCTGCACAAGGTGTATCTCTTCCTGGAACCTGTCCACGTAATGTGTCAGGGACTCCCCCTCCCTCTGCCTGATCTTGAAGAGAGCCTCCGCATCCTTCTTCCTCTTTTTTGACGTCGAGAATCGCAGCCGGAAGCTCCGACGCAGATCGTCGAACGGGTAGATGGAACCTACGGGAAGCTGGTGGAACCAATCCCTTGCCTTCTCCTTCATGGTGGTTGCGAAGAGCCGGTATTGGAATGCATCCGACATGGGAAGAATTGAGGTCATGTCCTCAAACCACTGCAGGTGCACGACCGGGTCCTCCTTTCCGGTGTAGTAGGACATCTCCGGCCCCCGGAACCCCTCTGGCACTGGAGCCGAGAGGATCATCTCGCAAAAGGGGCTCCCTTCCCCTGCTCGGCGAATGGTACTCTCGCGCGGAGCCAACTCGCACACCTCAGCACTCGCCGGACTGCTGAACAGCTGCCGCCCCGGGAGATCTCGCGCACTTCCTTCTGCTGGCACCTCCTTTCCCAGCCGCTGCCCCGGAGCGTTCTCGCCGACCTGCTGGGGTGGAATGATGGGAACAACCGGCGTCTCGCATTCGCCCCTTGCCGCGAGAACTGTCTGCAGGACTTCCGCTTGAATTTCTCGAACATCTCCAGCCACTCCCCTGTCGCTGGTGGCTGCGAGTGGCCTGAGTCAGAACCATTCCCTCCATCTCCTGTCATCGAGCCTAGCTTGGGATTTTCCTTCACTGGCTACGGTCCACGCTCACCGCACCAAAAATGTTGAAACCTGCAACAGGTCTCTTGAGTTCGGACCCACTGGGGTGCAGCCGATGCTTACTTCTCGCTCACTAGACTCTCTTGACGGTGGATGTGAGAATAAGAAAAGACCCAAGGCTGAAGCGAGGAGGTCCCGCCACACACCCGGAAGATCTTAGAGAGCTTCCCCTCCCAAACCAGAGCTCAACCGGGCACCTTGGAGGGCACTAGCAGCCGACCAAAAACTAGCTTGGAGGAAAGGATTCTCTAAAATCGGATCCCCTCCAAGGTGCCCTTAAGGGTCTATTTATAGTTTTTCCTAGGCTGGTCTGCAAATAGCCTGAATCCGCCTTTTAACTTTACTAATCGCACCCCAAATTGGTCTGCTGATAGCCTAACTCCGCTGTTCTGAAGGGTTATTTGCAACCCACCAGGGGTATTGTGGTCTTTTTCCCCTCAAAATCTTTGGGGCGAGTGGTCCGTGAGGGCACCACTCGCCGATCTCCCGCTCAGCTGGGCGAGTGCCCATGCTACTGAGTGAGTGGTCCGTGAGGGCACCACTCGCCGAACTTCTTCTCGCCTGCAGCGTACCCCCACTAATCCGAGGATCTCTCCACCTTCCTTAGCCTGGGCGAATGATCTGGCTGACCCAGGTCTCGCCAGTTGGCTTGAGGGACCCACTCGGCGAATACGGGTTGTACAACTACCAAGCCCAAACCCTTCGTACGCCTCTATACATGTCCTAGGTGCACTCTGGAGTCTTGCGTACTCTTTGCTGGAACCCACCAGTCTTTAAGGTCGGGTGCACATTTTCGGGGATTGTCCTCCAGACCGCAGCATAAACAACCTACTGGCCCCTCAAACCCACACACCCGCCTAAGTCAACGTACTGCCGTCGGTGTGACGACCGGTTCAGTACCGAAGACCCGCCACTAATTATGCTTATGCAAGTTATCACAACCCGAGCATCCAGCTCGCAGGACCAACCCGTCCTGATATACCACTTCTCGAGCCTCCAGCTCGCAGGACTAACCCGTCCTGATATACAACTTCTCATCCCTTAACTCGGGATGAAGTTACCAAACCTCTTATTCATTTAATTAGACTACTCATGTCTAATTATTGTTATACTTAGAATTTTAGGGTGAATCCCGGACTTCCCGAGGTCTAACCGGTGAAGGGCTCACAACAGTACTAGGGAATACGATGGGCTGAAGCTCAAACCCCCATTTCCAAGACAATTACTTTTATTGGTGGCTACCCATTTTCAAAGACTCACTCTCCTTATTACTCTTTATTCTTAACTGCTTTATGACTTATCATTCACTCTATTCTTAAGCAATCGTTCTCTTGAACGATGCTCAACACATAAGCTCTCTCATCCTCTAAATCTAGTACGAATGTTCTCAAAATAGTCCAAAATTTATAGGGGCTGATATAAATGATATAACACTACTATGTTCCAAGTTTTACTTATTTTCTATATGATCTTGCCAATCAAATCATCACATTTAGTTTTTATTATTCGCAGTCCAAAATGAGAATGAACTAAATTTGATTCATATGATGCAATCTTAAACATATCATGTCCAATTGAGCTACAATTCATTCCATATGTCCATATTGGATAATTTAAGAAGTGTCCAGTTTTTTGACATATTTCAAATTAAGTTGACCTCTATTTAAAATTCATTAATCATTGAACATGTTCCAAATTACAAAGGAAGTACCATGTCAGTTATTTCAAACTTGCTAATAAAATTTTTAGGGGTAATAGATGACAAAATAATATGATTTCTAAAGTTCCACAATTTTTCAGAGGTTTTATAGTCACAATTTCAATATAAAATAAAAGGGGTGAAAATGTAACTTTACACAGCAAGTACTAATTTATATCTTCCAAAAATTCTTAGAAAATTACTAGAGTACTGTAATGACCCAAAAAGATCCTATCCAGAATTTCATAATTTTCCAGAGACATTTCACCACAGATATTTCATAAATTAAAAAGTGTGACAAATTGAATATGAGGAATTTTACCATGTGTAATACATCCAAAAATTATATAAAAAATTCAAGAGGTTCATATTTAGATTCCAAAAGATTTCCCAGAGTTTCAAAATTCCACAAGGTATTTTCCATAAATATTTCACTAATACATAAATGTGACATATTTCGAGTTTATCAAATACTTAGGATTTTTGGTCCCAAAAATCCTAATATTTCCTGAGACAATGTATTATGTCATAAAGAAGGTGTGAACAAAATCTCAGAGGCTAACACTAAGCGATATATGCCAAATACACAAAATATCCTTTTTGGATATATGCACGCCATATCACATAATAGACAAAGACATGCAAGGGGAATTACCCCACATGCAGATGTTCAATTGCTTTCAAATTTTAACCAGAGTTTAATAATGTCCTATTAAGGATGTCACCCAAATATGGGGTCAATTAGAGTCACACAACTCCATAAATTTCATTTATTTGATTAGTTGAATATTGATCAAAACTATATAGAAATGTCCTCCAAAAATTCCCAATTTTTGGCAGGGGGTACTTTAGGGCACGACTCATGTATGCCCAAAATTTCAAGTCATTTAGAGTTATATTTCTCTCCAAATTAATTTTTAAATGTCTAGGGCTCCCTATGTACACGTCTCAAAAGCTCAGGGAGCTACAGAGCTCCAATTTGAGTGATTAAAAGCTCATTAGAAAGGTAAGACCAGCAACTACAACTTTCATGTTCAAGGGTTTTTCTAATTCTGCCTCTAAGATACCTGATTTTAAGCCATTTGTAACTAATCAAAGTATGACAGAAATACACATTTAATATAAGTGTATAATAATGATCAAGCACGAATCTTAAAGCTGGTCCAACGAATTCTGTTCATCTTCCTCCTCCAGCTAACGGTGGAGATTTTTGGTTAAGAACAATATAAATCCGAAATGGTAAACCACCATTTCAGCTTCGATTTGAAAATGGAAGAAGGGGGAAGCTATCACGGGGGGAGAGGAGGAGAAATCGGACCTGAATGGGGGCTTGAGATCGTGTGATCCATCGGGGCGGCATGGCGACAAGTTTCTCCGATGAGTTTGTTGTAGCTTCTTAGGATGTGAGGAAGAGGAAGAAGAAAAGATGATGAGTCTTCGGAAGAGGTAAAAAAATTTCAAGACTAAGGGAGGAGAGAGAAAAATGTGGCTGATTTGATTTGGATTAATAGGGAAGATATTTCTCATGCTTGGATTGGACAACACCTCTATGTGTCATTTTCTTATTGGCCAAAGCCACCTACCAGCCTTGAAATAAACAAAGATATAATATTTAAACTTAACGGCTCGGGAAGCAGCTTTTCCCAGCTGCTGCCAGCAATCGACGGGATGGTCCCGTCGATTTGACTTAATGACATAAAGAAGCAGCTTACATAGCTGTTGCCGACGATCGACGGGATGGTCCCGTCGATCGACGGGATCGACATAATGGTCCCGTCAATTTCGACTTACAGATATAAAGAAGCAGCTTACATAGCTGTTGTCGACGATCGACGGTATGGTCCCGTCGATCGACAGGATCGACGGATTGGTCCCGTCGATTTTGACTTAAAGACTTAGGGAAAGCACCTTTCCCAGCTTCTGTCGCCGATCGACGGGACGGTCTCGTCGATCGACGAGAGGTCCAGTTGATCGACGGGAAGTCCCGTCGATTATGATTTGGTGACTCAGTGAAAGCACCTTTCCCAGCTTCTGCCGCCGATCGACAAGGGGTACCGTTGATCGACGGGAAGTCCCGTCGATTTTGACTTGGCACACCAAATTTATTCTTTTAAGTCTAAAATTGACCATGGTTGACTTGCCCCTCTAGTGGACCACATGTGAGTTCTCTCAACTCAATGTGATTTAAGGTCACTACCTAGCTCAAACCCACCTCATTCACCACATGTCTTGCCCTAATTGAAGTCAAGGGGTCTAGTAAGAAATGAGATGTTACATGGATAAAATTTGCCGTTAGCGCCGGCGGCGAGCACCTTCTTCGCCACTGACTCGCTCCATTCTTCATGGCGTTCCTCAAAATTAAATCTCCTCCAAATGCCTCAAATCGACGGCTTGGCAGAGCCCGACCACAAAAGTCGTGGTCATGAGCTTCAATATTTCATTGGCTTCCACTGCCTTTTTCAAAGAGATGAGTCACGTGAAGGGGAGCGAGCGTGAAGGGGAGCTATGAGTGGAGAAGAAGAGTCACAGGAGCTATGCCTGGAGAAGAGGAGTCGTGAGAAGAGGAGTCGCGTCGGTTTCATGAAGGAACGAGGAGTCAAGGAAGCACGGGATTCGGGAAGGGGTTTTTGAAAGCACGAGATGAGGTTTTGGATCTTTTATGAATTGCGTTGGGATGCAACTGTGAGAATTGAGGATTGATTAAATTTGACCACAGAAAAGTGTGGTGTGATTTAATAGATATGTATATTATTTTATATAATAAATAAATAAATATATATAATATTAATAAAAAATAGTAACTATAGATAAACTATCTTTATGGTTTTTGAATGATGATCTATAGTGTTGCGGCAAATTAGGAGAAGCCAATGCTACACCGAAACGGAGTGTGATTATTTTGGAGGCAAAAGAAAAAAAAAAGTATCTCCACCCAAATCAACACACACACAGTCACACACTTTCTGCAGCGTCGCTCTCTTTCTTTCTCGCGTACCCATCCTCCCATTTATTGACGCGGGCCCTCCTTCCCATGTGCTGCTCCCAAGCGGCTTCTTCTTCATCTCTCTTACATTAAAACTTTGCCTATTCTACACAAATCAAGCCATTGCCTCCATCAGAGCAGAGATATCAGAACCACCTCCCCTGTTTCAGCCGCACCCTCTTCTTCCCTTCTTCCATGGAAGCTGGGGAAGCGCAGAGGCCGAGGTACAGCAGTGCCTCCTCTCCAGAGTTCGAGTTCTGGATGGTTCGGAACCCCTCATCCACACCGCCGGAGCTCCTCACCGCTGACGAGCTCATCGTCGACGGCGTCCTCCTCCCCCTCCACCTCCTCTCCCTCCAGCACTCCTACCCTTCGGCCCAGACCCCGCCTGAAACCTCGCCTACCCCTCCACCCCACCCGCCGGCCGCCGAACCGCCGCCTGATTCAATCCTCGCATCCACGTCTTCCTCCGCGGCGCCCGCTTCCGGATCCAGGCGGTGGATGGACATATTCAGAGTGGCGGGAGATAAGAAGCCAGAGGAGAAGGAGAAGGATAAGGAGAGAAGGGAGCGCCGGAGCAACGCAAGCGGATCTGCCTCCGCTGACCTCAACTTCAACCTCAACATCTGGCCCTTCTCCCGGAGCCACTCCGCCGGAAACACTGCCGTGAACGCTGCCGGCCGTCTCCGCTCCATCGCCAGCCGAAAGGTCAGCAGCGCACCCTGCTCCCGCAGCAACTCCCGCGGCGACTCCTCCATCGGCGGCTGCGCTGGACGGAGATGGACTTCCAGCCCGGCCCGAGGCGGGGTCCACCTCGGCCGGTCCAGCCCTGTTTGGAAGCTTCGAAGAACCGGGATGGGGACGAAAGACATGTCCAGAAACTCAAACACCGCCGCCTGCTCCGCCCACGGCGGCGGAGGCGTGCGGCTGATTAACCTGAACGTGAACAGCTGCATTGGGTATCAGAATCAGGTGACCTGCAGGGACGACGATAGCGACGGTCTCACCGCCGGCCGTGCTCGAACCGCCGAGGGAGGCCGAAGCAACGGGAGCATCTTCAGCCTCAGGGCTCTCTTCTCCAAGAAGGTTTACTGATTGATTTGACAGTGTTTATAAACAGCTTAATATTTTGCTTTGTCTGTCTTTTTTTTTTAAATGTCTCTCCGTCTTCTTTTAAGCTTTCCTCTTCTGTATGTATATTTCCTTTCGACTTTCGAGTGCAATATTAATGAGAATACTAACCTAACTATTGACTATTTGTGATAATATTATAGACTATTTGTGATGATATTATGAGGAAAGTGTTAAAATAGTAAAAAATAAATTGGCTAAGTATAGGAGCAGTTGCTGTTTTGGTAATTTGGATCATATTTGTTAGGACCTTCTTTTGGTTTTGTGGGATTAAACTTGGGCTCTGTTTGGCACGGTGGTGGCCGCCGTGAACATAAACGGTGGTGGTTTGCGAAAGCCGACTTTACCTAAGGAATTTCATCATCCTTTATGTTCAAAACTAGTTTTCTTTTCTTTGTAGCAGTTATAACTATTGTCTTGCCCAACATGCATTCTGTGATGACGTTTTTGTCCAAACTCATAGGTGCATAAAGTCGCGCCAAATGAAGTCTTAATTCTTGATTGTTAAGCTAATTAAATTTCTTAATATTTTGTTGAGTAATATGCATGCATGTACACTTGCACTGTACAACCCGTATTCGCCGAGTGGGTCCCTCAGGCCAACTGGCGAGACCTGGGTCAACCAGATCATTCGCCCCGGCTAGGAGGTGGAAGTGAGTTGCAGGAGAGAAAGAGCTAGGCGAGTGGTGCCCTCACGGACCACTCGCCCGGAAGCATGGGCATTCACCCAGCTAAGCGGATGCCCAGCGAGTGGTGCCTTCGCAGACCACTCGCCCAGAAGGATTTGAGGGGGAAATGACCATAATACCCCTTGTGGGCTGCAAATAGCCCTTCGGAACAGCGGAGTTGGGCTATTAGCAGACCAATTTGGGGTGCGGTTAGTAAAACTAAAAGGCGGATTCATGTTATTTGCAGACCAGCCTCGGAAAAACTATAAATAGACCCTTAAGGGCACTTTGGAGGGGGACTGATCTTTAGAGAATCCTCTCCTCCAGGCTAGTTTTTGGTTGGCTGTTAGTGCCCCCCAAGGTGCCCGGTTGAACTCTGGTTTGGGAGGGGAAGCTCTCTAAAATTTTCCGGGTGTGTGGCGGGACTTCCTCGCTTCAGCCTTGGGTCTATTCTTATTCCCACATCCACCATCAAGAGAGTCTAGTGAGTGAGAAATAAGCATCGGCTACACCCCCAAGTGGGTCCGAACTCAAGAGACCTGTTGCAGGTTTCAACATGCACCAAGTGAGGATTTTTTGTGTGTGTAAAGTACTATTTTGAACGTTGTACCTATTTTTTTACTCTAAAATCTAAATCACATTTTTAAATGTTCAAAGACCAAAATTTTTGTAAAAAAATTTCTTTATATGAATTATGGTATTTTTGAAATTATTTTAAGTATTTATTTGTCCACATTTCATTCATATTCGGATAATTTTAAAATACGGACAAATAGATACTTAAAATATTTGAAATATATAATAATTCATATTCATACTTTTTTGCAAAAATCTACTCTAGGCATAAAATATGATTTATAGCAAAAAAAAAAAATACAGCTCACACATAGAATTATGTCTTATTATACACACTAAAAGACTTCCACGTGTTTGAGACTGCAGGATAGCATTACTCTTGACGATGAGAGAGTACATTCTAATTGTCACCTCCTTTGAATTTTTTATTTTATTTTTATCAATATTTTTTTACATCATTGTCATTATTATTTTACTTCTCAAGAAATGGTTTTAAAATAATTATAAAAATAAATCTACTTTTATGTGCACTCTTAGAGCAACTCCAATGGGGAGCTCTATATTTAGAGCTCCCCATTGTACCATGTTCTCTAAATATAGAGAACATGATTAGAGCAACTCCAACCATGTTCTCTATATTTAGAGAACATGATGTAAATTTTTTTTTTTTGTATATTTTAGGTAGGTTTTATGTATATTTTATGTATTTTGTATTTATATGATATGTATATATGTACGTATATATTTATATTATTATAATTATTATTATTTTTGTATTATATTATTTTATTATATTCTTTTATGAAATTAAAAAAAAAAGAATAAGCGTTATGTAATTAAAAGTTACGAGTACATAATTAAAATAAAATAAGCATTACATAATTCAAAAAATATATTACATCTGCAATTAAAACTAAAATTCTGGAAGGTCATCGTTAGGTTCGCCGTGTTGTTCTCCTTCGTATCTTGGTACGCCATAGTCGCTTCCTCCATATTGGCTTCCTCCGTGCTGGTCTCCTCCGAACTGAGGTCCTCCAAATTGGCTTCCACCGTACTGGCTTTCTCGGTACTGGCTTTCTCGATACTGGCTTTCTCGATACTGGCTTTCTCGGTACTGACTTCCTCCTAATGGAGGCCCTCCAAATTGAGGTCCGCCAAATTGTGGCCCTCCAAATTGAGGTCCTCCAAATTGTGACCATCCAAATTGAGGTCATCCATGTGAGTCACGTTCATACTGGCTTTCTCTATATTGGCTTCCTCCGTAACCACTGCCTCCATATACGCCGCCTCCATATTCAGTTCGCTCGACTGATGAAGATCCTCCAAATAATGGTTTTTTAATGTTTTTATATCTGAAATGGTCAACACTGGTTCAAACTATTTCACACACACAAGATAAAAAAAACAATACTTCGCAATGATGCAAGAAGCATGCCGAAAAGATGTAGAGCGAGCCTTTGGAGTTCTTCAATCACGTTTTGCAATTATTAAGGGGCCGTGTCATTTTTGGGATAAACATGTGTTACATGATATCATGACAGCTTGCATTATAATGCACAATATGATTGTCGAAGACGAACGAGATGAAAATGAAGATGTCGATATTTCTGCGCCGCCACCGACCCAGAATGTGGAAGAGATGGACACAAGTGAAGCCGAAAGATTTCGTCAATTCCTAAGCCGACACAAGAATATCAAAGACAGAGATGCACATTTTGCACTTCGAGATGCATTGATTGAACATTTGTGAGAACGACATGGCAATGAAGCAAAGTAGTTTTCAAAATATAATGCATTTTAAAGTTAATGTATTTTGGTGTATGCGCAATTTTAAGTAGTAAAATATCTTATTCTGCTCTTTGCATGATCAATAATATTTAGAAAATATTCAATATTAGTCTCATTTTGTAGGTAACAGAAAGACAATTTTTTTTATATATTATATGTAAAATTTGGAGAAATATATTAGCGTCTGCGGGCGTTATAAAATTATACGCAAATTTCAAATAATACAAAATTTATTTTAATTTAAGAAAAAAAAATAACAAAAAAAAAAAAAAATAGAGCGGCATTTCCGCTCCTCCTCCTCTAAATTTAGAGGAGCAGGGAGCGGAAATGCCGCTCTCTCCAAATTTGGAGCGCCAAATGGCGCTCCGTTGGAGCCCACCGGACTCCATTTTCCGGAAAATGGAGTCCGGTTGGAGATGCTCTTAGCATTGCGTTGCTGGCTTGCTGCCCTCAGAACTATTATTTCGCAAAATCATTATTTCGCAAAATCATTATTTCGCAAAATCATCATTTCGCAAAATCATTATTTCGCAAAATCATCATTTCGCAAAATCATTATTTCGCAAAATCATCATTTCGCAAAATCATTATTTCGCAAAATCATTATTTCACAAAACGTGGTTTAATAGTCTTCATGCATGAGCCCGTTACACATGACTCTACGAGCCCGTTACACATGGCTCTTCGAGCCCCTTACACATGACTTTTTTGTTCTCCTATTTGGTCATCTATCTACTTAATCCTACAGGATTAACCACAAATATTATTTTAAGGATTGACTATCCCAAATAATATTTTTAATTGCACACCAATATATTTTGATTCGGTCAAAAAGAAAAAGAAACATAAAAATGTTGTTTGATTTACACTTTGAGATGTAATGGAGGAACAGAGCGTTAGGAGTGGGCATCAGGCAAAAATTGTGAAATTTTTGACCCGGGCACGCGCGCAAGTGTGCTTCTATGTGGGTCCACTCCTGTTTATGATTATTATTGATGCTATTATTATTATGTAACAATACCGTTGTTTAAGTTGATTTTTGTAAATCAAATAACATTATTATTGATGAGAATAATAACTACTAAGTATATAAGAATAAATCAAAGTTTAAAACCGAACCAATCCAAATGGGAAAGGGGTAGTAAAGTGCAGTGCAACACTTTATGGTTTAGTGCATTGATTTGATGGTCCGCGTAGATCAGTTCACACATCTAAAAGTGCATTGCACTGATTCACGCAAACTGTTGGAACACGGTCTTCCGCATCTCCTAGGTTTGAGAATAACAAATCCTATGTGTATTTGATCATGTGTGTTCAAGTGGGCAGGTTAACATAGTCCACATGACTCAAGGAGTACTCATGATGTCTGCCCCCAAAATTGAGGCCAAAATTCGAACAAGCTCACTAGCGCCGGCGGTAGCGATAGCGCCCGGCGCTAGCATTGATTAGCTCGATTCCGGCGACATTTTTAGAAGGAGCTAGCGCCCGGCGGTAGCTACTAGCGCCGACGGTAGCATGACGCACAAGAGGCATAGAGCAAATTGTTGCCACGGATGGGAGATTCGGCCGCGCAAGATCATTCCTAATCCGGGCTAGCGCCGGCGGTAGCACTAGCGCCGGCGGTAGCGTGAAGGCTATAAATTTGATGCTTTGGCTCCGAATTCTTCATTCTCCTCCAATCCCAAACTCCAGAGCTTCGTGCCACAGCAGAGAGAGGAAGATTCAGAGCGATACTCCCACAATTCCATAAAATCTTAAGGAGATCCGTGGAGAAGATTTCAACACGCTTCATCATCGTGACGAAAGACCGCATCGACTACGATCATACTCTGCGTCTTCGTCTACTTCTCCAAGAGATCCAAATAGAGGGAGTTTTTATATTATTGTCTTTTTCATTTCACATCTTTTCTTGTAATCGTTTAAGTGAAATCGCCTCGTGTTGGCGATTAGGTCTGGGGTAGGACTTAGGGCTGACATTCGCCTCGTGTTGGCGACTAGATCTAGGCTAGGTCTAGGGGGTGCTCGAGGCCTTTCTGGGGATAGATTGGCTAGAGCGGCTTGAGGCCGTATCTGGGGAGAGATCGGCTAAAGCCAACCGGTTCGTGGGGATACGAGTCAGTATAGAAAACGAAAAGAGTTTTTATTATTCGCCTCTGATTTCTAGCGTCATAGAAATCAAGTTTTGTAAAACATTATTTGATATTAATAAAACACATCTCTTTATTATTGTTTTACTTGATGTCTCTTTATTAATCTTGCAATATTCTGAAGTTTTCTAAATATAATCTAAAGTTTTTGAAAACCCTTATTCACCCCCCCTCTAAGGGCGCCGACCGATCCAACATAAACCATCGAATCAGTGCACTTCACCGTAAAATGCAAAAGTGCACTTTACCACCCCTTTCCCAACCAAATAGAACTTTCAATTTGAGTTCGGTTTTAGTTTTACCCAAAACAGAACCCATCCAACTCTAACTGCTCACAGACCTAAATTTTGATTTTTGAGCCTCCCATTATCAAAAAGACAAAAACATATAAAGAGATGGGGGAAACCAAAACACATATAGACCAAAACTAATAAAAACCGAAATCGAAACAGCTTCGACGATCCCGAATCCGAATCAAAGAAAAAGGAAAGCGGAGTTTTATTGGCAGACCAACATCAGCTATGAGCAAATCATTGTTAACGACAAACAAAATAAAAAAATCAAAGAGACATGTCATTCTGTGAACATGTCAACCTGTAAAGATGATCTCCCAATAGTCATATTTCCCATAGTATGGTCTGCCAATAGCCACATGTGATATGAAATTAATTTTTGAGATTTGTTAAAGACAAACCCAAATTGGCTAATCGCACACCTAAAGTCTTAAAAATCAAGCCAACATTTCTTCTCCTGTTTTTATTTACGCAAACCCTAAGTCGCAAAATCTCAAACCCTCTCGCGCTTCGTCGAATGGAGAAGACTCTGGAATTCGTGCCGCTGTCGACTCTCCCGCCGCCTATCCCGCCCCCTCTCCCTTCGCCTCTCCCGCCGCCGGTGGTTTGCAAGGCTTCCGGCGAGCCGCTTTACACGCAGACGTCAACAATGAAGGATTTTAAAGGTCTAAGATCAAACATGAGTTTATTGCTGCACATTGAAACTTAGTTCTCCATGGATTAGAGTTTCTAATTTCCATTTGATTTTCTATTTCAGATTTACTTTTCAGTTTCTAATTTCAGAGTTCCATTTGGTTTTCAGTTTCTAATTTAAGTTTTGTATATGCTTTTCAGATTTCTATTTGGTTTTCAAATATTTCGTGAAAATCTTCTGTTTTGTTAAAAAACAGGCTAATGCAACATTTGATGATATTTTGGGTTGGGAAAATACATTGCATACAAAAATACCTTAATGGTAAAGGTTCTACCAATGGTGTCTTTTTTCTAGCATTGCTTACATATGCACATTTAAACAACTTTACCTTATTAATCTTGAGAATTGTTTTTTATGTTTGCGGGGTTTTGATGAAGTGAATATAAAATGTTATATTTTAGTTTTCATGTCTAAATTTTCATTTTACATTTTAGTGTTTTTATGTTATAATTTATAAACGTGTTATTTTGTTGAACTGTTGTGCTGGAAATGTCAATTTGGTTTTTTTGCCTAAAAAATATATTTGTGTAGTTTATATTATTAATTTGCTGTTAACAATATTGATTCGTGATTAACCTTTTAATTTGCACTTGATATTTTTCAAATTATATGATTTACTTTTAACAACGATCTGCGGATAGCTATATTTGATTTGACTTTAACAATTCCCTAATTTTTCCTTTTATAAACAGGTTTTGCAAACAATGTCCACGAACCCCATCTTCCAATCTTTCTATATCATTGTGGCTGTAGCGCCGGAAGGATCGAGCAGCAGCGGAGGCGGTAGCGTGAACTGAAGCTAAGGAAAGATGGCGGGAGGCATGGGGGTGAACAAGAACAAGCACATAGAGGACTGGAATCACGCGAGGGAAAATCTTGAGTATACCTTCCGCTGGACTCGCCGCAACCTAGCGCTCGTTGGAATCTTCGGCATCGCCGTTCCCATCCTCATTTACAAGGGCATCGTCAATGAATTTGTAAAATCTCTGGAAACCCTCGTTTTTAATCTGATCCGATCGATTTCCGCACGACACGGATTAAGCCCTAATAAAAGATTATCTCCTTCTTCTTTGACAGCACATGCAGGATGAAGACTGGGGAAGGCCGCCGACAAAGTTCTTGTGAGGAGATTTCGTCGGATGAGGGTTTTCCTCTCCTTTGTTTCATCTTGAATAATGGTAATGTTGCCTCGCGTGTAATTTTACCAGTGTATTGGCATGATGACAATGATACTCAGGATTTCTTCGCTGCTGGTAGTTTTTTTTCCCAATCAAGTGTTGCTTTTGATAAGGAATGTAATTGTGCGACCTTTATAACTGATTTTAAAACGACGCTCCTTTAAGTTATCTTGATAGTCTTTATTCTTCTCACTTATTTTAGTATTTATATTCTTGCTGTGGTAACTTTTATGCTTATATTGCTGGAGGTAGGAACCCCTGGGTGGTTAGATTGCTTATGAATCAGCAAGAATTGAATGTGATTTTTGGCAATATATTGGAGCGTTATTTGTCATTCTCGGATCCATTGATGCATAACAAAACAAAACAACTGAAGGAGGTGGTAAGAACGAGCAAGTAGTGTCTATTAGTAGTTAAATGGAAGGAAGTAGCTCTTCAAAGAGAAGGTCATTGGAGTAATTTTAGATTTGTAGTAGTCAGTGATCAGTAGTTAAGTTCCAGCACTAATGCACTATGGATAGATGTAATGGAATCATAAGAGATACCCTGAAGTAGTATTTCCTTCACTAGAATTTCTTCCTGCTTCTTTCTCTATTTTTTCAATTGCGGGAACCCGTTTGACAAATGTGACTCTGAAGAATTATAAAGTCGTCATGTAAAGCTGGATGGTATTTATGTAAATTTTCTTATTTTCTTATCCTTGTATTTATTTTTTAATGGATGTAGGTGCGGCTATATATATTTGTAATTAGAAACTCCAATGTAATGATTCTGATTCTTCAATAATAAGAAAGGAGAGCCTACAACTTCATCGTTTTTAACATGTTATCCAAGAAGTTCTCGATCAAGAATTCAATCCCATGGCTAAGTGTTGGGTTCCTTTGCCGACGTTCTCCAAAGATGAAGAACGCCGACTCTTCAAAATCGTCCCAGGATGATGACTGAAGCTCTGTAATTCCAAGAAATCAAATCTCAAATAATTTAACCTTGCAACGCTCTGATACTATATGACCCTTGTTAGTCAAATATTAGAGGGAACTTCTAATTATATACCATGGGAACGTTCCATGGAGATTGCTCTCACTTGCAAGAACAAATTCAGATTCATCAACGGTTCTGTCGTAAAGCCGAAGGAAGGTGATATCAATCGTTCCAGATGGGAGCAAATCAACAATGTCGTAATTTCTTGGATAATCAGCGCCGTTTCTAAAGAGATCGTCAACTCAATCTGATACGCCAGTACTGCGTCTCTTATGTGGAGTAATCTTCAACGCCGCTTCTCCAATTGCACCGGGTTATGAGTTATGGATTACGAAAAGCCATTACTTCCTGTCATCAAGAAGGCTTGAAAGTTGAAGGATATTATACAAAGCTTAAACAGTTATGGGTTGAATTAGAAGCCATCAGTCCCAAACCAAGCTGCTGCTCAACTGTTCGTTGCGAAGTCATGAAAGCTTGGGAAGAATAGCAGGAGGGCAAAAGCTAATGTAGTTTTTAATGGGATTAAATGAAATTTATATACCAGTCAGAGGGCCTTTTAATGAGACCATTGCCAACAATTGAAGATGCTTACTTCATGGCCCAACAAGAAGAACGACAAATTAATACTATCAATTTCTTGCTGAATGATTTGAATGCTGCTATAATGGCCAGAAATCAATCTTACCCCCAAAATTTGGACACTTTCAACTCAAATCAGCAACGTCAACATCCTACACAACTACGTTGTTTAAGGCGCGCCTGAGGCGCCAGGCGCAAGAGGCATCACCTCGATTGGCCAAAGGCGGACGTGGTTCTTCAGGCGCCAATGAGGCGCGCGCCTCACACAAACTGCAAGACGCGCCTATCTATTTTCTGGGCCTACTGATTTGGTTTTTAAAATTTAGGCTTTTTGTTAGACTTAAGTTTAGGGTTCACGGGCAACCCATTCATTCGGTCTTTTCCTTTCCTGTGCCTGCTCTTCTCGCCGCTGGGATTCCTCTCGATTCCTTACCTGCTCGTCTCGCCGCTGGGACCGCTCTTCTCGATTCCGTCGCCGGTGAAGCCCCTCTCCTCACTCCCCGTGAAGCCCCCTCATCTCTCCCGGTGAAGCCCCTCTTCTCCCTCCCGGTGAAGCCCTTTTCTCTCTCCCGGTGAAGGCCCTCTTCTCTCTCAGGTACATTCGAGTCTTAGTCTCTTATAGTCATTTTCTAAGTTTGATATTTATATATGACTACCAAGTTTGTTTATGTATGACTACCAAGTTTTGGTGTTCACCATTTACATTCCGAATTGATATATTCTGGAGATTAGTTCTCATCTTTATGTAAATTTTATATAATCTTGAGAAGACTTCAACTTTCTGTAAATTTTATTCACCACCAAAAAGCCTTTTAAGATGTATATGATCATCTTTCCTTGGGAGAATCCTTAGTTTGTAGTATTTATCCAAGCAGCGGACTGCCTCACATAGCCTCTTTGTTGATTAAAAATGAGGTTTTAAAGGATTTTCTGCTGTCTCTCAACATTAGAATAAATTTAACCTATGCAAGTCCATAAATAGCAAAAAATAATTCTGAACTTGACTCATATTGGTGAAACCATCAACTTCTGTTGATGTTTGATTATGTTGCATCAGAAACTTCTCAACATTCTATCTTTCCATTGGCATTTTGTGAATACCTTGCAATATAACTACACATCTATGATGAGGATTCATTCTTCTTCCCTTTAATGCTCCGCCTTACTGATGGATTTTGATTTTCAAGGGGTTCTGTATGAGTTTCATTCACATACCTAATTTTATGTAGACGGAATGATTTAGTAGGAATTTTGAGCTATGTTGTTACAATGATATAAATTGGCGTGCTAAAATGAGCTAATCATAATCTATAGATTCACAGTGAGCATAACCTTATTTTTGTGTTTTGGGATTATTTGGAAGGAGAACACACTTATTTTAGTTTACATCTCATTTTTGGTAATTTTAGAACAATTAACATATTCTTATTTCAATAAATTTCACTTTTTTTATGATAACAAATTTAGATTTGAGATAATTAAACATGCGACAGGGAATGTGGAGCAAGTCAAGATTAAGTAATTACAATCTCAAGAGCTCATTATATTTAATGATAACATTCATGATGCAATGTTGAAATATATGTTTGCTCGTAGTCTGTTTATGAATAACTACCGAGTTTTGTTGTTCACCATTTACTCTTGCTGGCTTGATATTTGCTGCTCTTTAGGTTCTAATTCTTTGGGTTCTAATTGATATAATGAACTGAGACTTGCTGTCAGTTCACTGATTTTTAGTAAACTGGGCTGTCTATTCATAAATTTTCAGTGAACTGGGCACCCAGTTCACTAATTTTAAATGAGCTAATCATAATCTATAGATTCACAATGAACACAACTTTATTTGTTAGTTGTTACTATGAATTATTCTAGTGCAGTAATTTGTTACTACTCTGGATTTATTTTATGGCAAAACAAAACTTTTTATTTGAGAATGTTACAAGAAATAAATAAAAGCCCATGTATTTAGGCCCATAAGGTCTCTCCTCTCTAGCTCCTCCTTTAGTCCCATATCTTCAGTTTACATTTAGCTCTCTCTCTTCTTGTATAAAGGAGCTCCCCTTATACATTGTAGTGTGAGTGAAAAATGATTTTATGAAATTAATAAAATATCTGCTCTTTTATTTTCCATTTCCACATGGTATCAGAGCTACGTTCATTGGATCTCCCAAGTTCTTTGTTTTTTGTTGAGCTTTCGCTCCCGTAATCCCACCCCGTTTTGTCGCGCATACTCGCCTCTGGAGGCAGCCTCAGACGACAATGATCGTGTATGGTTTGCCTGCTTAGGGAGCAACGGTTTGCCCGCTCTTTGGAGCAGCGGAAACCTTATCATGCCTTGTCTCGCCTCTTCGACTGTTCGCGTGGTGTTCGCAGCGACTTTCGCGCACAGTCTATCCTCGAGCACTCGCCTGCCTAGTTGCTCTGCTTCCGTGCGAGCTCTCTCGGCCTGCAAGCTTTGCATCTTCTCCGCGGCTTCGCCTTGCGCTTCTTCGGCTAGCTCTCTGCTCGAAGTAGTTCAGTCCGCGAGCTCCTTGTCGTGTGCTCTTCTTTCGCTTCCGCCAGCGTGGCTCTTTGCGCGTTCTTCCGCATCCGCCAAGCTCTTCTATTCGCTTCTGCGTTGTTTCCTCGCGAGCTCTCCTGTTTGCCTTCTGGCGCGAACTCCGCTTGCCCTCGGGATCTACTCGCCTCGACGTCTACTCGCTTGCACCTGTAACCGCAGAGCTCTTCTCGCTGCAGTGATCACACGTCTTTTGATCGCAGACTCCGCTTCCTGCCAGCCATTCCTTGATTATGACCTTTGGTTGTTCACTGTGAAACATCATCCGAATGGGACTGTTGATCGCCTCAAGGCTCGTCTTGTCGCTCGGGGTTTTACTCAACTACACGGTCTTGATTATGAATTGACATTTTCTCCAGTTGCAAAACTCAACACTGTCCGTGTCCTACTCTCTTTTGCCGTTCATCGTCATTGGCCTCTCCAGCAACTTGACATAAAAAACGCCTTCCTTCACGGTGATCTTGTGGAGACTGTGTACATGTAGCAACCTCTTGGTTATACAAACATGGGGGAGTCCCTGGTATGCCATCTGAAGAAATCTCTCTATGGCCTGAAACAGTCAACATGAGCATTGTTTGAGAAGTTTAGTCAAGTGGTTCGTGAGTCTGGCTTCACCCGGAGCTCGGTAGTTTTCTCCCTTTTTACTCGACAATGCTCATTTGACACAGTGATTCTTCTAGTCTATGTTGATGACATCCTTGTTACTGGTGATGATCTTCTCGCCATCACTCAAATCAAGCAGCACCTTGACTAAGGATTTGGGACGTCTCCACTACTTCTTGGGAATTGAGGTGGCCCGACGACCTGATAGTCTTGTCCTGTCTCAACGAAAGTATTTTCTCGATCTACTTCATGATGCAGACTACTTCAAATGTAAACCTATGGATACACCTATGGATTCAAATCATCAGCTCCGCGCTCATGGCTCAGATTCTGATCAACTTCTCCATAATCTGGAGTATTATCGCCGCCTTGTTGGCAAGTTAATCTATCTCAATGTCACAGGACCCGCCATTTCCTTTGCGGTCGACGTGGTTAGTCGCGTCATGCATACCCCTCGGGTCTCTCATCTTCAGGCCATAGAGCGTATTCTCCAATACTTAAAGAATACTCCGGGACAAGGGTTGGTACACAAGCCCTCCACTTCTTTATCTCTCATTGCATATTGTGATGCTGATTATGCTGGGTCCCTAAATGATCGGCGATCCACGAGCGACTACTACACATATTTTGGCGGGAACTTGGTTACTTGGCGAAGCAAGAAACAGATTGCCGTTGCTCGGTCTTCAGCTGAAGTAGAGTATCACTCTATGGCTGCCACCATCTCAAAAATCACATGGCTAGAAAATCTCCTCACTGATTTAGGTGTCAAACTTTCGTCACCAGCTGTTCTCTTCTGCGATAGTTAAGCTGCAATTAACATCGCCGAGAATCCCGTATTTAATAACCGTACAAAACATATTGAAGTTGATTGTCATTTTGTCCGAGAAAAGTTCAACTTCGGAAACTGATTCTATGGCACGTACGGACCGCCGATCAAACCTCCGACATTTTTACTAAGGCTCTGTCTCGCCAAGCTTGGCGCCTACGACTTGTACGCTCCAGCTTGCGGGGGAGTGTTACAAGAAATAAATAAAAGCCCATGTATTTAGGCCCATAAGACCTCTCCTCTCTAGCTCTTCCTTTAGTCCCACATCTTTAGTTTACATTTAGTTCTCTCTCTTCTTCTATAAACGGAGCTCCCCTTGTACATTGTAGTGTGAGTGAAAAATGATTTTATGAAATTAATAAAATATTGGCTCTTTTATTTTCCATTTTCACAAAGAAGATAACATGACTGAAGCTGAGATTGCTTCAATGCCAAATTGGAGTGCCAGGTAACATTTGTTACTTTGTTGTGTCATTTTATTAGTTTGTTCTGGTAGCTTTAGTGCTTTACATTATTTATCTTCATATGTTGAGATCTATTACATTATCAGTTGTTGGTATTTTTTTTCAATTTCTCTTTGCAATTGATGATCTACATTTTAGGACTCTTATGGATTGCTATAAATTTCTGTAATTAGTAGTCTAATAGTTATTCTTGTAGTTATGTGAGATTCTAACATCATACAATTTGAATTTTACTATCATATATGATTCATATGATACTAAATGCATTAATTCTTGTGTGTTGATATGGTGGTAGATGTATTTTATGTGTTTTTTGTATTTAATTAACTATATTTTATCCTTTTTCCCATTTTTACGCCTCATGTGCCTTAGGCGCGCGCGCTCTTAGGCTCCAGGACCCCTTTGCGCCTTAGTGTACCCTGCGCCTTTAATAACATAGCTACACAGTCATGGCCTAATAAGAAATTCTTATGGTGTGATCATTGTCAACTTGGGGGCCATACCAAAGCAAAGTGCTTTAAGATACACAGTTATCCTCCTAACTATAAGTTCAAGGGAAAGCAACTTGGTCCAAAGAATCATAAACCGCAAGCCTACACCGTCGAGTCTGGACGAGAAAAACAACCTGATCTTCATACTGGTTGATGTAATCCGGGATCCTTGATTCAAAATTTGAATTAATAAATTCGAGTTCTCTTTTAAATATGTAGCGCAAGCGTGATGTTCTCGAGCAAACGGTAAACGACAATCAACCTTAGGCTTGCACACACGCATAAAGAGTCAACATTCGAGCATATGATTAAATGAATTAATTTTCCACATGCATACAAAAAGAAAAGAAAAATACGAGAATATGAAAAATTGTCGGCAAACAAGTACTATGATGACCAAGGACAAACACACTCTGAAATATAAAGATAAAAAAATTATTGCATATTGTGATTTCTAACAGGTAGAGAGCGTGAGAATCGACGAGAGGTATACCTACAGGAAACTAGCGTGTCGTCGGATTCAGTCCAAACAAGGGAGGGTTGCGACTGAATGAGAACAAACAAAGGGTGAGGGCTTTGTATGTTTAAGTGGCTGTACGGGAAGACGGGTTGGTGAGTATGCTAAGGTTGGGCGCGACAGTCCGACGAAGCTTGCCGGTGATTAAGCAGGAGGAGTCAGAGCCCCGTGAGGAGGTTGGTGGAGAAGGCCGTCGGGTGTGTCACGGTTACAAACAGAGATCTTGAAGTTGCTGGCGGGGTAGGAAGGGTCGTCGACGGTTGGAATCGGTCCAAGCAAGGGAGGAGGAGCGGCGGGGAGGTGGAACAAGTATTGCGGCTGGAGGTCGGGCTGGCCTTTCCGAAAAGGAACAGAGAAATTTTCTCGTTCCATTTCGATTTGCCAAGCTCTTGGAGAAGGATGAGCCCCGTTTGCTTTTAATGCACAGAACAAAAGTATAAAGGAAAGAAAAGGCTTTAATTTGTTTTACAAAGGGGCCATCACTTTTGATACAAACATTTAATCAAAAATACGAGAGGGGAAAATCAGACTTAATAGGGACTGTTCCTTTTAGGCATTTGCCAAAATAATAGGAAGTGAATTGTTTTTAAAATAAGGGAACAAATATGTGGTTTCCAAAAACTTCTTTCCATCACAAATTATTTTAGAATTTGATTTTAATTCAATGTTGCCTAAATTGTAATATGCTTAATTTGAATATTTTTTTTGAGTGCTTGCCTTAATTACCATTCTACTTAATATGACAGATCTTTTATTCAGGGAATGATTGAACGATCAATCCAATAAGCCGTAACAAGGAGCACGAACGATGTGTGTGATACAAAGTAAACAATACATACGCGATAAATAAAATAGACGTTCGTGAAGACATGCGCTACGCATAGAAAATGTGTGAAATAAAAATAAAGAAGTGCAAGTAAAAATGAAGACATAATGTGATGATGCGACGCAAGTTGTACCACTGGTGATCCTCCTCAATTGACTAAAGACCAAGTTGCCCAGCTTCTTGGTCTCCTTCCCATTCAAAATCAAAATTCTGGTTCAAGCTCTCTTTCAGGGAAGCTGTTCAAAAGTTGCCAGGTATTTCTTATTGCTTGTTTATTAGTCATCAACCAAATGATTGGCTAATCGACAGTGGTGCCACTGAACGGCTCCATGACCTCTATCACTCACATTGGAAGTGTCCATCTACATGCTTTTATTGCATCGCAAAACGTGTTGTTTGTTCCTACCTTTCAACACAATTTAATACCCGTTAATCAACTAGCCACTGATTCCTATAGCCTTATATTTTTTAATTCCACTTCTTGTTTCTGTTATGGGCCTACTCGGAGGTCGTCGGAGGAGTAGTCAGAGGTGGAGATGACGGCAGTGGAGATACTACAGAGCCATGACCGCGGCTGCCTAAGCGGGGCTTGCTCAAGGAGAGAGAGCTTCCATGATCTCTTTAGGGTTTAGGAAAATAGAACTTCATTAATTGATAATCCATACAATACACCATATGCCTTTATATAGGTTTGCAAGATAATAAAAGACAAAAAATAATAATAATACATATTACTAGACCCGGTGCTCGAGTCCCCTACATAATGATAACTCTTATATAATGATGACACAGAGATAATCATAATCAATTAGATAGGCGGGTACGCAACCCATAACATTTTCATGAGAACCATTTGCAAAAGAAAACTATAGAAATTGGTAAACGGATCAATGGTCTCTATTGCTTTTCTATTTCGCTGGACAACAACCTTCCTCCAAACATTCAGAAGCTAAATCGGGTAAAAAGGATGTAAGACGATGGAGGTCATGCAATTACTACACTTGATAAAACTTTGCTATGGCACCATAGATTGGGCCATGTTTCTTTGGATAAACTCCATCGTCTTACATCCTTTTTACCCGATTTAGCTTCTATACATAATGTGCAATGCAATGTATGTCCTCTTGCTAAACAAACTCATCTTCCTTTTTATAAAAATGATATTTTTTGTTAAAAAGTCTTTGATGTTATTCATTGTGATGTATGAGGACCATATAGAACTCTTACTCATTTTGGATTTCATTAGTTCTTAACCCTTGTTGATAATTACACCCGGAATACCTGGACATATTTGATAGTTTCTAAGGCTGAAGTTCCTATTTTGCTTAAATCTTTCTTTAATCTCATTTTAAACCAATTCAATTGTTCTCACATTTTTTAGAATTGATAATGGTTCTGGTTTTTGTGATCACACATTGAAATAATTTTTTCTCAACCATGAGATTCTTCATGAAAGTAGTTGTATCTACTCACATCAACAAAATGAAATCCCTGAATGAAAACATTGGCATATCCAATGATCATTCTCTTTTTACCAAGGCTGCAGTCATTTTATAGCTCTCTTGGTATATGTTGATGATATCATTATGGCCGGGACACGTCGGTCTGATCTGTGGGGATGACGACGACGAAGGATACTATGGTGCCGGAACTGCGTTTGCTTAGGCGGGGTGTGCTTAATCTCATCAAAGGGGAAGTGAATAAATTTCTTCTTGGTACCTTCCATTCCGTACAATCCACACCTTAAATAGGCTTACAAGACACACATCCCATAAGTGATAACTCCTAACTTCATAAATGCAAGACAACAATAAGTAATAAAACACAAAAAACAACATAATAAAAATCCCACTTTATAATTGGGCGCGAAACCCATAACACGATGATATTATAACGAGTGCATCCTCACACCATGAAGTCATCATGATGATCTCTCATAATAATTGTAGTCAAGATATGCAACTCGAGGTTGAATCGTTGAGGCAATCGATGCAAGAAATCAATATACAGATGAATTACATAACACACTCATTTCTCAGTTCGCCACATATATGTTCATTTCTCAGTTCGCCGATCGTCAACTGGGAGCACACAACTACCATATTCCAACTTTCATCGGTTATAGAGAATATCAACCACAATGCTATCAACCCCCATCACATTTTCTTGAATTGAGTGTCCAAGGTTCTTTGGAAAGGGAACACACGAATGAATATATTACATAATACATAGAACAATTCTTCGAAATTGACAACACTCTGGAACACATCAAAATTAAACTTGCATTAACTTATTTAAATGAAACTTGCATTAACTTATTTAAATGAAACTTGCATTAACCTATTTAGGAAGCAAGACATTATGTTGGCACCATTACTATCTCAACTCAAGATTAACTTATATAGGAGGAATACATCCAAGCACTCAACCATAGATTTGGTGTTACATGTGGAGAAAATCCGATGAGCAATGTCAATAAACTGCATCAACGAAGCACAATTGAAATTACTTGGATGGATTTGATGCCTTGTGCAATCATGTGCATATCCCAAATGAGCATGCCATTAGCTTGTGCTTAGTGGATTACGAGTGAATTGAATTTTCCATTTGAATGTTTTGGCCTCAGACTTTACAATTAGCTTTCATTAGCCAAGCTTGAAGAACATACTTTATTATCGGGCTCTAGAAGTCGCATCATCATCAGTATCAAAGTTATAATTGATTCGAGCCATTACCGACTTCACCAAATCCTCAACATATAAACAACATCCATGAGCATCCATGGGAAATTCTTCGTTGTCTAAGTGGCTTATATCGATTGAATTATGTTTTTAGTGCAATGCCAAATCAACAACCGAAAATAAATGTGCATGAACAATGCAAGTTATGCTTTGGAATTGAAGTAATTGAGGACGAATTTGCAGAATATACAGAAGTCCACGAAAAATTGCAAGAATAAGTTGAAATAGAAATTGAGAATGAGACGTCCTTAATTACTCCTCTAAGTCATTTCTTAAGTATTAATACATATCACATTATGTGAATGACCGGATCATATAAGGAAAATGCAGCACATTTCTTGATAGATCATGTTATACTCATAATTATTTGGATAGGACTAGTAATGTTAGATGCTCAGAGTATAGATAACTAGCTGTCGAGTATGGAAAGGGAAAGAGAGAAAGAGGGAGGGATCGACTAATCGAGAATAGCTCCTCAGGGTTCCCAAGTTTCTTAATGCTCAAAGATGAAAAGAAATTACATAGCATAAAGGGCTTAAATAATTCCCTCGACCCAACTACAAAAGAAGGAAAGATACATCTGGTTTCCCATGATAACCGCACGTCTTAATGAGTTTCTTCCGCTAGCGTGTCACTAGCGGGGTTGTCGCGTCACTTGTAAACCCACCACACTGGCGGACTTCCCTCTCCCTCCTCTGTGTTCGTAACAATGCAGAAGTCTAGAAACTTAACACGGAAATCAGACCGGTCAACCCATGTAGACTCCGATGGCGGTCGATCAAGCCAGTGCACTAGGACTTGCTCGATCGAGGAATCCTCTCGATTGATAGTATGCGTATCCTCTCCGCCGGTGTACCGTATTCCAAATTTCATTGATCATAGAGAATATCAACAACAATGCTATTAACCTCCATCACATTTTCTTGAATTGAGTCTCCAAGGTTCTTTGGAGAGGGAACACACAATTGGATACATTACATTGAACAATTCTTCAAAATTGACAACACTCCAGAGCACATGAAAATGAAACTTGCATTAATTTATTTAGGAGGCAAGACATTATGTTGGCACCATGACTATCTCAAATCAAGATTAACTTATATATAAGAGGAATACATCCAAGCACTCAACCATAGATTTGGTGTTACATGCAGAGAAAATCCGATGAGCGATCTCAATAAACATGCAGAGAAAATCCGATGAGCGATCTCAATAAACTGCATCAACGCAGTGCAATCGAAATTACTTGGATGGATTTGATGCGTTGTGCAATCATGTGAATATCCCAAATGAGCATGCAATTAGCTTGTGCTTGGTGGATTACGAGATGCATTGAATTTTCCATTCAAATGTTTTGGCCTCAGACGTTATAATAAGCTTTCAGTAGCCAAGTTTCAAGAACATACTTTATTATCGGGCTCTAGACGTCTTATCATCATCAATATCAAAGTTATAATTGATCCAAGCCATTACCAGCTACACCAAAACCTCAGCCAAGTCAACGAATTTTATCATCATATAAACAACAACCATGAGCATCCATGGGAAATTCTTGGTTGTTTAAGTGGTTTATATTGATTGAATTGTGTTTTTAGTGCAATGACAAATTAACAACTGAAAGTAGATGTGCATGAACAAAGAAGTTATGCTTTGTAATTGAAGTAATTGGGGAAGAATTTGCAGAATATATAGAAGTCTATGAACTACAAGAATAAGTCGAAACGGAAGTTGAGAATGAGACAACCTTGATTACTCCTCTAATCCATCTCTCAAGTATTATTATATATCACATTATGTGAATGACCAAATCATATAAGAAAAAGGCAGTACATTGTACTCATAATTATTTGGATGAGATTACTATTGTTATATGCTCGGAGGAGAGATAACTGACTGTCGAGTATGAAGAGGGAAAGAGGGAGGGATCGAGAATAATTTCTTAGGGCTCCCAAGTTTCTTAATACTCCAAGATGAAAAGGAATTACATAGCATAAAGGGTTTAAATAACTCCCTTGACCCAACTACAAAACAAGGAAAGATACATTTGTTCCCAAGATAACCGCGCATTTTAATAAGCTTCTTCCGCGGACGTGTCATTCACAGGTTTGTCACGACGCTGGTATACTTGCCACACTGGTAGACATCCCTCTCCCCCCTCTGCGTTCGTAACAATGTCGCCCTTTGGAAAATTTGCTTTGTCCTCAAGGCAGAAATCCAGAAACTGAGCGCAAAAATAAGACCAGTCAACTCATGTAGCTTTCGATGGAGGATGATCAAGCCAATGCACCAGGACTTGCTCGACCGAGGAATCCTCTCGACTGATAATATACTTATACGTGACAAGCTGAGGGATGTAGTCTAGCGAGGTTAGCCCGGAAGCTGGCGGGGGCTGTGTCGCCTCGACCGTGTGGTTTCCAATAACCTGTTTTAACTGAGAGACGTGAAACACCGGGTGGATGCGACTGTCCGGGGGAAGGCGAAGGCGGTACGTTGTAGTGCCAACCCGTGCAACAATCTCAAACGGACAATAGAACTTGACTGCTAGCTTGGAATGGGTTTGTGGGGTCACCAAAATCTGGCGGTGCATTCGAAGCTTAACAAACACAGATCCCTTCAGTGAATTGGACATCTCGATAACGACGGTTGGCAAAGACAACCATCTGGTCTTGCGTATGCTGAAGGTGATGGTGCAACTGGAGAAGTATGAAGTCACGATCACGGAGCAGGTTAGATAGGGATGCCATGGCCCATTCATCGGGGATAGCTGGCGTGAAAGGAGGTGTTGTAGGAGTATTCGGCCCAGGAAAGCCAATACGCCCATACCCGCGGGTGGTTACACACAAAACATTGTAGATATGTCTCCAAGCAACGATTCATCACCTCGAACTGCTCGTCCGTCTGTGGGTGATAAGTTGTATTCATACGAAGCTGAGTGTCCTACATCTTGAACAACGATTGCCAAAAGGAGCTCATGAATAAAGGGTCGGGATGGATCACAATGGAGCAAGGAAACCCATGCAAACGAATCACCCCATCAATGAAAGTTGTGACAACCACCGGTGTAGTAAACAAGTGTCTGAGGGCGAGGAAGTGGACATATTTAGATAGACGATCCATGACCACTAAAATGCAATCCCACGTCTTGGAGCGAGGGAGTTTTGAAATAAAATCCAGGGAGATATCCTCCAAGATACGGGACGAAATAAGGAGCGACTGAAAGAGGTCCCCATAAAAAGTGGCATCGTATTTGGCACGCTGACACGACAAACAGGCCGCCACAAATGCTTTGAACTGTTGGAACTTGGAACGTGTCAGGCCAACAATACAGAGATGCTACGAGGCAACTGTATGACCAGAAGGCACCAGTGTGGCCCCCCTCCGGGGTCGAGTGAAACTCGGCGAGTAGGCGTGGGATGAGCTGAGATGAAGCTGAAAGCACCAAACGATTGCGGTAGAGGATGCGATCTCCTGCGAGACTATATGGAGACCGGGCGGTGACATCGGCCCGCAAGGCAACCACCATCAACCGAAGAAGTCGGTCGGCGGCAACCTCACGTTGGATTAGGGAGGCATCCTCCCAGACTGGACGTGAGATAGCTGCTAAGCTAACATTCCGCGACTTCCGAGAAAGAGAATCAATCGCGCGGAATTCGATAAAAAAATCATAGCCCAATAGCCAATAGTTTTGCAACCCAGTCCTATTGTGCAAGAGTGGCAATTTGTTGATTCAGGAGGTACCAAAGGCTATGATGACCAATCCGAACTGTGAAGCGTCAGCCTATTAAGTAAGGATGCCAGTGCTGCACAACAAGTACCAATGCCGTAAGCTCAAACTCATAAGCGGTGTGGGTGTGGATAGTGACCGCAAACATACGGGCTGAAGTAGGCAATGGGCTGGCCCGCTTGCATCAACACTGTGCTAACGCCAGTGCATGATGCGTCACACTCCATAACGAACGACTGGGAGAAATTCAGGAGAGTTAAGACAGGGGCGATGTTAAGGGCTTGCTAGAGGTACTGAAAGGCTGTGGCCGGCTCTGGTGTCCACTGGAATGCGCCAATTCAAATTTCTTCAACATGCTGTGTTATGACCCCGCATAACAACCGGTTCGCGGGTCAGCAATACGCGCGTTGGCGGAAGGAGGCAACACAAAACAGGGCTGAACCTACCGGTTCAACCCTCCCCAATTAAACCGCGATGGCTTGGGGCTGAACCTGCGGGTTCAACCCGCATGGTGGGGACTCCCTCTTGGCTAGGGCGGACAGTAACTCTTCAGGTATTCTCCCTCTTTCCCTCTCAAACACTAATCCCAAATTCTCTCTTTTCCCTCTAATCCCCCTATTCTCCATACGTTCCCAATCGTCGATCCACAATTTCCATCCCGCACAAACATCTGCGATCGACGAACATCTGTGATCGACGACTTCCATCCCGATCGTCGATTCCTCCCGCACAAACATTTGCGATCGAAGCCGAGCCCTCACCGGCTTCCATCCCGATCGACGACTGCGACCTCTGTCCCGATCGACATCTGCGATCGTCATCTGCGCCGATCGTCGTCAGCACCATCGACGGCTTCTGCAACTCCGCCGTTCGACACAACACCACCGACGACTTCGACTACAACCCCCTTCGACGCATCTCCTTCGACTGCAACTTTTCCTTCCACCGACGGCAATGATCCTTCCGCTGACGACAACAATCCTTTGACTGCATCCTTCGACTGCTTCGAACCTAGATCCCTGCGTCGACAACTGCGTCGGACCGTCGCTGCCTTTCTCTGAACCCTCGAGTTCCGCCATGGTGACTCGCTCACAAGAAGAGTCCACGAGGCTAGCAACTCTAGAGGAGAACTACACCGGGCTGTCAGATACGGTGACGACCATCGAAGAAAAATTATGTGCATCAGAGAAACGTCTGGAAGAGCGATTGAATGCTCCCATGGAGGAGACCATGAGCTCGCTGTCTTAAAGTATTAAGGGCAAAGCAAGTGTGAACGGAGAAGCGAGCACGCACCAGGGGCCGATCTAGCTGCCAAGAGACCTCGGCAGGGGATTAGAGGACCTGATTGAACAACAACCTAGGGATACAATCTACCACCCTAGGGATGGGCTTTTGCCTAACCCTAAGGGACCGGTACACGCCAACAATAGCAGAACATGTGGTACTGGGAGTACAGACCCCCGCCGGTGGCTACAAGACCCGTATATCAACACAGAGAGGAAGGAGGATACCCGGATTTGCCGACAGAGCGTCGATGGCCTCTTGGCTTCAGCCAGGAGTATAGAAAACACGGGCCGCAGAATCCGAGAGCTTTCATGCCACCAAAAATGACCCGCATGAATTACCTAAAATTCAAAGGGGGCGGCGCGTTGGAATGAGTTCAAAAGGCGGAGTTATTTTACAACTACCTGGAGATTCCAGTGGAGCAGTGGGTGCAATTGGCGTCCTTTCACCTTGAAGATGATGCATTTTAGTGGACCCAGTGGTTCCTCCGAGGGCGTGACTATGTCCCTTGGGCCGAATTCTTTGACGGATTTGCAGCTCGTTTTGGACCATTAGAATATGAAGACTTTGAAGCTCGCCTCCAGAAACTGAGACAGAAAGGGACGGTCATGAAATACTGCACAGAGTTTGAAAGGCTCGCGAACACAGTACAGTGGGAGGAGAGAACATTCCTGAGCTGCTTTGTATCAGGATTGACGGATGACTTCAGAGACGAAGTGCATGCTTATATGCCACGCAGCTTAGCCCACGCCATTAGCCTGGCCTAGATTCAGGAGGAACGTTTCAACCGACAGAGGTCAAGAGTAGGGAGTATGAGGAATACTACAAACCTAGTGGCTGTCAGGAAGGAGCAGGCGGCGACCAGAAAAACAACCGTAAAAAAACTGACATGGTCGGATCTACAAGCAAGGAAGGAGAAAGGATTGTGTTTCAACTGTGACGACAAGTACGCTTCTGGACACAAATGTCAGATGAGCCAAATGTATATGCAACGAGAGGTGGACAGCGAGGAGCCGGAGCAAGGAGGAGAGCAGGGAGACAACTTGGATATTACCGAGTTCGGGGTATCTATCCAAGCTATGGAGGGAGGATCTACACCGCTCACTATGCGTATCGCAGGGAGGATCTGCCAATAGAAGGTGACAATCTTGGTTGATAATGGAAGCTCTCACAACTTCATCAGCTCCACAGTGGCACAAAAGTTGGGACATGAGATCACTAAGGATGCCGCTTTCCAAGTGATGGTGGCTGACGAAAATAAGTTGCAGTGCGAAGGGGTGCTAAAGGGAGTGGGGTGCAGCGTGCAGGGATTCACATGCATGATGGATATTTACTTGCTACCCATCCACAGGTTTGATATGGTTCTGGGGGTCCAGTGGTTACGACAACTGGGGAAGGTAACCTTGGATTGGTACCGCATGACCATGAAAGTTGCTCAGGAGGGAAGACGATACTGTTTAATGGGATCAGAACCTCTCCGATGAAGGGGAACTCTATTCGATGCCTATAAAGGTTGTGGGACGAAGAAAGCCCTATGACGGTGATCATGTAGCTTACGCCACTGCCTGCTTCTCCACATGAAGTGCCAGAGCAGATGCAGCCCTTGCTATTGCAATACTCAGAGATTTTCCAGGAGCCCCACTCATTACCGCCACAGAGATTTAGAGACCACCAGATCGTCCTCAAGGATGGAGCTGAGCCGACTAACATCCGATCATACCGCCACCCACACCTATATAAGGAGGAGATAGAGCGGAGCGTTAAGGAGATGCTAGCAGCGGGAATTGTCAGACCTAACACCAATTCTTTTTCCTCACCCATCATTCTGGTGAAGAAAAAGGATGGCTCATGGAGGTTTTGTGTTGACTACCGCGGGTTTGAACAACTCCTCAAGGACAAGTTTTCCATTCCCATGATAGAAGAACTGTTGGACGAGTTACACGGAGCACGCCTGTTCACGAAGTTGGATCTGCACTCGGGCTACCTTCAAATCAGGATGAAGGAAGAAGATATTTACAAAACAGCCTTCCGGACACACGACGGCCTTTACGAGTTCCCCGTGATGCCTTTCAGACTCTCCAACGCGCCATCCACGTTCCAGGCGGTGATGAACGAGATCTTTCGACCCCTTTTTCACATGTTCGTATTGATATTTTTTGATGACATTTTGATTTACAGCGCCAGTTGGGAGGAGCACCTCAAACATGTGGAGCAAGTGTTGGTGATCCTGCATCAGCACTAGCTATACGCCAAGCTCTCCAAATGCTCCTTTGGACAAGAAGAGGTAGAATATTTGGGTCACATAGCCTCAGAACAAAGAGTCCAGGCCGAACCGAAGAAGATTGAAAGCATGCAAACATGGCCTCGACCACGCACGATCGAGTCCTTTGCGGCTTCCTCGGGCTGACAGGCTACTACCGGCGGTTCGTGAAAGATTATGGAAAGATCGCACGACTGTTGACACAACTGCTACACAAGGATGCATGTAGCTGACAAGAGGAGGCAGAGACGACATTCCAGGCTCTCAAGACAACGATTACTGCCACACCGGTGCTAGTTCTACCTGATTTCACTAAGGAGTTTGTCCTGGAGACCGATGCGTCAGGCGTGGGGATTGGGGCCGTCCTCATGCAAGAGGGGCATCCGATAGCCAACTTCAGCAAGGCTTTGGCGCCACCGACACTGGGTTTATCTACCTACGAGAAGGAAATGCTGGCCATATACATGCCGTGACCCTGTAACGACCATACCTTTTGGAGAGACACTCAAGGTACAGACAGATCACCAGAGCCTGAAGCATTTTTTGGAGCAGCGGGTGGCTTCTCCTCTACAACAGAAGTGGGTGACGGGTTGCCGGGCTACGATTACGAGATCGTCTACAAACAAGGGAAAGAGAATGTGGTGGTCAACACACTTTCCCGCATACCAGAGGGGACACTTCACAACATCTCAGGGTCGCTGATCGGGGCTTTAGATGACATACGGGAGGAGATCCTTCAGGACCCGGACTTGCGCTCAATTGCATTGTCTCTTCAACAAGGGAAGACCACCAATCCAGGGTTTCACTTACAAAATGGACACTTATACTACCACGAAAGGGTCGTCATACCATCTTCATCACCATGGAAGATTATCATGTTGCACGAATTTAATTCATCGCCGATAGGGGACATGCAGCCGTTCTCCGCACTCTTCAACGGGTACGAGCCAACGTTTTCTGGAAGGGCCAACGAAGGGATGCTCAACAATTTGTACAGCAGTGCGAGATATGCCAACGACAGAAATACGAAACAACGTCTCCAACGTGTTTACTTACCCCCTGGAGATTCCACAACAAATTTGGGACACAGTTTCTATGGACTTCATCGACGGCCTGCCGAGATCCCAAGGGAAGATAGTTATCCTAGTCGGGTGGATAAGCTGTCCAAGTACGACCACTTCCTGGCCTTGAACCATCTCTATACAGGGGAGTCAGTAGCCGATTTGTTTGTGTGGGAGATAGTCCGACTTCACGACATTCCTCGGGCCATCATCTCGGATCGGGATCCTGTGTTTGTGAGCAACTTTTGGAAGGAGCTATTCCAACAACATGGCACTCGTCTGTGCATGAGCACCACCCACCACCCTCAGACGGATGGACAAACGAAGGTGCTTAATCGGGGGGTCAAGACGTACTTACGATGTTTTGTGATGGATGCTCCCCGCACTGGACCCGTTGGCTTCATTGGGCCGAATACTGCTACAACACCTCCTACCACACTGCAAGTAAACTCACTCCATTTGAAGTTGTGTACGGACGCTCCGCCCCGACCTTGGGGACATATGAGCCAGTGGGAACGACACTACCAGCTGTTGATCGGGAGTTGCACGATCGGGATCGTACTCTTGCCCTTCTGCGTGAAAACCTACTGGCCGCTCCGAATAGAATGAAGGTTCAAGCAGATAAACACAGGACGAAACGGGAGTTCGCAGTAGGAGATGAGGTTTTCCTTAGGCTTCAATCATACAGGCAAACCTCCGTGTCTCGGTGGACGAACCAGAAGTTAGCACCGCTTTATTATGGACCTTTCAGAATCATCCAGAGAGTAGGACCTGTTGCATATACGTTGGCTCTGCTAGAGGGATCGCGTATTCACCCGACCTTCCATGTATCCTTGCTGAAAAGAAGATCAGGGACACGGTACAGGTGTGCCCTACCCTGCCAGAAACACCCCTCAGTGGGGAACTGCGACCGCTCCCAGAGGAGGTACTGCTCACCAAATGGAAGAAGCGCGGTACCGAGTACCGCCAGAAGATCCTCGTCAAATGGAAGAACTTATCAGCGACACACAACACTTGGGTTGACTTGCTCGAGTTCCAAAAATTTTATCCAAACTTTCACCTTGAGGACAAGCTGGCTGCTGATAGGGGAGGGAATGTTATGACCCCGCATAACAACTGGTTCGCGGGTCAGCAATATGCGCGTCGGCAGAAGGAGACAGCACAAAACAGGGCTGAACATACCGGTTCAACCCTCCCCAATTAAACCACGATGGCTTGGGGCTGAACCTGCGGGTTCAACCCACATGGGGGGGGATCCCCTTTTGGCCCAGAGGTATAAGTACCTCTGGGGCTTGATCGGCTAGGGAGGACAATAATTCTTCAGGTATTCTCCCTCTTTCCCTCTCAAATCTTAATCCCAAATTCTCTCTTTTCCCTATAATCCCCCTATTCTTCGTACGTTCCTAACATGCTGGAGAGGGGTTTGGAAAATATTCCATAGTCCAGAATGAATCACCGGTAGTACCCAGTGGGACCCAGAAAGCAGCAGACGCCACAGACAGAGTGGGGTGTGGGCCACTGAAGGATAGCCTGGACTTTGTCTTGGTCCATAACGACTCCCTGTGCGGAAATCATGTGCCCCAAGTAGTTGATTTCAGTCTGACCTAAAGTGCTCTTCTTGGGGTCCACCAGAAATTCATGCTCCTGAAGGGTGGCAAGTGTCGTCCATACTTGATGAAGGTGACCCTGCCAGGAGTTGTAAACTATGAAAACCAAGATGTACCTGCACATGGCCGACCTAAAAAACCCCCATTCATGGTCGCCTGAAAGGTGGCTAACTCATTCATCAAGTAAAAAGACATGACGATGAACGCGTAGTGGTCATCATGCATGCAAAACACCGTCTTTGGGATATCCTCCTCCCATACCCAAAGCTGGTTGTAGCCGGAGCGAGGCCCAACTTAGAAAAATAAGTGGCCCACCGTAGCTCATCCAAAAGCTCTTGTATGATCGGAATGAGATATTTGTTCAGAATAGTGACCTTGTTGAGCTCCCAGTAGTCCACGCAGAAATGCAAACTGCCATTTTTCTTGCAAACCAAGAGAACCAGACTAAAAAATGGACTACCGCTGAGAAGGATTATACCCGCGACGAGCATGTTTCCCATAAGCGTCTCAATTTCGTCCTTCTGCGCGTGGCCGTAACGGTAAGGTCGAATAGATACGAACGCCATGCCCGCCTTTTATGAGATGCGGTGTTCCGTCAAACGAGGCGGTGGAAGGCGGACCGTGTTGATGAAGACGCCCAGGAACATTTCCAGAATAACCTGCAGGGTCAGGGGGGTTGGCGAGTGGGGCCTCCTGCTTAACCACGTGCCACAAGTATGCGACTACATCGACGTCACTCATTTTTTGAATAGAACGGAATGAGACGGACTAGCGCAAGAGAATAGAGTTGCCCGACAACAGTAGCGGTGTCCCCTCATGGATGAACCACATTGTCATGCAATCCCAGTTGGCGCTGACGTCCCCTAGGGTGCGAAGCCAGGCTACTCCAAGGATAATATCGACCCCACCTAGTGCAAACGCCTAGAAGTCAACCCGAAGGGGGTATCAACCCCACTGTGAGGGTTAACCCTGAGCATAGGCCGGTCGGCAGCCGGTTGCCCGACGACGACCATCTCCCAAACAGATAGAGAAGCGTGTGGTGGGGATCAATGACAACGCCGAAAGATCCACTAGGCGTTGCACTATGAAATTGCGGCTCACACCACTATCAATCATGACGACCATGGGGATCTCCTGAAGTGTCCCGGGAAGCTTCATCATTTGGGGGCCAAAAATCCCGTTGACGGTAAAGAGGTGATGGTCCGGGCGGTGTAGAGTTGTTGGCGGAGGATCGTCGACATCAACATCAACCTCTAATGCCTCAAAGTCTGTGAGGGTAACCTCAGGCTCTTCCTCACCAATGACGACTCAAAGGTCCTTCAGTGGGCAGCCATGGGTTGGAGTATACAGTTGCTTGCAGCGGAAGCACATGCCCTTCTTGCGAAGATCATGGTACTCTTGATTGGACAACCGAAAGTGCGCGGGGTGTGGGAGAGGGGGGGGGGGGGGGGGGGGGGGGGGGGGGCTGGGAGGGCGCGTTGGTGGGTAAGGGAGGCCGAGGAGAAAGCGGTCCTCCATCTGTGGTGGCCGGTACACTATTGCAGATCAGGTGGCTGGACGAGGAGGGGCCATCGGGGGCAGGTGACCGACATCCAATGGCCGGACTTGGAATTCAATTTCAACTAGATGTGCGAGCTCCATAGCCCCGACAATAAAAGACAAGTGGTGTGTGCGCAGTGGGGGCGCAAATGCGCCGTAGTAGGCCATGCATGAAGAAACTGAGGTAGTGTTCGGGAGGGAGACCCAACTTATGCGTGGCCAAGACAATAAATCTGTCGATGTAGTCGTCAAGGGATCCCGTCTGGCGGACACCACAAAGATGCTTCATGACGGAGCCTGAGTAACAGACATCATAAAAATGAATCAGGTTCTGCTGAAGGTCCGACTAGGAGAGAGTGGGCTTGGATTGACGTAGCCAACAGACTCAATGGAGAGCGGAGCCCTCCATGCCAATGAGATCCGTAATGACCTTGTGCGGCTTTAAGATCTTATGAACGTCGAAGAACCGCTCTACGCGGGCAATCCTACCCATGGGGTCGGTGCCATTGAAGGAAGGTACGTCGAACGAGCAGTGGGCTGGAGGAGAACCCGTCGGTGGTGGAACTGGATCCCGGGGAAGATTTGGATGTGCGAGAAGCGATGTGGAATTCGCGTTGTTGGTTGATGAAGATCCGGATTTTTGCCATAATCCTGAATGAATCGCCAGTAGTGCCCAGTGAGGCCCTGAATGCCTCGGACGTCGTGGAGTGAGCGGGGTGTGGGCCACTGAAGAATGACCTGGACCTTGTCCATAACGACTCTCTGCGCAGAAATCGTGTGCCCTAAGTAGCTGATTTCTGTCTGACCGAAAGCGCACTTCTTGGGGTTCACCAAAAAATCATGTTCCTAAAGGGTGACGAGTGTCGTCCGCACATGATGAAGGCGATCATGCCAGGAGGAGCTGTAAACTAAAATGTTATCAAAGAAAACCAAGATGTACTTGCGCAAGGCCGACCATGAAAAAAACATTCATGGTGGCCTGGAAGGTGGTAGGCGCATTCATCGAGCCAAAAGACATGACGATGAGCGCATAGTGGCCATTGTGCCCACGAAACGCCGTCTCTCCTCCCGTATCTGGTGGTAGCCGGAGCAGAGGTCTAGCTTAGAAAAGTAAGAAGCCCACCGTAGCTCATCTAGAAGCTCCTGTATGGTTGAAATGGGATATTTGCTCGGAATAGTGACCTTGTTGAGCTCCCAGTAGTCCACGCAGAAACGCCAACTGCCGTTTTTCTTGCGGACGCCACAGAAGCTCCACGGAGGAGCCTGAGTAACATACATCATGGTGGCGAATCAGTCAATCAGGTCCCGCTGAAGGTTTGTCTAGGAGAGAGTGGGCTTGGACTGACGGAGCCAACGAATCCAATGGAAAGCGGAGCCTTCCATGCCGATGAGAGTCGTGCTTACCTTGTGCGGATTCGGGATCTGATGAACGTCGAAGAACTGCTCCGCGCAGGCAATCCTGCCCATGAGGTTGATGCTGCCGAAGGAAGGGACGTTGAACCAATGGTGGCTGAAGGAGAACCCGTCAGTGGTGGAACTGGATCCCAGAGAAGATTTGTTTGTGCCCCGAGAAGCGATGAGGACTCCGCGTTGGAGGTTGATGATGTACTCTGTCGGTCGGCCAAAAGGGCGTTGAACTTAGCGTCCAACCACAACATTAGGGCTTGGAGCGAGGCAATGGACTCGTTATGAGCATCAATGCGGTGGGAAATGGCCGGATCCATAGGAGGTTAAGACACGGGTGTGTCAGAGGGCGCCATAGATATGAGCCGTGGGGGCATGCACGCGTGAGGAATGTTGGTGCAGAGCAGGAACGACGATTGGACGTTGTCGGGCTCTACAAGCAGAGCATAACGGACGAACAACAACAGGGAGACCGAGAAGCCACAAACAGTAGACGGAGGCGGTGTTGTGGGAGAGGGGTTGTCGACGAGAGGTGAGGTCGGTGGTAGCCGCTGGAGTCGTAGCGGTCGGGGAGGCACTTGTGGGATCAGTTGTGGTGATGCGATGTGTGCGGAATCGACCTGGAGCAAGCATGCACGAGAGGTTCGTGCAGCAGAAGCGGGAAGCGCTGGGACGTCTCTGGGCGACGAAAACCGTGTCCGCAAGAGAGGCAGGTCACACCAACTTGTTAGATGCTCGGAGGAGAGATAACCCGCTGACGAGTATGGAGAGGGAAGAGGGAAAGAGGGAAAGAGAGAAAGAGGGTGGGATCGAGAATAACCCCTTAGGGTTCTCAAGTTTCTTAATACTTCAAGATGAAAATAGATTACATAGCATAGAGTGTTTAAATAACTCCCTCCACTCAACTACAAAACAAGGAGTGATACATTTGGTTTCCCAAGACAATCACGCGTCTTAATGAGCTTCGTCCGCCGACGTGTCACTCGCGGGTTTGTCGTGGCGCTGGTATACCCGCCACACTGCTGGACACCCCTCTCCCTCCTCTGCATTCGTAACAACTATTGTGAATTTGGGGTGCATCTTAAAGACTATTCCAACATTTGTCTTTCCTGCAGTAGATGAGAATCATATCAAATTATGTCAATGTGTATAGGTTTTGCACAGAAGATGCAATGAATTATTTTTTCAACTGATATGTTAGTGTTGCCTCTTGGAAGGTGTGATGTAGTCCTTAGGAATTCAATGGTTCGTGGCCTTGGGAACCAGTATATGAGACTTCTGTGACCTCAAAATGAAATTTAGGGTGCAAGGTAAGAAAATTTCATTAAGGGATAGCAGGATTGCATGTAGTGAATTAGTCACTGAGAGACAAATGTTGAAGATAATACAAGAACCAAGAGAACTATCATTGATGAGCATTGTTTAATTACATTTGCAAGAAAAAACAACCTAGTCTTATCCTTAATCACATTTAATCAACATAATGAGTAGCAACATTGATCCGGCTCCATCACAACTACTGAAAGAGTATCAAGCTTTGTTTAAAGTGCCAAGGGGACTGCCAACAATGAGACAACATGATCATCACATAAGGTTGTAAAAAGGAATTCAGCAAGTTAATGCAAGACTATATCGATATTTAGCTTTTAAAAATGAGATAGAGAAGCTCTTTGAGGAAATACTGAGTTCAGGGGGTGATTGTAAGTCCTTATTCATCTCCAATTGGGTTGGTAAAAAAAATATGGATCTTGGTCACTTCACATCGATTATAGAGAACTCAACAAGCATACAATCAAAAATAAGTTTTCTATAGCCATTATTGAAGAGCTATTGAATGATCTTATTGAAAGATATTTCTCTAAACTAGATTTAAGGCTGGGTGCCATCTAATGGGGATCACACCACTCGGCCCGTTAGGCTCTATTTTTGCCGACCACAAACACAGTGATGATCGGGACCGCTCATCTTGAGCGGATCGCCGATTGTAGTATTTTTCGTTCTTTGCATTTTTAATTTTACTTTGTAATTTTGTTTTTTTGAGGTTGGCAACGAACGGAGAATCATGACCATTCATTGCCCCCTCTAGTCTATATATAGAGGTAGAAGGCTCTAATGAGACTATGAGAGACATTGAAAGTTGAAGCCAAGAAGCCTAGCTTTTGATCAACCGGTGTTGAAGCCGGAACCCCTCCAGGTGCGACGGTTGGACCTCCCCTCTTCCCTTGGCCACCGGACATACCCCTCTCCTTTCCACCTCCAAATCGAGCCTCCCCCCAACTGGCCCCATATCCCATCCTCCCTCCCACAACCGACAACCCCTTCCCCTCCCACCAACACCTCCTTCTGGAAGCCCAAACTAGCCCCCCCCACCAAAATCCCCTCCCCAACTCCACCAAAACAGCTCCCTCTCTCCTCCAAATTCTCCCCGTTTTCAGTCTCCGGCGATCACCGGAAAATCTCCCCCCACCTCCGACGAACCTCCACCATCACCATCCAAGTTCCTTTTCTTTTCAGTTTTCCGGCGATCGCCGGAAAACACCACCGGCCACCACTGCCGGCCAACCACAACCCCACTACCCTATTACCACCTCCCCCCCACTATCCCACTACCCCCATTTCTCTCACGTGGAGCCCCCATCTCCCCCATTATTGCACAGCCGACCCACTCCCTCTCCCAACCCACTTCTCCCACAAACTGAGTCCCCCCTACACCACAACCAACCGAACTCCACTACCCCCCCACCCCCCACCGACCACCACCACCACCACCACCACACACACACACACAAGCCGAGCAGCCCAGATCGCCAAATCCAGCAGCGGGAATTAATTCCAGCCACCCAGATTTTTGATTCCAGCAGTTGCCGGAACTCCCAGTACATGCCGACACTTCACGCTTCCTTCTCCTCGCTGCTTCCATTCCCGTCCAGCACCCCATTGCATCCTCCACACAGCCTGCATCTCCCTCACAACCCTGAAAACTCCAAAAACAGTCCCACTGCCCGTTGTCCAGCAGTTCAAAGGTTCACCGGGAGCCCGAATTTCAGTACCACTACTTGTCGGATCGGCGATTCGAGACCGCGAGTGCGTCTGGAGCGTCGTTTTACATTATATATATATTTTTTTGGGCTTGTATTTAATGTTTTAGGACACCGGGCGTAACGGACGATCATAGCCATTCACGCCGGGTGCCCAACCACCCCTCTTGTTATAAATAGGGGCGGAGGTTCTCATGTTTCTGGGATTATTGTGTTTTGTTAGCGAATCTAGATTCGACAATCATTCGTGGTGCGACGCCGCGAGCCCGAGGTGTGATGCCTCAGTTATTTTCTTTTAATTTTCGATTCATCCCACTGCCATTCTACTGTTCGGTCACTGTTTACCCCCTCCCAGTGTGAAACCGCTCGACAGAACCACAATTCCCATCTCCTGGAGGAGGAAATCGCCATTTCCCTGTTTAGAGCTCTCGATTTCGACGGAAGAACGGCGCCAAAGTCATTTTTCATCTCCTTCATCCTCGCCATTGTTTCTGTTCACCCCCTTCCTCATTGATGGAAAGAGTCGAATGCTCCTGCGTGTCGAGCGCCTGTACCCGCATACCCCAAAGCAGACAGCAATCACCTCTTTCATGTGCTCCCTTCTGACAGGAACGAGGACTTGTCGCTCGTTCATCCACTGTGCTTCCCCTAGCCGCTCGATTTCATATATCTAACTGCTCCTGCTCATCTTCTACTTCCTCGACAAACCCCTGTTCTTCTCTCCTCTCATTGTGAACCTGCAAGAGCCACATCCCGCCATCGACTTCTTGCTCCTCCCATTCCGGTTCCGGCAGCCCTGTGTAACTTCCTGCTACCTACACAGTGCAAGAAGTCCTATATTCCTGTAACCAATCAACAAGCACAACTCTTTCCCGGGCTTGTTAAACACTCCTTGCCATCCATCACAGCGGTTGTACTCGTTTCGTGGGGCCACGCTTACCGTCGTCGCCGGATCTTTATGCACGTGAGTATATTTTAGTATTGTGTTCATTTTCTTTGTTATTAAATACGTCAAAATGAACACTATTTGTGTGGGTATTAAGATTGCTAGTGCTTTTATTTCACTTCTTTTAGTCCTATAAAATTATTCGTGCAAATTATGGTTAAGATCCTTCGCGCGAGGAAAACTTTTTGTTGGAGAGTAGGAAATTGGAATTAATTGAAAGAAAGGAGGCTCTCTTTTATATATATGAGGGAGGTACCACAAGACAATGAAGGGAAAAATAACGTAATTCCAACACTCCCCCTCAAGTTGGGCGTGTGATATCTTGCATGCCCAACTTGCACATAATTTTTCCAAACACGTTCTGACTTAACCTCTTGGTGAGAGCATCCGCTAACTGTTGATCTGAAGGGACATATGATGTGCTCACAACTCTTTCTATATTCTCATTGATGAAGTGACGATCAACCTCCACATGCTTTGTGCGGTCATGTTGGACAGGATTGTGAGCAATACTAATGACGACTTTGCTATCACAGTAAAGTCTCACGGGATCCTTGTTTTACATGCCAAGATCGTTCAAAAGAGATTTAATCCAGTCCTTCGCAAATCCCATGCGCCATGACTCTGAATTCTGCCTCTGCACTCGACTTGACAACCACATGTTTTTTTACTTCTCCATGCTACCAAATTACCACCAACTAGTGAACAATAACCAGAGGTGGACCTCCTGTCATCAACTGAACCGGCCCAATCAACATCAGTATAGACTTCAACAGTCAGTTCTTTGCTTGGGGAGAACAGGATACCCTTTCCAGGAGAGGACTTTAGATACCAAAGGATTCGATGGGCAGCTTCTAAGTGACGGGTTTTTGGTGAGTGCATGAACTGACTGATAACGCCAACATCATATGAAATATCCGGACGAGTATGAAATAGATAGATAAGACGACCAGCCAGTCGTTTAAATCTAGTGATATCAACCACCACTTCCCCATCATCTCTACCCAATCTATGGTTGACTTCAATTGGGGTGTCAGCAGGTCTACACCCACTCATCCCACATGGCTAGAGCAAGTCAAGGATGTACTTCCTCTGAGATATGAATATACCATGATTTGATCGAGCGATCTCAATTCCCAGGAAGTATCTGAGATTTCCCAGGTCTTTTACTTCAAACTCCTTTGCCAGTCTTTGTTTCAGAATCTGGATTTTTTCAGTGTCATCGTCCGTGATAATGATATCATCCACATAAACAATAAGAGCAGTGAGTCTCCCATGTTTGCGCCTTACAAATAAAGTATGATATGTATTGCTCTGGGAGTATCCAAATGTGACATAGCTCTATGAAATCTCCCAAACCAGACCCGAGGAGACTGTTTTAAGACATATATGACTTTCTTCAACCTGCATACCTTTCCCCCAGATCCGACCAGGGTAAGACCAGGCGGTAACGACATGTAGACCTCTTCTTCCAAGTCCCCATGAAGAAAAACATTTTTCACATCTAACTGTGTCAAAGTCCACACTTTGCAGGCAACACACGAGAGCAAAACTCTTATAAAATTCATCTTCCCCACAGGGGCAAAGGTTCTTGATAGTCAATCCCCATGGTCTGAGTATAGCCCATAGCTACCAAGCGAGCCCTGTATCGCTCAACAACACCTTGAGAGTTCTGCTTGACGGAGAACACCCACTTACACCCTACCACGGTCTTGCCAGGTGGCAAAGAGACCAAGTCCCATGTGCAATCCTTCTCCAGGGCCAACATCTCCTCACGCATATCATTTTTCCACTTTCGGTGAGCGATAACACCCTGCCAAGTTGAGGGGATAGAAAGAAATGGAGGAGAGAGGCAATAAAGAGTTTATGTGAGGGAGATAATGAGTTATAAGACACAAAGTGGGACATCGGATGTTGGGTAGAGATACAGTTTACCTTGAGTCCCTAAAGAAGGATTCGATGTTGGAGCGGGTAGCCTGAGTGATGCAGGACGACGCGTAGGGTTTGCGCGCCTGTCGGCTATTTCTAGGAAACCCTAAATGCATGCAAATAAAACTTGAAATTTGAGCGGCGTCGCACGACTTTAAGAAATTAAGCAACTAGGTTTTATAAAGCATAAAATTACTATTTTGTTTTTAAAAATGAATTTTCTTGAAATATGGTTCAATTCTAGATCCGGGGAAGGAAGCTCGCAACTTTCGTTCCGTTCCCCTTGTTGTATCAAACAGAGATCGTGAACTCCAAATACGTTTCCGTTTGGAGTTTTCGACGTAGCGTTCGCTGACAAAATCCCGGGCGAAAACCCACTATGTATCTAATATCCTAAAGAGAAAATTTAGATACACACAAAGGAAGAGAAAGGAGCAAGTTACCCACGGAAAGAGGCGTCTTTCCGCAATCGAAGTCGACGGCGATCCTGCGAGGATTTTCCTCGTCACCTTCGATCTCCCGCTCCGAGGTCGGCCGCTATCGCACAAGGGCACCACGAAATAAATTCGCTCACTCACACTAAGTGGTTCCACGGAATCTCAAACACTCACTAATGTAAGGAAGCCACCAACTAACAACCTAAATTCAGCACCTTCTCACACAAGAGTGGCTCCACGAAATCTCTATGCACAAGAGAAAGCTTCACTCTTGTTCTCACAAGTGGTTCCCCGAAATCTTTAAGCACTCAAACTAACCTAACCTAGTTACTATTCACGGAACAGTAACCAGTCATTGCAGCTAAATCCCCTAACTGTTCACTGGATACACACAGCCAGAACATCATTTCACTTCCAAGGTAACTCAATATCACGGCAATATTCCAGCATTAGCCACATCAGATCCACACTTTCAAGTTCACTGTAGCAAAATCAAAATCCAATCTAAACGGAACTATTCATCTCTCTCAAACGGAAGCAGCAAAATTATAATTTCTTCAAACTAAATCACACAGCATTCACGACAACAAACTCACAAACAGGAAGAATCATAAATTTTTCAAACTAAATCACACATAGCATTCACGGCAGCAAACTCACAAACAGGAAGAATCCTCTCTTGGAAGCAGACGAACAACAATCAAGCGTTTTTTTTTGTTTTTTAAAACTCCACTGTTCATCTTCTCCAAGACAATCTCACAGAGGACTTTCTAACAGAACTCAAAACCACTCTTAATCACTATTCATCATCCCTGTCATCGGAGGGGAAACACACACAACAAAATCTATTCAAAATCTCATACTTCACCTCCATTTACAGAATATGAATCCCTTTTTATAGGGCAAAAGAGAACAAGGCCATTAACAGAGACGTATCCCTGCAGTTACCGTCCCCGCCACTTGCGTCGTTCATGGCCTGGAACTTGGACTTGGGCTGGAACCGCCGGAGTGGGGCTTCGAGGCAGGTGGTTGAATTGGACGTGGCGGAAGGAGCATGCGGCAAGCGGCGACGTGGAGCAAACTACCCGGTGCTGCGTCGAGATCGGGGAAGGAGCGGCTGGGAACTGTGGCTTTAATAAAAACATACGAGAAGATGAACAGTGGCTTGGACGGCTGGAGCTGTGCGGCTTTAATAAAAACATATGTATATATATTTATATATATGGGTATATATATAAATCTATATATATATAGGTGTATACATATATATATTTATGTAGGTGTACATATATATATATATATATATATATATATACGCGACACACGCAAGCGTGCACAAAATAAAATTGTTCAACACAGAAATTGCAAATAAAATAAAATGCAAAAGTGCGACACTCGGTGTCGAGGGATCCGGACGGGTGCGACGTCGGGTACTTTGCGTCGACCGGACCTGGGCTGGTCTCCACCACTGAGAGATGTCGATGTACTTGGACCCTTTTTTCGCTGAATATACACCTGTAAAGGAGGAGCGGTCACAGGAGTAGGAGTAAGCAAGGATGTATACATAGCATGCATAGTCACAGAAGGAGGAATGGTTAGAGAAAGATATGAAGGAGGAATAGGTAGGGGAAGAGAGCTCACTTCCATTGGGTAAGACTCCTCCTGAAGTGAGGGCTCGTAGTAGGACCCAGACTCCTGAAATGTGACGTCCATAGTAACAAAGGTCTTTCTGGAAGGTGGATTGAAGCATTTATATCCTTTTTGGGTAGGAGAATACCCTATAAAGATACACTTGAGGGCACAAGGATCAAGTTTGGATGTGGGGGCGTACGTGGACAAAACACACACCCAAAGATCCGAGGAAGTAGATGTGTGGGAGAGACAGAAAGAGCTTCAAGAGAGGATTTGTGGCCAAGAACATGAGTCGGCAAACGATTAATAAGGTACGCCACAGTAAGAACCGCATCACCCCAAAAATACTTAAGGAGGTGCATCTTCAGGAGGAGGCAACGAGCTACCTCTAAAAGATGGCGATTCTTGTGCTCGGCGACCCCATTCTGAGCTGGGGTGTAGACAAGATGTCTGATGTATAACGCCCTGATCACTAAGATAACGCTCAAAGGAAAAGTCAACATACTCACGATCATTATCGCTGCGCAAAATTTTAATGGCATCGTTAAATTGAGTAGCCACCATCTTATGAAAACGCTGAAATAAGGGAAAACATCATTCTTGTTTTTCATTTAGTAGACCCACGTACACTGAGAAAAACAATCGATACACGTAACAAACCAGTGAAACCAGAAATAGAGGCACTAGGAGCAGACACATGATTAAGTGAAGCACGATGATGTTTACCAAGAGCACACACATCACATTTAAAAGTATTCAAAGATACATTTGACATATCCAGAAATAAAAGATGCATAGTAGATAGAGAAGGATGACCCAGACGGCAGTGCCAGGAGTCCACAGAGGTCTGAGCAGCAGAAAGAGCCTTTGGAGAAGAGGCATAGCTGGATGGGTCAAACAAGTAGAGGCCATCACGCAGTCTACCAAAGCCAATCACCGTCCCCTTCTTCAGGTCCTGAAAGATGCACGAGGAGGGAAAAAAGGTTACAGAGCAATTCATAGAATTAGTAAGGTGACTAATAGAAAGCAGGTTGCAAGTAAATTTAGGAACAAGAAGCACGGAAGAGAGAGTGCGAGTGGAGCAAGTAATGGACCCTTTCCCGGCAATGGGAGACAGGGATCCATCAACAATGCTCACTTTGTCCTAACCATACAAAGGGATATAAGACACAAAACCTGTAGCAGAACCAGTCATGTGGTCTGTGGCGCCGGAATCAATGATCCACTGAGTGAGAGAGCAAGTGGTGGCAGTGTAAGCACCTGGAATCCCCTGGTGGGCATATGAAGAGCTAGCAGACTCAGATGAGTGGCCAAGCATGAAGCGACGGAAGGCTTGACTCTCCTCAGCAGAAAGGACAGAAGGAACCTCAGGGGTGTCGGGTCCTCCATAAGGAGCAGGATCATCAACGACATCGGAAAGATAAGCCGAGTGAGATGGAAAAGGTGGACCCAGAGTGCGATTAAAGCTACGACCGCCACGAGGAGCAGGACCCCCGCGAGGAGGAAAGCCATGAAGCTTAAAGCAAGTGTCCCGAGTATGGCGGGCTTTCCCACAATAATCACACGTCAAATGGTCCTTGTCCAGAGACTTGGACCTAGTGTCACAGATAGAGCGACCACCGTGACTGAACCGAGCGGCAAGGGCAGAGCCCTCAACAACAGTGTTTGGTAGCCGAATCTGCCGACGATCATATTCTTGCTGAACCAAACTATACACCTCAGGTAAGGAAGGCAGAGGAGAGTGGCCAAGAATCTGAACACTGATGGGATCAAGGTCACGGTGGAGACCATGAAGAAATTCGAAGATCCGGTTGCGTTCCTCCCGGGCACGGACCAACACCTCATCCTTAGGGGAGACAAGAGTAAGCGAATCAAAATGGTCATACTCTTGGTAAAGCTGGGTAAACTCCAGGTAATAGGCCGCCGGGGGTGGGGTGGGGGGGGGGGGGGGGGGGGGGGGGGGGCGATCCCCTTGGCGCAAGAGGAAAATCTGACGCCGTAGTTGAAAAATCTGAGCGGCATTCCCACGACAGGAGTAGGAAATCTCGACACGTTTTCAAATGTCGGCCGCAACCAGAAATAGGTAGTTGCGGGCAATAGACTCCTGCATAGAGTTGGTCAGCCAGGATATCACCAAGGAGTTTTCGGATTCCCATTGGGGCCAATCCGGAGAGCTAGTAGTAGGTGTCATAGTAGTGCCATTGATGTAGCCGAATAGACGACGGCTCTTGAGGGCCAGAGTAACGTAACGAGCCCACGAGAGATAATTGGTTCCATCCAACTTAATGGTAGTGATCTGAGGAGTCCAGTGATCATGGGTGGCACGAAGAGAGCCGGTAGAAGGCAGAAGATCTTGAGGGGCACTCCGACCGGAGGAGACATCCAGAGTCTCACCACTTCCCGACATAGCATGCGAGGAAAAGAAAACACCGGGCTGCTAGAGTAGAAAAATCTCACTCATAGAAAGAGAAGAAGCAACGGAGGAGCGCAATCACGCAAGGAGAGGAAGATACATCCCCGCAAGAAGGAAGAACGGGTGCCGGAAGAGCAATCACAGACTCAAGCCTGCATAGATCCGACGCCAAGAATGGTTCAAACAACCATGCGAAGAAAAATTGCGCCGATTGGCGCCGGAGGCAGATGACGGGAGGGGAAGCTCCTCCGCCGACTATCGCTGGAGGCAGAAGACGCGCCGACTGGCGCTGGAGGCAGAAGACTCGAAAGCTTCTCCGACGAAAACGCGACAAGGGCACGCGGAAGACGAAGGAAGAGGAGTCGACCGACGAAAAAGCGCAGAAGACGGCTTGAAGAAGACGGGCTCGCGGATGACGAAACGCGTGCGGACGGACGGACGAGCGAAAGGAGAGATTAGGTTATTGCTGACTCTGATACTATGTTGGAGAGTAGGAAATTGGGATTAATTGAAAGAAAGGAGGCTCTCTCCTATATATAGGAGGGAGATACTGCAAGGCAATAAAGGGAAAATAACATAATTCCAACACTTTTGATAGTATTCGTACGCTTGAAAATCAAAATCACATTGTGTAGAAATGCTCAACTTTTATAATTATATTTGCTAGCATCGGATTCCGGCTAATATTTTAAAAAACTTGCATGCATCATTTAGGTTGGGTTCTTTCGCGTTCATTCCACAGATGCACGTAGGTTTGCATTAGCGTGTCGACACCGTCATTTATTTCACATAGAATCGTCTTGCGTCAAAAAGTTATAATTGAAGCAGTGAAAGTGCGCCTTTTGAGAAATGCAAATTGAGTACTGTCCATTTAATTTCTCATGAAGGAGTGACAGCCGGTCCCAATAAGATGAACAATGTTTTAATGGCCAGTTCCAAATTCATTGAAGAAGCTATGGGAAATTTTTAGGCTTGACATGATACCATAGAAGATTCATAAGAGGTGTTTAAGTCTAGCCACTTGACATGATACCATAGAAGATTCAGTCTAGCCATTTGATTTTCAAAGAAGGGTGTTTAAGTGGAATGATAAGAAAACTGCAGCTTTTGACATACTGAAACAATCAATTAGTTAACCTTCAGCAGTTGCCTGGCTCAATTTCTCCAAGCCATTTACAATGGAGCCTTATGCCTCAAACACTAGAATGCTCTTACAAGAATATCATCCTAATTTTTTCAGTAAAGCTCGAGACCCTAAGAATGTGGCTTTATCTGTGTACTAGATGAAGCTCCTAGCAGTTGTTTTAGCTGTGAAAAAGTGGAGGCCTTATTTGGTAGGATATCATTTTATCATAAAATCAAATCTCACAAGTAAAATATCTGGCGTAGCAAAGGATTTAAACTCCTAAACAACAGAAGCGTATTGCAAAACTCATGTGATATGATTTCACAATTGTCTACAAAATGAGTTACTTTCCTTGGTTACATCGACTTTTGATCTTATACACAATCAAGAAAACTTGGAAAACAGATTATTATTTACTGGATAGCATTAAGAGTAAAGGAATCGATCCTGATAATAGGCCTAGTTATTAATGGGTTAACGAATCTTCGAAAGGAAGTGCAAATCAGTGGTTGGCAATGATGATAAAGAAATTATTATTGCAAGTATATCATGATAATTGTTAGGGGCCTTATGGGATAACAATAGCCTTAAGAAGGATTAAACAATTGTTTTATTGAAGAATGAAAGTGACAACCCATGATTATATCAGTAATTGCGTAGTATGCCAACAATGCAAGTCAGGTACTTGCCAATTTCTGGAAGAGATACTTGCCAATTTCTGGAAGAGTATGGCATGAGATGACGAGTTATCAAAGGATTTTGTTGAAGGATTGCTTAAATTGTAAGGGAAAGAAGTAATATTATATAAGAAAGCTTTTCTTACTTATCTAGTAAACAATGAAAGGTTGATCAGTAGTCAAAGGAGGATATAAAAACTCAGGTGACGAGAAAACATTGAGAGAGAGATGTTGTAATGTTCGTGCAGTTTGCTATCAACTGAAACTGAACACCCTGTATAGAAGGATGCAAACCAGTGAAGGATTTGCAACAAGAAAAAATTGTCTTTTGGTTTTATGCCAACTTGCTAGATTAGTAACGAAGGACAATATTGAAATAATTTGATCCATTTGCCTCTCTATCTCCTATAATCTTCTTGGGTCTGCATATCATTCTACTTAAAAATGTCATGTAGTCAGATGCTTGCAATTTGAAAAACTTGACGAAATCATTGTTGGACGAAGTAGAAGCATCAAGATGATGAAGCTTGCCATTAAAACAGACAAAGTAGAGAAATCCCCTCGACAATAAGTGATAGTTGGTCTATGAAGCACAAACACTGCAAAATAAGTCGCATACCTGTACTGGGTATGTTTCTGGTACGGGTACGGGTACCGGACGCTGCGATACGCGCTATTCATATCCGCGCCCGTCATTTAGGTTTCGACGTTTCGTTTTGAGCTCGGCATTTAGTTTTGCTCTTGGCATCCCATCTACCTCTCTTCTCCAGAGCTCGTAAGAAGCCACAAATATCGTCGTCTCTCCCGTAAGAGGCCTCAGATACTGTCACCTCTCCCGTAAGAGGCCGTTGCCTCTCCCGTAAGAGGCCGCAGGGGATCTATCCCGTCTACTCTCATTCCTGTAAGCTTCTTCTTCTGCACATTTTCTTAAGAATATCTATTTTATTCTTCTGCATCGAGTGAATCTTTAAGAAACATAACATATTTGCTCGAGAAATAAGAAAGCTCTAGAAATGTTATTGTTCAATGCACATTTTCTTAAGAATTGAGTTCAGTTGTACACATCATAACCATGTCATCTTTTTGTATGTATTGCTAGAAGATCATTTCATTGTATATCTAGTTTTTTATTATATAATAAAATCATTTATATCTCAAGCATCACTAGCTATGCTAAGATGGAGTATTAGATGAAGTTGAATGGGTGTATAAATAAATGGGTTCAGAAGCATGCGTCTTTTTGAATGGGTATCTATTCTGTTTTTTGACTTATGCAGTTCATTTTTAATCAACATGTCGCTTTATTTATGTTTCCCCTGATCATATGGGAACTTATTTTCTTTTCTAGTTTTGTGTTTAGATTTCAATGCTTAATTAATGTTTATTTTTCATGTTTTCAAGAACTGAAAACTGTGCTAAGTTCTAGTTTGATTTTTGCTAGTTCCATGTTTGGTTATTATGATTAAGCTTTATCATTTTTGGGTATGTCTCAATCTTTCTTATTAGTATCATTGGTTCATCTTTTACCTCAGCAAGAAGTAGATTTTTTTTCTAGAGACAGAGCTATGTTATCACCGGTTTGTGGTCTTGTACTTCAACTTCAAGTTATGATTTATGCTTAATATTTTATTCTTTTGAGGACTTTTTATTGCATTTATGATATATACATATATATTTATTATAACTCCCTCCATACCCGTATCACTGTTTCTTAAATTTTGCCGTATTGGATACATGTCGTGCCCGGTACCTGTGCCCATACCGGTGCTTCATATCAGTTAGTACCTTTGAATTTGATGGTGATACTGAAGATGGAGAGCTTCAAGTCAGAAGATTGAGAGGCTATGAATTTCTAAGAGAGAGAGATTGAGGATGGTTGCCCCCTATAGTAGCACATGAAAATGGCATGGAAGGGAAGAGAGGAGATACTCGGGTAGGTGATGCGGAGCAGAGGCGAGGACGAGCTTTGGGCCCATTCTGGGCTGATTTGGCGACTTACCATATATGGCGTGCCCGGATCGACGATCCGACTCCGTGGATGCGTTCGGATTCGTGTTGCGAGTCGATTTCATATATTACTTTATATATTTTGGTTTATTATTGTTGTATTTAAGTGGATTTTCCCCCGGCCAATCATAGCCGTTGATTGGGATGCCCTAGCTTTGTTTTTATTATAAATAAGAGAGTAGTGGGCTGATTGGAGGCATTGCAGAATTTGGAGAAACTTCATTCCCGGATTCCAGCGATCAACCCGCGGTGCCGATGCCGTGGAACCCTAGGTGACGACTCCTAGGTGCTCAATCTTCTCCCCAAGGTACCCCCTATCCTTCCCCCTCTTTCCCCCTCCCAAACTCCCTCCCGCAGCCCCAACAGCCCCCAAATAGCCACCGTGTCTGGCTGCCAGAAATCCAAGTTTTCCTATTCAAAATCACTATTCAAAAATGAAATAAACTATTCATTCCCTATCTTTTCCCCTCCCCATTTTCACGGCCAGCCTCAACCACCTCTGTCCAGCAGCCCAGCAACCAGCCGCCACCCCCCAACCACCCTCCTCCCTGCCGCCAGCATTCAGCCACCAGCCGCCAGCCCTCCTGCCGCTCCTCCTCCTTGCTGTCACATCCAGCCGCCCCCTCCCTTACCCTATCCGACCACTCCATCCCCTCCCCCCCCCCCCCCCCCCCCCCCCCCCCCCCCCTCGTGGATCCACCTCCCACAGCCCCCTATTCCAAAATCTGTCCAGATCTGAGAATATCGCCCCCGATCTGTCTTCCTCCGCCTCCAAACATCATCCCGTATCTCGGATCCGCTCCCAAATATCGGATCTATCTACCCCCACCCGGATCTACCCCCGAGTGGCCAGATCTTCTTATTTCCGACCCGATCTAGCCCTCCACCACCAAGGACAGCCATCACACCATTCCGTCACGCCTCCGGTTCCACCTTCGATTGCCGATCTACACCTTCGGACCCAAATCTTTCAGTGCCTTGGTTAGCCCACTATTTGGTGAGATTTTGTTGTCTTGGATTATTATTTTCAGCATATCTGTATTGGCTTGGACTCTCTTGTACTTGTTTGAATATCTTGCATGGTAGTTGTTTGTTAGGTTATTATTGTGATTTGCAAGGTTTATTCGCCGCGCGCTCGTGCTTTGGCCCTCCACGCGGAGGAAAACCAAAGCTTGTTTCGCCCTAATAAATATTCTGCCTTGAATGCGAATTATCTGTGTGGGATGTTGTTTTAATGTTTATTATCTAACTGTGGCTAATCCGTCGGGCTTTGCATAGCATGTAGGGTTAGGTCTCGGTTTATCCGCCACCTATAGATTCGTCCTGCGTCAATTGGTATCAGAGCCTAGGTTGTGCGCACTTTCCGATACGCAGTCGTAGAGTCTATATGATTTTTTTCATTATGTCTAGGTGTTAAAATTATGCCTCCCCTCACTTTAGAGGTCCCGAGTCCACTTGCACCCGCCCTCATATATCCCCTTCAGGGAGACCCTCACGATACTATGATGATTATTCGCGAGCGCAGTACATCACTTTCAGAGATCGTGTTGACCCACCGACACGACCCAACTATGCTAGAGAAGATCAATATGATGATTGTCGTCGTTCGTATTCGTACACGCGAGCGGATCGTGTCGATCCTTCGACACGACTCGGTTACCTTAGGAATGATTATTATGAGGATCGTCGTTCCGAGAGAGATCTTGAGAGTCAGTTTCGTACTGCTGCCCCTTCCTTTGACGGCTCATCGAGTCCCGAGTCTTTCAGTTATTGGCTCGTAGATATGGAGTATTATCTTGATCATTTTGAGTTATTCGGTGAGCGTCGCGTCAAGTTTGCGAAACTTAGACTTTTAGATCAGGCGAGGGCATATTGAGCTAGCATTGAGAGGACAGGCGAGCGAGACCGTCTATATCGCGTCACTAGTTGGGTGGACATGAAGCGTACATTGTGTCAGAGGTATCTGCCTTCGTCGTATCGGAGTCGCTTGCTCGACCAATTATTTTCCCTTCAGCAAGGATCCATGTTCGTCGCTGAGTACAAGGATCGCTTTGATGAGTTAGTTGTGAGGAGCGATATCCGAGAGGACCCCGTCATGACCTCTTGCAAATTTCGGTCTGGCCTTCGATCAGACATTCGTACTGAGGTGGTTTATCATAGCTCGAATTCCCTCGAGCAGACGTATCAGCTTGCCCTTCGTTACGAACAGTCTTTGAGATCCGCAAGAGCTGGTCGGTTGGATCCTCACTTTGACCTCTGTAGTACGAGCTCCTCCCACACCGAGGACACCACTCTGCCTACCATTGTTCCACCAGACATGGTAGAAGTGATATCTGATGCAGATTGCTCTTACCCCAGTGAGGTGCTTAGCCCAGTGAGTGACCTATCTCTTGTTTCTGACCCGTCTCCCGCGACCCCGACAGAGAGTGAGCCTGAGCGACCTCCTGAGTCTATAGTGTCGTGCCCCTCACCCACACCACCACCTCTGGCATGTCATGGGTTGATTAGCACCCCTACCCTGGACTCACGTCTTGACACCGCACCCACAGACCCATTCTTGAGCTTAGATCTATGTCGCTCTCCCATTGTCATTACCCCGAGTCACATCACGACCGAGAGACCTGAGTCTGGTGTTGATCTCATAGTGGCTATGTCATCCATTCACGGGGACACTACCCCTCACGATGGTACTCACTTGGAGGACCATGACCCTAGTGACGAGTTCTACGACGAGCCCCCAGTTGAGCCTCCGGATGATCCGCCACATCCTGATGAGCATGGGATTCAGGTGAGCCCCGCTTGTATGAGTATCGATTTATGGAAGCCTCTTCCATTATCGTCCCTGACCCCGCCCCAGAGGATGGATATTGTGAGGAGCATCCAATATTTAGGGCACGACTTGCCGACACATCGCACTCTCGCTGAGTTTTGGGATGCACCACCTGCTGACCCACCTGACAAGCTCTTTCTTTTCGGGGACACTCACTACACTATAGAGCCACATCTTTTGGTCGATGCACATGATTTTCACTTAGGCGGTCGTCGTATTCGCGATGACTTTTCTTACACACCTCCCGGTGAGCCCCCTGATGTGTCACGTTCCCTGAGAGACACTTGGATCTTTATGAGCTCGTATTTGAGTATAGTTGTCTTTCACGATCATCTGAGCACTCGTCACACACGAGATGAGTTTTTTTACACTCCTCCGAGAGAGCCTCCTGATAGGCCACCTCCTTTGGTAGATTTTCAAGTGGCTATTAGTCTTTCACATAGCGAGCATGTTATGTCGGTCAAGTTTCATATGCATCATTTGCATGAGTCTGTTGAGTCGTTTCGTCATAATTTGCATGAGTCTATTGTGTTGTCTGTTCATCGTTTGCATGTGTGTCATGAGTCGGTCCGACGAATAATCCATATTGGTAATAAATATTGTAAATCACATGTGGATGTTCATTGGCAAGTGCAGGTACTTCATGAAGGCGAGCAGGTGATGGTGAGAATCTGCGTTGTGAGGCTCCGTGCGAGACTTGCTAAAAGCTTGAGCATTAGGCGAATGGATCCCTATATAATCATGAGACAGATCGAAGCAAACATCTACGATCTTGATATTCCTGCAAGTATGAGTATCCACCTGGTATTTAGTGTTGAAGATATGACGCCGTACTACGAGTCTCGCGAGTATGTGGACCCAAGCAGTGGGGACTTCCAGCCGCCCACACCTCCACTCCTGTTGCCTTACCACCCGCATAGCCCACCCATGTTTGATGACCACCACTACTCACCCACTTTTGACACCCACCCACCTGGGGACTCGTCTTCTTTGGTTCTACCTACGACGCTACCGATCGCTCCGGGATCCACCACTCGTGAGTTGAGCGTTGAGAGCTTCCTGGAGACCAGATTCCACCAGTGCATTCCTACAGCAGACGTTGGTGACACCTGGGTACTTGCAGCAGAGCTTGATCGATTCGCCCCTGGACTTCGACTTCAGTACGGCCGTCTCCATTCACCGGAGATGACGGCTTTTCAGTCAGGGGGAGTTGATTGGAGAGGCCACTTTTCAGCGACGACACTTGGACGACCTCTGGCGGGCATCTTCGAGTTTTACCTGGCATTCGACGAGAGAATTCTGACCCATATTCATCGGGAGATGAATTCTTTCAAGCCGGGGAGATTGATGCGGAGCAGAGGCGATGACGAGCTTTGGGCCCATTCTGGGCTGATTTGGCGACTTACCATATGGCGTGCCCGGATCGACGATCCGACTCCGTGGATGCGTTCGGATTCGTGTTGCGAGTCGATTTCATATATTAGTTTCTATATTTTGGTTTATTATTGTTGTATTTAAGTGGATTTTTCCCCGGCCAATCATAGCCGTTGATTGGGATGCCCTAGTTTTGTTTTTATTATAAATAAGAAAGTAGTGGGCTGATTGGAGGCATTGCAGAATTTGGAGAAACTTCATTCCCGGATTCCAGCGATCAACCCGCGGTGCCGATGCCGTGGAACCCTAGGTGACGACTCCTAGGTGCTCAATCTTCTCCCCAAGGTACCCCCTATCCTTCCCCCTCTTTTCCCCCTCCCAAACTCCCTCCCGCAGCCCCAACAGCCCCCAAATATCCACCGTGTCTGGCTGCCAGAAATCCAAGTTTTCCTATTCAAAATCACTATTCAAAAATGAAATAAACTATTCATTCCCTATCTTTTCCCCTCCCCATTTTCATGGCCAGCCTCAACCACCTCTGTCCAGCAGCCCAGCAACCAGCCGCCACCCCCCAACCACCCTCCTCCCTGCCGCCAACATTCAGCCACCAGCCGCCAGCCCTCCTGCCGCTCCTCCTCCTTGCTGTCACATCCAGCCGCCCCCTCCCTTACCCTATCCGACCACTCCATCCCCCCCCCCCCCCCCCCCCCCCCCCCCCCCCCCCTCGTGGATCCACCTCCCACAGCCCCCTATTCCAAAATCTGTCCAGATCTGAGAATATCGCCCCCGATCTGTCTTCCTCCACCTCCAAACATCATCCCGTATCCCGGATCCGCTCCCAAATATCGGATCTATCTACCCCCACCCCGATCTACCCCCCGAGTGGCCAGATCTTCTTATTTCCGACCCGATCTAGCCCTCCACCACCAAGGACAGCCATCACACCATTCCGTCACGCCTCCGGTTCCACCTTTGATTGCCGATCTACACCTCCGGACCCAAATCCTTCAGTGTCTTGGTCAGCCCACTATTTGGTGAGATTTTGTTGTCTTGGATTATTATTTTCAGCATATCTGTATTGGCTTGGACTCTCTTGTACTTGTTTGAATATCTTGCATGGTAGTTGTTTGTTAGGTTATTATTGTGATTTGCAAGGTTTATTCGCCGCGCGCTCGTGCTTTGGCCCTCCACGCGGAGGAAAACCAAAGCTTGTTTCGCCCTAATAAATATTCTGCCTTGCATGCGAATTATCTGTGTGGGATGTTGTTTTAATGTTTATTATCTAACTGTGGCTAATCCGTCGGGCTTTGCATAACATGTAGGGTTAGGTCTCGGTTTATCCGCCACCTATAGATTCGTCCTGCGTCAGTAGGTGATAGAGATATAGAGTAGATGGTAAGGTTGCACGTTGGAAGCTGGCGATGGTTGCGGACGTGTTGAGTGGTAATGGGAGGCTAGTGGGCCGGAAGAGAAGAGGTAGAAAGTGTGGTGGCTACAATTAGATAGGGTGGCGGGGTTGTAGTTAAGTAGTTCGGTGGCCGTGGAAGATGGCTTCTGTGATGGCAAGTGTTACATGTAGGAGGTGACACGCAAAGTGGATGGTGTGGTGGCGACTATAGTGAGGTGGGAGGGGCTACAATGACAGTGGTGGGAATGGTTAGGGTAAATCTTGATCTGATTCCTTATTAAATAGAAACTGATATAATAGAAACGATTCCTTATTAGAGAGAAGAGATTGAATTGACTGATCTAATAGAAAAGATAATGCGGCCTGTAAGAAAATAAGAGGATTGAAAATGCAGAAATACAAGGCTGAATATTGTACTTTAATGACAAAATATCTACTGTAGAAACCTAATTGAGGAGAGAAAAACACCTTAACCCCAATGAGGTCAAGTCCTTGTATTTATAATAGTAACATAGGTGCTAATACATGAGAAACAGAAAGTACAACATATAATAGGAACTCATTCTAATACTCGTCCTTTAGTTGGGTCATAGTTGCTAATCATCCCAACTTGTTACACATATATTAAGCGACGGAACTAGGATTTTAGTTCTACTCAGGCACCAAGGAAAAATTGAATATGAATGTTATTTTTTAATAAAAAATTAAAATAATTAAACACTTATGATAAGCATGTATAAGTCTAACTGGATGACAATACTTGTAAGAACTAAAAAAAACTTTATTTCTTAGCTACTAAGCATTTCCAACAATTATGAAATTAACGAGATGTTAGATTAAACTTCACACCTCTTTGTAATCGATATCAACAGCACCTCAAGGTTTAGTCGCAATTTCAATAGACCACCGAGATTTTAATAATTTAAAAAGCTAAAAATCATTGAACCAACAATATAATATTTAAAAGATAAGATTAACACTTTTAATTAAAACAACTATTCCATGTAATTTTATGAACTGAGATTGTATTTCGTAAATTTTCCAAGCCGTAAACTCATTTTTGGGGAAATCATCAAGGAACAAATCCATGATGAGTCCTGCTTCTAGAAATTATTTTATCTCGATTTTGTTCTTAATAGTTGTAATGTGCACTGGGTTTTAGTCTAAAATTTGCTGAATATTAGAGCTAGTCTGAATAATCCACTGACCTCTTTCATTCAATGTCAATGCTGATAATGGACTAACATAGGCATGACAACATCACACCAGAGATCATTAAATTTTTTTTATATCCCCATATACCACTGATTAACACTTTGATTAAGCCAACTATTCCAAGAGGCAGAGAGGCGAGAGCTGCAGGACAATATGAGCGTGAGAGAAGAACTAACGAAAAAATAACGGAGATGTGCTTAAATCTTAATTCTTAAATGCCAGGAACTGGAAGCTCACCTCGGCAATGGAGAGGCTGTGAGATTTCATTTAAGGAGTTGGAGATGTGATGGACATATGGGCGATGGTAATCTGGATGTCCACTTGTGATCGAACCACCACACGCTGTCGAACACCCTGTGAATCTTTGCAAGCTCGCAGTCGATGAAAAATGATGCTTGCCATACCGTCGCAGGCCTGCTGGCCGCAGGGCACATGGAGAGGCGTAGAGGGAGAGGGAAAAGCTGTAGGAGGATTCAAGCTTAAAGGAGAAGTGGAGAATTAGAGACAGTGAAAAAGTGAAGGTGCGACGACAGTATCATAGTAAGCAGATACAACTCAATGACTGGGAGGAGTTAGGGAACTGAAGACTTCAATAAAGCTTTAAAATTTTATAAAATAAAATAGTAATTATATCACTGGAGACTTCAATAAAGCTTTTAAATTTTATAAATAAAATACTAATTATATAACATAAAGCCCACCTCCCGTCTTCGTGATTTTTGTGGTCCAGGTCGAATTGGGCCTGTATAACTCTATAAATTATGAGCCTAAATATATATAAATAGATCCAGAGCTGATTACACATATATTTTCCAAAATTTGAACCCATTCATAGTTCCGCCCCTGCATATATTTCATTCTTGGTCATGGGACCCCTTTCATGCTGATATCAACAAGTTGATCTCTAGTTTTGATGTGCTAAAGAAAGATAAGCCTTTCTTCATATTTGCCTCTAACAAAGTAATAACACACCTCGATGTGTTTAGTATGCTCATGAAAGACCGAATTAGTAACTATCTGAAGAGCTTCCTGATTTCATACTATAATTGTGTAGGACCTTTAATTGGGCAGCCTATCACATGAAGGATCTGTTGGGCCTTACATAACCTCCGCAGTCGTGAGACATAGCTCGATACTCAAATTTCTTCACTAGAGAGATAATCCTTTTATATTTTTATTTGACAAAGTGACAATCTATCTCAATGTGCTTGACTTGTTCATAAAAGACCAAATTAGTAGTAATATAAATAGCTTCCTAATTGTTATTGTGGAGGACTCAGAATTGGGCCACCTATTTCATGAAGGATATGTTGGGCCTTACCAAATCTCTTCTGTCGTGTGAGACATAGCTCGATACTTAGCCTCATCACTAGATCGAGCAATGATGGTTTTCTTCTTACTGCACTAAGAGATCAGATTACCGCCCATAAAAACAATAAATCTTGTAGTTGATTTTCGTGTAACTAAGGCTATGTTTGGCGCTACGTTATCAAGGCGCGCGCCTAGGTGCGCCTGAGGCACCGGACACACCAGGCGCACCGGCCAGCGCCTCTGCAAGGCAGAGGCGGGCGAGGTGCCTCAGGTGCCCCTAGGCGCGCGCCTTACCAACTCCCAGGCGCACCAAAGGCGCGTCTGGGCTTTTCAAGCTGTTTTCTTCAACCTAGTTTTTGGGAGAGAGGCAAAAACATGATCTCAGACGCACCCGAGGCACACCTAGGCGCACTTGGGCATCCAATTCACCGATTTTTCAGTGAATTAAGTGTCAAATTCACTGAAAATCAGCGAATTAGATGCCCAATTCGCTCATTTTCAGTGAATTGGGTGCCAATTCACTGAAAATCAGCGAATTGGGTGCCAATTCACTGAAAATCAGCGAATTGGGCATCCAATTCGCTATTTTTCAGTGAATTTGACACTCAATTTCCTGAAAATCATGGAATTGGGCATCCAATTCGCTGATTTTCAGTGAATTGGGCACCCAATTCACCGAAAATCACCGAATTGAGCACCCAATTCACTGAAAATCAGCGAATTGGACACCCAATTCACTGAGAATCAGCGAATTGGATGCCCAGTTCGCTGATTTTCAGTGAATTGGGCACCCAATTCATTGAAAATCAATGAAATGGATGCTAAATTAGCTGATTTTCAGTGAATTGGGTGCCCAATTCGCTGTTTTTCAGTGAATTGAGCACCCAATTCATTTTTGCGCCTCACGTGTCTCAGGCGCACGCCTGCGCCTTGCGCCTAGGCTCCAGGACCCCTTTGCTCCTCGGTGCGCCTTGCGCCTTTGATAACTTAGGTTTTGCGCGACTTTTTGGCTCCGGTGTGTTTGGACAAAAACACCACCGTCATAGAAATGTATGTTTGGCATGACAATAGTTATGACCGCCACCAAGAAAAGAAAACTAATTTTAAACATAAAAGTGGATGAAGTTCCTTAAGTGAGGTCGGTCGTTCAAGAACGACGGTTCATAACCTTCCACCATGCCAAACAGAGATTAAGCATCCTACAAATCAAAAATATAGAAATTCTCAATATTAGTATGTTCATGATCACCGTAAACTACACCAAGACATGTATCCTTCTTCACATTTCGAATAATACAAAGAACTGCATCCCACCGGGCATTGGTTGGTGCTGCCGTAAACTGATTAATCTTACTAACTACATTCGAAATATCAGGGTGAGTCATAGTAAGGTAGTTCAGTTTCCAATTAGTTAGCTCTACCTATGTGGATAGTCAAATAATGGACTATCTGCATGGAAATTCTTCTCACGTGGTTCAAGAGGGGAATCAACTGTATCAAACTGAAGCATGCACACCTTTTTGAGCAGGTGTAGAACTTAACTTTCTATGACATAAAAAGATACTTTTCTTCTGTTCTATAACTTTGATGCCAAGAAAGTATCTCATTGTGCTAATGTTCATCTAAAAATTCTGATATATGAAGGCCTTGAGGAGAATAATTCATTACTTCCTATAATAACAATGTTGTTTACATAAACCACTAATAAAATACTACATACTGAAGTGTGCTGATAGAAAATTGAAGAATCTTTCATCTATTCTAAAGGCTAAACTGAGTAACTTCAACATGAAAGCGGCCAAATCAAGTATGTGGTGACTGTTTCAGTCATTACAAACTTCAGAAGATGACACACCTTCGATCGCTCCCCCTCAACAATGAACTCGCATACCTCTTCTTCAAGAAAACCATAGGGAAACACATTTTTAATATCAAGTTGATACATGGGCCAATAGTGAGTACCTGCAAGAGATAGAAGCAGTAGAACTAAAGACATCTTAGCCACAAGAGCAAAAGTTTCATCATAGTCAATACCATACATCTGTGCATAATCCTTGTGTACCAGATGAGCTTTCGGTCGACCAAGGAGCCATCTGTCTTGATTTTGAATATATCGGTTAATTTGCAACTAGTAACACACTTACCCGTTGGAATAAACAACAATTCCCATGTCTGGTTAAGTTCTAAAGCTTCTACGCTGCCTGCATACCGTGAATCAGGGTGTGTATCAGGAGTAGTGAACAATGCAACCATAAAAGAAGATAATCCTTGATAAGAAGTAACATAAAGAGACGTATCTCTGCAAGTGAGAGTACCTTTGCAAACTGCAATAGAGAGCTCTGTAGGATCCGAAGCAGGCGCAATGGAAGCCTTAATGTCAATCTCATTTGAAATCACCCTCTTTGGCACATCCATTGGTATAATGGCCAAATGAACAGTCTCGTCATCATCGTGAGAAGTGCTAGGTATAATTAGAGGCAAAAGATGTAATATCATCAGAGCGACAAGATTAAGTATGATCCCATAAAAGATCTATCGCGTCCTCAACGAAATATTTGTGACTCGGGATGAAGAGTAACTGAGTAGGAATAGAATCAAGAGACACAACAAAACCTGTCGGCTCAGATGCCTCACGAGAAAAAGCAATAGACTATATGCAGGCAACTTTGGCGGGCATTATGTATCGTTTTATATCAAGAGAATAACATCGACATTCCCATGTGGAGCGGGAGTACCCCAAGAAGATGCAATTTTGAGAGCACGCAGAAAGTTTGGAAAGAGAAATACGAGCATCATGAACATAACAAACACAACCAAGCTTAACCAAACACATGGATGGGTAAATGATGTGCCAATGCCAATTGTGTAGGAAATAACATATGTTGTGGTGTCTCCCCTTGAAGGATGTGGGTTGGAAGACGATTAATGAGGTATGTAGCTATTAAGGAATGCATCTCTCCAGAAATATTTAGGCACTTTCATATGATGTAATATAGTACCTGCAACTTCAAGCAGATGACGATTCCTATGTTTAACATCATTTTGTTGTGGTGTGTCAGGGCAAGTAATCTGATGTATAGTACCACTATCACAAAAAAAAGACAGAATGAAATAAATACTCCAGACCATTGTCGGCTACAAACACATTTATATGAATTGAGACCTAAGAAAAATGTGACAACTCGAAATAATTTTCATTAGATACACCCATATCATGTGAGAATTAAATTAACATAATAGTGATGACCTATTATGATTAGAACCAGACCCCCAGACATCATAATAAACTAAGTCAAAAGGTGCTAAAGCTCAGTTATTATTATGAGGTATGATTAGAACCAAACATCATAATAAACTAAGTCAAAAGGTGCTAAAGCTCGGTTATGATTATGAGGTACATATGACTCTATAATGTTTAGCAAAATGACATGGCTCACAGTCTAGTTGGGGAACAAATCCCAACTCAAGACACATACACTAGAGAATGGAAGCATGAGTGTGACCATGACAGTTGTGAATATCCATAATCCGGGCAAAGACAAAAGACGATAGTAAAGGCCTCATCAAGAACATACACATGTAAGGTTGTAAATATCGGATGTTGGGAATATGTCAGATTGTGTTTTAAAATGTCAGATGTCAGTTACATGTCGAGGATATTTTAAAATATCTGATTTTCACATCTTATAAATAAAATATATAATAAGTATACTTATATGTTTTTAAATTGCAATATTAACATAATAAGTTGAAAAACAATGAGTCATGTACATCTCAAAGTTTAGTCAACGAGTATCGAAAACAAAATATTAGTAACACACTATGACTACTATTAACAAATATTCAAGATAAATCGTATGCCACAAATACAAATAGATACATTGCCAAATATATTTACTATTATACAATAATTTTATTTAGATAACACCAAGTCTAATAGCTTGTAAAAATAATTTAAAAGCTATATATCCTTGATTAATAATAAGTCTTTTCATGCTTAATAAAATTAAGTTTAAAACATAAAATTATTAACTAATCAAAGTTGGTTGAATATTTCAATATTTTGTTTAATATGTATTAAGAAAGATATATTGTGAAATGATTGAACAACATTCATTGTTAGAATTAGACTAAGAAAAGAGAATAAAATAATACGTCTAATCAATTTAGGCATATATAATGCAATATGTATAAGTGATTTTAGCAAATATACTAACATAACTTAAAATAAAATATATGATAATTTCAAAAGTCATGTTAATCGATATATTCGGCTTATATTTTACTAAAGGACAATATGTTTTTTTAGAGAACGTAACATGACAGGGGACATTTAAAACACTCTACACACCACCGCTCATCTAGTTCATCCACTGTTCCTAAAAACACAAGAAGAGGTTAAAATAGAAATTCAAATCATGAGTAAGCTTACTAATATACATCAAATTGTAAGCATATTGCAACACATGAGCAACATGGGGAAAAGCCGCATCAGATGTAATATATCAATCACCAAATCCAATTATTGGGGCAGTCGAACCATCGAAACCCTAATACATGTATCATTATGAGGACAATATGAATGTAAGGTACTTGTAGTGTGTTATGTAGTCACACGATCAATTATCCGTTATAGTGTATGTTTAATTAAGTTCATGTCGTTGTCGTTATTAGTGTTAGTATGCATGCCACGTCTTTATTTTCATGTAAGTGTATTTTGTTACTTTGTCAAGTGCGTGTGCTACGCAACTTCTTTTTAAAGACCCCTAGGGTCATGAGTGAAGCAAACATAAATTAATCTCTTAGTTCTCTCAATTTCCTCTCAGCCTCTTCCTAACCCTAAACAATCCCCAATCTAGGGCATCATGAGGTTGAACCTGGCTCCCTCATGGTATCTCATATGTTGAGATCGGGTTCCTTCGAACAACTTTCTTTATATCTCTGACATCGCCGCCACCCTCACGACCCCTGGCCACTCCTCCGACGAGATACCAACTCGCTATGGGAGAGCCCGTAACACAGTACTAGTGAGGTGATCAGATTCATCAGAATTCAAAACATTGACTAGACAATGAGTACATGTTGGCTGAATAGTCTGGGCCACGGCAACGCTACGTGGAGATGTTTTTAGCAAAATACTTAAATGACAAGATGTGTTTATGCTTCAATTTTGCCATCTTCAGGAACTGTTCATCGAGACGAGTAAGGTTGTTCGTCTGTGAGAACATCGTATGAAGAGTATCCCCTTATTCCTTTGTATTGTTGCAGCTCTTGAAAATCTGCTGAGTGGGATCCATCAAACTAAGCAGTAGATGGAATGTCTGACAATCATATACAATTCTAAATACTCACGACTATCCAGTTTATGAACTAGAGGATGAGTAAGTTGGTGCATATGACGTATGCCTGATAGGGACATGGTCACACCCTTCTTACACAGTTGAAAATTGTAAGAGTTCAAGCTAGTAGTGTCAATTTTGGCATTAGGAGGAAATACATTGTGATTGGCGACATGCCACCAACATAATCGGTATTTGTGTCTTTCGACATTTGCAAGAAGCAAATTCAAGCATAAGTAGAAGTGTAGGGTAGGTGATCAACAAAGAAAGATCACAGGAGAAGCTATAAGGTGATTTAATCTGCTAAACAAAATAGAAAAGATGGTATGGTTTGTAGTTTAGGTCATGATAGATTTTTTTTGACATAAGAAGGAATGACATAAGAGGGTATGACCTTGATAAAAAGCGAACTCAGGCCGCGGCGAGACAGACCAGCTTGGTGAGGGCCTTCGATGGTCTGGAAACAAAAAAATGAGAAGTCAGAAGCATCACAAGCCCATCACGCCATGTTATGACATATCCATCGACAAACAGAGACGTACAAGGATTGTGGCAGTTATGCTGGCGGACGAGGGTCATTGCAAATCCTAGCAAGAGACTGGCTCGTGAAAACCTTGATGTGGCGGCAACAACGGATAGGGCATGAGATTCGGGAGAGGCAGCATGGTTCTTTCTCCCTTAGGAAAACCTATCTGAGAGAAAACTTCTTAAACTATTGTGAAAGAATGAGTGAGACCATGTTTAAAAAGTCTTGCTTTCATAACCAATGCAAGCCAATGACCAACTGATTCTATAAAGTTCATCGTCATCATCATCAATTTCCTTTATCCCAACCTTTTAGGGATGGCTTTGTACATTCTCATTTTCCATTCATTCCAGTTGAGTGTTGTCCGAGAGATGTTAAACATAAAATATGCAAAATATATTAAACAATTTTTATTCATATTACTTTCAGTTTAATCATTCCTTTACCCAATCCTTTGACACACTCTATATATTCATCTAATTGGTGTCTCTACCCATTCTTTCACATGCCTAAATCACACACTCTATTTATATTTGAATAATTTGATAGGTATAACTCCCACAATTTTTCTAAAATTACAACTTTATCTTTCCTAGTTTTTACACATCTATTTTAACATTCTCAACAACAATTTCCTTGTCCACATTGCAATAATAATCTTCTTCTCATCCACGTCAATAACAATTCATCTTCTTCCCCTTCATTCAGTTTTATCTTGCACTATGACTTGATGCCACCATGTCAAAATCGAGATCCTTAGTGGTAAGTTTTATGCCAACGTATAAGATGTGCATGTATATCTAACAAAGATTTTAAAGATTTTCAAGGAAACCTATTGACTTCTTCATTGATTACTTCCCAACTGACACCTATTCAACTGAGCCCCAATGTTCTATAACTCCCTTCTTGCAATAATGAGGATCAAGTCTCCATCATCCTCCATGTTCTATAACTCCCTTTTTGCACAAAGCATCCCCGCACAACGAGAGTCCGGGGAAGGGTCCCACCACAAGGGTGAAATGTAGGCAAACTTTACCCTGCATTTTAGCAAGAGGTTGCTTCCAGAACTCTAACCAGTGACCTCAAGGTCACAGGGCAACACCTCAACCGGTGCGCCAAGGCTTCCCTTCCTACTCCCCCAAATAAATAATAAATAAAATACATTAACTCTTTGGCTTGGGTGAACAAAAATGTAATTTCGAAAAAAATGGTAGATAAAAAATGGTATATAAAGATTGGGTGGGTCAAGTGCAGCAATTGATATTTTGTTTCCAAAACATGCAAGTTTGCTCTCTCCGTCGAATGCCTATATTTAAATGAGGTCATTAAAGCACCCTGACCTCTTTGACCTTCTCCTTCTTTCTTCGTAGAAGTGGGCTTGACTAAACAATCACCTTGTGAACACGTCATAACTCACGCTCAAGCACACTTCCGCCCCCGCAAACTTAACTCCGATTGCATCCACAACTCCAATTGTTGTCCTTGCTCTTCTTCGGACCTATTGCCCGCTGCTTCACTTATGCTCCTGCTTCACTTATGCTCCTGCTTCACTTATGCTCCGGCAACCTTTTATCCCCTTTTTTTAATATTATTGGCCTGTTCTCACCCAACGACATAAGATAATCCGACGCCAAAATGGCCCTCGAAGCACAAGCCGCTTCAATGCGGACCAATCATGTCGGCTTCTGAATCTCTCCATGTTCATCACAGATATTGGATGTTTCGCCGCCACAGGAATCAACCCAATTCTACAATCATTATTATTGTTTAGATAGATTTAGCATGTGGATAAATGGTAAAATGAGCAGAGTTATTGCTTCATTAGAGTGTTTTTTTTTGGTATTATATAATATAGAATGGATATAGATTTAGATGTATATTGTATTCATTTTTTTTTGGAAATAATGAGGAGTCTGACATCATGGTTTAATTATAGTAAACCATCAGTTTTCCAAGAAAGCAAGGAGCTTGCTGTTGTTTGATGTGTGTAGAGCCACTTGCTTGCACTCCCATTCACCAAAGATTCCCCCAACTTATTGAAAAGCCTCCCAGACGTGTTTGGTGGCTGTTGACTGTTGTTGCCTTCTGCTTCTCTCTTTATTCACTCACCACCATCACCACCACCTCAGTCTGGTTGCTTTAACCAACAGCTGCCGGTAAACTAATAGAATGACACGAGAAGTGCACATGCTATATATATATATATACAGAGAGAGAGAGAGAGCTCAATGTTACTTGCACATTTTGTTTTGCTATGTGCACACCTAAAAAAAATTACTTAAAACCTATTAAATTTTAATTCCTCCGCACTCTTACCTAATTACGCATCCCCTCTCCCTCCCCTATCCGAGCTTCTTTCCTCGACTCCTTGAGTTTTCCCCCCATGCTTTAAGCCTCTACCCAAAAGATTTAGCTTTCAAAAATGTTTCTCGTCAGGATTTTTGAGAAAAAACTGCAGGCTGAAGATGGGTCCGCATTCCCTTCTTGATCTCAGAGATTTCTTTTCTGCGCTCATCTTCCTCATCTTTTCACATTCCTGTAAGAAAGAAGCGTTCAATTACCGCAACCGAGTCTAAGATGATCGATCTGTGACCCCAGCCTTCTTCTACTATTGCTTCTTGTCTTTTCCCAGATTTGAGGATTTTAATCAACCCTTATCAATTTTGCAGTTGTTGAACTCTATGTTGATGCTGAGAGAAAGTGAGAGAGAGAGAGAGAGAGTGCTTTAGTAGCCATCAATTTTGTCTCCCGGAGTTTAGTTGTTTAGAGAGATTAAAAAAAACAAGAGGTAAAAAATAGACATGTGAATAGCCCCAAGAACAAAATCCGTAATTACTTGATCTATTCCAACCATAATCATCATATAACAGACGTCCAACAAACCTTGTAAGAGGCAGACTACAAGTTTGTTTACCATCATGAAATTTCTGTCGCTTGATTGATGTCTGCTTGGAGGAGTCAATAGTGTGCTTCAAAAGACCGAATCACCGTCTAAGTGCGAGCGTAGTTCGTGTGTATTTGGAGGAGATTGGAGACCGACATTTCTAGTGTGAGCCGTTTTCTTCGATGTCCCCAAAAAGGATGGTCTTAATTACAAAAATAAATTTTTAGTTTTTGTTCACGAGCAACCAAATGGGTCCTTAAGAGCTTACCTATTGTTAGTCCTGAACAAAAAAACCGGGCCTGACGGGCCGGCCCGAGCCCGGCCCGGTCAAGGCCCGGTCAAGCCCGGCCCGGTTCAGGCCCGAACCGGGCCGAGCACTTACCCGGGGCCCTTACAGGGCCCCGGTTTGGAGCCGTTACCCGGCCCGGTCCGGGCCGGGTAAAGCCCGATAATCGGGCTAGCCCGAGACCGGGCCGGACAAAGCTCGATCCGGTCTCGGGCTAGGCCCGATTGAGCCTAACGGCTCTTATTAGAGCCGTTAGGCTCATCATGGCAGCATGGCTGCCATGTGGCAGCCATGCTGCCATGAGAAGCAGCCAACGGCTCTTATTAGAGCCGTTGGGTGCCTTTTATATTTTTTTAATATAAAAAATATATATTTTTTTATTTACTTATAATAATTTAAAAAAAACCCAAAAAATCCTATAAATACCCCCCTCCCCTCTCTCTTTTCTCACACCCCACATCTCTCTCTCTCTCTCTCTTAGCTCTCTCCCAATGGCGTCGTCCTCCACAACTCCAGCGTCGTCTTCCCAAAGTACGACTTCGGTGGTGGAGCACAACCGTAGAGCAACTATTTGGGAGCATTTCGAGATAGTCCTAGTCGGGACCGAAAGAAAAGCGCGCTGAAAGATGTGCTCCAAGTTGCTATCCATCAGCGGCAACTCGACGCTTGTTAGACACCAAAAATCTTGCGAGTCGAAACAAGCTCCTCCCGAGTCAAGTCAAGCTCAAATTTCTGGAGCAGGACAAATTTTGACGTACGATCAAATGCGACAGCGAGAGATGCAGGCGAAGTTCGTCATCAAACGTGGGCTGCCATTCAGCGTCTTCGACAATGACGACGGCACATAGTACATACATGTGGGGCTTCAGCCCAAATACCAAAAGGTTAGTAGAATTACTTTAAGGCGCGACACGATTAGGTTATATTTAGAAGCAAAACAAGAATTAATTATGTATTTTGAAAATTTCGAAGGACGTGTGAGTCTAACGAGCGACGTTTGGACGAGTAATTTAAATTTAGGATTAGCTTATCTTTGCATCACTTGTCATTGGATTGATCCCATTTCGTGGGAGCTAAATAAATGCGTAATATGTTTTACGGGTTTTGAATTCCCGCACACGGCTATAGCTTTATATAAGGTTATTATGAAATGCGCGCGGGAATTTAAAATTAACGATAAAATACTTAGTTTTTCTCTTGATAACGCCTCCAATAATGGCGCCGCAATTGAATTGTTAAAACGAGATTTAAAACAATTTCTCAACGGCGCGTTTTTTCATACCAGATGTGTTTGTCACGTCCTAAATTTAGTGGTACAGGATAGTTTAAAGGCAATGTCACAATATATTAATAAAATTCGCGACATGTTAAAAGCAATTTATTGTGCTAAACAACGAGCTCAAGATTTTAGAAATTTTGTAAAGCACAAAATCAAAAATATTTGAAACCACAATTAGATATGCCTATTAGATGGAACTCAACCTATAAAATGTTAAAAAGAGCCCTTCAACAAAAAGATCTTCTAATGGAATATTATAGTTTGCTTAATATTGAACACGGTTTAGGTGAAACTGATTGGGTTATTATAGAACATTATATAGATTTACTAAAGTGTTTTTATAGGGCCACCATTTCTTTATCTGTAGTGTATTATCCAACGAGCGCATTAATAATTGAACATTTCGTACATATCGCAGGAAGATTTAGTTATTATAGGAAACACCAAGGTTGAGCTCCTTTAATTAAAATAATGGAAGAAATTTTTTTAAAATATTATAGAGAAATACCGCCTATGTTTTCGTGCGCCGCCGCTTTAAATCTGCTATTTAACGTAGAAGACGTAGAAAATTTGATCGATGAAATCAATACTAATCTATCCTTAAATATAAATTATGATGCGGATGACCCCGTTAATACTTCAAGTTTTACTACTTTTTTACGCAAAGTTATAATTATTACAATAACTTATACGGGTCACGACCCCGCGAAGAAATAACGCAACCTAAAACGAAGGATAGTCTTAAAAATAAAATTTTAGATTTAGCTTCTAGGAAAAAAGCGCGCACATCTGGTAGTTTAGATGAATTAGGATTATACACAAACTCAATTTAGCGATTTTATGAGTTCGGACGAGATCGAAAACTTCGATATCTTAAATTGGTGGAAAGGTAAAGCTAATACCTATCCTGTTTTGGCCTATATGGTCCGTGATTTATTAACTGTCCAAGCTAGTACAGTAGCTTCGGAGTCCGCTTTTTCTCTTAGTGGCAGAGTTTTGAACGAGCGGAGGAGCCGGCTTAACGAAGATTCGCTGGAGGTTTGCATATGCTACAAGGACTACTTGGACAGTTTAAAGAGGAAGCAACACATAACAGCATTGGAGGATAGCTCGGAGGAGATAGAAGACGAAATGGACGCGTTGAACTTGAATCTACAGGATGATTAAATCGAGCAATCTAAATGTACTTTTTTTAAAATGTGTAAATTTTTTAATTAAATTTTATAAGAATCATAGCTTTTATAGGTTTGTATTTTCAATTTTGTATTTTGTACAAATGTACGACTTAAATTTTGTAATATTTTAAAATTTTTGTTCCAAATTTTTAATATTAATAAAATTTTTTGTTCCAAATTTTTCGTTCAAATTATTCAATATTAATACAATCTAATTCTAACCTTAAATTTTTTCAATTTTTTTAAATTTTTGTTCAAATTTCATTATTTATAAAAATAAAAATTAACAAAATTAAAATTTAATTTAAAAAAAAGAGAAAAAAACCGGGCCGGCCCTGATCGGGCCCGAGACCGGCCCGGTCCTGCCCGGCCCGGCCTGAAGGGCCGGAGCAAGCAGCACATTAGTGCTGCCTGTCCGTCCCGGGCCGGCCCGGCCCGATGTAGGAAAAGCCCGATCGGGCCCGGTCCAGGCCGGCTCGATCGGGCTTTATGTTCACGGCTGCCTATTGTTCTAACTTTTTTAAAATTAATTTATGTTTGCTCAAAATCAACTCTGAATTGTGTCGACCTAGTTTAATATTGATACAAAGTTATTTGATAAAATAAAATGTAACAAATTCACATTCAGAAAAAAAAAATCCCCAACTCAACTCGAATTTGTGGAAAACACAACTTTTTGTTCCACGATTTTAGAAAGGTTATAAAAAAAAAATCAAGTTTGAAAGGCTAATCTGTACTATTATACAAGGGTCCTATCATGCGAAAGATGGAGCGTCGGTAACCGGATATTTTTTTATTTTCAACTTTGCCCTAATCATTTTGATTTTGTTTTTAGTTTCATTTCGTATATTTAAGTACACAAGCAGTCTCCCATTGGAGACTGCTCTTGGGCGGAAGGATTTTGCATGTGCTCAACCACTCTCGGGCGCACTGATGTCTAACTATATTTATGAAGTAATCAAAGGTATAATTTCATATGCATATTTAACATCCACATAATTAGCTTCATTAGCCTTATGATAGTGAGTGATAGTGCACGGCCCTCCGTGCGGCTGTGATAGTACTTCAATCATGATAGTACCTCCACCTCTGCTCCCCCGCTCTCGGATGCACGAATTTTGCACTTACACGTGTGCTTCAAAAAGTATATGAACCCAATCAATCGAAAACTGCCCGAACTCCAAACCTACCAAATCACAAAACAATTAAGGCTTCATTTGAGAGAGTGGCTGCGGTTGTAAAATGAGCTGTTGTAAATGCATGTTTGTAAATGGAGATGCATCGACGCGGAACAGCTGGACGGAGACCTGCACAACGAGATTTCTCTTTCCTCCTTAAATGTGGCAAACTGGAGGTGCAGGGCAGGGGTTCGGGACGCGGAACAATTACACATTGACGAAAACGCCGCGCCAAATATAGCTGGAGGCAAACATAATCAAAACAAAAACTTCATTTAAAGATGCGGTGACGGAGTTCGGAATTGGCTTCCTTGATGCAAAACAGTCAACATCTGCAAGTTGCAGAAGGACAGCAATGGATCGGCTCACTTTGTTTACACTAGCGACCGCCGTGGCCATGGCTGCAGTAATCTCCTTCGCCGTGCCGGCGAAATCTGTCGGAACCCCAGCGCCTCCGTACGCCAACTACACCGTCGGCGACGCATCCGGCTGGTTCTTCAACTACACATCCAACTCCTCCATCACCAACTACACCACTTGGGCAGCCTCCAAGTCCTTCTATCTCGGCGATTTCCTCAGTATGTTATCACTTTCTACCCTCCAAAACCCAGCGATTAATGTATAATCCATTAATGGCGAGGCATTTTCTAATTAGGTCTAGTTTTTTCTCTTCGCCCTTTTCCGATGAATCCTCGAGCTTAGAGTGCACTTCACACCGCCTAGTTTTGATTTCAATCGCGTAATTTGCAGTTTTCAACACGAATTCGAACACGACGGTTGTGCAGACCTACAACGCGACGACCTACGTTCTCTGCGACGCCAGCGCCGACGACGGCGATGAAACCTTCGTGTACACGCCGCAGAACAACAGCAATTTCGGTGTGGCGGGAGTAGTGTCCGTGCCGCTGACGTCGGAGGGCACAAACTACTTCTTCTCCGACGCTGGCGAGGAAGGGATTCAGTGCGCGAGGGGGATGAGGTTTCAAATCAAGGTGGCACGTGGTATGGGGCTTCCGCCGGAGCTCAGCCAGCCGCCACCGCCTCCGTACGTTGATGTGCAGGCGCCTCCGCCGCCGTTGGGCCCGCCGGGGAACTCGCAGGAGGAGCAGTTCTACAGAGACGGAGCAGCGGATTGCTTCCGGTGGGGAATCTGGAGGACAAGCTTGACGGCGGGGGCTCTCGCCGCGTTCATCTTCGTGTGAAAAAGGTAACGGATTATGCGGCAGACAGCTGGATGCTGAGCTTGATATGATTATTATTATTATTATATAAAAAATTAACGAGAAATCATTTTCTTGGGTTCGATCCGATCTGAAACGTAATGCAGTTGTTGTTTGCAATTCAAAGTAAAATAAAGTATTTATTGGTAGATGGATTGGTTTCTTATTAAAATTCTGACTTTGAAGCCGGCCACTACTTGTTCCTGCAAAAAGCGTTGACTTTGACTTTCGAAATGCAGGAGAGCTCGACATGTTGGCCGTGCGTTGACTGTTTGCTGTTGAATCCTTATTTGCACTTAGGAATTTGCTTAAGGATTTTATTGATGTAAATTGGGTAGAAAATAATTTATCTAGAGTTCCATGAGAATGATCTCCAGTATGGAAGTAGGATTATCTAGAGTTCACTTTTCATAAAAAATAATTTAGCTCATCATTGGATTATCTAGAGTTCCATGAGAATGATCTCCAGTATGGAAGTAGAGTAGGTTTCTAAGATAATTTACTTTACAAAATCCTTTTGAAAGTGTTTAGGGCCTGTTTGGGTGGATGGTTGCGGTTGTAGATTAAGATAAAACTGTGTTTTTGAATGATGGTCCCTCCCCGTGGTTGAAAACAGACAAAAATGCAACAGGGAAAAATGCCCGGACAAACGGACCACCCTTAAATTGTGGACTCTTATCTTCACATTTCATGAATAAAGGTGTGGTTTTTGGGTATATGAAGGTTACATTCGGAGGCAAACGAGTCATGTAAACTTACATAATGTAAGGCCCTCAAACTATGCGTTATCTCGCCCACGATAATACCGTCGACCATAAAGTAGTTGCTAACTTTCTTATTTTGATAGATCACAATTTTGCAAGTTTTATCCCATACAAGCTCGGGGTAAACGAAATAGAGGAGGAAGAGTATTTGTACATTGTTTCTTACAACTGTTATCTATGCTAATTTGCGTGAACCAAAATAATGACTACAAATCATTATCCATAAGAGATAGCAAGGGAAAAACACTGCATTACATCAACAAAAATTTAGCCCATCTTGGGGTGCGCATAAATCTGTCTTGTGTTGATTTTTTGTTTGTTTTTCATTCTACTATAGTTTTCTTAACATGTTAGCTGCTTCCTCATTAGTTATTAACCTCTGTTCTTCTTTTTCTGAAGTGAAACTTCTGTTTTCTTTTTCTGAAGTGAATCTTGTCACATAGTGTCATGCTTCTGCAAACTACTTACCTTAGTTATAGTGATGGATTGCAACCAATCTTGAATGGCATGATTGAGTTTTCTCTATGTCAAGTCAAATCTCCCCAATTTTAACTTTGAGCCCAAGGAACAGTAGTGCTTGTTGTCAAAATTTTATGCTATCACCTATTGAAATTTTGTGTTCAATCTCCTCTCTCACTCTTTTTACCTCCTAAATGTTGAGTTTTTTAAAGTGCAAATCAACATATGTATATCGGGTTAAATACCGTGACCTCCCCTGGGAGTTTGCATAATAACAGGTTGCACCCCTCTATCTTTCGAAATTACATTTACCTCCCTAGTGTGACATTTTCCTTTAGAAATATAGATGGAAAGTGATCAAATATGTCAAAAATTTTTATGATATTCCAATTGTACTCTTTGTAATAACACTACGTTGAAAATGGTGCATTATATTTTACCTTTTGTAATGAATTTAGAATCATTATAAAAGGATAAAATTGAAATATCATAGAATAATTTGACCGATTTTATCATCTTCCATCCATATGTCTAATGGAAGGGGAATTTTTGTAAAGTTGGGAAACTTGAGGGGGGGGGGGGGGGGGGGGGGGGGGTAAATGTACTTATGATAGATAGAGGAGTGCAACCTGTAGTTATTCAAACTCCCAGGGGAGGTCCCGGTAATTATACACATGTAATTGTTGGTTCTGGTTCTCTACTTCTCAACCCACGGATCCCTTGTTCCAGTCGACGCATGTCGAGTTCTACCGCCTTTGCTATGTTTCAAGTCGACGCACTCACGCACGAGCTTCTCCTTCCTCACGATGTTGAGTTCCCGCCTACATCTTGACGCACAAGGCTAACACCCTCGTCCTGATGCACGTCGATGTCTCCTTCCATTCGACGCTCAAGTTCCGTCTCCGTCGACTTCTCCCTGTACATCTCGATGCATGCCGATTTCTTCCGTCAACGCCCTAATGCTGTTGCGGATCCGTCCGGTATATATAAAATTGATTCTTCTGCGCCGCGGAAAGAATAACCTAATTCCCTCATGAAGATCGAAGCTGCTGTAGAGGTTCTCGTGTTTGGTTCTGCTCTCTTGTTGCTTGCTGTTGGGAATTGACCCACTCGCAATCCGGGCACACAAGAAGATAATAAATGCAACAATACAACAATCACAAACACAAAGAACGCCAGATTTTACGTGGAAAACACTCTCTAAAGCAACGACGGAAAAAACCACGAGGTGGGACACATAATCCACTATCAGAAATAAGGATTACCAAAATACAGAAATCTAAGTTTGCCCAACCTAGAAACCCCCTCCGGATTTGATAGACCAAATCCACTCCTCACAAACACGCGGTGAAAATATCTCTTCAAAAGTGAGTACCTCAACCACTTCTCTTCAAGCACCTACGACAACGAAGACGAAGAAGGAACTCCTCCAAAGAGAAGATGATTGTATAACCTATAATTCGTCGAGATCAGAAATGCGATGGCTATTCGCAGACCTCGCCAGAGTACTGGATATCCTCAAAAAGGCGAGTAGGGGCGAGTACCCCTTGCAACTCACGAGCATGGGTGAGTAGCCCTTGCAACTTGCGAGTATGGGCGAGTATGAGCGAGTATGGGCGAGTAACCATTGCAAACTCGTGAGTATGGTCAAGTAACACCCCCCTGGATTTGTCTATAAATAGACCCCCAGGGGTACCTGAAATAACACTTTTGGAAGAGGTTGATGTTAGATTTTTGAAGTGAGCTAGCGCAGGCGCTAGCGCTAGCTCGACTTCTAGATGGCGTCTCCCGGATCTATAAATAGGGGGTCAATCTCCCTGCAGAGAATATCAGAGAGAAATAGAGACTTGAGCGGTCTCAATTTGGCGGTCCCAATTAGAGCGAACTCGGAGTGAGTTCGGCAAGCGACCTAGAGCAGGTTTCTTGAGTGTGGGAGACCGCGAGTTAGCGCGGGCGCTAGGAGGTAGCGCAGACGGTAGTGGTTGAAGCGGTCTGGCGTCTGCAACTGGCGGTCTCGTCGGTGGAGTGTGCGAGCAGCGAGCTCGCGGTCTGAGAGCTAGCGCGGGCACTAGCGATACCGCCGACGGTAGTGAGAAGAGGAGAAACGGATCGCGACCAGTTGTTTTTCTTTGTATTCAACTGCTGTACATCAAGTCGTATGCAACTTTTATTCAGGTCTGTCTCTTGTAATTGTTGTGATTATTTGCCAAGCAATAAATATGTGTTTTTGTTCATTCTTGGTGTGCTTGTCTCGGTGTTCCATTGATCTTGAAAACTTCACTTGGTATCAGAGCTAGGTTGGAACAAGCACTGAGTTACAAGCACTGAACAACCAAGATGGACGACGGAGGAGGCTACGCGAGAGGTCTTGGCATTGAGTTGCTTACCCAGACAAACTTTAAGAACTGGAAGTCGTGTATGAAGAGCTACCTTCTTGGAGAGGACCTATGGGAGATCGTTGGTGGAGATGAGCAAGAGGAAGTTATAGCTGCTGATGGTAATGCTCAAGCTGTGAGAGCTTGGAGGAAGACAAACGCCAAAGCAGAGTTCACTCAGAAGAGGGCTATTGCTCTTGACTTGTTCGACCACATCATGGGTTGCAAGTCAGCATCTGAGATCTGGAAAACTCTCGATGAGCTATTCAACAAGAAGAATGTAGCTCGGCTACAGTTTCTAGAGAATGAGTTGGCGCGGTCCACTCAAGGAGGGTTGTCGATATCTACCTTCTTCTTGAAGGTGAAGAACTTGTGTGCGGAGATCTCGACCTTGGATCCTGATGAACCGATCTCTGAGGCGAAGCTGAAGAGACACATACTTCGAGGCCTGCTAAAGGAGTATGTTCCGTTTATTACCTCAGTGCAAGGATGAGTTACTCAGCCCTCCTTACTGGAGCTAGAGAATCTGTTGTCGTCACAGGAGAGCTTGACGAAGCAGATGACATGAGTGTCTATCTCAGGGGGAGATAGCGAGGTGCTGTTCTCAAGAAAGAAGTCCTGGGACAAGAAGAAGAACTCCAGAGATGGACCGTCAACATCCTCTCAAGGAGATAGAGGAAAGTTCCTTCCTGCTCGTGATGAGAGGGGGAGAACTCTTTGTTATGCTTGTAAGAAGTACGGGCACACATGGAAAAGGATTGTCGGTCAAATCTGAAGGCCGGTCACGTTGCTGAGAATGAAGGAGGCCACTGGAGAGGTGGAGGTCACCAGGGCGGTGAGGGAGGAGACAACTGCTTCCTGGCTGAGACGACGACAACGCCTGTCGATGTCTTAGCCTCCATCAATTTTGAGAATGATTGGATTGTGGATTCCGGTTGCGGGCACCATCTCAATGGAGATGTGTCTAAGTTTGTCTCTCTGAAGGCATATGGAGGATCAGATGTCATCATCACTGCAGATGATACGGTGCATCCAGTTGAGCAAGAAGGGATGGTATCCCTTGGAAGTGAAGAGAAGCCTGTGACACTGAAGAGTGTGTATCATGTGCCGGGCATGAAGAAGAATCTATTCTCGGTTGCAAACGCAGTGGATGCAAGATATCACGTGCTGTTTAGACTGAAGGAAGTAAAGTTTCTGAAGAACCGGTCTTCTGTTGATGTTGATATCACGCTCACCGGGAGGAGTGTGAATGGTTTGTATGTTCTATCTGCAAATGCCTATATGGATAAGTTGAAGACAAATGACAGCGCTGCGATCTGGCATGAGAGACTAGGTCATGTGGGGATGAACAAGTTGAAGATGATTGCTGCAAAGGGCCTGGTGAATGACCTGCCTAATCTCTCTTCCTGCGGCGACGGTCATGTGTGCGAGGGCTGTCAATATGGAAAGTCACATCGACTTCCGTTTGACAAGTCGGAGATCAGGTGTAAGACACCTATTGAGTGCGTACATGCTGATGTGATGGGGTCGTGCGCCACCCTTACTTATGGGGGAAATAAGTATGCGCTGATTCTGATGGATGACTACACCCGCTACACGTGAGTATACTTTCTGAGGGAGAAGTCAGAAGTGTTTGTGAAATTCCAGGAGTGGAAGGAACTAGTACAGGGGAGGCTGAACCTGAGGGTGAAGAAGCTAATGAGTGATAATTGGGGGGGGGGGGAGTTTACCTCTAACGAGTTTGCTTCTTTCTGCAGGAAATTCGGCATTCGGCGAGTGCTCTCTTGCTCTCATACCCCTCAACAAAATGGGGTCGCGGAGAGGAAGATCCGCCATCTGGTGGAGACAACCAGGAGTTGGCTACATGCCAAAGGGATTCCCATGGCCTTGTGGGCGGAGGGAATGACGTGTGTAACCCACGTGATCAACCGGCTACCTCTGAGTCCTAACAGGATGATGTCTCCACACTATCTCATGTTCGGGGAGAAGCCCAATGTGGCTCACATGAGAGTTTTTGGTTCTACCTGCTTCGTGCACGTCTCGGATGCTCAGAGAACCAAGCTGGAGCCGAAAGCACGGAAGTGTGTCTTCATCGACAATGATGAGCGGAAGAAGGGGTGGAAGTGCATGGATCCGCAGACCCACAAGTTTGTCGTCTCGCGCGGTGTGGTGTTTGACGAACTGATCTCGTATCAGAGAGTCTCCTCTGTGGTGCTTCCAGAGAGTGAAGAATCAAGCAGGAGAGAAGAGAGTCGCTGAAGACTCTACTATTGAGTTGAAGATATCTCCAAGTGCCCCATCGCCATCTAGCTCAGGGGGAGCTTCGAGTTCGAGAAACAGGGGGGCAGTGCTCCAAGAGATGATGGGAGAAGAGTTGTAGAGGAGTCTACCGGAGTGGTAGAGAGTGGCCAAGCCTTGGGGAGGTCGATGCGGACCATCATCCCACCTTCTCGCTATAAGGAGGGGAACTTCGTGAGTTTGGTCTCTTGCTTCTTCGCAGGACCACTCGACGAGAGGGAACCTGCCCGCTTTGAAGATGTTATTGGCACCAAGGAGTGAAACATGTCCATGGATGAGGAGATGGAAGCCTTGGAGAGAATGAGACATGAGACCTTGTTCCCATGGTGGAGGGCATCAAACTTGTCACCTGCAAATGAGTGTACATGGTTAAGAAGAGAGCTGACGGAGGAGTAGAGCGGTACAAGGCTAGACTTGTCGCTCGGGGTTTCTCACAAACCTATGGAGAGGACTACGCGAAGACGTTTAGTCCTGTGGCGAAGATGACGTCGGTGAGAACGGTCATTGCTCTAGCAGCGTGCCGAGGGTGAAAGTTGTGGCAACTTGATGTGAAGAATGCATTCCTGTACGGAGAGATTGACAATGACATATTTATGGTGCAACCACCTGGATACGTGTCCAAGTCACAGCCACATCATGTGTGCCAGTTGATGAAGGCCCTCTACGGGTAGAAACAGGCGCCGAGAGCCTGGTATGGGAAGATTGCGAAGTACCTGCAATTTTGTGGTTATGATGCCTCAGACTCAGACTCTAGCATGTTTGTGAAGAAGAGTGGAGATCTTCATGTGCTGGTGCTGCTGTATGTCGATGATATGATCGTGATCGGGAACAACAATGAGGAGGTCGCGACGCTGAGACAACAACTATCCATTCACTTTGAGATGAAGAATCTTGGTGAACTGCACCATTTCCTTGGACTTCAAGTAGAGAAGTGAAGAGACGGACTGTTCGTTTCCCAGAGGACTTACGCTGAGAAGATCGTCGAGAGATTCGACATGAAGGAGGGGAAAAGCAACTCCGTTCCACTGGAGGTTGGGCTGAAGCTTCGGAAGGAAGAAGGGAGGATCCTTCCTGATCCGAAGGTCTTCTGGGCACTGATGGAGAGTCTTATCTACCTGACTATTACAAGGCCTGACATCGCTTTTGTCGTCGTCTGGAGGCAGTTAAAGGGATTCTGAAGTACGTGAAGGGAACCCTTGAGATGGGGTTGTCTTACGAAGAGAAGGCCGACTTCAAGCTGCATGAGTACACGGATGCAGAATACAGAGGTGACGCTGATGATCGCAAGTCGACATCGGGTTACGTGTTTCTATGTGGAGCTGCTGCTATCTCGTGGTGTAGCAAGAAGCAGGATTCTACCTCTTTCCACCACTGAAGCTGAGTACAAGGCGTCGTGCTTAACAACTCAAGAGTGTGTCTGGCTGAGGAGGCTGGTGGAAGATGTGGACGAGAAGGTCAGTGGACCTACGGTTCTTCGCGGTGACAACGAGAGCGCTTTGAAACTGGTAACCAACCCAGTGTGTCACGCAAGAACAAAGCACATAGAGATTGAGCATCACTTCATCAGAGAGAAGGTGTTGGGTGGCTTGATTGCGGTGGAGCATGTGCGGAGCGAAGACAACATTGCAGATATATTCACGAAACCCCTTTCTGCGGGGCCGTTCAGGAAGCTTCGCTTGCTGCTCGAAGTTGTTGACGCAGCTCACTTCAAGGGGGAGTGTTAGATTTTTGAAGTGAGCTAGCGCTGACGCTAGCTCGGCTTCTAGATGGCGTCTCCCGGATCTATAAATAGGGGGACAATCTCCCTGCAGAGAATATCAGAGAGAAATAGAGACTTGAGCGGTCTTAATTTGGCGGTCTCAATTAGAGCGAACTCGGAGTGAGTTCGGCAAGCGACCTAGAGCAAGTTTCTTGAGTGTGGGAGACCGCGAGCTAGCACGGGCGCTAGGAGGTAGCGCATGCGGTAGTTGTTGAAGCGGTCTGGCGGTCTGCAACTGGCGGGCTCGTCGGTGGAGTGTGCGAGCAGCGAACTCGCGGTCTGAGAGCTAGCGCGGCCGCTAGCGATACCGCCAGCGGTAGTGAGAAGAGGAGAAGCGGACTTTGTTCACGACCAGTTGTTTTTTCTTTGTATTCGGCTGTTGTAAATCAAGTTGTATGCAACTTGTATTCAGGCATGTCTCTTGTAATTGTTGTAACTATTTGCCAAGCAATAAAGAGGTGTTTTTGTTCATTCTTGGTGTGCTCTTCTCCCCTTCCGGGTACGTGGCGGGACTTCCCTGCTGAAGCACCTGGGGTGTGTTTGTAGACATCTCTCTCTCCTGCTCTAGCCATTAGAATTGTGGCGTCCGACCGCGGGATCAGTAACCTTAGGCTACACTTAGGTCCGAACATTTGGAGCTAGAATTTTCCTAGCTTTAGCAACAATAGGCACCGAAGGTGAGAACCTCCTGTTCTTCCTCCTGAAGAACAACTCTGGCGATCGGCGACAACGAAAAACGCGAACTGCATCTTGCAGCTTCTTTCCTGTTTCGCAAGAACTGACGGCAAAAATAAAAAATTAGAGATTCATTTAGGTTTTAATCTCTCACCCTTAAATAAGGTCGTCCCCCTATTGGACTACGTAGGCGCAGCTCTCGTGGCCACTGGATGGGAGAACAGAGAGATCGAACAGCTGGAAATAAGAGTATTGACGAAACTGGGTCCGCCCACTGCCGCGCGGCGGTATAGGTACCGCTCAGCGCCAGCTCTAGCCGATAAAGGTCGTCTCATCGATACCGTCTTGAGGATATGAATCATGTCTCGACGATATGCTACCGCCAGCGGTAACACCTACCGCTGGGCGTTAGCATCCTGCTACCAGCCTGCTAGTCGACATAGCTCCAGCTTCTCGCCGATAGCGGAAACCTGTCTCGACAATATGGTTTCGCCGATATGGACCATGTCTCGTCGACATGCACACTGTCAAGACGACACGTTGCAGACTTCAAGTCGATACTCTGTAGCATCCAGTCGATATGCTACCGCTGGTGGTAGGATTACGCTGGGCGTTAGCATCCTGCTACCAGTCTGATTTCTCTTTAGGGGTTGGACCCAAACACTTGCCCCATCTCAAGATAGAAGCCGCCGCCGAGTGCTGGCTAGTTTTTCCTCTTCGAGGTTCTTGTTCTCGCCGAAGAAGAGGAAAAAGAAACTGCAGCAAGTTTCTTTGGTTCTCTTCCAGGAAGCCGCAAGAACTTTGGATTTCTCTCCAATTTGCTTTATTTGAAAGCATACAACACCCTGTATGTGTCTGTGTTTGGTCTTAAGTGGATTTCTAGCTAACTCTAATTCCTTGGTTCAAAGTATTTTCCCTGTTTTGTCTGTGGATTCCGCGTGCAGATTTTTTACACTAAATTCAGACTCCATTGGAGGTCTCATCACCTCCACGCTCAATCATGTTCTGGAGCATACTACGATCTTCCAAGAGAAGGAATTTTTGGATAGCATGACCCACTAATTAATCTGTTGTAAAAGTATAATGTTGCCCATAACACCATCTACATAACTAATGACATTAAGGCTCCTTTTCGCACGGCGTTTTTGCTCCGGTGAGTTTGGACAAAAACGCCACCATCATATAATGTATGTTCGGCATGACAACGGTTATGACCGCCGACAAGAAACTAAAACTAGTTTTGAACATAAAAATGGATGAAGTTCCTTTGGTGAGGTCGGGCGTTCAAGAACGACGGTTCATAACCACCGCGTTCACGACCGCCTCCACCGCACCAAACTGTCCAAAGTATAGCATTGCGAAACACATCTCTGTCCAAAACAATACAAATACTCACATATATATATATATATATATATATATATATATATATATATATATATATATATATATATATAATCATCCTTTTAAAAGAGCAGCTGGCCGGTTAGAATATAGATATAGATATTCATAGATATTCCATAGAAGTAACTTCACTCTTTAACCGGCAGATATAGCGAGAAATTCTTCAGAAGATTTGACTTCATCCTGATGCCTGCTCTACCAGTCAAAGCTCAAGAACCAGATCTACAATGAGATGAGTATAACAATAAATGATCTGGAATGTAGATGAGCGAGGAAGCGGAATTTATCTGTATTTCCTACTTGATTATGAGATATTTGAGCTCAATAAATCTTACGAGACTGGACTCGTGATTCACGGGAACGAGCTAAATGAACAAAACTAGACTTACAGTCGGTGTCGGTCTTAATCCAGTGCTCGCGGTTCCTCGACTTGTTCTTGCAGAGACTTTTGGAAGGCTGTGGGTTGGGGATAGAGATCGCGCAAACCTCTCCTTCTTCGGAGCTTTCTTGTGCTGAGTTGCCATCATCATAAAATAATTTTCTGTTATAATAGTTGTTACTGCAAACCTTTACCTTCTCCTCCGCCCGAGATGGCTTCACATATTTGCCTGACTCTGACTCTGTAGCAGCTTCCGGATATATTTTTTTATGAAATATCCTCAGAATCTGCAAAATTCTAAGAGCTATATTAATTTGAATCATTTATACGATACTTACTGTCCCTCAGAATTCTATCTTACCCCAACATTATAAAAAAGAAAAAAAAAGTATGCTTATGGTAGTAAAGAAAAATTATATCATAGATAAGGCTTATTTTATATAGGGCAATTTATCTGGACTTTTCCTCTAAGTTTGCTAAATTACAGGTTGCACGCCTCTTACTTTTGAAATTACAAAAACCTCCTATATGAAATGTAAACTTATGAGGGAGGATTTTGTAAATTAAAAAAAAAGAGTGGCGTAACCTGTAATTATGCCAACTTTCGGGGGAAAATTTGATAATTATTCAAGATGGTTTATATAAAGTTTTGGCAAAAATGCTAAACCAGTCTCTGAATTATGTTACAAAAATGATAAATTTAGATTTTTAATGTACATATATTTTTAAATCAGTCCCTGAACATATATTTTTAATTATAATGTTTGATAAATTTAGATTTTTAATATACATTTATTTTTAAAAAATATACAACTTTTTATCAGCCTTTTAATGTTTGCAAAATTATTAAAACATAAAAGCTGATATTTAAACATTAAATTGTGGGAGGGAGGATTTTTTACCCCCCTTAATTTTATCCCCTTTGTCAATAATCCCCCAAGTTTCAATAATAGGATGATAACCCCCTTTAGTTTTATTAAATTGTGGGAGGGAGGATTTTTTACCAATTTGAGTTAACACCATTACCTCCATTCTTCACAGAGCTAATCGCACACCGTTAAATCCATGAAATGAATCCAATTGAACTTGCTCCAATGAGTATGTAGTAAAATTAGTGAACGACATTAATATTTCAAGTCCAACGATCAAGGTAAGAAATTCCGCATTTTAATAGCTTTCGAACAAAATATATGTATGTCTGAAACATTCATGACATAAAAAAGGGGAGGGTCGCGGACCTTGAACACATGAATCGAAAATGGGGCGCAGATCGGCTAGGGCTGGAGGATTTTCGAAAAGAACATGACAGTCCACGCTGGCGACGATCTAGGCCGACATACTCGCCGACAAACAAGAGATGAACAGAGCAGTTCCTACGCCGACGAACTCGCCGGAAAGGGGGAGCGCCGCACGCGATCGGCTAGAGCTGGAAATCGGGAAAAAAATGCGGAACGAGGGTGGAGTGCGGGCCAAGGAAAAAAATGCCGTTACTAATGAAACCTAGGGGGGGGGGGGGGGGGGGGGGGGGGGGGGGTTATCATCCTATTATTGAAACTTGGGGGGTTATTGACAAATGGGATAAAACTAAGGGGGGTTATTGACAATTTGGATAAAAACACATGAAAGGATAAAAAAAGATATATTATTACGATCTTGCCATTGGAAACATTAAAAGTTTAACAATGGAAACATAAAATTGGGTGACTGGAAACCCGGCCGAAATTGTGCAATGAAACAGCTTTTAGGATCAAATTGACTTGATTTTAATAATTTAGGGACTAATTTTTAATAATTGAATTTTAAGTTCACGTATCTGTAAAATTTGAAATGGAGGTTTCAAATATTTTGAGGAGGAAGATACATGAGATGACCTTGAAGAGCTTATTAGACTCCATAGCGTCATATTTCCCGCCGCCGGTATTTCCCCGAACAGCTCTCCGGCGTTTTAGCATCTTCTTCATCTTCACGTTCATACCTTTCGCCGCCGAAAGCCCCTCTCTTTTGTCCTTCGGAAGCAGTTCCTCTTCGTCCCGACTCCTCAGGAAGAGCTCCCCCAGCGAAGCACGGCGATCGCGGCGGCTCTCCGGCGCCAAGAGTGCAGTCGACCCCACCTCAACCGGCAAGCCGAAGAGGAATCCCTGAAGGGGGAACTCCCTATCCCCCTTCCCTCCGGCAACCGCCGACACTGAAGAAATTCTGTCTCCCGAGCCCACCATCTCCTTCTCCTCCTCCGCTGCCAGCACCTTCTGCAGCTCAGCCTTCACCACTATCAAATCATTCTCCGTCGTCTCTTCCATCTCCTTGTCAGCAATCTCCTCCACTTCCATTATCTGTTGCTCCTCCACCACCGGTTCCGCCGTCGGCATCATTACCGGCGATCCAAAAGTTCCGATGGCAAGTAACCCCTCCAAGAGCAACGGGGAAGCAAAATCTGGATCCTGAAATATCCACTCCCCGCCTTCTCCCGGCGGCGCCGGATTAAAGAAGTGGTGGCGGGGATCGTCAGGCGACGGTCGGCCAGCAAGGCAGTTGCAGGTAGGTCCTACCACCAAATGTAATGGAAGCTGATTAACGGGATGAAATAATCCGAGAGAATTTCTGATGCATTTTTTTGTTGCATCAAATCGAAATTCAAATGATTATAAAACTGGATCTTAAATATTTAAATAAAAAGTATTTTATAATATTCATAATAAATACTAAATTTGGCCGATGATGGCAGTCTAACGGTCTAACCTTATTATGTGTTTGCTGTGCAGTCCCGTCTACGATATCCCTATTTTAATACTTGTCGTGTGATTTAATTTAATTTTTAACTAATTAATTTTTTATTTTATTTTATTTAAGAATATATATGTGTGAATAGCCAAAACTGGTGTGCTAATAACAATTGCCTAATATTATCGACCATACATTACAATGGATATTGAGTAGCGATCGAGTACAGTGGACACACACGATATTGCCTATGAACCGGGGAATATGCACACGATCACTAGTTTATATTATGGCTTCGCCCGCCCCTGGCGCGTTGCTGTCAGGCTATCTTCGGCCGCATCTAGGCTTTTATAGCATGAGTCTTATTTTTTTATGATTTTGTGCTCGATTTGTATCTTATTTGAAAAGGTGATGAACATGAAAGTTGTAGATCTCATCGAGAAGAATAACTTTCATGTTGATCACTCTTTGATTTGAAGTTGTTTAGGGCCCCCTATTTAAGCCTCGAAAAAGGTCACGCCGAATCGGGAGCCTAAATGACTTCAAATTTAAAACTGATCAACATGAAAGTTATTCGTCTCGATGAGATCTACAACTTCCATGAGGATCATTTTTTCAAATAAAATAAAAATTAAAGAGAAATCGTAAAAAACTTCACTAATCTGATTGGTGACGTCCCATTACACCGTTAAGGGGATTTCATTATATATAGTATAGATAATTAGATATATCATTTATATTAAATTTAATTATAGCATATTTGAGTTATACTTTTCTATTTTAATTATATTGCCAAAATATCAATATAGATGGTTTCGCTTACGTGTATTATATATATGGGTGTACAGGAACTGAATCAAATCAAATAACACATCATTTAAATTCAAAATTGGGTTAGAATGCAAAGATTCTGGTTTGATCAAATATTTGAAATCGGATTCGTCCCGAAATCTTAAATTTGGATTTGGATTCGAATTCTGGCTTGAAAAACATTTAATTTGTGTATAAAACTTTTATTATGACCTATTAGAATTTTAATTTGTTATATACATTTTATTAAATTATATTTTTCTGCTATTAATAGAGATAAAACTAAGATACTACTTGAATCCGAATTTGAATTTGAAAAATACAAATTTTAGTTAAATTTTCACGGATCGATTTCCAATCGTGTTCACGAAACTAATTGATTTGAAGAGTGCGGATAACTAAGAAGCTAGTTAGCATGAATAAAGATATATAGTAGTACCAGTGGCGAGGTCAGGCAGAGGATGAGTGCTATTACTATGGCCGTTGTTGAATTTTCGGTGCATCCAGCCCAGCAGCTGATCAGAGAATGAAAAATAAGGACTAGCTAGTTAATCATCAAACAATTACATGATGGAGATTTCATGCATGGCCTATAATTAAACAATAAACACATATGCATGAATAATAAAGGCACTAATGATCATTATCGCGCCCAAACCTTCATCTTTTTGCGGGATTTGACGGTAATTAGGCAGACGAAGAGAAGAAGGAGGCGGCGGCGTGATCAGAGTGAGAAGAACTTAAGGGGATGAAGGAGGAGTAGAAAAAGGCATTCGTTAGTGGGGGCGGGGGCGGTGTTGATGGGGGGAACAAGAAGAAGAGAACAAATTAGGGTTGGCTTTGGGGCCTGCCTGCTATCTTTGGTACGTAGATCCGGGCCATCATACGTGCATGATAGATGCATGTGGGTTGTGCCCCGCTGTAGGTAACCTATTGGTTTCTTCGCCTGCCGCCGCCGCGGCCCCGCCTCACTTCATCATTGCTCCTGTCTTCAATTCCCCGTATATATATTATTACATATAATGATGCATTCTTTTCAGTTTCATGCATATTTCTCGATCACATATTTGATTGAGTATTCTGAATTTCGATCCATGCAACCCTAATATGTGTCTACTAAGGCCTCGTTTGGTGCGGTGGCGGCGGTCATGTACGCATCAATCGTCGTTCGTGAACACTCGATCACACCTAAAAAAGTTAATGCATTTTATGCTCAAAACTAGTTCATTTTCTTGGGCAGCGATCATAACCTTTCTCTTGCAAACATACATTCTATGATAACGACGTTTTTGACCAAACTCATTGGAGCAAGTAAACCATGCCAAACGAAGCCTAACTCACCACACATTATTATAATATCTTTATCTTAGTCTTCATGGTCTCATATTTTTGAGTGAAATGTCACTAGTTCTATTCTTCATGACATCATGATTTTATCAAAATTTTTTTAGAATAATATTATTAAAAATATTGATATTTTTCTATATGTACATCGACATATTGCACAAAAAAAGTTTATTGAAAATAGTCATTTTTTTCTATATTTAGGCATTGCACAAAAAATAATCATTAAAGAATGTGAACATAATGTAAGAAAAATATCACATTAATATAACATACTCATATTATTTTATATTTATTGTTTTTTTTTTCAAATAGATCAGCACTCCACACTAAGAGAAAAATTTCTTCGCCCACCACTATTTGTACGCAGGTACGTGTGTACTCATAATCATGCACTCCCAACTAGCAATTTGTTGTACCCATGCCATGATGTGGTTAGGGTGCATGCTTCCAAGCCATAGTTTATGGGGGTAATTACTGACCTCTTTCCTAAGAAAATACATCATTAAATACATAAAAATTCCATCTGCTTAATGAATCATTAAGGTTTTGTTTGGGATGGCTTATGCGATTGGAGAAGCAGTGGTGAGAAGTAAAGGTATTAATCATATTGTGGTCCTCCTTACACGATGGGAAAAATGACACAGTGTAACTATTTTTAGAAAATCTATATTCTCACCAAGGAGCCACCGTGGTCCTACTTTAACTGTTTGAATGGGCTGCACAAAAAGTAGCGGTCCACCATGTGAAATATTTTGAAGTCAGAAGAACACGTCAACCAACAGGAGAATAAGGACACTAAGAAATGAACACAAGCTTTCACAAATAATAATACTCGGCAGCTAGTTACAAATGGACAGGGCTGAATACAAGTTGCATCCAACTTGATTCACGACAGTCAAAAGTAGAAAAGAACTTGGTCACGGACAAGGTCCACTTCTCCTCCGGAGCACACCGCGCAGGTGATACTCGCTCCTCGCTACCGCCGGCGTTAAATCTAACGCCCAGCGTTAGCTCTGCTAACTCGCAAGCTCGCTGCTCGCACTTCCTCCTCTTCTCGCTACCGCGAGCGTTAGCTCCTAACGCGCCACGTTAACTCTGCTGCTCGCACTCCTCAGCTCCCTAGTCGCAACTAGACAGAGCTCGCAACTCGCCGCTTCTCCTCTTCTCGCTACCGCGAGCGCTAGCACTAGCGCCGAGCGGTATCTCGCGAGTAGGTAACTCTTCCTAGGTCGCTTGCCGAACTTACTCCAAGTTCGATGCTCGCCAGGTAGCACTCTGGTATCTCTAACTCACTCACAGTTGAGGATACTCGCCACTTTCAGAATGCATATTCTTAGAGGGGGGTACCCCTCTATTTATAGGCAAAAAGGGGGAAGGTGCGAGAAGGAGCTAACGTGGGAGTTAGCTTGTAACGCTGGCGTTAGCTCAGCGAGAAGGAGCTAACGCCGTGCATTAGCTCACTTCAAAACTCAACACACCACTCTCAAATCGTGATGCAAAACAGTGCCTAAATAAAAAATATTTCTACGACGACACCTATTGATTGTAGTTGCCCTTGGGTCGATATTACAGTTGGTGAATTCTTGGATCTAGCATCTGAACTATGTGCTTACAACTTATAAGCTAGCTTGTGCTTATTATCTCACCACTTGATCATGAACTTAATTAATTATTTGTGTATAATAGAAACTATCGCATGATTAACAAACGTATATGCACAAGTGACAGATAGAGGCTTCTCTTCTACGATCAACCACGATAGTATTTTGATCGAGACAGACACTATCAATTAATTAATGTGAAAAATAATTATATTAATGTCAGATCAACTTTAATAAAATTGATGAGTTTAATGATTTATTTTCGAAAATAACGCTGACATGCATAATGACATTATTTCTCAAAAATACTGCTGACATGCCTAATGACAACCTACCACAATTGACATAGGAGCTCTATTGTTTTGACTTTGGATTTTCATCGTTACTTTTAATTCAGCGATGAAGTGTTTTTACTTGAAATGGACGTTATAATTTAATTTTTTTTGAAATAACCTGTAATATATGTTATTATTTTGTAAATGTTCATAGAATATATTTGACAATATATAATTTTATCTTTTTAATATATATATAAAAGTATGATTTGAGTGATCATGTATCATTTACTTGCCAAACGTGTCATGTGAATTAATTGCTACATGACATATGAAAATATCCTAAAGCTCTTACTGATTGATGGGACCTCTCTTGAGACAGTGGACCGGGGCCGGTTTCGGAAGATCCTACTTGCCAAAATAATTGTAAATAATTTACGTTCACAAGTCATTATAATGGAGCTTTGTCGTATCAAATAAAGTCAAAAACGATGAGAATGAAAGGTTTATCAAGCTGTTTATTTGAACAATTATGTTTCTCACTTTCTCCCCCATAAAATGGAGCAAAAAACTCAAAAAGTACGAGTTTTAGGCTCCTTTTGGCGCGGCCTTTTTGCTCCGGTGAGTTTGAATAAAAATATCATCATCATAGTATGTATGTTTATCATGACAAATTCTATATATGACCTCCATCAAGAAAAGAAAACTAGCTAGTATTGAACATAAAAGTGAATGAAGTTCACGAACAACAGCTCATAATCACTGTGTTCAAAACAACCACGGTCTACCAAACATAGCCTTACAGTCAACATATATTTTTATTTTTGCCTTGCTTTTCATTCAAGAGATTTTGTGCCTGCCAATCCTGTGCTAACTCTTAGCAAGATAGTAAATACTAGTAATCCCTCATCTGTGATATGTCATTTCACCCTTCAAACAATTTTCTTTCTTCTTTAGAGAATTTTTTTTCTTCTTTAGAGAATTTTTTTTCTACCGTTAAATGCTATCAACGTAGTTTCAAATAACCATTTTTATTTTTATTTTCTTACCGTATCAAAGGAGTTCAAATATATTATTTAATTTCGAGAGGCCATATTGATCGTCAAAATGGTCCCGTGGACAAGCCTCTACGTACGAGCTAGCAACATAGCTACAGATATCACGTGAATTAGCACGTCCCTATCTCTTCATTTGGGCCAATAATGCGACAATGTATGGTCACAATAACATTTGGACCGCCATGCATGCATGATTCCGATAACTCCGGCATCAAAAGCCAAAATGGATGTTTTCGATGGTGAAAATTTTGCTGTGAGCAGCAGCATAATGCAATAGTCTTGACATTCGGAAAGATTAACATCCGGCTTATGATTTTTGCATTCAATTTCACCATTTTAAAAAGCAAATAGAAAATAAATAACGCAAAAGACAGATTTATGTGGTTCACTTTAAGATAATAGGCTATGTTCACGGGCAACAACAGTTCGTTTTCACTTCTTTAAGAACAAACGCGATTACAGAAATTGAACGGATTTTAATATTTCGGAAAATTACTAAAATCCTAAAACGACAAGAGTATATATAACCAACGAAAAGTTACTTTTCCATCGTTATTTTTTGCAACTTTCTTTTGTATATATCATTGTAAGGGATCAGGATCCCCTCTATTTGTCCATTCATGGTTTAGATTTTTTTTCACTTTATCAAAGTGTGAATTTTTTGGGGATATGAACCCGTCGGAAACTTAGATAAAATCTTGATCTTGAAATGGATAATATACATTTGGAGTGAAATGAAGAGGATCTTTTTCTCATTGTTAGAGCTTAAAAATGTGAGAAATTATTGCCATCATGCAATCATTTCTTTTCTACAACGTCTCGACTTTCAATCCCCAGATGGAATGACGATTTATCCACGTGAAATGACAATGACTTTGTTTGGCGCGGCTTATTTGCTCTGGTGAATTTGGTCAAAAACACCATTATCATAGAATGTGTTTGGTAAAACAAAGTTACGTCCGCTGTATAAAGAAAATAAATTAGTTATGAGCATAAAATGCATGCATTAATTTTTTTAGGTGAGATCGGGCGCTCATGAACGACGACGGTTCATGACCACGGCGTTCACGACCACCACCACCGTGCTGGCCAAACGAAGAAAATGTCCGCAGCCATGTTGTTTGTTCATGTCTCCGTCCCACATCTATTGCTTTGGTGGAACTATTGGACGTGTAATTAGTTTACAATATTAATGACAATAGTAATAATATTAATTTTCATTTTTTTGAAAATAATTTGTATAATAAATATTGCAAAATAAAAGTAAAACACGAAGAGGCATGCGAAATTTCGCAATGTTCTAAGATTAATATTGCCCCTCCTGTGCGGAATTAACCGTGATGAATTAATCCCAAAGTATGTCTCCCGGTACTTCCGAAAACTTCGAATCACACAAGTCTTCGAAGCATTTTAGAAGATTTGGTTTTATACAAATGCTCAAAAGAATTTAAAATATAAGAAAATAATTTCAAATCAGAGCGCGAACGATCGACGATTGCAGTTCCCGCGACAACGTGGTAAAAATTACAGAGCAGTAGAGCGCACGTGCAGTCGCTGGAAAACCGAGAAGGAGTGAAATATAACCATTTCAAAACGAAGTCAGCAACTCGCGCCCAAGCCCGAGCCCGGCCCGGCGCAGCGTGCGCGCGGGTGTGTGGTCTATAGCCTCCTTTTTCTCAACCAAACAAGGACAATGACAAGAAACCTAATATATATACACCATGAGCTCGTTTCAAAATTATGACGCGATACTAACGAGATTTTCTCCTCTCTTTTTTTTTCCCAAAGCTTAATATTAATATTCTAAGAGGAGCTCCATCTCCACCCCAAATAAGGGAATGTTTTTTAGGTGGGGTAACGCACCTTCCGCATGATGCGTTAGCTGGCTAACAATCATCCGATCCCACGCGAACAGGCTGCTAGCCGTCCGATCCAGCAAGACGCCCATGTTTTTTTTTAAGGATTTCGGCTGATGGTCTGAATGAAGATTAGGCTGACAAAAATCTAACGCACCGTGCGAAATTGGGCGCTACCCCCCACCTAAAAATTTCCCCCAAATAAGCCCTTACTCTTGCTATTATTAGTTTGGTACTTGTGCTATACCATTATTAATATTATCAATATAATTATGTCCCTCTAGAATCAGAAAAAATAGAAAAAGGCAAAAGGAAAGGTTAAATTAAATAATACTAATAATAATAAAAGAATCTCAGGAAACATGAAAATCCTCGTAAGGCCAGTCATGGAAGACCAACTGGCAGAGGCAAAAGGACAACATTGATTTTATTACATAATAAAATATAGAAAATAAAAATAGGAATATAAAAAATAATCATGATATTTGTAAAAAAAAAAACTTCTTAGTTTATGTCTTTTCAATTGGAAAGAAACAGTTAAATTGTATATTTTAGTAAATAAGTTATCATATTTTAAAATGACATAACTAATTCCAGCTAATTATGATGAGCAGTATTTAACTCGGTGGTTTATATAGCTATTAAAGTATACAATATTGCTAAGATATTGAATTTCTTAGTATTCCTATTTTTTTTTAAATTTCAAATGGTGCTAATTATTATTCATATTTAATGCTCATGTGAGCTTCCTATTTCGGTTTTTTGATCCGGTTGTTTGGTGTACATAATTCTTTGCTTTATTTGAGGGTGTAAGTTGAGTTTAGTTGGCTCGGGAGCTGTATAAGCTCAGATTTGTGAAGCTTGTTAGCGACACCCAACTCGTATAAAGAGAATTTTCTGTACGCGTAGCGTTTGATGAGATGGTGCGTAACAATATTTTTAGTTAGAATTGTTGCGGAACGCTTAGGGCTCTTGGTAGACCGGTTCACTTGAACCGCCTTAGCTCGTGAGCGAGCTAAGCGCGCAAACAGTCAATTAGAGGTTCGTTGAGTACGCAGAGACTTTTTAACGTGGAAAAACCCGAAAAGGGTAAAAAACCACACGGCCGGAGCTGTGCCGACCAAATTTCACTATGTTCTGGAGGAGTTACAACTTGGAAGCTAGAACTCGAGCGCGACAGACCGCTGCTCGTTACAATGCTTGGAGAAAGAGAGCTTCGAGGGTGACAGACCACCTCACGAAAAAACTAAGTCCTTTTCCCTTCAAAGACTGCTAGTCGCCTTTCGGAAGCGGGAAGGCTAGTCGCCTTTCCCTTCTGAGAGATGCTGGTGGCCTTTCTGGGATCGAGAGGGCTGGTAGCCTTTCTCTTCTGAGAACTGCTCGTCACCTTTCGGAATCGAGAAGGCTAGTCGTCTTTCTCTTCTGAGAACTGCTTGTCGCCTTTCGGAATCGAGAAGGCTAGTCGTCTTTCTCTTCTGAGAACTGCTTGTCGCCTTTCGGAATCGAGAAGGCCAGTCGCCTTTCTCTTCTGAGAACTGCTTGTCGCCTTTCGGAATCGAGTAGGCTAGTCGTCTTTCTCTTCTGAGAACTGCTTGTCGCCTTTCGGAATCGAGAAGGCCAGTCGCCTTTCTCTTCTGAGAACTGCTTGTCGCCTTTCGGAATCGAGTAGGCTAGTCGCCTTTCTCTTCTGAGAACTGCTTGTCGCCTTTCGGAATCGAGAAGGCTAGTCGCCTTTCTCTTCTGAGAACTGCTTGTCGCCTTTCGGAATCGAGAAGGCTAGTCGCCTTTCTCTTCTGAGAACTGCTCGTCGCCTTTCGGAATCGAGAAGGCTAGTCGCCTTTCTCTTCTGAGAACTGCTTGTCGCCTTTCGGAATCGAGAAGGCTGGTCGCCTTTCTCTTCTGAGAACTGCTCGTCGCCTTTCGGAATCGAGAAGGCTGGTCGCCTTTCTCTTCTGAGAACTGCTCGTCGCCTTTCGGAATCGAGAAGGCTAGCCGCCTTTCTGGAAGATGAAGATCTTCAAGTCCCGAAGGAGATCTTCAAGTGCCGAAGGAGAATTCCGCAAAAGTCTGCAAGGAGCTCTCCCCAGTCCAGAAGTCCCCGTCCCTTCAAATGAAGCCCTAGGGCCCTTTTTATAGCTTTGGCCGGGGGTAGTCCGGTAATCTTGCCGTTGGCAGTTTCCATAAATGCTCGGTGGACGAATCATATTTTCCGGTTTGGGGCACACGGATCGCCATTTTTCGTAAATGACCACCTTGCCCTTCGGGCAGCTTGGGCGGCTCGGGCAGTTCGGGCAGTTCTGTTGGAGGTGAAAAAGGCGACCGACTGTTCCTGAAAAGTGAGAAGCCTGAAAGACAAAAAGTGAGATGCCTGAAAGACAAAAAGTGAGACGCCTGAAAGACAAAAAGTGAGAAGACTGAAAGACAAAAAGTGAGAACGCTCCCGAACGCGTTCGGAAGCGTTCTGAGCGCGCGTGAGCGCGGAGGCGTTCCGAGCAAACGGTGGAACGAAAAGTTGTCCCCCAAAGGGGAATTGGGATCGGACGCGCCCCACGAGGGGGCGTGAATACGGCGGTGTCCCTTACGAGCACCCTTATGGAAAAAGGCGAGGGAAGGGGGCCGGACCGCATCCTATGGGAGGTGCGGCGGAGGCGCACCCCGGGGGGGTGCGGCTTGGCCGCACCCCTTGAGGGGTGCGGTTGGGCCGCACCCTATGGGAGGTGCGGCGGAGTCGCACCCCGGGGGGGGTACGGCTCGGCCGCACCCCTTGAGGGGTGCGGCTGGGCCGCACCCCCCAAGGGATGCGGCTGGGCCGCACCCCCTCAGGGGTGCGGCTTGGCCGCACCCCCATGGGAGGTGCGGCTTGGCCGCACCCCCATGGGGGTGCGGCTTGGCCGCACCCCTTGAAGGGTGCGGCTGGGCCGCACCCCCAAGGGGGGTGCGGCTTGGCCGCACCCCCCAAGGGGTGCGACTGGGCCGCACCCCTTCAGGGGTGCGGCTTGGCCGCACCCCCATGGGGGGTGCGGCTTGGCCGCACCCCCATGGGGGTGCGGCTTGGCCGCACCCCTTGAGGGGTGCGGCGGGGCCGCACCCCCAAGGGGGGTGCGGCTTGGCCGGACCCCTTGAGGGGTGCGGCTCCGCGCGAGCCGCACCCCGAGGGGGGTGCGGCGGGGCCGTTCCCCCGCGACGGGGGGCGCTGCCCGCACGCTATTGTGAGCACGGCAGCGCACGCGCTTGCGCGCGCTCTGCTTCTGACGGTGGGCGGCGGAAATGGCGGGTTCGGTTTCTTTGATTCGGGCGATTGCGTGTTGACCGCCGACCCCATCTCTCTTCAGTGGTGCTTCCTTTAGACGCACCCCAAGGCCTTTATGGGTGGTATAACATAAGCCCCCCAAACCTTCGGAGTCCGAGTTTCGATGCGAGGAGTTCGGAGGTTTTAATTTTTCTGTGGCGGCTTTACCCATTGTCCACTGTGCGGCGCTTTTCTGGTAAGAGCTGATGTCGGAGGGTGTTGGTTTTCCGATGTCGTTGTGGGCTTGCTGCCCGGCTCTGATATCCGCATGGGCTGAGGGGTTTCTGCAAAATGACAGATTAGCTTGCGCGGTTCTGAGCCCGCGGCTTTTACACAATAGAAAATTAGTTTGTGCAAGTCTGTGCTTGCGGCTTTTTTGCACGAGCCTGTGCTCGCGGCTTTGGTGCACGAGTCTGTGCTCGCGGCTTTCGTGCACGAGCCTTTGCTCGCGACTTTTTTGCACGGTTCTGTGTCCGCGGCTTTGGTGCACGTGCCTTTGCTCGCGACTTTTTGCGCGGTTCTGTGCCCGCGGCTTTGGTGCACGAGTCTGTGCTCGCGGCTTTGGTGCACGAGTCTGTGCTCGCGGCTTTAGTGCACGAGTCTGTGCTCGCGGCTTTAGTGCACGTGCTTTTGCTCGCGACTTTTTGCGCGGTTCTGTGCCCGCGGCTTTGGTGCACGTGCCTTTGCTCGTGACTTTTTGCGCGGTTCTGTGCCCGCGGCTTTTACATGATGTAGACTTGACCGGTGAATAGCGGGAGCATGATGCTCTGCAGCGTGGGAGATGTGTGCCCTGCAACGCGGGAGCATGATGCTCTGCAGCGTGGGAGCTGTGTGCCCTGCAACGCGGGAGCATGATGCTCTGCAGCGTGGGAGCTGTGTGCCCTGCAACGCGGGAGCATGATGCTCTGCAGCGTGGGAGCTGTGTGCCCTGCAACGCGGGAGCATGCTGCTCTGCAGCGTGGGAGCTGTGTGCCCTGCAACGCGGGAGCATGCTGCTCTGCAGCGTGGGAGCTGTGTGCCCTGCAACGCGGGAGCATGATGCTCTGCAGCGTGGGAGCTGTGTGCCCTGCAACGCGGGAGCATGATGCTCTGCAGCGTGGGAGCTGTGTGCCCTGCAACGCGGGAGCATGATGCTCTGCAGCGTGGGAGCTGTGTTGTCCTTTACTGGAGTGTCAGCGCGCAAGGTGGAGGCGCGCTAGTGAGCGCGCAAGGAGGAGGCGCGCTAGTGAGCGCGGAAGGAGGAGGCGCGTTTGTGAGCGCGCAAGGGGGAGGTGCGCTAGTGAGGGCGCAAGGAGGAGGCGCGCTCGGGAGCGCGCAAGGAGGAGGCGCGCTAGTGAGCGCGCAAGGAGGCGACGCGCTAGTGAGCGCGCAAGGAGGCGGCGCGCTAGTGAGCGCGGAAGGAGGCGGCGCGCTAGTGAGCGCACAAGGAGGCGGCGCGCTAGTGAGCGCGCAAGGAGGCGGCGCGCTAGTGAGCGCGGAAGGAGGCGGCGCGCTAGTGAGCGCGCAAGGAGGCGGCGCGCTAGTGAGCGTGGAAGGAGGCGGCGCGCTAGTGAGCGCGCAAGGAGGCGGCGCGCTAGTGAGCGCGCAAGGAGGCGGCGCGCTTGGGAGCGCGCAAGGAGGCGGCGCGCTAGTGAGCGCGCAAGGAGGCGGCGCGCTTGGGAGCGCGCAAGGAGGCGGCGCACTTGGGAGCGCGCAAGGAGGCGACGCGCTAGTGAGCGCGCAAGGAGGCGGCGCGCTAGTGAGCGCGCAAGGAGGCGGCGCGCTAGTGAGCGCGCAAGGAGGCGGCGCGCTAGTGAGCGCGCAAGGAGGCGGCGCGCTTGGGAGCGCGCAAGGAGGCGGCGCACTTGGGAGCGCGCAAGGAGGAGGCGCGCTTGTGAGCGCGCAAGGAGGCGCGCTTGTGAGCGCGCAAGGAGGAGGCGCGCTAGTGAGCGCGCAAAGAGGAGGCGCGCTAGTGAGTGCGCAAGGAGGAGGCGCGCTAGTGAGCGCGCAAGGAGGCGGCGCGCTAGGGAGCGCGCAAGGAGGAGGGGCGCTTGTGAGCGCGAAAGGAGGAGGCGCGCTTGTGAGCGCGCAAGGAGGAGGCGCGCTTGTGAGCGCGCAAGGAGGAGGCGCGCTAGTGAGCGCGCAAGGAGGAGGCGCGCTTGTGAGCGCGCAAGGAGGCGGCGCACTTGGGAGCGCGCAAGGAGGAGTCACGCTTGTGAGCGCGCAAGGAGGAGGCCCTTTTTCCTTTGCCGGGTCTTCAGGGGTTGAGGAACTCCATGCGTCGGATAGCTCGAGAGTGGCTTCCACTCTTGTTGGTTCCGTGAATTCGGGCGCGGCGAGCGTTGCGTCCGGGAGCTCCTTGCTTGGTGATTGGGAATCGTTCCCACAGACGGCGCCAAACTGTTGGCGGAACGCTTAGGGCTCTTGGTAGACCGGTTCACTTGAACCGCCTTAGCTCGTGAGCGAGCTAAGCGCGCAAACAGTCAATTAGAGGTTCGTTGAGTACGCAGAGACTTTTTAACGTGGAAAAACCCGGAAAGGGTAAAAAACCACGCGGCCGGAGCTGTGCCGACCAAACTTCACTATGTTCTGGAGGAGTTACAACTTGGAAGCTAGAACTCGAGCGCGACAGACCGCTGCTCGTTACAATGCTTGGAGAAAGAGAGCTTCGAGGGTGACAGGCCACCTCACGAAAAAACTAAGTCCTTTTCCCTTCAAAGACTGCTAGTCGCCTTTCGGAAGCGAGAAGGCTAGTCGCCTTTCCCTTCTGAGAGATGCTGGTCGCCTTTCTGGGATCGAGAGGGCTGGTCGCCTTTCTCTTCTGAGAACTGCTCGTCACCTTTCGGAATCGAGAAGGCTAGTCGTCTTTCTCTTCTGAGAACTGCTTGTCGCCTTTCGGAATCGAGAAGGCTAGTCGTCTTTCTCTTCTGAGAACTGCTTGTCGCCTTTCGGAATCGAGAAGGCCAGTCGCCTTTCTCTTCTGAGAACTGCTTGTCGCCTTTCGGAATCGAGTAGGCTAGTCGCCTTTCTCTTCTGAGAACTGCTTATCGCCTTTCGGAATCGAGAAGGCTAGTCGCCTTTCTCTTCTGAGAACTGCTTGTCGCCTTTCGGAATCGAGAAGGCTAGTCGCCTTTCTCTTCTGAGAACTGCTCGTCGCCTTTCGGAATCGAGAAGGCTAGTCGCCTTTCTCTTCTGAGAACTGCTTGTCGCCTTTCGGAATCGAGAAGGCTGGTCGCCTTTCTCTTCTGAGAACTGCTCGTCGCCTTTCGGAATCGAGAAGGCTAGCCGCCTTTCTGGAAGATGAAGATCTTCAAGTCCCGAAGGAGATCTTCAAGTGCCGAAGGAGAATTCCGCAAAAGTCTGCAAGGAGCTCTCCCCAGTCCAGAAGTCCCCGTCCCTTCAAATGAAGCCCTAGGGCCCTTTTTATAGCTTTGGCCGGGGGTAGTCCGGTAATCTTGCCGTTGGCAGTTTCCATAAATGCTCGGTGGACGAATCATATTTTCCGGTTTGGGGCACACGGATCGCCATTTTTCGTAAATGACCATCTTGCCCTTCGGGCAGCTTGGGCGGCTCGGGCAGTTCGGGCAGTTCTGTTGGAGGCGAAAAAGGCGACCGACTGTTCCTGAAAAGTGAGAAGCCTGAAAGACAAAAAGTGAGATGCCTGAAAGACAAAAAGTGAGACGCCTGAAAGACAAAAAGTGAGAAGACTGAAAGACAAAAAGTGAGAACGCTCCCGAACGCGTTCGGAAGCGTTCTGAGCGCGCGTGAGCGCGGAGGCGTTCCGAGCAAACGGTGGAACGGAAAGTTGTCCCCCAAAGGGGAATTGGGATCGGACGCGCCCCACGAGGGGGCGTGAATACGGCGGTGTCCCTTACGAGCCCCCTTATGGAAAAAGGCGAGGGAAGGGGGCCGGACCGCATCCTATGGGAGGTGCGGCGGAGGCGCACCCCGGGGGGGTGCGGCTTGGCCGCACCCCTTGAGGGGTGCGGCTTGGCCGCACCCCTTGAGGGGTGCGGTTGGGCCGCACCCTATGGGAGGTGCGGCGGAGTCGCACCCCGGGGGGGTACGGCTCGGCCGCACCCCTTGAGGGGTGCGGCTGGGCCGCACCCCCTCAGGGGTGCGGCTTGGCCGCACCCCCATGGGGGTGCGGCTTGGCCGCACCCCTTGAAGGGTGCGGCTGGGCCGCACCCCCAAGGGGGGTGCGGCTTGGCCGCACCCCCCAAGGGGTGCGGCTGGGCCGCACCCCTTCAGGGGTGCGGCTTGGTCGCACCCCCATGGGGGGTGCGGCTTGGCCGCACCCCCATGGGGGTGCGGCTTGGCCGCACCCCCATGGGGGTGCGGCTTGGCCGCACCCCTTGAGGGGTGCGGCGGGGCCGCACCCCCAAGGGGGGTGCGGCTTGGCCGGACCCCTTGAGGGGTGCGGCTCCGCGCGAGCCGCACCCCGAGGGGGGTGCGGCGGGGCCGTTCCCCCGCGACGGGGGGCGCTGCCCGCGCACTATTGTGCGCACCGCAGCGCACGCGCTTGCGCGCGCTCTGCTTCTGACGGTGGGCGGCGGAAATGGCGGGTTCGGTTTCTTTGATTCGGGCGATTGCGTGTTGACCGCCGACCCCATCTCTCTTCAGTGGTGCTTCCTTTAGACGCACCCCAAGGCCTTTATGGGTGGTATAACAAGAATTATGACTATAACTGTATTGAGTCATATTTATAGTCGTAAAAACGTATGTAATTTACAATTGTAACTGTATTAAAAAAAAATCACTTTTTAACACGTGTATTTTCAGACCGTAAATATGCATATGAGATCTTAAAATGATCATAAAAATATGTAAATTAATATTATGTGATTTATTTTTTAAAAAGAACTATATTTTGGGCTAAAAAAAAATCCGCTCACAAAAAAGTTGAAACGTTACACGTATAGAAATTTTTTCCACTCGTATGTACTTAAATTTTTTGAGTTTGAGCAAAACCATAATTTAATTTGCACATAGCTAGAAGTGGTCTGCACTTAAAATTACTGTTATATTAAATCATTTATAAAACTTATTTGATAAAATATATATTGCTTTTATTATTATCGTACAATATTGTAATTAGGAATGCAAAGAAAACCCGACATTTTGATGCGGGCGTAGGCTCAATGTGTCGGTGTAATAGCAAATAGTGATTGGTAATTGGGTGCAAAAGCTCAATCTAAATAATGAGAGGTCTACTTAATTTCTTAAGCACACCAAGTAATCAATGCAAATGTTTCAAAAGTCGTGTTAGGGCAAATTCTAGTCACCAAGAAAAGAAACTCTTTCACAACGATACGATAATACAACTCTAGAACTCTATCACACACTACTACACTAATCGTAGAATATAACTACACGCAAATGAGAGTTGAACAATACGCATGGATACACGGTGAGAAGATGTAACAGTAAGGTATGCAAATGTAATAGATTTAAAGAAAGCTTTGAACAACACATATGCACATAAACTAGAACACTGCATGAGTCTACAATTTACCTACATGACATATATCAAATGAAAATTTACTACATTATCCCTAGCGAAATATGTTAGATTTTTTGAAGTGAGCTAACGCCCGGCGCTAGCGCTACCGTCGGCGTTAGCTCCTTCTCGCCACTCTCCCTGTTTTTGTCTATAAATAGAGGGGTACCCCCCCCACAAAGTGTATGCATTCTGAAAGTGGCGAGTATCCTCAACTTTGAGCGAGTTAGAGATACCTGAGTGCTACCTGGCGAGCATCAAACTTGGAGTAAGTTCGGCAAGCGACCTAGAGAGAGTTCCTTACTCGTGAGATACCGCCGGCGATAGTGGATAGCGCCTGCGTTAGCGAGAAGAGAAGGAAGGAGCGAGTAGCGAGCTTCGGAGATAGCGCCTGCCGTTAGTTGCTAGCGCGCGCGGTAGCAAGAAGAGGAGGAAGCGAAGAGTAGCGAGCTTGCGAGCAGCGAGATTGCGAGTAGCGAGCTTGAGAGCTAGCACCAGCGCTAGTGGCTAGCGCCCGAGGTAGCGAGCAGCGAGTATCACCTGCGCGGTGTGCTCCGGAGGAGAAGCGGACACTGTCCGTGACCAGTTCCTTTACTTCATTGGCTGTTGTGAATCAAGTTGGATACAACTTGTATTCAGCCATGTCCATTTGTATCTAGCTGGCAAGAGTTATTTTTTGTGAAAGCTTTTGTTCATTTCTTGGTGTCCTTATTCTCCTGTTGGTTGACGTGTTCTTTCGACTACAAAATATTTCACATGGTATCAGAGGGATAGTGGGAACAAGGACTGAGCAACCAAAATGGACGGCGGAGGAGGGTATGCTAGGGGACTTGACATTGAGCTGCTCACCCAGGCCAACTACAAGAAGTGGAAGTCATGCATGGAAAGTTACCTGCTTGGAGAGGACCTATGGGAGGTCGTTGGAGGAGAAGAGCAGACAGGAGTTTTTCCAGTCGAAGACAATGGTCAAGTTGTGAGGGCTTGGAGGAAGACCAACGTCAAGGCGGAGTTCACCTTGAAGAGAGCCATTTCACCTGACTTGTTCGACCACATCATAGGTTGCAAGTCAACGTCTGAGATCTGGATAGCTCTCGATGGGTTATTCAACAAGAAGAATTTAGCGCAGCTACAATTCCTGGAGAATGAGTTGACGAGGTCGACTCAAGACGAGATGACGATATCCACCTTCTTCCTGAAGGTGAAGAACCTGTGTGGGGAGATCTCGGCCTTGGACCCTGAAAGGCCAATCTTAGAGGCGAAGTTGAAGCGGCACATACTCCGAGGCTTGAGGAAGGAGTATGTCCCCTTCGTTACTTCCGTGCAAGGGTGGGCTACTCAACCCTACTTACTGGAGCTAGAGAACCTGCTGTCGTCACAGGAGAGCTTGACGAAGCAGATGGTGGGAGTATCCATCTCAGGGGGAGATGGCGAGACATTGTTCTTGTTGGGTATTGTAGCTACAATTACCTTGATTTGAAGAAGTGTTCCTGTGAACTAAGTTGAATTGAGATGTATTTGATGTTGTTCTCTAGTTATGTGTTTGCAGGTCTTAATGCTAAGTGCACACCAAAGTCAGGTTGCAATGGATCACCAAACACAGTTCTAAACAGTGTAATCCCTCATTGTGCAGAACAAAGTGTTGGTCCATGTGTAATCTCTCTTTTGGGGTGCACTTCATATACTCATGTCTGGAGGTTTTCAAAGTTGAGGAGTGGAGCAGGCTTTCAGAAGAAAAGAAAATTTCTGCCAAGTCCATTCGTCGAGATGACTCGGGTCATTCCGACGAATCCCGACGAATGCTGACAGAAGTTATTTTGGCTAGGTTTTGAAGAAATTTCTGAAGCCAAGTCCATTCGTCGAGATGACTCGGGTCATTCCGACGAATCCCGACGAATGCTGACAGAAGTCATTTTGGCTAGGTTTTGAAGGAATTTCTGGAGCCAAGTCCATTCGTCGAGATGACTCGGGTCATTCCGACGAATCCCGACGAATGCTGACAGAAGTCATTTTGGCTGGGTTATGAAGGAATTTCTGGAGCCAAGTCCATTCGTCGAGATGACTCGGGACATTCCGACGAATCCCGACGAATGCTGACAGAGGTCATTCTGACTGGGTTGTGAAGAAATTTCTGTGGCTAAGTCAATTCGTCGAGATGTCACGTGAACTCCCGACGAATTCCGACGAATGAAAACAGAAGACAGTTTTCAAGCTTTGATCAGGATTTTCAATGGCTAAGTCAATTCGTCGAGTGTTCACGTGAAGTCTCGACGAATGACGGACAGACGGATTTCAAATTTCAGTTTCGTTTTCCAAAATTAGGGTTGGCCGACATGTACAGTACACGTGGCGATCCCTCCTTGTTTGTCGCCCTTCTCGATGCTCTCGATTATAGCCGTTGGAATGGATAGGCTATAAATAGCTAAGGGTTAATTCTGTTTAACCCTAATCGTGAATCCAAGAGGAAAGACGTTGTTCTCTTCGTCCGTCGGCCGACCTTTATCGCAAATTAGCTGCTCCTTGCCGACAAAGCTTTTCACGATCCCTCTTGAAGAAAGGAGAATACTAGATCTCTGATTTTAGATCTGTCAAGTACCTTTCAGATCTAGTTTTCTCCTAAGTGCTCAGATCAAGGTTTTTCAAAGCAAGATCTATTCTTCCTCTTTTAGATCCAGATTTCAGATTTCTATTTTCAAGGAAGAAGAAGATCTTTTATTTCAGATCTGATAAAGTTAAATCTCAGGTAGATTTAAAGTAGATTGTTTCTCAATCAAAAGTTTTGTAAGATTTCTTTACAATATTCTTGTAGGAAGCTTGCTTCCGAGTTGTAGGAGTTATACTCCGAGTTGTAGGAGCGTTGTCTCCGAGTTTGTAGGAAGTTTTTCTTCCGAGTTTGTAGGAGAGTTTGTTCTCCGAGCTTGTAGGAGTTGAGTACTCCGAGTAGTAGGATTTGATTGATCCGAGTTTGGTGAAGTAGCCGAATCTAGCCTTGTTGTGCTAGATAGGCGAGGCGGGAAAGTGGACTACCCAAGATCGGGGAACCACTATAATTCTCTGTGTTGTGTTGCGCTCTTTTGGATTCCATGTGCTGTTATTTCTAAGTTTTTTAATTCCGCAAAAAGCTTTGGAATCCACCTATTCACCCCCCTCTAGGTGATTTAGGCCGCAACTAGACACTTTCAGTTCTCAGGAAAGAGGAGATCCTGGGACAAGAAAAAGAAGAACTCCGGAGATGGACCTTCAACGTCCTCTCAGGGAGATGGGAGGAAGTTCCTCCCTGCGCGCGATGAGATGGGGAGATCCCTTTGCTTTGCCTGTAGGAAGTATGAGCACATGGCAAAGGACTGTCGGTCCAATCTAAAAGCCGGTCATGTTGCTAACAAGGAGGGAGATCACCAGAGAGGTGGAGACCATCAGAGAGGTGGAGGTCACCAGGGCGGTGAGAGGGGAGACAATTGTTTCCTGGCAGAGATGACGGCAAAGTCAGTCGATGTCTTAGCCTCCATCAAACTCGAGAACGACTGGATAGTGGATTCCGGTTGTGGGCATCATCTCACAGGAGATATGTCTAAGTTCGTCTCCTGGGAAGCATATGAAGGAATAGATGTTATCATCACTGCGGATGATACGGTACATCCGGTGGAGTGAGAAGGGAAGGTGTCCATTGCGAGTAAAGAGAAGCCAGTGACACTGAAGAGTGTGTATGCTAACACATGAAGAAGAACCTCTTCTCGGTTGCTAACGCAGTGGATGCTGGATACCACGTGCTGTTCGGACCGAAGGAGATGAAGTTCCTGAAGAACCTATCGTCTGTATATGCTGACGTCACGCTCACCGGGAGAAGGGTGAAGGATTTGTATGTTCTGTCTGCAAATGCCTACGTGGACAAGCTGAAGACAAACGACAGCGCAGTGATCTGGCATGAGAGGCTGGGTCATGTGGGGATAGACAAGCTGAAGATGATGGTGGCAAAGGGCCTAGTGAGTGACCTGCCTCATCTCTCTTCCTACGGCGACGACCATGTGTGCGACGGATGTCAATATGGAAAGTCACATCGACTTCCATTTGACAAGTCGGAGACCAGGTGTAAGACACCTCTTGAGTGCGTACATGCTGGCGTTATGGGGCCGTGCGCCACCCTTACTTATGGAGGCAATAAGTATTCGCTGGTTCTGGTGGATGACTATACCCGCTATACGTGGGTATACTTTCTGAGAGTGAAGTCAAAAGTATTCGAGAAGTTCCAAGAGTGGAAGGAGCTTGTGGAAGGGAGGCTGAACCGCAAAGTGAAGAAGCTGAGAAGCGACAATGGAGGGGAGTTTACCTCCAATGAGTTTGCTTCTTTCTGCAGGAGGTTCGACATTCGGCGGGAGCTCTCCTGCGCTCACACCCCTCAGCAGAATGGGGTGGCAGAGAGGAAGATCCGCCATCTGGTGGAAACTACCAGGAGTTGGCTACATGCCAAGAGCATTCCCAAGGCCTTATGGGCGGAGGGAATGACGTGTGCTACTCATCTGATCAACCGGCTACATCTGAATCCTAACAGGATGGTGTCTCCACACCAGCTCATGTTCGGGGAGAAGCCAAATGTGGGTCACATGAAAGTGTTTGGTTCTACCTACTTCGTGCACGTCCCGGACGCTCAGAGAACCAAGTTGGAGCCGAAAGCGAGGAAGTGTATCTTCATCGGCTACGATGAGCGAAAGAAGGGGTGGAAGTGCATGGATCCGCAGAACCACAAGTTTGTCGTCTCGCACGACGTAGTGTTTGACGAACTGGTCTCGTATCAGGGAGTCTCTTCTATGGTGCTGCTGGAGAGTGGAGATTCTAGCAGGGAAGAAAAGAGGGTCACTGAGGACCCTACTGTGGAGTTGGAGCTTCTCCCAGTGCTCCATCGCCATTTGCCTCAGGAGGAGCTTCTAGCTCAGGGGGAGCTTCTGGCTCAGGGGGAGCTTCGAACTCAAGAAGCAGGGAGAGCACCACTTCAGGAGGAGTTCAGAGAGGAGCTCAAGCAGAGGAGTCTATCAGAGTGGTAGATAAAGGCCAAGCCTTGAGGAGGTCGAAGCGGACCATCGTCCCGCCTGCTCGCTATAAGGAGGGGAACTTCGTGAGTTTGGTCTCCAGCTTCTTCGCAGGACCACTCGACGAGAGGGAACCTGCCTGCTTTGAGGATGCAGCTGACATCAAGGAGTGAGACGCGGCCATTAACGAGGAGATGGAGGCCCTAGAGAAGAATGAGACATGGGACCTGGTTCCCATGGTGGAGGGCATCAAACCTGTCACTTGTAAATGGGTGTACAAGGTTAAGAAGAGAGCTGATGGAGAAGTAGAGCGGTATAAGGCGAGGCTTGTCGCCCGGGGCTTCTCCCAAACCTACAGAGAGGACTACAAGGAGACATTTAGTCCTGTCGCGAAGATGACATCGGTGAGGACGATCATCGCTCTGGCGGCGTGCCGAGGTTGGAAGCTGCGGCAGCTTGATGTGAAGAACGCGTTCTTGTATGGAGAGATTGACAAAGACATATTCATGGTGCAACCACCTGGATACGTGTCCAAGTCACTTCCACATCACGTCTGCAAGCTGAAGAATGCCCTCTACGGGTTGAAACAGGCGTCGAGAGCCTGGTATGGAAAGATTGCGGAGTACTTGCAGTTCTGCGGCTATGATGCCTCAGACTCACTCTAGCATATTCGTGAAGAAGAGTGAAGGACTTCACGTGCTGGTGCTGCACGTCGACGCCATGATCGTGACAGGGAACAACCCTGAGGAGGTCGCGGCGCTGAGACAGCAACATTCCATACGATTCGAGATGAAGGATCTTGGTGAGCTGCACCATTTCCTTGGCCTCCAAGTTGAGAAGAGAAGAGGCGGGCTGTATGTTTCCCAGAGGGCGTATGCCGAGAGGATCGTCGAAAGATTCGGCATGAACGAGGGGAAGAGCAGTTCCGTTCCTCTGGAGGCTGGGCTGAAGCTTCGGAAGGAAGAAGGGAGGATTCTTCATGATCCCAAGATCTTTCGGGCATTGATGGGGAGTCTTATCTACTTGACTATCACGAGGTTGGACATCGCCTTTGCTGTCAGCCAATTTAGTCGGTATATGCAGGAGCCGCGGAAGCCTCATCTGGAGGCAGCCAAGGGGATACTGAAGTACGTGAAGGGAACCCTTGAGATGGGGTTGTCCTATGGAGAGGAGTCTGACTTCAAGCTGCATGGGTACACAGATGCAGACTACGGAGGTGACGCTGATGATCGCAAGTCGACATCAGGGTACGTGTTTTTTGTGTGGAGCTGCTGCTATCTCGTGGTGTAGCAAGAAGCAAGACTCAATTTCCCTTTCTACCACGAAGGCCGAGTACAAAGCGTCGTCCTTAGCAACTCAGGAGTGTGTCTGGCTAAGGAGACTAGTGGAGGATGTGGACGAGGAGGTCAGCGGACCTACTGTGCTTCGCGGGGACAATGAGAGTGCATTGAAACTGGTAACCAATCCAGTGTGTCATGCAAGGACCAAGCACATTGAGATCGATCATCACTTCATCAGAGAGAAGGTGCTGGGTGGCTTGATCGCTGTGGAGCATGTGCGGAGTGAAGACAACCTTGCAGATATATTCACGAAGCCCCTATCTGCGGGGGCGTTCCGGAGGCTTCGCTCGTTGCTTGGAGTTGTTCCCGGAGCTCACTTCAAGGGGAGTGTTAGATTTTTTGACGTGAGCTAACGCCCGGCGCTAGCGCTACCGCCGGCGTTAGCTCCTTCTCGCCACCCCCCTGTTTTTGTCTATAAATAGAGGGGTACCCCCCAAAGTGTATGCATTTTGAAAGTGGCGAGTATCCTCAACTTTGAGCGAGTTAGAGATACCAGAGTGCTACCTGGCGAGCATCGAACTTGGAGTAAGTTCGGCAAGCGACCTAGAGAGAGTTCCTTACTTGCGAGATACCGTCGACGATAGTGGATAGCGCCTGCGTTAGCGAGAAGAGAAGGAAGGAGCGAGTAGCGAGCTTCGGAGATAGCGCCCGGCGCTAGTTGTTAGCGCGCGCGGTAGCAAGAAGAGGAGGAAGCGAAGAGTAGAGAGCTTGCGAGCAGCGAGATTGCGAGTAGCGAGCTTGAGAGCTAGCGCCAGCGCCAGCGCTAGTGGCTAGCTCCCACGGTAGCGAGCAGCGAGTATCACCTGCGCGGTGTGCTCCGGAGGAGAAGCGGACACTGTCCGTGACCATTTCCTTTATTTCATTGGCTGTTGTGAATCAAGTAAGATGCAACTTGTATTCAGCCCTGTCCATTTGTAACTAGCTGCCAAGAGTTGTTTTTTGTGAAAGCTTGTGTTCATTTCTTGCTGTCCTTATTCTTCTGTTGGTTGACATGTTCTTCCGACTACAAAATATTTCACAAAATAAGAATGAAATGTTTGAAAATAAACAAACTTTAAGTGAATTTTTTTCTATGAGTGCAAAAAGTTAGCAATTATGAGTGACTATCCTTTTTCGGTGACTAGAACTTACCCTGATGCAACTCTTGAAACATTTGCATATATTACTTGTGTGCTTAAGAAATGAAGTTGTCCGCTCATTGGTTCGATTGAGCTTTTGCACCCAAGCAATTGCTATTTACATTGCAATGAAAATGTCTACGCTCTCGATGTGTGCTGTTTGGTGCGATATGTACAAACATTGTGAATGCGCAAGAGGGTACTCGTTGGAGGTTTTTCGTTGTTCCTGAGATCAAGGAGCATGATTCGTACACTACACTACTCTAATTATTGTCCCCTTCAATTGAAGAAGTATGCCCTCTTTTATAGACTCTAAGAGAGGCATACAAGAAATTTTGCTCTCATATATTTTGAAACACACGGTTCATATACCTCAGATAACTAATGGTTGGACAATTGCCCTTGAGGAGATCAAGGCGGCCCAGTGAAGAACGTCAGATTGGTGGCGTCTGACAGAAGTGTCCGTCTCGCTGAGAAAAAAAAAGTTCACGCAAATTGACGAAAATTTGAGTTGACAAAATTTTTAGGAAATTTTTTTCTCGTCGTCACGAGTCCGCTAGTGGTGATTGTTTCCGGATCGAAGCCTAGAACTCTGAGAATCACATAAGGAATGTCTGGTTGGGTAGAATTGCCTTCTAGCCAAAGCTCCATCAATACCGATTGAATAGTCTATTTCGTTGAATTTTTCGAGAGCAATTCAACACCACTTTCAGATCGAAGTTTCGTCAAACAATGAGAGAGATATAGGCTCATAAGTTTCATGACCGAAATCGCCATTAGTGCTTCAGTGAGGAGGGAGGTCTAGGGGCACGGAGGCCGGGGCACTCCTCCCAGACCCGTCTAGCTGTGGAGACAGAATGATTGGCCGCGATGGAAGCCACATCCCCACCCATGACCGAGCGCTAGCCCTCAGTAGGGGTGATTGGATTAGGCCGGGCCGGGCCTAGTGCATGTAATGTCTTCCGACTTTGTTTGAGGAGTCAAAAGGACTAGAAAACGCGCAAAACTTGGTCTGTTGGAATCGTCTCAGCGAGCCGGCCACGATCATCGTCTCAGCAACTCATCATTATCAGTCAATAATTATTTACGCGCTTCTCCCCTCTCAGAACATCATTCTTAATTATGATCAAAGAACCACTTATCTCGTCCTGGAAGTCAAAAGTCACCTCCTGAGTAGTTAGCCCGTTGCTTTCAGCAATTTAATTAAAAAAAAACTAACTTTAAAAATGGTCATTAATTGTTAGTTTCAACGCAAGGAGCCAAGGCTCACTTAAACTCCATTGATATAGGAATATTCTTAGAGTTCTGTACACAGATTTAGAAGTATATTTACCTGGACTCCCCACGAAATTTGTGTAATTACAGCCTACACCCTTCTAACTTTCAAAATTACAAAAATCTCCCCCTCCCCGGCCCTCAATGTTTAAATTTCATACCATTCATGCAAAAAACACCTCCCTTGAAGATTTACTCAAAAAGGGTACTTTTGTACATGGATGTTATGAAATGTAAACATTGATGGGAGGTTTTTGTAATTTCAAAAGTTAGATGGGTGCACACTGTAATTACACAACTTTGAAGGGAGGTTCCTGTAAATAACCATATATATATATTTATAACATGCATACAGAAATATCAAACTCATGAATTTTAAACTTATTGAAATGATTATGACCGTCGATTCTGACATGATATTTCATAGCCGTCGGATCAAATCGCCCCCTCTCTCTCCACTTTTTCGTAGTTCTCCTAAATATACTAGAGGACGTCTTAAAACTATAAAGGTGTAGGGTTTCATACAACATGAAATTACGATTTTACCCTTAAATTTATTGAAAAAAGAGAGTCATATGACCCATTTTTTAATAATTGAACCAAGTTTTCACTATGTCAAGCAAAAATGACAACCATCACACCATATGATTTTTGTTGAACAATATTGCATTAGGTTTTATATATACGTATATAAATATAGACTGCTCCCGCCGAATGTAGCCGCCCCTGTGGAATGTCGCCCCCGCCAAATTTTGCCGTCCCCGCCAAATTTCGCCGCCACCGCAGAATGTCGCCGCCCGCACGGGAGGCCCCCGTGCCCTGTCACTCGCGTGTGTGTGTGGTCTGCCTTAAAAAGATCAATGTGGAGCAAATGTGAGTTTCCATGCTTGCCTGTCCTTCATTTGCTATCTTCCACAAATTTATTTTTGGGTATTGTTATTAACACCGCATTTTAAACTGGGCGTAAGTTTTTGATAACCACAAATCATTACTATAAAATTTTTTAATCGCACATTAAATTATTATTCACAAACATTTTTTTTGAAAAAGAACTAAACCTCATACATATATGGTAAATAAAAGCTTTGCTATTCTTTGAATATAAAAATAGCTAACGCTCAGAACTAGTCATGTTGATGAACTTTTCATAATTGCTCCACTTCAAATTTAAAATTTGCATATATGAAAACAAAATGAAATATTAATATATTTTATCTTGAAAATTGAAAGACTACAAGTTAATAAAGATTAAAAAAAACATGAATTTGGACGAAAATATTTTGGAAATTAACATTGCATAAGTCTTCACATTTACAACTATTCAACTCTATCAACATAGTTTTTCGATAGTCGGTTGTAACTTTTTAATTCGTGAGTCGTAATGACTAGCTTTTCCAACATTCAGCTATCTGTTCATGATATTTCATCCAAGAAGGAATAATGTGTGATATTGAAGTCAGTGGCGGACGCAGGAATTTTTTCCAGTGTGGGCGGAATTAAAAATTGCAAAAAAAGAATAAATCGAAAAATATGAAACAAACACATTAATATGACAAAAAATATATAAAAGTTGCGCATACAATAGTAGAAAGATATATTTATGCAGCGAGATTCCATGAGTTATAAGTAGAAAGTTCGAGAGACGAAACGTGAAAGCCATAATTTTATCTCGATCCACAAGCATTGAAAGGTCGCATATTTTTACTGGGACATATTCGAAAAAAAAACTCGGTCCCTTGGGTTTTCATATTCCTCAGCAAACTTGCAGGCTATTGTCTATAAATATAATTTAGAGTATAGATTAAAACCTCAATTCATTATCGTTTATGAACTATTTGAATACCACCTTTCATTTTAAATATTTTTGATATTTTTCACACAATAACATAATCATGAACTTATTTATAAAAATACTTTAAACAACTAACTTATTTATAAAAAAAAATTAAACAACAACATATATAACAATTAATTAATTTATATAAAAAAATTTATACGACATAACAATAAATTTTTTTATAAAAAAAATAAAAATTTAAACTATAATATAACAAAGAACTTGTTTATAAATTTTTTTTTAAATTAGCATAATAACAAAATTATTTACAAAAAAAAACATTAAATTTTGTTGTGGGTAGGATTTGAACCCATGACCACTTGAATAAAAATTACTACCTCCACCAACTAAACCAAGATACACTATGTATTAATCTTACAATATAATTTATTATTCTGTAACTTATCTGTCATGATAAATAACCTGCTCACTCTTATCGAAAATATTTTTTTTTTTGAATTCAGTGTGGGCGTCCGCCCACGCTCGCCCCTATGTGGGTCCGCCCCTGATTGAAGTGCAATCATTCAATTGCAAATGAATGAAGTGATTATCATTTAAAAATCCAATGCAAATACGTTTAAAATCTTATTATCATCAACTTATATATAAAGGAGGATCAAGAAAATTAGAAATGAGGGTGCATATTTTTTTTGTAAATACAAGAGTACATAAAATGTTCTAAAATAATTTTGGGGCTGCACATAGCTGAGTTTTATCTGCGAATAATCAAATTTGATATGCAAATAATCAACTTTGGCTTGCAAATAGCCAAATTTTTATCTGCTTATAACAAATCGCAAAAAAAAGAGGGGTGTCAGTGTCCCTTCGGCCCACCTCTGGATCCATCTTCATCCTCCTCCTTTCACAATGTCTTTTTTAATTGGACCGAAAGAGTTACACAGATGATTGAGGTGCAATGATGCAAACAAAAAGAAGAGCAAGGTTCCTATTTTCATTAATTATTTGGAGAATTTTGTTTAGTTCTCAAACAATACATATAAGATCTGTTATGTAGCCATTTTGATTGGTACAATCTCAAGTCTAAGGCTCTTCTTGAGATATTAGTATCCTTTTAAAACCGAGCAGTTTAAAAGGGAAATTCTAAATTGTATTTTTAAAACTGAGGATTTGCTTGAGTAACATTAGTTTTAATTTATAAAATAATAGATTCAAATTTATCAATTTAAATCCAATTTAATCTCAACAAAAATTTTATTCATGTAATGCAAATAGCTATTATTTTTTCTGAATTTTGTAAGGAAAATTAAAAATGTCATGCTCTGAAGATGGGAAGGAGATGTCCTCTTGATCCAATTTTATTACCATTAGGCTCTGCATTTGATTTAATTTAATCTAGCTCTGCAAATGTTGATGCTTTGCAGCCATGAGAAGCATCTCAACAAGGAAGAAAAGTGGATGAACGGGTCTGATTTTTGCTGCGGGTTGCCGACAACATATATACTCGCCTACGATTCTCCGGCGATGAACAAGTTCAGCATCTCGCTCGACGCCAAGCGAGAAGACGACCTCGGCTCTGTCCCCTCATCTCCCTCCTGCAGCTTTCTAAGAAAGACGAAAGAAGAGGTTTCTTCCGCTATTCTCTTCTTCTCGATCAGTTTCATCTTCAGCTGATCGCCTGACCTAGAGAAGAGAGAGACATTGGAAAGTTTCACTCTCATTGCTCAACTTTCGGAAGGGAGAAATCCATGCATGGAAACAGAGGAGGAGAACGGGATCGTTGATAGCGTCATAGCGAGGGGAGGAAGAAGAACGAAGAGGTTCCCGTGTACGGTTGTTGGTGAAGCAGAAATAAAAAGAGAGGGAATGGGAGAACGGACGTTTTGTAAGGGTGAGCTGGTGCTCGATTCACCAACCGGAAAGAGCCATTTTCCACCTTTCGGACCGAGCATTTTAAAACGGAGCTCTCCAAACACTCCTTCGGTCCGACTAGAACGGAATGGAGCCAGAAAAGAGTCACAAACAGATCCTAAGGATGCACATCGATCCCTAATCAATCAGGAATTTTTTTATATAATTTTTGAGAATTTTTACACAACAGAATATGCAAAATCATCAAATTTATTAGCAAAATACACAAACTTATACAGTGCCGGAATTAATCAAGACATCTCAGGCTGAGGTGGAGGCGGAGCAGTGGTATCGAAGGACTTCCTCCTGACCAAAAGGCAGCTTATCGTAGATGGGTGGGCATGCGTGTTGTCCAGCGAACAGAGCACGAAGTCCGGGCGGTGGAGAGCGAGGCTTGGCCGCTCCCGTCCGACCTCGATCGCCGTCGCATCGAGAAGCACGTGCCACGAGTTCCGGTGCGCCTCCGACACCCAATGTGTGGACGAGCGCGCGCCCTGCACCTCGGCCGGGTAAGCAAACAGCCCCTTGGGGCTGTACTTGCATTTCCGGCGGAAGTACTGGCTCAGCTGCGACCCCTTGATCCTGAGATCCAGCCAGTCCACCGGCGTCGACACTACCTTGGCCTCCTTGTAGGCCGCGAACTCCCGGATGAAGTCGGCCTCCTGGTCGATCGCCGTCATGTAGTAGTTGTACCTGAAGAAGGGGTAGCTCTCTCCGACGAGCATCATGGCGTCCTTATGGGTCGGCATGAAGAGAACGAGGTAGTCCTCGTCGGTGAGGCCGCAGTTCTGCAGCGCGCGGTTGCGTGCCTGTACTTCGGGGATGGAGATGAAGCTTCCCGGGAAGGAGGATTTCTTGGTGAGGAGGTCGAGAAGTCGGGAGGGTTCGAGCTGTGTGTGGTCGAGATCCGGGTGGCTGCCCCCGAGAGAAGGGGATGCGGAGCGGCCGCGCGAGCGGCGACCCTCCGGTGAGGCGTCTCCCCGGCCGGTACTGCCGTCGCTGCAGTATATGGAGTAGAGATCGTCCTTGTCGCTCTCCTCGACGAGGCCGTGGGAGTATTGGGGGTATTTGGCGAGGACATACTGTTCGACGTATTGCATCTCGCTTGGTGTGATCGGACCGGACCACCTCAGATCGAGCCCATGGAGCGTCGATATGGCTTCCGCCACAATGTGCGGAGGAATAAATTCCCTTTGGCATACTTTCTGTGGATCAGATTCATCGCATACCGCAGTAAGATCTCAACAGAAAACATCTGAAAGATGAAAGAAAGAGGACTGTATCGATTTGTAGCTAATTGCTTACCTTCACAACCATGCTGCTTGGTCTAATTCCGTTCGGAAGTGGAGGTTTGTGGTTTAAGCAGAAGGCCAGCTCCTCGCATCCTTCTTCCCCCATGGCCTGAAGAAGCTGAGGAAAGCGGATGCAAAATCATTCACGGAGAAGTCTGCGCCGATAGAAGCATTCAGGATCAGAGCATTACCTTTGAGTCGGAATGGAAATGGATCTCTTCATTAGGGTTCCTTCCCATGGTGGATCGATTGCTTCTGCTCTGTTGCTTTCAGAAACATGAAGAAGAGGGGGGAAGTCAGATAGAGGAAGGAGATGGAGCAGCGGATGCTGACATCCGACAATGCAAATGGCTAAATCGTTGATTAATGGTTAAAAGAGCTATAAATTAATTGATATCAATCCTTTACTTACCATGACCTTCGTCTATGACACGGACAGCCCTGCGAATCAACGACTTTTTTTAGACAAATTTTATATATCGAAGTTTTTTAGGGTTAATTAATTAATAATAATATTTATTTAAATCTTCCCTAAGAGTCTGTTCGTTTGGACGGAATTGACTTTCTGGAATTGGCATTGGCGATTAGAAATCCAATTCAAGTGTTCGGCGCAACGAAATTTACGAGGATATTGACTTTTATATGAAAACTCATGGCTTTGACTTTGAACTAAAAAATCAAATCGTCAATTCTTACCTCCACCCACGAGTTTTCCGCATAATCGAGTGTTTTTGCCAGAGTTTTTCGGCCTACGCGAGTGTTTTCCTGCCGGAAGCGAATTTTCTGGCCGGGCGCGATATATTTTCCCCGGACGCGATATTTTTTGCCGGACGCTATTTTTTCTCGCGAGAGTGTTTTTTTCGCCCGCGCGCAATTTTTTTGCCGGGCGCAGTATTTTCCCCCTGGGCGAGATTTTTTCCCCCGGGCGTTTTTTTTGCCCGGTCGTGTTTTTTTCGCATGGGCACGCCCGATCGTATTTATTTCGACAATTATTTCGCCTGATCGTGTTTTTTCCCCCGGGGCAAAAAATGAGATTTTTCCCCCGTGGCGCGTTTTTTTCGCCTGGGAAAAATCACGCTCGGGCAAAATAATTGCGCCCGGACGAGAAAAACGCGCCCAACTGAAAAAAACGCGCCCGATAAAAAACATGACCGGGCGAAAAAAATGCTCTCGGGCAACAAAAACGCGCCGGCGGGAGAAAAAAACGCGCCCGGGCGAAAAAAAATGCGCCCGGGCGAAAAAAACACGCTTGTGCGAAAAAAACGCGACCGGGCGAAAAAAAGCGCATGGGCGAAAAAAACGCGCCCCGGCGAAAAAACTCGACCGGGCGAAAAAAACGCGATCGGGCGAAAAAAACGCTACTGGGCGAAAAAAAATGCGACCGAGCGAAAAAAACGCGCTCGAGTGAAAAATTCACGCCCGGGCGAAAAAAAACGTGCCCGGGAGAAAAAATTGCGTGCCGGCGAAAAAATTGCGTCCGGGCAAAAAAATTGCGTCCGGGCAAAAAAATTGCGCCCGAGCGAAATCAATGCGGTATTAAATCGCGCCCGGGCAAAAAAAATCGCTCCCGGGCGCGGGTTTTTCGCCCGGGGGCGCGTTTTTCGCCCGGAAAAAAGTGCGCACCTGGGCGAAAAACATATTATGCAATTTAATGCGTTATGCGCTAACACATATTTTGAGTTTTATAAAATTATTGTATAATGTCAATTCCAATAACAATTCTATTATTCAGCCGAACAATTTTTGTGCCTCAATTTCAATTCTGTAGACTGAATTCAATCTTACAGCCGAACAACAAAATTGGAATTCTGTACAAAGTTAATTCATGTAGATATTGATTTTCGAAAAGCTAATTCCGGAAAGCCAATTCCATTCAAACGAACAGACCCTAAATTTTTTTTGTTTTTGAAGCTCAGTCGTGGGTATATATTAAGTCCGAGCGTGGAAAATCGGCTAGATATGCCCGACAAAAAACCTGGGCGCCAAACGGTCGTGAATGCGGTGGTCATGACTTATGAATCGCTGTTCGTGAACGCGGTGGTCATGAACCGTCGTTCGCGAACGCTCGACCTCACCTAAAAAAATTCATGTATGTTATGTTGAAAACTAGTTTATTTTCTTGGTAGCGGTCGTAACCTTTGTCTTGCCAAACATACAATATTTGATAATGATATCTTTTATCCAACTCACTGGAGCAAATAAGCTGCGCCAAACGAAGTCCTGGTCTTTTGGCCGGCCCGAGCCAGGACTGCCTAGCTACTTCCCAGCCACATAGCTTCGTAGTAAATGGGAAACTGCTGAACATTTACGAATTCGTGTTCCCTCCCAATAGTGGCCTGATTAGCCACTATTCATGCCACTTTTGGGTAAATGTAACAAGCTTCACTTTTGTTTAACTCCATCTTATTTTGATTTGGGTTGAACATGATATTCTAGATTTTTGGCACCAAGTATTCTTTAATTAAGAGGTTTTTGCGTATTGCACATAAATATTTAATTTTGACATTTAACACTTCGTGTTTCAAACCAGAGGCGGTCTGGATAGCCACTATTAGGTAAATAAAACAAATTTCACCTAGCTCCGTTATATTTTGATTTGGAATCGTAGAATCACACAATACACAATTGTGTTTCCTTTTACACAGATTAAAGAGAGTTTGCTGCTAAACCGAAGAGATGTGTCAAATTTCAAATTTACAGGCGACATCATAGGTGTTAATTATGAATACAAAGTAACAAATATAAAGGTGGCAGTCGATTTTGCAAAGACCAAATATGACAAATAGCATAGTTTAACAAACTATACGGCTAAATGACTCGGATGTTGGAGAGTGGGATTAAGAGAATGAGCATGACGGGAAGTAGCAAAACTCAAAGAAGAAAAAAAAAACTTAACATAAATGCTTACACAAAGCGAGCATTGGCACAAACCAACGAGTGAGAAATCTCTGGATAGCTTAGAATCCGAGAATTCTAAGTTTGTTGCATTTTCACATCATTATATTCTTTATTAGCAGATTGTGATTTTTGTAGCCTTCAAGGCCGGCTAAGCGTGTTAAATTTACTTTTATTTGAATTTAAATAAAAAAGATCTAAACTTTATAAAAAAATAAATAATTTCACAGTATATCAAAGAATAGAAAATTTCAAGACCAAGATTTATGATTAATTAAAGATTTCACATATTAAAAATCAATACATCTCTAGAGTTAACAAAATAAACAATTAGGGTCCGTTCATTTCACAGACATTGATATTGAAGTATTGACTTTCAATCCAATATCAATACACACGGGAAATGACATTGAGTTTAAATCCAATTCTTTTGTTCGTCTGTACGATGATTTTCTGTCGTAGGAATTGATATTCATTACTTTTTACTGTTCATTTGCAGAATGACATTCTTTCATAGGAATTGACATTGATCAATTTTGAACTTCTAAGTTTCTTCCAGCAAATTATCATAAGCAATAACGCGTTTTTTAGCCCGACACGCGATTTTTTCGCCCGGGCGCGATTTTTTCGCCAGGGCGCGATTTGTTTGCCCGGGCGGGTTTTTTTCGCCCTGGCGCGTCTTTTTTGCCCTGGCGCATTATTTTCGCTAGGGGCGAAAAAATCGCGCACGGGCGAAAAAACGCGCCTGGGCGAAAAAATCGCGCCCCGGCAAAAAAATCGCGCCCGGGCGAAAAAATCGCGCCCTGGCAAAAAAATCTCGCCCGAGCGAAAAAATCGCGCCCGGGCGAAAACAACGTCCCCGGGCGAAAAAATCGCGCCCCGGCGAAAAAATCGCGCCCTGTGAAAATAATCGCGCCCGGGCGAATAAATCGCGCCAGGGCAAAAAAGACGCGCCCGGGCGAAAAATACCCGCCCGGGCAAAAAAATCGCGCCCGGGCGAAAAAAAACATGTCTGGGTGAAAAAAACGCGCGTGGGCGAAAAAACCGCGTCCGGGCGAAAAAAACCGCGCCCGGGCGAAAAAAAACGCGCTAGGGCGAAAAAATCGCGTCTGGGCGTAATAAACGCGCCCGGGTGAAAAAAATGCGCCCGTGCGAAAATATCGCCCCCGGGCGAAAATATCGCGCACGGGCGAAAATATCGCCCCCTAGCGAAAATATCGCGCCCGTGCAAAAAAAAATCACGAAAGGCGTGAAAAATCGTGTTCGGCCGGAAAAATCACATCCGGACGGAAAAATTGTGTCCGGGCGAACAAATTGCATTCGGGCGAAATTTCCGCGTCCTCGCAAAATATCACGTATGGAGCCAAAAAATAGCGTACGGGCGAAAAAATCACGTACGGGCAAAAAATGCGCATTGAGGCAAAAAATATTTGATATCCTTTTGGAAAGTCGGAGTTGGCGATCTCAATATCCACCTCTGGAGATAAACATTGGATCAATAGGTTTTTAGATTATGGTGAATATCGTCGACTTTCCACCAGAAAGCCAATTCCACTCTACAATTGTTGGTACGAACAACAGAAATGACTTTCATATTCTCAAAGCCAATACTTCAATATCAATGTCTGTGAAACGAACGGACCCTTAACGATTTTGGAAGACTAGACTATTGAACAAATTGTTGAACCAAATAAAGAAGTTAATGTAATCATCTCTCTCTTACAATTTTTTTTTGCTATCCTAGTTTAAAAAGAAAATGGTGTTAAAGGCACACCCAAAATGACTATGTGCATACCAGTGATAAAGACATACCATCAAAATTTTAAATGCAGGCCCATTTGTCAAAATTTTAAATGCAGGCCAAAGCAATGGAAGAAGCTTCATGATGTTTTTGGAGAGAGAAGTCGCCGCGGTATGAGTTCGGTATCGAAGTGATGTTGGAGAGCTTAATTCAGGTGCTATAGGGATTTGCCATGAAAGTTTCAGGTATGTTTCCGTGAAGCAGTGTGGAGGAGAGATCGAGCAGCGGTGAGGAAGGGTGCTGCACCGCTCTCGCGGCGGTTGGTGGGAAGATGGCGGACAGATCACGGCGGAAAGCGGGCTTGACCAGTGCTATCACCTTCTCTAACTTTGAGACAATTTGGTCGGCGATCTCCTGGCTGCAGTCTACGATCACGGTCAACGAAGATGAAGAAGATTTTTGTTGGTGGTGGTTGAGGTAGAAGATGAGGTTCTCCATGCTCCGAATACCAACTGCCGCAGCATCCTGGATCGAAAGTTGATTGTCCATCTTCACATAGCCGATCACATCAACGACCATCTCTACGTCAATCATCTCCCACTTCAGAATTGATACTGGAGATGGGATAAAACAGAGGAACCCAAAGCAGCGGAAGAAGCATCGAGTAGGAAGTAGAGCAGGCAGCACAGAAGAAGCTGCAACACTCTCGCTTCATGGAAAGGTATGGATGGTAGTGAGCAGCTCGATAACAAGTAACTTATGCTGAATATTTAAATGCTAGGCGTTCACCGGAGTCCAGAGACGAAAGTGAGGGCATAAAAGTGATACAAATAGTTTGTTCGGGATGTCATGGCAGTGACAATAAACGTCATGTCATCATCATCTTCGCCAAAGCGGCAAAGGAGGGAGAGCCGTGAGGAGTCGGCGTGGTTCGTGTGGCGCTGGAGTGATCCGGGGAGAATTTAAATTTAGGTGGTCTGCCTTTAGTGTAAAAGTTTAAAGGAAAATATAATCATGTTTTTTTGAAATGATGTGCACATAATCATTTTAGGTGTGCCTTTAACACCACCCTGAAAAAAAGGCCAACATTGATATTGAATTAGTATTTGATTTGAATTAAAATAACTAATATTTAAAAATACTAAGTGACGCAGGATGAATCTATAGGCGGCGGATAAACCGCGATCTAACCCTACATGCTATGCAAAGCCCGACGGTGAATTCAAATGAAGCAATAAATAATTAAATCACACTTGGATAATATTAGCAAACGCAAAATAGTTCTTTAAGCAAGCGGGCTTAGGCTTTCCTCCGCGTGGAGGGCCAAAGCAAGAACGCGCGGCGAATAGTTCCTTCCTGCAGTTAGAGATTAATCTAGACACAAAATTACTATAATAAAATGAACATCCAAGCAAACACGTAATATTCCAAACAATAACAATGTCTACGACCCAATTCCAATCCAAAGCACAACACAAATAAATTAGGACTGCTGTAGTTTTAGGAAAAAACTGAAGTTTTGGAGAAGATTAAAGGTTTTCGGGTGGTGGCGGACTAGATCGGGCAAGGGGAAGGTGGATCCACGGAAGGGGAGGAGTTGGTTGCGGGTATGGGTGGTTTAGGGGCTGGATCGGGGCCCTGGACTGGATCTGTCCAGATCTGGACAACGTTCTGTTCTGCAGTGGATAGGGAGGAGGCGGGCTGGTTTGGAAGGCCGAGGGGCTGCTGTTAGGGGACTGGTGGTGTGCGGCTGTGAGGGTGAGGAAGGGCTGGCGGCAGGGCTGTAGGGAGGAGGAGGGAGGGCTGGCGGCAGGGCTGCAGGGAGGAGGAGGGAGGACTGGCGGCAGGGCTGCAGGGAGGAGGAGGGAGGACTGGCGGCAGGGCTGCAGGGAGGAGGAGGGAGGACTGGCGGCAGGGCTGCAGGGAGGAAGAGGGATGGCTGGCTACTGGCTGAAAACAGGGAGGGTGGCTGGCGCTGCAGGAAAACAGGGAGGAGGCTGGCTGTTTTGGAGGAGGGGGCTGGCGGCAAGGATGGCTGGGAACAGGAAGGGTGGCGGAAGGCTATTAGGGTGGCTGGCCGGCTGGTAACATGAGGTTGGCGACTGCTAGGAGCAGGGACAGGGGCTGGAGGCTGCAGGGACAGCAGGGCGGAAGGTTGGCGGCTGCAGGAAACCAGGGAAAAGGGGAGGAAAATACAAAGATACAAGATAACTTACCCAAGGAGTCGTCACCAAGGGGGGCTCCACGGAGTCGGCACCGCGAAGGAGATCACCGGAAACAAGGAAGAAGACTTCTCCAAATTTCAGCAATAATATTCCAGCAGCCCTAAAGATCTATTTATAAGAAAACAATATTAGGGCAACCGAAATCGACGGCTATGATTGGCCGACGGTTCTGATGCCATAACTACATGAAATAAAACTCAAAATACATAATGTTATATATGAAATCGACTTGCAACACGAATCCGAACGCATCCACGGAGTCGGATCGTCGATCCGGGCACGCCATATATGGTAAGTCGCCAAATCAGCCCCGAAAGGACCCAAAGCTCGTTCTCGCCTATGCTCCGCATCAATCTCCCGGGCTTGAAAGAATTCATCTCCCGATGAATAGGGGTCAGAATCCTCTCGCCGCATGCCAGGTAAAACTCGAAGAAGCCCGCCAGAGGTCGTCCAAGTGTCGTCGCTGAAAAGTGGCCTCGCCAATCAACTCCGTCGGACTGAAAAATTTCCATCCCCGATGAGTGGAGACGGACGTACTGAAGTCGAAGCCCGGGGGCGAATCAATCAATCTCATCTCTCAACACACTAGTAGGAGGATCCGGTGGGATCTGAGGTGCCAATGGTGAAGTTGTTGGGGACAACATCCCGGGTAAGTAAAGGTCAGAGGTGGGCTGAGAGTGGGGCAATGAATGTGGTGTCAATGGCTCGGGGGTAGACTGAGTGGTGGGTAGTAAAAACAGTGGTAAGGGCTCGAGAGGGCCGCCAAGATGTGGGCCTAAATACTTGTGAGGTGCAAAGGATGGCGTCAGGTCCTCGACATTGAACACAGTACGGGTACCCATGCTCGTTGGGATGTCCAGCTCATAAGCATTTGTCCAGATGCGTCTCAGGACTAAGTAGGGACCAATTCGCCGAACGCTCAAACTTTTAGCAAGCCTCGCACGAAGCCTCACAACGTAGATTCTCACCATCACCTGCTCGCCTTCATGAAGTACCTGCACTTGCCAGTGAACATCCGTATGTGTTTTACAAAATTTATTATCATTATGGATTCTTCGTCGGACCGACTCATGACACACATGCAAACGATGAACAGCCATCTCAACAGACTCATGCAAATGATGACGAAACAGTTCAACAGATCATGCAAATGATGACGAAATGACTCAACAGACTCATACAAATGACGCAAATGAAACATGACCGACACAACATGCTTTCTATGGGAAAAATCTAATAATGACATGGAAATGTACTAGAGGAGGTGGCCTATCAGGAGGCTCTCTCAGGGGAGTGTAGAAAAACTCATCCCGTGTACGACGAGTGTTCAGATGATCTCGTGAGACATCTATACTCAAATACGAGTTTGTAAAGATCCAAGTGTCTCTCAGGGAATGTGACACGTCAGGGGGCTCACTAGGGTGTGTGTATGAAAAGCCATCGCGAAGGAGGCGACCACATGAGTGAAGATCGAGTACACTGACTAGAGGACGTGGCTCTAAGGTGTGGTGAGTGTCTCCGACAAGAAAGAATTCATCGGGTGGGTCAGCGGGTGGTGTGTCCCAAAACTCATCACGAGTGAGATGTGTCATAAAGTAGGTCCTCAAAATATGAGTAGGCTCTAGTGTGCTCAAGGTAGGCCCTAAATACGCCTTACTCCGCTCACGACCCAACCTCTGGGGCAAGGCCAGAGATGATAGGGAAAGAGACGTCAATAACTCGAAACTCGTAAACAAGTGCCTCACTTGAATCTCATCTTCACCAGGATGTGGTGGATCATTAGGAGGCTCAACTGGGGGATCATCATGAAACTCGCCACTGGGTTTAAGGCCCTCCAGATGAGTACCAACATAAGGGGTAGTGCCCCCGTGAATGGATGACATAGCCACTACGAGATCAACACTAGGCTCTGGGCTCTCCATCGTGATGTGACTGAGGGTAATGACAATGGGAGAGCGACATAGATCTACGCTCAAGAATGGGTCTGTGGGTGCGGTGTCAAGACATGAGCCCAGGGTAGGGGTGCTAGTCAACCCATGACATGCCAGAGGTGGTGGTGTGGGTGAGGAGCATGACACTATAGGCTCAGGAGGTCGCTCAGGTTCACTCTCAGCTGGGGCCACAAGAGATAGGTCAATCGCTGGACTACGCACCTCACTGGGGTGAGAGCGATCCGTATCAGGTATCACTTCTGTCATGTCTGACAGAGCGATGGTAGGCAGAGTGGTGTCCTCCTTTTGGGAGGGGCTCGTAATGCGGAGGTCAAGGTGAGAATCCCATCGACCAGCTCTTGAGGATCTCAAAGACTGTTCATAACGAAGGGCAAGCTGATACATCTGCTCGAGGGACTTCGAGCTATGATAAACCACCTCAGTACGAATGTCTGGTCGAAGGCCAGACCGAAATCTGCAAGAGGTCATGGCTGGGTCCTCTCGGATATCGCTCCTCATAACTAACTCATCAAAGCGATCCATGTACTCAGCGACGGACATGGATCCTTGCTGAAGGGAAAATAATTGGTCGAGCAAGCGACTCTGATATGACGAAGGCAGATACCTCTGACACAATGTACGCTTCATGTCCACCCAACTAGTGACGCGATGTAGACGGTCTCGCTCGCGGGTCTTCTCAACGCTAGACCAATATGCCCTCGCCTGGTCTAAAAGTCTAAATTTCGTAAACTTGACGCGACGCTCACCTAATACCTAAAATGGTCAAGATAATACTCCATATCCACGAGCCAATAACTAAAGGACTCGGGACTCGATGAACCGTCAAAAGGAGGGGGAACAGTACGAAACTGACTCACAAGATCTCTTTCAAAGCGACGATCCTCATAATAGTCATCTCTAAGGTAACCGAGTCGAGTTGAAGGATCAAAACGATCCGCTCGCGTGTACGGATAAGAACGATGACAATCATCACGAGAATAATCGTCGTAGTAACGTGAAGATCTCCCTGACGGGGCTTTGTGAGAGCGGGTGGTAGTGGACTCGAGACCTCCAAAGTGAGGGGAGGCATAATTTTGACACCTAGACATAATGAAAATTCCTATAGACTCTACGACTGCGTATCGAAAAGTACGCGTAACCTGGCTTTGATACCAATTGACGCAGGACGAATCTATAGGCGGCGGATAAACCGCGACCTAACCCTACATGCTATGCAAAGCCCGACGGTGAATTCAAATGAAGCAATAAATAATTAAATCACACTTGGATAATATTAGCAAACGCAAAATAGTTCTTTAAGCAAGCGGGCTTAGGCTTTCCTCCGCGTGGAGGGCCAAAGCAAGAACGCGCGGCGAATAGTTCCTTCCTGCAGTTAGAGATTAATCTAGACACAAAATAACTATAATAAAATGAACATCCAAACAAACACGTAATATTCCAAACAATAACAATGTCTACAACCCAATTCCAATCCAAAGCACAACACAAATAAATTAGGACTGCTGTAGTTTTAGGAAAAAACTGAAGTTTTGGAGAAGATTAAAGGTTTCCGGGTGGTGGCGGACTAGATCGGGCAAGGGGAAGGTGGATCCACGGAAGGAGAGGAGTTGGTTGCGGGTATGGGTGGTTTAGGGGTTGGATCGGGGCCCTGGACTGGATCTGGACAGATCTGTCCAGATCTGGACAGCGTTCTGTTCTGCAGTGGATAGGGAGGAGGCAGACTGGTTTGGAAGGCCGAGGGGCTGCTGTTAGGGGACTGATGGTGTGCTGCTGTGAGGGGGAGGAAGGGCTGGCGGCAGGGCTGCAGGGAGGAGGGGGGAGGGTTGGCGGCAGGGCTGCAGGGAGGAGGAGGGAGGACTGGCGGCAGGGCTGCAGGGAGGAAGAGGGATGGCTGGTTGCTGGCTGAAAATAGGGAGGGTGGCTGGTGTTGCAGGAAAACAAGGAGGAGGCTGGCTGTTTTGGAGGAGGGGGCTGGCGGCAAGGATGGCTGGGAACAAGAAGGGTGGTGGAAGGCTATTAGGGTGGCTGGCCGGCTAGTAACAGGAGGCTGGCGACTGCTGGGAGCAGGGACAGGGGCTGGCGGCTGCAGGTACAGCAGGGAGGAAGGCTGGCGGCTGCAGGAAACCAGGGAAAAGGGGAGGAAAATACAAAGATACAAGATAACTTACCCAAGGAGTCGTCACCAAGGGGGGCTCCACGGAGTCGGCACCGCGGAGGAGATCACCGGAAACAAGGAAGAAGACTTCTCCAAATTTCAGCAATAATATTCCAGCAGCCCTAAAGATCTATTTATAAGAAAACAATATTAGGGCAACCGAAATCGACGGCTATGATTGGCCGGCGGTTCCGATGCTATAACTACATGAAATAAAACTCAAAATACATAATGTTATATATGAAATCGACTCGCAACACGAATCCGAACGCATCCACGGAGTCGGATCGTCGATCCGGGCACGCCATATATGGTAAGTCGCCAAATCAGCCCCGAAAGGACAAAGCTCATTCTCGCCTATGCTCCGCATCACTAAGGCTTTGCTTGACACGATATTGGCGGATTGTTATGAAAATATTGGATCTAGTCCACGATTTTGAATCGACGCGGACTGCGCAACGGAAACATGAGTCGAGCTATAACAATAGCGTGCAAAATAAAAATACGAGAAATTCCAAGCACACAGACGACACAAAAAAATTATGTGGTTCGGAGAGAAGCTCATACGTCCACGGGGAGAGCACCGGAGAATATCCACTAAAATAATCAGAGAATTTACAAAGTTTACACTGAAATCGAATATAGATCGGAGATGCGCCAAGAGACGAAACCCACAATAAACCGGACACAGGATGCTACCGCCAGCGGTATCCGATAGCGCCGACGGTAGCACACGACACAACGATGTCTCCTTCCTTCAACAACGCCGACTGCACCAAGAGTCCTCCGCCGGATCTCTGATGGCCCGCCTGCCCACACGCCGGAAGCGCAGAGGTCTCCTACCTCCTTCGCTGGATCGCCGGAGCAGGGTTCCTCGCCCTTGGCTTGGTCGATGCCAAAAACCGCCGACCACTCCTTCTGAAGAAGCCTCCGTCTGCAGTCGCTGGACCGCCGAGTACCGCCTCTGCCCTGATGAGAACGCGCCCCCTCTCTTTCTCGCGGTGGTGATGATAAAGGCTCTTTACACATACACGTGAACCCTAAAACACATCCTATATATAGGAGGATAGGAGAATAATTGCCATTAATGGCTGCAATCAAGAGGTGGGCCGGTTCGGTTCAGACCAAAGAGGCGGCACACATTAACAATATTCACTTTGACGCCTCACGCATGATATGCTCCACCTTGAGCTTGGATCTTCTCTCTCCGGAAAAACTACCCCCTCTCTCTGGGGTCACCACAATCAACAGACACAAATGTGAGTCTAGTTAAGGCAATGCTTGAACTTGACTCCCGATACAGGCTTTGTTAACATGTTCACAACATTGTCCTCCGTGGGGACTTTCAGCAACTGTATGTATCCACCTCCAATGAACTCCCTCAACTTGTGGTAGCGCACATCTATGTGTTTTGTCCTTGTATGATAGACCAGGTCCTTTGCAAGACAAATTTCACTCTGACTGTCACAGTGTAACTTCGCCGCCTCTTGAGTAATCCTGAGTTCCTTGGTGAGACCTTTGAGCCAGATGACTTCCTTTGCGGACTCCACTGCAGCAATCTACTCCGCCTCTGTCGTGGATAGAGCAACGATGTCCTGAAGAGTGTCTTTCCAACTGATGGAACCTCCACCTAGAAGGAAGATGTACCCGGAAGTAGATCTCCTCCTATCGAGGTCTCCGGCGTAGTCAGAATCAACGAAGCCCTCTAGAGCTCCACCATCCTTGCTCCTTTTGAATAGTAGACCGACATCTGACGTACCCTTCTAGTAATGTAGAATCCACTTGATTGCTTCCCAATGTTGTCGCCCTGGATTCGCCATGTATCTGTTGACCATGCTCACAGCCTGAGCAATTTCTGGTCTTGTACATATCATCACGTACATCAAGCACCCAACCGCACTAGCGTATGGAACCTTGAGCCCCTTCTGGCGTTCCTCCTCTGAGTCTGGACACAGCTGTGTTGACTATAACGGCCCAAAATTTGAAGTGACCTAAAATGAATAATAAATGGTAATGAAAGTTATCCCCTATGATGAAAATATAAATTCAGTGTTGATATGGTTCATCGCAATGCATTTTGAGTTCGAGTTATTTGCTTTCTATTTTCATATAAAGATATAACTTTCATGGGCTGGACTTGGTTTCTAACCTTGTGCTGGACTGATTATTTAAGCTTTATAGCTTTAACCTATAATATTAAAGCTGGATAAGGAATAAGCTTTTGGTTTGGGATAGCCGAGAGGCGGTGGGGAGAGGATAATATTATGAGAATGTTTATGTTGCCGCTTTACTCTTCTCTCGCTCTCGTTTTTATCGCGGCTAGGGCTTGCCCGATTTCCGCTCCGATCTGCTCGATCGTCTTCCTCCCTCTCGTCGACTGGGCTGGAAGAGCTCGGCAAGGAACTGGTGGTTGGCTCTTGGTGGTGCTATTGTTGGGTTAGTCGGGATTGAGGCCTTCGTTCAGCGGCTGTCTTCCAAGAACTCACAGTGAGCTTCTTGTTTCCTCTTCTCCTTTTATATTTTGAGTGTTGATAGGATATGCAGCAGTTATTGAGTATTCTAAAGGGTTTTGTTGGCCTTTTTGGTTGGCCGGCTAGGGTTCTTATAAGAGAAGTTTTTTTTCTGTCTACTAATTTATATGGAGAAGCTAGTTGGCTGTCATTAGGCCGGCTGTTGAGTTATTAAGTAAGTGGGGGTGTTGGCTCCTCTTTTAACTGCACTTAACTGCTATCATTTTTTTATGAAGAAGTACTGCAGTTGGTTGGCCGATTGTTTTACTCTTACTGTAGTGAAAAGAGGGGGGTTACCTGGGCTCTTCCTTTATTGGTTTTCAAAGTGATGGTGGTATATTCTGTTTGGGACTTTTATGGTTCGGCTGCTCTTGTCTTGGCTCCATTCAATTTAGAATCTTATGAATTTGGGGGCTCTGTAGTTAACTGCTATCATGAATAGTGGGGAGACTGCTACTTATATTCCTATTCTTGTGAATATTGTTGTTAAGTTAAAGGATAGAACATGTGGGGGGAATTGGAGTGGCAGTCCTGTTAAGGGCTTTAGGCTTTGCTTTACTTAATAACCGGCTGCTACTACTTCATTGAGGGTTATTTGGTGAAAACAGTGGGTGTATATATGTAGTCTCCAAATGATGTTAACCATAATAGTCATTATTGTAGCTATCATGAAGTACAACCCCGATTTAAATGCCCTAAAGGATATGAGTCTTAAACAGATATCGCGAAGGATGGCACTTCCCAATAGTCATGACAGTGCTATGAATTACTGATGGTGAGAGCAGAGCTACCTGTTTCATTTAAGCTTTATGGCTTTACTTTCTTTTTACATACGCACTCTTATTATACTTAATGTTAAATGCATAGTTGATATCACTGATAATTAATGTCGCTATATGGTATGACCTTGATAAAGACAAACAAGTGAATTACTTCTGAGGGGATTAATAAATATGAATAACTCATTATTATGTAAACGTGTCGACACGAGGTTATATTACGGGCGAATTGAAGTGCATGCACATGAATGAAATGAATATGATGAATTGCCAAACCAATCGAGCCGAAAGGCATAAACGCGGGTTGTCCGTACTGGTTTTGGAAAATGATGACCCTTCGGGGTAAAGGACCCTTCGGGGTAAAGGAAAAAGAATTCGAATCGCCCCTAATATATCCTAAGAAATGAAACATTCATGGAAGTACTGATTTAAAGAGTTATAAAGGTACATTGATAAATGCTTATAGACATGAAACCTGACATGAAGTTATGTATTTATACGGCTTCCATGATATAGATACAGTTATGATACTTGCATTGTTTACATGTTCTATTGTTCATTTGAATGCTACAGCTCCTTATACTGTTTATGATTACTGACATGTTCCCCCAGTTATTATGTTCTTTCATAGATACTGATACATGGACACACTGCTTTAATGTTACATTGTACATGATATGGTTATGATCTTATACTGCTCATAATAATTTATTGATACTAACATGTTCATGTAGTTATATGCTTCATAAGTTCATTACTGAGATAGAAAATGGTTAGTATGAAAACTATGTTTTAAAATGCGTAAGTTTTTCTAATTGTATATAGAAATGAAAGAGGTATATCCTCACTTAGTCATATTTTTATGACTAAGCCCGTCGTCAAAATTTTGTAGGTATCAGACATGACTTTGGAGACGCAAAACAAAAGAACTGATTATGGATAAAAAGAAAAGATTCAGCAAATAATTTAAGGTATGCAAAGAAAATTTATATTATGTGTTTTTATTTCATATTCACTAGCCTTACTTCAACCTGGGACACATGTATCAACATAGCTTAGATACAGATGTATGTGGGGTCTAAATGGGGGCCTCACAATTTGGTATCAGAGCCAGGTTTTCAAGAAGTTCGGTTGTAGTGAGTACGGAATAAGCACACATGATATGATGATAAGAAGATCGATTATAGAAATGTAGTAATTTAGAATCGGGCTAACTGGACTTAAGTCGAAAGGGTTGAAAAGCATTTATGAGAAGATAGAAATGAAATGAAATGTACACGAACCTAAAGCCACACGAAACCAAGTACTATTTGACATTGTTTCTACTGCATGAGTCAATCCAAATGTCTTTAAGGAGAAATGTCTGCGTATTGATTGCGTTAGACAGAGGAATAAGATAAACATGAAATAGGTAAAAGATGAATGTACTTAGAAAGGAAAGAAAGATCATATATACATCGTTGTATATTTATATAATGGGAATATGGATATATGTTAAATGAATGAATGCCTTGGCCGCATTGAGTACCTAATAAATGTATGCATAACGACTTGTGAATATGCGAAGAACTTGCTAAGTTGTCTAATTACATAGAACCATAAACTGATTATGTTTGATGAAAAAGATAGAGTAAGCTTAAGTAAGAAACACGTTTCTCATACATGAAATTGTACTCCCGCAAGGATGAAGTGACTGTTACAAAAGTACGATAATTTTGAGTAAATGAAATGTGAAACAATATCAAGGATTATTGTGCTTATCATTAAGGTGCCCGTATGCGCAAAAGGATTTAGATTCAACTAGAGTTCATAAGTCCAACATGACTGGTTATAAAATTGGCGAAAAATATGTTCGCCAAGATGTAAAAGCAAGGGGTATCGTAGCAAGACAAATGTAGAAGAATGTGTATAAAGTGTGACATGTTAAAACTGAAATATTAAGGTAAAGGTTACCCAAAAGGAAGGTTCCTTTCAAAAAAGAAATCATTCGACTAGAACAAGTAAGGATAAAGATGACGCGTAAACTTAAAGGCATGAAATGAATATGTTATCTAAAATGAGAGGAAGAAAAGAAAACATTGATGGGGAAAGATGTCGTTAAGTTCAGAAATGTAGGATGGTGAATGATACAAGAATGAAAAATGTTGTGCTTATAACTAATGTGGCATAAAAGCAAGGGGTAAGTATAGTTATACAATTTAGAATGGTCGAAAGCACAACATTTGCAAGTCGAACAATTAACGAAAAGTGCACAAATAAAAAGTTGTACATTTTAAAATATATGATTGTATTTAATGCAAGTATTGCAAAATATCCGTAGTAAATTGAAATGACTACATTCAATGTCAAAGCAATGAAGAAACATATTGTTAAGAATAAAAGGAGAATATTATGATGGGTATGGAACGTTGAAGGAAATGAATAAGTAAAGTAAAGACTATAATGAATTGTAATTTCACTTTCACTCTATATAATATATCTTGGATTTCGGCCGAATCTTTGGTACGTTCTATGGTTTTGAAAGAGGCGTTAAAAAAAATATTGTTGAAATATGAAGGTAAAGAAACAAGATAACATGGTTATGGAGACATTGTTAAGCGTCTGTAGAAAGATTTCATAACAATGGTCATTGTCAAAGCTTTGAGACCATTTGCAAGCCTTAGGTAAGGAAAGGAATGTGTATTGAAATCCATCTTCGTCTTATGTGGCCTATATGAATTTGAACCAAATGTAATACACACAGGTAAACTACAAAGTAAATTGTTTATAAAGTATATCGTTTCAATCCGATGTACTGGCCTCAAGAAATGTGAAATGAAATGAAACGTTATATGCTAAATGAACTCAAGATTGAGATAAAGAATAAACGATAAAAGAAATTTGCAAATGAGAATAACATGAAATGAAAGTACGCTGCTATGAAAATGATAGAAAAAAAAAACGAGATACGAATTTCAATCAACGATTTAAGAAATTTAACTAAGGAGAGTGCGATGTAAATGGAAAGTCATGATTGTATGATGAGTGATGAGTAAAACGACATGGGAAGTAAATAAAATTGTTAACTCAAAAGGAAAACGAAAGAGGATTACTACGACATTGTTTACAAAGTGTGTCATGTCAATACTAGGTAATGACTCCAATGAATGTGAAAAGAAATAAAATGTTAGCAACTGAAATGAAACCGAGGTTGAGGTAAGGAATAAACGATAAATTGTAGAGGATCATGATACGCATATGAATTAACGAGGTAGGAATCCGACGTAGAATTTTACTATGAGTACTGAAAGTCATAATATAGAGAATAAGAAAGAGGAAGTCAGTGAAACTATTAAACGAAAATGAAAATATAATAACAACGTGTCCGAAGAAGAGGAGATAAAAGTTAATTTGCTTACACGGAATATAATGTCACATTAAAGGAAAGTTTCTATGATGAAAGTTTACGATCAGAGGTTATATACAATGAATGAGAATACTGATGAATGTTGACATATGTGTTGATAAAATAGTAATATGTGCATATTATGGTAATAGTATAATACTGAAAAAGAAATGTGAAAGTGCTTCACGACAATGTTATAAATGAATGTATTGAAAGGTGCTCATGTATTATGAAACATTATTTTCTTTTATTATTGCTTGTGGCGGTTTGTCGATCGCTATAATTGAAGAGTTCGGAACACGGGAAAGCGAATGAAGGTTTGAATGACTGGCAAATGTAAAAGATATGTGAGAATTGATATCTTACCCTTGTCCCTGTCATGCAAGCTTGAATGTTATTGTGTCCTATTTTCGAGGACGAAAAGTCTTATAAGAGGGGAAGAGTTTGTAACGGCCCAAAATGTGAAGTAACCTAAAATGAATAATAAATGGTAATGAAAGTTATCCCCTATGATGAAAATATAAATTCAGTGTTGATATGGTTCATCGCAATGCATTTTGAGTTCGAGTTATTTGCTTTGTATTTTCATATAAAGATATAACTTTCATGGGCTGGACTTGGTTTCTAACCTTGTGCTGGACTGATTATTTAAGCTTTATAGCTTTAACCTATAGTATTAAAGCTGGATAAGGAATAAGCTTTTGGTTTGGGTTAGCCGAGAGGCGGTGGGGAGAGGATAATATTATGAGAATGTTTATGTTGCCGCTTTACTCTTCTCTCGCTCTCGTTTTTATCGCGGCTAGGGCTTGCCCGATTTCCGCTCCGATCTGCTCGATCGTCTTCCTCCCTCTCGTCGACTGGGCTAGAAGAGCTCGGCAAGGAACTGGTGGTTGGCTCTTGGTGGTGCTATTGTTGGGTTAGTCGGGATTGAGGCCTTCGATCAGCGGCTGTCTTCCAAGAACTCACAGTGAGCTTCTTGTTTCCTCTTCTCCTTTTATATTTTGAGTGTTGATTGGATATGCAGCAGTTATTGAGTATTCTAAAGGGTTTTGTTGGCCTTTTTGGTTGGCCGGCTAGGGTTCTTATAAGAGAAGCTTTTTTTTTCTGTCTACTGATTTATATGGAGAAGCTAGTTGGCTGTCATTAGGCCGGCTGTTGAGTTATTAAGTAAGTGGGGGTGTTGACTCCTCTTTTAACTGCACTTTACTGCTATCATTTTTTTATGAAGAAGTACTGCAGTTGGTTGGCCGATTGTTTTACTCTTCCTGTAGTGAAAAGAGGGGGGGGGGGGGGGGGGGGGGGGGGGGGTGGTTACCTGGGCTCTTCCTTTATTGGTTTTCAAAGTGATGTTGGTATATTCTGTTTGGAACTTTTATGGTTCGACTACTCTTGTCTTGGATCCATTCAATTTAGAATCTTATGAATTTGGGGGCTTTGTAGTTAACTGCTATCATGAATAGTGGGGAGACTGCTACTTATATTCCTATTCTTGTGAATATTGTTGTTAAGTTAAAGGATAGAACATGTGGGGGGAAATGGAGTGGCAGTCCTGTTAAGGGCTTTAGGCTTTGCTTTACTTAATAACCGGCTGCTACTACTTCATTGAGGGTTATTTGGTGAAAACAGTGGGTGTATATATGTAGTCTCCAAATGATGTTAACCATAATAGTCATTATTGTAGCTATCATGAAGTGCAACCCCGATTTAAATGCCCTAAAGGATACGAGTCTTAAACAGATATCGCGAAGGATGTCACTTCCCAATAGTCATGACAGTGCTATGAATTATTGATGGTGAGAGCAGAGCTACCTGTTTCATTTAAGCTTTATGGCTTTACTTTCTTTTTACATACGCACTCTTATTATACTGAATGTTAAATGCATAGTTGATATCACTGATAATTAATGTCGCTATATGGTATGGCCTTGATAAAGGCAAACAAGTGAATTACTTCTGAGGGGATTAATAAATATGAATAACTCATTATTATGTAAACGTGCCGACACGAGGTTATATTACGGGCTAATTGAAGTGCATGCACATGAATGAAATGAATATGATGAATTGCCAAACCAGTCGAGCCGAAAGGCATAAACGCGGGTTGTCCGTACTGGTTTTGGAAAATGATGACCCTTCGGGGTAAAGGACCCTTCGGGGTAAAGGAAAAAGAATTCGAATCGCCCCTAATATATCCTAAGAAACGAAACATTCATGGAATTACTGATTTAAAGAGTTATAAATGTACATTGATAAATGCTTATAGACATGAAACCTGACATGAAGTTATGTATTTATACTGCTTCCATGATATAGATACAGTTATGATACTTGCATTGTTTACATGTTCTATTGTTCATTTGAATGCTACAGCTCCTTATACTGTTTATGATTACTGACATGTTCCCCCCAATTATTATGTTCTTTCATAGATACTGATACATGGACACACTGCTTTAATGTTACATTGTACATGATATGGTTATGATCTTATACTGCTCATAATGATTTATTGATACTAACATGTTCATGTAGTTATATGCTTCATAAGTTCATTACTGAGACAGAAAACGGTTAGTATGAAAACTATGTTTTAAAATGCGTAAGTTTTTCTAATTGTATATAGAAATGAAAGAGGTATATCCTCACTTAGTCATATTTTTATGACTAAGCCCGTCGTCAAAATTTTGTAGGTATCGGACATGACTTTGGAGACGCAAAACAAAAGAACTGATTATGGATAAAAAGAAAAGATTCAGCAAATAATTTAAGGTATGCAAAGAAAATTTATATTATGTGTTTTTATTTCATATTCACTAGCCTTACTTCAACTTGGGACACATGTATGAACATAGCTTAGATACAAATGTATGTGGGGTCTAAATGGGGGCCTCACATTGACAATCTAAACTGCTGTCCCAAAGAAGTCGTAACAGCTTTAGATTCTATCATGTTGAACTTATTTAGAACCTTATGTATGTAACCAATCTTAGAGAGCCAGAACATGCCTCTCTTTCTGTTTCGCTTGATCTTCAACCCAAGTATCTTCTAAGCGTGACCAAGATCTTTCATCTCAAACTCATCATGCAACTTCTACTTTAGTACTTGAATCTCTCTAGTTGACTTGCAAGCAATCAACATGTCGTCGACGTAGAGCATCAGAATTAGAATATCTTTGTTTGCAAGAAACCTATAGTAGACGCAGCTATCGTACTGGCTCCTGCTGTAACCATGTGAAGTCATGAATGTGTTGAACCTCTTGTACCACATCCTCAGAGCTTGCTTCAGACCATAGAGAGATCTCTTCAACTTGCACACCTTTTTCTCGTCACCAGCACGGATGAATCCTCAGGTTGCAGTATATAGATCTCCTCCTCTAGGCTGCTATGAAGAAAGGCAGTCTCCACGTCCATCTGCTCCAACTCCATATCCTCCATGGCCACCATAGCAAGTAACACCCGGATTGAACAATGCTTCACCACCGGTGAGAAGATTTCATCGAAATCAACTCCTTTTTTCTGCGCGAACCCCTTAGCTACGAATCTGGCTTTGTATCTCCACTGATCTTTTCCTGATGTGGGCACCTTTCTCGTGAACACCCACTTTGAACTGATTGCATTGGATCCCTTTGGTAAGGTAACCAAATCCCACGTCTTGTTCTTCTGAAGAGACTCCATCTCTTCCTCCATGACATCTTTCCACTGAGAGCTATCTCTGCTCTCTATAGCTTCACAAAAGGAACAAGGATCTGAGGAGATTACCTGAAATGCGTATGCTACAATGTCATTGTTGAGTCCGAAATCGCACCTCCGAAGGAAATCAGGGGCTGCGGGCTGTCGGTTACTTTTTAGGTGGAGAACGAGACCGCTAGTAGCGGTCAAGGCCAGACTTCGCCCGTCACGGCGAATGCCACTCCTGTGACGGGCTTTCCTTTGATTAAGAAGAAGCGGTTACATCGGGTTACAAGTGCAGGAAAGCAGAAGCCGGCCGATCAGACAGTTCGCAAGACGGGAAACTCGAGACCGCAGCTCAAACAAGCGAGCTCCTGGATTCGAGTGTGCGTGTCTTGGGAACGTTGCCGCCCCCTATTTATAGGCTTGGGGGCCTGCCCGAACGGGCAGGGATAAAATAACCACCTACCCGGGTACAGGAGAAATGGGCAGGCGGTGACGGGATACAAAAGGGAGAAAGAAGAGAAGCCGCGTGGTTTGGCGACTTGGGCTCCTGGTCTTCTTTTGGCTTGGCCTGAAGATGTAGTGACCAAGGCGACGGTCCAACCCGGGCGGTCTTATACCAGAGACCACGACTTGCCTTTGGGACTTGTTCTTGGCTGATCTTCATGATGCAACCCGGGTGGTCTCCGACCTGAGACCGCGGCATGCTTTTGGCAACCTGGCCTTGATGATCTTCAGTCTTCGGAGGCGACCTGAGTGCTCAGACCGCCCGGTCTGTGTTGGTTGGTGCTGAATGACCTTTGCTGAAACTGAACCGGGCGATCTTAGCCTTTAGACCGCCCAGTCTGGGAGTAGTACCACTCGGAAGCGGTCTTTTGGGTAAACATAATCCCCGCATATTTTCAAACTCCGAGGAGATTTCGAAAATATCAGTTCTACCCGTAAGACCGCACCCGACTTGCACTTATATCTATAAAATTGCCTGAGAGCTCTTTCTTTCCATAATTATCCAGAGATCATGGGTCGCTACTCGCCGATTGCGGTTAGGATTTTTCAGATCGGCACCCCTTCAATTAGAATGGATTTCCTTGATTCCCTTCAAACCCGCGTTGATAAGGGGGGTGACCGGAAGAAGGTCGATGAACGGAAAGATAAGGATGCTCGGAGGAAAAAGAGTCATCGGCCTGACAAGGCCGGGCGATCTCCGAAGACAGAACCTTCCGGATCTGAACACCAGGGAAAAAACTGCAAAGGAAAGGAAAGCCGCCGAAGAATTGTTGGCCAAGAAAAGAGCTATAGAGAAGGAGGCGGCCAAAGTAAAAGCCGCAAGAGAAGTAGTGGCAAAGGCCGAAGCTGAAGAAGAGGCGGCCAAAGCTAAAGATGCTGAAGAGGAGGCAACTAAAGTTAAAGCCGCTGAAGAAGAAGCGGCTAAAGCTAAAGCTGCTGAAGAAGAAGTGGCTAAAGCTAAAGCTCTGAAGAAGAAGCGGCTAAAGCTAAAGCCGTTGAGGAAGAAGTGGCTAAAGCTAAAGCTACTGAAGAAGAAGCAGCTAAAGCTAAAGCCGTTGAGGAGGAAGCGATCAAGGACAAAGCAGCCGTGGAGGAGGCGGCTAGAGTTAAAGCCGCGGAGATCTCGCTATCTGAGGAGAAAGCCTTAGGAAAGAAGTCGATAGAGCCCGAGGTGGACCATTCTACACCTTCCTTTGACATAGACTTTACTCCATCAGGAACTCCTCTCATGAAACTGAATGTTGGAGAAGAGGGAGAAGTTGTTTCTTCCAGGCCGGATGGGTCATCTATCTCGCCGGTCCTAATTTTTGACGATTCCAGCCCTACAAGGCAGACCAACCCGGAGTCGGGGAAGAAGAAGAAGAGAAAGAGGGGCCATTCGTCAGCCGAACGAATTGCTAAGAAGCTCCAAAAGTTGAAGGATAAGAATAGAGCCTTTAGGAAGCCGACGGCAGGCTGTCTTCAAAATAATCCGCGTGTGAAAGAGGAAATCGATCCGCCCAATACCCCTCTTGCCAAGTCGGGCGATCTTGTTCCAGATTCTGCGACCAGTGTGTCGATCGGGGGCATCCTCAGAGGGATGGATGATTTTCTGAACAAAGATATGTTACTTGATAACCCCGTGACCTCGAGCCGAATTGTTTCCCCTGACGAAAATACTGGTGATTCTGAGAAGACCGCACGAGAAGAGAAAGACCGGACCCTAGCCGGTCTGCACTTAATGGGTGTAAAGGCGGAGAAGATACGGTCGCAGGGCAAGCCGCAGCTGCCCGACCCATTCGCCCCAGGTAAGCCCGATGTGGGTTATGAAACTATCCGCTTCTTCGTTCCGCGACCTCGGAAAAAGCAAAACAAATTGTTGTTGAATCTGTCGCCGAGTTTCTTCCCTCCTCTGACTCAAACGTTGGCTGCCAGACGAAGGAACAATGAACGGATATGGCGAGAACAACGCCGGAGAATGGATCCGGAACAGTTGAAGCGGCCTGTTTATTCAGGCATTTTAACCTTATAATCCCTTAATTATTCTATCCGCCTTTGGCTGTGCTAATTACAATTTTTTCTTGTAGACAAACCGGAGGACATAGTGAGACCGGGCGACCTGATCTCTAGCCTTCCACCTCTGCCTCAGATGCCAAATCTTGTGCCAATATTAAATTCCGGACAGGAGGAGCTGGCCAACCTCCAGTTTCTTCTGAGTAATTTGGAAGTGAAGATAAGAGAGATGGAGAAGAAAGAGGAGGCCGCCCGGGTTGCGCTAGAGGTTGAGAGGAAAGAAAGACGAGAGGAGCATCTGATGATCAGGGCCCAGTTAGAGACTGCGCGGGCTGACCTAGAGACTGCGCGGGCTGACCTGGAGGCCGAGAAGAAAAGGAGGCCGGAGAGCGAGAGAGCGTTGGAGGCTCGACTGGAGTCTGAGAAGAAAGCGCGACTTGAAAAGGAGAAAATCCTGATAGACCAGATTGCTACAATAACCGTGCGCTTTGATAGAGAGAAGAGGATGTCCTCGAAGTTTGAGGAGGACTGCAAATATTATCAAAACAAATATCTTCGTATGACCAGGGAGATTGGCGAGAACCGGCGCTCGTCCACTGATGAAAGATCTAGGATGTTGAACTGCCCGGCTGTTGGGGCGAGCTCTAATCCCCTACCCGTTAGGGCGTCCGACCCTGCTGCGAATGAACCCGTCGGGGCCCCTTCTGCTCGTACGATCCTTGCTGCACGGGTAGAAAGGGACGCCGCGCGGCTTCACAGCACGCTTAATCACATCCACTATCATTCGAGTCAAATCTATGGCCTTCTTATTCAGACTGGCGACCAGGTCGCGCGACTCCATCGTGAGGATAACCCCCAAGAGCCGCATCAGCCGTGAGCGGCTTTTAACTTTCATGAACTGTGCTTGCAATCTTTTCTTGTTTGCTTCTTGGGATGAACTGAAGATCTGGTCTACTTTGGATAATATTTTCTTTTAGCACCTTATGTTGTGCTTATAACGCGTATAATTTATGCCAAAATGTCTTATGCCAAATTGATGTGCAGGTCGCGCGACTAGCGCTGGATGCTTGTGATTTTTGTCGAACTTTATTTACATGCTGACTACAGGTTTCTGCTTAATCAGCCTGACTTGCCTATGCGCAAGCCAATGTTCTTTCTTGTTATCTGTGCTGCTTTGTGTGATATAATCCGCGCGGTTTGACGTCATATCCATGCTATAGTTTTGTTATTTGCAGATCATTATCTCTATAAGTAGTAGCCATCACGGTGGCCTATTCATACTTTCTGAAATGGCGCGAGCTAAGCAACAGTCGTCGCGGTCTGAGAAAGTTCACGCGGTCCGAACTGACGCGGCTTCTGCTTTTCGATCGGCCAATCATAAAGAATGCCGCTTAACTCAAAGCGAGTTGGATGATTTTATTGCAGAATATATGGTTGGAAGCAACATAACCGCCCGGCTTCCGTTACGTGACGAGCGGATAAATTCTTCGTCTTCTACTAAAATCGCCATTCCTGTTGATCATTTTAAGTATGGCTTCAGATTTCCCCCTCCTCTTGAAGTCATCACTATTCTCGATCACTACAGGGTTGTGCCCGGACAGGTCCCGCCGAATTCCATCGCCTCTATTTATAGCTTTATCTCGTATCTGCGATCAGAGCGAGTTAAATTTTCGATTTCTTTGTTTCGAAACTTCTTTTCCGTGCGGTCTACTCCGGACGCCGGAACTTCTGTTTTTAGAGGTCATATTTATTTTGGATGCCGAGGAATGAAAGTTGTGAACCTTGCGAACAAGGTTGCGAGTTGGTCTGAGCGGTATGCTATGTTTGAAGGCCCCCTAGGGCTATTGCAGGTCAACCCGCAAGCGAAGAGTGCGGCGGACTTCAAGTCGGTTAAGCTCGGAGAAGCTGAGCAAAAGATCTTCGAATCCCTGGAGAACGAGCGACTTGATGTGAACCATTATATTCCATTGTTCGCGGAGCTGGCGGATGTCCGCCCGGAGGATAGTAAGTTTCTCCTCAACTCATCATTTTATAACCGCGCGGACTGTTCTCTTAAGTCTTAAATTCCTGCAGCTGCCACAGTCGTTCCCTTAAACAAGCCGGTTACTCCGACCGCTCCAGTTCTGACCCAGAGGGAGAAAAGACAAAAGAAATCCGACCCGCAGTGGTCTGAAGAGGAGAGCCCGGCTTCCTCGGGCGAGTTCGAGCTCCTTCGTTCTTGCAGCAATCCGCGCGATCTTAGGGGCAAGCCGACGGTCCTTTGGCATAAGGACGGTGATTGCGTACAAGTTTCTACCGCCCTTCCCTTCTGGGGGAGCGAGAAGATTAGCCGGCTTGCATTAGCCGTCGGGGCTGCCATGTATGGCCGAAAAACCCTGAAGAGACTGAAGAGGGTTCCAGAAGAGGAACTTTCCAGGGTAGCCGCGCAGGCTGGCACCTGGGGCTTTGCGGCCAATCATTTTATGGCACTTTCGTATAAACAACTGGTATCAGCCCATACTTATTTGGAGAAGAAGTTCGCCGACCAGGCCGATGAGAATGCCAGACTTAAGGAGATTATTGCGGTAAGTTTCCAATAAACACTTCGGGCTTATCACTCTCAGACCGGGCGACCTGACTTTTTCCTTCTTTTTATAGCATCAATACGATGTGGGTAGCCCAGATTTCCAAGACGAGGTCTTCCCACATGTAGCCAAAGGGATTGATGGTGCTCTGAATCGCCTGCGAGATCGGGACGGCTTGGCCGCGGGTTTTGAAGATACAACCTTTCCGGATCTCTATCCTGGCCTGAAGGATAAATTAGACGAGATCACCCGCCGAGCTAAAGGGAAGGACAAGGTCGAGTCCAGTGGTAGCGAGGAAGAAAGCAGTGATGAAGAAGCCGAAAAAGAACCCGCCACGGTTGTCGAAGGAGAAGAAGATGGCTCAGATGTAGGATCCAGCGATTCTGAAGAGACCGGGCAGTCTCGGACTCACAAGTCGGGCGGCTCAGGTAGTTCGAGAAGCTCGAGTAGTAGCTCTTCGGGTTCCTCCACTCCCAGCAAAGGATATTCGCCTGACGTGAACATTTCCGGTGATGAAGATTCAAGTTCTCCTGCAACCAAGAAATTCAAGCCGGACGAGTAGCTCCTTTTGCAATTTTTTGAGTTTTGTCTTTTTTGCATGACCGACGGTTTGATTTTGTTAACCGGTCGGTCATGAATCAATGTAAAGATATTCTGGAAATGAAATGGAAAGCTTTTACCTGTCCAGCTGTTTGCCTTTACTTACTTGTGTTCACTGCGGTTTCCTTTTCCTTAATTAAGTCGTGCGGTTTACATCTTCAATCCAGATATCGAAAAATTCTTTAACCTATTGTATGTACTTCATAGTAACCATGAATAGGGCGCTGAGAAATCATGTTCGTGTGGCTTTGATCATGCCTTGATTGATTTGATGGCTCCTCACATTTGATTGTAAACCGCGCGGCCATTACCCGGCCTTATACAATTACTTGTATGAGACATACCCAGTCATAAGAAGCAGTCGACCGGTTTGAGCGGTCAATACTTTGATTCAGATAATTTATAATTTGAAAGACGTTGCTTGTGAATATAATCAACAACCAATATACCCATGCGATTTATATGAATAATTCGGGCGGATAGAAACCCAATCGGGAAATTGACCATAACCAAAGCGCGCGATCATAGCCTGGCTTTTCATAATTGTTCTACCAAATTGAGAATGCCAAGTAATAAGTAAATAACCGATAAGCCGCGCGATCCCCACGGACGTGATTAGTTAACTGCTATATCCGTATGATATATATATATAACTCGGGCGGACAGGATTTTAGACAGGAAATTGACATAATCAAGCCGGGCGATCATGACTCAATCCCTCCAAAATTATTTTGCAAGATGGAAAATCAGACTATTAGAAAACAGTCAGTAAGTCACGTAATTAATATCATCAGCAGGTAAACCCGAACGATCTTTATCTACTCTGGGCGGATTCTGTTGCTCGATTGTGAAGAGCCCGTTATTTAGCCGAACGGATTGAACCAATACTTAATGATAACAGGTTTGCAAAACAGATGATGAGACCGACAGGCCGTTATGCCTGGTCGTCTGATATATGCATTATGCCATTTTGCCAAATCCGATCGGTTTGTTTCATCATCAGGCTTTCAAACCGCAATATTTAAACGCAAACCGCCCGGTCTGCGATATGCCTGTTAAAAAACCTGTTTCTTTCCCATATGGTCTAAGAAGACTTTATGAGATGAGATGACTCCCTGTAATGTGGAAAAAGAGTAGCTACAAAACTCAGATGACCAAATGGGCAGGTGGGCCTAGGCGGTAACCATTGCTTTACTCAGAGGGTCATAAGAGTTGTAGAGAAAAAGAAAGAAGACAGGTACAGACCTAGATGACCAAGTGGGCAGGTGGGCCTAGGCGGCGACCATTGCTTTCCTCAAGTGGTCATGAAGGCTGTAGGCGACTCAGCTGCTCTCTTGCCTAGGGCTACAAGCCGAGTTGATCAATTGGGCAGGTGTGGTTATGCCGCGGAGGCTATACTGACATTGCTTTCCTCAGAGAGATCAACCCAGTTGTGGGTCCCACTTAAGCATCACTTGAGGGTACCTAGGAGTATTCGATGGTCACAGACTAGGATGATCAGTTGGGCAGGTGTGGTTATGCCATGAAGGCTATACCGACATTGCTTTCCTCAGAAAGATCATCAAAGCTGTAACTATATCCCTCTCGGGGCATGACAGAGCCAACATTCACCCGGACCTCCCTTGATGCAGGGGTGCGTTAGATATCAGCCGGGATCCAAGGTTCTGAAGACCACCGCGCGGGAATTGGCAAGCTACCACTACACGTGTGCGAAAACTCCCCGCTACACATGATCTTCATGGTTTTACGCTAATGACTACAATCCGAGGGGGTTCAAGCAGAACTTGGCGATGTCTTCGCGGTTCAGTGAGGTTGATATATAAGAGAGTGTAAAAAGGAAAAATCAGACATGGAGAAGTATCAGTATGAGGCTTCTTATTGAAATATCCAAAAAAATGCAGGAAAGTAAAGAAGACATTTTAAGGATAGAACCGTTTGAGATCGTCACCGCTCCAGGTGCGTGAGATGCCTTCTCCTTCACTCGTCTGGAGGCGGTAAGCCCCACTTTTTAGTACTTCCTTGATGATGAAAGGTCCAGCCCAATTAGGATTCAGCTTCCCAACATTGCCTGCTCTGACATTCTTGTCAAAATATTTGGCCATTCTCCTTTTAACTTCTTCCTGTCTGATGGTTGCCTCGTCCTGAAGCTCTTCGATTAAATCCAAACTATACTTGATAGCTTCATCATTTTCATCTATCCATGCTTCTCCTCCTTTTGCATATATAACTCTTGGAGTGACCACCTCAAATTCTACAGGAACAACGACTTCCGAGCCATGGGATAATTTGAATGGTGTCTCCCCCGTAGCTGAGGATGGAGTGGTACGAAGAGTCCAAAGGATGGAGGGGAGTTGGTCTGCCCAATTTCCTCTTTGGTTCAAGACCCTCTTCATCAGGAGCTGCTGGATCTGTCGATTTGCTGCTTCTACCTGACCATTTGTTCTAGGATGATGTACTGAAGCAAACCGAAGGTCGATTCCCACATGATCACAAAAGTTTATCATCTCTGGATTATTAAATTGCGGACCATTGTCAGTGACAATTGCTAGCGGAATTCCATGTCGGCAGACTATCTCTCCCCAGATGAAGTTTCTGATAATTTGAGTTGTAGTTCTTGCTAATGCCTTTGTTTCGATCCATTTGTTGAAGTAGTCGATCATCACGATAATAAAGCGACGCTGGCCGCTGGCTATTGGGAAGGGTCCGATAAGATCCATCCCCACACTGTAAAGGGCCATGGCGCGGTTATTGATCTGAGTGATTGAGCAGACAGATGTTGAAGCAGAGCAAACTTCTGACATTGAACACATCGTTTGGCAAATGCTTCAGCATCCTTCCTCATAGTTGGCCAAAAATATCCCTGTCTTAAGATTCTCTTCTCCAGAGTCTTTGCTCCTGAATGACTACCACACTCCCCGGAATGAACTTCCTGGAGTACGGTTGGGATTTCGTCCTCGGAAACACATCGTGCTGAGGGAGAGATTAAAGTCTTTCTGTAGAGAACTCCTGCTATCAGATAATAGTATGCCGCTTTCCTTTTGAATCTTCTCCGATCTTTGATGGAATGATGGAACTCCCCTTTTGACAGAAATAGCTCGCAAGGATCCTTCCACGAAGGATTATGATCAATTTGCATGAGTTCTGCTTCATCTGTTGCCGGATGAAAAAGTTCAGAGGTCACTCCCCCAGATGGAAGACTGAACTTCGACAACTCATCTGCCTCCTCATTTTGTGTTCTTGGAATGTGCTCGATAATGAATGACTTGAATCTTCCGATTTCCCTTTTGGTTAACAGCAGATATTTCCTCAGAATTGGCTCCCTTGTCTCATAATTCCCCAAGACCTGAGAGGCCATCACCAATGAATCAGTTCTAACATGTGCATGTTATATACCCAGCTATTTTGCAAGTCTCAGCCCAGCCAAAAGTGCTTCATATTCTGCCTGGTTATTTGTAACTGGAAAAAAGAATCTGATAGCTTGTTCCAGCCTGATGCCATTTGGACTGATTAAAACTACTCCGGCTCCTACAGAGTTTTTGCCAGAAGCTCCATCCACATAGATGACCCAGGCTAAAGGAGATTGCACCACCTGCTCGGAACTAGGTTCTGCTGTATCCACCAAGAAGTCTGCCAAGATTTGTGCTTTGATTGGCGTTCGGGGGATGTACGATATCTCAAATTCGCTTAGTTCAATGGCCCATTTAGCTAACCTCCCTGAATGGTCTGGCTTTTCAAGAACATTTTTTAAAGGATGATCTGTAATAACTTGGATGGAATGAGCCTGAAAATAAGGACAAAGTCTTCGTGCAGACATAACCAGGGCCAAGGCCAGTTTCTCCAAGATCGAGTATCTGGTTTCTGCATCTTTGAGAATATGGCTGACATAGTATATTGGAAACTGCCTCTTCTTTTCTTCCCGAACGAGGACAGAACTCACCGCATCCGGTCCGACTCCCAGATATAAGAATAATATTTCTCCCTCACGGGGACTTTGGAGTAGCGGAGTCGAAGTTAACTGTACTTTTAGCTGCTCAAAAGCCCTATTACACTTCTCGCTCCATTCGAACTTTGATCCCCCTCGTAGTACTTTAAAGAATGAGGCACTTTTATCTCCGGATTTGGAGATAAATCTGCTCAATCCTGCCAATCTCCCCCCAAGTTGCTGAACTTCTTTGGAATTTCGAGGAGCGGCCATATCAAGGATGGCCTTCACCTTATCTGGATTTGGTGCAAGGCCGTTAGGAGTTAAGAGATGCCCAAGAAACTTTCCTTTGTTTGCCCCAAACACACATTTCAACAGGTTTAATTTTAACTTGAACCTCCGTAGAGTAGCGAACGTCTCTACGAGGTCTTTCAAGTGCAATGAGAATGTTTTACTTTTCAGAAGGAGATCATCAACGTAAACTTCGAGATTCCTGCCTTTTTGATGCTTAAAAATGGTATCCATCATTCTTTGGTATGTTGCACTCGCATTTTTAAGAGCGAAGGGCATTACGAGATAGCAGTAACACCCATCGTTTGTGATAAATGAGGTATGCGGGATGTCAGGTTTGTGCATTTTAATTTGATGATACCCAGAGAAGGCATCGAGAAAACTCATAAAATCATACCCAACCGCGAAATCTACTAAGACATCTATCCGAGGCAGAGGGTAGCAATCTTTAGGACATGCTTTATTAAGTTTGGTGAAGTCCACGCACATGCGCCACTTCCCACCAGATTTCTTAACCATTACAACATTCGACATCCACGTGGGATATTGAATTTCAGAAATGAAACCTGCTTTCAGGAGTTTGGAAACCTCCTCCCTGATGGGCAACGCCAACTTGGTTGCCACTTCTCTTTTCTTTTGTTGGACGGGCTTGAATTCAGAAATGTATTCAGATGATGAAACGCCACGTCCGGATCCACTCCTGGCATGTCCTCCGCTGACCAGGCGAAGACATCCAGATTCTCCAAAAGGCAGGAGATCAGCTCTACTTTTTCCTCCTCCAGCAATTCAGCATTGATGATCAGCTTCTTTTCTTCCTCTTCAGCAATAGGGACCTCTTGGGTCGCCTGGGTAGGTTCCAGGTGAGCCCCTTCTCGATCTTTTCCTTCCTCGGCAGCCCTTGAGGATTCAGCAATTTCCAGAATTTCAGCTGTGGCCTTGGGAAGTGAAACGTCGGTAATCATGTTGACAGTTCGGACGTAGCACTCCCGAGCCACCTTTGGGTTACTTCTAACCCGGTACTGCCTTCCCTCGACGGCAAACTTAAGAGCGAGATGGAAGGTGGACACTACTGCCCGGTATGCATTGAGAATCGGCCTTCCGAAGATGGCGCAGTAGTTACTTGGGGCATCCACCACCACGAAATTGATTAGTTTTATCACTCCTCCAAGAGAAACTAGGAGTTTTACTGAACCTTATACTTCTTTCTTCTCCCCAGAAAAACTGTAGAGGGGCCCGTCAGTGGAAAGCAGAGGCTTTCCAGTTTTCAGGGCTTCGAAGGTTGGACGGAAAAGGAGATTGACAGAGCTGCCTGTGTCAATCAAGATCTTGTGGATATTATAATTTTCGATGACGGCTTTGATGACTACCGCATCGTCAAAAGGATTGGCATTGGGAGGAAGGTCATCTTGACCAAAGGTGACAATAGTACTTTCAGGGGGGGGGGGGGGACTTGTAGTGGCAGCTACTTCCTGCTTCAGAACCCTCGCGATGTTGGATTTGCGAGATGATTCTACTCCAGCTCCTCCATGGATACAATAGATGTACCCCAAGGGACCTACATCATTAACTTCGATGCATTCGACGGAAGGATGGATGTCTCCATAGCAGCCAGCGTCCTCGATGTCGGCGCATTCCCAGGTCACTTCCACTGTTTCTTTCTCTTTTTTCTTCTCAGCTGCTGGCTCAGTAGTTGAGTCTTTCCGAACTAGGCCCCGGAGCTTTCCTTCTCCCAGGAGATTCTCTATCAGAAAGCGGAGGGGCCGACAATTTTCGGTCAGATGCCCTCCCTCCTTGTGGTATTCACAGAAGAGGTTCGGATTCCGATTTTGAACATCCGATCTCAGAGGAGCAGGTCTTCTGAAATCTGGCCTTTTCTGCAAAATCTGGACTACTTCGTCCATGGTGACATTTAGGGGAGTGAATGACTCTTGCGAGTCATTGTATTGAGTGGATGGAATGACTGGAGGTGGCTGCGTGGTATATTGCGGCAAGTATACCGGCATGATTTGTGGAAGAGGAACGGATGGAGCGGGAGCGATGGCCAACGACGGTTTCTGATCTTGAAACCGTTGATGGCCCATGAATAGTTTAGGGCTCGAAATGAGATTGGTTTGGTGGCGGATGATGGAAGGACGGATTGGACTGCTCCTTGTCGCTTACCAGCTTTGCGACATAGCCTGGATTGCTCTTTTCTCCCCTAATAAACATATTTGCCAAACTTATCATTTCCTGATAAGTTCTGGGCTCCCTTATATTTGCTTCAAATTTTAGAGGGCCCTCTCTCAAGCCATGGATGAGGGCGACCCTATACAGCTCAGGATCCACATTTTGGACTTCCATGATCTCCTTCTGGAAGCGGTCTACGAAATGGGCCCACGTTTCATTCTCCCGCTGTTTTATATCGAAAAGGGCCGCAAGACCGCTTTTCCTCTTTCTTGAAGTAGAGAATCTTAGCAGAAATTCTCTACGCAGCTCGGCAAAGCAACTGATAGATCTGGGGTGCAGCCCATAAAACCACTCCCTTGCTTGTCCTTCAAAGGAAGTCACAAGGTGTAACATACCCAATACTTCTAGACCCCTAGATGGTGTTAGGGCATGGGTGGTGTGCAGAGTGACCACTAAGGCCCTTGGGCCAAGTGGAGTGTGCTAAGTGCACACCAAGGGCACAAAATCAACATAGCCCAATACCACTCCCTTAGGCCAATTGACCCTCAACTCACCAAATTGACCTTCCCCATACCACCCTAACCACTAAGGAAGACCATTACCTTGAGAATTGCACTTGGGTGGGACCCAATTGCATGAAATTGACCAAAGTCAACAATAGGTCAACATTAACCAAACTAAGTCAATTAGAGTTCAATTGACCCTCAAATGTTCAAATTGACCTTACCACCACACTTTAAACACCTTAAGGAACCCAATGGATCAAAAAGCCCCTCATGGTGGGACCAATTGACCCCAATTGACCAAAGTCAAACTTTACCCAATTTTGGTCAAATCTACACCATTTGATTAAATTGAACCAATTGGAGCCCCACCATGGACCAACCAACCTTGGGTAGTGACAAGGGACCCAAGACCATCAAGTGGGCCCATCCCACTCATCATGTTTACCAAGTCAAAGTCAAAGTCAACTCTGGGTCAATCATGGTCAACATAGCCCAAATTAAGTGACCTAGCCTAAATACATTTGAACCAAGCCCTAACCCAATGACCAAACATATGTTCATAACCTAATGGGTCATGTAGGCTGTAGGGAAAAGGCTAACCCAAGCTAACCCAAGCTTAGGCAAATTAGGAAAGTGGATAAAGGTGGGGGACAAAAGCAAAAAGCAAAAGAAAAGTGGCAATCACCCTTCTCACACTCCAACCCAATCAGCCTAGGGCCTTGGGTGATTGCTGGGCACCTGAGGAGGGGACAGAGGAGCAGCTGTACAGCTGATTGGTTGGACAAAATACCAAAAACGTGGGCCTCTTAGTTCAAACTCCCTTATACTCTCCTCCCCACTCCCATTTGACCATCTCATTAGCTTCAGAAGCTGGCAAGCAGTCGAAATTGACCTTTGGATCGAAGCTTTTGGTGGAGAATGGAGGAAATGGGCAAGGTCGTCGGAGAGGAGCATTTCCATGGCCAACCGCCGTCGCCGCCACCGCCAAGCTCCATGTTAGGTTCGTTTCTCCTCCTCTCCCTCTATGCTAGCTTCCCATCTATTTTATTTGAAGGTTCGGGCTCAATTGGGTCGGAATCAAAATCTCAAAATCACGGTTTTTGGCTGATTTTCGGCCATGCTAGTTCGCCGGAAAACACCTCCTCCGGCCGCCTTGTCGCCGGGAAGTAGTAGCCCCGACCACCACGAAGGTGGTGGAGGTGGTGGCCGGCCGTGGTGGCCACCAGGTGGCCGAGAAATAGGAGGGCAAGTTGGCCCAGCTAGGGCAAATCCCAGCCGTTGGCTGGAGGAAGAAGATGAAGGGGGAGGGTCGGATCTGCTTTAAGATCCGTGCAGATCTTATTTTTCCTTGTATTAATTAATTCAATAGCTTGGTTTTTCTGTCTCTATACATCAGTCCACTTCAATAATTAATTAAGGCCTCTTAATGGCCGATTTAGAAAATGTGCTCAACATGAAAGTTGTAGGCCTTGGTCTTAAATTTCATTTGGCCTTGAGTTTAGGTCATTTGGTGACCTACAGCTCCCTAGGGAGCTGTTTTACTAGGACTGGTCCTACACTAGGTCAGTCCATTAGAAAAATTGCCTAGGTCAAACCCCTCCATCTTTGGAGCTGTGCTTTTAACCATGGGTTGGTATGCCCTAGGGGCACACCCTGCCAAAGGGGCTGCCCTTGGTGGACACTTTTACATAGGGTTTTTGTGTTAATTAGATTATTTAAATTATGTTGATTTTTGGAGCATATGATGTCCAAATGACATCAATCTTTGGTGGCATACTCTTTTGTACATGTGTAATGCCTACCTAAAATATCTCCATTTAGAGTTGATTTGATATGGAAAATTGGAAACCCTAATGAGGGCCTTTAAGGGTCAAATTAGGCTTAGGTCATTTTGAGGAGTTGAGTGTGTTAGCCTCCTCCTATCTTATTGGCTATGTGGGTATGTATATACAAATGCTAGTGTCACACCCTAATGATCCATTTGGAGCCATTAGGGTGGTGTGACCTAAAACCCTAAGGGTGAATCCTTAAGGGTGCAAAGTGGGGATTTGTGAAAAACATATGATCAAATGTTCTTGCCATGGCTTAGGACTTTGTAGATATGTTTGTGGGAACATAAAATGGCTTAGTAAATTTAATGAGAATTTTTAGGGGTATTTAAGTGTATTTCTTCCTAATAAATGAATTTGCCACCCTTCCTTACTAAAATGAAATTCATAGTCATAGGACCTTGCATGGTGTTGTAACTCTTTCAGTGGCTGATTAGTGATGAAAGTAGACTATAGTAATTTTGTTATGATTTGTTGAAGCATTATTCTTTGTATGGGAAGCTTAAGTGCTTGCTAGCTTAAGAATATTTAATCCATTTAAAATATCAAATCATAGGGCAATGTTATGATACTTGGGAATCTGTCATTTTATGTTAATATGTGTCCATGATAAATGTTTGGAAGCTTGTTGAATTCTATTTCTTGTACTTCATGTAGAAAGTGAAATTTACATCACTAGAGTATTTAATCCATTTAAAATATCAAATCATAGGGCAATGTTATGATACTTGGGAATCTGTCATTTTATGTTAATATGTGCCCATGATAAATGTTTGGAAGCTTGTTGAATTCTATTTCTTGTACTTTATGTAGAAAGTGAAATTTACATCACTAGAGTATTTAATCTATTTAAAATATCAAATCATAGGGCAATGTTATGATACTTGGGAATCTGTCATTTTATAATATGTGCCCATGATAAATGTTTGGAAGTTTGTTGAATTCTATTTCTTGTACTTTATGTAGAAAGTGAAATTTACATCACTAGAGTATTTAATCCATTTAAAATATCAAATCATAGGGCAATGATGTGATACTTGGTTATCTGTAGGTTTAGGTTAATATATGCCCATGATAATTATTTGGAGGCTTGTAGAATTATAGTTCATGTACCTCATGTAGAAAGTGGATTTTACATCCTTATGAGTATTTAATCTTTTTAAAATATCAAATCATGGGGCATTGATGTGATACTTGGTTATCTATATTTTTAGGTTAATATATGCCCATGATAATTATGTGGAGGCTGGTTGAATTATATTTCAAGTACTTCAAGTAGAAATTGGTAATTGCTACCTTTGAATGTTTAATCATTGTAAAATATCAAATCACATGGGAATGACACAATAATTTGGCAGAGGACTCTAGGTCCCCATTTGGACACTTGGTAATTTTTGGAGAATTTTCAGAAGTGAAATACTATTTTTCCTAATTATAGTGGTATTTTGGTAATTATACAATTATGATGATTTAGTAGACCAGATGACATCCTAGGGTCATGTTACTCAGTGAACCACCTTGATATGTGATATTACCTTACTGATAATTTTCATGTAGCATGCATAATCATTTTGAGGGTAGTTCATGTGTAATTTGGCTTAAGGCCTTAACTACTTTAAATTATATTAAATTCCAATTTAATATGGAAAATTATGGAAATTGGAGCATACCCTATTAAGGTCAGTGGGAACCTTGGATAATTATAAGAGACCCTTGTGACGAATATTTAGAAGGGTTCCCTTATGGGGTTGATGGATAGTTCAAAATTATGGTCTGCGTTTAGTAAAAATAGAATTTTGAGTTCTAGACAATTCAGACCCCTAAGTAGGGTTTAGGAGGTATATCCAATCAGTAAATGAGATGTAGCACACCATGATTCAAGGAGGGGCAATCCTAGGGATACTTGTGGGGTGGTGCTAGAGTTAACGTAGAAGGAATGAAGGTACGTCCAACCCGATTGGGTGGGACGGGGGATGAGCTAAGTCACTTTAACTATATGTAATGATGAAGGGTGAACCAAACATTAATCACCAACTAAAGTAATTGTCTTGAAGAGGATTGTGGGGTTGAGCCCATTGATCTGTAGTACCGTTAGGGGCCCCTTACGGAGTACACCGCGAGAAGTCCAAGATTCACCCTAAATATAACACGAATTAAATTGTAGGCAAGAGTAGCCTAAGTGGGTATGCAGACTGGTATGGATCTCCTCCGGGAAGGAGATGGGTTGGATCAGCTAGTGTGTTAGTCCCTGAGCCGAAAGCTCGGGTGGACATGTTAACACATGTTACTTATTCAAATAGTGGCGAGTCTTCGGTACTAGGCTAGTCGTGTTACCGACGGTAGTACGTTGACTCAGGTGAGGGTGAGGTTTATAGGGCCGGTAAGTTTGAGTACCGCGGTCTGGAGGACGATCCCTAATAACCCACCCGACCTTAAAGTCTGGTGGATTCCAGCAAGAGTACGCAGGAGCTCCGCTGTTGTGTTCTTAGCGTTGAGGCGTACATGAGGTCTAGGCTTGGTAGTGACGATACCCGCCTAGGATGTGGAGTGCCTGATCCACTACCACCGTGAGCCACGACGGTCGGTACCCGAAAGGTTGGCTTCCTTTCAAACAAACTGGGAACTATAAAGGTCTGTGCGCATAGAGTCGTGTGGGTGAGTCACATTGCATAAATTCATTAAAGCATCATAACCATAGCATAACAGAACATACACATAGCATACCCCCATCATATAAATTAGTATGGGCTTTTTTATATGATGGGTTACCTGGACATCTTAACTTATATGTCGTATGGGCGTTCATATAAGTTAAGGTACGAATCTGTGATGGTAGTTTAGATTTACTTACTGCACTGCGTTTCCTTTCTACTTACTTTATTGCTCTACTTTACTGCCTTATACCTGCACTATACTGCTAGCTAGATTTTACTGCTTTACTTATACCGGCTAGAGTAGTGCCATGTCACCACCTTCTTGTTTACCCCTTGCTTGTCCTTCGCTTCTTCCTCCCGCTCGGTGCCTAGGAGTCGTGGAGGGAGGTGAGGACAAAACGGCTTAGTCTTTATGACTAACGGTCGATCTGACCGTAGGAGTCCGAGGAGGCAGAGTTGTCCCGCGCGCAGCAGGACGAGAAGGCAGGACCTGAGCAGCAGATGCAGCGCACTACCACGACGCCACAGGTTGATGATTAGATAGTTAGATTTCCGCTTCTTGAGAGCTTTTGTTGTAGACTTCCGCATGTTGTAGAGAGAGAGAGAGAGAGAGTACATTACTTTGCATATGTATCAGGTGTAAGCCCCTTTAGTTGTACTTCTCTTATGGACTTTCTGTTTTCATTATATAGGATGCTGTGATTGTGGACATGCCTTCTTTTATGTACTTACTTTTTGGCATATTTTACTTATGATCGTATAGCCGGCAGGGTTGGTGCTGAGCGGTGTTAGTCAACCCGAGTGTTGGTGACACCGGAAGGCAGCGATTCTGGGCGAAGGTCCACCTCAACCGTGCGATACGGGAGAGGTTCGAGTTTTCAAGTACCCGAACGGGTTTTGGAAAAAGAGACCTTACAAATGGTATCACTGAACGAAGGATCATATGAGAACAGTCCACAACATACTGGGTCACCCCGCTCGAGTGTAGTTTGCGGACAAACTATGCAGCGGAAGCTGTGGCGTGCCCATATATGAAATCACATAAAACAGTCCATTAAGCAGCAAGTTAGGTCAAATTTTGACTTACTTAGACAATTTAGTGACGCACCCTAGTCTAAGGAGCGACCTCGGGTCTAGATTTGGTTGAAGGTTAAGGATACCCAACGTAGCTAAGGGAGGTAGTTAGTATAAGTCTTGACGTGGAGACTTTCACGCTGAGGGTTACGCTTTACCATCAAGTGGTAGGACCATCTCGAGGAGATCGGGTGTCTGTAGTCTTCTTTAGAGTAATAGAAGACCCATAAGCATAACCCCCTTACCATAACTTGATACTTCTCATTATAGTACGTTGAGGCAACCACCATAAAATACCAGAGGTCGAATTGGAATTTGAATATTCTGTTTTGAGAAGGCCCCTTTCCTAGTTAATCACATAGGGAATTCGGAAATGTTAGCATAATTTATAACATTGGGAGCCTAAGTCTCATCATAACAATATGTCTCAGGGTGGAACACCAAGTCAGAAATTATATGCCCTAAAGTTTATGTTTGTATGAATGATGAATATACCGTAGAAGTATTGAAGAGACCTAGCCCAAATCGGTAGGGGCTTATCCTTTTGTTTATTGGGCCAATAAAATACCGACTTGGATTGCCCCCTAGACTTTGTTTAGAAAAGGTTGTGACATTTTCGTAGTAATCTCGAGGTTTGGAGCATTCAATGATACTCGGGTAATGACGAGATTTTTTTTTTCATACACCTTTTGGTTTGTGGACCAACCCCCCTTAGAAGTTTGAGACCCTTGGAGAGTTACTTCACCTTAAATAGCGGGGATTGTCTATACCAAGTTGTGACCGCTATAGTTTTGCTGGCAAGTTTGGTGAATAGTGCACTTCAAGCATGAGCGTACTCATCTTATTGCTCCAAGGCTGAAACTGAGTCGACAAAAGTGATTAACTTGTTAATCAGTTGGTTATACGTAAAGGGTTGTCTAGGGGATGGGCATAAGACTCTCGGAATCAAGAACGTCAGGTTAAGAACTGGAGTCACCGCCTGATTAACCGCGGTTTGCTGTGGAACTAACCGCTCGGTTAATAGGGCCAGAGTCTGACTGATTGCGTCCAACCGCTGATCAGTCGCCCTCTGAGCCCGCTCAGCTTCTCTTTTGGATTGCTCCAAGGCTTCCCACAAAGAGTCCTCGCTGTGATCGGAGTGGTCTCCAAGGGGGAACTGGCGGTCTGACATTATGGCGAAGAGGATTTCACCGACAATCCGCGATCTGAAGGTCGCGTGTTTCTGTTGAGTCCGAAATCGCACCTCCGAAGGAAATCGGGGGCTGCGGGCTGTCGGTTACTTTTTAGGTGGAGAAAACGAGACCGCTAGCAGCGGTCAAGGCCAGACTTCGCCCGTCACGGCGAATGTCAATCCTGTGACGGGCTTTCCTTTGATTAAGAAGAAGCGGTTACAGCGGGTTACAAGTGCAGGAAAGCAGAAGCCGGCCGATCAGACAGTTCGCAAGACGGGAAACTCGAGAACGCAGCTCAAACAAGCGAGCTCCTTGATTCGAGTGTGCGTGTCTTGGGAATGTTGCCACCCCCTATTTATAGGCTTGGGGGCCTGCCCGAACGGGCAGGGATAAAATAACCGCATGCCCGGGTAAAACGGGCAGGCAGTGACGGGATACAGAAGGGAGAAAGAAGAGAAGCCGCGCGGTTTGGCGGCTTGGGCTCCCGGTCTTCTTTTGGCTTGGCCTGAAGATGTAGTGACCAAGGCGACGGTCCAACCCGGGCGATCTCATACCAGAGACCACGACTTGCCTTTGGGACTTGTTCTTGGCTGATCTTCATGATGCAACTCGGGCGGTCTCCGACCTGAGACCGCGGCATGCTTTTGGAAACCTGGCCTTGATGATCTTCAGTCTTCGGAGGCGACCTGAGTGCTCAGGCCGCCCAGTCTGTGTTGGTTGGTGCTGAATGACCTTTGCTGAAACTGAACCGGGCGATCTTAGCCTTTAGACCGCCCAGTCTGGGAGTAGTACCACTCGGAAGCGCTCTTTTCGGTAAACAGTCATGTAGCCTGAGAGGCAGTCTGATCTCTCGCCTTGCCTTTCCTCTAGCAATAGAGTAGGACTCCGCACCGACAGGTTGAACATCATCCGTTTCCTCAGAGTCAGAGGAATCATCATGATTGTCGGCTCTGTCACTTCCATCCACCTCCACCTCCACTAGTGAGACTGGAGTCTTCTCCACCTCTTTAGCCTGGGACTGAGACTTCTTCAGCATAGAAGCCTCATCAAAGACAACGTCGCGTCTGACCTCAACTTTCTTGGTTTCAGGGTTCCACGGCTTGAACCCTTTAGTGTCGGCCTTCTGGCCCATATAGATGCACCTTTTGGACTTAGCATCCAGCTTCGTCCTCTCTGAATCTTGTAGTAGGGTGTAGACAGGGCAACCAAAAATGTGAATATCAGAATAATTAACATGTGTACCTGACCAGATTTCTTGTGGAGACTTCAGATCTAGTGACATGGATGGAGACCGATTCACTAGATAGCATGCCGTATTGATAGCTTCAGCCCAGAAAGAGTTTGGTAGATCAACGAACAGTCGCATGCACCGAGCTCTCTCCAGCAACGTTCTATTCATCCTTTTTGCGACATCGTTCTGTCGCGGTGTGCCAGAAATGGTGAGATGTCGGGTGATGCCCTCCTGATTGCAGTATGCCTGAAACTCCGTTGAGGTGTATTCACTGCCATTATCAGATCTGAGGTATTTCACCTTCTGTCTGGTCTGCTTTTCCACTTTGGTCTTCCAGATCTTAAACTTCTCGAAGACTTCAGACTTGTGCTTGAGGAAGTAGATCCATACTTTCTTGAGAAGTCGTCGATGAGGGGCACAAAGTACTTGGCACCTCTAAGTGATGGCTCCAGGGCTGGCCCCCAAACGTCTGAGTGTATGTACTCCAAAATCTGCTTGTTGTGCTTGCTTGACGTCACAAACTTCACCTTGCACTGCTTCCCGAGAACACACGTCTTACAGAAGTCCAGCTTGCACCTCTTGACTCCTTTCAGTAGGCCCTTCGTATGCAACTCCAGCAATCCTCTCTCGCTCATGTGGCCAAGCCTGACATGCCACAGCAGAGAGGAGTCCCCATCTGATGTCGTAGAAACTGTCGCGTCGCCGGTAATGGTATTGTCGATCAGCCTGTAGAGAGTACTGAAGCGCTCTCCTTTCATGACCACCAGAGCGCCTCTCTTTACCTTCAAGTAGCCCTCCTCACCGGTGTAAGAGTACCCGGTCGTCTCCAGAGTACCTAGAGAAATTAAGCTCTTTCTCAAATCGGGCATATACCTGACATCGGTGAGAGTTCTGACCGTTCCATCGAACATCTTGATTTTGATGCTGCCAATCCCAAGCGTTCTGCACTCTGGGTTATTCCCCATTAGAACGCGACCACCACCACATTGCCTGAAGCTGGAGAACCATTCCCTGTTCGGGCATATGTGATAAGAACATCCAGAATCCATGATCCATGCATCGGTGGAGTCGAGACTAGATCGAACATGGAGAACATCAACATCACTTTCTTGGTCTGATGCCACAGCCGTCTGCTGTGACTCTTGATTCTTCTCCTTGAGTTTCTTCTTTGGGCAGTTATTTTTCCAGTGCCCTTCTTCCTTGCAGTAGTGGCACTTGTTATTTCGGTTCTTCGACTTGGACCTGAATCTATTTTCGGACTTGCTTCTATCTTTGGATCTCCCTCTGCTTGAAGTGTAACTCTTCACCAGTAGGCCCTCACCGGAGCTAGAGCCTGACTTGCTTCTCGTTTCGTTTGACATCAGCGTGGTCATCACCTCTTTCATTTTTATAGTGTCCTTCCCATAAAGGATCGTGGTGACCAAATGATCAAAAGACTTCGGTAGAGAAGACATCAGAAGAAGAGCCTGGTCTTCTTCTTCAACTTTTACCTTCATGATGCGCAACTGGGAGATGAGCTTGTTGAACACGTTCATGTGCTCCAGCAACTGTGTATTCCCAGACATCCGCAAACTGTACAACTGCTTCTTGACGTAGAGCTTGTTCATGAGCGACTTTGACATGTAGAGCTCCTCCAGTTTCTTCCACAGATCGGTTGTAGTCTCAGCGTCAACTACGTTGTACATGACTTCATCTGCTAGACACAACTGGATTGTGCTGATCGCCTTCAGATCTAATTCTTCCCATTCTTCTCCATCCTTTCCAGACTTCTCCTGCCCGAGGAGTGCCCTATGGAGATTTTGCTGAACGAGAACTGCCTTGATCCGCTTCTGCTATAAACCAAAATCGATCTTTCTGTCGTACTTCAGAATCTCAAATTTTGCCACCATTGCTTTTGCTCGCAAAGGTCCGAGGGTTGGAACCTCGCTCGAATATCAATTGTTATGAAATTGGATGTAGTCCGAGACTTTGAATCGCCGCAGACTGCGCAACGGAAATACGAGCCGAGCAATAACAATAACGCGCAAAATAAAAATACGAGAAATTCCAAGCACACAGACGAGACAAAAAAAATTATGTGGTTCGGAGAGAAGCTTCTACGTCCACGGGGAGAGCACCAGAGAAGATCCACTAAAATAATCAGAGAGTTTACAGAGTTTCCATAAGATCGGAGATGCGCCAAGAGACGAAACCCACAATAAACCGGGCACAGGATGCTACCGCCTGCGGTATCGCAAGAGACAACGACGTCTCCTTCCTTCAACAGCGCCGACTGCACCAGGAGTCCTCCGCATGAGGACTCCGCCGCCGGATCTCTGATGGCCCCCCTGCCCGCTCGCCGGAAGCGCCGAGGTCTCCTACCTCCTTCGCTGGATCGCCGGAACAGGGCTCCTTGCCCTTGGCTTGGACGCTGCCAGGAACCGCCGGCCGCTCCTTCTGAAGAAGCCTTCGTCTGCGGTCGCTGGACCGCCGAGTACCGCCTATGCCACGTGAACCCTAAAACACATCCTATATATAGGAGGATAGAAGAATAACGGCCATTAATGGCTGGAATCAAGAAGTGGGCCAGTCTGGTCCAGACCAAAGAGGCGGCACACATTAATAGGGGATATGAACGCGGTGGTTATGAACCGTAGTTCATGTGTCCTGTGGATCTAACCTATTAAGTTCATTCATTTTTATATTCAAAATTAGTTTTTTTAAAACACGGCGCCAAACAAACGGAGCCAAAATTACTTCAATCAATGGCAGCTTCTTCACTAGAAAATTTCTCAGGAGGTTGCATTCCCCGCAAAATGGAAGCTTTCTTGCTTCAATCAAACCAACCTCAACCAACTCCGGTAATGGGAAAAAAAAACATACACAAACACGAAAAAGATCCCCCAACTACCCAATTTCTAACAGAAGCAATCCCTTGTCCTCCTCACCATCACCTGCAGATTCAACGTCTTTCTTCACCGTGAAGCTAATTCCAGATTACTACTTCCTCTGTTTCACGATTGCACGAAATTTGAAACTGTCAGGATACACAGATGCAATCAAAGAAGAAGCTGCTCTTCTTCCTCTTCTTCATCACATCGTCTATCTACATCCTCAAGCTCCTCAAACTCACTGCCGCCGCCGGAAGATCACCGGCCACCCTCCTCCCAACGCCCCCCTGCACCGCAAAAACTCTGCCTTTTGTCACTCACAAGCTCAGCCATGATTTAACCTTCCACGAGGAAGAACCACTCACCCTCAAGGAACTCAACCTTCTATCCAACGTTATATCCACCAAAAAACCCAACAGAAACCTCCTCTTCTTTGGCCTCAACCCTCAATTCCTTCCCCTTGCAGTAGCCGGCATAGGCGGCACCTCCGTCTTCCTGGAAGATGACGCTCAACTTATTCGAAGATTTCGGCGCAAAGCTGCCGGAAGAGTTGCAGTTCACATTGTCAGCTATAAAGAAGAGGCTGGCAGTGCCTATGAGCTGCTTAGGCATGGCAGGGAGAACGCAGATTGCCGACCAAGAGTGAGTAGATACGCCGGTGGCTCAAATTGCCGGCTAGCAATGGCCCGCTTGCCGCGAGAGATTTATGAACAGAGTTGGGATGTTGTGGTGGTTGACGGGCCAAGAGGTCACCGGCGTGATGCTCCGGGGAGAATGGCCGCAATCTACACTGCGGCGGTGATAGCGAGGATGGGAAATGGCACAGACGTGGTTGTGCATGACGTGGATAGGGTGATTGAGAAGTGGTATTCCTGGGAATTCCTCTGCCCTGAGAACTTGGTTTCTGCAAAAGGCCGGCTATGGCATTTTAGGGTTCAGGGGAGCTTTCTGTCTCATGGATTTTGTTCAACAAAGAAGGTTCAGATTATATAGCGCTGTTTTTTTTGTATGCTATTGCCTATGTACGATCTCTTTATTTATAGAACTATGATATTCCTGACTCTGATTTCCCTCTTGCAAAAAAACAGAAAAGGTTCATTTCTTTTCTCTCTAAATATTTTTTTATTTTTGATCTCTACCATTCATTCCGCCAAGCGGCAGAAAGGAATCCCTCTAGGACTTGGATCTTGAAACGGGACTCGGATTCAATGATCTACACTTTTTATCTCACTGTGGATGGTCACCCTCTATAAATACCCTCCTTACTCGATATGCAATAATTGAAATAGGAATAATATGTTGAGGTATATTGAATATAACGGGTTAACGGATGCTTAGCGGTAGGTTAGGACCCGTTAGGGATCCACGCACCCGCCGGAGAATTGGGGTTTGCCTATAAATTTCCTGCTAGGGGCGAGTTTAGAAGACCTCGAACAACAGGGGCGAGTTCAGAAGACCTCGCACAGCAGGGGCGAGTTCAGAAGACCTCGCACAGCAGGGGCGAGTTCAGAAGACCTCGCACAGCAGCGGCGAGTTCAGAAGACCTCGCGCAACATCGGCGAGTTCAGAAGACCTCGCGCAACAGTGGCGAGTTCAGAAGGCCTCGCCCACCACGAGCGAGTTCAGAAGGCCTCGCCCACCACGGGCGAGTTCAGAAGGCCTCGGCCACTACGGACGAGTTCAGAAGACCCCACCCAAGTGTGAGCGAGCTTAGAATTTTACGTCGTCGAGAGCAGCTATTCGCAGACCTCACTAGAAGGCGGGAGCAGCTATTAACAGTCCATCCCAGAAGGCAGGAGCAGCTATGCGCAGAGCACACCCCCCTTTTGGATTTGTTTATAAATAGGACCCCGAGACACAAGTAGAATGCACCTTCTCCCCCCTATGGTGGGCAAGTTCAGTGCACACCTCTTTTGTGTCGAGCTAAGCATTGGCTTTAGGAGGGAAGTTCATAAAGACTTCCGGGTGTGTGACGGGACCTCCCCGTTGCAGCACGCGAGTCTTGTTTATACGCAGTTCAAAGCTGTTTTTGTGCTATACAGCTTCTTCTCGCCGTGTCTCACGTGGGTCGACCGGTAAATCAGTTACCATTGGTCACGCCCTTGGTCTGAACTCAATTGAACCGGCTTCGAGATTTAAACACTTCGTTCGTTTGGACCGTTTTCATTTTGGTCCAAAACAAAAAAAAATCACAAGTTTTGGTTTTGGCCAAAACGAAAACTTATGTTTGTTTGGAGAATGGTTTTTGGGTCCGTTTTAAGTCAAAATGAAAACTTATGTTCGTTTGTAGAATGCTTCACCAAAACCCCAATATACTGATCTAGATTCCACCAGATCTAGGCTTCTAAGTTTTCCCGATGAGGGGAGGCGCAAGTTGCCGGTGGTCTAGATCCAGAGGTGAGGAAATTGCCAGCTGCAACAGTCTTCTTCAAAAACCATTCTAGAAACAACAAGTGTAAACCCAAAACAGGGTTTTGTACCTCGATTCTTCAGGAGTCGAAAAGGAGAGAACGTACGTGACAGTTGTAGAGTTGGCAGTTTCCCAAAGAATGAAAGGTAAATAGCCCTAGATTTTCATTTTCTACCGATGCAAAATGCAAGGGAGGAGAATAGCATAGACGACATCGAAAAGAAGAGGAGTACGCTCAGGATTTCTCCCTTGTTCATGAAAAGATTTAAAGCCTACTTGAGGAGTCACGTAAGAGTCTCTGGAGGGGGTATCATGAGGTGTCGCTGCTGATTCATCGGAAGAAGAAGCGAGGAAGTCGGTGTCGGGAGGGTGTATCGCCAGGAGTCGCGGAAGAGTCGCGGGAGGCCGTGTGTTCTCAAAACAACGAAAATAAACCTCGCTGGGTCGGTTTTTGGGGGTAGGCTGTTTTAAGAAGAGTTGAAAACTGTGTGTTTTGGAGCCAAAACCAAAACAAACGATTTTTTTTTGCCAAACGAACGCTATTATTTGGTTTTCAGAAACTCAAAACAAAAAACTTCCTGCCAAAACAGTCTAAACGAACGCAGCCTAAGGCTCCGTTTGGAGGGACTTATTTTCACCGGTGAAGCGATTACGACCGCATGAACCGGACCTTAATTAAGGTCCGGTTTATGCAGTCGTAACCATTTGACCGGTGAAAATAAGTCCCCCCAAACAAAGCCTAAGTATCTCTTGGGACAATGGACAAACCGTGCCAAACATAGCCTAAATTATATCCCTGACTTTTTTGAGTATGAATAAGTTGTAGGAAGATGGATGCGAACTAGACGACCGCCTTTACTAATTAATGTATTGACAAATTAAGCACTTAGCGACTCTGCGACCCAATGACAAATATCATGGTGGATATCCTCCCAAATTAGAGCATGAAGGAGAATGTGGAGAAAGCTAGAGCGATCGGAAGAGGTTCGGGGTGCGGTTCTATGTAGACTTGATCGTGGAGATTGCTGGTGGACAAGATGAAGAGCTGGTATATATTGTGGTACAAGGATACGTTTAGTATGAAAGAACGATTTTTTTATTAATGAGAACATGTTAAACTTTATAAGATTTTATCATTTAATGTTGCAACATTTGATAGTTAGGCATAGCTAGAATGTCGCGGTTAGAGATTATTTGGTTAGAAATCCATGAACTAAAAGGGAGGAAATTTGACCTCAAAGCATGGGTGTTGAAACTGAAATCTCGACTTCTTTTAGCTCTCTAGAAGTTTAAACTATAGTACGAACGAGTGTTACTATATATTTCGCATAACATGCACCATTGTAGGTCAAATAGTGAAACATGAATTCTCTTGATAGACGACGAGATTGTGTTATAATGTGGAGATCCGACCACATATATATCCATGAGTGTATATAGGAACCCACTCTACTTAGACTTCGTTTGGCGTGCTGGTGACGGTCGTGAACGTGGTGGTCATGAACCGTCGTTCGTGAACGCCCGACCTCACCTATAAAATTCCATTCAATTTATGCTCAAAACTAGTTTATTTTCTTGGTAGCGGTCATAACCTTTGTCATGCCAAACATACATTCTATGATAATTGAGTTTTTGTCCAAACTCACCGCAGCAAATAAGCCGTGCCAAATGAAGCCTTAATAAAATGTTGTACGAGGGCGTGGAAAGGGAGATGAGATTGCCAAATCTCCACATGCGTGACACTTATGATGTGCGAACTGTCTTCCATTTGTTATTACAACAAATTCATATTATAAGTAGAGGCAGGGGTGTACCTTGTTGTCAGTTGGTGAGCCTAGCCCCAATGCGAGGTCAATGTTAATTCGACAACGTATCTGTGAGGTACCTGATGTGTCTCGGTGAGGCGACCTGACGAGGCATACAAGTTGTTCTGCTGAGGTTGCTGGCAAGGTGTCCCATCAAGGTGATCAGGTGAACGAGTTGTTCTACTGAGGCGGCCGAGGTGAGGTGACTCAAAAAGGTTGGCAAGCTGTTATGCTGAAGTTGTCGAGGTGTCCCGACAAAATTACCCGACGAATTTAACCCGACGTGGTCGGCAAGCTGTTCTAATGTGGTCATCAACGAATTTTTTATTTCGCCGAATAATGGTAAAAAAATAATACAACCACATTGATAAGCTGGTCGAAATAAGACAGCACACCATTGTGGTCTCGCCATTTAGTACGGAAAAACCCGATGTTCCCAAAATCATGTAATTTATAGTGAATACCAAACAGCAGAGGGAATTCACCCGTTGCCGCCACAGTCGGCTTTTGCGTGTTTTTCAATGATGATGGAGAACAAACCCTTCAGCGCATCGGATGGACCCTTAAGCGCAAAGCAAACCACAACACAAACCGTGATACCGCTCGAGGACGCCCCACCGTGCCAGCAAGATTATTGGCGGTCCCACTTTCGGGTCAAATTTGCAGCGCGATTTTATTTCATGCTTCGCCCAGAACAACATAAGAACGATTGAATAATCATGCGCGCATGATTTCATATTGCATACCAAACTCGGGAAAGGTGCTGCACATAATTTCGGAAAATTCCATCTTAAGTCTTAAGTCTTAACCAACATCAAACCTTTCTTTACATGTCAACAAACATTTCCTCGGTTCTCAATGATATATTAATGATTTCATTAAATTATATTTACCTCCGCAGGCTTCGCCCATGCTCGCTGACTCTATGACTGTCACTCGTGCAAGATATTCTAGCTGTTTTTTTGACAAATATAAAAAAACATTTTTCTATTAATTACCCCAAGCTCTCTTGGGAGTTAGCATTATTACAGGTTGCATTCCTCTATCATTTGAAATTATAAAAATCTCTCCTGTAAGCAGTGATGAAACTAGAATTTTCGCTCATCTCGAATATAATACAATTAAATTATTAAATTATTGCGTGTCGCTTAGGGCTCTCGGTAGACCGGTTTACTTGAACCACCTTAGCTCGGGAGCGAACTAAGCACGCAAACAGTCACAGAGAAATTCGTTGATTACACTTGGACTTTTTAGCGTGGAAAACCCGGAAAGGGTAAAAAACCACGTGGCCGGAGCTGTGCCGACCAAATTTCACTATCATCAGGGGGGTTACAATTAGAGACTTAGAAGTCGAGCGCGACAGGCCGCTGCTCGTTACAATAATAGAGAGAGAGAGAGAGAACGTTCCGAGGGTGACAGACCACCTCTCGGAAAAAACTAAGTATTTTCCTTCTGAGAACGGTAAAGAACGAAAGTGAGAATGCCTTGTCCGCTTTCGTGAAGACGAAAGTGAGAATGCTTTGTCCGCTTTCGTGAAGACGAAAGTGAGACTGCCGAGTCGCCTTTCGGGACGAAGGGCGACTTCAAGTCTACGAAGGAGATCTTCAAGCGTCGAAGGAAAAATCCGTGGAAATCTTCAAGGAGCTCTCCCGGGTCCAGAAGGCAAGGTCCCTTGAAATGAAGCCCAGGGGGTCCTTTTATAGCTTTGGTCTGGGGTAGCCCGGTAATTTTGTCGTTGTAACCACCATAACCACCTGAGAGGACGAATCATATTTTCCGGTTCAGAGCCCACGGATCACCATTTTTCGTAAATGACCATCCTGCCCTTCGAGGAAAGGCGACAAGCTGTTCCTGAAAAGTGAGAAACTGAAAAGACAAAAAAGTGAGCGAGCCGAGTCGGAAAAGTGAGCGAGTCGGAAATGTGAGCGTGCTAGAAAGACAAAAAGTGAGCTGAGCGCACTCAGAAGCGTTCTGAGCGCGCAACGAACGGAGAAGCAATCTATGCGACTGGGGAAGTGTTCTGAGAACGCTCAGAAGCATTCCAAGCGCGCATGAGCGCGGAGGTGTTCTGAGTGGACAGGTGAGCGGTGTTGGAACACAGTCGTCAAGCGGTCGAGTTGTGGCTCCCAGCGAACGCGTCTATTTGGAAGGCGGGAACCGAAGCCCTCCAGGGAGGAGAACAAGCTCCGCTTGCCCTAGACAGGGGGGATGCAGTTTTGACTGCATCCCCCGCGACCCCCGGGGGGGGGGGTTTGGCCGCACACCCCATGGGTAAGGGTGCGGCTTGGCCGCACCCCCCCCCCCCCCCCTGGAGGGGTGGGGCTTGGCCGCACCCCATGGAGGGGTGCGGCTTGGCCGCACCCCCCATGGACGGGTGCGGCTTTGGCCGCACCCCCCATGGAGGAGGGGTGCGGCTTTGGCCGTACCCCATGGAGGGGTGCGGCTTTGGCCGGACCCCATGGAGGGGTGCGGCTTTGGCCGGACCCCATGGAGGGGTCCGGCTTGGCCGCACCCCATCATGGGTGCGGCTTGGCCGCACCCCACCAAGGGGTGCGGCGTGGCCGCACCCCATGGGGGGGGGGTGCGGCTTGGCCGCACCCCATGGGGGGGGGGGGGGGGGGGGTGCGGCTTGGCCGCACCCCATGGTGGGGTGCGGCTTGGCCGCAAGCCGCACCCCACCGTAGTGGGGTAGGGGGCTATCCGCACCCCACTTAGTGGGGTGCAGACTAACCGCACCCCAGCTAGTGGGGTGCGGTATTTGGCCTCGCTCGGCGCTGCTCCCGGCGTGAAATACGCGTGCGGCGGAGTTATGATCATGGGTTTGACCATTCGTCCCACTAACTCCACTCCTCCTTAGTGGGACTTCTCTCTAACCGCACCCCGGATCTCCTATAAGTGCACGGGTCCGTATCAAGAGCCCCCCAAAGCTTCGGAGTCCGAGTCATCGCGTGGAGGAGTGCGAAGGTCAAACATATATATATTTATATATATCATTTACTTGAAGTAAACCATAAACAAGATCTTTAATAACATATAATAAGAACTAAACTCTCCTTTCACTATGTAACTCAACCCTCAATCCGGAACGAAATCAGGAAGCTATGGCGCTAGTCTCCTCACGCAGGTCACTCCTTATGGTCAACTCGTCAAATTGAGACATGCACTCTGCCACAGATAGCATATCACAACGCAACACATAAACCAAATCCAACAACCGGCCCAGACAGGAGGCGGGAAGATACTTTTCTTTTAATCGATGCTTTATATCCTCCAACGGATGATAGGGTGATGCGTCATGATGGAGTGATCTCTTCAGGCTAGTCAAGAAGATCATCGTCATCTTCGCGGCGTCTTGGGTCGGGATCGTTGCCGGGGGACGAGCTATTGTGACTTGCGCAGCTATGAGTCTGTCGTTGTGCGAACTTTTCCGAGGTCGCCGCTCGGCTCTAGTTGTGGGAAAAACTTCTGTCTCGCCGAGCTTGTCGTTTTAGCGTCGAAGCCTGAGTAGCTTGGGGGCGATGTGCTCTGCTACGTGGGAGTGTGACGCTCTGCCGCGTGAGAGCGGTGTGCCCTGCGACGCGGGAGCGTGATGCTCTGCAGCGTGGGAGGAGTGTGCCCTGCGACGCGGGAGCGTGATGCTCTGCAGCGTGGGAGCGGTGTGCCGTGCAACGCGGGAGCGTGATTCTCTGCAGCGTGGGAGCGGTGTGCCCTGCAACGCGGGAGCGTGACGCTCTACAGCGTGGGAGCAGTGTGCCCTGCAACACGGGAGCGTGACGCTCTGCAGCGTGGGAGCAGTGTGTCCTGCAACGCGGGAGCGTGATGCTCTACAGCGTGGGAGCGGTGTGCCCTGCAGCGCGGGAGCGTGATGCTCTGCAGCGTGGGAGCGGTGTGCCCTGCAGCGCGGGAGCGTGATGCTCTGCAGCGTGGGAGCGGTGTGCCCTGCAATGCGGGAGCGTGAAGCTCTGCAGCGTGGGAGCGGTGTGCCCTGCAACGCGGGAGCGTGACGCTCTGCAGCGTGGGAGCGGTGTGCCCTGCAACGCGGGAGCGTGATGCTCTACAGCGTGGGAGCGGTGTGCCCTGCAACGCGGGAGCGTGATGCTCTGCAGCGTGGGAGCGGTGTGCCCTGCAACGCGGGAGCGTGATGCTCTGCAGCGTGGGAGCGGTGTGCCCTGCAACGCGGGAGCGTGATGCTCTGCAGCGTGGGAGCGGTGTGCCCTGCAATGCGGGAGCGTGATGCTCTGCAGCGTGGGAGCGGTGCTGACTTTTTGTGGTCTTAATTTAGATTGTCGGACTCGACGGATGTCCTCCACTTGTGAGAGGCCTTGTCTTTTCACTACGTTGGCCAGTTTGCTGTTTGGTAATAATACTAAGGGTCGTACATGACCTTAACTTTTCGGCGCCTTACTTTAAAAGATTCGCACTGCTGATTGAGCCAGAAAGTAAATGTAGTAATTTTAAATACATAATGGGTACATGCGCACAAGTATAATCCTGTGACTTACTATTTTTAAAAGCAGAATACTGGAAGAAGCGGAAAATAGAAATGGAATGCGGGCTGTGCGCACTCTATTAGGGGGAAAGTTTCCTTGCTCGGCATCTTTGGTTCATCCATGTCGGGGTACTGCGTCGTCCTCTACTGGATTGTCAGCCCGTGTTCCGCGTTGGTTCGGGACTTGGTTTAGTAAAAACCTTCCGAGGAGGCCTTGTTGGACAAGACGCTCGATTTCTTCCTTCAATCGATTGCAGCCTTCGGTCCTGTGTCCATGCCCGCGATGAAAGTCACAATACTGCAACTGGTTTCCTCTGTTTGGTGCAAGCGGCTCGGGCCTGCGTAGCGCGTTGTTATCACGGATGGCAAGGAGAACGTTAGTCCTGGTAGTGTTCAGGGGAGCGTAGTCCTGATGTTGGTGAGATCTTCGGTCTCGGCTGGGGTTGTCGTGATGCTTGTTGTTCTTATTGGGAGCTGTCTGCGGCAATGACTCCTCTTTCTTCCTCTTCGAGCTCCCCTCGAACTGCCCGCGGTGCACTTCAATTGCCTCATCTGCTGCTATCTGGGCCTCGACTCGCTGAATGAGGTCAGGATAGCTTGGTACGGTTTCTCTCATTAGAGCTGAGTAAAAGCCACTTGGGCGGAGACCTCCAAGGAAGACTCCTCGCAAAAGCTCGGGGTCGACTCCCGGGATTTGTCGAGCCTCAGAGGTGTAGCGCCGAAAAAAATCTTTCAGAGTTTCTCCGTCGTTCTGGCGGATTCCCGAGAGATGGGAGGGACCTCAGACAATCCTACGATTGGCGATGAACTGGTCCACGAACTGTTGCGCCATTTCAGCGAAGTTGCTGATGGCCCCATCTCGCAGGGAGTGGAACCAAGTGCGCGCTTGTCCCTTCAAGGTTGCCAGGAACACTTGACAAAGGAGTTGATCGGGGGCGCTGTAAATCCTCATGATGGCAGTGAAGTGATTGACATGTTCCAACGGATCGTCCGTCCCATCGAATGTCTCGATGCTGGTAAGCTTGAAACCATTCGGAATTGGATGTGCCAAGACTTGAGGCGACAATGGGGATCCGTGATGTGCGGGACGGCGGGCGAGAGTTGCGCGTCGTCCTGCCTGGGCGTACTCTTCTTCTATCATGTCGTGGACTTCCTCTCGCGTGGTTCTTTCCACTGCTTGGACGGGAGCATCTCTTCCTTGGCGGGGGTGATGGGGGTAAAAAACCACGTGGCCGGAGCTGTGCCGACCAAATTTCACTATCTTCAGGGGGGTTATAATTATAGACTTAGAAGTCGAGCGCGACAGGCCGCTGCTCGTTACAATAATAGAGAGATAGAGATATATATAGAGAGAGAGAACGTTCCGAGGGTGACAGGCCACCTCTCGGAAAAAACTAAGTCTTTTCCTTCTGAGAACGGTAAAGAACGAAAGTGAGAATGTCTTGTCCGCTTTCGTGAAAACGAAAGTGAGAATGCCTTGTCCGCTTTCGTGAAGACGAAAGTGAGACTGCCGAGTCGCCTTTCGGCGAAGGGCGACTTCAAGTCTACGAAGGAGATCTTCAAGCGCCGAAGGAGAAATCCGTGAAAATCTTCAAGGAGCTCTCCCGGGTCCAGAAGGCAAGGTCCCTTGAAATGAAGCCCAGGGGGTCCTTTTATAGCTTTGGCCGGGGGGTAGCCCGGTAATTTTGTCCTTGTAACCACCATAACCACGTGGGAGGACGAATCATATTTTCCGGTTCAGAGCCCACGGATCACCATTTTTCGTAAATGACCATCCTGCCCTTCGAGGAAAGGCGACAAGCTGTTCCTGAAAAGTGAGAAACTGAAAAGACAAAAAGTGAGCGAGCCGAGTCGGAAAAGTGAGCGAGTCGAAAATGTGAGCGTGCTAGAAAGACAAAAAGTGAGCTGAGCGCGCTCAGAAGCATTCTGAGTGCGCAACGAACGGAGAAACAATCCAGGCGACTGAGGAAGTGTTCTGAGAACGCTCAGAAGCCTTACAAGCGCGCATGAGCGCGGAGGTGTTCTGAGTGGACAGGTGAGCGGTGCTGGAACACGGTCGTCAAGCGGTCGAGTTATGGCTCCCAGCGAACGCGTCTATTTTGAAGGCGGGAACCGAAGCCCTCCAGGGAGGAGAACAAGCTCCGCTTGCCCTAGACAGGGGGGATGCGGTTTCGACTGCATCCCCCGCGACCCGGGGGGGGGGGGGGGGGTTTGGCCGCACCCCCCATGGGTAAGGGTGCGGCTTGGCCGCACCCCATGGAGGGGTGCGGCTTGGCCGCACCCCATGGAGGGGTGCGGCTTGGCCGCACCCCAACTGTGGGGTGCGGCTTGGCCGCAAGCCGCACCCCATTGTGGGGTGCGGCTTGGCCGCAAGCCGCACCCCACCGTAGTGGGGTAGGGGGCTATCCGCATCCCCACTTAGTGGGGTGCAGACTAACCGCACCCCAATTAGTGGGGTGCGGTATTTGGCTTCGCTCGGCGCTGCTCCGGGCATGAAATATGCGCTCGGCGGAGTTATGATCATGGGTTTGACCATTCGTCCCACTAACTCCACTCCTCCTTAGTGGGGCTTCTCTCTAACCGCACCCCGGATCTCCTATAAGTGCACGGGTCCGTATCAAAAATAATTGTCGAAATACTGCACAAATTATTTTACCAACATGCATGCACAAATTCCTGCACCCCCTCCTCCCAGCCCTTTCCTCTAGGGAATTTTTTTGAGCATACATGTTATGAAATGTTAATTTACAGAAGTGATTTTTGTAAATTCAAAAGATAGAGAGGCACGTTGTAGTTTTGCAAACCTAGAGGGGAGGGAGGTCCCATAAACAACCGAAATATTTTTATTACAAAGAAACTAGGGGTGCAACTCGGATCGGTTCGGTTTAGTTCCACCCAAAACCAAGAACCGATTTATATAGGTTCAGTTCCAAACTTTTGGAACCGGAATCGACCCATGGTCCTAAAGTATAGAACCAGATCTGAACCGTTTGCTTCGGTTCGGTTCTCGGTTCTACCTATGTATCAAAATAATTTAAAAAATGGCTCTTCAAACTCATGATTCTTTGTAATGGAGAACAAAAAAAACCGGGCCTGACGGGCCGGCCCGAGCCCGGCCTGGTCAAGGCCCGGTCAAGCCCTGCCCGGTTCAGGCCCAAACCGGGCCGAGCCCTTACCCGGGGCCCTGAAAGGGCCCCGGTTTGGAGCTGTTACCCGGCCCGGTCCGGGCAGGGTAAAGCCCGAATATCGGGCTAGCCCGAGACCGGGCCGGCCATAGCCCGATCCGGTCTCGGGCTAGGCCGGATTGAGCCTAACGGCTCTTTTTATTAAGAGCTGTTAGGCTCATGGCAGCATGGCTGCCACATGGCCTTGGCCCGCCGCCACTTGGGGAGCGTTCGATCGACGACAATCGGTCCACCTCGCTTCACAATCAGTCTTTGTCCTCAGTCACCCCGACTGCCTTGGCCTCCTCAAGACTGCGCTCGATCGACGACAATCGGTCCACCTCGCTCCTCAGGAAGCCCAGCTCCCCCTCCAAGCGGAACATCTCCCCCTGAGCTTCTGATAGCTGACGAAGCGCATCCTGGGCAAGCGCCTTGTCACCACCGTACTCCACCCGCAGCTTCTCGACTTCAGATCGAGAAGAAGAGACGTCGGCCTCCAACTGCTTGATAAGAGATGTGTCGCGATCCCTCTCCCTTTGCAAAATGGACAAATCGCTCCTCGCCACGCGTAACTCCTCCTGAAGAGCGAAGTAGTTATCCTTGAGGCCTACATAATGATCGTTCCATGTAAGAACAACACTAGTCAAAGCCTCCGCCTGCAAACAAAAGATAAACGGTCAACAGATGTAAACGATAATGAAGAATAAGGGCCAAGATTAGAGAAGAAAAGCTTCACTTACCGCGCAAGCCATCGCCTGAAGAGAAGAAGAAACTCGCCTCGTCGGCAGGAGGGGAGGTGGCGGCAAGTCTCCCTACGGGACCCGGTCGGTAGTAGGAGGCGCCAAAACCTCAATCTCCGGATCCAGTGAAATCGGCTCTTCCCTGCGACGGCTCGGGCCGGCCTCGCGATCATGACTCATAGGCGCCGACGGAGTAGAACATGAACTAGGACCTCCGTTCTTGAAAACAATCCTCCTTTTTCTCCCGCGGTCAAAGGGAACAGCGACTTCTCGCTCAGCATCCCAGGAAAGCCCCACCGAAAGAAGTCGGTTTTCCTCCACGCAGCTAGAAATACAGAATAGGGCCTTCGACAACCCTTCTCGACCAGGGAAGCCCGGGATAGGAACGAACTCGTCTTCCCGTCCAGTCAGCCGGCGACAGCGTCCAGGGAGCGCCCTCCATAGCTCCGGCAGCTCCCATCGATTCCGCACATACCCATAAAGAGTATTCCCGTGGCGGTAATCGGTCTTCTCCCCAAAGTGAAACCAGCTCTTGTTGCTCCGAACTTCAATACGACCTCCAGAGTCGGTAGAAACCTCGCACCAGTCCTTAAAAATCTCGAGTGAAAAGCGAACGCTGTGTTCCCAAAAAAACACCACCATCCCCATGATGTTCGCCATCCCGGCAGGCGTAAACTGGGTAATCGGGACGCCGCTGAACCGGAGTATCTCAACCACCTCCTCAGATGGAGGGATACGAAACCCGGATTTTAGACAGCTTTCAGAAAGGGTCATAAAACCGGTAGGCGGGTTTTGAGCGCGTTCCTCCACCCGCGGAATCTTCACCTCGACATTTGGAGGCAACCCGAACCACTTACGCCATATGTCAATCCGCATGCCGTCAAGAGAAGAGCGCAGGAGCATTGGCCACGAATGGCCTCCCCATTTTGAACCCTGAAAATAAGAAAGACGTACATAATCACGAACGTCAGAACATGGTAACGAAAAGGCCAAAGGGACACGTGACAAATACAAGCCAGCACCAACCGCACGCACCGGCGCGCCAACACCGGTTGCTAGCTCCCTCGGCCAGACTCGTCCGCGCACGAGGGCGCGCGGGCGCCGACTATCTCCGCGCGCGAGCATGCGCGGGCAGCAGCCGCCCGCGCGCACGACCTTGGCCGCGGGCGCCGGCCGCCCGCACCCTCGGCCGGCCGAGGCCACACACGCCAGGGCGGGCGGGCGCCGGTCGCCAACCCCCCTCGCCTACCGCTGGGCTTGGCCGCGCGCGGGGCCCACACTCGCCGACCGCGCGCGCGCTCCGATGGTCCCGGCCGCGCAGAAGGGAGCACGGGTGCCGACCGCCTGCTTTCCCGGTTACCGACCGCGTGCAAGGACTTCGGCCACCCTCGCGCACGTACACGCTCCTCCCTCTTTTTTCGAAAATAAAAATGACTTACCTCCACCATGGTCCAACGCACCCCGCAACCAACCAAAATTCCCGCGAACAAGGGCGAAACCTTCGCACTCCTTCGCACGAAAGCTTGGACTCCGAAGGTTTGGGGGGCTTATGCTGCGTATTCATACAAGGCTCCGGCTCATTTATATGCGTAAGAGGAGGTAGTTACTCCCCAAGGCCACTACCATGATGGGGGGAGAATGGGGGAGTGGGCAAGTCCACTCTATCCATGACCAACCGCCCTCGCCAAACCGCCCGAAACCGCTCGGAAGCGCTACCGCGCGGCGCTACCGCGCGGCGCTACCGCGCGGCGCTACCGCGCGGCGCTACCGCACGATAGCGCGTGCGGTAGCGCGCAGGCCGCCCCCACAGGGGCGCAGCCTAACCGCACCCCTAGCGGGGTGCGGCCAAGCCGCACCCCTAGTGGGGTGCGGCCAAGCCCGGAAGCGCTACCGCGCGGAAGCGCTACCGCGCGGAAGCGCTACTGCGCGGCGCTACCGCACAGTAGCGCGCACGGTAGCGCACAGGCCGCCTCCACGGGGGCGCAGCCTAACCGCACCCCTAGTGGGGTGCGGCCAAGCCGCACCCCCTTAGGGTGCGGCCAAGCCGCACCCTTAGAGGGGTGCGGCCAAGCCGCACCCTTAGCGGGGTGCGGCCAAGCCCGGAAGCGCTACCGCGCGGAAGCGCTACCGCGCGGAAGCGCTACCGCGCGGAAGCGCTACCGCGCGGAAGCGCTACCGCGCGGAAGCGCTACCGCGCGGAAGCGCTACCGCGCGGAAGCGCTACCGCGCGGAAACGCTACCGCGCGGAAGCGCTACCGCGCGGAAGCGCTACCGCGCGGAAGCGCTACCGCGCGGAAGCGCTACCGCGCGGTAGCGCGCGCGGTAGCGCGCAGGCCGCCCCCACGGGGGAGCAGCCTAACCGACCCCCTAGTGGGGTGCGGCCAAGCCGCACCCCCTTAGGGTGCGGCCAACCCGCACCCTTAGTGGGGTGCAGCCAAGCAGCACCCTTTTGCGGGGTGCGGCCAAGCCGCACCCTTTTGCGGGGTGCGGCCAAGCCGCACCCCTAGCGGGGTGCGACCGAGCCTCACCCCATTGGGGTGCGGCCCAGCCGCACCCCCTTGGGGTGCGGCCCAGCCGCACCCCCTTGGGGTGCTGCCCAGCCGCACCCCCTTTGGGGTGCTGCCCAGCCGCACCCCCTTGGGGTGCGGCCCAGCCGCACCCCCTTTGGGGTGCTGCCTAGCCGCACCCCTAGTGGGGTACGGTCAAGACCCCTTCCCGTGAAGGGGTTCGGGGGTGTTCGCCCTCTCCAGGCTCGCTCGCCCCTTTGGGCCCCGGATTTCACTTGGAGCGCTCCTGCGCTCATAACATGTTCAGAATGCCTCACAAAGCGACCATGACATTTTCTCCATTCATCGCACTCTCAGATCGCTTCCCCAGTTGCCTAGATTGCTTCTCCGTTCGTTGCGCGCTCAGAACGCTTCTGAGCGCGCTCAGCTCACTTTTTGTCTTTTCTGATTTCTCACATTTTGTCTTTCTAGCATGCTCACTTTTCATCTTTCCAGTTTCTCACATTTCAGGAACAGCTTGTCGCCTTTTTCGCCTTCAACAAAACTGCCCGAACTGCCCGAACTGCCCGAACTGCCCGAACTGCCCAATGGGCAAGATGGTCAATTACGAAAAATGGCGATCCGTGTGCTCTGAACCGGAAAATATGATTCGTCCGCCAGGTGGTTACGGTGGTTACAACGGCGAAATTACCGGGCTACCCCCGGCCAAAGCTATAAAAGGTGCCCCAGGCCTTCATTTCAAGGGACCTTGCCTTTTGGACCCGTGAGAGCTTCTTGCAGACTTTCGCGGAATTCTCCTTCAGACTCGAAGATTTCTTTCTTCCCGAAAGGCGACTCAGCGCGCTCACTTTTGTTCTCCAGGGCATTCTCACTTTTGTTCTCCACCTTTCTCAGAAGGAGAAAAAACTTAGTTTTTCTGGAGGTGACATGTCACCTTCGGAATTCTCTCTCTCTCTCTTTCTCCCTATTATTGTAACGAGCAGCGGCTTGTCGCGCTCGACTTCTAAGTTTCTAATTGTAACCCCACAGACGATAGTGGAAGTTTGGTCGGCACAGCTCCGGCCACGTGGTTTTTTACCCATTCCGGGTTTTCTACGCTAAAAAGTCCAAGTGTAATCAACGAATCTCAAATTGACTGTTCGCGCGCTTGGTTCGCTCCCGAGCTAAGGTGGTTCAAGTAAACCGGTCTACCAAGAGCTCTAAGCGACCCACAACAACTCTCACACCCACTTTGCATTAAACAACATAATATATTTACTTTGGCTCTGTTCGGCGGGGTTTTTGGTCGGGTGAGTTTAGACAAAAACTACACCATCGTAGAATTTATGTTTGCATGACAACGGCTATGACATTACCAAGAAAAGAGATAATTTTGAACATAAAAATGAACGAAGTTATTTATGTGAGATCAGACGTTCGCCAATGACAATAAATAATCTATTTGATGAGGCGCAGACACTAGTTATGCTCAATTGCTCGTGACGAGGAGGGGTAAAATGGTAAATATATGCTGAATTCTGTTACGCCACGTAAGAATGTGCTGCAGCAATTTGCAAATTGTCGGGGCCGATTCCTTCTGGACGTCGTTAGAAATTCCTAACGGTTTCGAGACTGGTGTCTACTTCCCGCCGCGCATTTTTTGCGCAGGCTCCCCTATAAATACCCTGCCTCTCCCTTCATTGAGATTCTGGTCTCCTTCTCCCTCGCTCGCATCCCGAATTCTAAGACTGCACCAGTTCAGTTGACGGCGAATCAAGCTCTGGTGAGGAAAGTCGTCTTCATATTTTAGGTTAATGTTTGACGAGTTTCTTGAAAACTGCTTCGATGGATTTTTGCCGATTTAAATTCGATCCTCTCTGCTTTATGTTCACAGATGTTGTTTGCTTCTTTGTTTGAGATCATTCGGAGTCGGATTTCTAGATCCATGAATCAATGTGGGATCGATGATGGTGATCTGAAATGATCTATGTTTTTCTTTAGATTCTGAGTGAGTTGCCTAAATTTTCGACGTATGCAGTGGATTTCTAGTTTTATTTCGCAATATTTCGTCGATAATTACACATTGGGTATAAGCGTCGTCTCCCTGCTCGCAATTTTATCCATGAATGTGTTTCCTCCCTTTTCTACGAATGGTGCTTTGTTCTATGAGAAATCAATGAGATAATCTGTTGAATTGATGTTTAAGATATTTCAGCTTCTTGAGCTTTTAATTCGAGATTTGTTTAAAACTTTTCCCGAGCAGATATTTTTCATCAGACCCGCGAGACAACGAAAATGCAGCACGAGTTCGTTCCTTCTGCAAATGTCGATCAACTGGTGTCTCCCTCAATCTCGCCGTTGCTGTTCAGGCCTTCAGATCACCGTATCCCTTCTCCTTCGTGTCACACAACTGGCTGCAACAAGCCCGTCCGCATCTCCCATTATTTACCCAATACTAAGGTCAATCAATATGCTTCCTCTCCACCGATCCCAGGCACGCCGCCAGTCTCGGTCACTTCATCTCCCTGCTCATTCGAAGACGAAGATCCCAGCGCTATTAAGAATCGCCTCTACCTGGCCCGCCTCGCACTTCAATATCAGCAGATCGCCGACCGCTATGAACTCTGCCTCACTCAGCTTCAAGACGCGGAACGCGAGGCAGAAGCCATAAGTCTGCAGAACAATACGCTCCGCATCGCCAATGACCAACTCTACCGGCGGTTAAACATCGACCCAGCAGACATAAAGTTCAGGAATCCTGTTAACACTGAGTACCCTCCGATCTCGCTGCTGGATGAACATTTCCGACGCCTCTCTTTAGCAGAGCCTCCTGACGAAGAGAGCCCCACGAGCGTGTTTGGGTTCCACGAGAATCCGCCTCTCGGTAAAAAAAGCATCGCTGTCGGTGACAAACGCCTCACTCTGCCGAAGAGCATCTCCGTCCGCTCCACCGGGTACCTCAAAATCCACCAGACGGGAGCCAGCGGCTCTGAACCCAACCGCCTCATCCGAAACCGTCCTCCCACTCCTGTGATGGTAGGATGCACGCGCCCACGCAGCTAGTCATCGCCCCTTCCTCAAATTTTTCTTGATCCACAAAGGTACCCATATTCATTAATTTATTTAAAGAAATTTTTGCGTACATTTGCTTATCGCAGCAGCAGAAGGTGTACTTGAGCGGAGCAGGGAAGAAGAATGCAGGAGATGCCGAGGATCCCGTGGAGCTCGATTTGTATAACCAGGGAATGCTAAAGACTGAGCTGTGCAACAAGTGGCAGGAGACCGGCGAATGCCCATATGGCCAGCATTGCCAGTTCGCACACGGTATCGATGAGCTGCGTCCCGTCATCCGCCATCCCCGTTACAAGACCGAGCTCTGCCGCATGGTCGTCTCCGGCGACACCTGTCCCTACGGCCATCGCTGCCACTTCCGCCACGCCATCTCCCCGCATGACCGTCTCCACCGCCCAACATGACCTCCCTTCTTTCCCTTTACCCCTCTATTCCAAAACAATTAATGTTCCTTAATTACCCCATCACACAACCAAGGCTCGCAGTTCCGAATGTTATAGGAATATTATACACTATATAGTATATATATATTTTATATATGTAAATAAACATAAAAGAGAGGAGGTGGATAACGGAGCTATTCTGTAATTTTTGTTGTCTTCATATATGGTTAATTACTAGATAATAATGGCAATTAATTAGACGCATGGTGGGTTTGCTGGTACTCCAGGCTTTCATTGTTCTTGCTTAATTCTCTTTTGAAGACAATGTTTTTCTCCTTCTTCTTCTTCTTTATGACTAAAAAGTTGCTAGAAGACTCTTTTAATTACTTGTTCTGTACGTTGTCTTTCCTCTTTTGTTTTTTTTGGATTCAGCCATCATTAATTTGGAGATGATAGGAATGGTTTAACTTCTCTCGTTTCTTTTGCTGCTTTTTCGCTGCCACTTCAACAACCGTCGTGATGATTATTCGTGCATATAGCTGCAACAACTAACTTTGTAAACGGATACTTGAAAGCTAATTTATCTCGCTTTTTATATATGATTTTATTATTAATTTATTTTATATCGAACTAGCATTATTATATATGGTTTTAGCCCATTTCAGATATGTAGATATTTAATATCTTTGCTAACCATATGACATTTGCGCAGAAATATCTGTATTTACTTTAGAATTTGCAGTGAATAATTCGAATTATTTGTTAAATAGATTAAATGATTCTTCTAATTTAAATAGACCGATAACATTTCTAAGTAAAAATATGTCAATTAGTATGAGAAAATAAAATATTAAATGTGTATTTTAGTTTTGAAAAATATAACTTTTAAAAGCTAGGAAGTTTTTTTTTAAATAGTCTAATATTATAGTAATAATGAACAAAGTTTGGAATTAGAGTTACACTAGGCCAAGGACGCTCTCTGGGAGGGGAAATTTTTTGGTAGCCACAGTGTATGGTTCTCCTGTGCTCAAATAAATAGGTTTTAACAACTGGGCCCCACATCCAAATTCAACTTTTCCCTCTTCTCCTCCCCGTCGCTCAAAACGAACTCAACACCGCAGCTTTCCTCTAGGGTTTCAGCACGACGCCGGCAACTGGAGCTTTTCTCATCTCGCGTTTCAGCACGCCACCGACTCCACGCTCAACCTTACATTTCCGGCATTGCGCGTAATGTACCATTCTACTGAACAAATTCGAAAACTTCCTCTCGCGGAAGGGAAGCGTCCGGTGCACCATTACTAGGGCTTGAAATCCTTGCTTCACTTCCGCCCGTTCCACTCATCCCGCCAGATCTACGACGGCGATTTTAGTGATTTAGCTCCAGATTTTCGGTCGCACAGGAAGTGGCCATTATCGGAAGTAACTAGGGTTCTCTTATCACCAATCCGGCTGCATCAAGGTACTTCCAGTAGTAAAAATGTATTTTCTAGTTATTAATCTAGTATTCCAGTCGTAAATCCCCTTTTCTAGTCCTAGAAATGTGTATTCCAGTTATAGATTCATGTTTCCAGTCCTAGAAATGTGAATTCCAGTTATAATTTCCTGTTTCCAGTCCTAGAAATGTGAATTCCAGTTATAATTTCATGTTTCCAGTCCCAGAAATGTGAATGCCAGTTATTATTTCCTGTTTCCAGTCCTAATAAGGCTCATTCCAGTTGTAGTAATGTGAATTCCAGTTGTAACAGGCTGATTTACAGTCGTAATAAGGTTTTTTCCAGTTGTAGTAATGTGAATTCCAGTTGTAACAGGCTGGATTCCAGTAACATTTTATCTTACAGTTTTAGGTAATTAGAGTTGTAAACCATACTAATTTGATTTATTACAGTTTTCTGTTTGCAGATATGCCTGGATCGAGATATCTCTATAGCCGATGTGCTATCAAAACCTTCAAAAAACATGCAACACCTTTGTTGGATGTTTTATCCGAGGACTCGAAAGAAGCTTTACATAGTATAGGTGTTTTACATTTGTTGAATATGCCTGATATTCAACAGAATATTCCTCTGCTATATTATATTTTGAGATCATATTCTACGAAAAGAAATGTCTTTTTATTAGGTAGATTTTATGTTAAACTTACTATTAATCATGTTGCACTTATTCTGGGCCTTCCAAACCGTGGAAGGGAATTTCATTTTGAGAGAACTCCGCTTGCAAGCTGCATGCATAAGGACTTGGTGCAGGAGTTAGCTGACCTCACAGTTGAGGAGAACTCACCAACCTTAGAGCTTAGGAGAGTGAATGCCTTGATTAAGTATGTCTTGGCGGTTTTTTTCTTCCCTCTAAAAGGACTGAAAGTACCTACGTGTATTATGGATTTCGAAGGGCTTGATGTTTTTCCAGAGTTCAATTGGCCGAAGGCCATACATAATTTCCTCCATTCTCATTTTGATCATATGAGCCGGATTGCTACTAGTGATGGAGTGACGAATTATACCTTTTTTCATCTTCTCATCTTCATCTACCATGTCATCTGACTTCTTAGCAATTTCATTCATGACACTTAGTACATACTCTTTGGCAATATTGCAATCTTCTACTCGGCGGGTGAGGTCATAGGTAAGTGATAGAGAAATTTGTGTTTTATAAAAGAAATTATTTTCTCCGATTCTATGCTCGATAAAGGCAAGTGTACCTTATCGATTATAGTATAGGATATGAAATATCAGGTCGTATTAGAACCAGGGCACGTCGAATACTTCTACTTCAAAGAACTCGCTATTATCCTATCATATAGATTTTGAGTTGATTTTGCAAAAAGAGAGATTTTGATTAAAAAGAGGTGGTTTAGACTATATAAAAAGACTAGGACTTGATCTCGACTCACCTCGGAATGAAACCATCAAAATGAAAAATAAATAAATTTCTAAATCACTTTAACGGAAATACTTGGACCGTGGAGATTCCCGAAACATGAACGCACCTCTTTCAAGGCTACGCCCAACTGAGTTTAGGTTGATCGACCGAACTTTCGTTCCACAATCGAAACCCCTAAAACTAGCTTTATGTGGTGAACCCCGCTATTGGATTTGATTCCAATCCAGGAGATTTACGTCGTCCTCTTTCAAGGATTGCGTTCATCTCTCTTTACCCGTGAGTGATCGAACCGTACACACGATCCTTTCGGCTACTAGAATACGGAAACAAAAGTGAAAATCATATATCGATAATATGATCTCACTAAATATTAATCAAGGGTAAATCCTAAGCATTCGTTAAAAGAGAAAAAGAAATTAAATTAAGAAGAGAAGATCATTTCATTCCTCGGATCATCTTGATCAAGCACTAAACAAAGTTTAGTTACTCATAATAAAGTAGGAAATGAAAATCATGTTAAGAATATGCATAATAAGACACACAGAGAGAGAAAGGGAATAACAAACTATTTTATTTCTTATTGAAACGGAGTCACCAAAAGGGCAAAAAGACACTACAAAGAGAGATTGCAAGAAAATTACAAGTACGGTAAAAAAGATTGCAAGAACATTTAAACATGAAAACATTAAGCTAAAACACTTTAAAAATAAACTCTCAACAGCTCTCTAAAAGGCTCAAATGAAGGAGGAAGGATGATGCCTCTCCCTCTTCCTTCATGCCTATTTATAGGGTCAAAACCAAAGAGGTAGAGATGGTAGATGACATGAGGATGAAGCTTCCATGAAGCTTCCCTTGGTCAAAAACACATGTTGGTTTTAAAAGTATGATCAAAGTTGATCAAAGTTGTCATGCCTTGAAAAGTATGATCAAAGTTGGTCAATGACGGCTACTCCTTTTTGTTGAAACCGAAATCTTGAGGACAAGACTTGGTCTCTGTGGAGTTCGGGGTCCCTAAGAAGGGGTGGTCTCACACCTACTTCCCTCGAGCCAACTCTCTAGGCAAGAGCACTTAGATTTGGAAACGGACCAAGGGCTTAGTGGGGAGGTCCCGCCACATACCCGGAAGTCCCCTTGGAACTTCCCCTCCCAAGCCACTACTAAGCTTGGGCACCACTGGAGCCTCTCCTCACCCTCTCTAGAGAGACTTGCTGAGGAGGGAGAGAGAGAGGAGAGAGCTAGCTAAGAATGAGATGCTCAAAATGGTGCCCCCTTGGTCCTATTTATAGGTTTTTCGGGTTTGGACTGCGAATAGCCAAAACTGGACTGCAAATAGCCAAATCCCGCTGTTCTGAAGCGCTAAACGCAGACCGCTGGACTGCGAATAGCCAAATTTGGACTACGAATAGCCAAAACGGGACGAGAAGGGACCTCCCTTGGGCGAAGGGGGTACCTTACGGGGCTCGGCGAGCTCCCTTACTGGGCGAGGGCGAGAGGGGGGCACCTGCCCCTCATCCTCTCGCCCCTAGCTGGGCGAGGGCGAGAAGGGGGGGGGGGGGGGGGGGGGGGGCACCCGCCCCTCCCTTCTCGCTTCTAACTTGGCGAGGGCGAGAGGGGGGGCACCCGCCCCTCCCCTCCCCTTTCGCCTAACTTGGCGAGGGCGAGAGGGGGGGCACCCTCCCCTCCCCTCTCGCCTCTAACTTGGCGAGGGCGAGAGGGGGGGCACCCGCCCCTCCCCTCTCGCCTCTAACTTGGCGAGGGCGAGAGGGGGGGCACCCGCCCCTCCCCTCTCGCCTAACTTGGCGAGGGCGAGAGGGGGGGCACCCGCCCCTCCCCTCTCGCCTAACTTGGCGAGGGCGAGAGGGGGGCACCCGCCCCTCCCCTCTCGCCTAACTTGGCGAGGGCGAGAGGGGGGGCACCCGCCCCTCCCCTCTCGCCTCTAACTCCTCCTCTGGTGAGAGCTACGGGGGTTCGCCGGGCGATACCCAAAAGTCTTAAGACCCCTTGGGTCTAGTCGACACGTCTCGACGGCCCTCCATGCTGGGCCTCACTCGATGGATATGGGGGTTGTACACAATCCCCGCTCTTTGCGAGGTTGGTACAACCTCGGAAAGAAAAAGTCCAAGCCCAAATATCCATCGAGGGGGGGCAGAACCTTGCTCCCGAGGCTCATTCGACTCACCCAGCTAGTGGGAGCCTGGAGTGAGGAGGACATCTCGGTGTTGAACTCACCCATCGAGGATCATTCGACCCACCCAGCTAGTGAGAGCCTGGAGTGAGGAGGACATCTCGATGGTAAGCCCTTCCTTCCGAGGATCATTCGACCCACCCAGCTAGTGAGAGCCTGGAGTGAGGAGGACATCTCGGCGTTGAACTTACCCATCCGAGGATCATTCGACCCACCCAGCTAGTGAGAGCCTGGAGTGAGGAGGACATCTCGATGGTAAGCCCTTCCTTCCGAGGATCATTCGACCCACCCAGCTAGTGAGAGCCTGGAGTGAGGAGGACATCTCGATGGTAAGCCCTTCCTTCCGAGGATCATTCGACCCACCCAGCTAGTGAGAGCCTGGAGTGAGGAGGACATCTCGATGGTAAGCCCTTCCTTCCGAGGATCATTCGACCCACCCAGCTAGTGAGAGCCTGGAGTGAGGAGGACATCTCGGTGGTAAGCCCTTCCTTCCGAGGATCATTCGACCCACCCAGCTAGTGAGAGCCTGGAGTGAGGAGGACATCTCGGTGTTGAACTTACCCATCCGAGGATCATTCGACCCACCCAGCTAGTGAGAGCCTGAAGTGAGGAGGACATCTCGATGGTAAGCCCTTCCTTCCGAGGATCATTCGACCCACCCAGCTAGTGAGAGCCTGGAGTGAGGAGGACATCTCGGCGTTGAACTTACCCATCCGAGGATCATTCGACCCACCCCGCTAGTGAGAGCCTGGAGTGGGGAGGACATCTCGATGGTAAGCCTTTCCTTCCGAGGATCATTCGACCCACCCAGCTAGTGAGAGCCTGGAGTGAGGAGGACATCTCGGCGTTGAACTTACCCATCCGAGGATCATTCGACCCACCCAGCTAGTGAGAGCCTGGAGTGAGGAGGACATCTCGATGGTAAGCCCTTCCTTCCGAGGATCATTCGACCCACCCATCTAGTGAGAGCCTGGAGTGAGGAGGGCATCTCGGCGTTGAACTTACCCATCCGAGGATCATTCGACCCACCCAGCTAGCGAGAGCCTGGAGTGAAGAGGACATCTCGGCGTTGAACTTACTCATCCGAGGATCATTCGACCCACCCAGCTAGTGAGAGCCTGGAGTGAGGAGGACATCTCGGCGTTGAACTTACCCATCCGAGGATCATTCGACCCACCCAGCTAGTGAGAGCCTGGAGTGAGGAGGACATCTCGATGGTAAGCCTTTCCTTCCGAGGATCATTCGACCCACCCAGCTAGTGAGAGCCTGGAGTGAGGAGGACATCTCGGCGTTGAACTTACCCATCCGAGGATCATTCAACCCACCCAGCTAGTGAGAGCCTGGAGTGAGGAGGACATCTCGATGGTAAGCCTTTCCTTCCGAGGATCATTCGACCCACCCAGCTAGTGAGAGTCTGGAGTGAGGAGGACATCTCGGCGTTGAACTTACTCATCCGAGGATCATTCGACCCACCCAGCTAGCGAGAGCCTGGAGTGAGGAGGACATCTCGGCGTTGAACCTACTAATCATATAAGCAAAGTAACTTCATCCATCTAATGGGGGGATTTCCCTTATCAAAAACCTCCTGGCCCAACCAGTGAGGGGTAGAGCTTGTTACAAAGGAAAACCACAAAAAACAGAAAACAAAAAATAAACACATCATGCCCCCCCATGGTACTCGCCTCTCCGGCTGCTCGCGCGAGATGATCATTCCTCTGCTTCTCCTGCCACTCCCATCTGGCTCATGCTCTCCATGATCTTCTCCATCTCCTCCGCCCCTGCTTGCCAAGAGATGCTGTTGACGGCTGTGACGTAGCAGTGCCTCGCCATCCTGGGGTCTCCGCGGATCCTGACTTGGATTCCTCCAGCGTTGAGCTTGAGGCATTGGTGGAAGGATGATGGTACGCATCGGAAGGCGTTGATGAGGGGTCTTCCGAAGATGGCATTGTAACTGCTAGGAGCGTCAACTATGACGAACCGACAGTTCCTTGAGCCTCCCCCCATCGTCACTTGGAGTCCAACTCCACCCTCCACCTCTTTCCTTTCTCCGGAGAATCCGAACAAGGGCCCATCTGAGGCCAGCACCCTCCTTGGCTCCACCTTCAACTCGTCAAATGCCTTCTTGAAAATGACGTTGACAGAGCTCCCGTTGTCAACGAGGATCCGAGAGACAGTGTAACCTTCGATGGTTGTCTGAATGACTAGCGCATCACAGAATGGATCCTCGTTATCTGGCATGTCCTTGCTTGAGAAAGTGATTTTCTCCTCGGGAGGTGGGTCCTGTGACGTTGAAGCAACGCTGCGTCGATATACGGCGTGGAGGCTTGCCTTACGGGTGGCCTCGATCCCTACCCCCCCGTGGATCACCGCGACCCGTCCTTTGGCTCCTATGTCAGTTCGGTCCTCGCAGATGTCGTCGTCCACTACTGCTCCAGGTGGAACTTCTTCAATCCGCACCGGCGGCTGCTGTTGTGCCTGACCTCTCGCCTCTCTCACCTCCAAGAATTCCGGGCAGGTGGTTGTTGCATGCCCCTCTGCTTGGTGGTAGTCGCAATACGGCACCACCCTTCCCCCCTTCTCCTACGGGCTGGGATGTCTCTTGCTTCCACTCCTCCTCCTCTTCGAATCGCCATAGCTTGAGCGGGTGGGGGTAGGAGCTGCCTAGGGGCCTGCCTCCAAGGAGGAGGGTTGGGCCTCCCTTGGCCTCCGTAGAAGTTTCCCCCTCCTTGGGCGAGACCCCTCCCTTGCTCCTGACCCCCCTGAGGTCCCTGGTACCCTTGACCCCTCTGCTCTTCCCTCCTCCTTCCTTCCTGCTGCCTGAGGCCACCTTGCTCTCTTGGCTCGACCTCCACTAGCTTTGCCAACTTCTTTGCCAGCCCCGGGTTCGCCGCCTCAGTGGCTATCTCCTTTGCAGCTTTTTCCATCAGGTCCTCAAAGGACAGGGGAGGCTTCCTAGTTAGGCGCATTTTGAAGAGGCTCTCTCGTAGCCCCACGGTGAAAGCCATCTGGAGGGCATACCCTGGCACCTCCTGGATGTTCTGGATCTCCTCCTGGAATCTGTCCATGTACTGGGCCAACGTCTCCTCGTGCCTCTGCTTGACCAGGAAAATGGACTCAGCATTCTTCTTTCTCTTCTTGGATGTGGAGAAGCGTAGCTGGAAGCTTCGGCTCAAGTCATCAAAGCTGTAAATGGAGCCAACCGGGAGCTGGTGGAACCAGTCCCTAGCTTTGTCCCTCAGGGTGGTGGCGAAGAGACGACACTTGAACGCGTCCGTCATGGGCCTGATGGAGACGGTATCCTCGAACCACTGTAGGTGCTGGACGGGATCATCCTTCCCGGTATAGAAAGTCATGTTGGGCTCCTTGAAGCCTTCCGGGATGGGAGCTGAGATGATCAGCTCGCTAAAGGGTGACCCCCCACTCGCCGGCTTCGCGAACTCCGCTCGCGCGACTCCTGCTCCGAGCGAGACCCCACTCGCCGGGCTGGGAAAAAGCACTCGCCCGGCGAGGTCTCGTTCGCCACTCTCGGTCACTGGCTCCTTGCCTGGCCGACCCCCTGGGGCGACCTCTCCTGACCCCCCTGGGCGAGCACTCCTTGCGACCCAGAAGGCGGTGTCTGGGGGGAGGGAGCCGAGCAGTCACCTCCCCTGGAGATGCCTTGGAGTAGCTCCATGATTCCCTTGATGGCCGTCATGAACTCTCCCCTTCCTACCACCTCACTTGGGATGTGAGACCCCTCATCGTCTCCTCCTCCGAGGTCTCCTGCCATGAGATTTGGCTCAAGAACTTCTGTGCTGACCACTCTCCACGCTCACCGCACCAAAATGTTGAAACCGAAATCTTGAGGACAAGACTTGGTCTCTGTGGAGTTCGGGGTCCCTAAGAAGGGGTGGTCTCACACCTACTTCCCTCGAGCCAACTCTCTAGGCAAGAGCACTTAGATTTGGAAATGGACCAAGGGCTTAGTGGGGAGGTCCCGCCACATACCCGGAAGTCCCCTTGGAACTTCCCCTCCCAAGCCACTACTAAGCTTGGGCACCACTGGAGCCTCTCCTCACCCTCTCTAGAGAGACTTGCTGAGGAGGGAGAGAGAGGAGAGAGCTAGCTAAGAATGAGATGCTCAAAATGGTGCCCCCTTGGTCCTATTTATAGGTTTTTCGGGTTTGGACTGCGAATAGCCAAAACTGGACTGCAAATAGCCAAATCCCGCTGTTCTGAAGCGCTAAACGCAGACCGCTGGACTGCGAATAGCCAAATTTGGACTACGAATAGCCAAAACGGGACGAGAAGGGACCTCCCTTGGGCGAAGGGGGTACCTTACGGGGCTCGGCGAGCTCCCTTACTGGGCGAGGGCGAGAGGGGGGCACCTGCCCCTCATCCTCTCGCCCCTAGCTGGGCGAGGGCGAGAAGGGGGGGGGGGGGGGGGGGGGGGGGGGGCACCCGCCCCTCCCTTCTCGCTTCTAACTTGGCGAGGGCGAGAGGGGGGGCACCCGCCCCTCCCCTTTCGCCTAACTTGGCGAGGGCGAGAGGGGGGGCACCCGCCCCTCCCCTCTCGCCTCTAACTTGGCGAGGGCGAGAGGGGGGGCACCCGCCCCTCCCCTCTCGCCTCTAACTTGGCGAGGGCGAGAGGGGGGGCACCCGCCCCTCCCCTTTCGCCTAACTTGGCGAGGGCGAGAGGGGGGGCACCCGCCCCTCCCCTCTCGCCTAACTTGGCGAGGGCGAGAGGGGGGGGCACCCGCCCCTCCCCTCTCGCCTAACTTGGCGAGGGCGAGAGGGGGGGCACCCGCCCCTCCCCTCTCGCCTCTAACTCCTCCTCTGGTGAGAGCTACGGGGGTTCGCCGGGCGATACCCAAAAGTCTTAAGACCCCTTGGGTCTAGTCGACACGTCTCGACGTCCCTCCATGCTGGGCCTCACTCGATGGATATGGGGGTTGTACACTTTTCACACTTGTCATGCCTTGAAAAGTATGATCAAAGTTGGCTAGCTTTCTCTCTTTCCAAGAAGCTTCCTTCATGAACACATGCTGAATTTATAGTCAAAGGTGGCTAGCCTCTTTCATACTTAGGAGAAAATATCTCATCGGACCATTTGGGCTTCATTCTCTTCTTGAATATGGTTCAGTAACACGGTAACATTGTTGCGCTCGATATTTAGTTTGACACACCCTAAATAAATGCGTGCTCTTTAGAAATGATAATGCAACTGTCCCGGGATCCTGCAAAAATAGTAAAATATGCGTGGTTACGATATAATTATAAAAAGATACGATTTAACGGATAAAATTAACAATATATATTTATTTATATTATAATATTTAAATATCCATATTAATAACTTAGGTCAAATTATGTATCATCAAATTCCCCCAAACTTATTATTTTGCTTGTTCTCAAGCAAAGACATACGAGCTAGCGAAGATAAAAAAGACTAACCAAACTAATTGGCTATGTCAAACACAAGTACGATGCGAAATTAAGATAGAGAAATTATGAAAAGAAACCTAAACATTCTTACTTAGTCTTGGCACAAAGTTTTACAATTTTCACTATAAAAATAAATCATCTCATGTTTTAAGCAAAAAAAAAATTGAGTAATGTGATGAATGAAAAGGATATTGAGTTGCTACTAAAATCTAAGAGACATTTTATAATCATATCAATCTAAATCAAAGATCAATATTGCTACCTAGAAACTTACTCAATTTACTTTCTCGCTATCGTACTAAAGATAAACCTTGGGAGCATGAATCAAAAGGACTTTCATTAGGTGTATCTTTTTGGCTTAGGTTTTAAGGGTGTGGAGTTCAAAAGATAAACATGAGGGGTAAAGCATACTTAAAACAAAAGGAAGAGCTTTGCAAAGAACTTGTTGCTAGAAAATAAAATTTTGACACCCCAAGTAATTTTGCAATATAAAGTTGAGGTTAAAATGTCATTCATAATCCTTTTTTCATATATATAGATATATATATATATATATCATATCTTTTTTCTTCTTTTGAAACAATTGGGTTTTTCCTTTCTTTTTCTTTTGTAGCAATTGAGATATAATACAAATCTCCACCATTTTCACAAAATGTAGTGTACACAAGTGACAAATAAAGCTCAAAAGTTTTAAGTGTGCAAAATGGGTAAACTATATGGCTTTGGTGAGAAATAGGTGGGGCTTACAAAGAAAATGGAAAAAGCGCAACGTGGCTAGCAATGATTAAGAATTTAAGGTTCGGGATACAAAAGCTCAAACTGATCAAAAGGATGCCTAAATCATATTCATGCTCTTTAGTCTACTTAAAACAAAGTATTGAGAAAGTAAAGAAAAGTAAATTTCGGATTGTTGAAACCGATTTCTCGGTCTCTTGTGGAGTTCGGGGCCCTCACCGAAATGAGAGGCAGCTAGCCCTTACCGGTCCCTCGGGAGAGGTAAGGCCGACGATTTGAGCAAAGAACAAAGACCCTAGTCTCAGCGAGGAGGTCCCTCCACTAACCCGGAAGATCGTTGAGCGCTTCCCCTCCCAAGCCAAAGCTAAGACTCGGGCACCTTGGAGAGCTAGAGAGCCCAAACCAAAGCGACCTAGGGAGAGAAGAGCTCAAAGATAATGAACCGGTCCTCTTCCAAGGTGCCCTTTGAGGTCTATTTATAGATTTTAGTTTTGTGGTCTGTCAATAACCAAATCCCGCTGTCCATTCTCACTATCCGCACACCGGATTGGTCTGCTAACAGCCAAACTCCACTGTTCGGAGAGGCTAAACGCAGACCACCGGGGGCCTCTTGGTAAAAATCCCTTCCTGGACTCTTACGGGGCGAGCCAGCCCGCTTCGCGACCTCCCTCGCGAGTGGAGCTCGCGAGCCTCTGGGTCGACGAACCCCAGAGGTATTATCGGCACCTTATATGGCTCGCTCGCCTGCACTACCTCGGCGAGTCCCAGGATGATTATCCGCTCTCCCTCTAGGCGGGCTCGCCTAGCGAACTCCTTCCTCAACTGGTTGGGCTCGCCAATTGCGACCCAGCCAAGCCCCAAAATGGCTATCCGCACCCCAAAATGGCTAACTGTACCCCAGGTGGGTCTGCTAACAACCAAGCTCCGCTGCTTGAGGAGGCTAAGGGCAGACCACCGAGGGTAAAATGATAAATTGACCCTACTGATTTATGGATAAGGGATTGCGAGAACATTACGATCGGAGCTCTCGCCTGCCTTCTCGCGGATCCTGTCCGCGACCCCTCCTCTAGGGGGTAGCGTTGCGAGAACCCCGCTGAAGGAGCTCTCGCGAGCCCTCTCGCGAATACCGCCAGCGGCATCCCCTTTGGAGGGTTGCCTTGCGAGGACCGCGCTAGCCCATTTTGGTGGTCTGCTGAGGTCCCGTCGGCTGGAGGTTAATCTCAGCGAGGTCTGGATCTCGCCACTCCCGTCTCGCTCGATTTCTTTATCCGGCGAATATCGGGGTTGTACACAATCCCCGCTCTTCGCGAGGACTAATGTCTTCGCGAAGAATCGTCCAACCCCTGATATTCGACCGCTCCTGGATGACCTGTCAGGAATCTTTTGTGGGACCCACCATGCAGGCTATAAATATCATCCCGAACCCCCATGGGTGCGCGTCGCTTCTTTTCCTTCCTTTCCCGTTCTAGCTGCCGGGAGATGCCGATTTCCGAAGAGGCAGAGGCTCGCCTGAGGGCGATGAGAGCCGGCGGGCTACCTCCCACGACCAGGGTACCCGTCTGGATGAACCGTCAGCCTCCCGTCCAGTCGCCAAAAACCAAGAAGGCGAAGGCGGTTCGCCTCTCTGGGGACGACTCTGTGACGCTGGACTCCTCCCCGGATGATCGCCGCCCCGAGAAGGTATGAGTTGTTCGAATTCACGTCTATAAATTGCTCTTCATTCATTTTCGCTCGCAGGATACTTTGCCGAGCGAGATTTGTGAGGAACGTGCTGAGGGGTCTCGGAAAAGCCCGCAGGTGGACATGAATTTCGCAGGAAAAGACACCACTGGTACGATCTGGATCTCGCATGCTGTAATATTTATGTCAACATATGATCTCTGTTACTATTTTCTTACAGTCCCGCCTCTGAAGTCCCCGATCCGCCCGTCGTCGCGACCTCCATCTCCGCCTCCTCCAGATAAAATCGTAGAGAAGCCCGGGTTCCAGCTCCTCACGAGCGAGGAGACGGGTGGCCCCGCACCGCCGAAGATTCCCCCGACCAACAGCACAGCCTATCCTGCCGGTCTGGGCAAATCCCTCTATCCCCATTATGGAAACGTGTTTCAGGGCCGACCTTCGGGTTCTCGCCCCCCTCTGGGTAAGTGTTATGACCTCGCCGACAACTTACGTGATCTTTCGCTCACTATCTGACCTTGGGAGATCTCGCAGATACTGCCGAGAACCCGCACACCGATTCCGAACTGGGCGACGACGAAATGTCCCCCCTTCCTGATCAGGTGGAGGACTTCTTAGGGGATCCGCGAGATCCTGAGATGATGAAACAGCGGGCCACGGAGCTTTTGCGAAAGCATGGGCGAATGCTGATGGACCTCAACATGCAGGCGAGATGGGACAGGGAAGCTGCCGAGGATAGACATGCAGTCCTGATGGAGGAATGTGCGAGGCTCCGGCAAGCGAGACAGCGCGATCAAGATGAGAGCGCTACGACGCCGGAAGTGCACATAGCGAGGATGAGAGATTACGCTTTTCTCACGGATCGAGAGGGTCGTTTGGCGGAAGAATACTATAATTCCAGGGTACCGCCGAGGTCCGGGTCGCGGGGTGGCGGCCGGTGGAAATGGCTCCCCCACGATTCTCGCTAACTGTTTTGTTGTGGAATCATTATTAACGGGTGTGGCTGTTTTAGACAATCTCGCCATGGCTCGCAACTCGCATACTTGCCATTCATATGTTGGCTTTATTTCTTCTGACAATAAGTGGTACCCGCTTTTTATTATTTCTCGCGTGACGCTAGCAAGTCTACTTCGTTTTCGTATCATATTGTTCGCGTGTGGACCCTCTGTTCTCGCCAAATATATCTCTCGAAAGTGTCGTTTATACTGACCCCGCAGGTTTTTCCCGCTTGCGGACATGATGTGATGTTTTTTGTTGATATGCGTGCTCGCTGACGCTTGGACTTCTTCCCGCCTTTTTTATTTTGGCTATAAATAAGCGGTCTTTATCGAGCCAACCACCACATTTATTCTCGATCCTCTTCTTCTTCTGTTGCAGAGCTCTCGCCGTTTCTCATTCTCGCCTTCTTCTACTTCTCGCAGGTTTACTAAATGGGTGGTGATGCGGAATCGGAGGGCCGACGAAGGGTTGCGAAGGCCTTCGCCGAGCATGGCTTTTTTAATTGTAACTTAACCGATGAGGAGTACTTCAGCGCGGTTGCTGATTACGTCACCCCCCCATTCGAGGCACGCCGCCCTAGCGAGGACGACGTGATCAACGATCCGTTGGTCGACGAGTTGGCCATCCCCATCGCTCACTTCGCGGTTGGCTTGCGCCTTCCATTGTGGCCGGAAGTTCGCCAGGTAACCACTGTTCTCGCTTACTTCCTATTTATTTTGCCATTCGAGTCTCGCTCACCGTGTGGATTAATCCCGTTTTCGCTGCCTGTTAGGTGCTCAAGCATTACGGCGTGGTTCCCGGCCAGCTCACACCCAACGCCATGGCGGTGGTCACTGCTTTCGCTTGCTACCTCCGCGAGGAGCGAATCGAGTTTAGCCTCCCCGTCTTCAGAAAAGTATTCTCCTTCCGCGCCTACATGGACGGGACAACCTATTTCGTGGGTACAGGCCCGAAAGTGGTTGAGACCGTCAACAAGGCCCACTTCTGGGCCCAAAAGTTCATCATCGTCAGGGGGAACTTTGGCAACATTCCCTTCTCGCCGATCCAACATGGCGAGACCACCTATCGGCCCACCGTCCTCGGCGGCCATGAAGCCCTCCTCCATCAGTTCCTCAATAAGAAGAACTTCGAGGTCGTCTACCTCCGCCGCAACCTGGACTCGTTGCTTCCGGTCCTCGCCGGAGAAGGTAAAGATCCCTGCCTAACATTTTGTCTCAATTCGCTAGCCTGTCATACTCATCCGTATCTGTTTATAGGCGAGCGAGATCTTCCCCTCCATCCCCCTTACGCGAGCAACCATAAGTCCGATGCTACCACGTCTCTCGCTACCATGGGGGCGGAAGCCTGCCGAGGCGATGTTACCCCCGCCGAGCCCTCCTCTCGCAAGAGACAGGGAGGTTCCGGCGGTCATGGTGCCCCCGCAAAGTCTCCGCCAAAAAAGAGAAGCAAGAAAAGCGCGGCCTCGCTCGCTCCGTCAAAAAGTAAGGAGCCTCGCGAGGCTTCCTTCGACGAGTTTGACCTCACCGGTCTCTTGGCGGGCGAGGACGAAGAGCCTGGCCAGGAGGTGGTCAGGACCTCGGTCCCCCCCATCCCGGTGAATCATTACAACTTCGGGCTCGGCCAGAGGCGTCGGGACGAGACTGGCGAGCCCCTCGTCACCTGGAAGCCGGAGACCAACAGGGTGGACATCTCTTCTATCCTCCCCTCCTGGGTGGAGAAGGAGACCGTCAGTGGCCACGCCTTCGACTTCTCGTTCGCACTCTATGGTCGCGAAGATGCGGGATCTTACAAGGATGAGACCGCGAGGACCCTCGCTTATGAGAGCGCGAGGTCCCAACTGCGTTCTTCTGAGCTCGCCCATATGACGGGGAGGCGTTGCTTACAACTCGAGCTTCAGAATGTGGAGCTCGCAAGGGCCTACCAGGGAATTCTTGCCGAGAATACGCAGCTGAAGGAGAAGTTGCTCGCCGCGGAGGGTAGGGTGGTGAGTCATCTACAGTCCCCACTTCCTTTTTCCCCTAGCCCTTTCATCTCTCTAACTGGACTTGCTCGCAGGATGTCGAGGTCGCCGGGAGGGCCAACGCTCGCATCAAGGATTTGGAGAGCGAGGTGGCCGGGTTGAAGACCCTAAACAACGACCTTACCCGCGCCGTTGTTCCCCCCTCGCCTCGCCGTTTGAAAGAAGACCGGCGAGCGCGAGACGAAGAAATTCGTGTGGGATCGATAGAGTCGGCTCGCTACATTTTCTCGGTGGCGAAGGCAATCGGCCTTTTGGCGGATGATGCGGCCGACATGACTCTAGAAGACATCGTCCCGGAGCTCTTCCTCCCTCTCCCGCCAGTGAAGGATAGTGACGAAGAAGAAGGATCCGCGGACGATTCCTGAATCTCGCCGCTACATCCCCTTTTGTGTTTGTAATTTTTGATTGGCGAGGTCGCCACAAATTGTAACCGAACTATAAAGTGTTGAATGCAAATTTTGCTTTGCTCATTTTGCCTCGCCTTTCCTGTCTTGTTATTTTCATGCATTGAATGTCTCGCCCCTGTTTATCTCATCCTCAGTCTTCGCGGAGGTCATTCTCGCCATGATTGTTTTCGCTCCATGCGTTATTGAATAGATAGGTGTAGGGTACTTTGGCTACTCGGGCCTTTCGTTGGTTGCCTTAGGATTATTACCCGTTTAATTCCACGTATTTTCTCTAGGCTTCGCAAGGCATTTTTTCCCCTTGGCGAGGGCTCCCTCCTTACCTAGTGCCCGCGACCTTTTTGCCGAGGGCCAGATGCATGATATGGATCCTCGCCAATCACATAGTATTGTACGTGACCTTTTTTAGCCGAGCGAGCCGGCCCAACGAGCGAGAAGGAGTTGGCCATTGCAAAGACCTGTTCTCCTTCCGGCCTCTCCAGAGATCAACCAGAACCCCCCGTCTAGGTGAGAGCCCGGGAGCGGAATCGATCTGGGGCAATCCAGCACCAATATTTCCAACCTTGCCAGCCTCTCCAGAGATCAACCAGAACCCCCCGTCTAGGTGAGAGCCCGGGAGCGGAATCGATCTGGGGCAATCCAGCACCAATATTTCCAACCTTGCCAGCCTATCCAGAGATCAACCAGAACCCCCCGTCTAGGTGAGAGCCCGGGAGCGGAATCGATCTGGGGCAATCCAGCACCAATATTTCCAACCTTGCCAGCCTCTCCAGAGATCAACCAGAACCCCCCGTCTAGGTGAGAGCCCGGGAGCGGAATCGATCTGGGGCAATCCAGCACCAATATTTCCAACCTTGCCAGCCTCTCCAGAGATCAACCAGAACCCCCCGTCTAGGTGAGAGCCCGGGAGCGGAATCGATCTGGGGCAATCCAGCACCAATATTTCCAACCTTGCCAGCCTCTCCAGAGATCAACCAGAACCCCCCGTCTAGGTGAGAGCCCGGGAGCGGAATCGATCTGGGGCAATCCAGCACCAATATTTCCAACCTTAGTACCGCAGCAGTTGAAAGCATAATGAATGAGAGTGAGATGTTGATTGGATAGCAAAATAAAGTTTTCAAGGGTAGAATCGTTTCAAATCATCCCCACTCCGGGCCCGGTCAAGGGGTATCTGATAAAGTAGTTTTTATATAAGTTTTTAATAGAAAATTTTGTAATTATTTAATTTGAATTTTCCTTTTTATGTCAATTTTAGGTTATAAGTAGTTCTTTTTGTAATTTTGATTCTAACTTAGCCTAATTTTAATATTTGCAGATTTCTGGGACAAATCGGGAAAAATCACATGTCACGCCCTCGGTCACGCCCGTGACCAAGGGCGTGTAACCTGAAGATCAGTCCAGAGTCGCAGCCGTGCTGTTGAGCTAGTCCACACCCAGTCACGCCCCAGGTCACGCCCGTGACCCAAAGTCACGCCCGTGACCGGGGGCGTGTAATTTCAGCATCTGCCGCGTGGAGCCGCCGTCGAGACGAGAAGCTGCCGTTGAGAAGTCAACTTGAGTCACGCCCGTGACCCAAAGTCACGCCCGTGACCTTCCCGCGTGATCCAAGCACGCCGCCGCGGCGTCTGGCTAGCCCATGCCGCATTAAATGAAGCCTTCCTGAGTCACGCCCGTGACCCAATTGTCACGCCCGTGACATGTGCGATTTTCTCCCGCCGTCACGCCAAGCCCACGCCGCGACCGGATCCGATGCTGCAGAGATTACACGCCCTAGGTCACGCCCGTGACCGAGGGCGTGTAACATGAAATTTTTGCCTATAAATTCAGAGGCTCTCCTTGAGTTCAAAGTTCAGAATTTTGGAGTGGGGAAGGTGCTGCTGGAGCCAATCTTGAGTAGTTTTCCTTTTTCATGTTCATGTTCATGTCTCTTTATTTTCATGCTCTCTTCCTTTTCTAATGCAATGTATTAGCTTTCCTTTAGTGCAATAGTCTAGTTTAAGCTTGTAATCTTGTTTTTCCTAGCTTGCAATTTCCTTTCTTAAGTCTTGTAATAGTTTTTCATTTAAATAAAAAATAGTTTGTTCTCTTTATTTTGTCTCCTCCTTAGCTAAAGTTTCTTAATATGCATTTTTATTTTTTTTCCTCTTCCCCCTCCACCATGATTAACTAATCCTCATTAGTACTCGATCAAAATGATCCGAGGATGAGTTAGACAAGTTATGATTTTCTAAAGTTTTCTTTTTCCGTTTTTATAAACACTTGAATTATCCTTGATTTTTAATTAGTGAGGCCATACTTTCGATATATGGTTTTCGCTTAAGTTTTCATATTTAGTTAGCCGAGAGGCTCAAAGTATGAATCGATCACTCAAGGGTAAAGAGAGTTGCACGCACCCCTCGAGAGAGGATGACGTAAATCTCCCGGATTGGAGTCAAATCCAATAGTGGGGTTCACCTCGTAAAGCAAGTTTTAGGTAATCGATTATAGGACGAGAGTCCGGTTGATTTTTCCTAATCTTAGTTGGGCATTAACCTCGAGAGAGGCATGTTCGAGCTTCGGGAACCTCCACGGTCAAGTAGTTCAATTTAAACGGAATTAGATTTAATTTCTTTTTACTTGTCTTTTCTCACTCCAAGGTGACTTTTGATTGAGTATTAGCCTCTTTTATCATCATCTAAACCCTTAATTTAGCTTGCAATTTCTCTTTTTTAGCTAAGAACCAAAACCCCAAAATATCATTAGATAAGATAATAGTGACTTTCCTCAAAGTAGAAGTATTCAACGCGCCCCGTGGAATACGACCTTGGTATTTCTTAATATCCTATACTATAGACGATAAGGTACACTTGCCTTTATCAGATATAGTTTTGGAGAAAATCTCAACCCTTCACTAAAATTTCAAAACCGCGAAAATCAATATCAGTATCCCTTCCACATCCTGGAGGTGATACCCCCCCGACTTGAGCACCTCGCTTACAATATACGGGCCTTCCCAGTTGGGGTTAAGCTTACCCACTGTGGCCCCCCTGCCGGCCGCATTGACCTTTTTCAGGACTAGGTCCCCTTTCTGGAAGTGCTTGATCCGGATATGTTTGTCAAAATATCGATCCATCCGCCTCTTGACCTCTTCCTGCCTGATGGTGGCCAAGTCCCGGAGTTCTTCCACCAGGTCCAAGGATAGCCTCTGCTCGGCATTGTTACCTTCTAGCCACTCTTCATCCCCCTCGCATGCAACGGTCACCCGGGGGGTCTTTACCTCAAACTCTATGGGGAGAACGGCCTCGGACCCGTGGGAGAGCTTGAATGGAGTCTCCCCGGTGGCGGTGTTCGGAGTAGTCCTCATGGCCCAGAGGACGGAGGGTAGTTGTTCCACCCAGCTTCCTCGTAGGTTTTCCACTTTCTTTTTTAGCAGGTTGACAATTATCTTGTTCGCCGCCTCCACTTGCCCATTGCTCCTCGGGTGGTGGACTGAAGCAAACCTGAGGTCAATGCCGAGCTGAGTGCAAAAGCCGACAAACTCTTCACTCGCAAACTGTGGCCCATTGTCCGTTACTATGGCTAGAGGGAGTCCATGTCTGCAGATTATTTCCCCCCACACAAAATTCCTTACAACCTGAGAGGTTACCTTGGCTAGTGCCTTCACCTCTACCCACTTGGAGAAGTAGTCGATCATGACCAGCAGGAACTTCCTCTAGCCGCTGGCTTGGGGAAAGGGGCCGACCAGGTCCAACCCCCATATGGCGAAGGGCCAGGGGGCCGTGATGGTCCGGAGCCGTTGAGCGGGGAGGAGTTGGAGCGGAGCATAGAGTTGGCACTTCTGACACTTTCTTGTGAACTCTGCTGCATCCTTGCTGAGAGTGGGCCAGAAGTAGCCTTGTCTCAACACCCTCCCTTCCAGGGTCCGACTCCCGGAGTGACTGCCGCATTCCCCGGAGTGGATTTCTTCCAGCACCCTCGGGACCTCCTTCTCGGAGACACAACGAGCCAGGAGTCCCGAGAGAGTCTTTCTATATTGCCCCCCTGCATGCAAAGAGTAATATGCGGACTTATACCTGAAGCGCCTCTTGTCCACACCCTCTCCAGGGAACTGTCCGGAGGATAGGAAGGTGATGAATGGATCCATCCATGAGGCCTGCTGATCCACTTCCATCGACTCTCCCTCCTCGATGGAGGGCCGGAAGAGTTCCGAAGTCGTTCCCCCCGCTCGAGGACCGAACTTGGCTAGGAGGTCCGCCTGGGTGCTCTCCTCCCTCGGCACATGTTTGATTGAGAAGGTGCGGAACTGCCCGATGACTCCCTTAACCTTCTCCAGGTATAGTAGGAGGGTTGGGTCCTTTGCTTCAAACTCTCCTTTGATCTGGCATGCCACCACCATGGAGTCTGTGGAGACCTCCACGTCCTGCACACCCAGTTCCCGGGCCAGCCGAAGGCCCGCTATCACTGCTTCGTACTCCGCCTGGTTGTTGGTGATCGGGAAACGGATGTTTAAGGCTTGCTCAATCCGAGTCCCCTGAGGACTCACCAGGACTATTCCCCCCCCCCCCCCCCCCCCCCGAAGGAGTGTTTTCCCGACGCTCCGTCCACCAACATCTTCCATGCTTCCGGGGGAGGTGGCTCGTGCTCCCCCACTTCGGCCGCGTAGTCGGCCATGAAGTCTGCCACTGCTTGAGCCCTGATGGATGTCCTGGGTACGAAGGTGATATTGAACTCGCTTAACTCCACGGACCACTTTGCCAACCTTCCTGAGTGTTCCACCCCTTCCATGATTTTGCGGAGCGGATGGTCGGTCACTACTTTAATTGAATGGGCCTGAAAGTAAGGCCGAAGCCTCCGGGCCGATACCACCAAGGCGAAGGCTAACTTTTCTAGGATTGGGTATCGGAGTTCCGCCTTCTTCAGCACTCGGCTAACATAGTAGATTGGGAACTGTTTCTTCCCCTCCTCCCGGATTAGCACGGAACTTACTGCCTCGGATCCTACCCCTAGGTATAGAGATAGGTCCTCTCCTGGTCTCGGTCCCTGGAGCAGAGGGGTTTGAGTGAGCTGTTCTTTCAGGGCTTGGAAGGCCCTCTCGCATTCCGGGGTCCATTCGAACTTCTTGTTTCCCCGCAGTACTTTGAAAAAAGGTGCACATTTTTCTCCCGCCTTGGAGAGGAATCTACTGAGCCCAGCCAATTTCCCTGTGAGGCTTTGGACCTCCTTCGGGTTCCTCGGCGACTCTAATTCCATCACCGCTTTAACTTTGTCCGGGTTGGGCTCCACTCCCGTGGGGGTGAGCAAGTGGCCCAGGAACTTCCCTCGGCTTGCCCCGAAGACACACTTCAAGGGATTGAGCTTCATCTTATACCGCCGCAGGGTCCCAAATGTCTCTTCGAGGTCTCGGAGGTGGGTCCCGAGGTCTCGGCTCTTAACCATGAGGTCGTCGACATAGACCTCTAAATTTCTTCCTTTCTGTTCGCGGAAGACCCTATCCATCATCCTTTGGTATGTTGCCCCTGCGTTCTTGAGCCCGAAGGGCATCATCTTATAGCAATAACATCCATCCCCCGTGATGAAGGAAACGTCCTTAATGTCCGGGGGATGCATGCGGATTTGATGGTAACCTGAAAAAGCATCTAAGAAGGACATTACAGTAAAACCGACGGCTGAGTCAACCAGCGCGTCGATTCTGGGCAAGGGGTAGCAATCTTTCGGGCATGCTTTATTAAGAAGTGAAAAATCGATACACATACGCCACTTACCTCCACCCTTCTTCACCATAACAACATTGGAGACCCAGCCTGGATACTGGATCTCCGATACAAATCCGGCATGCAGGAGTTTGCCCACCTCCTCGCGGATGGGCCCTTCTAGCTTGTCTGCGACGGCCCTCCTCTTCTGGCGGATGGGGCGGGCACCGGGGTCGAGGTTGAGGCGATGGCACGCCACATCCGCGTCGATCCCGGGCATTTCTGCGGCGCTCCAAGCGAAGACGTCCACGTTCTGCTGCACGCAAGCCAGAATCTCCGCTTGATCTCCTGGGCTGAGTCCTCCGCTGACCCGGACTTTTTCCACCACCCCCAGCCGGGTGATGACCTCGAGCTCCACGACCTCGTCCACGGCCTCCAACCGGGACTGCTCCCCCCAAGCCTTTTCTTCCTCGGCACAAGCGGGAGCCGGGATCTCTTCCTCGACTCCCTCTCCTAACACCATCAGCTCTTCCGCCCTTTCCTCCTGGGCCTTCTCCTCTTCTTCCTTTCTCTCCGCCCGGGGTATCTCAGCCACCCCTTCCTGGGCATGAACTTCACCTCCCTTCTTCTCTTCAGCCACCCCCAGACCTCCGGCTTCGGCTACCTCCTCCATCACCTTATCCCACTCCTCGGCTTCTCCCATCCAGGAGATGGTGTTGACGGCCGTCACGTAGCACTGTCTTGCTACCTTGGGATCCCCCCTGACCCGCACCTGGACCCCTCCGTCGTTGAACTTGAGGCACTGATGAAAAGTGGAAGGGACGCAACGGAACGCGCTGATGAGTGGCCGTCCGAAGATGGCGCTGTAACTGCTCGGGGCGTCCACTATGACAAAGCGACAGTTCCGAGACTGCCCACCCAGGGTCACATGGAGCCCTACCCCTCCTTCTACTTCCTTCCTCTCTCCCGAAAATCCGAACAGAGGGCCATCCGAGGCCAACACCCTTCTGGGCTCCACCTCCATCTTGTCGAATTCCTTCTTGAAGATGACATTGACCGAACTCCCATTGTCCACTAGGATTCGGGAGACGGTGAAGTTCTCGATCGCCGTCTGGATGACCAGCGCGTCGCAGAACGGGTCTTCGTAGCTCGGCATGTCCTTCTGGGTGAAAATTTTTTTCGGCCGGGGGCGGAGCGGTGGATGTTGACGCTACGCTCCGGCGGTAGATGGTATGGAGACTAGCCTTGCGGGTTGCCTCCACCCCTACCCCCCCATGGATCACTCTGATCCCTCCTCTATTCCCCAGATCTGCTCTATCCTCACATCTTTCCTCCTCCTCCTCCCGAGGTTCCACCTCCACGATCCTTAACGGTTGCTGCTGTGGTGGCACGGGCGCTCTGCCCCTCTTCACCTCCAGGAACTCCGGACAGGTGTCCGTGGAGTGGCCTTCCACATCGTGGAAGATGCAATAGGGCACCGCCGCTTCCCTTGCCCCGGTCTCTGCTATCCTGTTCCTTCTTCTCCTAGCGGCCGCCGTCTCCGCCTCTGCTCCTCTTCCCCTTCCTCTTCCCCGGCCAATTGCCATGGCCTGTTGAGGTGGGGGAGGCAACTGCATCGGGCCCTGCCTCCACCCCAACTGGGGGGGTCTCCATTGTCCCTCGAAACGGTTACCCCTTCCTGGGCCATAACCCCTTCCTTGCCCCTGTACTCCTCCACCCTGCGGCCTCCATCCCCCCTCCGGGGCCCGGGGCTCTTCTCTTCTTCTGACCTCTTGCTGCCTCATCTCCGGCTCACTGAGCTTTGCCAGCCTCTTGGTGAGCTCTGGGTTGGCTTCTTCGCTTGCTACTTCCTCCGCCACCCTCTCCATCAGCTCCTCATAGGAGACGGGGGCCTTCCTTTTCAATGCCATCTTGAAGAAACTTTCCTTCAACCCGACCGTGAAGGCGAGTTGAAGTGCAAACCCGGGCACCTCCTGAGTGAGCTGCACTTCCTCCTGGAACCGATCCGCGTACTGAGCCAACGTCTCCCTGGACTCCTGCTTCACCGCGAAGAGGGAATCAGCGTCCTTCTTCCTCCTCTTTGAAGTTGAAAATCTCAACAAAAAACTTCGGCGCAGGTCCTCGAACGCGTAGATGGAGCCTGCCGGAAGTGAATGAAACCAGTCCCTGGCCTTCTCCTTGAGAGTGACGGCGAAGAGCCGACACTTGAAGGCATCGGACATCGGCCTGATGGAGACCGAGTCCTCGAAAGACTGCAGATGCTGAACTGGGTCATCTCTGGCATTGTAGTAAACTCTATCACATTCCCCGAATCCCGCTGGAACGGGTGCAGACAACACTAATTCGCAGAAGGGGCTTCCCCCTCCTACCATCTTCTCTCGCTCGGCTCGCGGACCCAGCTCGCTCGCCAAGCTTGGGATCGCACTCGCGAGGGCGACGCTTGCCTGAACCACCCCGACTGTCGTCGCATCTTCCTGGCGCGCGCTCGCCTGCGCCGCGCTCGCTGGGGCAGAGCTCGTCGGCACCGAATTCGCCGGCGCGGAGCTCGCTAACACCGGGCTCGCCGGACTGGCGAACAGCACTCGCCCTTCCCTGTCATGTCCTGGTTCAATGGCAACTTCTTTTCCAGCCCTTCCTCCTGGTGCCCTCTCGCCGACTGCTGTTGGGGGAGTGGTCGCCTGAGGTGCCGGGGTCGCAAACTCACTTCGCAGAGCCGTGACCGTGAACCCCAAGGTGTCGAGCACCTCCTTCCTGAAATCCGCGAACATCCTAGCCATTGCTTCCTGAGGGGTCCCGCCGAACTCCTCGCCCTGCTCTTCATCCCCAGCCATAACTCTTCCTTGGGACTTTCTTGAACCAGCCGCGCTCCACGCTCACCGCACCAAAATGTTGAAACCGATTTCTCGGTCTCTTGTGGAGTTCGGGGCCCTCACCGAAATGAGAGGCAGCTAGCCCTTACCGGTCCCTCGGGAGAGGTAAGGCCGACGATTTGAGCAAAGAACAAATACCCTAGTCTCAGCGAGGAGGTCCCTCCACTAACCCGGAAGATCGTTGAGCGCTTCCCCTCCCAAGCCAAAGCTAAGACTCGGGCACCTTGGAGAGCTAGAGAGCCCAAACCAAAGCGACCTAGGGAGAGAAGAGCTCAAAGATAATGAACCGGTCCTCTTCCAAGGTGCCCTTTGAGGTCTATTTATAGATTTTAGTTTTGTGGTCTGTCAATAACCAAATCCCGCTGTCCATTCTCACTATCCGCACACCGGATTGGTCTGCTAACAGCCAAACTCCGCTGTTCGGAGAGGCTAAACGCAGACCACCGGGGGCCTCTTGGTAAAAATCCCTTCCTGGACTCTTACGGGGCGAGCCAGCCCGCTTCGCGACCTCACTCGCGAGTGGAGCTCGCGAGCCTCTGGGTCGACGAACCCCAGAGGTATTATCGGCACCTTACATGGCTCGCTCGCCTGCACTACCTCGGCGAGTCCCAGGATGATTATCCGCTCTCCCTCTAGGCGGGCTCGCCTAGCGAACTCCTTCCTCAACTGGTTGGGCTCGCCAATTGCGACCCGGCCAAGCCCCAAAATGGCTATCCGCACCCCAAAATGGCTAACTGTACCCCAGGTGGGTCTGCTAACAACCAAGCTCCGCTGCTTGAGGAGGCTAAGGGCAGACCACCGAGGGTAAAATGATAAATTGACCCTACTGATTTATGGATAAGGGATTGCGAGAACATTACGATCGGAGCTCTCGCCTGGCTTCTCGCGGATCCTGTCCGCGACCCCTCCTCTAGGGGGTAGCGTTGCGAGAACCCCGCTGAAGGAGCTCTCGCGAGCCCTCTCGCGAATACCGCCAGCGGCATCCCCTTTGGAGGGTTGCCTTGCGAGGACCGCGCTAGCCCATTTTGGTGGTCTGCTGAGGTCCCGTCGGCTGGAGGTTAATCTCAGCGAGGTCTGGATCTCGCCACTCCCGTCTCGCTCGATTTCTTTATCCGGCGAATATCGGGGTTGTACACGGATAGAAAATAAAGATAATTGACTTTTCATGAAAAATGAAAATAATAAGCGTCTAGATCGGTTCGCATCTACTATACTTAACAGTAATCAATTATTTCAAAGATTTTTAGCAGGGAAAACATGAGATGGTAGATTTTATAATAGTGAAAAACATAAAGAAAAATGGCTATGAAAAAGTGCAAATATTTAAGAGTTTTTTCAAAAATAGCATATACCTTAATTAGAAACACCACATGAGTCAACATATTACTCATGAAACATAGACAATATGAAAGTTAATCTAATTTATATTAACTAAATAAGTATGTGAATGAATAAAAATAAGAAAATGCAAAGTTATGGGGTACTAAATGATTTAGCAAAAAAATAACTCAAATTATTAATAGTCTTATATAAGTTTTATTCAAATTTTTTTATTATATTTTGTTTTGTAAATGATAAAGACAAGGGAAAGAAAAATATTGCATCTTTTTGGATTATATATATTTTTTATATTAGATTAAGGTGCTATACCCCCATACTTAAAGTTAAATATTGTCCCCAATGTTTAAAATTAAGTATGAAGCAAAAAGGGAAAGAAAACAAGAAAATAAAGAAAATTAAGTGCAAGCAAAAAAAGAATGCGAGAAAAAGAAGAAGGGAGTAAGACGTCCCTGATTATGACATTTTTGGGCTGGACTGGTGGTGTTCCTGCAGAAAATGTTAAAACAAAAACAAAAATAATAACTTTGGGGTGCCTCCAAAAAGCGCTTTGTTTAAGGTCGCGTAGCTTGACCCATTTGACGCTCACGTACTTGGCGGAAGTAATGTTGACTCGCTCTTTTCGTTTGATATTTCTCCGGGAAGATACAACTTAAGACGGTGTCCATTTACTTTGAAGGATCCTTTTTCCGGGTGGGAAATAAGAATTGTCCCATATGACCAAACCTCTTTAACGATAAAGGGGCCGGACCATCGAGATTTCAGCTTTCCCGGGAAAAGGCGAAGGCGAGAGTTATAAAGGAGGACGAGATCACCCGGTGAAAAAGTTTTAGGAAATTTTATTTTTTTATCGTGATAAAACTTTGTTCGCTCCTTATAAATTTTGTTACTCTCGTACGCATTCGCGCGTCACTCATCTAATTCATTTATTTGCAATTTTCTTTGTTCGGCCGCTAAGGTAGGGTCGAGATTTAAAAATTTAAGCGCCCAGAATGCGCGATGCTCTAACTCGACCGGAAGGTGGCAAGCCTTGCCATAAACCAATCGATACGGTGTACAACCGATAGCGGTCTTGTACGTCGTTCGATAGGCCCATAGCGCGTCATCAAGCTTGAGTGCCCAATCCTTCCTATTAATGGAAACGGTTTTTTCTAATATTCTTTTTAATTCTCGATTTACGACTTCAACTTGGCCGCTCGTTTGTGGGTGATATGCAGTGGAGAGTTTGTGAGTGACACCATATTTCGCTAAAATTTTAGCGAATTGGCTATTGCAGAAATGAGTGCCCCTATCACTAACTATAGCGCGTGGCGTGCCAAAACGAGAGAATAATTTTTTTAGAAAATTTACGACGACCCTTGCATCGTTGGTGGGGAGAGCTTGCGCTTCCGCCCACCTCGATACGTAGTCGACTGCAACGAGAATGTACTTGTTTGAAAAAGATGGAGGGAGAGGACCAACAAAATCAATACCCCAGAGGTCAAAAATTTCGCATTCAAGAAAAATATTTTGGGGCATCTCATCTCGGCGGGAGATATTGCCCGACCGCTGGCAGCTGTCGCAAGTACTCACAAGAGTGTGAGCATCTTTAAAGAGCGTGGGCCAATAGAAGCCCGCCTCCAGCACCTTCCTCGCGGTACGATTCACTTGATAATGACCGCCGGTTGGTCCTTCATGGCAATGCCGCAATATTTTAAAACCTTCTTCACTCGAAACACATCTTCTCACTACCTGGTCCGCGCAGACACGGAATAGAAAGGGGTCCTCCCAAAAATAATTATTTAAATCAGAAAAGAATTTCTTCTTTTGCTGACTCGAGAATTCTTTTGGCAGGACCCGGGCTACTAAATAGTTAGCCAAATCCGCGAACCAGGGGGTGGAAGTTGTCATTATATTTTTGAGAGCCAAGAGGCGCTCTTCGGGGAATTTATCATTAATTTCGGCTTCCACTAAGGCTTCCGTAGCGGGATTTTCTAATCGGGAAAGATGATCGACCCCCAAGTTTTCGGCTCCCCTTTTGTCCCAGATTTCTAAATCAAACTCCTGCAAGAGGAGGATCCATCGCAATAGACGGGGCTTGGCGTCCGATTTACTTAAGAGATATCTAAGAGCGGGGTGATCTGTGAAGACAATTACTTTGGAGAGAGTGATGTACGACCTAAACTTATCAAAAGCGAATACGATAGCTAGAAGCTCCTTCTCGGTAGTAGTGTAGTTCGCTTGTGCCGACGTGAGTATTTTGCTAGCATAATAAATCGGGTGGAAATACTTGTTTACCCGTTGGCCTAAAACCGCGCCTACCGCAATATCACTCGCGTCACACATAATTTCGAAGGGTAGTGACCAATCTGGTGCGACTAGAATCGGAGAATTTATAAGTTTTTCTTTGATAAGTTTAAAGGCTAAAAGACATTCGTCGGAGAAAATAAAGGAAGATTCTTTCTCGAGAAGATGGGTTAACGGCTTCGTGATTTTGGAAAAATTTTGTATAAAACGTCGATAAAACCCTGCGTGGCCTAGGAAACTTCTAATTGCTTTTACGTTCGTTGGAGGGGGAGCTCTTCGATAACTTTGATCTTGGCCCTATCGACCTCGATCCCTTTGCCTGATATTTTATGGCCAATGACTAATCCTTCTTTGACCATAAAATGATATTTCTCCCAATTGAGAGCTAGATTCGTTTCCTCACAACGCTGCAGTACACGCTCGAGATTTTTTAAACAATTTTTGAAAGAGTTTCCGAAAACGGAAAAATCATCCATGAAGACCTCCATCACTTCCTCTACTCACTCGTCGAAAATTGCCAGCATACATCTTTGGAATGTAGCTGGCGCATTACAAAGGCCAAACGGCATCCTTCGATAAGCGAAGGTGCCGAAGGGACAAGTGAATGTTATTTTCTCTTGGTCATCGGGTGAAATAGGGATTTGAAAGTATCCCGACAAACCATCGAGGAAACAATAGTAGGAGTGACCTGAAAGGCGTTCTAAGATTTGATCGATAAAAGGCAACGGGAAGTGATCCTTACGGGTGGCATCATTAAGTTTTCGATAATCTATGCACATCCGCCAACCCGTAACAGTACGGGTTGGGATCAATTCGTTATTTTCATTCGCAACTATCGTTACTCCGCCTTTCTTTGGAACAACTTGTACTGGGCTAACCCAATTACTATCCGATATTGGGTAGATGATTCCCGCATCTAAGAGTTTGATAACTTCAGCCTTAACGACTTCTTTCATTTTCGGGTTTAGTCGTCGTTGAGGCTGGACTGAGTTGCGGGAATTATCTTCGAGGAAAATTTTGTGAGTGCAAAAGGAAGGGTTTATACCCTTGATGTCGGATATTTGCCACGCAATTGCATGGCGGTGATTGCTTAAGACTAGTGTCAATTCAGAAATTTATGAATCACTCAACTCGGATGATACGATAACGGGTAGCTTAGAATTTTTTTCCAAAAAGAGATATTTTAGATGAGGGGGGAGTTGCTTCAATTCTAAAGTGGGTGGTTCTTCATATGATGTTTTGATTTTTAATTTTTCGATGTGTAATGGCTCGGGTGGTGTGGATCGAGAGACTTCTTCTAAGCAAAAGAGCTCGGCGAGCTCAGAATCGTTACTCGATGAAGAGATTAACTCAGGAAGTGAATAAAACTGATTTTCGAAACATTCTTCTAGGTAGAAACATGAATCGTCATTTTCTAGAGTATTTCGCATTGAGGGATTTATACTAAAAGTAACTTCATCTTCTCCAACCCGTAGGAGGAGCTTTCCGTCACTTACATCGATAATTGCGCGGGAGGTGGCAAGGAAGGGGCGGCCGAGTATGAGGGGTACTTCGGCATCCTCTTCGATATCAAGAATGACAAAGTCCACCGGAAAGATGAACTTGTCAACCTTAACGAGCACGTCCTCCACTATCCCTACTGGATATTTTAATGAACGATCGGCGAGTTGAATACTCATTCGGGTAGGGCTAGGATTTCCTAAACCTAGCTTTTTGAATAACGAAAAAGGCATGAGGTTTATGCTTGCTCCAAGATCAGCTAAGGCGTGTTTTACTAACGCATTGCCAAATAGACATGGGATGGAGAACCGTCCCGGATCATTTGCTTTTTGGGGCAATTTGTTAAGTATAACCGCGAAGCATTCCGCGTTTAAGGAAATATGTGAAATATCTTCAAGTTTCTTTTTATTGGAGAGTAACTCCTTGAGATATTTCGCATACTTCGGCATTTGAGAGATAACCTCACAGAACGGAACATTAATATGAATTTGTTTTAAAATTTATACAAACTTTTTATAATTTTTCTCGGCGCACTCGCTCCTAAGCTTAGACGGATACAGAATATTTGAACTAGAATTAGAAGCGTGCGGAGCTAACGTAGCGGGCAAATTTGAAGCTAAAATAGGAGGAGGAGAAGTTACCATGGGTTCGCCCTGTTTTGAAACCACCTCTTTTCCGCTGCGTAGAGTAATCACGTTCGCGCTTTCCCTTGGATTAGGTTCCGTATTTCCCGGTAGAGTTCCTTGCTGACGCTCGGAAAACATCTTCGCTAGTTGGCCCACTTGGTTCTCTAAATTTTTGATCGATCCGGTGAGGTTCCGGATGTTCGATTCATTTATAGCAACATATTTTGCAAAGATGTCTTCAAGTGGAGAGGGTTTTTGCTGTTGCGGTGGAAATCCTGGTGGATTATTATTATTTTAGAGGAGGGGGATTTAGATTAAGAGGTTGATTTAGGTTTAAAGGGCGCTGAGCATTTCCTTGGTTACTCCATGAGAAATTTGGATGGTTCCTATAACCCGCATTGTATGTGTTGTTATACGGAGCAGAGTTTGGATTATAGGAAGGCCGAGGTGGATTTCCCATGTAGTCAACCTGCTCTTTGATTAAAACATTATTAGCCCAAGGAGGAGTGGCGGAGGAAGCAGACATCTCCGCCACTTGCTTTGTTAAGCGCTCAACTTGTAAAGCTAAATTAAAAGTAGCGTCTATTTCAAATATACCGGCGGGCTTGTTAGGCCGTGCGCGGGGCATATTCCATTGATACGCATTCATGGTCATCTCCTCAAAAAGCTCTTGAGCGGCCTCCGGGGTTTTTTTATTTAAAGTACCTCCGGCGGCTGCATCAATCATTTGTCTTGTTTGGAAATTCAAGCCATTATAAAATATTTGTACTTGTTGCCAAGTTGGCAGTGCGTGGTGTGGGCATCTACGCAAATGCTCCTTGAAGCGCTCCCATGTATCATAGAGAGTCTCCGAGTCGATTTGCATAAACGAAGCAATATCCGTGCGTATTTTAGCAGTTTTTGCAGGCGGGAAATATTTAGTGAGAAATTTTTCCGCCATATCGGCCCATGTAGTGATGGACTCTCTAGGAAGAGAGCCCAACCACTGCTTGGCCTTAGACCGCAAAGAAAAGGGAAAAAGACGTAATCGAATGGCGTTATCCGTGACGCCATTGATTTTGAATGTATCGCAAATTTCGAGAAAATTAGATGTATGCGTGTTTGGATCTTCGTCCGGAATACCATCGAAGGTCACCGATTGTTGCACCATTTGTATGATGCTAGACTTGATCTCAAAGTTATTGTTCGCCACCGCGGGGCGGACGATCCTAGATTGTGTCCCTTCTAAGTTCGGCCGCGCATAATAGGACATGGTCCGTTGCGGGGCCTCATTCGGATTGGGATTGGGCTCACCCATAGTTTCTGGTATAGTGTCTCTGATCGACTCTTCGAAGTTCAAATCAAAATCCCGATCACGAGTTCGGAGGCGCTGCAGAAGAGTGCGCTCAATCTCTGGATCAAAATGAATATCGGGACTATTCGAAGAGCTTCCTCGGGTCATGCACTAAAAGAGATGAAAAGAGAGAAGGGGAAAAAATGAAAGAGAGAAGGGGAAAAATGAGAAATAAAAGAAAAGAAAGGATTTTTTTTGTTTTGTTTTGTTTTATTTCGGAAAGCAAAAATAAAAAAAGAAAACGATAAAATTAATGGCTATTCTATTTTTCAAAATATCGACGCAAAGTCCCCGGCAACGGCGCCAAAAACTTGATAGAGAAATTTGTGTTTTATAAAAGAAATTATTTTCTCCGATTCTATGCTCGATAAAGACAAGTGTACCTTATCGATTATAGTATATGATATGAAATATCAAGGTCGTATTAGAACCAGGGCACGTCGAATACTTCTACTTCAAAGAACTCGCTATTATCCTATCATATAGATTTTGAGTTGATTTTGCAAAAAGAGAGATTTTGATTAAAAAGAGGTGGTTTAGACTATATAAAAAGACTAGCACTTGATCTCGACTCACCTCGGAATGAAACCATCAAAATAAAAAATAAATAAATTTCTAAATCACTTTAACGGAAATACCTGGACCGTGGAGATTCCCGAAACATGAACGCACCTCTTTCAAGGCTACGCCCAACTGAGTTTAGGTTGATCGACCGAACTTTCATTCCACAATCGAAACCCCTAAAACTAGCTTTATGTGGTGAACCCCGCTATTGGATTTGATTCCAATCCAGGAGATTTACGTCGTCCTCTTTCAAGGATTGCGTTCAACTCTCTTTACCCGTGAGTGATCGAACCGTACACACGATCCTTTCGGCTACTAGAATACGGAAACAAAAGTGAAAATCATATATCGATAATATGATCTCACTAAATATTAATCAAGGGTAAATCCTAAGCATTCGTTAAAAGAGAAAAAGAAATTAAATTAAGAAGAGAAGATCATTTCATTCCTCGGATCATCTTGATCAAGCACAAAACAAAGTTTAGTTACTCATAATAAAGTAGGAAATGAAAATCATGTTAAGAATATGCATAATAAGACACACAGAGAGAGAAAGGGAATAACAAATTATTTTATTTCTTATTGAAACGGAGTCACCAAAAGGGCAAAAAGACACTACAAAGAGAGATTGCAAGAAGATTACAAGTACGGTAAAAAAGATTGCAAGATCATTTAAACATGAAAACATTAAGCTAAAACACTTTAAAAATAAACTCTCAACAGCTCTCTAAAAGGCTCAAATGAAGGAGGAAGGATGATGCCTCTCCCTCTTCCTTCATGCCTATTTATAGGGCCAAAACCAAAGAGGTAGAGATGGTAGATGACATGAGGATGAAGCTTCCATGAAGCTTCCCTTGGTCAAAAACACATGTTGGTTTTAAAGGTCAATGACGGCTACTCCTTTTCACACTTGTCATGCCTTGAAAAGTATGATCAAAGTTGGCTAGCTTTCTCTCTTTCCAAGAAGCTTCCTTCATGAGCACATGCTGAATTTATAGTCAAAGGTGGCTAGCCTCTTTCATACTTAGGAGAAAATATCTCATCGGACCATTTGGGCTTCATTCTCTTCTTGAATATGGTTCAGTAACACGGTAATATTGTTGCGCTCGATATTTAGTTTGGCACACCCTAAATAAAGGCGTGCTTTTTAGAAATGATAATGCAACTGTCCCAGGATCCTGCAAAAATAGTAAAATATGCGTGGTTACGATATAATTATAAAAAGATACGATTTAACGGATAAAATTAACAATATATATTTATTTATATTATAATATTTAAATATCCATATTAATAACTTAGGTCAAATTATGCATCATCAGTAAGACGCATCATATGATTTCTAAAGACTACATTGGAATCAAAGTCATTCAAACTTGCCTTTTTTAAAAGATACATACCCTTCTTGGCCTTTAGAGTGAATCTACTCAGTATGTATTTAGCAGGAATTTGCCTAAAATTTTTATGATTATACACCCTTAATTTGTGTTTGCATAGTATTCCCTTAGTTTGAAAACCTCTGCACGAACAATCAGCATCGTAGTTGGTCGAATCAACTGTTACGAACCATTGTTTAGCACCCTCGGATCCGTGAGAATGTTGGGTAGCATACAAAATGTGATTATCACTTACTCTTGATTCCTCTACAATACATATACCAATAGCACCTTCTGAATATGCTTGCTCAAATTTTGAAAAACTCTTTCGAGTGTAGATTTTTTAAATTTGTTTGAGTAGTGGGCAAGTATGAAATTTTAGAGTTATGCTACCATGTTTACACCAAAAATCTTCATCATGTTCGGATCGACGCCAAGTCGACGTCAACTTATCCAACCCAAGAAAACATTCAACAAGTGAACTTGTTGCTTTAGAACAGCCATGCAAAACATTATTAGCCGATTCACTTCTTTGCGTGGATAGAATGCCAAGATCTAAACTTGCTTTATTGAAAGCGGTCGACCACTTCATTCTAACCTTATATAAGTCTCGCAACCATCTATTATCGTCCAAATTTACTCTTATTATCATATCACTCCAACACCTCTCAAATTCAATCTCAGAATCACATTTACTCATGCAATAGTAGAAAATTCCAGTTGTAAATTAACAATGCCAGTTGTAAAATTCCAGTTGTAAATTGAACAATTCCAGTTGTAAAATAAACAATTCCAGTTCTAAAATGATAGTAAAACTCAAAAGATGAGAAAGATTTAGGACTCACGTTGCCAAAATTATCTACAACTTGTTTCTCATATGCTTGCTGCATTATGTTCAGCTCTTCTCACAACTGGGGCAAACACCTGCAGAGTATTTCGGGAGTTAAAGACAGGAGGACAATGGTGGAGCTGAAACCCTCGAAGTTTTATATTAGACAAGCCACAGTCGCTCGAACCAAGAAATGGCAACCTGGAGTAGTGGAGGGGGCTGAAGATCAGGAAATCTCCGAGAGGCTTGACGAGCAGTTAGGGCGTGGAGTCGGTGGCGTGCTGAAACGTGAGATGAGAAAAGCTCTAGTTGCCGGCGTCGTGCTGAAACCCTAGAGAAAAGCTCCAGTTGAGAAGGAAGAGGGAAAAGTTGAATTTTGGGGGGAAATAGGATGTGGGGCCCAGTTGTTAAAACCTATTTATCTGGGCACGGGAGAACCATACACTGTGGCTACCAAAAAATTGGCCTTTGAATTATATTCCAACATTGTCATTTGACTGGTTTTATAAAGAAAATTAAATAGACTTCAACCGTCTATTGAATGCATGGCTAATTTGGGTATTTGCCCAGGAGTTACTGGTGATAATTAATTAGGTAGAATTTCAGTTAATTTAAATTAATGCTTGTGCATAAGATGTTTATCACCCATAATTAACAAGATTGAAGTACATATATATTTCAATCTCCGCTCTCATGTTTGTGTGAGATTCGAGACATCTGAGAGGGTTTCCCAAACAGCTTTACAAAATGAGTTTTAGGTTCTAATCAGCCAGAGAATTCTTCTAGTTTTTGAAAAATATACATTCTAAATGAGTTTTCTTTTACTTGGCATTCTTGTGGCAAATTAAGTATAAGATCCCGAAAGGCCCGCTCGTTTGCATGGAATTGAAAATTTAGAATTGGAATTCGACGACGAATATCAATTACGCCGTTCAATGTTTAGGTAGTTTTAAAATTTGGATTTTGAGTTGAATATCATGAAATTGATTTTAGCCTATACACAAAATCTAGTTGAACATATCAGAATTGGGCGGATTTGACTCGCCTAATTTACTCCCGATAAAAAAAAGGAGCAACGATTCCTTAACTGCGCTTCCTGTTGAAGGTTAAAGTGATGAGGAGGTGCGAGTGCATGCTGGGCGAGTGGAGGCTGCATGCTGGGCGAGTGGAGCTTGCCTTGTGTAACATCCCCAATCCTTCTAGACCCATTGGAAATGTTAGGGCATAGGGGTGAGGTGAGTGGCCACAAGGACCTTAGGCTAGGGTAGAAATTGCTAAGTGCACACCAAAGCTCAAAAGCTAACCTAACCCTAAGCCCCTCAACTAGGTCAATTGACCCTCAATTGTCCAAATTGACCTCACTTATGATGCCCTAACCACTAAGGAAGACCATTACTTTGAGAATTGCACTTGGGTGGGACCCAATTGCATGAAATTGACCAAAGTCAATAATAAGTCAACATTAACCAAACTAAGTCAATTATGGTTAAATTGACTCTACATGTTCAAATTGACCTTACCACCACACTCTAAACACTTTAAGGAACTCATTGCACCTAAAAGCCCCATCACTTGGTCAACCAATTGACCATTTTGACCAAAGTCAACTATAGCTTAATTTAGGTCAAAATCACCCCCTTTGATTAAATTGAACCAATTAGAGCCCCACCATGGACCAACTAATGTTGGGTGATGTTAATGGACCAATGACCCCCAAGTGGGGTCAACCCACTCACCTTGGTTGACCAAAGTCAACCATGGTCAACCTAGCCCTTTAAGGTGAATTCTAGGCCTAAATTGAATGGGACCCAACACCCCCTTAATTAACCATTATACTTGGACCTAAGGCATGCCCATATCAGCCCTAGACTGAACCTAAACCATGGTGTGATTAATCAATGGAGGGGGGACAAAAAGGTTAATCAAAAAGGCATAAAGCATAAAGAGAAAGCATAAAGCAATCCCTCCTCTACACTCCTCCTCCAATCAGCCTAGGGGCCTCCCCTGATTACTGTGGGTCTGGGCTTGATCCAGATGGAAGCAAGGGGCCAGCGGTGCAGGAGGGTGGCAGCAAGAGGCACGACCGAGGAGGCTCCAATTCAAAACCAACCAAAGAGGCCTCCTCACTTCATTCAAGCCACGACATTAGCTTCAGGAGGTCGAGAGCAGACGGGAACAACACCTGGAGCAGAGCTTTAGCTTTAGAATCGAGATCGGGAGCGGGGTCGCCAGAGCAAGGAAAATCCATGGCCAATCGTCGACGGAGCCGCCGCCACGCACCAATAGTGGTTCGTTTCTCCTCCCCTCCCCTCATGCTAGATCCTCATGTGGTTTATTTCAAGGTCCAGGCTCAATTGAGGCTGGATCAGTTCACGAAATCACCCCGATTTCCATGGTTTTGGAACCATCGGTTCGCCGGAATACGCCTCCTCTGGCCTCCATGTCGCCGGGAAGTTGTAGCCCCGACCACCACGAAGGTGGTGGGGGTGGTGGCCGGCCGTGGTGGCCACCAGGTGGCCGGGAAAAGGAGGAGTAAGATGGCCCAGGTCAGGGCCAATCCTTGCCGCCGGCTCAAGGAGGAAGACGACGGCGCTGCCGTTAGATCTGCGCCAAGATTCGTGCAGATCTCATATTTTCTATATTTAATTAATTCAATAGTTAGATTTTCTGCCTCTAATATTCAGTCCACTTCAATACTTAATTAAGGCCTCTTAATGGCCGAATTTGAAAAAGTGCCCAACATGAAAGTTGTAGGCCTTGATCTTGACGTTCAGTAGGGCTTAAGTTCAGGTCATTTGGTGACCTACAGCTCCCTAGGGAGCTGTTTTACTAGGACTGGTCCTACACTAGGTCAGTCCACTAAACTAAATACCTATGTCAAACCCTTCAAGCTTTGGAGCTGTGCTTTTAACCATGGGTCGGTATACCCTAGGGGCACCACCTTCCAAAAGGACAGCCCTTGGTGGACAAGTTTATCTAGGGTTTTTGTGGTAGTTAGAATATTTAAATTAAGTTGATTTTTGGAGCATATGATGTTCAAATGACACCAAACTTTGGTGGCATGCTCTTTTGTACATGAGTAGTGCCTACCTCAAATTTCACCCCATTTAGAGTTGATTTGATATGGAAAATGGGAAACCCTAATGAGGGCCTTTAATGGTCAAATTAGGGTTTAGGTCATTTTGAGGAGTTGAGTGTGTTAGCCTCCTCCCATTATAATGGCTATGTGGGTATGCATGTGCAAATGCATGTGACACACCCTTTTGGTCCATTTGGAGCCATTAGGGTGGTGTGACCTAAAACCCTAAGGGTAAACCCTTAAGGGTGCAATGTGAGATTTGTGAAGGGCATGAGACCAAATGTTCTTGCCTTGGCTCAGAACTTTGTAGATTTGTTTGTAAGAGCATAAAATGACTTATTTAATTTAATGAGAATTTTTAGAGGTATTTAAGTATTTTTCTTCCTAATAAATGAAATTGTCACCTTTTCTTTAATAAAATGAAATGCCTGGTCATATAACCTTGTATGGTGTTGAAACTCTATCAGTGGCTGATTAGAGGTGAAAAATGACTATAATAATTTTGTTATGATTTATTGAAGTATTATTCCTTGTGTAGGAAATTTTAAGTACTTGCTAGCTTAAGATAATTTAATTTTGAAAAATGCCAAATCATGGGGAAAAATTGTGAAACTTGGTTATCTGTCATTCAATGCTATTATAAGCCCATGATAATTATTCGGATGCTTGTAGAATTATATTTCATGTACCTCATGTAGAGATTGGATTTTACAACCCTTGGGTATTAAATTATTTTAAAATATCAAATCATGGGGGCAATGTTGTGATACTTGGAAATCTGTCATTTTATGTTAATATATGCCCATGATAATTGTTTGGAAGCTTGTAGAATTGTATTTCTTGCACCGCATGTAGAAATTGGAATTTACACCACTTGAGTATTAAATCCTTTAAAATGTCAAATCATGGGGCCTTATCATGATACTTGATGATCTGCAATTTTAGGTTAATATATGTCCATGACCATTGTTTGAAAGCTTGTAGATTTGTAATTCATGTACTTCTTGTAGAAAATGGAATTTACATCACTTAGGTATCAAATCATATGCTAATGACACAACCCTTTGTCAGAGGACTTTATATCCCCATCTGGATACTTGGTAAATTTTGTAGAATTTTCAGATGTGAAATACTATTTTTCCTAATTATAGTGGCAATTTGGTAATTATACAACAATGATGATTTAGTAGGCCAAATCACACCCTAGGGTCATGGGACTCAATGAACCACCTTGAAATGGGATATCACCTTACTGATAATTTTCATGTAGCATGAGGAATCATTTTGAGGGTAGTTCATGTGTAATCTGATTTAAGGCCTTAACTACTTTAAATTATATTAAATACCAATTTAATATGGAAAATTATGAAAATTGGATCATACCTTATTAAGGTCAGTGGGAGCCTAGGAAAATTATTAGACACCTTGGTGATGAGTTTTTAGAAGGATTCCCTTATGAGGTTATGGATAGTTCAATTTAGTGGTCTGCGTTTAATAAAAATAGAATTTTGAGTTTTAGACAATTCAGACCCCTAAGTAGTGATTAGAAGTTATATCCAATCAGTAATTGAGTTATAGCACACCATTATCCAAGGAGGGTCAATCCTAGGGTTGGTTGTGAGGTTGAGTTAGGGTTAGAGTATGAGGTGGGGATGCACGTCCATCCCGTTTGGGTGGGACGGGAGATGAGCTAAGTCACTTTAACTATATGAAATGATGAGGGGTGAACCAAACGTTAATCACCAACTAAAGTAATTGTCTTGAGGAGGATAGTAGGGTTGAGACTATTGATCCGTAGTACCGTTATGGGCCCCTTACGGAGTACACCGCGGGAAGTCCAAGATTCACCCTAAATATAACACTATCTAAATTGTAGGCAAGAGTAGCCTAAGTAGGCATGCAACCTAGTATGGATCTCCTTCAGGAAGGAGATGGGTTGGATCAACTTGTGTGTTAGTCCCTGAGCCGGAAGCCCGGGTGGACTTGTTAACACCTGTTACTTATTCAAATAGTGTCGAGTCTTCGGTACTAGGCTAGTCGTGTCACCGACGGTAGTACGTTGACTCAGGTGAGGGTCAGGTTTAAAGGGCCGATAAGTTTGAGTACCGCGGTCTGGAGGACAATGTAACATCCCCCAAACTACTAGACCCCTAAGTTGGTTTTGTCATGACTAGGTCATGACATAACCATAAGAAGAGCCATTTGATCTTGTGAGCTTAGGTAAGAAAGAGAAAACCACCTTGGACTGCAAATAGCAATTTCCAATTATCAAGCTTAGGGTTGGACTTTAGGGCCTCAACTTGACCATTTGACCCCACCATAGTATCCCTAACCCTTTAGGGGCCCCCTTAGGGCACCAAGGGCCTATTGGGGTCAACCAAAGAGGCCAAATTGACCAAAGTCAACCTAAACCCCAAATTGGTCAAAGTAGCCTATTTAGAGCCAATTAACCTTCACCATGTCAAATTGATCACACATTCAGGCCTAGAATACCATAAGAGACCTAGTAGACCTAAAAGCCCCATCATGGGACCCCCAGGGGTGCAAATTGACCAAAATGCCTTTTTAGGTCAAAATGACAATTCTTCACAAAGTGCCCTAATTGACCATCACCATATTAAATTGACCTTACCCATAGTGTTATCATGTCATAGGGGACCCAGTGGACCAAAAAGCCCCATGACTGGGTCAACCCTAGGGCTCAATTTGACCAAAGTCAATTTAGCCTGTTTTGGTCAAATCAGCTTAAATTGGGTCAACTAAGGCTCATATGACCAAATTGACCCCACCAATAGTTTCTAAACCTAATTTGGAACCCAATGGACCCAAAAGCCCCATCCTAGGGTCACCCAATTGGTCAATTTGACCAAAAGTCAAACTTGCCCAATTTAGGTCAAATCTCCTAAACCTAGCCCAATCCCTTTGGGCTAACTCAATTGGGTGGTCAACCAGCCTAGTAGACTAGCATTAAACACAGAGGGGAGTAGAAATTCGGCCATGGTGAGTAGGAGAGAGAAAATGGGGGTTTTCCCCAATTTTGGGAAGAGAAAAAGAGGTCATTCATGGCCATTAAGGAGTTACACCCCCTGGCCTCCCTCATTAACACTCCCTTTCATCTCCTCTGCCGATTCTGAGGAGTTCCCAGCAGTTTCTAAGACAGGGGGGATGCATTGGGTCGGTTATGGGAGGAATTCGAAGAGGCCATTAATGGCACGAGTGGTTAAAGCCACCACCACCCTCAATTGAACCCCCTATCACCTTCAGAATTCGGAGAGGAGAGAAACCCTCAAGAACCCAGAGGAAATCGTGCTATCTAGGCTCGAATCGGCATGGCACCTCAACCTCCCCGAGCTCCCATGGTATACACGAGGTCAACAAGGCGGCAAGCCCCAATTCAGGTCTGATCCTCCTTCTCTCTCTCGGTGCTTAGATCCTAATCCAGCTGGGGCTTGATTCGAGTTCAAACGGGCTCAAATCGTGCACCCAAAGGTGCTCGTTTTCGAGCATTTTCCTTCTCCCCGAAACCCCTACTCTGGCCACCACCGGCCGACAAACGACCTCCTATCGCCGGCCACCACCTCAACGGAGGTGGTGGTGGCACTTGCCGGCCGGGGAGATGTGAGGGTGGCCGGGAAATCGCCCCGCAAAGTCACCCAGGACGGGCCATCGCAGGCCGTTGGCTGATAGGGGACGATGGCTGTGAGCCGTCCGATCGGCCGCCATCTGATATCCGCAGACCTTGTTAAATGTTTTTAATTTAATAAGTGTATTTTGTCACATTTTTTGGCAGTACTTTGCATTAAATATTAAAAATACTTAGAGGCTTTTAGGGAAAAATTGTCCAACATAAAAGTTGGAGCCCCTGATGTCTAGTTTAATCCAAAATTGAGTTCACTCGATTTGGAGCCCTGGTTAGGGCACATCACTCATTTTGGTGAGGTCTGTCCATAGGGCTGACCAGAGATTATTTTGGATGCCCACAACAATCCAGAACTCCAAATGACTTGAAATTTGGAGTGTAGGCTATTCTTATATACATCTAACACATATACAAAAATCAGAATTTTTGGAGAACATTTCTCTATAGTTTTTGGAAAAATTTAATAATCCATGTTTGATTCAATTAGGTGTCTTAAACACCTAAAAACCCTTCCAAACTTGGATGTGTGGTCCTAGAGAGCATACTAGGTTTATGGTTAAAATCTCATAATTTTTGGAGTTGATTTGGTAGGGTATTTATCAAAGTCAATCCTAGGCTCCCTAGGTTAGGGAAAAACTTTGGGTGAGTGCCCCCACTCTTCCACAAAGACAATTGGCTTCAAATTTGGGGAGCACATCACCCTCACCCATGCCAACCCTTGGTTCAAATTTGGTGACCGTTGGAGGTGTTTTACCCTAGTAATTTGCAAAGGGGCTAATTGATATTTGCACCCCATTTAGGCATCCTAAAGAACCCCAATCCTCACCAAATATTGGTAGGACCTTGGGTGACCATTCACAATCCTCTGGCCAAAGTGTTGGGTAGATTGGACTTGGACAAGGTAGGGAATTCTCCTTGGACATTTGTTTGCTTAAGGGTTGATTTGGGGTAAAAGTGGACTTAGGCAAATTTTGGAGTGTGGAGGGGTTTCCTCCCACTGATTGAAGGAGTGGCTTTGGTCACTGACTTGGGGTGTATGGGACACCCCAAGGAGCCATTCTTGGAAGAGTTGGGCTTGGTATGCCCTTAAACCCTAGTGGCTAACCCTAGGGTGCCCTTTAGGGCTTTGTGAAGGACATAGGAGGGTTTGTCCTTGGAGAGGTGTGTGATGGGCTCCTCTGAGTTCTTTGAGTGTTATAATACCCTCACAAGAAGTTTGGGTGAATTTGGGGAAGTATGGACCATAATCCTATGGTAAATCTTAAGGGGTGCATATAGAGGCCAATGAAGGAAGAGGGGTCAAACATTAATGGTTTGACTTGAAATTTTGGGGTAGTGGTCATGGTGACCAAAGAGTACTACTGTGGGAAATTGGTGGGGTTTGGAGTTGCCAACACTAGGGGTTAAATCCTTGGGTAGATTTGTAAATATTTAGGTTTTTGGGATTTAGGAAGAATTAGTACTTAGTGATTAACCATCTTCTGTCACCAACTCAGTTTTGATGTTATTAATCCCTGGAGATTCTATTAGAACCATTGGAAAACTTTTGGAGGTCCAAATTGTAATTATTCATATTGTTGACAATTTTTGGGATGAACAATTTTAGGGTGTTAGTTTTCTGTAATTGCATGAAACTTTACTGGATGACATTTCATACCATTATAAACCCACAGTATTTTGTTCATAATTTATGGATTAATATGTTTGGTACCTATAGTTCAATTTGGAATTAATTGCAAATATATACTTTGTGGAAATTACAAATGTAACCTCTATGGAATATGGTCAAATTTTGTAGGACTGAATATTTTAGTATGAATCACCTCTGTATAAATTTATATAAGGTTTGGAGTTCATATGAGGGTACCTCCTTTGGAAATAATTGGAAATAAATGGGTTGTGGAATTTTTAAAAATAGTAAATCTTGCTGGAATTTCTTACAATTTCATATTTACTGATTACTTGGTACCCTTGATTTATATAAAAACGTTGGTAGGCATTGGAAGTCAGAAAAGTACACTTGTAGTTCAAACCTTAGGAAGTTGCATTTTGGAAAAATTGTTTTAAATATTAATAATATTGAGAAAAATATGATTCTATGGAATTTGCCTTAAAATATCATGCTAGACCTCCAATAAATATCTTGGGTCATTTGGATGAATATTTGGAGTACCTCTAGTTGTAAGCTTCATGTGGTCGGTTTGGACTGCGTATAGTAAAACTGTGAAACTTAGGAATTTAGTGGCATACTAGGTGGAGATGGGGTGCAGGTGGTGTTCATGGGCTGTTTAGTTAGTAGTGATTCCTCCCAAGTAAGTGTATGTGAGGAAAGTGTGCTTGGTGGGTCGAGGGTAAGGTCGTCATGGGGATTGACGAAAGATCGTCTTTTTCCTTTAGTATCTTAAAGCCCTTAGGACTAATCCAGGTGAAGTTCTATGTGGGCTCTTGTGGGTAGTAACTAGTAACATCAGGTGTCTTGGGAAAGGAGTCTTGGGGAGTCTTCCCAGTATAACTCTTATCACCGTAGTGAGCCCCTTACAGGGTAACCCTCGGGAAGTACAAGACTAACCTTATTGTATAGGAGTAAGTCATTGTACAAGGTTAGCTAATAGCACACTCACCCAAACCCCGTGGTATGGGAGTCTAGTCGGTTTAGTCCGGTGAGCTTGTGATTCTGAGTTGTTTGTTGGTGACGGGCGGGTTAGCCCGGGGAGCTTGTGGCTCGGAGATTGTCGGAAAACATGTTGCATGTGCATAAGGTGGTGGGTCCTTTGTGTTGGCGATCGTTGCACCGACGTTGATACTTGGGCTCGGCAAGTGTGGTATTTACACTTAGCCATAAAAGTCTGTCGGTCCAGTCAGTAAGAGTACGCAGGCGCTCCGCGGGTTTGCGTTGAGGCGTACGATAGGTCTAGGTTAGGTAGTGCATATACCAACCTAGAGGTGGGCGAGGCCCAACCCACCGCTTCCGTTTGCCACTACGGGAGTATCCTGGGAGTCTTGCACACTCCAAAAAGGGGGAACTAAAGGTCTATGCGCATAGAGTCGTAGTGAGTGAGTTGCACTTGTATGAACATAACATAACATCACACCTTGCATGTCATAGCATAAAACATTGCATTTCAACCTACCCCTAACGCATAAGTCGGTTATGGGACTTCTTATACGGTAGGCCCTGCTAAACGACCCCTTGGTCTATAGGTTTATTTGGGCATTCCTATAAATCAATGGTTACTTTTATTATACCTTACTTGCCATTATACATACTGCTTACTGCTCTTTATGTACTTTTACAATGCTTTTATTTACAGCTTCATTTATTATATATACACACTTGTGTAGTGGTGGATCTTTCCATAACTAGTTTCCCTGTCACCTGCATTTGCTTACCCCCTTTGTTTACCTCCGCTTTGTCCTCCCGCTCGGTGCCCAGGAGTCACTAGGAGAGGGGTGGGGGATTGGCTTAGTCTTTTTGACTAACGGTCGGTGGACCTTATAATTTTAGGAGACCGCGGCGACGGGGCAGCACCAGAGGCCGATTCAGGTGGAGGCAGGGCAGTCTAGCACATGAGCACCGATGACAGGATCCGTGAGTGTTAGTTATAGTTAATTTGCTTCCGCGAGTGATCTTATGTAGTGAGGCTTTTATGTATCGGGCACGAGCCCTTGTTATCTTATCTCATTTATTACAGTTATGTATGTGGACACCTCTTTGATAGTTTATTTAAATGTGATGTGGACTTGGCCTGTTTAGTCTCTTAAACTCTACTTTTCTTTGTGATCGAGTTGGCCGGCATGATCGGCGTTTTGTAGTGGCGACCTTCCCGAGCGAGGGTGTCACCGCAAAACGGCGGTTCTGGGCCTAAGACCCGGTGGTTTTTGCAAAAAAAAGGGGTCTTATAGACAATCCCTAATAACCCACCCCGACCTTAAAGTCTGGTGGATTCCAGCAAGAGTACGCAGGAGCTCCGCTGTTGTGTTCTTAGCGTTGAGGCGTACATGAGGTCTAGGCTTGGTAGTGACCATACCCGCCTAGGATGTGGAGTGCCCGATCCACTGCCACCGTGAGCCACGACGGTCGGTACCCGAAAGGTTGGCTTTCTTTCAAACAAATTGGGAACTATAAAGGTCTGTGCGCATAGAGTCGTGTGGGTGAGTCATATTGCATAAACACATTAAAACATCATAAGCATAACATAGCATAACATTCACATTAGCATACCCCCATCATATAAATTAGTATGGGCTCTTTTATATGATGAGTTACCTGGACATCTTAACTTATATGTCGTATGGGCGTTCATATAAGTTAAGGTACGAATCTGTGATGGTAGTTTAGTTTTACTTACTGCACCGCATTTTCTTTCCATTACTACTTTACTTTATGCTCTACCTTACTGTCATTTACCTGCACTATACTGCTAGCTAGTTTTACTGTTTTACATATACCTGCTAGATTAGTGTCATGTCACCTCTTCCTTTGGTTACCCCTTGTTGTCCTCCGCTTCTTCCTCTCGCTCGGTACCTAGGAGTCGTGGAGGGAGGCGAGGACAAAATGACTTAATCTTTATGACTAACGGTCGGTGTGACCGCAGGAGTCCGAGGAGACGGAGTTGTCCCACGCGCAGCAGGACGAGATGGCAGGACCTGAGCAGCGGATGCAGCGTACTACCACGACGCCACAGGTCGATGATTAGATAGTTAGATTTCCGCATTTGAGAGTTTGGTTGTAGTTTCCGCATGTTATAGAGAGAGAGAGACAGTACTTATTTTGGATATGTATCAGGCTTAAGCCCTTTTTACTTGTACTTCTCTTTTTGGACTTTCTGTTTCATTATATATACATATATGATGTTGTGACTTTTGGACATTCCCTTATTTC